>JAENPR010000023.1:0-1264174 GCA_018135685.1 Themeda triandra
CTCATAAGAATAAGGGTTATCTTGACCATGTTGAGATACATCATGAGCAAGTGCTAAAAATTCAAACACTAGGTTCACAAGCTCACAAACAAGTTATATGCCACCACTAGATCAAATCAAGCATAGAAACAATATGGTGCCATACATCCTTCAAATTCATTTGATTTTCAATGAATGAGCCTAACAAGATGCACATGTATACATGTCTACACAACTAGCAAAAGGGTGCATGAGATGCAACAAACAACTTCACCTTGCTATGTCAGAGGAGAGGCATGTCATATGGGGTGCATCAATCCATGTTGGAGTAGCTAAGTATGTTCAACTCATTCCTCAACTTGCAATATCTTTTCTCATCAAGAGGCTTGGAATATGTCGGCTATTTGATCTTCGGTGCCAATGCTTTCAATGCTCACATCTCCCTTTTGTGGATGATCTCTAATGAAGTGGTGCCTCACATCAATGTGCTTGGTTCTTGAATGTTGAACCGCATTGTTTGTCATCTTGATTGCACTTTCATTGTCACAAAACAAGAGCACTTGCTTGAATTTGATTCCATAGTCCTTTATGGTGGCTTTCATCCATAGCAATTGTGCACAACAATTCCCCGCCCTTATGTATTCGCTTCGGTGGTGGAAAGAGCCACACTATTTTGCTTCTTTTGAAGACCATGAAACTAGAGATCTTCCTAGCACTTGACATGTTCCACTTGTGCTCTTCCTATCAATCTTGCAACCGACATAGTCGAGTCTAGAGCATCCAATCAACTCAAAGCTTGACCCCTTGGGATACAATAGACCAACATCTTGAGTGCCCTTCAAGTATCTCAACACTCTCTTGGCCACCGTCAAGTGACTCTCTCTAGGAGAAGCTTGAAATCTTGCACACATGCACACACTAAACATGACATCCAACCTTGAAGCGGTCACATATAGCAAGCTTCCAATCATTGACCTATATAGCTTTTGTTCAATCATCTTCATCAATGTCCAAGCCGCCATTGGTTCCCATTGGTGTGCTAATATCCTTAGCATCTTGGTACTCCAAACTTTTGATCATGTCCTTGATGTACTTGCATTGACTCACAAAGGTGCCATTCTTCAATTGCTTGATTTGAAGTCCAAGGAAGTAGCTTAGCTCTCCAAGCATAGATATCTCAAACTCACTAGCCATCATCTTAGCAAACTCTTCACAAAAAGAATTGGTTGGTTGACCCAAAGATGATATCATCCACATAGATTTGCAACACAAACTAGTCATCTTCTATCTTCTTGGTGAAGAGAGGGTGTCAACTTTACCCATCTTGAAGCCTTGGGAGAAGAAAGTCCCTCAATCTTTCATACCATGCTCTTGGTGCTTGCTTTAAGCCATACAATGTCTTCGAGCTTTTAAACATGGTCAGGGCTTCTTGTCATCTTCAAAACCAGAGGTTGCTCAACATAGACTTCATTGATGAACTCCATTGAGAAATGCACTCTTCACATCCGATTTGATAGAGCTTGATGTTGTGAGCACAAGCATAGGCTAATTGTATTCTAATTGCCTCAAATCTGCCACCAAATGCATATGTTTCCGGTCAAGACCTCTACTTGAGTGTAACCTTGTTCCACTAGTCTTGCTTTGTTCCTCACAACTATACCATCTTGATTTTGCTTGTTCTTAAAGACCCACTTGGTGCCAATCACATTGTGCTTCTTCGGCCTCTCAACAAGCTCCTACACTTCATTTCTTGTGAAGTTGTTCAATTCCATCATCCGTGGCATTGATTCAATCGATCCTTCAAAGCTTCATCAATCACTACAAGCTTTTCTGGCCATGTAACGCCGAAGAATTGCAACGTAGAAAATTTGGTTGCTAGAGATCGTTGTATTACAACCATTCTAAAAAATGGTAGCGATACATGCCTTTAATACAACGGTGTTTTCAAGATGTTGCAAAGCTCGTTGCATTTGGTAGATGATATTGCAATGATGAAAAAAATGGTTACGTAGAATTGATTTTGGTTGCAATTGTGTGGTAGTACTGCAACTACATTTAGGTTAGTTGCATTTGGTTTTGACTATTGCTGCGGTTTTGTGTTGCATGGGCCTTGACAAGCGTTGCAAACGCTAGATGCTTAATGCAACGAGAACTCTTGGAGGCGAAGCAAAAGTGGGGTCAATTGCAACCTTTTGGCGCTTGCAATATATTTTGATATTGTTGCAAGTGCTAAATTCTATTGCAACGAGATCTCTAGGGTCGAAGCGAAAATTGTGTTCAAGTGCAACGCTTTATTTTTTGTTGCAATATACTTTGAAAATTGCAACGAGAACTAGACGGCGAGGCTGATTTGGATTTGGCCTTATCATAGGCCATACATGGCGAGTGTGGCATTCTTCGTATTTATGTATGATTATTATTAATATAATTTATTCTCTACGATTTTCTCCAAAATAAAAAGGGGGGGAGTTAAGAGGATCGAACCCTACATCTCATGAAGGGAGATAGGGCGAACAAACCACTGTGATAGGCATGTTCTTGTGTTATTCTTAGATTATTTGGACTATTTAACATCTTTTCCATGATTTTTTTAAAAAAATGAAAAACAGCAAATAACTAATTGGGAGTTAGGGATAGAACCTACAACCTCACGAAGAAGATAGGGCAAACAAAACCACAAGGATATGCATGCTTTATTGATATTTTTGGATTATTTGACTCATTTAACATTGTATTCATCATTTTTTAACAAAAAGAAAGAAACAACAAAATCCCGGGTTCAAGGCAGGGATCGAACCTTCAACCTCTTGAAGAGGAAAGTTAAGTCATGCCACCGGACCATTCCGACATTGATGGTGAAAGTGGTTATTGCGGCTTTTTATAAGAAAATACATGTAGATGTTCCACAAACAAAACCATAGTTAAGCCACGCCAAAAAAAAAAACTAGAAAATCAAGAACATGAGCATTTCTCTTTTTAATTTATAGTCAAAACTTGTAACTAGTCTTTCTCCCTCAGTACTGTCCCAGCGGCGAGTTGAATCGTGAAACTGGGCCGGGAGAGGCACAGAGCTCCACCAATCAGAGAATGTCGAGCTTTGCAAACCGCCCGCTCTTGTTCACTAATAAAATTAAAACCAGAGTTACAATGAACACACCTACATAGCGCAGTGGTGGAGAAGGTTTTATCTAAACCACAGCTCCATGGTTCAAATCTTGTAGGGAGCACTTTTTAATTTTAATATGCGCCCCCAATTCTTTGTTTCCATATTTTTTTTAAGTTTTCATTTTTGATTTTCATTGTTTAATTTTGTTATATATGTTACTGTAATGATTTTTTAGACTTTACAATCTTCACAATCATTCCTCACTAAGTGAACTCAATATGTTCTATGTAGCTAAGAGTAAATTTCTCAGAATTAGTTCAAACTTTTTTGAGATGTGTCCCTCCAAGTATTTTGAATTTTTTATGTAGCTTAAGGTATGTTAACATTTATTCTTTAGTAAATGATTTCGACAAACTGATACTATACATCTCAATACGAGGATGAACATCTCTCGCTCATCTACAGGGGCATGTGAGACCACATATGACTTTGTGACGATGTACATCACCAATTTTTTAGAATCAGTTCAAACTTTTTTAGAACACTTATACACGAAATGGATGTGTCCCTCCAAGTTTTTTGAATTTTTTATGTAGCTTTGGGTATTTTAACATTTATTCTTTAGTAAATCATAAAATAATTACAATAATAGGTAAACTTGGTCAGAAATTTGCATAGATGCACACAACATCATAGTTTGGCTCCATAAACATCCCATTAAAGTTTTAAATGATTTCAACAAAGTGATACTATACATCTCATATGAGGATGAACATCTCGGCCATCTACAGGGGTACGTGGGAGACCACATATGACTTTGTGAGGATGAGCATCATCAATTTCCTAATCAGTTCAAACTTTTTGAGAACACTTATACACGAAATGGATTTGTCCCTCCAAGTTTTTTGAATTTTTTATGTAGCTTATGGTATTTTAACATTTATTCTTTAGTAAATCATAAAATAATTATAATAATAAGTAAACATCTCGTACGATAAGTGATTTCGACAAATGAGAGAAAAACAGATGAAGTCCGGTCATGAAAAAAATTACTTTCATGAGTGATAGTATTAAAGGATAAAAGTGTAATATTCATGACCATGCCTTAGCATACAATACAACGTTCTAGCAAGGGTACTCCTACGGACAAAGGTTTCCAAGATTTGCCAAGAAAGACGTACGTGCTTATATTGACTCTGAGAATATCCTGTACGTTTATGGCACCACGATGAGACAAACAAGGATATGTAATATATACGTATATATGTGCATATGGCCGGTCAGATATCGTGCATGCACGACAAAGGTACTCCTACGGCGAGACCGAGACCGAGGCGGTGAGGGGCGACGGCAATAGGCGAGGCCAAGAGGGCAAGGCCGCGGCGAGTGGGCGACGGCGAGGCTGCGAGTACGAAGCGGCGGTGCGGCGGAGTCATGCGAGGCTTGCGATCTCAACATTGACCCGACGTGTACGGGCTTTTTGGCTAACGAAGTGGACAGGCCCATTTATGGGTTTGTGTTGCCTGTTGCCTAACGCATGCACATTAGTACCACCTCGCTAATTCACTAAATCAAACATTCAAACCACATGTTAAATGGTGAGGAGTGTACAACAGATTGCATTCTTTGTCAAGAAAACTTTAAACGCAATGCTTTGTCTTGGGCCTGCTGTGACTGCCCGTGCTGTGCAAGCATTTTTTTTTAGTTCTATATTTATGATAATTTTTTGTTTCACTTTTTCAGAATTAACATTCCAACTGCATTTATAATTTTTGAAAATCTATTTGTATATATAGTTTTCAGAATTAATATTGCAACTGCATTTATAATTTTTTAAAATATATTTGTGTCATGGTCATATAGATGGTAAATAACGAGATGAGAAAACATACTAGTTATTAATAACCATTATTTTTTTTAAAAATATACAATACAATCACTCGATCATGTCTCACTAGTAGGTACATGTCATGGTGTCCAAATGAGTGTCATATATCATGACCAACAACTTGGTACATAGTCTCATCCTATCAAGTGTCTTGTGGTCATATTCCACCGAGTGCCTCATCGTGTCATGTCTAGCTATGTGTGACTAGCTAGTGGGTACACGTGGTGTCATATTATTAAGTGGCACGTCATTGTCTATGTGTGACTAGCTAGTAGGTACACGTGGTGTCGTGTTGAGCATGCCACGTCATGTCTAATAACTTAATATCTAGTCCCGTCCTATTGGGTGTCATGTTATGCCACCATGTGCCATGTTGTATGTCACGTGAGAGTAATGATCATGTCTAACTAGTCTATTTGTCATATTACATGTGGTATGTCATTGCATATGTTTAGCTAGCTAGTAAGTACATGTCGTGGGCCTAGTGTCGTACTAAAAGTGCCATGTTCTGGAATAACCACTTGATATGTAGTCTTACCATATGTCATTTATAGGATTTTGCAAAGACAACACTACATGAAGCCATTTACAAAATTATCATCAGCCCAATTTTTAAGATTATAATAGGCCCGAACATGAAGTAATAAAGTAACTAATCACCGCCTGATCAGCGATGCCAATTGCAAGAAGCCAAGAAAACCAAGGTCAAGAGGTCATCATGTGGTGCATCATGGACTCGATCATGGTGATCAAATTTATGTAAATTAATAAATTTAATTTAACTACGTGATTTATTATTATTTATTTTACAAGGTTAAGATGTTTGATTAATTTAGAAATTATTTTAAAGCAAAAAATTAATAGTTTTGAATTAGGACACCACGACACTGCTCAAAATTTGTCTCGCCCCCCGCTGCGCCCAGCCCGCGCCCCGCACGAAAACCTCGACGAAATTAAAGTCAAAATGGGCCCGCTAATTTCCCTTCCTAAAACACGGTTGAGTATATAGATTCTAAAATCACGGACCCCCGGAGACACGAGCCGCCGCCCACGTTGCGTGTTCGCCTCCCGGATCTACTCCACCCAACGCAATGAAGAAAACCGCACCACCGTCTTCTACCTCCAATAGGTCGCCGGCCGTCAACAAGGATAATGCCATCTCCTCCGTCCAAGCTAGGGGTCGCACGATCCTCCGTTGTCCCCGCAGGACTGGGTCCGTGACGGGGCGGCGTTCCCATGAAGCCGACGTACTGTGCTGACCCTACGGAGGACACACCTCCTCGTGGACAAGATGAAAGCGACAAAAGACGATGACCTACCCAGGTGTGTAGCTGATGGCCCTAGTTTGCTAATAGATCGATCTCGTATATATGTATAGGTGATTCTTGTCCTGGTATATTTCGATCGATGCTGGATTCATTTTAAGGCGGAAAATAGATCTCGTATATATGTATGTAGGTCATGTGTTCTCTTGTCTTGGTATATCGATGCTGGATTCCTTTTCTATGAGTAAATTAAGCAGTTCTAAAGTATTTCCCGCGCATGTTGAACCCACGCCATGCCCCGTGGCCTCACCAGCGGACGGCCTCACTTGTGGCGGAGGAGCCCTCGGACGGCCTCCCGACGTCACTGCTGAGGAGTAAAGGTGCGCTCCTACTCCATCCCTGTTTTTTTTTTTTCATTTTCCATGGCTCGATAGGATTTGCTCATTCCCGACGCCCTGGATGATCCATGGCATGCATCCAGTGTGGAGATACACGATCCTTGCAATGCATCACCTACACCATTTATTGTCCATCTGAACTTACTTTATCTCATCCAATTCTTGTTTACCTTGGAATAGATTAGAGAAATAACCAACCATTGAAAATCTCAAGCCACTTGATCCGGTATATGGTAATTAAATTAGGGGATCATGCGTTCCTTTCAACTAGCCAATTAACTATTAGACTGAGCCTGAATTAGCAATATTTGACCTTATTTAATTTTTCCCTTGATGTTTCAGCGTTGTCAATCTTGGTGCAGCCTTGCAGGACCATGTTAATCTCATTGACCTCAGTCTTTCCCTTGTGCTCACTATCAAAAGGTACTCAAGATGTACTTCTTGACTTTGTTTGCTGACTATGAACTGAAATGCACTTCCTCATGCTTCCTCACCTGAAATCCTGACCCCAAACATGAACTAAATATTCAAGTATCATTGTGCACAATTATGTTGACATTCGTTTAATCTCAACTATCATAATTTACTATAATATGTAGAAGATTCAAAACTGAAAGTAGTGCAACACACTTGTAACTTACCTTATTTTCAGATTTTCATTTTAATTTACCTTACTTGACTGCAAATAAGATTCCATTTTGCGATAACAATCTGAACCGACAATCTGAACTGACAGTTTCCACAATTGATCTATTCTTGTTCCGCTGTTGTAATTTACTATAGCTTGTCCATGTGGATGTCAAAATTGCAATAGCAAACGATGTGGCCGGTAAGCTTCGTTATCCATGTGGATGTCAAAATTGCAATACCAAATTATTGTTTAAGAAGTAATTTATTTAGGCTTTACCTTGAGCAAGCTAAGTGGGACTCGAGGATAACGAGGCGAACGTAATCAAGATATGGATGGTGGCTAATGACCGTTACAAAGGATGGCGATCTACATTTAGTGCTACCTACAAAGGTGTACACCACCTATGAAGAATGAGACATAGGCCGAAGAATTAGACATTGTTGAGTGGCACTATCTCGGTGTCGTATTTTGGCACCAAAGAATTCCGTGTTTGTTCCCAATTTTTTAAGAAACTTGCCATTCCACTTCCGACATGAAGGTTTATGTTTTAAGACTGCTGATTTTATAAAAATCAAATCATTGCTGGTTGTGTGTAGAGGATTAGAAATAAGAATTCTTAGAATCGGCACAATCGAAAGATACACCATGTTACAGGATCAAAGGGTTTTTCTCAATTGAGTATGAAAGTAAAAAATTCTGTCACAAGGTTTTCCTTCGTGCATTTTTTTTTATGGTTTGTGCTTGTGCCCCCGAATGACAATGACATGATATTGTTATAACCTATATAGTCTTTGTTTCCTTGCTGATTAGAAATATATATATGGATGTGTTTGTGCTCATGTGCTCATAAAATGTCTTGAGGGTAGCTGCATGAATGTTTATATTTGATTTTCGCTTCAAAGTTCATGGTTGGTAGTACTGCAGCTCACAAAACGCTAGTACCACAGCTCGTGTTTTGCTTCAAGTGTTCAATTAGCTTTGCCACCACTAGCCTCAAAGCTTAACTAATGCATGTGAATGATTTTTCCGGGAGGAATCTTGAGTTTGAGAAGGAGCATGCGAATGGTGGGACGATGGCCAACTTACATATCAAGGGAACCTTTGCTACTACAGTAGACATTAGTCTTTTGACAATGAGTTCAAACAGTTGTCTACATTAGCTTTTTGATTAGAATGAGTTCAAACAGCTTGTCTCGTGCTTTTGACACATTATTATGTGTTAAGCTATGTACTTGTGTTCTCATTTAATTTGAGGGTGTTTCATTAAAGATTTTGTATGAACAAATTATATTTTATTTTAATTGATGTTGATGCTTCATTCATTATGTATTTGTTCTTTTGCGATTATTGATTTAAACTACCAAACAAAGTGTCGCAACATAAATTATTAATATATTAATTTGCGTTGCAATAAATGATGGCACATATAACAACCACATTTAGTCGTGGCAATAGAGAACCTATCTCTTGCAAGTACAAAAAGATGACGGTGGCAATAGAGGAATCTACCTATAGCAACCAGCCTAGTTAGTAACGTGGCAATAGATGACCTATTTGTAGCAACCAACCTAAGTAACGTGGCAATAGTCCATGCCATCTATAGTAACCATTTAGAAACGTGGCAATAGAGGACCTCCCTATAGCAACCAACCTAAATAGACGCTAAAATAACCTAAGCCACCTATAGCAACTATTTAGGGGCGTGACGTGGGCAATAGAGAACCTCTATTGCAATGCTTTCTCCGTGTAGCAATAACCACGACGCAATACCCGTGTTGCGCTTGTATTGCATTTTGTTGCTACACGACGCCGTGTCGCAATACGTACGCTAGCAACGCCTAGTTCATTGCAATTGATACTATTGCCACACCCATAGTGGTTGCAATTGCTTTTGTTACAACACTCACCATGTGTTGCAAAAGTGTCAAAAGTGTTGCAATAGAGGGGTTGTGTGTCGCAACCAAAAACGTAACCCGTTGCATTCTGCTATTGCTACCCTTACAAGTGCAACGACATTTAACCAAAAAAAATGGTAGCCAAAGTACAATTGCTACCATTTTTGGGTCTTTTGCTACACTTTTTTGGCATTGCATTTGACCGAAAATCTTGTAGTGAATCTTGGTTGGCTTAATGAATGACACAAAGGAGTAGTGCTCACATATGCTAGCCAATCTTGATCTTGTTTGTACACATCTTTGAATGCCACCAATGATATGATCTAGAGGATGATCTCTTGCAATGCTTGAAGGTTGAAGAACTAGCTCATTTGCATTGCTTTCTTGACTAGATCTTGATCTTGAGCTTTATGTTGAGTACCACTTGTGCTTGCCTCATTGGAATCATCAATCACAACTTGAGTTGGCACTTGCACTTCATCACAATCATCCACATGCCTTGGCCTAATGTCACCAATGTCCATGTGCCTCATTGCATTGTTCAATTGATCTCCACCCACATCATCATGATTTTGATCTTCACTTTGAGAGCCTTGGGTTTTATCAAATTCAACATCATGAACCTCTTCAACTAGCCCACTAGCCAAGTTCCACACTCTATAAGCCTTGCTTGAAGTAGAGTAGCCAAGAAGAAATCCCTCATCACACCCTCTTGTCAAACTTGCCAAGTCTTTGCCCCTATTGGCGGTCCTTATCTCGCTTTTTATACCACCAATAATTATATAAAATCCACGCATAACTTAGTGAATAGGGTTTTATGCTAACAATTTCCACAAGTTTTGGTGCTTCACTTGTTTTGTAGGTCAACACTGGAATACACCTAAAATGGGCCAATAAACACAAAGAAAACTATGATATAAGAAGGTGGCCCACTTACCGATAATTCGGGTCTCAAACATAGTCTAAAATGCCAAGCATGAACCCAAGAGGTGGAAGCCCAAAACTCGGTCCAACTCCATCTTGGGCTGCGGAGCGGGGTTGAGTATTTTGGCCATAACTACCTCATCCCGGAGTCCGTTTCGCAAAACACCCAGCCCACGCCGGGTTAACGACAAGGCCCACGTGCCTGCAAAATATGGGCCCCATCTGAGCCAAACCTCGGCGTGCGCCCAGGCGCGGGCGTGCCCGCACGAGCACCGATCGTGCCCAAATTTGCCCCGGTGGCCCATGACGATAGCCCAATGCGAATGGCGTTGGTGCTTCGTGAATGGAAGGTGCAAAACCGCCTATGAGGTTGGTTTGGAACCTACCATGTGAGGATGACACTTTTCCAAAGAGCCCCCTCCTCTCCATCTATAAAAGGAGGCTCCTCCTCCTCATTCAAAGAACAACATTCCAAGGATCAAGAGCCACTACACCTAGAGAATAAAGAGCCACACTCCATGGGCTTAGCCCTAGCTAGCTAGTAGAGCTTAGTAGTGGAGAGATGCGAGGAAGAGCGGGGAAGAGCCGGACTTGTTGGTCTCTCCCCCAACCTTGTACCTCAACGAACACATGTGCTACACTTCGTCGGGTTTTCCCAATACGTGAGTGTTCGTGTTTTCTTTGGTAATAAGTATTTCGGTATTTATTCTTCATTTATACTTGTTTCAGGGTTCATCGACCGTCCTCATGGCGGCTGCTCTAGTAGAGGACTCCCAATAGAGATAGATGTTCCCGCGTGACACTAGAGTAGTAGCTAATAACATAGACGTGGTGTCTAGGCTGGTGGCTACCTTTGTTTGCCTCATTGTCCACGGTTGAGGTGGTAGGGCAGGTGGTGACAAACTCGGCGTCCCGTGTAATCGCCCCACGTCCGGGCTACACGTAGAGCTATAGGCCGACATCACTTGCGCACAAAGCATGCGGGCGTTGCCCGAAGTGAGTAAGTGTAGGTGTAGTTTATCTACTTTTAGACCCAAAAGCCATAGAATCCTTCTCTCCCTCCTACCAACTCTACCCTTGGGTTGTCCTTGGACGTATTAGCTAGGAGAAATACCTCCGTTCCTCGTGGAAAATATGATATCCTAAATACTTTCGGGAGAAGGCTACAACGGTACTTTCCGTACGCCGCATTCTTTCGCACACGTTAAGAAATACCAATAAGCTTTCCGCGCCGTTGCCGGGGATAGACTTTTTATCTATCTTTGGTGATTGCGCTAAGAAACGCCAACAAGCTTTCTCGGCGCCATTGCTGGGAACGATTGCTAATTTCTTCAAACCTAGTTCGTCTTCGTATCTATTTTTAAAAAAATAGAAATATTTTTTTATAATTCATTTTTTCAAACAATATATTCCTCTCAATTGCCCATAATGAAGCTTGTACCAATTCAAAATCCTTCTACTTCAAAGGGAGAGTTCTTTTTGAGCAAAAACTTTTTGAAAACCAAAATTTTCATCTAGCTATGAACTCCACCGTAGTTTGAGCTATAGTTCGGGCACAACCCTTCTCCGGGCTTGATCACAAATACCCTTTTAGCCATCTACAAGATTTCGAGGAAATTTGTTCATGCCTAAGCATTCCCGGCATGACACAAGAAACTCTTAAGTGGAAATTGTTTCCTTTCTCCCTTATGGGGAGAGGCAAAAACAGCAAGACACTAATGCTGTAGAAAGTGTGAGAGAGACTGGGATGAACTTAAAGACAAGTTTTATCTTGCATTCTTCCCCATGTCTCACATCACTTCTCTACCATGGGCAATCCTTGGACTTCGAGAAAACGGAAGGAACCATAGGTGCAGGGCCAGGCTCACAACATTAGTACATGCTGACCAGCCTTGTCTTTGCCCAAAAGCGTGCAATTGCATCTCTTTTGTTCGGGTCTAGACATAGATGTCACCCTATGCCTTGACACACGCGCCGGAGGGACGTTTTCACATAAAACTACAACGGAACAGAGGAAAATCCTTAATCACTCCCTAGATAAGCATGCTTCTCCCGCGTAAAGGCTAAACCTCTCCAAAAGAAGGGCATGTCAAGTTTTGAGGATCCCTCATCGCCCGAATCCTTACCCTTGCCATCTTTAGATTCGACTAGTGAGCCCTCACCCGAGCCACGAACACCGAAGGAAGGGATGCTTTATCCTTCGTAGTTCGGCTATCAATTTCGAGGATTATGGCAACCTCGAACATTTCCCGGCACGAAAATTCTACATTTCATTCTAAGGAAGCCTCCCTCACAAAGAACCATCAAAAGAATGGTTGATGGAAGTGAAACATTCTTCTAAAGCATTCAGATTCTTTCACCATCCACAACCATACCTTGTTCGTTAAAAGGACTTCCATGAAAGCCCTACACAACCCCACATTTAGGACAAACATCATGTCACAATTCCTTGCGAAAACCTTGGGAAATTTCCCGCTAGGGAAGTCCATCGTAGACTCATCTTTGAGTGTTGTGGGATCACTAGGGCCATGCAAATCGTCATGAAGCCGAGGTTTACATAGACTTTTACATATATGCCATCCTCGAGTTTGATATTCTCATAGGCCACCCTTTTGAAAGTCTTATTCAAGAAGAACCATCTAATGTGGGCCTTGATGAAATGTTGGGAAAGATTGCTCCCACCACTCATAGGAACTCCAATGATGGAGCATCTCCTAAACAGTCGAGGAGGCAAAGTTCATTTCCCGTGTGAAACCGAACATTCATCATCTCCTCTCTCGAACGCAAGATTTGTCCCTCTAGCCATCACAACGTTGATCTCATTAGTGATCAAAGATCAACGTTTGTCCCTCATGATATATCTTTTGAGAACGAAAACTCATAGGCCATGGACAAACCTAGAGCACCAAATTTGGAGACCAAGAAGAATTCTCAATTGAGCATGAAACCCTCTCGTTTAAAACCACTCAAGATTCATGCTTCTTTTTAGAGTCTCCAATATTTGTTGCTCTTGGCACCACATACTCATACGAGAATCACAACCGCCTCTTCATTCCTGCTGTCAAACTATTTAAGAGGATGGTTGTCGATGCTTATGTTTACCACAAACATTGCAAATCTCATAGTAGTACGATGGAGGTAACCTTGTAGCTTAATCTTGAATGACCAAGGAATGGTGGTGAAACTAGGAACTACACCACCATCGATCGCTACAAGGAAAGTTCCCCTGGCCAAGCTTAAGACCATAACTTAAGCACCGTCGGGAGATACCCCGGATTATCTAAAAAAGGAGAAAATTTTTTATTGTTTTTATTATTATGTTGTTATTATCTTAATCATCATAATTAATTTCATTATTATCATATATATAATGAGAAACTTTTCTTTTCAATAAAAGCAAGGGCATGTTGTCAAGTTCTATGCACCTTCGGGTATTCTTGTTGCTAACCGTTATAGGGCACGAGTCATATGATGCTTGAGAACATGGAAGCTATATCAACTATAAATTTTGGTGCCCTTGGGTGATAGGACACACTCCAAGAAAGAAAAGGAGACTCGACTCCAACACACTTGACTTTTATATAAAAGTCCAAGTGTGGGGAGGACGACACTAATCCCGAGTTCCACTCACACCAAGAGTCAAGCAAAAAGAAAAGAGAGAGAGAGCAGAGAGAGAGAGAGAGAGAGAGAGAGAGAGAGAGAGTTGATGCTAGCCTCGCCTTGCTACAAAACAAAGAAAAAGAAAAAAAGAGGGACACATGAAGGTCCCCGGATTTTGAAAAAAATTGGGGACACATGAAGGTCCCCCGACTTTGAAAAAAGAGAGGGACACATGGAGGTCCCTAGACTTAAAAAAGAAAAAAAAAGAGGGACACATGAAGGTCCCTAGACTTTTAAAAAATGATGACAAAAAAAGAGAAAGAGAAAAGATTCAAAAAAGATAGAAGGGACATAAAAAAATGAAAAAGAAAAATGAAAGAAGAAGAAGAAGAGCCTCCTCTTCTAGACCTTTGCAATTACTAAGACCCATGGCCCGTGCACACTAGTTGTGCATATGACCTAGCCTTGTGAAAGGTCACAATGGCTAGAGGGGGTGAATAGCCTAATACAAATCTTGCAAAGACACTAAGCCACAATTTAGATAGCAAGGCGGCAAATGTGCAAAGCTAAAGCTTCTACTATGCTATGCAAGCCGTCCTACACAATGCAAGGCTACTCAATCCAATTGCACAACAACCACGGTGATCAAGCTACACAACGACAGTTCACCGAAACCGAACAAAGTTCTAAAACCAATTCTACATAAAGGGGTTCCGCCGACACAACACAATAACCCACGTGGTTCTACACAAGTAGAGGACCGACCAACCTCACAAGCAATTCTACAATGCGGGGGATGTAAAAGGGGATGAAGGTTTATACCGCCGCGTAGAGATGAAGATGGTCAATCACCGGCGTAGAAACCAATCACCTAGAAATGCTCAAGCACAATCACAATGGAGGTCGAAGCCTTAGCAATCCCAAATCAATATAATGATTTTTTACCGAGGTTCACTTGCTTTCGGCAAGCTAGTCCTCATTGTGGCGATAGGACTTGCTTGGTGAGTTGCCCGCTAAATTGGCTCGGGTGCCAAAGACCCCAATGGGGAGCCGCAAACTCCACACAAGACAAGGGATCCACAAGCCATGAGCAATCCACTAGAGTATCCTTTCGTGAACTCCGCAGGGGAAGGATCAAGCCCCTCCCAAGTTCCCAGGCTGGCCTCGAACAATCACCAAGTCGAGCTCAACCACCACCGCCTGCTAAACCGTCTATGGTGACTTCGGAATCACCAAAGAGTAACAAGAATCCATAGCCCACTCGATGAACAAGTGCCCCTAGATGCAACTCTCAATGCAAATCACTTGTTCTCACTCAAATCTCTCTCAAGAATGATCAACCTATCCAAGAGATGAGCGTAGGAGGAGTGTCTACAGCTCAAAGTATGCTCAAGAGTGTTAGAATGGGCAAGAGAGACCTCCCATGGCCGGCCATCCACTATTTATAAGATCCACCAAAGAATAGAGCCGTTAGTATCTCGGGGCCGCCAAGTCCAGTGCGCCGGACGCATCTGCCGGCCGCGCCGTGACGCGTCTCGGCCTCTTGACTACTCGAGCCGCCGACCGACCGCCGATTGAAGTCGTCGACAAGCCCGTCCGCCCGCTCCATGGCCATGCGTCCACGCCGCTCCTCCGAGCTCGCGTCCCGTGCGCCGCGATCAGCCAACATGGCCATGCGGACGCAGTCCCCCGGCCGTCCCGGTGTCCGGCGCGGCCACGCGTTGGCCGCTGGGTTCCGCGCCGTCACCGGCCACTGCCCAGCCTCGCCGGCGACTATGCTGGGCCACGCGTCACGCCTGTACACGTGCGAACGCCGGGTCTCGTCATACCGCATCTGGGTGCCACGCAGAGCCGCCATTCAGCCGCGTCCGCGGCGTTGACAAGGGCTACGCCCGAACCCGCGCCGTCGGCACGCCAGTTGCCAGCCCGGCTCGTCGCGGCCCGGCTCTCCAATGAGCGTCCGACGCCGACGTCCGGAGGTGCCACGCACCGAGGAAGCTTCTGGACCGCGTCCGTTGCTCCTCGCGCGTCCGGCGCCCCGCGACAGCCGCGTTCGGCTCTGTTGAGTAGGCGACGTCCTCGTCGTTTCTTCACGCCGTCTTCGCTTCCAGTCCATCCTTTTGCCTTGAGTACCAACTCCACCAAGTGTAGACCTCGTCTCAAGCACCGGAGTTAGTAGTACAAGCACGACCACGTCGGCAAGAGTTAGCCCTCTAGTTAGTCTCTCATGCATCATGCAAAGTCGCAACTAGAGGCACTTAGGACCGCGAATGAACCAAGGAAACCCCTCTTGATAGTCGGTTATCAATTCTAAATGTGATCACACTCTCTATAGTGTCTTGATCACTAAACCGGAAAGCCCTATCAAGTATACCTTTGCCTTGATCTCCACGGGCGTTTCCATCCATCACCGGAGCTTGATCACTTCACATGTCCACCATGTTCAACACCGTGATCAACATGCTCCATCATCCACCGTCACGTTGCTATGTGTCTAACCACACATAGAGCAAAGCAATATTTGAGTGGAAGCTTTCAATCTCCCCCTTTTTGAGTGACAACCTTCACAAAACTCACATGGGAGTCTAGACCAAAATGAATCTTGGTACTAAGGTTTAGTAGCTCCCCCCTACATGTGTGACCGATTTTGAAGCATGATACCAAGGTACTAAGGTTTATAAATTGACCTTTGAACGTGATACCAATAGTAAACCTTCCTTAGCACCATGGGAATCTAGACATCCATCAAAACTCAAAATACCTCATGAGATCATACTATAAGCAAGGTACTTTGAACAAGAGAAACTCTATGTCTAGAAACCACTAAATGCATGCTAGTACTTCATTTCATCAATCAGTTCTATACTAACATCACACCAAACAAGCATGAATATTGAATTTAGCTTGCAATGCTCCATATCATCATGTATTGTCACACCTGCACCATTTGGCCCGTAGGCCCGTGTGTTAATGATGTTGTGGAGGAGTTTAGTCCCACCTTGGTTGTTAAAGGTGGGATAGACCAAGATATAAGGCTTCTAGGAGTCCATCCCACCATCCGGTTAATCCTTTAAGCGAAGCGAGACGAAAGCTTAAGTGGGATGGTGGTAGGCGTGTCTGTCAGTGCAGAGTGATCTCGAGCCGCTTGGGACTTGGGGCTTACAAAATGGCATCGTAGCCGACCTTCACACCCACGGGTGCGTGCGGCTGTGCGCGGACATGGGGGTTCATTGCACGCGTAGGGCTCGGCGTAGTGCACTGTGGGCACATGTGCCTAAGACTCAAGCACGGCCGCGGTGTGCTAAGAGGGAACGTTCTCGGTCATCGTTGCCTATGGTATGTTGGGCCTCGACGAGGACGTCGAGTTCTTTGAGGGTGTATGTCACACTCCGCCCATTTGGCCCGTAGTGGCCCATGTGTGTTAATGAGATGCTGTGGAGAGTTTAGTCCCACCTTGGTTGTTAAAGGTGGGATAGACCAACATATAAGGGTTTGAGTCCATCCCAATGTGTTAATCCTTTTAAGCGAAGCGAGGACCTAAAGCTTGGCTGACGGGGTGGTAGGTGTGGAAGTTCGCTCAAATGCGCAGTGGATCCGAGCCGTTTGGACTTTGGGGCGTTACATGTATGCACACACAAAATGCAACAAAATAGTCTATGAGCTTGCTCCCTATTTGTGTGCTATGGTTGGGTCATATTATAAAAATTGATCCCCTTCCATTGCTCTTTGTGACTTCTTTCTCCCCTTTGTCAACAATCACAAGGGTGCATAAGATGAGAGAAACAAGTCAATCAATTATGGCCAAATCTAAATCACATGCCTAGAGTATGTATCTCGGTTTGAACCAAGGGCAAGCTTCTTCACACCGCATACGAATAAGGGTTATCTTGACCATGTTGAGATGCACATCATGAGCAAGTGCTAAAGATTCAACACTAGGTTCACAAGCTCAAACAAGTCATATGCCACCACTAGATCAAATCAGAAGTATAGAAACAATAATTGAGGTGCCATATATCCTTCAAATCCATTTGATTTGCAAATGAATGAGCCTAGCAAGATGCACATGTATACATGTCTACACAATTAGCAAAGGATGCATGAGATGCAACAACCAACTTTACCTTACTATGTTGGAGGAGAGGCAAGTCATATATGGGGGTGCATCAATCCATGTTAGAGAAGCTAAGTATGTTCAACTCATTCCTCAACTTGCAAAATCTCTTCTCATCAAAGAGGCTTGATAAATATGTCAGCTAGTTGGATCTTCGGTGCCAACGCTTAATGCTCACATCTCCCTTTTGTTGATGATCTCAAATGAAGTGGTGCCTCACATCAATGTGCTTGGTTCTTGAATGTTGAACCGGATTATTTGTCATCTTGATTTCACTTTCATTGTCACAAAACAAAGGCACATGCTTGAACTTGATTCCATAGTCCTTCAAGGTGGCTTTCATCCATAGCAATTGTGCACAATAATTACCCGCACTAATATATTCGGCTTCGGCGGTGGAAAGTGCCACACTATTTTGCTTCTTTGAAGACCATGATACTAGAGATCTTCCTAGCACTTGGCATGTTCCACTTGTGCTCTTCCTATCAATCTTGCAACCGGCATAGTCGAGTCTAGTATCCAATCAACTCAAAACTTGACCACTTGGGATACCATAGACCAACATCTTGAGTGCCCTTCAAGTATCTCAACACTCTCTTTGCCGCCATCAAGTAACTTTCTCTCTAGAGCTTGAAATCTTGCACACATGCACACACTAAACATGACATCCGGCCTTGATGCGGTCACATATAGCAAGCTTTAATTCATTGATCTATATAGCTTTTTGCTCAATCAACTTGCCACTATAATCAATATCCAAACCATTTGTTCCCATTGGTGTGCTTATAGCCTTAGCATCTTGCAACCCAAACTTCTTGATCATGTCCTTGATGTACTTGCCTTGACTCACAAAGGTGCCATTCTTCATTTGATTGATTTGAAGACCAAGGAAGTAGCTCAACTCTCCAAGCATGGACATTTCAAACTCACTAGCCATCATCTTAGCAAACTCCTCACAAAAGAATTGATTGGTTGATCCAAAGATGATATCATCCACATATATTTACAACACAAACAAGTCATCTTCTATCTTCTTGGTGAAGAGAGTGGTGTAAACTTTACCCATCTTGAAGCCTTTGGAGAGAAGAAAGTCCCTCAATCTTTCATATCATGCCCTTGGTGCTTGCTTCAAGCCATACAATACCTTCTTGAGCTTGTAGACATGGTTGGGCTTCTTGTCATCTTCAAAACCTGGAGGTTGTGCAACATAGACTTCCTCATTGATGAACCCATTGAGAAATGCACTCTTCACATCCATTTGATAGAGCTTCATGTTGTGAGCACAAGCATAGGCTAATAAGATTCTAATTGCCTCCAATCTTGCCACCGGTGCATATGTTTCTCCAAAGTCAAGACCCTCAACTTGTGTGTAACCTTGAGCCACTAGTCTTGCTTTGTTCCTCACAACTAAGCCATCTTGATCTTGCTTGTTCTTGAAGACCCACTTGGTGCCAATCACATTGTGCTTCTTTGGCCTCTCAACAAGCTCCCACACCTCATTTTTTGTGAAGTTGTTCAATTCTTCATGCATGGCATTGATCCAATCTGGATCCTTCAATGCTTCATCAATCTTAGTTGGCTCAATGAATGACACAAAGGAGTAGTGCTCACATATGCTAGCCAATCTTGATCTTGTTTGTACACCTCTTTGAATGTCACCAATGATATGATCTAGAGGATGATCTCTTGCAATGCTTGAAGGTTGAAGAACTAGCTCATTTGCATTGCTTCCTTGACCTTGATCTTGATCTTCATGTTGAGTACCACTTGTGCTTGCCTCATTGGAATCATCAATCACAACTTGAGTTGGCACTTGCACCTCATCACCATCATCCACTTGCCTTGGCCTAATGTCACCAATGTCCATGTGCCTCATTGCATTGTTCAATTGATCTCCACCCCCATCATCTTGATTTTGATCTTCACTTTGAGAGCCTTGGGTTTCATCAAATTCAACATCATGAACCTCTTCAACTAGTCCACTAGCCAAATTCCACACTCTATAAGCCTTGCTAGAAGTAGAGTAGCCAAGAAGAAATCCCCCATCACACATCTTGTCAAACTTTCCAAGCCTATGTCCCTTCTTGAGAATGTAGCACTTGCAACCAAAGACCCAGAAGTATGCAATGTTGGGCTTCCTTCCATTCAAGATTTCATATGGAGTCTTTTCTAACTTCCCATGGCAATAGAGGCGGTTGCTATAGTAGCAAGCCGTGTTGATGGCATCACTCCAAAACTTTTCACTCACATTGTACTCACATAGCATAGTTCTTGCCATCTCATCAAGGTCCTATTCTTCCTCTCACTACACCTTGGATTGGGAAGTGTAGGTTGGTGAGAATTGATGCACAATTCAAGTTCATCACACAACTCTTAACTCTTGTGTTCTTGAATTCACTCCCATTGTCACTTCTAATCTTCTTGATGGTAGTGTCAAACTCATTTTGCACCCTCTTGACAAAGTCTTGAATAGATCATAGACTTCACTCTTGTCATATAGAAAGAACACCCATGTGTATCTTGTAGTCATCCACAATCACAAAGCCACTTGTTGCCTACAATTGATGTGTAGTGAGTTGGGCCAAAAAGTCCATGTGCAACAACTCAAATGCTCTTGAAGTTGACATCTCATTCTTCTTGGGATGTGAGTTCCCATGTTGCTTGTCGGCTTGACATGCACTACAAGGTCTATCCTTCTCAAAAGTGACATCATGCAAGCCTCTCACTAGATCATGCTTCACCAACTTGTTCAATTGCTTCATGCCAACATGACCTAGGTGCCTATGCCATAGCCATCCCTCGGGCTTGACTTGCCAATCAAACATGATGAAAGTTGAGCTTCACTAGCATTGAAATCAACCAAGTACAAGCTTCCATGCCTAAACCCCTTTGAAAATGATATTTGCTTGATCCTTGCTCACCACCCTCAACATACTTCTCATCAAACATGCACTTGTAGCCAAGATCACACAATTGTGCCACCGACAAAAGATTGAAGTTCAAAGTATCCACTAGCAACACATTGGAGAGATCCTTGTCATTGGAAATTGCAACCTTTCCTAAAATTTCCATGACATCACCCTTGCTATTGTCACCAAATGTGATGGAGTTGAATCCACCATTGTCATTCTTGTCAAATGATGTGAACATACTATCTTCACCGGTCATATGATTTGATGCCCCACTATCAAGCACCCAATGCCTCCTCCTAGCTTTGTAATTGACCTACAAGAGGACATCAAACTTTAGGTACCCACTTTTGCTTGGGTCCTTGAAGGTTAGTCACTAGAGTCTTTGGCACCCAAATAGCTTTCTTCTTTGAGCTCATCCATGGTGTACCAATAAATCTAGCACTCACGCCACACTTTCTCTTAACAAGCACGTAAGAAGCATTCCACTTGTAAGAGGAAGCACTAGTGTTTTTTTGTTCTTGCATGCATGCTCTAAATGTCCAACTTGCTTGCAACTCTTGCAATAGCTACCATTGTTCTTCACAAAACAAGTTTTGTGAGGAGAGCTGCCTTGCCTTTCTTGGGGGTATAGACCAATCCTCTTTGTGAGAGAAGCTTTCGCTACCCAAACACATAAGCAAGCGGTCTCATACACCATAAGCCTTAGCCCGAGATGTGATTGAGCTCCTTGACTTCCCTCTTAAGAGACTCATTCTCAACTACTAGTGTAGAATCACATGCATGACCAACACTACTAGATGAGGTAGAAGCATAAGAGCAAGAAGGGTCAAGTGATGCAACAACAATTGAATCATCAGTGAATCACATGATGTAGCCGCATCTTTCTTTTCTATGATCACCACTTGTGATTGCTCTTTCTCTTGCTTCTCAACTAGAGAAGAATGAGCTTTCAAGCTTGAGTGAGCTTTCTCTAGTTTCTTATGGTCTACCTTTAGATTCTCATAAGAAGCCCTCAACTCAATAAGTTCTTGATCAAGGTTTTGTTTATCCTTTTTGAGCTACATTCTTTCTAGAGTCATTGAAAGCACCTTTGCAATCCTTAAGCATGACCCAGTTCTTCTTTAGTGGTCTCATCATCATTGTCACTCACTGTCATCATCACTATCGGGTGGAGGTTGTACCTTAGTGGCCTTGGCCATGCAAGATGATGGAGCACCAAATAGAGAAAGCTTCTCTTGAATGACAATGCTTCGTGCCCTTCTTCTTCTTCTTCTTGGAATCATCATCATCATCACTTGAGGAAGATGAATCACTTCTCCAAGTTGCCACATGAGATTCACCCTTCTTCTTCTTGTGGGAGGAGTCTTTCTTCTCCTTCTTCTCTTGCTACTTCCTTTCCTTCTTCATGGCATCTTCGTCATCACTTGCATAGGGACACTTGGCAATGAGGTGATCCTTGCTATTGCACCCGAAGCACTTCATGGGACGGTCACTTGACTTGATGAGCTTCTTGCCCTTGGACCGGTACCCCTTCTTCATGAGCTTCCCATCTCTTCACAAGGAGTGCCATTTGCTCACTCACTTCTTCTTCTTGTTCACTTGAGCTAGAGCATGGTTCATCTTCACTTGAAGGCTCTTCCTTCTTCTTCTTGCCCTTACTCTTGGATGATGTGGCCTTGAATGCCACACTCGTTCTGTCATCATCCTTCTTCTCACTTTCCTTTCTTCTTCTTCTTCTTCACCAACTCTTCCTTCTCATGATCTTCAAACTCATCATCCACCATGACTTTCAAGGACTTGATTTGGAGTTGGCTTCTCCTTCATCAGAAGTCTTCACCATGACGATCTTCATCATGTCAAACCTCTTGGGAAGGCACCTCATGAACTTGGTGGAGAATTGGCTTATCCTTCACTTCTTCACCAAGTGCCTTGAGCTCATTGACAATGACTTGGAGCCTCTGGAACATCTCCGGCACACTTTCATCTTCCTTCAATGTGAAGCTAGCAAACCTCTCTTGCAACATGTAGGCTCTTGCGGTCTTCACACTCGATGCCCTCATAAGCTTCTTCTAGCTTCTTCCAAATGTCATGAGCCACCTCAAGGTTCTTGATGAGCTCAAAAGCTTTGTCATCAAGAGCCTCATGAAAAGCACTCACGGCAACATCATTTGCTTGTTGCTTCTTCTCTTCGGCCGTTGTTGGCACCGCGCCCTCAACAAGCTTAAACTTTGTTTCCACCACTTTCCACACCTCTAGATTAATTGACTTGAGATGACTCTTCTTCTTGAGCTTCCATTTGGCATAGTCATCGCCATGGAAAGATGGTTTCCTCTTGGTGTTGTTGATATGCATAACTAAAGCCATCAAGCTTCACCGTAGGATGTTAATCCAACTCGAACAAATGGTGCCCTCGCTTCCGATACCATGTGAAAGGTCACAATGGCTAGAGTGTGGTGAATAGCCTAATAAAATTCTTGCAATGACACTAAACCACAATTTAGATAGCAAGGCGGCAAATGTGCAAAGCTAAGGCTTCGACTACGCTAAGCAAGCCCCACACAATGCAAGGCTACTCAATTCAATTGGACAACAACCATGGTGAATAAGCTACACAAAGACGTTCACCTAAGAATCGAACAAGTAGTTCTAACCCATGGGATTTAGACTACACAAAGAGTGGTTCCCGCCGACCACAACAGCAATTCTAACCCACGCGGTTTTAGTCTACACAAGTAGAGGTATGCGGCCAACCTCACAAGCAATTCTACTTTGCGGAATGTAAAGAGAGGATGAAGGTTTATACCGCCGTGTAGAGATGAAGATGGCTAATCACCGGCATAGAAACCAATCACCTAGAAATGCTCAAGCACAATCACAATGGAGGTCGAAGCCTGGCAATCACAAATCAACACAATGATTTTTTACCGAGGTTCACTTGCTTCCTAAGCAAGCTACCCTCGTTGTGGCAATGCACTTTCTTGGTGAGTTGCCCGCTCAATTGGCTTGATGCCAAAGACCCTGATGGGGAGCCGCAGTCTCCACACAAGACAAGGATCCACAAGCCACGAGCAATCCACTAGAGTATCCTTTCATGAACTCCCGCGGGGAAGGATCAAGTACCCTCACAAGAACCCTGTGGCCTCGAACAATCACCAAGTCGAGCTCAACCACCACCTCGTCGCTCCAAACCATCTACGATGACGGAGTCACCGAAGAGTAACAAGAATCCATAGCTCACTCGATGAACAAGTGCCTCTAGATGCAACTCTCAATGCAAATCACTTGTTCTCACTCAAATCTCTCTCAAGAATTATCAACCAATCCAAGAGATGAGTGGGAGGAGTGTCTCTAGCTCAAAGTATGCTCAAGAGTGTTAGAATGGGCAAGAGACCTCCCATGGTCACCATCCACTATTTATAGGCTCCACCAAAGAATAGAGCCGTTAGTGCCTCGGGGCCGCCATCTCTATCGCGCACGGGACGCTGCCTCCCCGGCCGCGCCGAACGCGGGCCCGGGCCGCCCTTGACCACGCCGAGTCACCGACCGCTGCCGATTCAAATCCGTGGACATCCAGACCCGTCCACCGCGCTCCATGGCCGTGCGTCCGACGCCGACCGCGGAGCCGCGTCCGGCGTGCCCGCGAGCCAACATGACCACCGGACAGTCCGCCGGCAGCCCTAACGTCCGGCGCGGCACGCGGCCATACCTCCGTGCCGTGGACCGCCACGACTCCTAGCTAGTGACCATGCCGCGCCACGCCCACGTCAGCGCCGGGACACTAGACCCCGGCCGTACGCGTCCGCCGACGCCACACCGCCCGGGTCCGAGAAGGTGACTTGCCACAGCCACGCCCGCAGCCAAGCACGCCGGAAGCGTGACCGGACATGCGTCCGGCGCCCTCCATGAGGGGCCCGCCACACCGGGGTGCCGCCCGCCGAGAGAGCCACCGGACCACGTCCCGCTCCCGCGCATCCGGCGCCCCATGATGGCCCCGCGTCGGCGCCATTGAGCAAGCGATGTCCAAGTCGTTTCTTCACGCCGTCTCTTCACTCCAAGTCCATCCTCTTGCCTTGGGTACCAACTCCATGTTGACGGCCGTTAACTCATAAAATTAACCATCAACTTAGCATGAAAATGGACCTATTCATAAATACTTGATAGATATAGGGTTACCACCCATTTAATTCCACGAGTTTTGGTGAATATCTATTTACGCATAGGTGACAATGAAAAACTACCCAAGATGGTCCACATGTCGGGTTTACATAGAGAGAAAGACCGAACGGTGAAAAAGTATAATCTAGAAG
Organism: Themeda triandra; assembly: GCA_018135685.1. NCBI lineage: Eukaryota > Viridiplantae > Streptophyta > Magnoliopsida > Poales > Poaceae > Themeda > Themeda triandra. Next base: position 25,020 of record JAENPR010000023.1, read on the forward strand.
ACTCAAGGTGACACCTCGAAGCCTGGGCCCACTCGGCATTGGGCCGGAAGAGGCGCGCCCTAGCCTAGTCGGCCGCCCCTCCACTCCGGGACCAATCAAGTGGAGGCTCGCGGGATCCCGCCCACCGCCTTTGAGGATGAATAATTATCGTCCATTTAGGTCGGTTTGATCCGAGGGCTGTGGTGCATCCTAGGCTATATGCGAGCCCCCGGCTCCCGGGAGAAACCCTAATTCATTCTCCAATTCATTCTAGACTTCGATTCCAGAGAGAGAGAGAGAATTAGGTAGAGAAGGGTCCCTCGAATGGATCTATCTCTATAGGGTATTAGTATCAAGAGAGATTGAGAGAGTATAGAGTGGGAGGTAGATTTGGAGGAAGCCCGCCGTCGGTGTCTCCTACTCCAGTTGTACTGCGGGATCAAGTCTCCTAACACGAGGCTTGGTTTCGGATCATTCGGCAATTCAACTTCTAATACTAGTAAGTTCGTTGTTATTATTGTTCTTTGGTTTACAAGTTTACTTTATTCGCTTCGTGTTGGGAATAGAGTAATCATTCTTTAGCATAAGCGTGGTGCTTAGGCTAGGTTCACTTGTAGATGCTCCCTTATCCCATTTAACCGTGGTAAAGAGGAGGAAGTGACAATCCCTTTATTACCTTTGTAATCCACTTCCGTTGGTAGGTAAGGTAGGTCCTTTGTGCCCGGTTTAGCATCCCTCCGTGTCTTTTCCTCGGGTTTCTTAGGAACATCGCAGTCTCAAAGCTTGCCATAGGTTAGAAGACCGATTTGAAGGAGTTCTCTCTATATCGCAATTCTCGCTTGACTAGCAGCGGGGGTAGAAGTAAAGATCGGTTAGTCTATTGCACGTTTTCTCTTAGCGAATAAAAACAAATACGATACTGGGACTTATCTCCGGGTGAAGTGCTCACCGATATCCGTGCGCTTGTGGATTATTTCTCTTTGATTCTTTCGTGTGCGTATCTAGTGTCAACAAGCATTTCGGCGCCGTTCTTGCATCGGGGAGAAAGACGGTCGCTTAGATAACCTAAATCTTGCTCTACCTTGTACCTATACTTTTATCTTTTTCCTTCACTTTACTTTTTCGTACATTTTATCTTTTCTATCCTTATGGATAATTTAAATTCCATTCCTATCTTTCAATTTTCGCACCCACGGAGACCGGCCTTAGTGCCACATGAGTCATCGCAACCTATCCAAACACCTAGCCATAGGCCGAGTCCGGTTGATTGCATTGGTCCAAAGCCTATCCTTTTCAGAGAAGGAGACGAAAACCCTTACCTTCACATTAGAGACTTTGAGCAAACATGTGACTGCCTTCGCATAGAGGGCATGTCCGACAAAACCCTTCGTTGGAAGCTATTTCCTTTTCATTAAAGGGAAAAGCTAGACAATGGTATGATAAAGCTATAGGTAAGCAACAAGTGGATTGGGATCCTTACGCTCCAACTTTTGCCTAGATTTCTATCCCATCTCCCAAATCGTCGACCTTAGAGTCAAGGTTCGACTATTAAGCAAGAGCCCTAAGAATCTTTGGCCTCATCCTCGGAATCGTTTTACTACACTTTTAGCATCGAGGCCCGGACCTTAGTCTACTGAGATCCCATCCTTTTACAACACTTTTATAAAAGGTCTCGAGTAGAGAGCGTAGAAAATTGCTCGACACAACTTCAGAGGATCATTCTTGCATATCTCCCCGAGAAAGCAAGATAAATCCTAGACCAAATCCTATCTAGTGAATTAGACAACCTCCTAGAAGTAGAACCTCAAGTATCCGAAGCCAAACCTTGCCGATACACCAACAACTTCAAACTAACCCATGTCTTGAGCAAGACAAGGAAGAAATTCCACTTCCCGATTTTATGCTAGATATTGAACCCGATCTCGTTTTCTCCGATTTTGAAACATCTTCAACTATCACAAAGTGAAGAAGCCACAAGGCAAATATCACCCAATCAAGCCATGCAACATTGATGAGGATATTCCAACAGAAAGACCTCGGGAGAGCTAGTGTCCGTTATGAGCAATAAATGGTTAGAAGAGTCGAGCTCCTCCGAAATAATTCGTTTGGATTCATTCTATCTCCCCATCCATTGCATGATTAACAAAGATCGCATAGACGCTCTCTACAATCCCATTGTGGGTATAAATATCATGTCTATCACACTAGCAAAATATTTACAAAGAGACATGACATTAACCCCAAAATGAAGTTCATAAGGAATCTTTCAAGACAAATTCTTCCCCGTTTAGAATCCTACATGTCCTACCACTAATATGTAGAAGGAACCCCTGTTCACTTAAGCTTTTATGTCTTTGACATAGGGATTTCCACCGTTGATAGGACAACCCTTTAGAAGACTTCTTATGAAGGACAAACTCCGGGAAACTAAACATTTGTTTAGGCAAGAAACTCCAGCTTTGCAATGACTATTTCACACTCTTTAAATGCTAGGACCGAGCCTTATCCGCATTATGATCCATTGGAGGAATTTAGCAAGCGGCTTCTCTAGAATTCCTAGCTAAACTGTGAATTAGAAGACGAAGCTAGATTCTTCATAGAAGAAGAAGTCGACCCTTCGAGAACGAACCTTTAGATGAGTTTGCCTTACCACCTAAACCTCCTATTGAGTTCAAACCATTACCGGCCCGGTCTTAGATATGCCTTTCTAGGAAATGACCTAGAGTCTCCGTCATCATAAGTGATGCTCTCACTCAGGAGCAAACTTTCGCTTAATGGTCGTCCTGTAGAGAAACATCAAAAAGCTTTTGGCTACTCACTCCAGACCTCAAAGGAATTAGTCTTGCCCTTTGTACCCATCGCATTCCCACGATCCCGATGTTCCACCATCTAGAGAACCCCAACGTAGACTCTAATAATGCGATGAGGGAAGTTGTTAAGAAAGAAGTTTTAAAAACTTGTTGCACAATAGGGATTATTTACCCCGTGCCACAAGGAGTGGGTCAGCCCTATCCAAGTTGTGCCTAAAAAGGGAGGCATGACTGTTGTCCAAAATGAGAAGAATGAGTTAATCCCTCAACGAACCGTCGTGATGGCGAATGTGCATAGATTGTAGAAAGCTTAATAAGGCAACAAGAAAAGATCACTTTCCTTTGCCTTTCATTGATGAGATGCTAGAGTGATTAGCCAACCATTCTTACTTTTGCTTCCTTGATGGATATTCCGGATATCATCAAATCCCTATCCACCCAAATGATCAAAACAAAACGACCTTTACATGCCCTTATGGAACCTTTGCTTACCGTAGGATGTCTTTTGGGTTATGTAATGCGCGCCTTTCAAAGATGTATGATGTCTATATTTTTCGATATGATTGAAAAGATTATGGAAGTTTTATGGATGATTTTTCTGTATATGGAAAAACTTTTGATGAGTGTCTTGAAAACATAGATCGAGTTTTGCAAAGATGTGAAGAAAAACACTTAGTCCTTAATTGGGAAAAGTGTCATTTCATGGTTAGAGAAGGAATAGTGCTAGGACACTTAGTGTCCAAAGAGGCATCGAGGTAGATAGAGCCAAAATAGAAGTAATTGAGCAAACTACCTCCCTATCAATGTGAAAGGAATTAGAAGTTTCCTTGGCCATGCTAGTTTTTATCGTAGATTCATAAAGATTTCTCTTTCATTGCTAGACCTCTTACCCGCTTATTAGCCAAGGATGTTCCTTTTGATTTTGATGATGCCTGTTTACAATCATTTGAGATCCTTAAGAAAGCACTTATTTCGCTCCAATCATTCAACCCCCGGTTGGATTCTACCTTTTGAAATTATGTGCGATGCAAGTGACGCTCGTAGAGCAAAGTGTTAGGATAGACTAAAGATAAGAAGCATCATGCAATAGCTTACGCTAGCAAAAACTTTGACAGACCTCGGCTTAATTATGCCACTACCGAAAAAGAGCTTCTAGCTGTTGTCTTTGCTATTGATAAGTTTAGATCTTACTTAGTGGGTGCCAAAGTGATTGTTTACACCGATCATGCCGCTTTGAAATATTTGCCGACTAAGAAAGATGCTAAACCCGTTTGATAAGATGGATTTTATTACTCCAAGAATTTGACTTAGAAATAAAAGATAAAAAGGAGTAGAAAACTCGTTGCCGATCACTTGTCTAGAATGCGGTTGAGAAACCATGAACAACCCATCGACGACTCACCCAGACGACATGTTTCATTTTAATCAACATATCGACCCCCGGTATGCAGATATTGTTAATTTCATGGTTACAAAGTTACGATACCACCAGGAGGCAACAAAAGGAAACTTATCGAGGAGAGTCGTACTCACATATGGGATGAACCCTTCCTCTTCCGAGTGTGTTCTCGATGGCCTCGTCGTAAGATGTTAACCGAAGAAGGAATCAAAATCATGAAAGATGCCACTCATCACCATATGGAGGCCATTATGGGGTGTTGTTGGCCATGCTGGTGGCAGTAATGGATTCTTCCTGCCAACAATGTATGAAGACAAAGACTTCATTCGAAGATGCGGTCCTTGTCAAAAACATGGCAACATTAATTCAAGAGATAAAGTTATGCCACTCATCAATAATCTCATTGAGCTCTTTGATAATGCGGGAGTTGATTTTATGGGACCATTTCCACCGTCAAAGAAATGTGAATACATCCTTGTAGCAGTGGACTATGTATCCAAATGGGTCAAGCTCGCCATGCAAAAGGTAGATAGTTCAAACTCCAAGAAGATGTTTGAAGAAGTAATATTTCCAAGATTCGGTGACCCGAGGATAGTCATAAGTGACGGAGGATCACATTTCATCGACAAGCGTTTCAAGCAATACTTATCAGCTGGGGTACGCCATAACGTCGTTTCGTATCACCTCAGACCAAGTGGCCAAGCAGTAGACATCAAATAAGCAAATCAAGAATATTCTTCAGAAGACAGAATGAAATGGGAACAACATGGAAGGACAAACTTCCTGATGCACTATGGGCATATCGAACAAAGATAAGACACCTATTAGGATGTCACCATATCAATCAAGTCTATGGAAAGACCTGCCACTTACCAGTAGAGCTAGAATTCAAAGCTCCACTGGCCATCAAGTGGAATATGATCTAGAAGCGCAGGAGAGAAGAGGATGCAAATCTCCTCGAATTAGAAGAATAGAGAGAAAAAGCCTATCACAATGCCAAGATTTATAAAGAGAGAGTGAAAAGATGGCATGACAAGAGAATCAAGATCAAGGAGTTCACACACGGAGACAAGGTATTACTTTTTAATTCCGGGGTCAAACTCTTCGGGCAAGGAAAGCTTTGAAGCAAATGGGAAGGACCATTCAAAGTTGTTAGCTCATCATCGCATGGAGCCGTTAGCTTCGCAACAACGAAGGTACGATATTCAAGATAAATGGTCAACGTCTTAAAATATTTTTAGAGCTCATTGAAGAAATAGGTGAAATAGATGAATTAAATTTCTTTCTCAATTAGGTAGTTGGGCTCGACCTTTTTACTTTCGTTTTTGGGGTCCGGGGTATTTTTCGAATGACAAAAATACGCTAATTAGGTTGCGAAAAACCACAGTCGGGAGCCCACTGTCGAGAGGCGGCCGCTCGACATGGGTCGGCGCCCGTGGACTCGTCCATTCGCCCTGTCTTTTCTTCTTGATCCACCTCTTCTTCTGCTGAATTTTTGCTCTATTGGGTTTTGAGACTGCAATGATGTATGTTGTTCATTCTTTACTGCAGATAATTTAGTTCCTCTGCAAAGAGTTCAGTCTTAGGCCAACTCATTCCATCTAAAGCTCTCCTCTAGCACGCCTTGCTGGGCGCAATAATGGTGAAGCCCTCGAGCGAAAATTTAGATGTGAGATTGATCCGCCGGATTGATCTCAACACCATCCTGCTGGAGAGCCTAGAGGCAGGCCATCGTTTTGCCGAGCCCAAACCTCTAGCCTCTATCCCTCCAACCCCAAGCTTACAAACATTGCTACGCCCAAATCCGCCGGCCGCCGCACCCAAGCCTTTGCCCTAGATGACCTCCCGCCAAAGGGTCCATTGTGAAGCTCCCGTGAGCACCAAGATCCTCCCTCCTAAGCACAATGAGATGCTATCTCGAGGTCATGATTAAAATAATCTACCTTCTCAATATATATAGCAAGTGATTTAAATCAAGGTGTTTCCCAAACGAATCGGAAACGTGATCGGTATAAAAATTTGGAACGTAGGGAAGCAAACCTGACCGTGGACGAAAGCCGGAGCCAAGTGGGCCCCCTCTGGCGGGCGCCTCAAGATGGGTCAAGCCGCCGTTGTGGCCCCTCGGAAGTCCGCCTCGCCGAGCGTGATCTTTATGTCATATCTTTTCAAATATTCCCAACTTTGTCCGATATCCAGTTAGTTTTCGTTGTCGGTTGCCTCCTCCACACTAGATTCCCTGTGCTTCATTACAGCAAAGGAAGACGGATAAAAGAGGCAACACATATCCAATAATAAATATAGTTGGAAGACTTTATTTCATCTTTATTAAGGCCCGGATTACAAGTATTAAACCGAACTAAGATCGAGCTGAACTTTAACTAAGCACACCGCAAGCTAAAACTTTTAAACCGAGCAATCTAAATCTCCTAGGCCTTTCCAACTAAGATAAATGCCGTCTAATCAACTCGCTTCTCTAGAGCGTCTAACTTTTCTCTAACTTATCCGTCTTCTTCTCTAGCGCACGAAGTTTATCTATGACTCGTGACAATACTCTTGCTCCGGACACGTTGGGAGTTTTGTAGAGATGCAATAATTTCACGCCGGAGTTTCTAGCTCCTTCTCTAAGTCACCGCAACGGTCTTGCGACGCTTCCTTGGAGCTTCTGCGGCGACAGAGCCGCTTTGGGCTTCCTTCTCGGAGGGACGAACTTGACCTTGCTCGGATGAGCACGACTCCCTCAAAATAAGAGCGCTCTGCAGTGCTATACCTAGCACAGACGATCTCCCCTTGCTTGTTGGTCTTCACTCCCATAAGCATCTCATTGTGCTTAGGAGGGAGGATCTTGGTGCCTTCAGGGAGCTTCACAATAGGACCCTTTGGTGGAGGTCCATCTAGGAGCAAAGGCTTGGGTGCAGCGACGACTGGTTGGGCGAAGTAGCAATGGCTGTAAGCTTGGGGTTTTGGAGGGATAGAGGCTAGAGGTTTGGGCTCAGCAAGAACGATGGCCTTGCTCTCAGGCTCCTCCCTTGGGATGGTGTTGAGATCAATCCCGAAGCGGATCAATCTCCTATCTAAATTTTCTGGCTCAGGCTTCACCATTGCTGCGTAGCAAGCTGATGCTAGGAGGAGGAGGCTTTAGATGGAATGAGGTTGGCCTAAGGCTGGGCTTCTTTATATAGGGGGCTAGGAAAGCATCTAAAGGGAATCTTCGAAGGAATAACGCGTCAACGCGATCTCAAAAACCCTAATCGGCAAAAATTCCCGAAGGAAGAGTATGGAAGGATCACGAATGCAAAAGACGGCGGCGAATGGACGAGTCCACGGGGCGGCCGACTCCATGTCAGAGGCGGCCGCCTCTGACAGGTGGGCTCCCGACTCAGGGTTTTTCGCAACCTAATTAGCGTATTTTTGTCATTCGGAAAAATACCCTGGACCCCAAAAAATGAAAAGTAAAAAGCTCGAGCCCAACTACCTAATTGAGAAAGAAATTTAATTCATCTATTTCACCTATTTCTTCAATGAGCTCTAAAAATATTTTAAGACGTTGACCATTTATCTTGAATATCGTACCTTCGTTGTTGCGAAGCGTAACGGCTCCATGCGATGATGAGCTAACAACTTTGAATGGTCCTTCCCATTTGCTTCAAAGCTTTCCTTGCCCGAAGAGTTTGACTCGGAATTAAAAAGTAATACCTTGTCTCCAGTGTGAACTCCTTGATCTTGATTCTCTTGTCATGCCATCTTTTCACTCTCTCTTTATAAATCTTGGCATTGTGATAGGCTTTTTCTCTCCATTCTTCTAATTCAGAGATTTGCATCCTCCTCTTCTCTCCTGCTGCTTCTAGATCCATATTCCACTTCTTGATGGCCCAGTGAGCTTTGAATTCTAGCTCTACTGGTAAGTGGCAGGTCTTTCCATAGACCAGTTGATATGGTGACATCCTAATAGGTGTCTTGTATGCTGTTCGATATGCCCATAGTGCATCAGGAAGTTTGTCCTTCCATGTTGTTCCCATTTCATTCACTGTCTTCTGAAGAATATTCTTGATTTGCTTATTTGATGTCTCTGCTTGGCCACTTGTCTGAGGGTGATACGGAGTAGCGACGTTATGGCGTACCCCATGCTTCAATAAGTATTGCTCGAAACGCTTGTCGATGAAATGTGATCCTCCGTCACTTATGACTATCCTCGGGACACCGAATCTTGGAAATATTACTTCTTCAAACATCTTCTTGGAGTTTGAACTATCTACCTTTTTGCATGGCAGAGCTTCGACCCATTTGGATACATAGTCCACTGCTACAAGGATGTATTCACATTTCTTTGACGGTGGAAATGGTCCCATAAAATCAACTCCCGAGACATCAAAGAGCTCAACTGAGATTATTGACGAGTGGCATGGCATCTCTTGAATTAATGTTGCCATGTTTTTGACAAGGACCGCATCTTCGAATGAAGTCTTTGTGTCTTCATACATTGTTGGCCGAAGAATCCACATTGCCAAATCTTCGCATGTGTACGGAACACCCCATAATGGCCTCCATATGGTGATGAGTGGCATCTTTCAATGATTTTGATTCCTTCTTCGCTTGGCACACATCTTCGAGCAGCCATCGTAACACACTCGGAAGAGGAAGGGTTCATCCCATATGTGAGTACGACTCTCCTGGATAAGTTTCCTTTTGTTGCCTCCCGGTGGTACGTAACTTTGTAACCATGAAATTAACAATATGTGCATACCAGGGGTCGATATGTTGATTCCGTAGAGCATGTCGTCCCGGAGTGAGTCGTCGATGGGTTGTTCATGTGGTTTCTCAACCGCATTCTAGACAAGTGATCGGCAACGAGTTTTCTACTCCCTTTTTATCTTTTATTTCTAAGTCAAATTCTTGGAGTAATAAAATCCATCTTATCAAACGAGGTTTAGCATCTTTCTTAGTCAGCAAATATTTCAAAGCAGCATGATCAGTGTAAACAATCACTTTGGCACCCACTAAGTAAGATCTAAACTTATCAATAGCAAAGACAACAGCTAGAAGCTCTTTTTCAGTAGTGGCATAATTAAGCTGAGGTCCTGTCAAAGTTTTGCTAGCGTAAGCTATTGCATGATGCTTCTTATCTTTAGTCTATCCTAACACTGCTCCTACAGCGTAGTCACTTGCATCGCACATAATTTCAAAAGGTAGAATCCAACCAGGGGGTTGAATGATTGGAGCAGAAATAAGTGCTTTCTTAAGGATCTCAAATGATTGTAAACAGGCATCATCAAAATCAAAAGGAACATCCTTGGCTAATAAGCGGGTAAGAGGTCTAGCAATGAAAGAGAAATCTTTTATGAATCTACGATAAAAACTAGCATGGCCAAGGAAACTTCTAATTCCTTTCACATTGATAGGGGGAGGTAGTTGCTCAATTACTTCTATTTTGGCTCTATCTACCTCGATGCCTCTTTCAGACACTAAGTGTCCTAGCACTATTCCTTCTCTAACCATGAAATGACACTTTTCCCAATTAAGGACTAAGTGTTTTTCTTCACATCTTTGCAAAACTCGATCTATGTTTTCAAGACACTCATCAAAAGTTTTTCCATATACAGAAAAATCATCCATAAAAACTTCCATAATCTTTTCAATCATATCAGAAAATATAGACATCATACATCTTTGAAAGGAAGCTGGCGCATTACATAACCCAAAAGACATCCTACGGTAAGCAAAGGTTCCATAAGGGCATGTAAAGGTCGTTTTGTTTTGATCATTTGGGTGGATAGGGATTTGATGATATCCAGAATATCCATCAAGGAAGCAAAAGTAAGAATGGTTGGCTAATCACTCTAGCATCTCATCAATGAAAGGCAAAGGAAAGTGATCTTTTCTTGTTGCCTTATTAAGCTTTCTACAATCTATGCACATTCGCCATCCTGTGACGGTTCGTTGAGGGATTAACTCATTCTTCTCATTTTGGACAACAGTCATGCCTCCCTTTTTAGGCACAACTTGGATAGGGCTGACCCACTCACTGTGTGGCACGGGGTAAATAATCCCGGCGTGCAACAGTTTTAAAACTTCTTTCTTAACAACTTCCCTCATCGCATTATTGAGTCTACGTTGGGGTTCTCTAGATGGTGGAACATCAGGATCGTGGGAATGCGATGGGTACAAAGGGCAAGACTAATTCCTTTGAGGTCGGAGTGAGTAGCCAAAAGCTTTTTGATGTTTCTCTAGGACAGCCATTAAGCGAAAAGTTTGCTCCCTGAGTGAGAGCATCACTTATGATGACGGGAGACTCTAGGTCATTTCCTAGAAAGGCATATCTAAGACCGGTTTGGTAATGGTTTGAACTCAATAGGAGGTTTAGGTGGTAAGGCAAACTCATCTAAATGTTCGTTCTCGAAGGGTCGACTTCTTCTTCTATGAAGAATCTAGCTTCGTCTTCTAATTCTGGTTTAGCTAGGAATTCTAGAGAAGCTGCTCTAAATTCCTCCAATGGATCATAATGCGGATAAGGCTCGGTCCTAGCATTTAAAGAGTGTGAAATAGTCATTGCAAACTGGAGTTTCTTGCCTAAACAAATGTTTAGTTTCCCAGTTTGTCCTTCATAAAGAAGTCTTTTAAAGGGTTGTCCTATCAACAGGTGGAAATCCCCTATGTCAAAGACATAAAAGCTTAAGTGAACAGGGGTTCCTTCTACCCGTAGTGGTAGGACATGTAGGATTCCTAAACAGGGAAGAATTTGTCTTGAAAGATTCCTTATGAACTTCACTGTTGGGGTTAATGTCATGTCTCTTTGTAAATATTTTGCTAGTGTGATAGACATGATATTTATACCCACAATGGGATTGTAGAGAGCGTCTATGCGATCTTTGTTAATCATGCAATGGATGGGGAGATAGAATGAATCCAAACGAATTATTTCAGAGGAAAGCTCTGACTCTTCTAACCATTTATTGCTCATAACAGACACTAGCTCTCCTGAGGTCTTTCCTGTTGGAATATCCTCATCAATGTTGCATGGCTTGATTGGGTGATATTTGCCTTGTGGCTTCTTCACTTTGTGATAGTTGAAGATGTTTCCAAAATCGGAAAACAGATCAGGTTCAATATCTAGCATAAAATCAGGAAGTGGAATTTCTTCCTTGTCTTGCTCAAGACATGGGTTAGCTGAAGTTGTTGGTGTATCTGGCAAAGGTTTGGCTTCAGATACTTGAGGTTCTACTTCTAGGAGGTTGTCTAATTCACTAGATAGGATTTGGTCTAGGATTTATCTTGCTTTCTCAGCAGAGATATGCAAGAATGATCCTCCTGAAGTTGTGTCGAGCAATTTTCTACTGTCTCTACTCAGACCTTTTATAAAAGTGTTGTAAAAGGATGGGATCTGGTAGACTAAGGTCCGGGCCTGATGCTAAAAGTGTAGTAAAACGATTCCAGGATGAGGCCAAAGATTCTTCAGGCTCTTGCTTAATAGTCAGAACCTTGACTCTAAGGTCGACGATTTGGGAGATGGGATAGAAATCTAGGCAAAAGTTGGAGCGTAAGGATCCCAATCCCCTTGTTGCTTACCTATAGCTTTATCATACCATTGTCTAGCTTTTCCCTTTAATGAGAAAGGAAATAGCTTCCAACGAAGGGTTTTGTCGGACATGCCCTCTATGCGAAGACAAGTCACATGTTTGCTCAAAGTCTCTAATGTGAAGGTAAGGGTTTTCGTCTCCTTCTCCGAAAAGGATAGGCTTTGGACCAATGCAATCAACCGCGGACTCAGCCTATAGCTAGGTGTTTGGATAGGTTGCGATGACTCATGTGGTACTAGGCTGGTCTCCGTGGGTGCAGAAAATTGAAAGATACGAATGGAATTTAAATTATCCATAAGGATAGAAAAAGATAAAATGTACGAAAAAGTAAAGTGAAGGAAAAAGATAAAAGTATAGGTACAAGGTAGAGCAAGATTTAGGTTATCTAAACGAGACCGTCTTTCTCCGCAACGGCGCCGAAATGCTTGTTGACACTAGATACGCACACGAAAGAATCAAAGAGAAATAATCCACAAGCGCACGGATATCGGTGAGCACTTCACCCGGGAGATAAGTCCTGAGTATCGTATTTGTTTTTATTCGCTAAGAGAAAACGTGCAATAGACTAACCCGATCTTTACTTCTACCCTCGGGCTGCTAGTCAAGCGAGAATTAAGCGATATAGAGAGAACTCCTTCGTCGGTCTTCTTCTAACCTATGGCAAGCTTTGAGACTACTTGTTCTAAGGGGGGTACTCCGAGGAAAAGACACCGCAGAGGATGCTAAACCGGGCACAAAGGACCTACCTTACCTACCAACGGAAGTGGATTACAAAGGTAATAAAGGGATTGTCACTTCCCTCACTACTACCACGGTTCCGGCCGGATAGGGAGCATCTACAAGTGAACCTAGCCTAAGCACCACGCTTATGCTAAAGAATGATTACTCTATTCCCAACACGAAGCGAATAAAGTAAACTTATAAACCAAAGAACAATAATAACAACGAACTTACTAGTATTAGAAGTTGAATTGCCGAATGATCCTGAAACAAAGCCTCGTGTTAGGAGACTTGATCCCGCAGGTACACTGGAGAGGAGACACCGACAGGCCGGGCTTCCTCCAAATCTACCTCCACTCTATACTCTCTCAATCTCTCTTGATACTAATACCCTATAGAGATAGATCCATTCGAGGGACCCTTCTCTACCTAATTCTCTCTCTCTCTCTGGAATCTGAAGTCTAGAATGAATTGGAGAATGAATTAGGGTTTCTCCCAGGGCCAGGGGCTCTGCTTATATAGCCCCCTAGGATGCACCACAGCACTCGGATCAAACCGACCTAAATGGACGATAATTATTCATCCTCAAAGGCGGTGGAGGCAGGATCCGCGAGCCTCCACTTGATTGGTCCAGTGGAGGGGGGCCGACGGGCTAGGGGCTGGGCGGCGCCTCCGGCCAATGCCGGTGGGCCCGTGCTTCGTGTGTCACCTTCGGAGTCTTCTAGATTATACTTTTTCACCCGTTCGGTCTTTCTCTCTATGTAAACCCGACATGTGGACCATCTTGGGTAGTTTTCATTTGTCACCCCGCGAGAAATAGATATTCACCAAAACTCGTGGAATTCTGTCAGTGGTAACCCTATATCTATCAAGTATTTATGAATAGGTCCATTTTCATGCTAAGTTGATGGTTAATTTTATGAGTTAACGACCGTCAACATGGAGTTGGTACCCAAGGCAAGAGGATGGACTTGGAGTGAAGACGGCGTGAAGAAACGACTTGGACATCGCTTGCTCAATGGCGCCAGACGCGGCTGTCATGGGGCGCCGGATGCGCGAGGAGCGCCGGACGTGGTCCAGTGGCTCTCTCGGCGGGCAGCACCCCCGGACGCCGCGCCGGACGCTCATTGGAGGGCGCCGGACGCCAATCGGTCACGCTTCCAGCGTGCTTGGCTGCGGCTGTGGCTGTGGCAAGTCACCTTCTCCGGACGCGGCTGGTGTGGCGTCAGCGGACGCCGTACGGCCAGGGTCTAGTGTCCGGCGGCTCTGGGCGTGACGCGTGGCGCGGCATGGTCACTAGCTGGGGTGGCTTGCCGGTCCACAGCACCGGACGCGGCCGGCGTGCCGCGCCGGACGTTGGGCTGGCCCGGCGGACTCTGTCCAGTGGTCATGTTGGCTCGCGGGCACGCCGGACGCGGCTCACGGTCGGCGTCGGACGCACGGCCATGGAGCGCGGTGGACGCTGGATGTCAGACGGATTTGAATCGGCAACGGTCGGTGACTCAGCGTGGTCAAGGGCGCTGGACGCGTTCGGCGCGACCGGAGGACGCGTCCGGCGCAGTAGAGATGGCGGCCCCGAGGCACTAACGGCTCTATTCTTTGGTGGAGCCTATAAATAGTGGATGGCTGACCATGGGAGGTCTCTCTTGCCCATTCTAACACTCTTGAGCATACTTTGAGCTAGAGACACTCCTCCCCACTCATCTCTTAGATTGGTTGATAATTCTTGAGAGAGATTTGAGTGAGAACAAGTGATTTGCATTGAGAGTTGCATCTAGAGGCACTTGTTCATCGAGTGAGCTATGGATTCTTGTTACTCTTCGGTGACTCCCGTCATCGTAAATGGTTTGGAGCAGCAGGTGGTGGTTGAGCTCGACTTGGTGATTGTTCGAGGCCACACCGGGTTCTTGTGAGGGTACTTGATCCTTCCCCGCGGGAGTTCATGAAAGGATACTCTAGTGGATTGCTCGTGGCTTGTGGATCCTTGTCTTGTGTGGAGGCTGGCTCCCCATCGTGGTCTTTGGCATCAAGCCAATTGAGCGGGCAACTCACCAAGAAAGTGCATTGCCACAACGAGGAGTAGCTTGCTTAGGGAAGCAAGTGAACCTCGGTAAAAAATCATTGTGTTGATTTGTGATTGCCGAGGCTTCGACCTCCATTGTGATTGTGCTTGAGCATTTCTAGGTGATTGGTTTCTATGCCGGTGATTAGCCATCTTCATCTCTACACGGCGGTATAAACCTTCATCCTCTCTTTACATTCCCAAAGTAGAATTGCTTGTGAGGTTGGCCGCATACCTCTACTTGTGTAGACTAAAACCGCGTGGGTTAGAATTGCTGTTGTGGTCGGCCGGGAACCACTCTTTGTGTAGTCTAAATCCCATGGGTTAGAACTACTTGTTCGATTCTTGCCGGTGAACCGTCTTTGTGTAGCTTATTCACCATGGTTGTTGTCCAATTGAATTGAGTAGCCTTGCATTGTGTAGGACGGCTTGCTTAGCGTAGTCGAAGCCTTAGCTTTGCACATTTGCCGCCTTGCTATCTAAATTGTGGTTTAGTGTCATTGCAAGAATTTTATTAGGCTATTCACCCCTCTAGCCATTGTGACCTTTCACATGGTATCGGAGCCGGGCACCATTTGTTCGAGTTGGATTAACATCCTACGGTGAAGCAATGGCTTTAGTTATGCATATCAACAACACCAAGAGGAAACCATCTTTCCATGGCGATGACTATGCCAAATGGAAGCTCAAGAAGAAGAGTCATCTCAAGTCAATTAATCTAGAGGTGTGGAAAGTGGTGGAAACAAAGTTTAAGCTTGTTGAGGGCGCGGTGCCAACACTGGCCGAAGAGAAGAAGCAACAAGCAAATGATGTTGCCGTGAGTGCTTTTCATGAGGCTCTTGATGACAAAGCTTTTGAGCTCATCAAGAACCTTGAGGTGGCTCATGACATTTGGAAGAAGCTAGAAGAAGCTTATGAGGGCATCGAGAGTGTGAAGACCGCAAGAGCCTACATGTTGCAAGAGAGGTTTGCTAGCTTCACATTGAAGGAAGATGAAAGTGTGCCGGAGATGTTCCAGAGGCTCCAAGTCATTGTCAATGAGCTCAAGGCACTTGGTGAAGAAGTGAAGGATAAACCAATTCTCCACCAAGTTCATGAGGTGCCTTCCCAAGAGGTTTGACATGATGAAGATCGTCATGGTGAAGACTACAATGAAGGAGAAGCCAACTCCAAATCAAGTCCTTCAAGAAGTCATGGTGGATGATGAGTTTAGAGAAGATCATGAGAAGGAAGAGTTGGTGAAGAAGAAGAAGAAGGAAAGTGAGAAGAAGGATGATGACAAGAACAGTGTGGCATTCAAGGCCACATCATCCAAGAGCAAGGGCAAGAAGAAGAAGTAAGAGTCTTCAAGTGAAGATGAGCCATGCTCTAGCTCAAGTGAACAAGAAGAAGAAGTGAGTGAGCAAATGGCACTCCTTGTGAAGAAGATGGGAAAGCTCATGAAGAAGGGGTACCGGTCCAAGGGCAAGAGAAGCTCATCCAAGTCAAGTGACCATCCCATGAAGTGCTTCCGGTGCAATAGCAAGGATCATCTCATTGCCAAGTGTCCCTATGCAAGTGATGATGAAGATGCCATGAAGAAGGAGAGGAAGAAGCAAGAGAAGAAGAAGGAGGAGAAGAATGACTCCTCCCACAAGAAAAAGAAGGGTGAATCTCATGTGGCAACTTGGGAGAGTGATTCATCTTCCTCAAGTGATGATGATGATGATTCCAAGAAGAAGAAGAAGAAGAAGAAGAAGAAGAAGGGGCACGCAAGCATTGTCATTCAAGAGAAGCTTTCTCTATTTGGTGCTCCATCATCTTGCTTCATGGCCAAGGCCACTAAGGTACAGCCTCCACCCGATAGTGATGATGATGAGACCACAAAAGAAGAACTATGGGTCATGCTTATGGATTGCAAAGGTGCTTTCAATGACTCTAGGAAAGAATGTAGGGGCTTGCGCAAGGATAAACAAAACCTTGATCAAGAACTTATTGAGTTGAGGGCTTCTTATGAGAGTCTAAAGGTAGACCATAAGAAACTAGAGAAAGCTCACTCCAAGCTTGAAAAAGCTCATTCTTCTCTAGTTGAGAAGCAAGAGAAAGAGCAATCACAAGTGGTGATCATAGAAAAGCAAGATGTGGCTACATCATGTGATTCACTTGATGATTCAATTGTTGTTGCATCACTTGACCCTTCATGCTCTCATGCTTCTACCTCATCTAGTAGTGTTGGTCATGCATGTGATTCTACACTAGTAGTTGAGAATGAGTCTCTTAAGAAGGAAGTCAAGGAGCTCAATCACATCTTGGCCGAGGCTTATGGTGGTGAGGACCGCTTGCTTATGTGTTTGGGTAGCCAAAGAGCTTCTCTCTACAAAGAGGGATTGGTCTATACCCCCAAGAAAGGCAAGGCCGCTTTTGCTCCTCACAAAACTTGTTTTGTGAAGAACAATGGTAGCTATTGCAAGAGTTGCAAGCAAGTTGGACACTTAGAGCATGCATGCAAGAACAAGAACACTAGTGCTTCCTCTTACAAGTGGAATGTTTCTTACGTGCTTGTTAAGAGTGAGTGTGGTGTGAGTGCTAGATTCATTGGTACACCATGGATGAGCTCAAAGAAGAAAGCTATTTGGGTGCCAAAGACTCTAGTGACTAACCTTCAAGGACCCAAGCAAAAATGGGTACCTAAAGTTTGATGTCTTCTTGTAGGTCAATTACAAAGCCGGAGGGAGGCATTGGGTGCTTGATAGTGGGGCATCAAATCACATGACCGGTGAAGATAGTATGTTCACATCACTTGACAAGAATGACAATGGTGGATTCAACTCCATCACATTTGGTGACAATAGCAAGGGTGATGTCATGGGGCTAGGAAAGGTTGCAATTTCAAATGACAAAGATCTCTCCAATGTGTTGCTAGTTGATACTTTGAACTTCAATCTTTTGTCGGTGGCACAATTGTGTGATCTTGGCTACAAGTGCATGTTTGATGAGAAGTATGTTGAGGTGGTGAGCAAGGATCAAGCAAATCTCATTTTCAAGGGGTTTAGGCATGGAAGCTTGTACTTGGTTGATTTCAATGCTAGTAAAGCTCAACTTTCATCATGTTTGATTGGCAAGTCAAGCAAGGGATGGCTATGGCATAGGCACCTAGGACATGTTGGCATGAAGCAATTGAACAAGTTGGTGAAGCATGATCTAGTGAGAGGCTTGCATGATGTCACATTTGAGAAGGATAGACCTTGTAGCATGTCAAGCCGGCCAAGCAACATGGGAACTCACATCCCAAGAAGAATGAGATGTCAACTTCAAGAGCATTTGAGTTGTTGCACATGGACTTGTTTGGCCCAAACACATACACATCAATTGGAGGCAACAAGTATGGCTTTATGATTTTGGATGACTACACAAGATACACATGGGAGTTCTTTCTCTTTGACAAGAGTGAAGTCTATGATCTATTCAAGTCTTTTGTCAAGAGGGTGCAAAATGAGTTTGACACTACAATCAAGAAGATTAGAAGTGACAATGGGAGTGAATTCAAGAACACAAGAGTTAAAGAGTTGTGTGATGAGCTTGGAATTGTGCATCAATTCTCACCAACCTACACTTCCCAATCCAATGGTGTAGTTGAGAGGAAGAATAGGACCTTAATTGAGATGGCTAGAACTATGCTTTGTGAGTACAATGTGAGCCAAAAATTTTGGAGTGATGCCATCAACACGGCTTGCTACTATAGCAACCGCCTCTATTGCCATGGGAAGTTAGAGAAGACTCCATATGAAATCTTGAATGGAAGGAAGCCCAACATTGCTTACTTCCGGGTCTTTGGTTGCAAGTGCTACATTCTCAAGAAGGGGCAAAGACTTGAAAAATTTGACAAGAGGTGTGATGAGGGATTTCTTCTTGGCTACTCTACTTCTAGCAAGACTTATAGAGTGTGGAACTTGGCAAGTGGACTAGCAAGAGATTCATGATGTTGAATTTGATAAAACCCAAGGCTCTCAAAGCGAAGATCAAAATCAAGATGATGTGGGTGGAGATCAATTGAACAATGCAATGAGACACATGGACATTGGTGACATTAGGCCAAGGCGTGTGGATGATGGTGATGAGGTGCAAGTGACAACTCAAGTTGTGATTGATGATTCCAAGAGGCAAGCACAAGTGGTACTCAACATGAAGCTCAAGATCAAGATCAAGGTCAAGGAAGCAATGCAAATGAGCTAGTTCTTCAAGCTTCAAGCATTGCAAGAGATCATCCTCTAGATCATATCATTGGTGACATTCAAAGAGGTATACAAACAAGATCAAGATTGGCTAGCATATGTGAGCACTACTCCTTTGTGTCATTCATTGAGCCAACCAAGATTGATGAAGCTTTGAAGGATCCGGATTGGATAAATGCCATGCATGAAGAATTGAACAACTTTACAAGAAATGAAGTATGGGAGCTTGTTGAGAGGCCGAAGAAGCACAATGTGATTGGCACCAAGTGGGTCTTCAAGAACAAGCAAGATCAAGATGGCTTAGTTGTGAGGAACAAAGCAAGACTAGTGGCTCAAGGTTACACACAAGTTAAAGGTCTTGACTTTGGAGAAACATATGCACCAGTGGCAAGATTGGAGGCAATTAGAATATTATTGGCCTACGCTTGTGCTCACAACATCAAGCTCTATCAAATGGATGTGAAGAGTGCATTTCTCAATGGGTTCATCAATGAGGAAGTCTATATTGAGCAACATCCCGGTTTTGAAGATGACAAGAAGTGCAACCATGTCTACAAGCTCAAGAAGGCATTGTATGGCTTAAAGAAAGTTCCAAGGGCATGATATGAAAGATTGAGGGACTTTCTTCTCTCTAAAGGCTTCAAGATGTGTAAAGTTGACACCACTCTCTTCACCAAGAAGCTAGAAGATGACTTGTTTGTGTTGTAAATCTATGTGGATGATATCATCTTTGGATCAACAAATCAATTCTTTTGTGAAGAGTTTGCTAAGATGATGGCTAGTGAGTTTGAAATGTCTATGCTTGGAGAGTTGAGTTACTTCCTTGGTTTTCAAATCAAGCAAATGAAGAATGGCACCTTTGTGAGTCAAGGCAAGTACATCAAGGACATGATCAAGAAGTTTTGGTTGCAAGATGCTAAGGCTATTAGCACACCGATGGGAACCAATAGTGGTTTGGACATTGATGATAGTGGCAAGATGATTGAGCAAAAGCTATATAGATCAATGAATTAAAGCTTGCTATATGTGACCGCTTCAAGGCCGGATGTCATGTTTAGTGTGTGCATGTGTGCAAGATTTCAAGCTTCTCCTAGAGAGAGTCACTTGACGGCGGCTAAGAGAGTGTTGAGATACTTGAAGGGCACTCAAGATGTTGGTCTATGGTATCCCAAGTGGTCAAGTTTTGAGTTGATTGGATACTCCGACTCCGACTATGCCGGTTGCAAGATTGATAGGAAGAGCACAAGTGGAACATGCCAAGTGCTAGGAAGATCTCTAGTTTCATGGTCTTCAAAGAAGCAAAATAGTGTGGCACTTTCCACCGCCGAAGCCGAATATATTAGTGCGGGTAATTGTTGTGCACAATTGCTATGGATGAAAGCCACCTTGAAGGACTATGGGATCAAATTCAAGCATGTGCCTTTGTTTTGTGACAATGAAAGTGCAATCAAGATGACAAACAATCCGGTTCAACATTCAAGAACCAAGCACATTGATGTGAGGCACCACTTCATTTGAGATCATCAACAAAAGGGAGATGTGAGCATTGAAAGCGTTGGCACCGAAGATCAACTAGGCGATATATTCATCAAGCGTCTTGATGAGAAGAGATATTGCAAGTTCGGGAATGAGTTGAACATACTTAGCTTCTCCAACATGGATTGATGCACCCCATATATGACATGCCTCTCCTCCAACATAGCAAGGTAAAGTTGGTTGTTACATCTCATGCATCCTTTGCTAATTGTGTAGACATGTATACATGTGCATCTTGCTAGGCTCATTCATTGCAAATCAAATGGACTTGAAGGATATATGGCACCACTATTGTTTCTATGCTTGATTTGATCTAGTGGTGGCATATGACTTGTTTTGAGCTTGTGAACCTAGTGTTGAATCTTTAGCACTTGCTCATGATGTGTATCTCAACATGGTCAAGATAACCCTTATTCTTATGAGGTGTGAAGAAGCTTGCCCTTGGTTCAAACCAAGATACATACTCTAGGCATGTGATTTAGATTTGGCCATAGTTGATTGATTTGTTTCTCTCATCTTGTGCACCCTTGTTGGTGATTGTTGACAAAGGGGAGAAAGAAGTCACAAAGAGCAATGGAAGGGGATCAATTTTTATAATATGACCCAACCATGAGCACACAAATAGGGGAGCAAGCTCATAGACTATTTTGTTGCATATTGTGTGTGCATACATGTAACGCCCCAAAGTCCAAACGGCTCAGATCCACTCTGCACGCTGAGCGAACCACACCTACCACCATCCCACTTAAGCTTTCGTCCTCGCTTCGCTTAAAAGGATTAACCCGGGGATGGTGGGATGGACTCTAGAAGCCTTATATGTTGGTCTATCCCACCTTTAACAACCAAGGTGGGACTAAACTCTCCACAACATCTCATTAACACACATGGGCCACTACGGGCCAAATGGGCCGGGTGTGACATACACCCCCCCTCAAAGAACTCGACGTCCTCGTCGAGCCCAACATACCCATAGGCAAACGATGACCAGGAACGTTCCCCTCTTAGCACACGCGACCGTGCGCCCAGTGCCGGCACATGTGCCACGCCGTGCACTACGCAGAGCCTACGCGTGCAATGAACCCCCATGTCCGCACACCTGGCCCGCACGCACCCGTGGCTGTGAAGGTCAGCTCTGATGCCATTTGTAAGCCCCAAAGTCCAAACGGCTCAGATCCACTCTGCACGCTGAACGAACCACACCTACCACCATCCCACTTAAGCTTTCGTCCTCGCTTCGCTTAAAAGGATTAACCCGGGGATGGTGGGATGGACTCTAGAAGCCTTATATCTTGGTCTATCCCACCTTTAACAACCAAGGTGGGACTAAACTCTCCACAACATCTCATTAACACACACGGGCCACTACGGGCCAAATGGGCTGGGTGTGACAATACATGATGATATGGAGCATTGCAAGCTAAATTCAATATTCATGCTTGTTTGGTGTATTGCTAGTATAGAACTTGATTGATGAAATGAAGTACTAGCATGCATAGGTGGTTTCTAGACATAGAGTTTCTCTTGTTCAAAGTACCTTGCTTATAATATGATCTCATGAGGTATTTTGAGTTTTGATGGATGTCTAGACTCCCATGGTGCTAAGGAAGGTTTACTATCGTACTCCGATTGGTATCATGCTTCAAAGGTCAACTCTATAAACCTTAGTACCCTTTTGGTCTAGACTCCCATGACACTCAAACGTTGCTAATGCTTTGCTCTAAGTGTGGTTAGACACATAGCAACGTGACGATGGATGATGGAGCATGGTGATCACGGTGATGAACATGGTGGACATGTGACGTGATCAAGCTCCGGTGATGGATGGAAACGCCCGTGGAGATCAAGGTAAAGGTATACTTGATAGGGCTTTCCGGTTTAGTGATCAAGACACTATAGAGAGTGTGATCACATGTAGGATCGATAACCGACTATCAAGAGGGGTTTCCTCGGTTTCATTCGCGGTCCTAAGTGTCTCTAGTTGCGACTTTGCATGATGCATGAGAGACTAACTAGAGGGCTAACTCTTGCCGACGTGGTCGTGCTTGTACTACTAACTTCGATGCTTGAGATGAGGTCTACACTTGGTGGAGTTGGTACCCAAGGCAAGAGGATGGACTTGGAGCGAAGACGGTGTGAAGAAACGACTTGGACGTCGCTTGCTCAACGGCGCCGGACGCGGCTGTCGGGGCGCCGGACGCGCGAGGAGCGCCAAACGCGGTCCAGTGGCTCTCTCGGCGGGCAGCACCCCCGGACGCTGCGCCGGACACTCATTGGAGGGCGTCGGACGCCAATCGATCGCGCTTCCGGCGTGCTTGGCTGCGGCTTCGGCTGTGGCAAGTCACCTTCGCCGGACGCGGCTGGTGTGGCGTCAGCGGACGCCGTACGGCCAGGGTCCGGTGGCCGGTGGCTCTGGGCGTGACGCGTGGCACGGCATGGTCACTGGCTGGGGTGTCTTGGCCGGTCCACAGTGCCGGACGCGGCCGGCGTGCCGCGCCGGACGCTGGGCCAGCCCGGCGGACTCTGTCCAGTGGCCGTGTTGGCTCGCGGGCGCACGGAACGCGGCTCGCGGTCGGCGTCGGACGCATGGCCATGGAGCGCGAAGGACGCAGGATGTCAGACGGATTTGAATCGGCGACGGTCGGCGACTCGGCATGGTCAAGGGCGCCGGACGCGTCCGGCGCGACCGGAGGATGCGTCCGGCGCAGTAGAGATGGCGGCCCCGAGGCACTAACGACTCTATTCTTTGGTGGATCCTATAAATAGTGGATGGCCGGCCATGGGAGGTCTCTCTTGCCCATTCTAACACTCTTGAGCATACTTTGAGCTAGAGACACTCCTCTCCACTCATCTCTTGGATTGGTTGATCATTCTTGAGAGAGATTTGAGTGAGAACAAGTGATTTGCATTGAGAGTTGCATCTAGGGGCACTTGTTCATCGAGTGAGCTACGGATTCTTGTTACTCTTTGGTGATTCCCAACACCGTAGACGGTTTGGAGCAGCAGGTGGTGGTTGAGCTCGACTTGGTGATTGTTCGAGGCCACACCGGGTTCTTGTGAGGGGTTCTTGATCCTTCCCCGCAGGAGTTCGTGAAAGGATACTCTAGTGGATTGCTTGTTGATCCTTGTCTTGTGTGGAGATTGCGGCTCCCCGTCGGGGTCTTTGGCATCGAGCCAATTGAGCAGGCAACTCACCAAGCAAGTCCATCGCCACAACGAGGAGTAGCTTGCCGAAAAGCAAGTGAACCTCGGTAAAAAATCATTATATTGATTTGTGATTGCTAAGGCTTCGACCTCCATTGTGATTGTGCTTGAGCATTTCTAGGTGATTGGTTTCTACGCCAGTGATTGGCCATCTT
Organism: Themeda triandra; assembly: GCA_018135685.1. Classification (NCBI taxonomy): domain Eukaryota; kingdom Viridiplantae; phylum Streptophyta; class Magnoliopsida; order Poales; family Poaceae; genus Themeda; species Themeda triandra. Next base: position 48,664 of record JAENPR010000023.1, read on the forward strand.
CATCTCTGCGCGGCGGTATAAACCTTCATCATCTCTTTACATTCCCGCAAAGTAGAATTGCTTGTGAGGTTGGCCGCGTACCTCTACTTGTGTAGACAAAAACCGCGTGGGTTAGAATTGCCTGTTGTGGTCGGCCAGGAACCACTCTTTATGTAGTCTAAATCCCGTGGGTTAGAACTACTTGTTCGGTTGCCGGTGAACCGTCTTTGTGTAGATTATTCACCGTGGTTGTTGTGCAATTGAATTGAGTAGCCTTGCATTGTGTAGGATGGCTTGCTTAGCATAGTTGAAGCCTTAGCTTTGCACATTTGCCGCCTTGCTATCTAAATTGTGGTTTATTGTCATTGCTAGAATTTTATTAGGCTTTTCACCCCCTCTAGCCATTGTGACCTTTCACAAGGCTAGGTCATATGCACAACTAGTGTGCACGGGCCATGGGTCTTAGTAATTGCAAAGGTCTAGAAGAGGGAGGCTCTTCTTCTTCTTCTTTCATTTTTCTTTTTTCATTTTTTTATGTCTCCCTTCTATCTTTTTTTTGAATCTTTTTCTCTTTCTCTTTTTTTGTCATCATTTTTTAAAAGTCTAGGGACCTTCATGTGTCCCTCTTTTTTTTCTTTTTAAGTCTAGGGACCTCCATGTGTCCCTCTCTTTTTTTTCAAAGTCCAGGGACCTTCATGTGTCCCCAATTTTTTTTTAAAATCCAGGGACCTTCATGTGTCCCTCTTTTTTTCTTTTTCTTTGTTTCGTAGCAAGGCGAGGCTAGCATCAACTCTCTCTCTCTCTCTCTCTCTCTCTCTCTCTCTCTCTCTCTCTCTCTCTCTCTCTCTTCTTTTTGCTTGACTCTTGGTGTGAGTGGAACTCGGGATTAGTGTCGTCCTCCCCCACACTTGGACTTTTATATAAAAGTCAAGTGTGTTGGGTCAGGGTCTCCTTTTCTTTCTTGGAGTGTGTCCTATCACCCAAGGGCACCAAAATTTATAGTTGATATAGCTTCCATGTTCTCAAGCATCATATGACTCGTGCCCCTATAACGGTTAGCAACAAGAATACCCGAAGGTGCATAGAACTTGACAACATGCCCTTGCTTTTATTGAAAAGAAAAGTTTCTCATTATATATATGATAATAATGAAATTAATTATGATGATTAAGATAATAACAACATAATAATAAAAACAATAAAAAATTTTCTCCTTTTTTTAGATAATCCGGGGTATCTCCCGACAGTGCTTAAGTTATGGTCTTAAGCTTGACCGTGGGAACTTTCCCTTGTAGCGATCGATGGTGGTGTAGTTCCTAGTTTCACCACCATTCCTTGGTCATTCAAGATTAAGCTACAAGGTTACCTCCATCGTACTACTATGAGATTTGCAATGTTTGTGGTAAACATAAGCATCGACAACCATCCTCTTAAATAGTTTGACGGGAATGAAGAGGCGGTTGTGATTCTCGTATGAGTATGTGGTGCCAAGAGCAACAAATATTGGAGACTCTAAAAAGAAGCATGAATCTTGAGTGGTTTTAAACGAGAAGGTTTCATGCTCAATTGAGGAATCCTTCTTAGTCTCCAAATTTGGTGCTCTAGGTTTGTCCATGCCCTGTGAGTTTTCGTTCTCAAAAGATATATCATGAGGGACAAACGTTGATCTTTGATCACTAATGAGATCAACGTTGTGATGGCTAGAGGGACAAATCTTGCGTTCGAGAGAGGGAGATGATGAATGTTCAGTTTCACAAGGATGTGAAATGAACAGGGAAATGAACTTTGCCTCCTCGAACAGGTTATGTTTAGGGAGATGCTCCATCATTGGAGTTCCTATATGAGTGGTGGGAGCAATCTTTCCCAACATTTCATCAAGGCCCACATTAGATGGTTCTTCTTGAATAAGACTTTCAAAAGGGTGGCCTATGAGAATATCAAACTCGAGGATGGCATATATGTAAAAGTCTATGTAAACCTCAGCTTCATGAATTGCGATTTGCATGGCCCTAGTGATCCCACAACACTCAAAGATGAGTCCTGATGGACTTCTGAAGAGTTTATCAGTCGGGACTAGCGGGAAATTTCCCAACAAGGTTTTCGCAAGGAATTGTGACATGATGTTTGTCCTAAATGTGGGGTTGTGTAGGGCTTTCATGGAAGTCCCTTTTAACGAACAAGGTATGGTTGTGGATGGTGAAAGAATCTGAATTGCTTTAGAAGAATGTTTCACTTCCATCAACCATTCTTTTGATGGTTCTTTGTGAGGGAGGCTTCCTTAGAATGAAATGTAGAATTTTCGTGCCGGGAAATGTTCGAGGTTACGCCATAATCCTCGAAATTGATAGCGAACTCGAAGGATAAAGCATCCCTTCCTTCAGTGTTCGTGGCTCAGGTGAGGGCTCACTAGTCGAATCTAAAGATGGCAAGGGTAAGGATTCGGCTGATGAGGGATCCTCAAAACTTGACATGCCCTTCTTTTGGAGAGGTTTAGCCTTTACGACAGGAGAAGCATGCTTATCTAGGGAGTGATTAAGGATTTTCCTCTGTTCCGTTGTAGTTTTATGTGAAAACGTCCCTCCGGCGGCTGTGTCAAGGCATAGGGTGACATCTATGTCTAGACCCGAACAAAAGAGATGCAATTGCACGCTTTTGGGCAAAGACAAGACTGGGTCAGCATGTACTAATGTTGTGAGCCTGGCCCAGGCTGCACCTATGGATTCCTTCTCGTTTTTTCTCGAAGTCAAGGATTGCCCATGGTAGAGAAGTGATGTGAGACATGGGGAAGAATGCAAGATAAAACTTGTCTTTAAGTTCATCCCAGTCTCCTCTCACACTTTCTACAGCATTAGTGTACTGCTGTTTTGCCTCTCCCATAAGGGAGAAAGGAAACAATTTCCACTTAAGAGTTTCTTGTGTCATGCCAGGAATGCTTAGGCATGAACAAATTTCCTCGAAATCTTGTAGATGGCTAAAAGGGTATTTGTGATCAAGCCCAGAGAAGGGTTGTGCCCGAACTATAGCTCAAACTACGGTGGAGTTCATAGCTAGATGAAAATTTTGGTTTTCAAAAAGTTTTTTGCTCAAAGAACTCTCCCTTTGAAGTAGAAGGATTTTGAATTGGTACAAGCTTCATTATGGAACAGGTGAGAGGAATATATTGTTTTGAAAAAATGAATTATAAAAAAATATTTCTATTTTTTTAAAAATAGATACGAGGACGAACTAGGTTTGAAGAAATTAGCAATCGTTCCCCGGCAATGGCGCCGAGAAAGCTTGTTGACGTTTCTTAGCGCAATCATCAAAGATAGATAAAAAGTCTATCCCCGGCAACGGCGCCAGAAAGCTTATTGGTATTTCTTAACGTGTGCAGAAAGAATCTGCAAGCGTACAGAAAGTACCGTTGTAGCCTTCTCCCGAAAGTATTTAGGATATCATATTTTCCACAGGGAACGGAGGTATTTCTCCTAGCTAATACGTCCAAGGACAACCCAAGGGTAGAGTTGGTAGGAGGGAGAGAAGGATTCTATGGCTTTTGGGTCTAAAAGTAGATAAACTACACCTACACTTACTCACTTCGGGCACCGCATCGCACCTGGTCTGCCAAGTGATGTCGGCCTATAGCTCTACGTCGTAGCCAGACGTGGGCGATTACACGGGACAGACAGGGCTGTCACCACCTGCCGCCTACCACCTCAACCGTGGACAATGAGGCAAACAAAGGTAGCCACCAGCCTAGACACCACGTCTATGTTATTAGCTACTACTCTAGTGTCACGCAGGAACATCTATCTCTATTGGGAGTCCTCTACTAGAGCAACCGCCATGAGGACGGTCGATGAACCCACAAACAAGTATAAATGAAGAATAAATACCGAAATACTTATTACCAAAGAAAACACGAACACTCACGTATTGGGAAAACCCGACGAAGTGTAGCACATGTGTTCGTTGAGGTACAAGGTTGGGGGAGAGACCAACAAGTCCGGCTCTTCCCCGCTCTTCCCTCACATCTCTCCACTACTAAGCTCTACTAGCTAGCTAGGGCTAAGCCCATGGAGTGTGGCTCTTTATTCTCTAGGTGTAGTGGCTCTTGATCCTTGGAATGTTGTTGCTGAATGAGGAGGAGGGAGCCTCCTTTTATAGATGGAGAGGAGGGGGCTCTTTGGAAAAGTGTCATCCTCACATGGTAGGTTCCAAACCAACCTCATAGGGCGGTTTTGCACCTTCCATTCACAGAAGCACCACTGCCATTCGCATTGGGCTATCGTCATGGGCCACCAGGGCAAATTTGGGCCTGATCAGTGCTCGTGCAGGCACGCCCGCGCCTGGGGCGCACGCCAGGTTTGGCTCAGATGGGGCCCATATTTTGCAGGCACGTGGGCCTTGTCGTTAGCTTCGCGTGGCTGGGTGTTTTACTGAAAACGGACTCCGGATGAGGTAGTTATGGCCAAACTACTCAACCCCGCTCCTGCAGCCCAAGATGGAGTTGGACCGAGTTTTGGGCTTCCACCTCTTGGGTTCATGCTTGGCATTTTAGACTATGTTTGAGACCCGAATTATCTGGTAAGTGGGCCACCTTCTTATATCATAGTTTTCTTGTGTTTATTGGCCCATTTTAGGTGTATTCCAGTGTTGACCTACAAAACAAGTGAAGCACCAAAACTTGTGGAAATTGTTAGCATAAAACCCTATTCACTAAGTTATGCGTGGATTTTATATAATTATTGGTGGTATAAAAAGCGAGATAAGGACCGCCAATAGGGGCAAAGACTTGGCAAGTTTGACAAGAGGTGTGATGAGGATTTCTTCTTGGCTACTCTACTTCAAGCAAGGCTTATAGAGTGTGGAACTTGGCTAGTGGGCTAGTTGAAGAGGTTCATGATGTTGAATTTGATAAAACCCAAGGCTCTCAAAGTGAAGATCAAAATCATGATGATGTGGGTGGAGATCAATTGAACAATGCAATGAGGCACATGGACATTGGTGACATTAGGCCAAGGCATGTGGATGATTGTGATGAAGTGCAAGTGCCAACTCAAGTTGTGATTGATGATTCCAATGAGGCAAGCACAAGTGGTACTCAACATAAAGCTCAAGATCAAGATCTAGTCAAGAAAGCAATGCAAATGAGCTAGTTCTTCAACCTTCAAGCATTGCAAGAGATCATCCTCTAGATCATATCATTGGTGGCATTCAAAGATGTGTACAAACAAGATCAAGATTGGCTAGCATATGTGAGCACTACTCCTTTGTGTCATTCATTAAGCCAACCAAGATTCACTACAAGATTTTCGGTCAAATGCAATGCCAAAAAAGTGTAGCAAAAGACCCAAAAATGGTAGCAATTGTACTTTGGCTACCATTTTTTTTGGTTAAATGTCGTTGCACTTGTAAGGGTAGCAATAGCAGAATGCAACGGGTTACGTTTTAGTTGCGACACACAACCCCTCTATTGCAACACTTTTGACACTTTTGCAACACATGGTGAGTGTTGTAACAAAAGCAATTGCAACCACTATGGGTGTGGCAATAGTATCAATTGCAATGAACTAGGCGTTGCTAGCGATACGTATTGCGACACGCTGGTCGTGTAGCAACAAAATGCAATCGCAACGCAACACAGGTATTGCAGTCGTGGTTATTGCTACACGGAGAAAGCATTGCAATAGAGGTTCTCTATTGCCACGTCGCCTAAATAGTTGCTATAGGTGGCTTAGGTTATTGCAACGTCTATTTAGGTTGGTTGCTATAGGGAGGTCCTCTATTGCCACGTTTCTAAATGGTTACTATAGATGGCATGGACTATTGCCACGTTACTTAGGTTGGTTGCTACAAATAGGTCATCTATTGCCACGTTACTAACTAGCTGGTTGCTATAGGTAGATTCCTCTATTGCCACCGTCATCTTTTTGTACTTGCAAGAGATAGGTTCTCTATTGCCACGACTAAATGTGGTTGTTATATGTGCCATCATTTATTGCAACGCCAAATTAATATATTAATAATTTATGTTGCGACACTTTGTTTGGTAGTTTAAATCAATAATCGCAAAAGAACAAATACATAATGAATGAAGCATCAACATCAATTAAAATAAAATATAATTTGTTCATACAAAATCTTTAATGAAACACACCTCAAATTAAATGAGAACACAAGTACATAGCTTAACACATAATAATGTGTCAAGCATGCACAACTGTTTGAACTCATTCTAATCAAAAAGCTAATGTAGACAACTGTTTGAACTCATTCGAGTCAAAAGACTAATGTCTACTGTAGTAGCAAAGGTTCCCTTGATATGTAAGTTGGCCATCGTCCCACCATTCGCATGCTCCTTCTCAAACTCAAGATTCCTCCAGAAAAATCATTCACATGCATTAGTTAAACTGAGACTAGTGGTGGCAAAGCTAATTGAACACTGAAGCAAAACACGAGCTGTGGTACTAGCGTTTTGTGAGCTGCAGTACTACCAACCATGAACTTTGAAGCGAAAATCAAATATAAACATTCATGCAGCTACCACTCAAGACATTTTATGAGCACATGAGCACAAACACATCCATATATATATTTCTAATCAGCAAAGAGGAAACAAAGACTATATAGGTTATAACAATATCATGTCATTGTCATTCGGGGGCACAAGCACAAACCATAAAAAAAATGCCTGAAGGAAAACCTTGTGACAGAATTTTTTACTTTCTCATACTCAATTGAGAAAAACCCTTTGATCCTGTAACATGGTGTATCTTTCGATTGTGCCGATTCTAAGAATTCTTATTTCTAATCCTCTACACACAACCAGCAATGATTTGATTTTTATAAAATCAGCAAGGCGCAAAACATAAACCTTCATGTCGAAGTGGAATTGGCAAGTTTCTTAAAAAATTGGGAACAAACCTGGAATTCTTTGGTGCCAAAATACGACACCGAGATAGTGCCACTCAACAATGTCTAATTCTTCTGGCCTATGTCTCATTCTTCATAGGTGGTGTACACCTTGTAGGTAGCACTAAATGTAGATCGCCATCCTTTGTAACGGTCATTAGCCACCATCCATATCTTGATTCTGTTCGCCTCGTTATCCTCGAGGTCCCACTTAGCCTGCTCAAGGTAAAGCCTAAATAAATTACTTCTTAAACAATAATTTGGTATTGCAATTTTGACATCCACATGGATAACAGAAGCTTACCAGCACATCGTTTGCTATTGCAATTTTGACATCCACATGGACAAGCTATAGTAAATTACAAACAGCAGAACAAGAATAGATCAATTGTGGAAACTGTCAGTTCAGATTGTCAGTTCAGATTGTTATCAGCAAAATGGAATCTTATTTGCAGTCAAGTAAGGTAAATTAAAATGAAAATCTGAAAATAAGGTAAGTTACAAGTGTGTTGCACTACTTTCAGTTTTGAATCTTCTACATATTATAGTAAATTATGATAGTTGAGATTAAACGAATGTCAACATAATTGTGCACAATGATACTTGAATATTTAGTTCATGTTTGGGGTCAGGATTTCAGGTGAGGAAGCATGAGGAAGTGCATTTCAGTTCATAGTCAGCAAACAAAGTCAAGAAGTACATCTTGAGTACCTTTTGATAGTGAGCACAAGGGAAAGACTGAGGTCAATGAGATTAACATGGTCCTGCAAGGCTGCACCAAGATTGACAACGCTGAAACATCAAGGGAAAAATTAAATAAGGTCAAATATTGCTAATTCAGGCTCAGTCTAATAGTTAATTGGCTAGTTGAAAGGAACGCATGATCCCCTAATTTAATTACCATATACCGGATCAAGTGGCTTGAGATTTTCAATGGTTGGTTATTTCTCTAATCTATTCCAAGGTAAACAAGAATTGGATGAGATAAAGTAGGATTCAGATGGACAATAAATGGTGTAGGTGATGCATTGCAAGGATCGTGTATCTCCACACTGGATGCATGCCATGGATCATCCAGACGTCAGGACGAGCAAATCCTATCAGAGCCATGGAAAATGAAAAAAAAAACACAGGGATGGAGTAGGAGCGCACCTTTACTCCTCAGCAGTGACGTCGGGAGGCCGTCCGAGGGCTCCTCCGCCACAAGTGAGGCCGTCCGCCGCTGGTGAGGCCACGGGGCATAGGCGTGGGTTCAACATGCGCGGGAAATACTTTAGAACTGCTTAATTTACTCATAGAAAAGGAATCCAGCATCGATATACCAAGACAAGAGAACACATGACCTACATACATATATACGAGATCTATTTTCCGCCTTAAAATGAATCCAGCATCGATCGAAATATACCAGGACAAGAGAACGCATCACCTATACATATATACGAGATCGATCTATTAGCAAACTAGGGCCATCAACTACACACCTGGGTAGGTCATCGTCTTTATTCTGGCTTTCATCTTGTCCACGAGGAGGTGTGTCCTCCGTAGGGTCAACCTGTACGTCGGCTTCATGGGAACGCCGCCGTCGGACAGTCCTGCAGGACAACGGAGGATCGTGCGACCCCTAGCTTGGACGGAGGAGATGGCATTATCCTTGTTGACGGCCGGCGACCTATTGGAGGTAGAAGACGGTGGTGCGGTTTTCTTCATTGCGTTGGAGTGGAGTAGATCCAGGAGACGAACCGCAACGTGGGCGGCGGCTCGTGTCTCCAGGGGTCCGTGATTTTAGAATCTATATACTCAACCGTGTTTTAGGAAGGGAAATTAGCGGGCCCATTTTGACTTTAATTTCGTCGAGGTTTTTCGTGCGGGGGCGCGGGCTGGGCGCACGCGCGGGGGCGGGGGACAAATTTTGAGCAGTGTCGTGGTGTCCTAATTCAAAACTATTAATTTTTTGCTTTAAAATAATTTCTAAATTAATCAAACATCTTAACCTTGTAAAATAAATAATAATAAATCACGTAGGTATTAAATAAATAAAGTTAAATTAAATTTATTAATTTACATAAATTTGATCACCATGATCGAGTCCATGATGCACCACATGATGATGACCTCTTGACCTTGGTTTTCTTGGCTTCTTGCAATTGGCATCGCTGATCAGGCGGTGATTAGTTACTTTATTACTTCATGTTCGGGCCTATTATAATCTTAAAAAATTGGGCTGATGATAATTTTGTAAATGGCTTCATGTAGTGTTGTCTTTGCAAAATCCTATAAATGACATATGGTAAGACTACATATCAAGTGGTTGTTCAGAACATGGCCTGTTTAGTACGACACTAGGCCCACGACATGTACTTACTAGCTAGCTAAACATATGCAATGACATACCACACAATGTAATATGACAAATAGACTAGTTAGACATGATCATTACTCTCACGGCGACATACAACATGGCACATGGTGGCATAACATGACACCCAATAGGACGGGACTAGATATTAAGTTATTAGACATGACGTGGCATGCTCAACACGACACCACGTGTACCTACTAGCTAGTCACACATAGACAATGACGTGCCACTTAATAATATGACACCACGTGTACCCACTAGCTAGTCACACATAGCTAGACATGACACGATGAGGCACTCGGTGGAATATGACAAGACACTTGATAGGATGAGACTATGTACCAAGTTGTTGGTCATGATATATGACACTCATTTGGACACCATGACATGTACCTACTAGTGAGACATGATCGAGTGATTGTATTGTATATTTTTAAAAAAAATAATGGTTATTAATAACTAGTATGTTTTCTCATCTACGTTATTTACCATCTATATGACCATGACACAAATATATTTTAAAAAATTATAAATGCAGTTGCAATATTAATTCTGAAAACTATATATACAAATAGATTTTCAAAAATTATAAATGCAGTTGGAATGTTAATTCTGAAAAGTGAAACAAAAAATTATCATAAATATAGAACTAAAAAAAAATGCTTGCACAGCACGGGCAGTCACAGCAGGCCCAAGACAAAGCATTGCGTTTAAAGAAGTTTTCTTGACAAAGAATGCAATCTGTTGTACACTCCTCACCATTTAACATGTGGTTTGAATGTTTGATTTAGTGAATTAGCGAGGTGGTACTAATGTGCATGCGTTAGGCAACAGGCAACACAAACCCATAAATGGGCCTGTCCACTTCGTTAGCCAAAAAAGCCCGTACACGTCGGGTCAATGTTGAGATCGCAAGCCTCGCATGACTCCGCCGCACCGCCGCTTCGTACTCGCAGCCTCGCCGTCGCCCACTCGCCGCGGCCTTGCCCTCTTGGCCTCGCCTATTGCCGTCGCGCCCCTCACCGCAGCCTCGGTCTCGGTCTCGCCGTAGGAGTACCTTTGTCGTGCATGCACGATATCTGACCGGCCATATGCACATATATACGTATATATTACATATCCTTGTTTGTCTCATCGTGGTGCCATAAACGTACAGGATATTCTCAGAGTCCAATATAAGCACGTACGTCTTTCTTGGCAAATCTTGGAAACCTTTGTCCGTAGGAGTACCCTTGCTAGAACGTTGTATTGTATGCTAAGGCATGGTCATGAATATTACACTTTTATCCTTTAATACTATCACTCATGAAAGTAATTTTTTTTCATGACCGGACTTCATCTGTTTTTCTCTCACTTTGTCGAAATCACTTATCGTACGAGATGTTTACTTATTATTATAATTATTTTATGATTTACTAAAGAATAAATGTTAAAATACCATAAGCTACATAAAAAATTCAAAAAACTTGGAGGGACAAATCCATTTCGTGTATAAGTGTTCTCAAAAAAGTTTGAACTGATTCTGAGAAATTGATGATGCACATCCTCACAAAGTCATATGTGGTCTCCCACATGCCCCTGTAGATGAGCGAGAGATGTTCATCCTCATATGAGATGTATAGTATCACTTTGTTGAAATCATTTAAAACTTTAATGGGATGTTTATGGAGCCAAACTATGATGTTGTGTGCATCTATGCAAATTTCTGACCAAGTTTACCTATTATTGTAATTATTTTATGATTTACTAAAGAATAAATGTTAAAATACCCAAAGCTACATAAAAAATTCAAAAAACTTGGAGGGACACATCCATTTCGTGTATAAGTGTTCTAAAAAAGTTTGAACTGATTCTAAAAAATTGGTGATGTACATCGTCACAAAGTCATATGTGGTCTCACACATGCCCCTGTAGATGAGCGAGAGATGTTCATCCTCGTATTGAGATGTATAGTATCAGTTTGTCGAAATCATTTACTAAAGAATAAATGTTAACATACCTTAAGCTACATAAAAAATTCAAAATACTTGGAGGGACACATCTCAAAAAAGTTTGAACTAATTCTGAGAAATTTACTCTTAGCTACATAGAACATATTGAGTTCACTTAGTGAGGAATGATTGTGAAGATTGTAAAGTCTAAAAAATCATTACAGTAACATATATAACAAAATTAAACAATGAAAATCAAAAATGAAAACTTAAAAAAAATATGGAAACAAAAGAATTGGGGGCGCATATTAAAATTAAAAAGTGCTCCCTACAAGATTTGAACCATGGAGCTGTGGTTTAGATAAAACCTTCTCCACCACTGCGCTATGTAGGTGTGTTCATTGTAACTCTGGTTTTAATTTTATTAGTGAACAAGAGCGGGCGGTTTGCAAAGCTCGACATTCTCTGATTGGTGGGCTCTGTGCCTCTCCCGGCCCAGTTTCACGATTCAGCTCGCCGCTGGGACAGTACGAGGGAGAAAGACTAGTTACAAGTTTTGACTATAAATTAAAAAGAGAAATGCTCATGTTCTTGATTTTCTAGTTTTTTTTTTTTGGCGTGGCTTAACTATGGTTTTGTTTGTGGAACATCTACATGTATTTTCTTATAAAAAGCCGCAATAACCACTTTCACCATCAATGTCGGAATGGTCCGGTGGCATGACTTAACTTTCCTCTTCAAGAGGTTGAAGGTTCGATCCCTGCCTTGAACCAGGATTTTGTTGTTTCTTTCTTTTTGTTAAAAAATGATGAATACAATGTTAAATGAGTCAAATAATCCAAAAATATCAATAAAGCATGCATATCCTTGTGGTTTTGTTTGCCCTATCTTCTTCGTGAGGTTGTAGGTTCTATCCCTAACTCCCAATTAGTTATTTGCTGTTTTTCATTTTTTTAAAAAATCATGGAAAAGATGTTAAATAGTCCAAATAATCTAAGAATAACACAAGAACATGCCTATCCTGGTGGTTTGTTCGCCCTATCTCCTTCATGAGATGTAGGGTTCGATCCTCTTAACTCCCCCCTTTTTATTTTGGAGAAAATCGTAGAGAATAAATTATATTAATAATAATCATACATAAATACGAAGAATGCCACACTCGCCATGTATGGCCTATGATAAGGCCAAATCCAAATCAGCCTCGCCGTCTAGTTCTCGTTGCAATTTTCAAAGTATATTGCAACAAAAAATAAGCGTTGCACTTGAACACAATTTTCGCTTCGACCCTAGAGATCTCGTTGCAATAGAATTTAGCACTTGCAACAATATCAAAATATATTGCAACTGCCAAAAAGGTTGCAATTGACCCCCCACTTTTGCTTCGCCTCCAAGAGTTCTCGTTGCATTAAGCATCTAGCGTTTGCAACGCTTGTCAAATTTTATGCAACACAAAAAACCGCAGCAATAGTCAAAACCAAATGCAACTAACCTAAATGTAGTTGCAGTACTACCACACAATTGCAACCAAAATCAATTCTACTGTAACCATTTTTCATCATTGCAATATCATCTACCAAATGCAACAGAGCTTTGCAACATCTTGAAAACCGTTGTATTAAAGGCATGTATCGCTACCATTTTTTAGAATGGTTGTAATACAACGATCTCTAGCAACCAAATTTTCTACGTTGCAATTCTTCGGCGTTGCATTAGACCGAAAAGCTTGTAGTGATTGATGAAGCTTTGAAGGATCCCGATTGAATCAATGCCACGGATGATGAATTGAACAATTTCACAAGAAATGAAGTGTAGGAGCTTGTTGAGAGGCCGAAGAAGCACAATGTGATTGGCACCAAGTGGGTCTTTAAGAACAAGCAAAATCAAGATGGTATAGTTGTGAGGAACAAAGCAAGACTAGTGGAACAAGGTTACACTCAAGTAGAGGGTCTTGACTTCGGGGAAACATATGCACTGGTGGCAAGATTTGAGGCAATTAGAATACAATTAGCCTATGCTTGTGCTCACAACATCAAGCTCTATCAAATGGATGTGAAGAGTGCATTTCTCAATGGGTTCATCAATGAAGAAGTCTATGTTGAGCAACCTCCTGGTTTTGAAGATGACAAGAAGCCCAACCATGTTTAAAAGCTCAAGAAGACATTGTATGGCTTAAAGCAAGCACCAAGAGCATGGTATGAAAGATTGAGGGACTTTCTTCTCCCCAAAGGCTTCAAGATGGGTAAAGTTGACACCACTCTCTTCACCAAGAAGATAGAAGATGACTAGTTTGTGTTGCAAATCTATGTGGATGATATCATCTTTGGGTCAACCAACCAATTCTTTTGTGAAGAGTTTGCTAAGATGATGGCTAGTGAGTTTGAGATATCTATGCTTGGAGAGCTAAGCTACTTCCTTGGACTTCAAATCAAGCAATTGAAGAATGGCACCTTTGTGAGTCAATGCAAGTACATCAAGGACATGATCAAGAAGTTTGGGCTGCAAGATGCTAAGGATATTAGCACACCAATGGGAACCAATGGCGGCTTGGACATTGATGATAGTGGCAAGATGATTGAACAAAAGCTATATAGGTCAATGATTGGAAGCTTGCTATATGTGACCGCTTCAAGGTTGGATGTCATGTTTAGTGTGTGCATGTGTGCAAGATTTCAAGCTTCTCCTAGAGAGAGTCACTTGACGGTGGCCAAGAGAGTGTTGAGATACTTGAAGGGCACTCAAGATGTTGGTCTATTGTATCCCAAGGGGTCAAGCTTTGAGTTGATTGGATACTCCGACTCCGACTATGTCGGTTGCAAGATTGATAGGAAGAGCACAAGTGGAACATGTCAAGTGCTAGGAAGATCTCTAGTTTCATGGTCTTCAAAGAAGCAAAATAGTGTGGCTCTTTCCACCACCGAAGCCGAATACATAAGGGCGGGGAATTGTTGTGCACAATTGCTATGGATGAAAGCCACCATAAAGGACTATGGAATCAAATTCAAGCAAGTGCTCTTGTTTTGTGACAATGAAAGTGCAATCAAGATGACAAACAATCTGGTTCAACATTCAAGAACCAAGCACATTGATGTGAGGCACCACTTCATTAGAGATCATCCACAAAAGGGAGATGTGAGCATTGAAAGCATTGGCACCGAAGATCAAATAGCCGACATATTCTCCAAGCCTCTTGATGAGAAAAGATATTGCAAGTTGAGGAATGAGTTGAACATACTTAGCTACTCCAACATGGATTGATGCACCCCATATATGACATGCCTCTCCTCCAACATAGCAAGGTGAAGTTGTTTGTTGCATCTCATGCACCCTTTGCTAGTTGTGTAGACATGTATACATGTGCATCTTGTTAGGCTCATTCATTGAAAATCAAATGAATTTGAAGGATGTATGGCACCACTATTGTTTCTATGCTTGATTTGATCTAGTGGTGGCATATAACTTGTTTGTGAGCTTGTGAACCTAGTGTTGAATTTTTAGCACTTGCTCATGATGTGTATCTCAACATGGTCAAGATAACCCTTATTCTTATGAGGTGTGAAGAAGCTTGCCCTTGGTTCAAACCGAGATACATACTCTAGGCATGTGATTTATATTTGGCCGTAGTTGATTGACTTATTTCTCTCATCTTATGCACCCTTGTTGGTGATTGTTGAAGAGGGGGAGAAAGAAGTCAGAAATAGCAATGGAAGGGGATCAATTTTTATGATATGACCCAACCATGAGCACACAAATAGGGGGGAGCAAGCTCATAGACTATTTGTTGCATATTGTGTGCGCATACATGATGATATGGAGCATTGCAAGCTAAATTCAATATTCATACTTGTGTGGTGTATTGCTAGTATAGAACTTGATTGATAAAATTAAGTACTAGCATGCATAGGTGGTTTCTAGACATAGAAGTTTTCTTATTCAAAAATACCTTGCTCATAATGTTGATCTCATGAGGTATTTTGAGGTTTGATGGTTGTCTAGATTCCTATGGTGCTAAGGAAGGTTTATTATCATACTCTGATTGGTATTACGCTTCAAAGGTCAATTCTGTAAACCTTAGTACCATTTTGGTTGTGGTAACTCTCACTCAAAGTTTTATCTATGCATGTGTGCTTGAAAATCGACCAAACATTTGATGCACACATGTCGGGGGAGCTACCACTACCAAAACTGGAATTGAAATGCTTGTCCAATTCAAGATTCATGATCAAAATGTCTTAGGTAAGCAATTCAATTTCATATTGAATTCAATTTCTATATCTTTGTGAGTGTTTGTGAAGGGTTGTCATCAATTACCAAAAAGGGGGAAATTGAAAGCTCCGGTTTGGTTTTGGTAATTAATGACACTCAAACGTTGCTAATGCTTTGCTCTAACTGTGGTTAGACACATCAACGTGACGGTGGATGATGAAGCATGGCGATCATGGTGCTGGACAAGGTGGACTTGTGGCATGATCGAGCTCCGGTGATGGATGGAAACACCCGTGGAGATCAAGGCGAACGTATACTTGATAGGGCTTTCTGGTTTAGTGATCAAGACACTATAGAGAGTGTGATCACATTTAGGATTGATAGCCGACTATCAAGAGGGGTTTCCTCGGTTCATTCGCGGTCCTAAGTGCCTCTAGTTGTGACTTTGCATGATGCATGAGAGGCTAACTAGAGAGCTAACTCTTGCCGAAGTGTTCTTGAGATGTACACTAACTCCGGTGCTTGAGATGAGATCTACACATGGTGGAGTTGGTACTCAAGGCAAGAGGTTTGGCTTGGATCAAGGTCGACGCGAAGAAACAACGAAGAAGGTGCCTCTGCATAGCGCCGGATGCGGCTGAGGGCCGACGTCGGACGCACAAAGGGCCGACGGACGCCGACCAGTGGCACCTTTGGCGCGTGGCTCCATCAGACGCTGGCGACGGACGCGGTCAGGTGGCGGCGGACGTTGGACCGGCGTCCGACGCGTGGCTAGTGTGGCGCGCTGGCTAGGCTCCCCGGTCCACTCTGCCGAACGCTCGGTGGACGCGTTCGACGTGGCGACGGACGCGGACCAGTGGCGGTCTTGTGGCGGTGGACCGACGGAGGCGCACGAGGAGCACCGACGGACGCATGGCAAAGTCCACCGACGGATGCTGACGTGGAGAATTTTGAACCAGCCAACGGTCGGCTCGGCTTGGGTGCGGAGCGACCATCGGACGCGTTCGGCAGTGGCCGGTGTGAAGGGTCGAGATGGACTAGAGGGGTGAATAGTCCTTCCTAAAAATCCTATGCACTGGCTAACCGAAACAAATGTGGAATTAAAACTATCGGTCTAGCCAAGACTACACCCCACTAACTAAAGCTCTAGTAGCACCTTGTAAAAGATCCTAAACAAGAAGCAAGGTGCTAAACTAGCTAGTGCTCACCTAAACAATTCTAGCTTGCAAGGTCACACAAACCTAAGCAACTAGTACTTTGCCACACCGGGGAGCACCTAAACAATTCTAATGAGCAAAAGCACAAAGTCAAACCTAAGCTCACTAGATGCTCAAGGACAAGGCTACACAAGCTGAACCCAAGAGCGCAATTCACTTAACTACACAAGCTAAGCAAAACACTTACACTACTTCTAGCTACACAAGCAAGAAGGTGCTCAACTAGCTACACAAGCAAAAGAGCACAAGAGCCACTACTCAAGCTAAGTAAGAATGTAACAAATGTAAAAACAAGCTTGAGCTAGAGAGGATGCAAACCACCGTGAAGAGTGGACACACGAAGTCACGGCGGTGGCGAATCACCGGGCGTAGAGACCAACCACCTGCAAACAAGCTCAAGGGAGGTCGAAGCCTCACACACAAGAACAAGGAGGTCGAAGCCTCGGCAAACACAAATCGACACACGATTTTTCCCCTGGTTCACTTGGTTGCCACCAAGCTACGTCCAGTTGTGGCGATGCACCAACTTGGTGATGAGATGGCCACTCAATTTGGCTCACTGCCGAAAACCCCTCCGGGGAGCCCCAACTCCAATCAACACAAGACCGGGATCCTCCAAGCCACGCTCAACTAGAGTAGCCAATTCGTGCACACACGGGGAAGGCTCAAGAACCCCTCACAAATCCTCCTCCGGAGCACCGCACAATCTCCACGGGTGCTTCAACGGATTATCTTGCCACCAAGCCGTCTAGGAGGTGGCGACCTCCAAGAGTAACAAGCACACCGGCTTGCAACACGATCACCTAGTGCCACTCGATGCAAATCTCTCAATGCAACACACTAGAATCGATCTCTAACTCAAGTGGATGAACACTCTCAAGCATGGATGAGTTAGAGGGCTCCCAAGCACTACCACACAAGCCACCAAGGCCCTAGTGTGCTCAACCAACGCCCATGGCCGGCCAACACCTCTATTTATAGCCCCACCACAGAATAGAGCCGTTGCTCAGCTCGAGCGCACAAGTCAACTGCGCCGGACGCGTCTCCCGGGCAACGCGGGACGCGTCCGGTGCTTCTCTATCGCGCGTGCCAAGCCGACCGTTGCCGACTTCGTTCAAACAGTCCACTGCACCGGACGCGTCCTACGCTAGCGCCGGACGCGTCCTACGCGTATACCACGAAGGCGAGACTCAAAACCAGCTGTTAGAGGGGTTACAGACAGCGTCAGACGCTCATTTTGTGAGCGTCGGACGCTATCCAGTGAGTGTGTTCTCGCGTCCAACCGCCGGACGCCCATTTAGTGAGCGCCGGACGCATCCTACGCGCGCCACGTCCGTCGCTCATCAGGACAGTAGACCACCTCTGTTGGTATTTCTTAACGTATGCAGAGAATCCGCAAGCGTATGGAAGTACCGTTGTAGCCTTCACCGGAAGTATTCAGGGTGTCGTAATTTCCACAGGGAACGGAGGTATTTCTCCTAGCTAATTTGTCCAAGGAACAACCCAAGGGTAGAGATAGAAAGGTAGGTAGAGATGGATTCCTATAGCTTTAGGGTCCTAAGCATAGCGATACAATACTTCCACTGGCTCACTTCGGGCACCGGATCGCACCTGGCAGCAGGTGATGCCGGCCATTAGCTCTACGCCGCACCTGGACGTGGGGGATTACAAGGGACGGACAGGGCTATCACCACCTGCCGCCTACCACCTCAACCGTGGAGTGCGAGGCAAACGAAGGCAGCCTCTAGCCTAGACACCACGTCTATGCCAGCGACTACTACTCTAGCGTCGTACAGGGGATCCCGTCTCTATCAGGGGCCCTCTACTAGAGCATCCACCACAAGGACGGACGACGAACCCGTGAACAAGCATGGTAAAGCTCAACTACACAAAAGACACAAAAGACTATAAGAAACACGAATACTCACTTAGCCAAGATCCCGTTAGGGAGCTGAGTAGAATATCCGCAGAGGTACAAGGTCAGGGAGACACCGACAAGCCCGGCGCTTCCCCGCTCTCTTCCCTCACATCTCTCTCTCTAACTCTATAGCTATTAGGGCATAGCCCTTTGGAATGAGGCTCTAGTGTGGTGCTCTTCTCCTTTGAATGGTTGATGGTGAATGAGGAGGAAAGAGCCCCTTTTATATCTAGAGAGGAGGGGGTCATTGCAAATGTGTCATCCCCACTTGGAAAGTGGCAAACCGACCTCCCAACGTCGGTTTGAGGTACAATGCACCTGGGCGCACTCCAGAACCGACCTCCCGGCGAGTTAATGCACCGACCTGCAAAAGTGGGTCCAGGTTGGCAGCCGCCGGGGCACGAGCGCGCCAGGTCCTGGGCCAAATGGGCTGAAACTTCGTGAGCAGATGGGCCTCGTCGATAGCTTCGCAACGCATATTCGTTTGCCTCAATCGGAGTCCGTATGAGTGAGATATGGCCCGTTTACTGAGACCCACTCATCCAGCCCGAGATGGAGTTGGACCGGGTTTTGGTCTTCCATCTTTTTGGGCTTATGTTTGGCATTTTGGTCCATGTATGAGACTCACAATTGTCAGGCAAATGGGCTACTCTCTTATTCATGGTTTTCTTGTGTGCTTTGGCCCATTTGTGTGCATTTCCGGAGTTGTCTTCCTGCAAGCGACAATCACCGAAACTCGTGGAATATGTTAGCGTAAAGTCCTATTTGCTAAGTTTGGGATAGATTTTATATTCTTATTGGCCGTCTAAAATGTGCGATAAGGACCGCCAACAAGATCCCCCACACTTACTCTTTACTCGTCCTCGAGTAAAGCTTTAGGACTAAGAAGGCTCATCTCTTTGATGTATAACCAGCATACAAGTTATTCCAAGCTTCACCTGCACTTGTGAACTTTTGAATTGTCTACCACATTATTTTGGGCAATTGAATAATGGAACAACATGGATTCAAATCCCCTTGCATCAGTCATATCAGAAACTTGGGTTTTTTGAATGGTTTTATAAAAAGAAAAGATAGCTTTGCTCCTCATATGATTTACTCAATCGCTCAATGTGTATAATACCTCACGAAAGGCATTTTGAATTTTTGCCTTCTTCCTACCACTAAAAAGCTGAGAGTGGAGTTTTGTGTAGGTATGTAAAGTGGGCATACTTGTATCACATATATTGTAAGCTCAAGGATCGAACCATACGGAGATTAAGCCATACACCTTGATTGAGACGTGCAAGTGGTGGGATAAATGGTGGTTCCTAATCTTTGTGGTATTTTTGGCTACTCCATGCATCATAATTCTCTCTTTATTGAGGAATGGAAAAATTTTTTTTGGGAGAGTATGGGCTACGAGAGGTATGCTAAAAATCTATGCTCTCTTTTTGTTTCTTCTTTTCTTTTCTTTTTTTTTTCTTTCTCTTTTTTTTTATTTTTTTCTTTCCCTTTCTTTTTTTGAAAAATCATGGGACCTTCATGTGTCCCCTTCTTTTTTTTTTTCTTCTATTTTTTTCAAAGTCTTGGGACCTTCATGTGTCCCTATCTTTTTTTTTCTAAGTCTTGGGACCTTCATGTGTCCCAATTTTTTTTTCTTTTAATTAGCATAGCCCATAACTCTCTATGAAGAATTTTGGAAAGGAGAGAGGTATCATGATGGAACGTGGGGAGTAGATTTTTGGTAGCTAAGGAATGCGCAACCCTGAGGGTGAGAGTCGGCATTTTTATTTGGTGGACTGGTGCGCAACTCTCAGTGTAAGAGTTGGCATTTTTTGGTGGATGGGGTGCATGTTTGTGCGCAACTCTCAGTGTAAGAGTTGACACTTTATTTGGTGGGTGCAAGTGGATCTCAATCGTGGGTGTAAGGTCATAATCTCACGTCGGTAATAACGATCCGACTGAACTCAATGTACGAACAAGCAGCGTATGAAGGGTTTGTTCTATAGATAAATCATATAGCTCTGGTGGGTATTTCATAATCATTGAGGAGCATGCTATTGAATTTTTCTTTTGTAAAAAAAATAAATCCCAAGTTCTTCACAAATAGAGCAAGGTTCAAATCATCCAGCTATATCACATACTCCAATTACTTAGATAACATGGGGTCCCTATGATAACTTGTTCACAAGGCATAGGAATATTAGCGAGGAATAAAGAGTATGCAAATCTTATCAAAGGATAGCACTGAGATAAAGTTTTGTCTTTTTAATTTTAACAAATCTTAAACTTCAAAACTTTAGAGATGTGAGGATAGAGTTGCACAAACCATCGTTTGAAGATGAAGGAGTCAGAAGGTCAACTATTTTTCTCTTGAATCTTTTTCTTCTGTCCTCTTGTCTTGCTTGATGTTGTGCGTTGTGTTGGGGAGATCTCGAATGCATGTGTTAGTATTGTTCAAGAGATCTCCCCCACACTTATTTTTGTACCTATTTTATTCAAAATTAAAACAAAAAGAAACAAACAAGGGCCCTACCTTGGTTGGAAAACCAGGGAGCCAGAATTTTATTGATCATAATAAACTTTTTTTTTTTAATTTTTTAAACCTTTCTTTTTCATTTGTTCAACCAATTCGTAACTCAAACAAGGTCAAGATCAAAGTGCAAAGTAAAACAGACCTTGGATCATCTCCACAACAAATTACTTCCAAAGTCTATGGCAACAGCTCAAGTTCATTAACCAAAATCCAACACCATGCCGAAATTTGATCAAACAAGGCAATTTTAACCTAAGCACCACGCTTAATTTAAAAAAGCCTATAGGTGTATTGTACACCATCGTATACAAGTACACCCAAACCAGAGCGTATGACATAAGCTAAAGAAGCCAGATTTTGTATGTCCACGAAGACGAGTATGAGTATATAAGTTAGTGAACATTACCTTTGCTTTACCCGAGCGTACTCACCGCAGTAGCATATCCGATGAAAATTTTGGGCTTGCCACCGCGCCATGGTTTTCAGCTCAAGTGTGTACCAACCCTAGGTCACACATACCTAGTATGCATGGACCATGGGTCTTGATGGTAGCAAAGGTCCAGAGAAGGAGAGAGCCCTTGCTCTTTCTCTTCTTCTCGTCTCTTTTTTTTTAGCAAGGTGAAGCCGACATCAACTTGAATTCACCACTTATTATTATTTTTTCTCTCTCTTTATTATTTCTCAATCTTTTTTTTATTTCTTTTTTTCTAATCTTTCTTTTTTTTCTTCTCTCCTTTTTTTTTTTTTGGTGTCTCTTAGTGCGTGTGGAACATGGGCTTCTCACTTCCCTCCCCCACACTTGGACTTTTGTGTAAAAGCCAAGTGTAGCGTCAGGATCCCCTTGCGAGTGTGTTCCATTGCCTAAGAGAATCAAGATTTGTACTGATGTCGCTTCTCGTTTGCAAGTGTTGTATGACCCGTTTTCTTCTCAACCTGAGATGATTAGCAACAGCAATACCCGAGGGTGCATACTACTTGAAAACATGACCTTGCTCTTTTTTTTCAAAGATAATCCGGGGTATCTCCCGGTAGTGCTTAAGTTATGGTCTTAAGCTGGACTGCAGGAATTTATCTTGCAGCTCTCAAAGGTGGTGATGGCCACCAAACATTTGGCAAAGGTGCTAAAGCTACAAGGTTGGTTCCATCGTACCACTACAAGATTTGAAAGTGCTAATGATAGCCATCCACAATCATCCTCTCAGAAGTTTTGAATCAAGTGTTAAGAGGTGGTTGGGATTCTCGTAGGAGCACAAGGTCAGAAGCAGAACAAACTTTAGAGATCCTGAAGGCGAGCACAAAACATGAGTTTCAAAGAGACGTTATCATGCTCGTTAGCGGGTTCACTCTAGTGTTGTTGCTTCATGCATGTCCATGGCATGGGAGTTTTTGTCCTTAAAAGATGTATCATGAAGGACGAACATTGACTCTTGACAATTATCGGGAACAACATTTTGATGGCCAGAGGGACATGTCTCCTATTTAGCTTTGCTTTGCCTTTGGGTCTCTGGGGCAAGAGATAAGGCTAGCAGAAGCTAAACGCTTAACTTCTCATTTGCTCAAGAGTTTCAAAGAGTGACTTATGAGAAGTTTGAGCATCGAGGATGGCATAAATGTGAAGGTCTAAGTGAGCCTCGGTTTCGTTCATTTCAAATGGCACGGCCCTAACACAATCCCAAAACACTCAGATCAGCTTTGATGGGCTTTTTGAAGAGTTTTTCAGTCGGGACTAACGGCAATTTCCCAAAAGGTTTTCCGCAAGAAAAAATGATACGACTTTGAGGTTGTGTAGGGCTTCTAAGGGAGTCTCATTTAACGAACAAAATATAGTTGTGGAAGGTGAAAGAATCTGAATTGCTTCAGAAGAGCATTTCACTTTCGACAACCATTCTCATGAATGTTCTTTGTTAGAGGAGACTTCCTTAGAAATAAATGCTTAATTTACGTGCCATGAAATGCTCGAGGTTCTACCGTAATCCTCGAATGTTTATAGCGAACTCCAAAGGATAAAACATTCCTTCCTTTGGTGTTCGTGGTTCGGGTGAGGGCTCAACAATCGAATCTAGCAAGGGAAAAGATTCAATTGATAAGGGCTCCTCAAAGCTTGACATGACCTTTTATGGAGGGGTTAAGGCTCTATGACGGGAGAAGCATGCTTCTCTAGGATGTTAACAAAGATTTTCCTCTATTCTGTCATGGTTTTACATAAAACAACCCTCCAATGGTCATATCAAAGCATAGGGCAGCATCTATGTCTATTCCCAAAAGATATGCAAATGCATGTCATCAGTAAAGACAAGTCTAGGCCGGCATGTGTTAACATTGTAAGCCTCACCTAGGCTGCACCTATGGGTTCCTTCTCGCTCCGCTTGAAATCGAGGATTGCCCTTGGTAGAGAGTTGATATGGGGCGTAAGGGAGAATGTGAGACAAAACTTGTCTTTAAGTTCTCCCTAGTCTCCATTCAAACTTCCTACGGCATTAGTGATCCATTGCTTCGCCTCCCCGTTTGAGGGAGAGCAAAAACAACTTCCACATAAGAATTTCATTGTGTTATGCCAGGAATGCTTAGGCATGAACACATTTCCTCAAAATTGTGCAGATGTCTAGAATGATTTTCATCATCCAGACCGAGAAAGGCTATGCCCGAACCGGGGTTCGAATCCTAGGTGGAGTTCACAAATGCCGGATAAAAATTCTAGTTTTTTGAAAAAGAATTGTGGCTCAAAGAACTCCTCCTTTTGAAGCAAAAAGATTTGAAATTAGGATTGGCTTCATGGTGGTAGGATCAGATAGAAAGTGCGTTTGGTTTATAAAAAGGAATATAAAAAAAATTTCTTTTTATAAAAAGATATGAGGACGAACTAGGTTCAAAGAAAATAGCAACCGTTTCCCGGCAACGGCGCCTTTAAAGCTTGTTGGTATTTCTTAACGTATGCGAGAGAATCCGCAAGCGTACGGAAGTACCGTTGTAGCCTTCGCCCGGAAGTATTCAGGGTATCGTAATTTCCACAGGGAACAGAGGTATTTCTCCTAGCTAATTCGTCCAAGGAACAACCCAAGGGTAGAGATAGAAAGGTAGGTAGAGATGGATTCCTATAGCTTTAGGGTCCTAAGCATAGCGATACAATACTTCCACTGGCTCACTTCGGGCACCGGATCGCACCTGGCAGCAGGTGATGCCGGCCATTAGCTCTATGCCGAACCCGGACGTGGGGGATTACAAGGGACGGACAGGGCTGTCACCACCTGCCGCCTACCACCTCAACCGTGGAGTGCGAGGCAAACGAAGGCAGCCTCTAGCCTAGACACCACGTCTATGCCAGCGACTACTACTCTAGCGTCGTACAGGGGATCCCGTCTCTATCAGGGGCCCTCTACTAGAGCATCCGCCACAAGGACGGACGACGAACCCGTGAACAAGCATGGTAAAGCTCAACTACACAAAAGACACAAAAGACTATAAGAAACACGAATACTCACTTAGCCAAGATCCCGTTAGGGAGCTGAGTAGAATATCCGCAGAGGTACAAGGCCAGGGAGACACTGACAAGCCCGGTGCTTCTCCGCTTTGTGTGCATTTCCGGAGTTGTCTTCCTGCAAGCGACAATCACCAAAACTCGTGGAATATGTTAGCGTAAAGTCCTATTTGCTAAGTTTGGGATAGATTTTATATTCTTATTGGCGGTCTAAAATGTGCGATAAGGACCGCCAACAACCTCTCACTCAACTGGGCATATCTCTTAGCTCCAAACTCCGTTTTCGATGACCTTGGACTCGTTGGAAAGCTTACTCAGAGGACTAAACAACCACCATGCCCTCTTAATACAGCACACTAAGGATCAAAGCAGTTTTCCAATCCAACAACCACCAACTCTCTTTTCCAACACCGAAGTTCACCGAACCTTCTCCAACTTCTTCTCTTTTCTCAACTCCTTTGCAAATGTGCCAACACCACCAAGTGTACATCACCATGTGCATGTGTGTTAGCATTTTCACAATCATTTTCAAAGGATTTTCTCTTGCTCTCACAACGCCACTCGATCCTAGCATGTCGCAAAGTTAGATCGTTCAAGTGGCACTAGATGACCGAGATGCAAACAAGTTTGCCCCTCTTGATAGTACGGCCATCAATCCTAAATCCGGTCATCAACTTCTCTACACTCCTCATGACCGGTGAAATGAAATGCCCTTAGTCATACCTTTGCCTTGCGCATTTTCATTTCCACCGTCTTCCTCTAATGTGCCAATGCAACACATGCACCGACACGATCTCAAGTTGATATGATCCACTTCATATCATCATGCAACCTTCTCGGTCCATCGATCTTGACTTCACTTGCTCTTCACACCTCATGGTCCATCAGAACCAAGTCTTGCCCGAGCTTCACCATCTCTAGGTCCATCGCTCCACTGCATCGACTTGTCCTTCACACACCCTCCAGTCTCGAGCAAAGCATCATCTCGATCTTCACCATTGGTCACATGACTCCATGTCATGTCACATATTCAATGAAGCTCCTTCATCTCATAATCACCTGTGGACTAAACCCCCGTGTATTCTCATGATCACACAATTAGTCCACCTAAGTTGTCACTCAATTATCAAAACCAAACAAAGGACATTTCAATCTCCCCCTTTTTGGTAATTGATGACAACTCTACAAAGATATGGAAATAAAGTTCATAAAGGACTCTACGTCTCTTATCCAACATTTAAGCTCAGTGTTATGATTTGGATAAGTGTCACAAAGTCAACTTGGTAGTGATAGCTCCCCCTACATGTGTGCTCAAATGGTTTGGTTTCAAGCTTGCACACATGCATAGATATGGAAATTCTTGGGAGAGTAATCACTACTAAGTAATGCTAAGGTATATAGAATAAACCTTTGAAGCGTGATACCCATCGGTGTTGCACATTGAAGTTCATCCTTAGCATCATCATGGTTAGCTAGAAAACACTTGAAACAACACTAGACACCTCATGAGATCAACATTAGAAGCAAGGTTCTAGTACCACGAGAAAGGAACACAAGTGTCTAGCTAAACCAACCTATGCATGCTAGTTATCAAGTCATCAATGAAAACTATGACTAGCATACACCACACAAGCATTGCATATTGAATTTAAGAACAATGCAAATGCAAGCAAGCACATGAATATGCACATATCAAATGCAATCAATCAAGTTCATGAGCTTGCTCCCCTACTTGTGTGCTTCTCTTGTCCAAGAACTTTGATCCTCTTCAATGTTGCTCTTCTTGGTCTATGTCCATCTTCTTCTCTCCTTTGTATGCATCTTGCATATCTTTGTACCATTCTCTCCCCCTTTGTCATCAAAGACCATAAAGGGTCCAAGACCACTTGTATGATACTTCATGTAAGACAAACTTCTTGATTCAAAGGATTGGAGCTAGGGGTTGATGGTTGATTCTTGAATATTCCTTTTCATGGACACACCATATGTTGGAATGACACCACTTGTAAACTTCACATGTAGTTGCATGAACCCACTTGTCACTATGCATTGGGCACTCCCCCTTTTTCATAGCACTAAAAATACCACATGTGTAGGTCACTTGCAAGATCTTTGCCTCTAATACCAATGAAGTCGGGCTCCTCCCCCTATAACAAAGCTTGGGTCAAACCAAATGACAATCGTGAGCAAATCTTGATTTGATCACTTAAAGTTGAGGATCACTTGTGGAACCACCTTGTTGGAATATGCATGAATACCACATTCTTGAACTATATTGTTTTCATGAGCTTCTTTCTCTTGAACTTGAGCTAACTTGATTTGCACATGAGCTTCCAAGTCCGGTTTGAACCAATGACAAACTTCTTCACACCATTTGAAGTATATGGGTTATCTTGCCAATGTTGTACTTGAAACTTATATGCAACTCAAACTAGATCATGTACTTGGGTTCACTAGCTCATGAACATGCCATATGTTACCACTAGAACAAGTAAGACATAGAAACAATAGTGGCACCATATGAACATCAAAAACATTTTGATTTTTCATGAATGCTCCCAGATAACATGACTATATGCACTAAACAAGTCCTTAGCAGTATATGTATGCATATGTCAAACAATGTCACCTTTGCTATCTTGGAGTAGAGGATAGTCACATAGATTTCAATTTCATCACTCCAATAGCAATGTGAAGTCCATTGATAAGCTTGATGAAGCCAATAGATACCCATAATGAATTCATGCTTCACCCATATGAAATGAGAACCACTTATAATCAAATGCACTTTCTTGTTGTGGTTGGTTGGCATCTTCTCTTGATCTTTGCTTGCATGAGAGAATACCACTAGTAATCCTTGATTTGTCATGTATTGCTCTCTATTTGGATGTTGCTTGCTTTCTTGATCAATCTTCTTGATATCTTCAACTAAGTATCTAGAACCTCCTTAGATTATCACCTCCATGTCGGCCTTTCAAGCTCTCCCATCTCTTCATGGGTGGCACACCTCTTTAGTGGAGAGAAGTGATCTCACTAAGAACAATTCTTGACACTCAATTGAATTGCCATTCATTTGATTGATCCTTGGACTTGATATGATGAGGTATCTTTGAGTTCTCCTTTAAGTCCTTTTCTTTCTTACTCTTGAGCTTGATCTTGATCTTCAGTAAACCAAACATAGGTTTCTCAAACACTTATAATCATGACTCCAACTAGAGGACCTTTCAATGTGAGTGACACTAGAGATATTCAAAGTTTGTCACTTTTCTGGCAGATTCTGTAGCCTTCAAAGATTAACTCATATCTCCCAATGTACAACTCCAAAATCCATGAAATTTGGTCAAGATGAGCATCACTAAGTCTTCATGTAGCTGTAAAAATTTGAGCTTCATTGGCCTTCTGTATTGCTGCCAGATTTCACATTTTCTCACACTGCTACATGCTGAAAACTGTTGCACCATAGCTGATAAGAACTACTCCAAAACTGTAGCAATCCTTATCCAATTCTCATGAAATTTGCACAGCATATTTAATCATAAGCATAGAGCATGCATACCAAATTTTAAGTCATTTCAATAAGATTTGATTCATCAAACTCAGACTTGATCACAATTAGCTCAGATTTCAGAATTTGGACAGATTTAAGCAATTGAGTTGTGCTTCTTCAAAAGTGACTCAAACTTGATGTCAACTTGTTTGAACATCATCACAAGACATATATCCAGTCAAACCACTCACTAAAAGTCATCTTGTGATCATATTCATCCAAACTAACTCAAATTTGAATACTAGGCATTGAATCCATTCAAACATCTCATAGCAAGCAACCAAAGCATATATATCTAATTCAAACAACTAATATGCATCCAAGTGAATGTGATCAACAAAAGATATACCTTGGTAGCACATGATCTTTCAATAGTAAGCTTCAACTCAATATAATTGCAAGCCATCACATATGACAATTGATCACCACAACTTGAATTATGCACTTGTATGTTGTAGCACTTGGATTTCACTTGTCATGACTTGACATTGGGATGAGAATAGCACTAAGCTTCAATACTTGATTCAATCACATGATGAAGAATATGAACTCAATTGAATCAAGCCTCCAATGCCATGGTACCTACAAACATTCATCCACTTTTTGACGGTACCCAAACTAGTTTGGGTCCTCTCAAGTTAGGAGCAACATACTTAGGCAAAGCCTTAGTATGAGTAGCGAGATGTTTTGCAATAGCAACTGATGAGGTACCATTACCATCCTTTCTAAGCACATCATTATCATCAATTGGAGTGGGCTTAGAAGTTTTACCTAGAGGACATGAATGAGCCATGTGTCCTCTTTTCCGGCATGAATATCATCTTCTCTTTGGTAGAGCCTTCTTCTCAAGCTTGTTAGAACACTTTGAGGCAAAGTGTCCCATGTCTCCACACTTGAAGCACTTGATGTGAGCATGAGTTTTCTTCTCTTGAATCTTGCTCATCATCATCTTGGCATCTTGAATATGAGTTGGATGCCTTGCTCTTCCACCCCTTCTTGTCTTCTTCTTCATCTTCAAGTCATCAACTTTGGCTTCATGGTTGATCTTGACTTGAGCTTGGGGTGACTTCTCTTGCTCAACTTGTGGCTTTGGTTGAGGCTTTTCTTGATGCTTCACCAATTGCTTGGTTGGGCACATTGACGTGAGATGACCGTGAATGTGACACTTGAAGCACTTGACATGCTTGAGCCTTTCTTCTTCTTTCTTCAACTTGAGCTTTTCTTGATTGGGGCAAGCAAATGCTAGATGTCCATTCTCATGGCATTGATAGCATATGAAATGGGATAGCTTCATCTTCTCTTGCCTCTTAAGCTCTCTGGCCACTTTTCTTCCTCCCTTGGTCAACTTCTTCTTGATGAAGCCAAGTCCACTCTTGTCATTGAGGCTTCTCGAATTCTTCACTATTTGCTCAAAAAGGACCTTGGAGTTGTAGCACCTCTCTACCTTGTTGCTCAAGTTCTCCACCTTCTTTTTGAGCTCATTGTTCTCCTTCAAAAGATTTTAGTCTCACAAGACATAGAAGTAGAATAAGAGTTTATATAAGAAGAACATGGCATAACAAGTAAATCATCACAAGAGGTGGATACATGCTTCTTGCCTACATCACAAGGGTTCGTAACATGTGATTGATCATTTGACCCAAGTGATGAGCTCTCACTAGTTTTAGCTTCTTCATTGCAAAACTTCTTAGTAAAAAAAGCATGTTCTTGCACCAAGTTATCATGAGCAACACTAAGTTCCTCATGAGCCAATTTTAGCACATCATGTGAACAAGTAGTAACATAAAGTAGATGCTCTTGTTGTTCACATGTGTTCTTTAGAAAAGAGTTTTCTTTTTCCAATTTGCTTGTTTTAGCAAACTTCATTTCTAAAGCTCTTTACAACTTAAACACAAGCTCAAGACTTGGATCATCACAATCAAAGATCACATTGCCAATCTTTACCTTGCGGTCACCATGTGACATGTAGCAATGTGATGAAGTCGTGAGCTTGTGGTAGTGTCATCACTCTCATGGCCATCATCAAGTGCGCTTGAGATAGAATCTTCACTTGCTTCAACGGCATCATCAACATCATCGTCAAGTGAACTTGTGGTAGGAAGTTCATCATCTTCACTTGACCTTGAGGTGGAGCAATCCTCCACAACAACCTTGTTGTGGTCATGCTCAACATCCTCAAGTGGCATCACCTCGGGCTCCTCCACCTTGAACTTTCCATCATCCCATGTGAAGGCATCACCATAGGTTTGCTTGATGGATCCCCACATCACATGAGCGGAGACACTAGAATCCACCTTCTCATACACATCAAAGCTCAAAGCATTATATAAATATAAGTAAGCACTTGAATCAAGTTCAAAGAGGGCATTTTGAGCTTTGGTGAGGTTCTTGTGATCCATGGCGACATTGATCCCACTAGTGATCACCCACCACACCTTAGGTCCGGAGGCACGAAAGTGATCAAGCATATGGTGTTTCCACCAAGCAAAGTTCGTGCCATCAAAAGTGTGCATGTCCCAAGAGCACTCAACGTCTATCCCTCTAGTTGCCATCCTCTCGGGTCGGTGAAGACCACTAAAAAGAGAGACCCGGCTTTGATACCACGTGAAGGGTCGAGATGGACTAGAGGGGGTGAATAGTCCTTCCTAACAATCTTATGCACCGGCTAACCGAAACAAATGCGGAATTAAAACTATCGGTCTAGCCAAGACTACACCCCACTAACTAAAGCTCTAGTAGCACTTGTAAAAGATCCTAAACAAGAAGCAAGGTGCTAAACTAGCTAGTGCTCACCTAAACAATTCTAGCTTGCAAGGTCACACAAACCTAAGCAACTAGTACTTTGCCACACCGGGGAGCACCTAAACAATTCTAATGAGCAAAAGCACAAAGTCAAACCTAAGCTCACTAGATTCTCAAGGACAAGACTACACAAGCCGAACCCAAGAGCACAATTCACTTAACTACACAAGCTAAGCAAAACACTTACACTACTTCTAGCTACACAAGCAAGAAGGTGCTCAACTAGCTACACAAGCAAAAGAGCACAAGAGCCACTACTCAAGCTAAGCAAGAATGTAACAAATGTAAAAACAAGCTTGAGCTAGAGAGGATGCAAACCACCGCGAAGAGTGGACACACAAAGTCACGGCAAAGGGCGAATCACCGGCGTAGAGACCAACCACCCGCAAACAAGCTCAAGGGAGGTCGAAGCCTCACACACAAGAACAAGGAGGTCGAAGCCTCGGCAAACACAAATCGACACACGATTTTTCCCCGGTTCACTTGGTCGCCACCAAGCTACGTCCGAGTTGTGGCGATGCACCGACTTGGTGACAAGATGGCTGCTCAATTTGGCTCATCGCCAAAACCCCTCCGGGGAGCCCCAACTCCAATCAACACAAGACCGGGATCCTCCAAGCCACGCTCAACTAGAGTAGCCAATTCGCGCACACGTGGGAAGGCTCAAGAACCCTCACAAATCCTCCTCCGGAGCATCGCACAATCTCCACGGGTGCTTCAACGGAGTCTCTTGCCACCAAGCCGTCTAGGAGGTGGCGACCTCCAAGAGTAACAAGCACACTGGCTTGCAACATGACCACCTAGTGCCACTCGATGCAAATCTCTCAATGCAACACACTAGAATCGATCTCTAACTCAAGTGGATGAACACTCTCAAGCATGGATGAGTTAGAGGGCTCCCAAGCACTACCACACAAGCCACCAAGGCCCTAGTTTGCTCAACCAACACCCATGGCCGGCCAACACCTCTATTTATAGCCCCACCACGAAATAGAGCCGTTGCTCAGCTCGAGCGCACAAGTCAAGCTGCGGACGCGCGCCCGGCGCTTTTCTATCACGCGCGCCAAGCCGAACATTGCTGACTTCGTTCAAAAGCGGTCCACTGCGCCGGACGCGTCCTACACTAGCGACGGACGCGTCCTACGCGTATACCACGAAGCCGAGACTCAAAACTAGCCGTTAGAGGGGTTACGGGCAGCGCCGAACGCTATCCAGTGAGTGTGTTCTCGCGTCCCACCGCCGGACGCCCATGTCTCCACACTTGAAGCACTTGATGTGAGCATGAGTTTTCTTCTCTTGAATCTTGCTCATCATCATCTTGGCATCTTGAATATGAGTTGGATGCCTTGCTCTTCCACCCCTTCTTGTCTTCTTCTTCATCTTCAAGTCATCAACTTTGGCTTCATGGTTGATCTTGACTTGAGCTTGGGGTGACTTCTCTTGATCAACTTGTGGCTTTGGTTGAGGCTTTTCTTGATGCTTCACCAATTGCTTGGTTGGGCACATTGACGTGAGATGACCGTGAATGTGACACTTGAAGCACTTGACATGCTTGAGCCTTTCTTCTTCTTTCTTCAACTTGAGCTTTTCTTGATTGGGGCAAGCAAATGCTAGATGTCCATTCTCATGGCATTGATAGCATATAAAATGGGATAGCTTCATCTTCTCTTGCCTCTTAAGCTCTCTGGCCACTTTTCTTCCTCCCTTGGTCAACTTCTTCTTGATGAAGCCAAGTCCACTCTTGTCATTGAGGCTTCTCGAATTCTTCACTATTTGCTCAAAAAGGACCTTGGAGTTGTAGCACCTCTCTACCTTGTTGCTCAAGTTCTCCACCTTCTTTTGAGCTCATTGTTCTCCTTCAAAAGATTTTAGTCTCACAAGACATAGAAGTAGAATAAGAGTTTATATAAGAAGAACATGGCATAACAAGTAAATCATCACAAGAGGTGGATACATGCTTCTTGCCTACATCACAAGGGTTCGTAACATGTGATTGATCATTTGACCCAAGTGATGAGCTCTCACTAGTTTTAGCTTCTTCATTGCAAAACTTCTTAGTAAAAAAAGCATGTTCTTGCACCAAGTTATCATGAGCAACACTAAGTTCCTCATGAGCCAATTTTAGCACATCATGTGAACAAGTAGTAACATAAAGTAGATGCTCTTGTTGTTCACATGTGTTCTTTAGAAAAGAGTTTTCTTTTTCCAATTTGCTTGTTTTAGCAAACTTCATTTCTAAAGCTCTTTACAACTTAAACACAAGCTCAAGACTTGGATCATCACAATCAAAGATCACATTGCCAATCTTTACCTTGCGGTCACCATGTGACATGTAGCAATGTGATGAAGTCAGTGAGCTTGTGGTAGTGTCATCACTCTCATGGCCATCATCAAGTGCGCTTGAGATAGAATCTTCACTTGCTTCACTGGCATCATCAACATCATCGTCAAGTGAACTTGTGGTAGGAAGTTCATCATCTTCACTTGACCTTGAGGTGGAGCAATCCTCCACAACAACCTTGTTGTGGTCATGCTCAACATCCTCAAGTGGCATCACCTCGGGCTCCTCCACCTTGAACTTTCCATCATCCCATGTGAAGGCATCACCATAGGTTTGCTTGATGGATCCCCACATCACATGAGCGGAGACACTAGAATCCACCTTCTCATACACATCAAAGCTCAAAGCATTATATAAATATAAGTAAGCACTTGAATCAAGTTCAAAGAGGGCATTTTGAGCTTTGGTGAGGTTCTTGTGATCCATGGCGACATTGATCCCACTAGTGATCACCCACCACACCTTAGGTCCGGAGGCACGAAAGTGATCAAGCATATGGTGTTTCCACCAAGCAAAGTTCGTGCCATCAAAAGTGTGCATGTCCCAAGAGCACTCAACGTCTATCCCTCTAGTTGCCATCCTCTCGGGTCGGTGAAGACCACTAAAAAGAGAGACCCGGCTTTGATACCACGTGAAGGGTCGAGATGGACTAGAGGGGGTGAATAGTCCTTCCTAACAATCTTATGCAGGCTAACCGAAACAAATGCGGAATTAAAACTATCGGTCTAGCCAAGACTACACCCCACTAACTAAAGCTCTAGTAGCACTTGTAAAAGATCCTAAACAAGAAGCAAGGTGCTAAACTAGCTAGTGCTCACCTAAACAATTCTAGCTTGCAAGGTCACACAAACCTAAGCAACTAGTACTTTGCCACACCGGGGAGCACCTAAACAATTCTAATGAGCAAAAGCACAAAGTCAAACCTAAGCTCACTAGATTCTCAAGGACAAGACTACACAAGCCGAACCCAAGAGCACAATTCACTTAACTACACAAGCTAAGCAAAACACTTACACTACTTCTAGCTACACAAGCAAGAAGGTGCTCAACTAGCTACACAAGCAAAAGAGCACAAGAGCCACTACTCAAGCTAAGCAAGAATGTAACAAATGTAAAAACAAGCTTGAGCTAGAGAGGATGCAAACCACCGCGAAGAGTGGACACACAAAGTCACGGCAGTGGCGAATCACCGGGCGTAGAGACCAACCACCTGCAAACAAGCTCAAGGGAGGTCGAAGCCTCACACACAAGAACAAGGAGGTCGAAGCCTCGGCAAACACAAATCGACACACGATTTTTCCCCGGTTCACTTGGTCGCCACCAAGCTACGTCCCAGATTGTGGCGATGCACCGACTTGGTGACAAGATGGCTGCTCAATTTGGCTCATCGCCAAAAACCCCTCCGGGGAGCCCCAACTCCAATCAACACAAGACCGGATCCTCCAAGCCACGCTCAACTAGAGTAGCCAATTCGCGCACACGTGGGGAAGGCTCAAGAACCCCTCACAAATCCTCCTCCCCGGAGCATCGCACAATCTCCACGGGTGCTTCAACGGAGTCTCTTGCCACCAAGCCGTCTAGGAGGTGGCGACCTCCAAGAGTAACAAGCACATCGGCTTGCAACATGACCACCTAGTGCCACTCGATGCAAATCTCTCAATGCAACACACTAGAATCGATCTCTAACTCAAGTGGATGAACACTCTCAAGCATGGATGAGTTAGAGGGCTCCCAAGCACTACCACACAAGCCACCAAGGCCCTAGTTTGCTCAACCAACACCCATGGCCGGCCAACACCTCTATTTATAGCCCCACCACGAAATAGAGCCGTTGCTCAGCTCGAGCGCACAAGTCAACTGCGCCGGACGCGTCCGGCGCTTTTCTATCACGCGCGCCAAGCCGAACATTGCTGACTTCGTTCAAACAGCCCGGTCCCTGCGCCGGACGCGTCCTACACTAGCGACGGACGCGTCCTACGCGTATACCACGAAGCCGAGACTCAAAACTAGCCGTTAGAGGGGTTACGGGCGGCGCCGAACGCTATCCAAGTGAGTGTGTTCTCGCGTCCCACCGCCGGGACGCCCATGTCTCCACACTTGAAGCACTTGATGTGAGCATGAGTTTTCTTCTCTTGAATCTTGCTCATCATCATCTTGGCATCTTGAATATGAGTTGGATGCCTTGCTCTTCCACCCTTCTTGTCTTCTTCTTCATCTTCAAGTCATCAACTTTGGCTTCATGGTTGATCTTGACTTGAGCTTGGGGTGACTTCTCTTGCTCAACTTGTGGCTTTGGTTGAGGCTTTTCTTGATGCTTCACCAATTGCTTGGTTGGGCACATTGACGTGAGATGACCGTGAATGTGACACTTGAAGCACTTGACATGCTTGAGCCTTTCTTCTTCTTTCTTCAACTTGAGCTTTTCTTGATTGGGGCAAGCAAATGCTAGATGTCCATTCTCATGGCATTGATAGCATATGAAATGGGATAGCTTCATCTTCTCTTGCCTCTTAAGCTCTCGGCCACTTTTCTTCCTCCCTTGGTCAACTTCTTCTTGATGAAGCCAAGTCCACTCTTGTCATTGAGGCTTCTCGAATTCTTCACTATTTGCTCAAAAAGGACCTTGGAGTTGTAGCACCTCTCTACCTTGTTGCTCAAGTTCTCCACCTTCTTTTTGAGCTCATTGTTCTCCTTCAAAAGATTTTAGTCTCACAAGACATAGAAGTAGAATAAGAGTTTATATAAGAAGAACATGGCATAACAAGTAAATCATCACAAGAGGTGGATACATGCTTCTTGCCTACATCACAAGGGTTCGTAACATGTGATTGATCATTTGACCCAAGTGATGAGCTCTCACTAGTTTTAGCTTCTTCATTGCAAAACTTCTTAGTAAAAAAAGCATGTTCTTGCACCAAGTTATCATGAGCAACACTAAGTTCCTCATGAGCCAATTTTAGCACATCATGTGAACAAGTAGTAACATAAAGTAGATGCTCTTGTTGTTCACATGTGTTCTTTAGAAAAGAGTTTTCTTTTTCCAATTTGCTTGTTTTAGCAAACTTCATTTCTAAAGCTCTTTACAACTTAAACACAAGCTCAAGACTTGGATCATCACAATCAAAGATCACATTGCCAATCTTTACCTTGCGGTCACCATGTGACATGTAGCAATGTGATGAAGTCGTGTGAGCTTGTGGTAGTGTCATCACTCTCATGGCCATCATCAAGTGCGCTTGAGATAGAATCTTCACTTGCTTCACTGGCATCATCAACATCATCGTCAAGTGAACTTGTGGTAGGAAGTTCATCATCTTCACTTGACCTTGAGGTGGAGCAATCCTCCACAACAACCTTGTTGTGGTCATGCTCAACATCCTCAAGTGGCATCACCTCGGGCTCCTCCACCTTGAACTTTCCATCATCCCATGTGAAGGCATCACCATAGGTTTGCTTGATGGATCCCCACATCACATGAGCGGAGACACTAGAATCCACCTTCTCATACACATCAAAGCTCAAAGCATTATATAAATATAAGTAAGCACTTGAATCAAGTTCAAAGAGGGCATTTTGAGCTTTGGTGAGGTTCTTGTGATCCATGGCGACATTGATCCCACTAGTGATCACCCACCACACCTTAGGTCCGGAGGCACGAAAGTGATCAAGCATATGGTGTTTCCACCAAGCAAAGTTCGTGCCATCAAAAGTGTGCATGTCCCAAGAGCACTCAACGTCTATCGCTCTAGTTGCCATCCTCTCGGGTCGGTGAAGACCACTAAAAAGAGAGACCGGCTTTGATACCACGTGAAGGGTCGAGATGGACTAGAGGGGGTGAATAGTCCTTCCTAACAATCTTATGCACCGGCTAACCGAAACAAATGCGGAATTAAAACTATCGGTCTAGCCAAGACTACACCCCACTAACTAAAGCTCTAGTAGCACTTGTAAAAGATCCTAAACAAGAAGCAAGGTGCTAAACTAGCTAGTGCTCACCTAAACAATTCTAGCTTGCAAGGTCACACAAACCTAAGCAACTAGTACTTTGCCACACCGGGGAGCACCTAAACAATTCTAATGAGCAAAAGCACAAAGTCAAACCTAAGCTCACTAGATTCTCAAGGACAAGACTACACAAGCCGAACCCAAGAGCACAATTCACTTAACTACACAAGCTAAGCAAAACACTTACACTACTTCTAGCTACACAAGCAAGAAGGTGCTCAACTAGCTACACAAGCAAAAGAGCACAAGAGCCACTACTCAAGCTAAGCAAGAATGTAACAAATGTAAAAACAAGCTTGAGCTAGAGAGGATGCAAACCACCGCGAAGAGTGGACACACAAAGTCACGGCAGTGGCGAATCACCGGGCGTAGAGACCAACCACCTGCAAACAAGCTCAAGGGAGGTCGAAGCCTCACACACAAGAACAAGGAGGTCGAAGCCTCGGCAAACACAAATCGACACACGATTTTTCCCCTGGTTCACTTGGTCGCCACCAAGCTACGTCCAGTTGTGGCGATGCACTGACTTGGTGACAAGATGGCTGCTCAATTTGGCTCACTGCCAAAAACCCCTCCGGGGAGCCCCAACTCCAATCAACACAAGACCGGGATCCTCCAAGCCACGCTCAACTAGAGTAGCCAATTCGCGCACACGTGGGGAAGGCTCAAGAACCCCTCACAAATCCTCCTCCGGAGCATCGCACAATCTCCACGGGTGCTTCAACGGAGTCTCTTGCCACCAAGCCGTCTAGGAGGTGGCGACCTCCAAGAGTAACAAGCACCGGCTTGCAACATGACCACCTAGTGCCACTCGATGCAAATCTCTCAATGCAACACACTAGAATCGATCTCTAACTCAAGTGGATGAACACTCTCAAGCATGGATGAGTTAGAGGGCTCCCAAGCACTACCACACAAGCCACCAAGGCCCTAGTTTGCTCAACCAACACCCATGGCCGGCCAACACCTCTATTTATAGCCCCACCACGAAATAGAGCCGTTGCTCAGCTCGAGCGCACAAGTCAACTGCGCCGGACGCGTCCGGCGCTTTTCTATCACGCGCGCCAAGCCGAACATTGCTGACTTCGTTCAAACAGTCCACTGCGCCGGACGCGTCCTACACTAGCGACGGACGCGTCCTACGCGTATACCACGAAGCCGAGACTCAAAACTAGCCGTTAGAGGGGTTACGGGCAGCGCCGAACGCTATCCAGTGAGTGTGTTCTCGCGTCCCACCGCCGGACGCCCATGTCTCCACACTTGAAGCACTTGATGTGAGCATGAGTTTTCTTCTCTTGAATCTTGCTCATCATCATCTTGGCATCTTGAATATGAGTTGGATGCCTTGCTCTTCCACCCCTTCTTGTCTTCTTCTTCATCTTCAAGTCATCAACTTTGGCTTCATGGTTGATCTTGACTTGAGCTTGGGGTGACTTCTCTTGCTCAACTTGTGGCTTTGGTTGAGGCTTTTCTTGATGCTTCACCAATTGCTTGGTTGGGCACATTGACGTGAGATGACCGTGAATGTGACACTTGAAGCACTTGACATGCTTGAGCCTTTCTTCTTCTTTCTTCAACTTGAGCTTTTCTTGATTGGGGCAAGCAAATGCTAGATGTCCATTCTCATGGCATTGATAGCATATGAAATGGGATAGCTTCATCTTCTCTTGCCTCTTAAGCTCTCTGGCCACTTTTCTTCCTCCCTTGGTCAACTTCTTCTTGATGAAGCCAAGTCCACTCTTGTCATTGAGGCTTCTCGAATTCTTCACTATTTGCTCAAAAAGGACCTTGGAGTTGTAGCACCTCTCTACCTTGTTGCTCAAGTTCTCCACCTTCTTTTTGAGCTCATTGTTCTCCTTCAAAAGATTTTAGTCTCACAAGACATAGAAGTAGAATAAGAGTTTATATAAGAAGAACATGGCATAACAAGTAAATCATCACAAGAGGTGGATACATGCTTCTTGCCTACATCACAAGGGTTCGTAACATGTGATTGATCATTTGACCCAAGTGATGAGCTCTCACTAGTTTTAGCTTCTTCATTGCAAAACTTCTTAGTAAAAAAAGCATGTTCTTGCACCAAGTTATCATGAGCAACACTAAGTTCCTCATGAGCCAATTTTAGCACATCATGTGAACAAGTAGTAACATAAAGTAGATGCTCTTGTTGTTCACATGTGTTCTTTAGAAAAGAGTTTTCTTTTTCCAATTTGCTTGTTTTAGCAAACTTCATTTCTAAAGCTCTTTACAACTTAAACACAAGCTCAAGACTTGGATCATCACAATCAAAGATCACATTGCCAATCTTTACCTTGCGGTCACCATGTGACATGTAGCAATGTGATGAAGTCGTGTGAGCTTGTGGTAGTGTCATCACTCTCATGGCCATCATCAAGTGCGCTTGAGATAGAATCTTCACTTGCTTCACTGGCATCATCAACATCATCGTCAAGTGAACTTGTGGTAGGAAGTTCATCATCTTCACTTGACCTTGAGGTGGAGCAATCCTCCACAACAACCTTGTTGTGGTCATGCTCAACATCCTCAAGTGGCATCACCTCGGGCTCCTCCACCTTGAACTTTCCATCATCCCATGTGAAGGCATCACCATAGGTTTGCTTGATGGATCCCCACATCACATGAGCGGAGACACTAGAATCCACCTTCTCATACACATCAAAGCTCAAAGCATTATATAAATATAAGTAAGCACTTGAATCAAGTTCAAAGAGGGCATTTTGAGCTTTGGTGAGGTTCTTGTGATCCATGGCGACATTGATCCCACTAGTGATCACCCACCACACCTTAGGTCCGGAGGCACGAAAGTGATCAAGCATATGGTGTTTCCACCAAGCAAAGTTCGTGCCATCAAAAGTGTGCATGTCCCAAGAGCACTCAACGTCTATCCCTCTAGTTGCCATCCTCTCGGGTCGGTGAAGACCACTAAAAAGAGAGACCCGGCTTTGATACCACGTGAAGGGTCGAGATGGACTAGAGGGGGTGAATAGTCCTTCCTAACAATCTTATGCACCGGCTAACCGAAACAAATGCGGAATTAAAACTATCGGTCTAGCCAAGACTACACCCCACTAACTAAAGCTCTAGTAGCACTTGTAAAAGATCCTAAACAAGAAGCAAGGTGCTAAACTAGCTAGTGCTCACCTAAACAATTCTAGCTTGCAAGGTCACACAAACCTAAGCAACTAGTACTTTGCCACACCTAGGGAGCACCTAAACAATTCTAATGAGCAAAAGCACAAAGTCAAACCTAAGCTCACTAGATTCTCAAGGACAAGACTACACAAGCCGAACCCAAGAGCACAATTCACTTAACTACACAAGCTAAGCAAAACACTTACACTACTTCTAGCTACACAAGCAAGAAGGTGCTCAACTAGCTACACAAGCAAAAGAGCACAAGAGCCACTACTCAAGCTAAGCAAGAATGTAACAAATGTAAAAACAAGCTTGAGCTAGAGAGGATGCAAACCACCGCGAAGAGTGGACACACAAAGTCACGGCGGTGGCGAATCACCGGCGTAGAGACCAACCACCGCAAACAAGCTCAAGGGAGGTCGAAGCCTCACACACAAGAACAAGGAGGTCGAAGCCTCGGCAAACACAAATCGACACACGATTTTTCCCCGGTTCACTTGGTCGCCACCAAGCTACGTCCGGTTGTGGCGATGCACCGACTTGGTGACAAGATGGCTGCTCAATTTGGCTCATGCCAAAAACCCTCCTGGGAGCCCCAACTCCAATCAACACAAGACCGGGATCCTCCAAGCCACGCTCAACTAGAGTAGCCAATTCGCGCACACGTGGGGAAGGCTCAAGAACCCCTCACAAATCCTCCTCCGGAGCATCGCACAATCTCCACGGGTGCTTCAACGGAGTCTCTTGCCACCAAGCCGTCTAGGAGGTGGCGACCTCCAAGAGTAACAAGCACACTGGCTTGCAACATGACCACCTAGTGCCACTCGATGCAAATCTCTCAATGCAACACACTAGAATCGATCTCTAACTCAAGTGGATGAACACTCTCAAGCATGGATGAGTTAGAGGGCTCCCAAGCACTACCACACAAGCCACCAAGGCCCTAGTTTGCTCAACCAACACCCATGGCCGGCCAACACCTCTATTTATAGCCCCACCACGAAATAGAGCCGTTGCTCAGCTCGAGCGCACAAGTCAACTGCGCCGGACGCGTCCGGCGCTTTTCTATCACGCGCGCCAAGCCGAACATTGCGACTTCGTTCAAACGGTCCACTGCGCCGGGACGCGTCCTACACTAGCGACGGACGCGTCCTACGCGTATACCACGAAGCCGAGACTCAAAACTAGCCGTTAGAGGGGTTACGGGCGGCGCCGAACGCTATCCAAAGTGAGTGTGTTCTCGCGTCCCACCGCCGGACGCCCATGTCTCCACACTTGAAGCACTTGATGTGAGCATGAGTTTTCTTCTCTTGAATCTTGCTCATCATCATCTTGGCATCTTGAATATGAGTTGGATGCCTTGCTCTTCCACCCCTTCTTGTCTTCTTCTTCATCTTCAAGTCATCAACTTTGGCTTCATGGTTGATCTTGACTTGAGCTTGGGGTGACTTCTCTTGATCAACTTGTGGCTTTGGTTGAGGCTTTTCTTGATGCTTCACCAATTGCTTGGTTGGGCACATTGACGTGAGATGACCGTGAATGTGACACTTGAAGCACTTGACATGCTTGAGCCTTTCTTCTTCTTTCTTCAACTTGAGCTTTTCTTGATTGGGGCAAGCAAATGCTAGATGTCCATTCTCATGGCATTGATAGCATATAAAATGGGATAGCTTCATCTTCTCTTGCCTCTTAAGCTCGGCCACTTTTCTTCCTCCCTTGGTCAACTTCTTCTTGATGAAGCCAAGTCCACTCTTGTCATTGAGGCTTCTCGAATTCTTCACTATTTGCTCAAAAAGGACCTTGGAGTTGTAGCACCTCTCTACCTTGTTGCTCAAGTTCTCCACCTTCTTTTTGAGCTCATTGTTCTCCTTCAAAAGATTTTAGTCTCACAAGACATAGAAGTAGAATAAGAGTTTATATAAGAAGAACATGGCATAACAAGTAAATCATCACAAGAGGTGGATACATGCTTCTTGCCTACATCACAAGGGTTCGTAACATGTGATTGATCATTTGACCCAAGTGATGAGCTCTCACTAGTTTTAGCTTCTTCATTGCAAAACTTCTTAGTAAAAAAAGCATGTTCTTGCACCAAGTTATCATGAGCAACACTAAGTTCCTCATGAGCCAATTTTAGCACATCATGTGAACAAGTAGTAACATAAAGTAGATGCTCTTGTTGTTCACATGTGTTCTTTAGAAAAGAGTTTTCTTTTTCCAATTTGCTTGTTTTAGCAAACTTCATTTCTAAAGCTCTTTACAACTTAAACACAAGCTCAAGACTTGGATCATCACAATCAAAGATCACATTGCCAATCTTTACCTTGCGGTCACCATGTGACATGTAGCAATGTGATGAAGTCAGTGAGCTTGTGGTAGTGTCATCACTCTCATGGCCATCATCAAGTGCGCTTGAGATAGAATCTTCACTTGCTTCACGGCATCATCAACATCATCGTCAAGTGAACTTGTGGTAGGAAGTTCATCATCTTCACTTGACCTTGAGGTGGAGCAATCCTCCACAACAACCTTGTTGTGGTCATGCTCAACATCCTCAAGTGGCATCACCTCGGGCTCCTCCACCTTGAACTTTCCATCATCCCATGTGAAGGCATCACCATAGGTTTGCTTGATGGATCCCCACATCACATGAGCGGAGACACTAGAATCCACCTTCTCATACACATCAAAGCTCAAAGCATTATATAAATATAAGTAAGCACTTGAATCAAGTTCAAAGAGGGCATTTTGAGCTTTGGTGAGGTTCTTGTGATCCATGGCGACATTGATCCCACTAGTGATCACCCACCACACCTTAGGTCGGAGGCACGAAAGTGATCAAGCATATGGTGTTTCCACCAAGCAAAGTTCGTGCCATCAAAAGTGTGCATGTCCCAAGAGCACTCAACGTCTATCCCTCTAGTTGCCATCCTCTCGGGTCGGTGAAGACCACTAAAAAGAGAGACCCGGCTTTGATACCACGTGAAGGGTCGAGATGGACTAGAGGGGGTGAATAGTCCTTCCTAACAATCTTATGCACCGGCTAACCGAAACAAATGCGGAATTAAAACTATCGGTCTAGCCAAGACTACACCCCACTAACTAAAGCTCTAGTAGCACTTGTAAAAGATCCTAAACAAGAAGCAAGGTGCTAAACTAGCTAGTGCTCACCTAAACAATTCTAGCTTGCAAGGTCACACAAACCTAAGCAACTAGTACTTTGCCACACCGGGAGCACCTAAACAATTCTAATGAGCAAAAGCACAAAGTCAAACCTAAGCTCACTAGATTCTCAAGGACAAGACTATACAAGCCGAACCCAAGAGCACAATTCACTTAACTACACAAGCTAAGCAAAACACTTACACTACTTCTAGCTACACAAGCAAGAAGGTGCTCAACTAGCTACACAAGCAAAAGAGCACAAGAGCCACTACTCAAGCTAAGCAAGAATGTAACAAATGTAAAAACAAGCTTGAGCTAGAGAGGATGCAAACCACCGCGAAGAGTGGACACACAAAGTCACGCGGTGGCGAATCACCGGCGTAGAGACCAACCACCCGCAAACAAGCTCAAGGGAGGTCGAAGCCTCACACACAAGAACAAGGAGGTCGAAGCCTCGGCAAACACAAATCGACACACGATTTTTCCCCGGTTCACTTGGTCGCCACCAAGCTACGTCCGGTGTGGCGATGCACCGACTTGGTGACAAGATGGCTGCTCAATTTGGCTCATCACAAAACCCCTCCGGGGAGCCCCAACTCCAATCAACACAAGACCGGGATCCTCCAAGCCACGCTCAACTAGAGTAGCCAATTCGCGCACACGTGGGGAAGGCTCAAGAACCCCTCACAAATCCTCCTCCGGAGCACCGCACAATCTCCACGGGTGCTTCAACGGAGTCTCTTGCCACCAAGCCGTCTAGGAGGTGGCGACCTCCAAGAGTAACAAGCACACCGGCTTGCAACATGACCACCTAGTGCCACTCGATGCAAATCTCTCAATGCAACACACTAGAATCGATCTCTAACTCAAGTGGATGAACACTCTCAAGCATGGATGAGTTAGAGGGCTCCCAAGCACTACCACACAAGCCACCAAGGCCCTAGTGTGCTCAACCAACACCCATGGCCGGCCAACACCTCTATTTATAGCCCCACCACGAAATAGAGCCGTTGCTCAGCTCGAGCGCACAAGTCAAGTCCGGCGCTTTTCTATCACGCGCGCCAAGCCGAACATTGCTGACTTCGTTCAAACAGTCCACTGCGCCGGACGCGTCCTACACTAGCGACGGACGCGTCCTACGCGTATACCACGAAGCCGAGACTCAAAACTAGCCGTTAGAGGGGTTACGGACAGCGCCGAACGCTATCCAGTGAGTGTGTTCTCGCGTCCCACCGCCGGACGCTCATTTAGTGAGCGCCAGACGCGTCCGGCGCCAGCGTCCGTCGCTCATCAGGACAGCAGACCACCTCTCACTCAACCGGGCATATCTCTTAGCTCCAAACTCCGTTTTCGATGACCTTGGACTCGTTGGAAAGCTTACT
Source organism: Themeda triandra (assembly GCA_018135685.1). Lineage (NCBI taxonomy): Eukaryota > Viridiplantae > Streptophyta > Magnoliopsida > Poales > Poaceae > Themeda > Themeda triandra. Next base: position 93,559 of record JAENPR010000023.1, read on the forward strand.
CAGAGGACTAAACAACCATCATGCCCTCTTGATCCAGCACACTAAGGATCAAAGCAGTTTTTCAATCAAGAACCACCAACTCTCTTTTCCAACACCGGAGTTCACCGAACCTTCTCCAACTTCTTCTCTTTTCTCAACTCCTTTGCAAATGTGCCAACACCACCAAGTGTACATCACCATGTGCATGTGTGTTAGCATTTTCACAATCATTTTCAAAGGATTTTCTCTTGCTCTCACAATGCCACTCGATCCTAGCATGTCGCAAAGTTAGATCGTTCAAGTGGCACTAGATGACCGAGATGTAAACAAGTTTGCCCCTCTTGATAGTACGGCTATCAATCCTAAATCCGATCATCAACTTCTCTACACTCCTCATGACCAGTGAAATGAAATGCCCTAAGTCATACCTTTGCCTTGCGCATTTTCATTTCCACCGTCTTCCTCCAATGTGCCAATGCAACACATACACCGAGACGATCTCAAGTTGATATGATCCACTTCATATCATCATGCAACCTTCTCGGTCCATCGATCTTGACCTCACTTGCTCTTCACCGCCTCATGGTCCATCGGAACCAAGTCTTGCCCGAGCTTCACCATCTCTAGGTCCATCGCTCCACTGCATCGACTTGTCCTTCACACACCCTCCGGTCTCGAGCAAAGCCTCATCTCGATCTTCACCATTGGTCACATGACTCCATGTCATGTCACATATTCAATGAAGCTCCTTCATCTCATAATCACATGCGGACTAAACCCCTGTGTATTCTCATAATCACACAATTAGTCCACCTAAGTTGTCACTCAATTATCAAAACCAAACAAAGGACCTTTCACGGTGGAAGCGTCCGACGCGTGTTGCGTGGGCAGCCCGAGGACCAACGGCTCTACTTTTGCCTTGGGCTATAAATAGAGCCATGGCCGGTTGGGGAGGCTCTTTTGGCCATTTCTTCATACCTGAGCATACTTTGTGCTAGAGGCTCCCTCTCCCACTCATCTCTTTGATTCTTGATCATCTTGTGAGAGATTTGAGTGAGGATTCAAGTGTGTTGCATTGAGAGTTGCATCTAGAGGCACTTGTTCATCGAGTGGGCTATGGATTCTTATTACTCTTCGATGATTCCCGTCACCGTAGATGGTTTGGAGCAGCGGGTGGTGGTGAGCTCGACTTGGTGATTGTTCGAGGCCACTGTTGGCGGTCCTTATCGATGATTTTATACCGCCAATTAGACATGAAAAAGGGTGAATTATCTATTCATATATGCATATACATGTGCAACTAACCCAAATCCACGTGCACTAGGAATTATACTGTCATCGCAGGAATCATATAAAAGTGCAGGGATTAAATAACGAAAAGGCGTTTTCTGGAAAGCGCCAAACCACCCCAAAGGGAGAAAGGCTACCTCGGGACCAGAAATGGGCCAAAACACATCAACACCGAAGCCCACTTACCTGAGGAGGCCCACTGGCCAAGGTCGGTCGGGGGGAGGTGGCACCCTGGCGCGCTCGCGCCCCCCCCCCCCCTCTGCCATGTCGGGCCAGCCAGTGGAGGTCGGTACATTCAATGCTGAGGAGGGCGGTGCGCTGGTGTACCTTCCATCTTGGCGCCCGAACCGACCTGAGCAACATATAAAAGGGGAGAAGAAATGGTTTTACACACACACATTTCATTTGGTCTCTCTCTCCCTCACCTCCACTTGTTCCTTAGCCTAGAGCTAGTAGTAGTTGGAGCTAGGAAAGCTACCAAGGAGAGCTTGTCTCCTAGGAAGAAGAGATTCAACTTGGTAAATCTCTATGGAGTGTTCTTCCTTGTTCAAGTTCTTATTCCTTATATGTTGCTTAGTGTATGAACTAGAGCATAGTCATGATCATGTTCACGTTGATACATATGAACTAGAGCCTAGTTCATATGATCAGTTCATAGCTTGTTCATCCCTGTTCTTCATCGTTCATATGTTCTATAGAATTAGAGTCTCGGAGGAGAGTGGGGTAACGGTTCGATGTTCTTTTGGGTTTACCTGTGTTCTAGCTCATCCATCCGCAGGGTAGGAGTCCTGGGGGAGCATAGGTAGTCCCTTAGTATGCGGGTGTGGTGTCCGGATACGGGGGCCTTCGAATATGACGGCATGCCACGGTTGAGGGGTAGGCGGCAGGTGGTGATAGCCATGTCCGTCCTTTGTAATCCCCCACGTCCGTATGTCGTGTAGGAGTTCGTAAATGCCTCTATCGGCTGGCCGACCAGCTGCGGGGGTCTCCCTGTTAGGCTCTGACTTGCCTCTAACCCTGTATAACATGTGAGTTAGCTAACCTACGCTTAGCAGCATTCGACCAACCAGCTCCAGTAGATTTATTCTTTATTCTTTCCGTTTCTTTTATTCCTTATTTCTCTTTATCCTCGAGTGAAGACCAAGTGTGTGTCCACTATCCTCAAATTACCGTTTATCTTACCCCTGCATAGCATTACGGCTTATTTCGATGATGTGAAGTACCATATCCATGTGCTAGAGCTATTTTACACCATGCCTTCCCTTGGAAAAATATAAATCACGATACCCTAAAATACTTCCGGGTGAAATGCTACAATGATAGATCCGTGCGCTTGCGGATATTATCTTTAGAACACGACTATCAACCCTGGCGTTTCTTGACGTGACCACTAGGATGTAACAATTCTAGTGATTGCGTTAAGAAATGCCAACAAGCATTTCTGGCGCCGTTGCCGGGGAAGGCATTGGTTAAAATAATCTAGCATGGCATGGATATAACTTCATTAGAAATAGACGGAGGTCTATGCAGGCTAACTTTTATGTTTTCTCCTGTTGTGGGTGAAAACAAGATAGTGTATGTCCGGTTTCTCCCTGCCAGACAATTTCCATCCAAATCCGGAGGCACTCCTAAGGAAGAAGAAGCCTAGAGCTACTCCTTCTGCTAATTCATTGGCAGCTGAACCGGTCATTTCCGCACCTTCAGCAACCATCCCAATGGCTCAGAAGACTCTTCACGAATTCTCCGTCCCCGCTGTTGCCAACGTGCCCACTGGGCCCGTTGTCAACGTGGCGGATAAGAACTTTGAGCTAAGGACTGGCCTGATCACCATGGTGCAGGGGATTCCGTTTTGCGGACTCTCCAATGAGGATGCCAACGCTCACTTGCAGCGTTTCTTGGAGCTCTGTGACACTGTCGTCATCAAGGACACCGAAGCTGACATCATCAGGCTCATTTGTTTCCCTTCTCCCTTGTGGGGAAGGCGAAGAAGTGGTTTTATAAGGACAAAGAATTTGTGAGCACATGGGGCAAATGCTCCACGGCATTCCTCGCAAAGTTCTTCCCCATGGGCAAAACTAATGCTGCGAGGGGAAGAATTGCCAATTTCCAAGAACGAGATGGAACCCATTCCCCGAAGCTTGGGAAAGGCTCCGAGCTTCATCTTGGACCGTCCTCATCATGGGATGGAGGAATGGCTGGTGCTCCAAAACTTTTACAATGGGCTTACGCCCATGTCAAAAGGGCACCTCGACGCCGCTAGCATTTGGAGGCGCATTTCTATCACTCACCATTGATAACGCTACGGCGTTAATCAACAAAATGGTAGAAAATCAAGCTTGGGGGGAAGAAAGAACCCCACCTAAGCAACAAAAAGGCTCGCACCCCGTGAAGGAGACGGAGGCGCTAGCCGCAAAAATAGACTTGCTCCTGCAAAAGTTTGACGAAAGAGCCGCCGGAGATACATCCGGCACTATCAAAGCCGTAGAATCTCACATGACGTGCGAGGTCTGTGGCAATGATGGACATTCAGGGAATGATTGCCCTGAAACCTGTGAGCAAGCATCTTATATCAATAACGGGTATCGTCAACAGCAAGGAGGCAATAATGGATGGAACAATCAGTCCCGTCCACATTATCAGGGTAATTCGAACTACTCCGCAAATTACAATTCGAATCAGCCCACTCTCAAGGATTTAGTCCTTGGCCAAGCAAAGATCAACGAAAATCTCACCAAAAAGATGCTGGCCAATGACAAAGTCCTAGAGAGCATCAGTACAAAGATAGAAGGTTTAACTTCTGCTGTCAAGAATCAGTTGAGCTTTAACAAAATGATAGAAAGACAGCTAGCTCAGATTGCTTCGGATGTTCCTGTTGATCCAACTGGTAAAACGTCGGATCAAGTTGCTAGTACATTTGAGAATGTGAACTCTGTGACCACGAGAGGCGGTAAGGCCACTCGTGATCCACCATATCCTAAACAAGCAGCCAGGAAACAAGCAACACCACAGCAAGAAGAACCTTCATCTTCTGAGCCACAAGGCGAGGCAGAATCAGGGACAACCCTGGATTATCCAGATACAACACATCTGCCATTCGCCACAAGGACAAGAAAGCAAGCTGTGGATGATCAGTTCACTCGATTTGTTGAAATGGTCGAGAAAGTACATGTGAGCGTTCCGCTCATGGACGTCTTGCATGTACCTTCTTACGCCAAGCACATCAAAGACATTATCAACAACAAGCGACCACTGCCATCCACAGTTGTGGTCAAACTCACAGAAGAGTGTAGTGCGGCAATCCTAGATGATTTACCAGAGAAGAAGAAGGACCCAGGATGCCCCACTATCACTTGCTCCATTGGAGGACAGCAGTTTGACCACGCACTCTGTGATCTTGGTGCCAGCGTCAGTGTCATGCCCAAGACGGTGTTTGACAAGCTAAATTATACAAGGCTGTCACCAACAATGATCACACTCCAACTAGCGGACTCCTCCTTACGCTACCCAGCGGGTATAGCTGAAGATATTCCTGTAAAGATCAGAGGATACTTCGTCCCAATGGATTTCGTGGTGCTCGACATGGAGGCCACCAAAGAATCACCACTCATACTGGGGCGACCATTCCTCAGCACCGCTAGAGCACAGATTGATGTTGGAGCTGGAGAAATTCGGTTCAACATCAATGGAAGTGAGAAGAAGTTCCACTTCCGGCCACGGAAGACGGAGGAGTGCAATATGATTCGCATCAAGTATGAGCCAACTACAAGAGAGGTCACGGAAGTTGAAATCCGACCTCTGGGTGCGAATCGAATTCCCAATATCATCTGGGAACAAAGGCCAGAGCCGCAGAAAGCAAAGGGTGCCCAGGAATAAAAACAAAAGAAAAAGAAAGAAAAGGAGCCAAAAGAAAAGAAGGAGCAAAGAGCTCCTAAAAAGGGTAGAAAGAAGGCTCCTACAACGAAACAAAATCAAAGACCGTTCTGCGCAACCCGAAGAGAAGAAGAACAAGGGCAAGGCTCGGCCCAAGAAAGAGTGGAAACAAAAGCAAAACCAATTCCACTCAAAACCTGCGGGGTACCAAAGCCGGTCCCTAAGAGGAGACAAAGGTGTTGAAGGTGGAGAAAATGCAAGCACCTCCAAGGGAAGTCGACCCTCCACTAACCTCACCTATTGTCACCACACCACCGAAAATGGTGTGGAGACCCAAGCAGGCGTCCCCGTCTATCTCTCCTGCGACGGACGCCTCATCATCAAGCTCAAATTGAGCAGGAGAAAGTCTCGCTTCACGGACTATAAACGGTGAGCCCTGACCGACAGGATAAATAGTAAGTTATCTTTTTATAAGTATTCTATTCCATTTATGCTCAATTAGTCTGTCAAAAAAAAATAAAGTTCTATCTTGCTGCCCCTGTTCTTGCTTAGTTTGATGCTTTGGAACATGTTCAAGCTTAGCATGTTCCATAAACTTGTAGCTTGAGCATGGTGCTTAGGTTGCTAGTTTACCTTGGTCGACTTATCGATCTTTGAGGCAGATTACTAGTAAGAATATTGGTAGTGTGCTATGAGCTAACCCTGCAGGATGATCCTCAATCATAAGGAAATCCTAACGACAGACTCCAAATAAAATAAAATAAGTTGTTACCTCAAAATAATTTTTTAAGGGCCCCGCTTCCAAGCAAGCTTGGGGGAGGACCCCCAATAAGAGGTATGTACCATACTAACACTTACGCATATAAAAAAAATGCTTCATCATCTCCTATACATATGCGTGTTAGAAATATTTAATTCAACCCTTGTTGAAATGATGAAAAGTTGCTCTATCTCGTGACTTGCTTGTACCTTGTTTATAATCAGGCTTTCTCCTGAGTTTGAGTTTATTGGCTAAAATGTCTTATCCTTGAAAACTTGAGCTTAGTGGGTTGCATAGGCTAGATCCTGTCTAAGTTATTGCCGGGTATGATATAGTGCCACGAGCAACGCTATGACTCTGTCCTGAGTAAAAACCTGACTTCCGGAGTTTTATTTTTCAAAACTATCAAAACAAAAGTTCCTCAATGATTTTGAAATACCTACCAAGGCCATATGACGTAGCTGTCAATACTCTTTTAAAAACCCAGTTGTCATATGATGCTTGATCACTAGAAGTCCGTAACCTCCGCAAGATTATGGTCTTACACTCACGATTGAGATTCACTTGCACCCACCAAATAAATTTGCCGACCCATACACTATGAGTCGCGCAACCTAACTTTTCATCCAATCCACCAAAAATGCCAACTCTTGATCCTAGAGTTGTGCACCTTCTTCAGAATAAAGCATGCCGACCCTTACACTGAGGATCGCGCATCCCTTATTCATCATCCATCAAAAACTACTCCTCGACTTTCATCATGACTCCTTCCCGCCAAAAAATCTTCATCGTATCTGAAAGAGAGTATTGGGCATTAGCATCTCTTGATCAAAAAAAAATGAAATGAAAAAAAAATGATGATGATTGCCAAGGGGCAATTAATAAAAGCTTCGAAGTAGGCAAAAACGGGAATCCCAGTTAGTCTCCCGTTCAAAAAAAAAAGAGAAGAGAAAAGAAAAAGGAAAAGAAAAGAAAGATCTTAGTTTTTCAAATCAAGCCCATACTCTCTCAAATTTCCTTTCCACCAATAAAGAGGAGTCATGATGCCTGGAGTACCAAAAACATTTAGAGATAGGAATCATTCACCCTCACACACTTGCACAAATCTCGATCAAAGTGTATGGCCTTAATCTTCGGACGGTTCGTTCCCTGACTTCACCAACTCTATGAGATCCAAGCATAGCCACCTTTCATACCTACCCAAAACTCCACTCTCAACCATAGTAGTAGGTTAGAAGAAAGGCAAAAAGCACAATGCCTTTTTGGTGAGGTATAAACACTTCTAAGCGATTGAGAGAATCATTCGAGGAACTTGAGTTTCTTTTAAAAAACTTTCAAAACCTCCGAAGACTTGGTTGAACTTGGGTAGATGATAAGCAACGCTTGTGAATCTGTTCTACCTTGCAATCTCCCAAGACGTGAGAAAGCTGGAAAGCCCCACTTCGTCTTGAGATAATAACAGGGTGAGCAGTCATGCCGATTTATTCAAATTCTGGTAGAAATCTTGCTTATACGCTTGGTACACTTGACTCATGATCGGCATAGTAGCAACTCCTGATCAACAACCTAAGGCTGAGCTTTGCTCGGGACGAGCAAAGGGTAAGCTTGGGGGATCTTGTTGGCGGTCCTTATCGACGATTTTATACCGCCAATTAGACATGAAAAAGGGTGAATTATCTATTCCTATATGCATATACATGTGCAACTAACCCAAATCCACGTGCACTAAGAATTATACTGTCATCGCAGGAATCATATAAAAGTGCAGGGATTAAATAAAAAAAAGGCGCTTTCTGGAAAGCGCCAAACCACCCCAAAGGGAGAAAGGCTACCTCGGGACCAGAAATGGGCCAAAACACATCAACACCGAAGCCCACTTACCTGAGAAGGCCCACTGGCCAAGGTCGGTTGGGGGGAGGTGGCACCCTGGCGTGCTCGCGCCCCCCCCTGCCATGTGGGGCCAGCCAGTGGAGGTCGGTACATTCAATGCTGAGGAGGGCGGTGCGCTGGTGTACCTTCCATCTTGGCGCCCGAACCGACTCCGAGCAACATATAAAAGGGGAGAAGAAATGGTTTTACACACACACATTTCATTTGGTCTCTCTCTCCCTCACCTCCACTTGTTCCTTAGCCTAGAGCTAGTAGTAGTTGGAGCTAGGAAAGCTACCAAGGAGAGCTTGTCTCCTAGGAAGAAGAGATTCAACTTGGTAAATCTCTATGGAGTGTTCTTCCTTGTTCAAGTTCTTATTCCTTATATGTTGCTTAGTGTATGAACTAGAGCATAGTCATGATCATGTTCACGTTGATACATATGAACTAGAGCCTAGTTCATATGATCAGTTCATAGCTTGTTCATCCCTGTTCTTCATCGTTCATATGTTCTATAGAATTAGAGTCTCGGAGGAGAGTGGGGTAACGGTTCGATGTTCTTTCGGGTTTGCCTGTGTTCTAGCTCGTCCATCCGTAGGGTAGGAGTCCTGGGGGAGCATAGGTAGTCCCTTAGTATGCGGGCATGGTGTCCGGATACGAGGGGGCCTTCGAATATGACGGCATGCCACGGTTGAGGGTAGGCGGCGGGTGGTGACGCCCACTGTCCGTCCTTTGTAATCCCCACGTCCGTATGTCGTGTAGGAGTTCGTAAATGCCTCTATCGGCCTGGGCCGACCCAGCTGCGGGGTCTCCTTGTTACCTTAGGCTCTGACTTGCCTCTAACCCTGTATAACATGTGAGTTAGCTAACCTACGCTTAGCAGCATTCGACCAACCAGCTCCAGTAGATTTATTCTTTATTCTTTCCGTTTCTTTTATTCCTTATTTCTCTTTATCCTCGAGTGAAGACCAAGTGTGTGTCCACTATCCTCAAATTACCGTTTATCTTAAACCCTGCATAGCATTACGGCTTATTTCGATGATGTGAAGTACCATATCCATGTGCTAGAGCTATTTTACACCATGCCTTCCCTTGGGAAAATATAAATCACGATACCCTGAAATACTTCCGGGTGAAATGCTACAATGATAGATCCGTGCGCTTGCGGATATTATCTTTAGAACACGACTATCAACCCTGGCGTTTCTTGGCGTGACCACTAGGATGTAACAATTCTAGTGATTGCGTTAAGAAATGCCAACAGCCACACCGGGTTCTTGTGAGGGGTTCTTGATCCTTCCCCGTGGGAGTTCGCGAAAGGATACTCTAGTGGATTGCTCGTGGCTTGTGGATCCTTGTCTTGTGTGGAGATTGCGGCTCCCTGTTGGGGTCTTTCGCATCGAGCCAATTGAGCGGGCAACTCACCAAGCAAGTGCATCGCCACAACGAGGACTAGCTTGTCGGGAAGCAAGTGAACCTCGGTAAAAAATCATTGTGTTGATACGTGATTGCCGAGGCTTCGACCTCCATTGTGCTTGGGCTTGAGCTTGTGTAGGTGATTGGTTTCTACGCCAATGATTGGCCATCTTCATCTCTACGCGGCGGTATAAACCTTCATCCCCTCTTTACATTCTCGCAAAGTAGATTTGCTTGTGTGGTTGGCCGCGAACGACTTTTGTGTAGCTTAAATTGCGTGGGTTAGAATTACTTGTGTGGTCGGCCGCGAACCGCTCTTTGTGTAGCTTAAATCATGTGGGTTAGAATTGCTTGTTCGGTCGCCGGTGAACCGTCCTTGTTTAGCTTAATCACCATGGTTGTTGTGCAATTGAATTGAGTAGCCTTGCATTGTTTAGGTCGGCTTGCATAGAGTAGTCAAAGCTTTAGCTTTGCACATTTGCCGCCTTGCTATCTAATTTGTGGATTAGTATCTTTGCAAGAATTTTATTAGGCTATTCACCCCCTCCCCCCCTCTAGCCATTGTGACCTTTCAAGCCTCGCGGGCGCGTCCGTGCGGGCGTGATGGCCGGCGGCGGGGGGCGGATCAGGCGAACCTCACGGGTGCGTCCATGAGGGACGGCCAATGTCGTGGGCGGATCCGCGTGGCGTGACAGCGAGAATGGCGGATGCGGCCCTCCGGTCTGGGTGGCGGTGGCAGAGCATTGGCCTGGACAGCCGTATTAGGGCCACGGCAATTCAGCGCCTAGGCGACCGGATCCGGAGCCCTGGTGGCCAGCCCTAGATGCAGTCTTCACAGCTGATTGTCAAATACGGAGGCGTCGGCATGGGGCGCCGGGTCTATGGCCTTACGGCTGGATCCTAGGCCCCTAGGGCAGGGGGTGGCGAGGTATTCACCTCGTTGTTGCCGACAGTGGATTGACAACGACGACGTCGGCGTTAAGAGCCGACAATTGTTTTCCGGATTTGAGAGGTTGCGGCCTTTGTGGCCATTTTCGGCGATGGTGCACGCCGCTGGTGTTTGGCGTAACGGCATGGTCCTTGGTGAGATGTGGCAATGGTCACTGACTACCATGTTTCGACAGCGGTTGAAAGGTCACAATGGCTAGAGGGGGGTGAATAGCCTAATAAAATTCTAGCAATGACACTAAGCAAACTTGTTAGACAACTAGGCAGTAAATGCGCAAAGCTAAAGCTTCGACTACTCTATGCTATCCAACCTAAACAAGTGATAGGCTACTCAATCAACCACACAACAGCCACCATGATAGCGCTACACAATTAAGGCTCACGGGAGACCACAAGCAATTCTACTTTGCGGGAAAGTAAAGCTCGAGATAGCACTAATCAAAAGAAGGCTCTCGGCAAACCACAAGAAATTCTACTTTACGGGAATGTAAGCGAGAGGGGATGAATGTTTATACCGCCGTGTAGAGATGAATATGGCCAATCACCGGCGTAGAAACAATCACCTACAAACAAGCAATGGAGGTCGAAGCCTCGGCAATCACACAAATCAACACAATGATTTTTTTACCGAGGTTCACTTGCTTCTCGGCAAGCTAGTCCTCGTTGTGGCGATGCACTTGCTTGGTGAGTTGCCCACTCAATTGGCTCGATGCCAAAGACCCCAACGGGTAGCCGCAATCTCCACACAAGACAAGGATCCACAAGCCACGAGCAATCCACTAAAGTATCCTTTCGCGAATCTCCCGCGGAAAAGGACCAAGAACCCCTCACTAGAACATCGGGTGTGGCCTCAAACAATCACCCAAGAGTAACCAGAACTCCGCAGCAAACTCGAAGATCTAGTGCCTCTAGATGCAACTCTCAATGCTTAGCACTAGATTCTCACTCAATCTCAGTCTAGATGAACAACCAAGTCAAGAGATGAGTGGGGAGGAGTTTTTCTCGCTCAAGGGAAGCACAAGAATGAAAGAATGGGCGAGAGATATCCCCAACGGCTGGCCAAATCCCATATATACACGCCTCGGTTTGGCCTATCGGAACTTCCGGGGAGCCCACCGGAACTTCCGGTCAGCACAGATCTAGCCGTTGCATGTGAGTCAGTCCACTTCCGGAACTTCCGATCAGGTCCATCGGAACTTCCGGTCATCCACCAGAACTTTCGGTCATCAACCGGAAGTGTTTCGGAGTGCACCGAAACTTATGGTCATCCACCGGAAGTGTTTCGGAGCGCGCGGTTGCTCCAGAAACTGTTCATATCGGAACTTCCGGCCAGGCACCGGAACTTCCGCTGGTCTAGCACCACCTTGCACTAAGATGAGCATATCTCTTAACTACGAACTCTGTTTTCGATGATCTTGGACTCTATGGAAAGCTTATTCAGAGGGCTATGCAACCAACATATCCTCAAGATACCAAACATTATGGATTAAATCAGTTTCCTAATCCAAGAGCCATCACTTCTCTTTTCCAACACAAGTGTTATTCAATGTCGCACCTTCGCCAATCGAAGTCACACCACTCGCCAAGAATGCCAACCTCAACATGTAAACCTCTTTGATCACAAGGGTTAGCATATCTCCACGAGGAACAGGGGCAAGGGTTAGCTCTCTAGTTAGTCTCTCATATGCATCATGCCAAGTCAAACCTAGAGGCACTTGAACTGCGAATCCAACCGTGAATTTCCCTCTTGATAATCGGTTATCGATCCTAAATGTGATCACACTCTTTATAGTGTATTGATCACCAAAAGGGAAAACACCTATCTATTGATACCTTAGCCTTGTGCCACGAAGCTTGATCATCACCATGTCCAAGTCCATCATCGAGTCCTAGGCATCTCCATCATGTTGCTATGTGTCTAGTCACACTTAGAGCAAAGCATTAGCAATATTGAGTATCATTAATTACTAAAACCAAATCGGAGCTTTCAGCGGTGACGCCTGTGGGCGCCACTTTTCTCGCTGGAGGCGTCGTCTCGTTCTTCAAGTGGATCACTCCGCGTGAAAACTAGCACCAGTCTCTGGTTGGGTGACAATGGCGTCTTTGGATGGCATTTTCTCGTTGGAGGCGTCGCTTTTGGAAGGTCCTTTGGGTTGTCGGCTGGTGCCAGCATTGAGATGGTGGTTCCATTGCACATGCATCTGGTGCCTTGTGCTGTTGCCAAGTTACATGATTCGGAGTCTCCAATGGTGTGTGTTCTCGATTGAGGATGTATTTTTTATTTTTAGGTGCATCAGTGTTATCGGGTGACTTGTTATCTTACCTGTAACACTGTCTTTGTAATAATTATGGCCTGATGTATCTTCGGATGATTGAAGCCAGAAATATAATTTCCTTTATTAAAAAAAACAGACATTCTTAAACCCTAGGCCTGATCTCACTGTATCAAGTATTGCCCCATCAGTGCTATTAGCCGATGCCTTCCTTTTAAGTTTCTTGCTCCGTGCAGCCCGTGTATCCACAGCTGCAGCCCATGTATCCACAGCACGAACAGCCTGAAGGAGCAGAAAAAATGAGTGCCGTTGCTTGAGTCGGTGAGTCCCGACTGCTGCCGCCGTTGTCGTTTCCTGAGTGCCGCTGCCATCGAGCCCTGCTTTCCTGAGGGCAGTCCCAACGATCGACACTGCGTGCGAAGTCCAAGTAAAAACGTCATCGTCGAAACTATCTTCATCCAACGGTGAATGTCTAAGAGTAATAAATGCCAGTAATAAATCAGCCTCTCTCTCTTCTCCTCTCCTTATCCCTTCCCAGCCGAGCCTCAATGTCCTGGGCGGAGATCGATGGAGATCGATGGAGCTGCAGCTCGCGGCCGTGCTCGGCTCGCTCGTCCTGCGCGGAGCGGTGCCTGGTGCTGTTCTTCGGCAAGTGGTGGCAGTCGCTGGCCGACACCGACGGCGCGTCAAGGTGCTGGCCCACGACCCGCCGTCGTCGGACCTCGTGCGCGCGTGGCTGCGGCACCTGCGTGGCTCAAGGCGGTGTGGGCGCTCCGGGAGCAGGGCGGCGCAATCCTCGACCCCGCGTTGGCCACGCCGCAGGCGCCGCCGCCTCTGCTCTGCGACCCCGAGGCGCTGGAGGGCCTCCCCGCGGAGGCCGGGCCGCGAGGGCCTACCTCAACGAGGCGCTCCGCTTCCTCGGTGACTGCGACGCCGCGCTCAGCGTCTGGGACGCCGGCGGGCTGGGCGAGCGGGCCAACGCGAGTGGGGCGGCGCGGCTGAGCAAGGCGGGCCCGAGCACGAGCGGCGCGGACGAGCACGACGCTGGCCGGCGAGCACTTGCTACGAGCGGCCTGGCCGAGCGAGAGGCGGCGAGCAGGGCAAGCGGGGCCGAGGCGGCGCGACGCGCGCGGCGCAATCAATGCATGGACGCCGGTCGTTTCTCCTCAATGGCGATTTTGCGGTTTCGTGATGCATCGGGGCGAGGGTAGACTTCGTTTCGCCTGCACGAAACGGTTTCTTCGTTTTGGCTTCTCTCTCCTCGCTGCATTCAATTTTCGCTTGCGTGTCACCTTCTTCAATGCAGATCGAAACCGGCTATTTATTGCCGTTGGGACTGCCCTGAGTGCCGCTGCCATCGAGCCCTGCGCTGCCACTCCCTGTCTCCCTCAGCTCGGACTAGACACCCAAGTGCGTGCCCACGCCTACTCCATGTGTGAATAGTAGCTATGCTACAATACTATATGAAAAAGTAATTGATAGAAAAACAATCATACAGATTGTGTCAAAAAAGAAGGGACATTAATTAGAGCAAATTTTAGATCTGATAATAAATTATTTTGTACAAAATTACACGCAAAATTACTCATGTTAGAATTCCATTGGTCAGTACACTTGATTTTAATCAGGGCCGGACCCAACAAACAACCACTGAAGTTGAACCCTCCTTTGACTTGATAAAAGATGGGACATTAATTGGAGCAAATTTCAGATCTGATCATAAATTATTTGTACAAAATCACATGATGCGCTCTTGTGTCTAAATCAGATGCGAATATAAATAACTAGGAAGGAAAGAGAAGGGGAGGGCAGTCCCTGTTGTGGTGGGTTCCAGTCGCCGGCAAAGGCCCTGACAAAGACATGGGTATAATACATACTAGCGTGCGGCACGCGCGTTGCCGCGTCTTTTTTGGGAGAAAGAAAATTAGAAAAGAATCATAAAGGGAAAAGCAAAAATATGATAACGGGTTTTGCACTGTTCGTGTTCGAGTAACGGATCCTATGCGAGTAACCGGGCATGCAACAATGTTCGCGTGATCCGTCGCTAGGCTTGCAATACAGTGTTGGGTTTACTATTCACGTGGTCCATTTGCTACAGGGTAACAGTAACCGGGGTTCGTGCATGGATTGATCTCTAGCTGTATATATTCTTATAGATATTTACATAAGCCTCAGCAAGCCAGACAATTTTCTTCATAAGTAAATCTGACGGTAATTCCGTATGTATAGCTAATCATCATTGGCTTACAAATAATGTTAAAAGACCAAAAGATACCCAAAAACGAAAATAAATTGCAAAATCAAAGAGTAATTGCAGCATCATCAGAAAAGAAGTGCCTTCTCATTCACAGAGCTACTCGCACTGTGTCAGAAGGTGACCTAAGATTGTTTTGGGGTTTCAGCATCTGGTACTACAAAGAAAAATGCAGAGATCAATTCAACAACAAAAAACGTGAAAATGCTGAGAGATCCAGTACAAGAGCAAAACCATAACAGTAAGATGTTAAGGACGCAGAGATGTATGTACATCACTCGCTCGGCAGAAGCCCGCCTTGGATCAAGTGTTGGATTATGCATCAGCTGACCTTCACTAGTTGACCTTCACTGTCCAAAATCAAATTACAGAGCAAGAAAAACAACAACAACAAAAAGGAAAAGATTGGAGGGGATCTGTACTTACTCAGAGGTGCCAATAGGGTTATTGGTATTTTTTTCTCTCTTTTACAATGCACGGGTATAAACATAGTGGGAGCGTATGGTATGAAAATTAAAAAGTTGTGTAAACTATGCAAACTTTAATCAAGATCACAGCTTTCTAATCTGATGGCTAGAGGGATATATAGGTGGGTTAATTTAGCACTTAAACCCCCTATTCATGTGATCCAATCCATTTTTTTTGCAAATCACCCCCAGCAGCCTAGGCGACGCCCTCGCGTTATTTCCTCGCGGTTACTCCTCTTCCCGTCGCGCCGTACCTACGGCGCCGCTGCCCCCTCGCGGTTACTCTTCGTTGCCCCGAATCGAGGTCTACCTGCGTATATGACCGTATGGGTATGGTTCAGTGGTTCAGGCATAGGCCAACGACACGCAGAGGTTCAACCTGTGTGCATGTTCATTTGTTCACGTAAAGCTTTATGGTGACATGCATGTTCATTTGTCTCTCCATGGCTGCGTACGGGGGCCAGTGAGCCTTGATGCTTCTTCTTCTGCGTTGGACTGCGCCTTTTCCCGTGTCTCCATGGCGGGATCGCGAGGCGGCGGCGGCGGTCACGCACGGAGCGAAGCCAATCGCGAGGAGACGGAACGGAACAGGAACTGTATCGGCGCTAGGCTGGGGGAGGGGGTGATTTGCAAAATCTTGGATTAGATGGGATGAGTGGGGATTTAAGTGCTAAATTAACCGACCTATCCCGCTAGCCATCAGATTAGAAAGCTATGGTCTGATTACAGCCAGATTGCAGACAACTCCTTTGCTTTTTCATAAAGATACGCTCCCAAACATAGTAGAATACATAAGAGCATCTCCAACACTTCCTCAAATCTCACTTGGAAAATAGTGGGTTTTAGCAACTTGGTAAAATGATTTGGCAAGCTGAAAAGAGGCCATCTCCAACAGTTCCTCAAATCTAACTTGGCAAATTAAAAAAAGAGAAAGGCCCACCAGGATTCTGTTGATGACCTGGTACTCTTCCTGCGCCTCTGCCTGACCTGGTACTCTTCCCACACCCCTCTCGGCCCGACGACGCTCTCATTCGCGGGCCCACCGCCTCCTCCCCCGCCGTCCTCCTCCGCCGCCGCAAGGCCACCCGCTCCCTCCCCAACAACGCCTCCTCGTCCCACCTGGCGCTCGCGCTCTTCTGGGACCTCACCGCCGCGCGGTACGACGCGTCCTCGCCCGAGCCGGTCGCCGGGTTCTACGTCGTGGCCATCGCCGACGGCGCCGAGGTGGTGCTGGCGGTCGGCGACCTGGCGCCGGAGTTCGTCAAGGCCAAGTTCGAGGGCCAGATCCCCGTCTCCCGCTCCATCCTCCCCGTCTCCCGCACCCACCGCGTCATCGTCTCCTCCCCCTCCCCCCGCACCTCCTCCTCCTCCACCACCGCCGTGCACGCCGCACGGGTGCGCTTCGCGGAGGGCGCGCCGGAGCACGAGGTGGCCGTGGGCTGCTGCTCCAACTCCAGGAACGGGGAAGACGACGAGCTGTGGGTGAGCGTGGACGGGAAACCGAGTCGGACATTTCACACGGACCGCGGGAAACCGAGTTGGGCGCGGGGAGGGGGCGATGCGGAGGCGAGTTCGCGTGCGCAATGATGCGCGCGCGGCTCAGAAATATGCCAAGTGAAGATTTTTGCCAACTCGGTTTGAGGAACTGTTGGAGAAGAATTTTCCCTTGTTTTGCCAAATTATGAAGGATGCCAAGTGAGATGAGGAACTGTTGGAGACGCTTTGTTTTACTTTCCTCGAGAAAGCAACCAAACTGATGAAAAACGACTAAACTAGAGGCGCCGCGGTGCACCAGGTGTCAGCCTCGTCACCCGCCAAACTTTTGAGGGCCTCGTCGGCCCAACTGCACCTTCTCTATTCTCATCACGTTTTCACTCTGTGTGTTTTTATCATTATTAATTTCAACAGATCCATCATCATGGCAAAGTTAAAACATCTGATGCTACAAAGAAAAATACAGAGACCAGTTCACAACACAAAAAGTGAAAATGCTGAGACACAGTTAGACAAGGGCAAAACCGTTACAGTAAGATGTTAAGTATTCAGTCGGAGACATGTCTGTGCAACACTCGCTCAGCAGAAACCGGCCTCAGGTCAAGTGTTGGATTATGCATCAGTTGATCTTCACCATCCAAAATAAAATTACGGAGCAAGGAAAACAACAAAAAAAAATGGAGGGGATCTGTAGTTACTCAAAGGAGCCAATAGGGTTATTGGTACTTTTATCTTTGACAATGCATGGGTATAAACAAACCGACTAAACAGAGGGGCCGCGGTGCACCAGTGCCAGCCTCGTCGCCCGCCAAACTTTTGAGAGCATGGGTCACCCACCCGACCACCTCTAAACTGGGTGAGCCATATCGGCCCAACTGCACCTTCTCTATTCTCATCACGTGTTCACTCTGTGTGTTTTTATCATTATTAACTTCAACACATCCATCATCATGGTGAAATTAAAATATCAGATGGGAAAACCCCACCCGGTATGCTCCAACATTTCTCATCCCAGTGACACAAAACCAGGACAAGCCAGAATGGAATTCAAAAGGGGAATACATACGGCATTTTCTGTATAGTCTCTCTCCACAAAACTCTACTGCTTCTGCTTGGTCGAGCAGGTGGCCACATGCCTGAGGAGCGCCTGCCCCGATTGCTGCGCGAAATGCTTCTGCCTCAGCTGCACATACGGGTAGCACAGTGTCGCCAGGACGTGCGCCGGCTTTGAGAAAGAAACCACCTCGTACCACACCCGCTCCTCCTCGTCCACCTGCACCGAGAACCGCTCCTCCCCGGCCTGCACACACCACATACAGAGTTCTTGAGTTCTTACTTCTCAGTTCTAGCATGTATAAAAACCATGCTAACGTATCTATCCTCCTAGTGTGTTTTGTGTGTGTACCAACCAGCAAATGGCCCTGTAGAGTGCCGCTGCCGAACGCAAAAGTCTTGGACTTCTCTGACTCACCATCGGTCACATACGCTATCTGAAGCGGCAGCATCACCCAGGGGATCAACTCCTTGTAGCAGATGCAGAACCTTGTTCCTACCTTCACCGGGGTGTCTGGTTCCACGTTCGCCCATCCTAGCGCCAAGTGCCTGAAAAGAAGTTCAAACGCTCAGTCAGGAGGCAAAGCCAGGGACAAAGTAACTGAATATGCAGTGACAAGGATGATGAGAGATCTGGTTCAGGCTCCTTATACCTCCATGAGAGGAGAGCAGATTTGGCATGGACAAAGGCATCAGAACCTGAGCCAATCAGAACACGTGATCGGTTCACAAAGAAGCCGCGCTTGGTAAGAGCCTTGTCGCTTGTTTCACCGCTAGCTTCGCCAGAGTTCAAGGTAGATGCCGACTTTGGGTGTGTGGCGCCATGGAGAGCTGTGTCATAGTTGAAGCCACCAGCGGCTGCAAGGCAGGACTTCTGTTGCTCCTGCGTGGGGTGGCCCATGCTCAAGAACAGACCTCCCCATGCCATGGATTCTTCCACGAGCGATGCCTCCTTGTCCTGAAAGAATGTTTGGGGCGGTTAATCGATATGGTGAAATCGGTCACATCATGTGGGGGTGGCTACTGGATCATAATCTATTTTAGCTGAGAGAATGTGAGATGATTGCAGGTCTTGGCAGATGCATAATGATTGTGCATAGCATAAATATCTGAAGGCCAATGGTGCTCTATTCAGAACAACACATGGTTGTCGGCAAGCAGGAATCTAAAACAAATGAGGGTTGATTCTGACTTGAGACTCTACAAACCAGACTTGGGACACATGATAGGCCGTTAATTATACAATTTAGCTAATGTACTACTGTCATATGCTTTGGTTCACCAGTATGGACACCAGATGATGAATCAAAAGTCCAGGACAGGTAGAGGTCATTTCAGAGTACAGATGAGATAAACAAGAGCTGGACACATCTGCATCATTCACAGGCACAACAGGTGCACTATTACATAGGTGCAGCTCAAGGATAAGGTGTCTGATTTGTACTGCTATGGTTTGACTTAAAACCACCATATGGTGTTGCTTGTTACAAAGTTTCAGGGATTTTCGGACTCATGGCCAGTATGGCTGTATATCATTCCTTCTGAAACTGACCGAATGCAAGCTGAGCTGATAAAAAGAGGGGGAATTTTGAACTCATGGTTGCCTACTGGAATCACCCTATCTGTTATTAGAGCATCTTCAGGAGAGCCTACAAATTCTACCGTTCATGTCTTCATTTGTCTATCCACTCCAAAAGATTCTGTCCACATTAATCAACCCTCCAGCAAACCAGGTAATGACATTGTATTGGTATTCAAATCATTTCTAATGGCTATGGAAACGCTTATTATTTGCAATGGATTTTATTCCTCAACATCTCTAAGTCTAACGGTTTAGACTTTAAATTGCAATGCCTATTTTCAACCCAAGAATATATCACATAGCCTGGCATAGGATGATGATAGATTCAACACTAATTCTCATACTAATCTTGTTCTCAGCTCATAGACATGTTGAGCTGGCATTTTAGCTTGAATGGGCATTTCATCGAACAACTAAACTACAAGCAGCAGCAGCAGCAGCACGGAGCAGAGAGTACAGCGTAACAGCCACAATCAGAGGTAAATCAACACCCACAAGCAAGCAATCACATGAACCCACGGCAGCATGCAAGGACAAAGAGCGACGTCAGATACCTACAACTACTAGGTAGGCCATGGCCGCCTGACCAGGGCACAAATTCAGTATAGATAGATAGATAGTGAGAAGTGAGAAGGGCAAGGGAAGAGGAATTGAGACGGTGCGCAGGTAGTTGCCGTACCTACGAAGTACGAACTGCAACCGCAGCGCGACCGGTGCTGCGTCGTCGCCGTCGAATGAGGACCTGGCGTTGGGGAGGGTGTGGAGTGTGTGTGGACACCCGGACCCGGCCTTGTCCTTGTCCACGCCCAAACCCACTTCTCAATTGCCCAATCCAATAAATAATAAAGCCCAAAGCAATTTCGGAGCACATTGAGACAAAATCGCTATTGTGACGCCAAGCTATCGGAGGTGCGTCAGACAATTGCCGGTGCCCAATTCCAGGACACACACCTCCCTCGAGCTGTTGGTGATGAGGACTTCTAAAACATTGGTAAAACCGTTGATCCAAGAAGCTCTTCGAGAAAGTGTTTCTCTTCATCGCCTAACATCCTCAAGATTAGATTGGATCAAAATAAAGTAGCTGATTAACTAGCTCAGATAGCTATTAGACGTCATAGTTTGTTTTTTCCTCCTCTGAGAGAGACGTTTCCCATATTTGTTAATGACATTAAACATTAATCTTTAATAAGCTCTAGTTCAAAAAAGAAATAATATCAGACTACTCAAGCTCTAGTTCGCAAAAAGAAATAATATCAGACGAGCTCTACTCTCTATCATGGCTTTAAATTATATTTGCATATCGGATGGTGCATAATCATATTCTTTCCCACCAACCTAATGGGTAAGAATTTTAGCCATTAACATACTTATGGGTAAGTATAAATTAACATGCACTCATACCCTAATGAGGTAAAAACAGATTCCCTGGATATAGGGTAGGCCCGATGCTATCCCTGGATATAGATAACATTGCATTATTCAACAAGATTTGTAAATATATACCAAGATGAATCAATTTCATCTTCTCATGAAAGCCATGAGATAGAACATTTATCTTACGCACAAAATAAGAAGGCACCAAATCCTCTCCCTGAAGATCCTCCAATGCGGTTTTGGGAAGTTAACATTATAAACATGAGAAAAAGGTTCTTTCTCAGATGAAGTAGGTACATTATTCTATTCTATCGTCAAGAAAACTCCAATCGCGAGCGGAGACGGTATATTT
This sequence comes from Themeda triandra, assembly GCA_018135685.1. NCBI lineage: Eukaryota > Viridiplantae > Streptophyta > Magnoliopsida > Poales > Poaceae > Themeda > Themeda triandra. The sequence goes on from JAENPR010000023.1 coordinate 114,540, forward strand.
CTCTACAGCTTAGATGCCTGCTCAACCCCTGAAGAGTATCCGTTCAGCCATGTCTTTTGGATGTGGGTTAGCACAAAGCCTTCTGGGGACTCAGCCTGGCATACGAAATACAAAGTTAGCATAGGCAAACCGCTGTTGTAAGAGCTCCATATCTTCCACAAAACAAAACATGTATAGAAGTATATAGAACTAGAACTACAGATGTGTCAAAACAAAGAGGATGATATACCTTTAGAATCAAACCAAGACTTGACAGAGAGCACACACACACATCACCTGAAAGTCGAGGGAATTACATATCCAAGTCAAAATTAATTGCCAATAAAGAGAATGAAATGGGTATTTGTGGAAAGCTCTGAATAATAGATGGGAGCAAAATACAGGCAGACGGTTCAAAAGGACATTTGTTATGTCCTACATTGAACAGAACCAGAGAACAAGGCATAATCATGTAACTGATACATCACATGGTTACATGCATATGAACCAAAGCCATAAAATTATATGAAGGACACTGATGAAAACGAAATCAGTGTTTTAAATTAATGATATCTTTCACATCCTCAGCTGACCAAGCAATCAACAGATCAACATTTGCATGCAAACTCTCGCCTCATCCCAAGGGAAAACAAGAACATCCCTTCTCTATGAACTTTTGTCTTATTTATTCATGCTACTCTCTAATGTGGAGCAACACATGATACTTCTGACTCAGTGACATATCTCCAGAGTCCAGACCCACCTTGTTGATGACACAGGATTGTTTTCATAGTTTAAGTGGTATATGATTTAATCCATAATATCGCATAACCACCCAAATTATAGAGTGCTCTTTTTTAAAAAAAATAATGAGAGAACAATACAAACAGCTGAGTTACAACAGCTATATCCATTTCTCTGCCAAATGCATTTTGTAACTAGAAACCACACCTACAAACCATCCACAAAAGAACATCACATATGTAAGTCAAATTCAATATGCTTTCTGTATTCTAACCTCATCACATCTAACATACTTTCCATCCTATTCGACACATAGATTATGTAGACATTTACCACAGTTTCTCGTTGTATTTTACCCACCAGAATGAATCACTTTAGTCTTATTTCCTAAATCTAAGAATATTTTTTCCACTAATCTTTTCCTTTAGCAGTATGGTGGTGCATTCTCTTGTGATGAATTACATTACCAACATACCAATAATTAGAAATCAATTTGTATCCTGTTCCCTTTTGCCAGAACATAGTTAACCCAACATGTTGCAATGTTTCAACAACATCATGTAGTACGCATAAAGTCAAATAAACCAGCACAAAATCAATATCAAATTTCACCTTTAATGCTGAGATTCAAAAAACACCCTGGATAAATCTACACTACATCCAGAATATACAGTTAACTAGGCCCTACAGTTAACTACATTTTCTGGCTGCATATAGTAGAAGATAAGTATACAAATCTGTGCTTCCTCAACTGGATGAACTAGCTAGTATTTGCAGAACCCATAAGCACATGACTAATGAATCACAAGTGAAAGCTCTGTATGAAATTTGATCATTTTAATAAACTCAAGATTCGCAGTTTCACATATTAAGAGTTTCTCTTGTGAAATGGTTATGATGATATTCTACAAGTTGTACCCTGCAGCATATCACATAATCTATAAGATATAAACAACACAAAATAGTCACAACGAAAAATTATAACCAAACAGAAAAGTTCAGAAAGATGACATGAAACTGGAAGTTTGGAACAAACTGTATAAAATGGCACAAGAGCTAAACTGGTTGTTCTGTGTATATTCAAGAGTCAAGACTTACCTTCTGATTCCCACAAGTCAAATCTCACCACCCAACTATCTGAACCAGTCTGTGTGATAAAAAGCCTGTCCACCCATGCTCGGTACTTTTTCCCTTGTTTGTCACCATAGCATGATCCCAATGCATCAATGGATGCATGGAGTGAGAGTTCAAGCCCAGCAGGATGGATGATAACTCCATTTCCATGCTAATATAGACAATAAATAAGAAAGAATTCAATTTCAGTGATCAATGAAACAGTAACTCGTGCTCTCCTGAAAATTTGATGACATACAAAGTTCTGACAAGTTTTAAGAATAATACAAATGCAAGATGAAACACTACACTAACATACATTAGGAAAACTACATATATGATACAGAAAGGAATCAAGGATTATGAGAGAAGGTACTTAACAAAGAAAAATAAAACTGGAAAGCTATGTACTTACAGTGATGTTTTTGAAGTACTTTACAACTGAATCAGACTTTGGAACCTCAGCCCTGCGCCACTTCTCATAGAGAACGTAGAACTTTACTACGGCATCTGTCGGTTTGAAAGAGGCTTCCTTTGCATAAGGGAACTCCACATCTCTAGGAGAAATGTTAGGTCCTAGCTTGAAGTGTCCAATAGCTTGTATAATACCAGCTGCACATCTCTCATTTGCATGAATTATCTTGGGGTTATCCTTTGCATTTTCTGTGTACCACTGAAGTAGTTCCTCTTGGGCATTGCTGACCTGAGCATTTGAAAATTTAGGAGTTGCAGTAACTATTCAGGCATTAACTCTGTTAGACACTTGATTGATGCAATGTATTATTCACTGACCATGACACCATGTACGCCAGGGATGCTGAATAATTCTGCATCATTACCAGAGTCACCACAAACAAGAGTATTGTTGGGTGGTTTTCCACATGAGCTTAGCTTTTTAAGCAAGTATGCAAGTGCTTGGCCCTTCCCAGCTCCTTGAGGCAATATATCAAGGTCCTGGCCACCACTATATATTATTTTGGCATCTAGCTGTTCACAAGAAATAAAGCAGTCAACCATAATGTGCCTACATAGATGGAATTATCCAAAACCAAAATCACAGCACTATAAGATGCATGCTGCCTCACCCCACGTTTGTCCAACCTCTCGGCAACAGATTTTATCACTTCCTGGGCACTCTTCTTATCAACAAGAAAGCTGACCTTGTGCGGGCGCTGTTCTGTCTCTGGCTGTATCCATGCAAATGTAAAAAAGCAAAGCAGTATTAACTCCAACCAAAATGGATAGAGACCAAGACAGCAGCCATGCATGCAGCAGAACATACCTGAAGCTTGAGCTCAGAAAAGCCTGCAGTTTCTTCTACAACAATACTTCTGTCCCACTTATTGTTAAGATACTGTTCCCAGCCATCATCAGGAACCATTGCCTCCCCGTACGTTATCTCCGTGCCAACAGACATGATGGTGATGTCTGGAGTTAACATAGGCTTCTCTTTCCTCAACTCCTTGTAAAGAGTCGGTGATCTCCCAGTCGAGAAGACGAGCAGAGAATCCTGGCAGTAAACGGATTCCCACAGGGCACCAAACCTAAGCAAGGACAAGTTCTCCTCGTCATGATGATCAACCTGCAAGTTTTGGCCATGCCAAAAGAACCAAGAGTTTATTTATTTACATACAGATAGCTTAGTGCAGACAAAAATATGAGCTGGAAGACGCACTGACCATGGTGTGATCAAGATCTGAAACAATCATAAGACGGGCAGAGCCACTGAGCTTGTCCATCTTGGCACTCTGCGGCAAAGATGGTTTACAAAGCTGAGTAACTAAACAAGGAATTCATGATTTTTTCATGTAAAAATATAATAATAACAATAATTGGTAGTTTCGTTATGGTGTCAGCGTCATTGAAAGTTGTGAACTGTAATGTCCAAGGTTCTTAAGGTGGTAGGGCGAGGTGAGGCCAGCCAGCTCCCTTCCAAACGCCTAGGTGTTTAACGCGCGCGGCGAGGCGACGCCATACAAACATCTTCATATATATTTAATAATATACAATGCAACTAGAATTTAGAAGCAAATTATACCTAAATACTGTCGATTCTTCTTAGCATATAATACCACTATACCATATTAACAACTCGGTACTAGTGCTGGAACAGGAGATCAGAGTACCAGACGCGGGCTCACACGAGAATAAGCAGAGCAGGGCAACGGAAGGAGCAAAGCGGGTGAAGGATGGGGGGAGGAAGAGCGAACAGGGGAGAACCGACCGACGGGAACCTATGAGCAGAAGGTGGTGGTGGAGGCGTCGCGAATCGAGACCCCCTACCACCGGGTTCCCGGTGCTCCGCCGCCTTCTTCGCGTCTCCTTCCCTCGCACTCTCGAATGGCGCGGATTCCAGATGGGATGCCGGGCCGCCTGCGCCTCCTCGCAGAGGTGTAGGCGCGCGAATCGCTGCTCCCGTGCGCGACCGACCGACCTCGCGATTCCTCCCTCCCGCGACGGGAGGATTCGATCCAATCCAAGAAGGAAGAAACGATCCCTTACCGTTACCGACGCGACGACGAGGAGGGATCGATCGCCGAGTTCTGGATAGCAGCGGTGTGGAAGGCGGTGGTGGAGAAGGGAGATGGTTTTTGGATCCCAAAAATTCCTTGGCGGTTCCTTGTTTACCCTTTTGGGTTGTGCGGATCGGTCGGGGAATAATGCAGGGGTGGTGCGGAGGCGTCGCGCGGTGCCACTGCCAGTGCCACCTGTCCATCCGCTATCGCCTCACTACATCGGGTTACACAATGCCACATGGGCACATGGCCACTCCTCGAAAAAATGATTCCACATCTTAAATTTGCTGTTCTATTATATATATATATATATATATATATATATATATATATATATATATATATATATATATATATATATATAGGAATTCCATTATACTTTACTAAAGTATGTACTCCCCATCTCTAAAAACCATACTTTAGGTATGTGTCAATACTTTTTTATTGGTTTGAGTATAGAAAATGCACCCTATATAGGGCTCGTGAGTATAGAAAATGCACCCTATATAAGGTGGCATTTTAGTAATATATCAAAAAATATATGTTACTTTGAAATTTTTTAGCGTAGAAAGACATGGAGTATCTTAAAATGAGTATATAAACATACTCAAACCGATAAACAATTATCGACACATACCTAAGTATGGTTTTTAGAGATGGGAGTACATACTCGTAAGAGTATAATGGAATTTCCCCTATATATATATATATATATATATATATATATATATATATATATATATATATATATATATATATATATATATATATATATACTCTTATATAGAAAATTGTATACGTCGTATACATTCTTTTTCAAAGAGGATGGCGACTTATATTAAAACTTTCAAAGCCGGTAGAATTCTTATATTCTTATATTAAAATGTAGCATATTCTTCTCTTGCGGCTTTTTCTCAGTCCTCTAGCTGGATAGAGTCTTTGTTGAATTCAACTACCAATTTCAAAATAATGGCTAGACTGCACGACCCAATGTTTCAAAACTAAACCAAATCAAACATGTCAACGGTCTGTTGCATCGTTATTTGGATTGGGTAGAACTGTTGGATTAGTCATAACATACACCACAGGTTCATCACCTCCAACCCTTGTGGTAGGGTACAACGTATCAGTTTCATTTGTACAGTGGTGCAGATTTTTGCATTATACAGAATTGCCATTGCACCGTTTCCATGTTTAGTTTTGTGAAATATAGATATTGAAACGTAGTACACTGCTATTGTAATGATACAATAATAGTTAGTTTCTAAGTTTATTTATGCTTAATTACTCGTTACATTCTGTGTCAAAACCGATGGTACAGATCAACAGTATGATCAAAATCACCTCAACTTGATAGTCAGATTCAAAATATTTTTTACGTTATGGGCATGAGATCTTCTATAGAATTATTTGCAGTTAGAAACAAGTTGCACAAGGACCTGATGCTCCCGATAGGAAAACATGTTTTTTTTTTAAGACAACAGATACGAAAACATGTTTAACAGTTGGTTCGCCAACCTCAGTAAGCTATGTGTATGTACCATGGCCAAATCAGCACAAAACGTTTATCATGACGGCACAAACATTCCACAAGCTCTGCTTTTTTAATATAACATTCCACAAGTTCTGTTGGAAGGGCAGTTCAGTGTGCACGTGCGCCAAATGTATCTTGTATCCTTTGTTAAGTTTCTACAAATTCAAGTCGCTGACAGCTCTCGATAGCTAGCTTATCTTGCAAGTTACAAAATCCCAAGGTGCATATGAAGCCAATGCAACCACTAATGGGAGCATAATCCACAGGTTTTCATGATTCGGTCAGCACTGCCAATCCACAAGTTTTCATGATTCGGTTGGCACTGCCAAGTGGTGGTCTCCATGCAGCAATGCCCTGCAGACCGGGATCCTCCCCATCTTGATCAATGGTGCCTGTGCCGATCTTTTTCACGAGATGAATGTGAATTGTAGTAGTCAACCCGGTCTGAAATTGTAACACGAAATCAACATAAGAAACACAAGTCCTGAATAGAACAGCTCAAGGCCATCGACAGAGCCCACTGCGAAAATATAACATACCTCGTGATGAATGGCGCCTTGATTTCTCCTTGTCTGAGTGTCCTGCATTTGAGATACAATGAATCATCTGAGAATACTATATGGCACTTTGAATACTCCCTCCAGTCACAAGTGATGTTTTGGACATCGGCAATCTTCAAAATGTGACCTCGACTATTACATTCTGTTGCAAAATATCTACAAACAAGCAAAAGTAGTCCCTACTTTTTTATAATACTAAATTTTGGAAGTAATACGATCATACAATTTTCAAATATCAAAACTCAACCCATCAAAAGTACTCCTATGTCCCTAATTAGAAGCGTGCCAGCCATTTTTTTTTTTTTTTAGGTTTGACTAGATTTGTAGAAAATATTAGCAATATTTGTTTTCTCAAATAAATTTGTTATAGAAATAGATTCAAAGATCTATCTAATGATACTGATTATGTACCATAAATATTAATATTAATATTTTTTATCTATATCTTTAGTGAAAGTTGAGTATGTTTGACTTATTGGGAAGTGAAAACAACAGATAAAAAGGATGGAGGGAGTAATATGCAACCAAAGTTCAAATATGCTAAGTTAGGACAACCTTAAACTATTCTTAATTTTTGACTGGAGAGGGAGTAAGATAACTAAAAATTTGATTGGTTCCCAGTAATACCTGAACTTCTTTCCCTAGAGCGACGTCTCCGGTCCCTCTCGCGATCGGAGTCACGACCCCTGCTATCACGATCAGAATCCCTACCCCTGGCATCACGTTCCCGCCCTCTTGATCTCTCTCTTTCTCTTTCCCGACTCCGCTCAACACCAGAATCAGACTTCTCATTTTTCGAATTTGCCACCAGGTTTTCTTTTCCATTAAGTTCAGCGGGCAATGGTTTACCTTCATCGTCACTTTTTTCCTTCAACTTGTTTGGTACAGTTTTAGTCACTGAATCCTTCTCCTGGCTAGAACTTGAGGGTATAGGGGTACCCTTATCGCTAGCAACAGCACTTGCTGGACTTTCCTGAAAATGAATGCAAATAAAATCAGTTCTCATTCTTTAAAAGATAACTCTATGAGATTCAGTATGATTATTTTGAAAGGTATTCTTTACTAACCTTTGAAGCCTGTGGATCAGAGATTCTCCTAACAGTAAAGGAATCATTGTCTTTATACACTGGAATGTATTGAGCCTTGGGCAGGCTGTAGAGGTGAGCAAGAACCCTGCAAACTTCCTGAATTCCTGCTTCATCAGCATCAAAGACAGTCCACCACGGAGGATCTTCAGGAAGGGGAACACGGTGTCTCCTAGCTGCAGCATACACAACTCCACATGCTACGACTTCACTCTTAAATCGTACACACAGAGTTGTCCTTAAGCTGATATACAAAACATATATACAATATGTTAGTACTTAGTACAAACACAATTTAACTGCAAAAGGAAAACACAAGAAGCCTCTCTGATGACATGGAAGATGTGCAAGCTCCAGGGTCACTGACTACATTCAATGCCCAAAAGGATTATGAAACCCCAATAGATAAAAATGTGCCATGGGAAAAATGAATTTAGTTCCCCAAAGAAGTCACGGCGGTGTGATGACATGTGGAGAAAGTTTTTATAGTCTTGTATTATAATTTTTTGGTTTGCAACTTTCACTCTCAGCTCATTGTTCAAATATGTCTAGGGTGTATTGTCTTAAAAAAGCCCATCGCTTGCACATTTGTGTTCATTTTCCTCTATTCATTTCTTCATTAGCCATTTATATTTTGCAAACTTGCAACCCTATCAGACACAGTGCAGCATAAATTGGAAACAAAAAGGCTCACTTGTGTTTAATGGGAAAGGACATCAGTGAAAGACGTCCTCCAATAAACCAACAGACAGTATTGCATGCCATGGGCAGTCAGACGGAGTGATATGGACCTAGGGCCAGTGGGGCCATGGCCTGAAAATACCTTTTTCCACCCTTAAAATTTCTAGTCCAAGTTGAGGTACCCCTAGGTGTGGCCCAACATTTCTTCCACTCCCAAGTGGCCAAGTCTCAACTGGCTACCCGACTGAATCAAAGGGTCCAAAGCAGCAGGCTCCCTACACGTGCGGGGTGTGTAACTCGGCACATCCCTTCTCTTGCTCTCGCGTCTCTCTCTTTCATCCCTCTCCCAAATCAAAATCAGAAGCCCTCTCCCAAATGGTAATTAGAACCCTAGGCGGACAGTAGGCAGGCGGGCAGACACCAGCCACAGCAAGGTGACCCAACATTGCACCGTCGCAGCGTGGACAGGGCACTGCAAACTCAGCAGGTCATTGGCAACAACGCAGCCACCAGGGGCAGGCAGGGGCACTCCACTGTCCAGTCTCCAGCAAGACAGCATAATCGGGTGAATTCCCCATTCGGCCATTCTCAAATCCCAAGTACGATTTCAATGTTCAATTCCCCTGATCCCCGATCCAGAAATTCTCCATAAATAGTTATGTATCTTTCTCGATTTGTATACAGTTGCAAGATGAAGAGGACCAATACATTAAATTCTGTTTTTTTTTTCTTCTACTATGCCAATTATTCAATCAATATCACAAAACCGACCTTCTGCGGTTCTGCCCCAGCAAAATCAGAGTCAGAGGTAGAAGATATAAAAGGCGAGGATAAATCAAATCATCATCAATTAGTTATTTTAACCATTTCCATGTTTTCATCAAGTATATTGTGTATTTAATGGTGGGATTTAAATATATCATATAAAAATATGCATTTATGCCTTAGTTTTGTTATCTATGAGTATTTGACCCATTGCTCACAGTGATGAGCTTGGTTAGATTAGCCACGCTTGTCCTTTTTTGGTCTAGGCTCAGAGTTTTTTTTTTCTCTCCTCTAGTTAGTCTCCTATCTTGTTTTTCTCACCCCTCAAGGCTCGGCCTGGAGTGAGGTGGTGATCTTTGTACGGGGCTGTTTTTTCTCCTCTCTTAATACAAAGGTATGCAGCTCTCCTGCGTTTGAGCCAGTGCAAGTGGTTTATACACTTAGTGGCCCTAGGCATGACTCTCTATATAAGGAGAGGAGATATATCGATCAAGTCAAGCAAGATGTCAATCTATTAGGGTTAGTGTTAGTCCACTTCTACCCCTGCTCTTGTGGTGCTGCTAACATTGCATTTAACTTGAATACATCCTGAGCTGATGTATCGAAGTCACAAACAACTTGTGAAACATGCAAAATTATTGTTTCCTACATGCCCCAAAAATAAAGAATAAGCAGATCACATTACAGTCCATAACTGCAACAACAATTTTAGACTTTAGTTGCTACAAAATTGATAATCTCATAATGTGGAATCAGAAGTACCTATCATTGGCAAGGTTCCATGCCTCTTGAGTAAGCTCAGGAGGGGCTTCAAGTGTTGCAAGGTAGTTTGATATGAACTTATGGGGGTGCTCAACATGGCAAATAAACCCCATCTCTTTCAACAGATGCCGTTCTGTCCGTATCAGGTCATGCCTCAGTTCTGAATATTTCTGTAGCAAAGGTTAGAATCGCACAGCCAGTTCAGCATTTATCAGAATATCAGATACTTCTATCTACCAACTACATACTAAGAGCATCTCCAAGGGTTTTGCATTTTTGCTTTGGCATTTGTAGTCATTTGCCAACTCTCAAAACAAAATGCAAAGGAATAAAAGAGGACATCTCCAACCGTTTTGCAATTTTGACTTAGCAATTACCCAAAATAGGCAGCGTGGGTGGAGGGATGTGGTGCGAGAGTCGCGCGCGGGGACGTCGGAGGCAGCGCATGCGACAAATGCCAAGCGCGAGGGGCTTGGCATATATGCCAAGTCTCCCCCTCCAAATGCCAAGTTAATGAAAATGCAAAGGCTAAATGCATAACCATTGGAGAGGGGTTTTTAGGAGTTTTATGCAAATTAGTAAATGCCAAGTCCAAATGTATAACCCTTGGAGATGCTCTAAGGTACACCAACAAAAAATGAGAAAACCAACAGTAGCAATGATTCTAACTTCTTTGTGGCCAAATAGTTTGCAGATGTTTTAGAAGAAAAGAAACTGAAATTATTGAGTAGAATATAATATACCTTTGAAAAAACATCTAAGAATTCAATTGGCAAGTTTTCTCTCCTACATTCCATTCTGTGGAAAACAAATAAAATATGCTTTGATTTCCTGGGACTCTCCTCCAACTTCCCTGCAAGCCAAACACAGCTAGCAGCAACTCTCTGCAAGCATAAATAAAAAGGCCCGTTAGTTCCACTCAGAAAAGACTAAGAATGGCTCAATGAAATAACTGCAGATAAAGATATTTACCTTTGCACTGAATCGAACAAATGATTTCTTGCAGTAAAAGCGATGGAACAGTACTTGTGCCGTGGCCATCACCGCTTGTGGTCTTTGTTGGTCAAGAATACACAAAATGCATATTTTTCAATAAATAAATACAATAGAAAACAAAATTCTCAGAGAATGAGGCCCAGTTATGTTCAAGATTGCATGAGAAAGTTGCAATCTCCTAACAAGAATTCTCTATTTGTTAGTAAAATAATTATCAATACCACTGGAACATTGAATATCATGAAGAATTAATTACTGTGATAATATCAACTTGTCCATAATGCTGACAGAGTTTTTTGCTTCAGCGGACCGTTTATAACAGAGGTTCACCTATGCTGCTTTCTGTAGTTCTAAATCAAATAGAAGATGACAACAAATCTCTATATTCTTCAATCATCCTTTTCTTCTTATATTTTTACTGTGATCAAATAAGATGAACCTAACATAGTATAATAATGACAAGAAGGAAGAGTAATACAGTAGTAAACACATACACATTATTATTCACTAAAAGTATCCTTATATCCTGCAGGTACTGTATTTAGTTGGCAAAGAAATCATATGAAACAACAGACAAACCATACCTAATAGATGTACATAATCGATAGTGGTCCATCTCCCTATCATTCTACCCAACAAAAGGTGCACATTGCAGAGTTGGCATATAACATCATAGCATAGTGACTTCAGAAGAAGCTAATTCTACAACTAAAACAACCTCTGGACTAGAGAAAGAAATCCCGAGGCAGCCAAAATTCATCCTGTCACAAGTTACCACTTGCCACCAACTATTCCTTAATTAAGAAAGAAACCTACTATTACTAATCTGCTACAGTAGGTTATCCAGAGAAATCAAAATGGAAACACCGCATTGATCCATAACAGCAAAGAACCCACACACCTACTGAACAAAATACCCTAATCCCAAGCGTAACCAATGGAACCCCTACTGAGAGAAAGCAAATAACCTAGAAATCGCACTGGGGAGAACTCAATTTGATAATAAGTCGTCAACCGTAAGCTAATTAATAACAAAACCCTAGGAACCTTGAGAAGCCCGGATCAGCGAGAGGAAGCGAGGAACTGCAGGAAAAAAAAAAAGGATACAGCCTGAGGAGGATGCCGCTCTCCTGGATGAGGTCGCAGCCGTAGACGCGGAGCGTGGTCTCGGTGGCCTCGTCGATCCCATCCTTCCGCGACGGCGAGTCGCGCAGCTGCTCGTCCGTCAGGTAGAACGTGTCGATCGCCGTGTATATCATCCTGTGACAGGGGGGGCGCGGGCGGCCTCGCCGCCTGCCGCTCGCCGGCCCCGCCCTAGGCCGACGCCTGCCCTAACGGCCGGCGATGCGAAGCAGAGCAGCCGCGGGGGTAGCTGGTGCCTGGTGCGGCACGGCGAGCAGTGGTGCCGCGGCGGACCCGGGAAAAAAAATATAGGTGGGGCCAACTAACAGCGGCGGACCGGAATCGGATTGGAGGCGGCCCCCGGCGCGAGCCCACTTTCAGGTTATGAATGAATGGAAGGTGATTGTTAAGTTGTGGTGACATGCCTTTCTTTTCACCTAGCTTGAATTTTAACAAAATATATATATATATTAACAAATTACTTTTTGAATACAAATATCTGTGTTTCATAGACTAATAAGATATCACTCCTTCTGTTTTAAATTATAGGACGTTTGACTTTTTTACCTTCAAATTTACCCGCTCGTCTTATTCAAAAAAACATTGTACAAATGTAACCAAATTTAAGTTATATTTTGAAGAACTTTTATTAATAAAACAAGTCATAGCAAAAGATATGATATCTTGCACAATTTTTTAAATAAGACAAGCTAGTCAAACTTAGGATTAAAAAAAATCAAACGTCTTATGATTTGGAACGGAGTTAGTAACAGAGAGCAACTGTTTTTGAGTTAGTAACTAAACCTCAAGAAGGACTCTATTTTTGTCTTGAGTGAGAGCTCTCTCTGCTTTTGAGTATCTAGTTTCCTAGCCTTAACTGTAGATACATTTCTCAACTGAGCTCTCAAATTCATATAGACAACTAGACAGGACCCAGCGGCAATTGCCGCGGGCTAGGTAGAGGCACAGAGCGAGTGACATTATTAGCCTTAGTCTCTCTAAAACATACTCTCTGAGATATTAACAGATATAAAAGTTGAGCTTCTCCATAGCAATACTAAAAAGGAAAAACATTTTTAGACAAGCATCATGAGAAAACGGACATTGTACCGTAAAATGGAGGGAGCGGAGGGCGATGGGTGCAGTGCGTGAATGAAGAGGATAAGGTCCGGGTGTGGGGCAAAGCGAAACCTCGGTCATTGTACTTTAAAAACGGACGGACTCGATGAAGCCGTGGCCGGATGGACGGCCGAAGAAGCTTGGAACCGTAGAACTGCCCATTCGAGTAACTGTTGTTAAGGCGGAAGAACCCCGCGTGTGTGCCGCGGGCCCCATGCAGCTGGGGCCACGTGGGGCCTCGCGCGTTGTCGCGGGCCCCTTGCACGTGGGCCCACGTGAAAAAAGGAGGTGCATGGGGCCGTCCGTTACCGCGGGCCTTATGCATCCGGGCCCACGCGAAAAAAAGAGGGAAGGGAAGAACGGAAGAATGGGGAAACGAAGGAGAAAGGGAAACGGAAAAAAAAGGCGAAAAAGGAAAAAAAGAGAAGCCGCTACAGCATTGCTCGTACAGCACCGTTCGTAAGACAGAAGGAAAACATAATTACTTATAGGGTGGGAAAAGAAAAAAAAAATGAAACACTGTTGCACTGTCCATCCGGGGGGGAAAGCAAAAAAAAAAAGCAAAAAACCGAAACACTGTTGTACTGTTCATCAGGCACTGTAGTTAAGGCGGAAGGAAAACTATATATCTTACTAGACAGGACCCCGCGGCAATTGCCGCGGGCTAGGTAGAGGCACAGAGCGAGCTGACATTATTAGCCTCAGTCTCTCTAAAGCATACTCTCTGAGATATTAACATATATAAAAGTTGAGCTTCTCCATAGCAATACTGAAAAAAAAAACATTTTTAGATAAGCATCACGAGAAACTTCTGGACATTGTACCGTAAAATAGAGAAAGCGGAGGGCGATGGGTCTGTGCCGTGAACGAAGAGGATAAGGTCCGGGTGTGGGGCAGCGAAACTTCTGGTCATTGTACTTTAAAACGGAGGGACTCGATGAAGCCGTGGCCAGATGGACGGCCGTAGAAGAAGCTCGGAACTGTAGGACTGTTCATTCAAGTAACTGTTGTTAAGGCGGAAGAACCCCGCGTGTTGCCGCGGGCCCCATGCGGCTGGGCCCACCTGGGGCCTCGCGCATTGCCGCGGGCCCCTTGCACGTGGGCGCATGTGGAAAAAAGAGGTGCAAGGGGCCGTCCGTTATCGTGGGCTTTATGCATCCGGGCCCACGCGAAAAATAGAGGGAAGGAAAGAACGGAAGAAGGGGGAAACGAAGGAGAAAGGGAAAGAGAAAAAAAAGGCGAAAAGGAAAAAAAGCCGCGAAGCCGCTACAGCATCGTTCGTATGGCACCGTTTGTAAGACGGAAGGAAAACATAATTAGTTATAGGGGTGGGAAAAGCAAAAAAAAAACGAAACACTCTTGCACTATCCATCCAGAGGTGGGAAAAGCAAAAGCAAAAAAAAAATGGCGCACTGTTCATTCGGGGCACCGTTCCTAAGGCGGAAGGAAAACTATATATCTTATATGATATGATATGATGCCGCGTGAAACACACTCATCATTATGTTCATATGAGATGCTTTGATCTAACTAAAGGACTGTGCGAACATAAAATGCTAAATTTTGCCAACAAGACAATGAACTTAAAATGCACTAAATTAGCTGGGATAGGTTGATTTTGCCCAAAGATGAAGATGATGTCAGATTCCGGGACATATATGCTTTTAATGTGTCCATGTTAGCTAAAGAAGGATGGCTATTGTTGATGCAGCGAGACTAGTATTGAGGGCGAAATATTTCTCGGATGGAAATGTGTTGAGATGCTTTTAACTTTGTGCTCGTTTGCACACCGTTCAGGGTACTGATCTAGGGATAAATAGGGTGATTTTGGCAACAGATGCTTCAATGGTGGCGTAGGTCGTCGTCTCGACTAGTGGTCTAATATAGGAACTAAAGTACCTTTTGTCCGGTAACTTTGTTGAGCATCTCCAACAACTACCAATATCAACTTGGTATTCTTTTTTTTTTTGCCAAAATCACAAAAACACATCTCCAACAACTCCCAATATGCACTTGGTATTTTGTCAACTTGGAAAAAATCTCCCTCCGCGCGCGTATACATCCACGCGCGTAGAGATTGAGAATCGGTGTTTTCGGCCTCGTGTCCTCCCTCCCGTGCCCGCTTTTTCTTTCCCGCGCTCGCCTGCGCCGCACTGCCGCGCCCACCGCCGGCCGCGCTCGCCCGCGCCGCCGCACCTGCAGGGACTTAATCTATGATAGATTTTCTTTTCCGGACTTTTCTGAAAAAGTACTAGACACATAGAGTTATAGATACGTCATTGGTTAATTTCGGAAAAGTTTAGGGACTAATCTGCAAAGTGGTCATCATGGGATTTACCAAGTGGGAATAAGGAGTTGTTGGAGAGACTTTTTTTCACTTGAGAAATAAAATACCAAGTTACTATAACACAAGATATACCAAGTGAATTATAGGAAGTTATTGGAGATCCTCTTAGTCCTTGGGGCAAGTTTGAGTCCGAGTACTGATCCAGTGCTGTACAGTATTCCGTTTTGTATATGGTCGTTTGTAGCTAAAGATTTGGCACTTGTTTAGATATATCTTTCATGTTAAAAAAAAAAGAAAAAAACACAGTGCGGGAGACTAGCAGAGGACGGGCATCGGATCCGGTGACAACCCCTATTCCTCTGCCTCTCTCCTCTGCACAGATCTTAGGCGGGCAACGTGAGGTGCCGGCGGACTCCGCCGTAACGCACAGGTGTAGACGAGTGGCGAGCAACGGCCGGTAGGTTCTGCCAACGATATTGGCCAGCCAAGCTCTCTGCTTGCAAAATCATCGCTCCTCATTGATACCATATCTAGCGTGTATGTATCGTAGACCATACTCACTGTGTCCCAAAATAAGCACATGTCTGGTATTCCAAGAAGTCGATTCTACTTAAGTGTGATCAAACATCTAAACATTATTAATATTTATGATAAATAAGCATCATTTGATTAATTGCATTATACATTTTTAGAGATATAAATGCCGATGCTATGTCCTATAAAGCTAAGTTAAATTCAAATTAGTTTAACTACTTGAAATGCGATATGAACGCTTATTTTGGGACGGACAATACTTTCCTGGCATCAGGTTAAGTACAGAGAAGCATGTAACTGCAGTCATTTATATGAACCAAACATGCTTATAATAATATAATGTTGTCCTCGCCCCGAGTTCAGTAGTTTATTCATAGATCACTGGAACATTACAGCCAGGTCTAGGAATAAAATTTACTCGTTGAGGCCTAACTAGTCATAGAATACAACTCAGGGAGACCGGAGATCGCTTCAGTAGTTCGTTAAGATTTTGTCTCGTGAGACACCATCTGCTACAAGGGCTGCGGTGATTTCCTGTAAAGTGGAGGGCGTCATCAGTATCAACAATTCTTAAAAGAAAAAATGCCGATTCTATTCGAAGAAATAAAAAGGACATGTAGATTAAAAAAAAAAAAGGACATGTACCATTGTACTTTCAACACAATGTGCAGCTCGTTCTGGATTCAGTACTGGCTAATACACTACCAAATTCATCTAAATGCTCAGGCGCAATAATAAACTGCGTAAAGACTCCATGAAATGAAGTGGGATTTGGAGTGAGCAGTGAGCACCTAAAGATAAGTCTTCAAACCGGATGAACGAACATGTAGTTTCTCCATACTTCACATGGATATCCAGCGTTGACAAGGTTTCAACTATGGGCTTGAAAGTCATGCCTCTGCCGACTGCCAGAGCAAAGCAAATGACACCATGGATCTAGTATGTTAAGACAACAAAAATGTGTGCCACACTAATTGAACAAAACTCTCTCTACACCACCAGCTTCCTAGGTGAAAAGGCTACTCACTGTTTCAACTTCAATCCTATCATGTGTGCAGCCAAGAAAATCCACTCCAAGCTAGCTGGAGTCAGATCAATTCTGCAAGCTACACACTGTCATTCCTGGATCCTCAAGAACATTAGGCGAAACGGTCCAAGTACTCAAGCTAGGTGATGGAAGGACCACTGGGTGGTGCAGTTAGCTGATGCGGTGAGAGAAGGGAGAGTGCATGAGGTATAAAGGTATTAGGAATCAGCATGCTACATAGGTGAGCCAGCTCTCATTAGGACAATTTGGACCTAGGATGCTACAATTAGCAAGTTTAGGGATGTAGAGTCTCCATTTTTAATATATAGTACTTAAGTGTATTCATGCACAGTTTGATGTAGTAGCAGTCTGACTCACAAGTAGCAAACAAATTTTTTGTAGGCTCAACACGCTTAATGGTAAAGTTATGCAAAAGAGTCTTGAAACAACAACAATGCGCACCTCCTGCATTTCATTCTGTCCACAAAGTACGGCTCCCGTAGAAGATGGATTTACTATGTTCTTGTTTTTGTAGAAAGCATCCTGCAAGATTAATGTCATTAGAAGGATGTCTAAGGTGTGTACCAGCAAACCTGCAATATGACAAAACAATGGTGGAGCATTTCTAGTATTACCTGAACATGTCCTCGTTCGCCATTCCAACTGTCATCTGGCCGTGATAAGACTGGTATTATTTTAACTCCAGTTGATTCCCAGTTCTTGAATCTCTCCTGTTAAATGGAAAATTTTATATCTTTGTTATGTGAGAAAAGGCCTCTCTGGCAAATACACAATTTGCATACAGCGCATAGGGGTAATTCTCTAACCTGGTATGGCATTGATTGCAGACTTCTAGCACCATAATAAAGCCTCACATCAGCTCTTTCATTGGCAGCAAAACCGAACTCGATAAGTGAACGAATCGTACTGCATCAAAAAATACACAAGATTAATTTGGGCAAGATCAGAGGAAGCCCAAAATTTAGAGTAGAAGCAAAATTGGCTAGTTAGCCAGACAGCCACAATACAGATGATAACTGAGAATAGCATTCCTGAGGATTATGATTTCCAGCTATGGCTGACCTAGTTCCTGACCATAGTTTGTTGCTCCAGTAGGTAGTTGGTAGCATTTCAAGCTCAAAGTTGTCAGCAACTACTTGTAGGAGGCTTTGATAGTCTGTTAGGCATGGTAGCTAGTTGTGGTGGAATCCGAAATGGGAGGAGGCTTGTGCCAGTAGAAGGAGATTAGCAACTAGCATTGAGGGCAAGGGATGTGGAATAAAAGGTAGACGTGATAAAATGTCAAGGGAATTCGTACAGTAACTACCTGAACATACTCTATTAAATAATACAGCAAATCGGTAACATAAATAATTTCGAAGGGGTTCTTTATTTTATAATTTCGCCCCTCCAGAATATGAATAGTATAGCAGTACCTACATCTAATACTGCATAAACACAAGCCTTCTTTGCTGTGTTATTTGAAGAAAGACTGGATGTCATTCGAGAAAAAGAAAGACTGAATGATTAATACACTACAAAGCCAAGTGTATGGCAAGTCACAAATTCATAAAAAAACTTGATGCCAGTGTTGGAATTGTGTTCTCTATTGATTTGGCTTACCCTAGAAGGGTAGCTATAAGGTGTAGCATACATGGGCCTCATGGGCCTAATACATGTGTATACTCCAACACTCCCCCGCAGTCTGAACTACCGGTGCAGCGGAGTTCTAGACTGGACATCTAAAAGAAAGAGCACACACACATGCCCCCCCACAGCCACAACTAGGCACTGGTAATGTTGAGGCTGGAGCGGAAGTCGGTGAAGGTCGACGACGAGAGGCCCTTGGTGAAGATGTCGGCGAACTGGGAGGTGGTCGGTACATGGAGGACCCGCACCTCGCCGATGGCCACCCGATCACGGACGAAGTGAAGGTCAATCTCCACATGCTTCGTGCGCCGGTGCTGGACGGGGTTGGTGGAGAGGTAGACCGCGCCGACGTTGTCGCAGTAGGACGAGCGTAGCCCGGCGAAGGGGGCTATGGAGCTCGGCCGGGGAGCTGCCGGAGCCGGGGAAGCCTCGCCCACACCATTGGCGACGGCGCGGTGCTCGGACTCGGACCGGGAGAGGAGGCCACTCGCGGCGCTTGGAGGACCGGGACACGAGGTTGCCTCCGAGGAAGACGGCATAGCCGGAGGTGGACCGCAGTATACCGGAGTCCGGGGTGGTGTGGTAGGTGGCACCCGAGTCGGCGATCCACTCCGGGCCGACGGGGAGGTGTCAAGCCCGGTGGAGAAGGAGCGCGCGAGCCTCCGACTCCGGCCGGCCGCCCGGCGAGCGCCGGAAGGTGTGCCCACGGGGTCGCCGCCCCGTGGGTAGAACGTCGAAGGAGCTCCCGCGAACATGGCCGCCGGTGGACGAGGCTCGCGCCGGGGCTGGAAGGGCCACATGGCGTGCGCCGGACCCGGGGTTGTTGTAGGAGGCCGGGCAATGGAGGGCGGCGGCCGAGGCGCGCCACGGCCGGCCCCCACCGCCACCACCCCCGCCTTGCCCTTGCCCTTGCCACCCCGCCGTTGCCACCTCGCCCGCGGCTCCCTCCCCCCCCGCTCGGCCCGGTGGGAAGAGGAGCCAACGGTGGGGTGTACGGAGTAGGCGGGCGTGGCGGTGGAGTGGCAGCGAGAGCGTCGAGGACGTCGAAGAACTGCGGCGAGCAGAGAGAGGCCCGGCGGAGGTGGATCCGCGCCGCCCCTTCGAGTGAAGCTCCTCCATGATGAGATCGTCGCGGACACGGGAGGTAGGTGGGAAAGCCGGCCGCGGCGGACGATCGGCCGCGCGCGGAGGAGGGCGTAGCGCTCGCCCGCCCCGCGGAGGAGGTTGAGGGACGAGTGTGCGGTCCGCCACGGGGTAACCCAGTCGTCGAGGGAGTCCGCCATGGCCTTCATCTCGCGCGGCACTCCCCAACCGCGAGGTCCCACGCTTTCCCGAAGGTGCGGAAGCGGAGGTCGAGCTGCGGGGCCCGGTCTCGGCGTTGCCCGAACGCCCTTCGAGGGCCCGGCTAGGCGTGCGAGCGGAGGAAGTGTTGGAGGAGGTCTGCGGCTCGGAGTTGACCGTCGAGGATCCACGAGAGGACGATCTTTGTCGAGGCGGAGCCACGACGCAGCGATCGTCCGGCCGGCGGCTCGGCGAGGATGTGGTCGTCCAAGGCGTAGCGCGCGGGGGTGGGATGACTGGTCCCTCCGGCCGGGCGTAGGAGGTCGACGGGGGTCAAGAACGACCGGATGAGCCGCCGATGTTCGGACACCCCCGCTGGTAGTGGAGTTGCGCGCGACGGGGTCGGCCGGGTCGTGCCGGTCACCACGGTGGAGGTGGTGCGGTGGCCCGTCGAGCTTGGAGGAGGGTCTCGGCAAGGTGCGGAGGCTCGAGCGGGGCCACGGCAAGGTGCGGAGGCTGAGCGGGAGCGCCCGCCTCGGCAATCGACAAGCCAAGGTGGCGGCGGCGTCCCGCTCACGCTGTGCCCGGCCAGCGGCTTCGGAGACGCTCCGCCCGGCTGCGGCGGGCCGCACGCGGAGACAAGCGGCGAGCGGCGAGGCGGAGTCCGGGCTGGGAGCGTAGTGGTTGGCGGGCGGGGGCACCGCTCCAGTGGCCGGGGGCGGCGGGTTCCTTCACCTTCCCCGCTGCTGCACTCCGCCCCGGCTGCTGCCGGGAAGGTGGCGCGGAGGAAGGTGAAGGAACCCGCTGCCCGGCCACGTGAGCGGTGCGCTGCCCTCGATCACCGCGGCCGAGCATCGGAGGTGTTGACGTCGCCGCGGTGCTCCCCGCGGAAGTAGACGCGCGCCGGTGGCGGAGCGTGGCATCCGAGGCCCTCCAGCCGTGCGCCCGCGGCAGCGCGGCGTAAGCGTGCCAACGGCGAGCACGAAACCGGCCGCGGTAGCCTCTGCAGCGGCGGCCGCATAGGCAGCGGCTGCAGCAGCAGCGTCGAGTCTGCGGGCGGTTGGAGGAGGGTGGAAAGTCTCCGTCAGCTGCGCATCCTGGAGGACGGGGTCGAGGGCAGGATCCTGGAGGACGGGATCGGAGGCGGCTGGATCCGGCCGGAGGTGCGCGCCTCCCCCATCCACTGCGCCCCCATTCGCTCCGCCCCCAAGATCGGGGATGGCCCCGTCGGCCGGGCGGGCGGGGCGGGCCGGGAGGCGGGAGCCGGACTCCCGAGCCGAACCCGGCTGGGCGGCGGAGCCCCGCGCACCCGCCGCGGAGCCGCTCGGATCGAAGGCGGCCGAGGCGGAGGCGGCGGCCGGCGGCCGGAGCGGGCAAAGGGCGGGAGAGCCCGCGACGGCGGCCCAGGAGGGAGAGAAGAGGGGGGGGAACATGTTGAAGTAGTGGGGAGGTGGAGAAGCAGGTGGCCGGCCGGCCATGGTGGCGCGGCGGCTCGCCGGCGGCGGCGCCCTGCCCTGGCGGATCGGGGATTTCGGGGAGAGAGAAAACCCTAGGCAGATACCATGTTGGAATTGTGTTCTCTAGGGTCTTCGGGTGTGCGTGCTACCCGAACACCACCGCCACCGCTCCCCACAAGCTGGCTCCTCGGTCCACCTTGTGTGTCTTCCTTGAGTACTCCCCGGATCACAAGGGGTACCGGGTGCTATGATCTCACCTCGTCGGGTTCTCATCTCTCGCCATATGGTGTTCGATGAGTCGGTTTTCCCTTCTCCACCCCTCCTCCTACCACTTCCACTCCACAGAGCTTGACATTTTCTCTGTGTTTCCCACTCGACGCGGTGGTCGAGCCACCTTTCCGGTTGTCTCCCCGCAGGTACTCCAAGACCGTACTCCTCGCCGGAGTCGTGCCCCACCACCGGCGGCCAGTGTCTCTCCCGACCCTGCTCCCTACTCGACCATGGAGGGGCCGAGTGGGGGTAGACGCACGGGAGGTGGAGTTATCAAACTCACGACCATTGTCACACTGGACGGCCTTGATGGTGAGGCCGAACTGTGTGGACACCCAAGCGAAGAAGTGGTGAATCGCGGGGAAAGCATCGACTTCGCACGCAAAGGGGAAAGTCCACAAGTAATGAGAAAAATCATCAACCACCACAAGATAATATTTATAGCCGTAAATACCGAGTACGGGCGATGTCCACAAGTCGCAAAGTGTACAAGATCAAAACGGTGAGCCGCATGAGAAAAGGAACTGGAAAAAGGAAGACGAACATGACGGCCCAACTGGCACGCATGACACAACTGCTCATCATGAACTCGAGTACAACGAATGTCTGAGCTATGAGGCTTGCAATCTGTCATCCCAGCCCGCTCAAGTATGTCCAGAGTGTACTGACGCTGGTGAAGAAGAAGCCCAGCTGGATGAGGCTCAACAGTGACTCCAAGAAAGTGGTGAAGCACACCCAAATCCTTCATCGCAAACTCCTGCTGAAGAGAGGTGATGATCCGGCGACGAAGTGACTCACTGGAGGCTGTCATCGGGGACTATGTCATCCACATAGAGTAGAGATATACGTCTCGGCCCCATGGTGATAGATGTACGGGACGTGTCCGACTTGGCCTCCACAAAACCAAGTGTCGGGAGGAAAGCAAAGCAAACCCGTGGTTCCATGCCCGGGAGCCTCGCTTGAGGCCATAGAGAGACTTGTTGAGACGGCGAGACCATCTCGTGGCCGGAGGAGTCCACAAACCCGGTTGGCCGACCGCAGACTGTCTCGGTGAGAAGACCATGCGAAAAGCATTCTTCACATCCACTGGTGCACGGGCCAAGAGCGGGTGAGAGCGTGAGAGTACGGTGCGGACGAGCGTGCTTCACCACCGGATGAAGGTCTCATCATAGTCAACCCCGGGGCGCCGAGTGAAACCCCGGAGTACCCACCGAGCCTTGTACCGCTCAAGTGTACCATCGGCCCGGCTTGTGGGTCCGCATCCACTTGCCTAGCCGGTGACGACGTTGGCACCTCGCGGACGGGGCACCGATCCTGTGTCCGGGTTGGCGAGGAGGGCCGCGTACTCCTCTTCCATCGCACGGCGCATAAGGGTCCAAGGCCTCGCGGACGGAAGAGGGTACCGGAGAGATCCCCGTCTCGCGGTGGCGGAGAGGGCTCGCGGACGGACGCCCGCCTCGTCACCATAGGGTGAATGTGACGAGGGTCCCGGTGAAGAATGGCGGGTGGTAGACCGGTGTGGTGACACGGGCACCCATCGGTCGAGGCGGTGGCGATGGTGTCTCCGCGGAGAGGAGGACACCACCGGCGGTGCAGGTGACCCTGGCGAAGAAGGGGTCACCGGCGGAGGCGGATTGTGGACCATCTGGGGTGCAACAAGAACATCAGGAAGGCGAAAAGAGCCATGGGCACCAGCGGCACCCACAGATGTGACAGGAAGACACGAGCCATTGGCGACCATGATAGACGAAGGGTGTGAGGAAGGAGGAGAGGAGGACGAGAGTATCTGCCTAGGGTTTTCGGGTGTGCGTGCCCATGAGGCTAGGCCCATGAGGCCCATGTATGCTACACCTTATAGCTACCCTTCTAGGGTAAGCCAAATCAATAGAGAACACAATTCCAACAGCCAGGAGTACAAGGACATATTCTCCTTCAGAAGACACTGGCAAGCAGAACAGTTCTTTGTACATCAGGTTGCTGTTTTGGTAACTGACAGTTCAATGAACAACAAAAATCATGTCTCAACAAGAGGAGACACCAGAGGTATATTATGGACACGGATTTGGAAAAGACATTCTTTAGTGATGTGGTTTAGTTATATCTACATCAATGGTACAACAGCAATTTATATGCCGATGATGAAGCCTATGCAGTAATGAGATTTGTTAGATGAACTATCATTATTGTTCAATGGGTTGACTGCAGATTCTTATTTAACCAAGCTTCAATGCTCAAAAATAATTTAACCAAGCTTAATTATGCTTGACCATGCCCATGCTACTGAAGATGGAGATGCAAAGTTATGAAACTGTTTATGAATTATGATATAACTTGAAATCTATGGAATTTGAACACCACTTTTTTCATGTAATTTCAAACACAAGAGGACAATAATCTTTCTAGGTTTGACCTCAGTTTAGCCTTGATATTATTTGGCTCATGATCCCCTGGATGCTGCATTCATATGATTGTAACCTGAAGTACGAAACCATCTACTTCACATCCTTCGATTATCAAAGGCAGAGCATAACTCCCAAGCCAAATTCACCTGGTTTGAGCAGGTTCCTATTCGAAGAACCCTTAGGGAGTGCAGACAGTTTGGGAAGAGAACTAACAATGTCCAAATGAAGGGTTTGGATGACACTTGACCCTTGTTTTTCCTTTTCTTTCTTTTTACTTCCTGACCAAGGACAACTGTGAACTTTGGCATGGTCTATTGTGATTGAGTCTCATGCTAAACAAAAGTCAAGTTCTCTCTCCAATCACCATAGCAATATCATAGCAATAGCAACCCAAAATTGATTTCATATGATGTCCAGTGATTCAAGTGCATTGTTTTATCTCATCTCACCTCTACGGTTTCAACCACAAAAGAACTTGAAATTTGCTAATGTGGAAAAGAACTTAAAGCTCCAAAACAATTTTATTAAAAAATTCTTCGTTTTTCTTGATTTATTACTACGTGAAATGGATGCACACAAGGAGACCTCAAACCTACTCAACTTTGAGCACATGTGTAGCAAGCAGCAGATGCATAAAACATGTAAGGCCATGATAATATCAACAACAGATACTGGACACCCTATTGGGACGGGGCTGTGACCATCCATTCTACCCCAGTGGCCACCAATGAGTAAGCTATCCCTACACAGAAACTAAAGGAAGGGAATGAATCTGGGCAGGAAGCAACTGGAATCATCAGAAGCAGCGGCACGGACAAGACGATGGCCTCATTGGCAACAAGATGTGGCTTCTGCTGCACAGAAGCAGCAGAGCTCGGCTGGTTGAAACTAATTCTAGCTCTGCTCCAGCCTCCGGGATGGTAAAAACAATGTTCCATTCTTATTTGCTGATTAAGCATACCAGCTCTGTCTAGTAGTGTAATGAATTGCCACATGAGACAAACAACAGGTGCATCTAAACAGAAAGGTTATTTTTCTGTGCTTTGAATGGTTGAAGGATGAAGGTTCAATAGTTGACAGATTAAGTTGTTCTGGGTTAAGATGAGGTTATATATTAAGTTCAATAGTTGACAGATTAGGTTGTTCGGGTTAAGATGAGGTTATATATTAAGTTCAATAGTTGACAGATTAGGTTGTTCGGGTTAAGATGAGGTTACTAAGTTCTCAGGGTTAATAAACATTATCATGTATATTATTTTACTGTGCAATGGAGTTATCTGCCACAATGTGTGAGGTAACAATGATTGAAGAAACGAAGTTTTGATGACATTCTTCCTGCAAACAGGCACAATTACAATGGCTCATCGGGAGATGAGGAGATCAGCACAGTAGATAAATTTGATGCGAGATTATATGATTTATTATGCGAAGTAGATAAATATATATAAAGAGAATAGATGTAGTATTGAGTAGAGAAACGAGTGATGAGAATGAGACCTGATCCCGGTCCCCGTGGCGAACAGGAGCACGGTCTGCGCGACGTCGGGCGGACTAATCCTATCAAGCGCGAACCCGTCCCCCGTGACGGCGCCGAGCTCCACGACATCCCCATCCTTGAGGGCGCAGAGCCGCTCCGCGGTGGTCCCGGGAACGGTCTTGACGACGAACTCGAAGCGGGCGCCCGCGCCGGGGGCGAGGCGATGGCCATGAACGCCGGCTTGAGCGCGTCGCCCGCCCCGGGCACGCGGACCTTGAGGTACTGCCCCGGGGCGGTGTACGACTCCGCAAGCGCCGCGGCGTCGGAGAGGTCGACGACCACGTAGGAGACGAGGCCGTCGGCGGTGGCCGCGCTCACGGCGGCGACCGGCGCCGGGGTCCAGAGGGCCGTGTCCTGCTTCACGGCGTGGACCGCCGTGGTCAGGGAGCGGGAGCGGAGGCGGCCGCCGTGGAGGGAGGGGAGCGCGCGCGTCGGGAGCGGAGAGGCGGCGGCGGCGGCGGAGAGGTGGGGGCGGAGGGCGGCGAGCCGGTGAGGCGGCATCGGGGCCGCGGAGACGGCGGCCATTGCGACGGGGGAGTGAGGCGGACTGGAGAGGGTCGTTGGAGGCGCCGGCGAGAAAGCTGGAGTCTCAACGGATAGAGGGGGCCGTTTTATGGGCCTCTTTGGTCAGATGCTTCAAAAGCAGACAAAAAAAACGTGCTGCTGATAGGCAACCTCACGGAGTTCTAAATGAAACGTGTGATATATACTGCTTATATAGATTAGTTGTGGTATTCCCTACTCGGACATTCTCCTAGGGTCAGCTCACTTTGTTGGGCTTTATGTAGTATTCAGCAATGCTATGTCTAACACTTATATACAAGTAATTTTTAGAATGATGAGTGGTCTTCACTACATAGAGAGACCGACTACCGTTTTAGATATGTTGCACAAGTTAGGAGAGTTTAATTCTATCAGTCTTTGTGAAATTTGGTTGGAGATTTAATAATCGTATTGCGATCTAGTTTCCTTTACCTATTTTGCTCACTAGTTGGGCAGATGATGTTATTTTCTTGTCTCTA
Source organism: Themeda triandra (assembly GCA_018135685.1). NCBI lineage: Eukaryota > Viridiplantae > Streptophyta > Magnoliopsida > Poales > Poaceae > Themeda > Themeda triandra. The sequence goes on from JAENPR010000023.1 coordinate 140,983, forward strand.
CACGTGTGTGTCAAACATTTTGGCTGCTCTTTGTATTCCTAACTCTCAGCTGTGTACCATGGATGGATGATAGAAGCTTTAACTTTTTGTTCTCTTATCTAACAAACTTTCCTACTCAGACAAACCTCCAAAGTGGAGCTGCTATATGACAAAAGTATAACATAGCTTATTTTGGTGAAGTAAGGTCCAAACAAACTAACAATTTCACCATTGTGCTCAAGGGTTCCAGTGGTCTACCAATAAGGTTGGTAGAATGATGTTGTGGTCTATCATCATCATCTCACTCTCTAGTATTTTGTTTGGTTTGTGAAATATAATGAGTTGATCCATCACCACCCTATTCTTTACAACCTAATAATTACTAGTATAAGAAATGAGGTTGTTCCACTAAAGTTATAACATATCTACCTATCCTACTAATACATCATTTTTTTTCTATGTCCACACAAACGTCCTCCGTCGATAAGGCTACCATCCATCCACCCAAAAAGTATACACAAAAGAACAACACATTTAAAACGAACCGTCTAGATCTACTCTAGATCTTCTCTCTTCTTACTCATTACACAATCAAAGGTTAGGATTTAGTGTATCAAATCCTCCTCTTTCCCTCCCGCACCCACGCTCGCGTGCCCGCTCCCACACCGCGCCACACAAGCTAGGTTCGATTCCCCATCCTGTGCCCTCATCTTCTTAATCTTAAAAAATAAAATGAGATTTATTTATTTACTTTTTTTATAAAAAAAGCGACATCTGAGGGGAGACTGGGGTGGGCGGCGGCCTACGGGTGAGGTACGGGCGCGAAGGCCGCAGGGTCACGGAGGCGGCGGCTGGTCAGGGACGTAGAGCGTCACGTGCGAGCGTCATTCTGTGTGGGATGGACTATGTTCTACGAAGCATCTTGTGAAATTTGTGCGAGCGTCGTTCTGTGTGGGATGGACTAACGTTCTACGAAGCATCGGGTGGAGCGCCATCGGTAGGGCCGACGTACCGTCGTACCGATGTGCGGACGGTGGCAACGCCGCGTCACTGCCGCGGTGCCGGGGCTCGACCGATGTACGCCTGCAACACCCCGCTGCTGTCACCTCTCTCCTCTCTCCTCCCTCTCACGCATGCGCTGCTTTATCTGACATCGAGTCTCTCCGGTACCGCGCTAGGAATACCGTTCGACGCTCGGCCAGGGCATGCATACCGTCCCCCGCTGCAGCTCATTTTTTCATTCCGGGTTCGGTAAAAGGTGATGTGGAGGCATAGTGCGTGCTATTCCGTTCAGCAGTGCGGAAGGTCTGAGACACGGGATCCTCTCTTCCTGGCCTCCTGGGGTAAGGTTGCACGGAATAACTAAATCCGTACCTACTGGTTGTATTGCAGGAGAATTGCAGGCGGCAGGGCTCCGGCGAGGAGCTATTGGCAGCTACGGCGAGGCGCTATTGGCAGCTGCGTTGGAACGGTAGCGTGGAGCCATCAATGTTTCTCAAAATTGATAATTTCTCTTGACGCACTCTGCATCTGTGAGAGTTTTTGTCTACGATCAAGTTAATTTTCGCTGGATTCTACAAATAATATTGCTCAGGCTGTATGATAATTCAGTTCAGAGATGCCGTCATATCAGTTTCTCCTCAAAGGTCACCATAACTCAACAAGAGCACTGTGAGTGCGTTATGGGACTCTATAAATATTATTCTCAATGATATCTCAAGATTTGATTTTCTAATGTTACTCACTATTTGTTAGGGCTACAATATTGAGGATGTGACACGGTTGTCTAAACAATGGAAGGCCTCACCGTTGCCAATTGAACCTGCTCAACTTTTTATTGGCATCCTATCATCTTCTCTATCCAGGAGATTGTCTGATGTTACATGCTTTTTTGTGTTTTGGTAGGTTTCTATAGCTGAATTATTATTTCAATAACATTTACTGTTCAAAATTCTAGAAACAAAACACTTCACAAAATGGAATAAAGCAAGTCAATGAAGGGCCGGAGGAGGCAGATTACTTCGGGGGGACATTGTTATAGTTTCATTCATGGATATGTCACAGATGAGGTGAGACTATTTTTCACAGTTAAGACTTGTTGCATGTACATTATATGCCCCTTAAAAAGACTAAAAGAAAACCCTCAGATGACCATCCCTTAATGCTTAGTTACAGAATGCCTCAAGTTCACTGGCCCTCATTTTTCTTATATATTTTAAACAGGGGTCTAAAACTTGAAATTTTTATATCATTTTATTGTTTGTAACTTTTTATTTGCTTTTGTATTTTATCGTAGCGTCAACATGGGCTTATTGGCTTAATTGAAGTAGCACGGGCCACTAAAACAATGATACGTCATCATTTTATATGTTGTAACTTCTTCTAAGACATTTAAAAGGTAAAAACATTTTGAATAAAAACAACACATGATTATCTTGTAGTTGTTTCATTTGTTTTTTTTTTTTTGCTGATTCTGGATTATAGGAACAAAGTCAAATATAATTGTATGAAACTTAAACTACGAAAAAAAATCATCCTTAGATTGTTTTCATGTGTATTCATAAAATAAAACCATAGCATTAGCACGGGCATTAGACCTAATAGTTACTAGTATAAGAAATGAGGTTGTTCCACTAAAGAGCATCTCCAAGGGTTTTGCATTTTTGCTTTGGCATTTGTAGTCATTTGCCAACTCTCAAAACAAAATGCAAAAATATAAAAGAGGACATCTCCAACCGTTTTGCAATTTTGACTTGGCAATTACCCAAAATAGGTAGTGTGGGTGGATGGATGTGGTGCGAGAGTCGCGCGCGGGGACGTCGGAGGCAGCGCATGCGACAAATGCCAAGCGCGAGGGGCTTGGCATATATGCCAAGTCTTCCCCTCCAAATGCCAAGTTAATGAAAATGCAAAGCCTAAATGCATAACCATTGGAGAGGGTTTTTTTAGGAGTTTTATGCAAATTAGTAAATGCCAAGTCTAAATGCATACATATATTTAGTTTGAGGGCCCGTTCCATACAGCATTGGGCATCTTATTAACAATGAATTGATTTCCCAAACAAAACACACGCCACATACGTCAAGAGACGCGCTAGGCAGGCAGGTACAATTTGCGATAATAAAGCTTCAACGGGAGAAAGAAAATACTCCCTCCGTTCCAATTTATAAGACGTTTGACTTTTTTTTACATAAACTTTGACCGCTCGCTTTATTCAAAAATTTATTCAAAATATCACTTTTTTGACATGGCTTCCTTTTTATTAATAAATATTCTTCAATAATGACTTGAATTTGACTGTTTTTTAACAAATTTTTTGAATAAAACGAGTGGTTGGTTGAAAAAGTCAAACGCCTTATAAATTAGAACGGATTAAGTACTATATATGCACGTGCTCAAAAGAGTGAGGCCGATCGGAAATGTATGTCGGAGAGCCATGCTTCCGTCCGATACGATAAAGCGAGAAAAAAAAATCCCAACGGATATAATCCGTACATTTTTTATATCGATTCATTCAGACACGTGTAGTATTTCGAGAGAGGAAAAAACATCTGTCAAATTAGGGACACGGGTGGTTCACATATCACGCTCACCACACGGGCGGCGCGGGGAAGGCGTGGGCTACGCGTCCGGCAAACAACGACGCGTTCGTCACAACTCTTCACAAGCTGACGATTCGTCGTCTGATGATTCTGACCGTGCTACAATCACCACCAGACAATACATGGATGGCATCATGTCATCATCATTTCTAACACAATTTAGCAACAAAACCCTTAATCTCATGATTGGCATCATGTCATCATCATTTCTAATACAATTTAGCTACAAAACCTTAATCTCATGCGTAACGTCCCCATGATTAGAGAGCGTTGTATGACTTCGGGTTGTTAGGATGATCTCAATCCCGAGTTGGGCCCAACGGCCCAAGGGGCCCCTGTGAACGCATACGATCGGGGCGCCACCCCATCTATGGCTGGAGGCCCTGTCACACCCACAGGTTATAAAAAGAAGGTGGGGGCCGGGCTCGAAGCGCACGAGGTTCACCGTGAGCCGCCACACCCACCTACAAACCCTAATCCGATCTAGGAGTGGCGTTGACCCGTGGACGGAAGCACCTCCGCGCGCCGCCATCGCAGATCTTGCTCGACCATCTTCTTCCCGACGGTCGCTCCCCCCTCTCGCTTCGACACGATGGGCGACAACAGTAGCGCCGCCGGATCGGATCTTCTTCCACCGGCGCGATCAAGCCCTCAGTAAAGCTTTTCCTACTCCTCTTCTCTATCTCTACCTCACGCCTACCAATCCCCAAAGGTTGTACCCGCTAGATCTCACTGCTAGACGATTCTAGACCTAACAATGGTATCAGACGCCTAACTAGTATGTGGATCTAGTTTTTTTGGGGTGCAAATTGTTGATCCCTTCGGATCAAGAAAGTAAAAGGGACACTAATTTCGAATCGATACAGAAACCTTAACCCTAACCCTAGAGAATAGATCGGGAAAGGAACCGAAAAAGAAAAGGGGACGAAAACCTAACCCTCACTGGGGGCAAAGAAAAGAAGAAGACCGAGGGAGGCGAGCCTACTTGGTTCCCTACCTCGACGAACAGCCGGCCGCGCGTGTGGCACCGCCCCCATGGCCACTGGGACGGCGCGGCGGCCCTCCGGCGAGCGCGCGCACCGGCGAAGAGCCTCAGGGCGCCGCCGTCTTCTTCCTCCAGCCGGACTTGAGCACCTCACTGACGAGAGGCAGAGCGCCATCACAAGGCTACTCGACGGTGGCTCGCTCCGCTCTCGGGCGAGCGCAGCACGGCGGCGAGGAGCCCCGCGGTGGCGCTGTCGTCATCCTCCTCACCGGACCGGCCATGGAGGCCGCCGCTCCGCTGCTCGGCGCAGAGAGGAGAGGAAGAGAGCTGGCTGCGGCTGAGAGAGTGAAGGGAAGAGGAGAATGGGAGTTAGGGTTTCGGGTGGAACCGGCTCGCTAGTTTTGATCCGGCCGAAATCGGCGCTCGTCCGTCGGATGAGATTGGGCGGCCGAGATCGCTCGGGCCAAGTTTCGGCCCAGGCGGGCGGAGGCGGCAGGCCGATTTGCCGGCCCAGGCCCACGTTAGGGCCTGGGACCGGATCGGCATCAGCGCCGACGCGCAAGGCCGAGATGGGCCGGTCGTTTTGCCTGTTGGGCCAAAAAGAGAAATAAAAAAAAAAGAAAAAAAAAAGAAAAAGCGCTCGGCGGGCCGCTGCGCTAGGGTCCGCGTTGCGCTTGCTTTATAAAAAAGGCGAGCGCAAAGCGGCTGGGCTGGGCCGCCAGCCACCATCGCGCGCGCACGCGAGGCCATGGGCCGAGGCTGGTTTTTTGGGCCGATTGGCCGGTTAAACAAGACAATTGATTTTTTCATGTTTTATTTTTCGTAGAAAGGTTTTGAGCATTTTTTGCTCAAATTGAATTGTTTTTTGATGCAAATCTCATGCAAATTTTGATCCAACGACATTTTTGCACCGAGAGCAAAGAAAAGTTATTTCATGTTTCGGAAAACCGATTATGCAAAGTTAAAGTTTCCGCTGCATATTTAAAGTTATTATCGTTTTCATTGTTAAATTCGAACCAACGGGAGAGTTTAATATTTAAAAATGGATAATTTTACCGTGATTATAATGTTGTTATTATTCTGACCAACGTTGATTAATAGCAATATTATGATTTTGATTAACAGTTATTGCCCTACATTAATTCTATTTACGCCAACGGTGATTTAGAATTATTGCAAAGTAAATTTTATATTATGTTCTCACCTCATATGAATTGTAATTTCAGGTAGTTCCTCCCGATGTCCGCCTTGAGAGAGATTCCACCACCGAGGGAGACAACTACCTTGAGTGGAAGAGGAAGATTGACTTCACTTTCACTATAATGAAGTTGATTTGGGTGCTCATCAACCGTGTCCCACAAAACTCCGTGGAACCGGTGCGGAGACCAAAGTGAAAGTGATGAAGCATGGGACAAAAGGGTGAAAGATTTTGGCCCTATTAAGATGGCTTATGACATAAAGCATACTCGATGGGTCGTGACAACAAGAAATGTTGTCTTGTCATTGAGAATACAATTGACCCACTCTTACAGGGGTCAATTGAAAAGTGTGACACCGGTCTTGCTTACTTTGAGAGGATCAAGAACCAGTTCTTGGTTCCTCCAAAGTGTATGCTACCCATTTGTTCAAGCAATTGACAAATGAAAAGTACAAGGAGGTAGCATACGTGACCATATTTTGAAAATGAGTCACTTGGCAAATAAGCTAAAAGGAATGGATCTGGAGATACAACCACAGCTCCTTATCCATTTTGTTTTTGCTTCCTTGCCTAAAGAGTATGAGAACTTTGTCATAAGCTACAACATGCAGCCTGAGAAATGGGACTTAGACAAGCTCATTGCTCAGTGTGTTGATGAGGAGCTCAGGATCAATGGCCAACAAGGTGGCCAAGCGAACCTGGTCAAAGGGAAGGGCAAAAGGCCCTTCAATCCTGGCTCCCCAGCAAAGAGAGGTCCTATGCAACAAAAACCACAGTTTCAGCAACAGGGCAAGCCACAGGAAGGTGAAAACTTGTGTGGATCAGTGGTAAGGAGGGGCACAAGAAGACCCGCGCCTGGATGGTTAAGGAGCTTATGAAGAAAAAGGGTGAGAATATTATTTCATTTATAAATGAATCTGTATGTAAAGTTTTCAAAGTCAACATGGTTTATTGACTCTGGTGCAACCATTCATGTTGCAAATTCCTTACAGGGATTCACTTCGACGAGAACTACGCTAAAAAGAGAAGAGGCCATTAGCGTTGCGAATGGCGTACAGGCTGCAGTGGAGGCAATTGGAGATGTAGCATTAGATTTACCTAATGGCTATAGTCTTACTTTGAGAGATGTTTTTTATGTTCCTACACTGCAGCGCAATTTGATAAGTGTAATAAAGTTGGATGATTCAGGTTTTACCTGTAATTTTGGACATGGCAAATGTGTCATTTGGTTTAATGATATTTGTGTTGGTCTTGCCTTCCGACAAGAATTATATATGTTATCGCTATGTGAAAGTGTGAATTCCGTATGTAATGTGAATGATAGCGTTTCCTCGTCTACAAATGAGAAAAGAAAAGAAAGCGAACTACAACGCAACGGCGAAATTATGGCACTTGTCGTTTAGGCCATATTTCGAGGGGAGAATAGAAAGACTAGTAAAGAATGAAATTCTTCCTCCTTTGGAGTTATTTGAATTAGAGCAATGCATCGATTGCATAAAAGAAAAATATGTAAAGCAAATTAAAAAGAATGCCAAACGAAGCACGGTGAATATTAGAGATCATTCACACCGACATTTGTGGTCCCTTTCTGTAAAGAGTGTGGATGGCTATGATTCGTTCATTACATTCACGTAGACGATTACTCCGGTTTGGCTATATTTATCCAATTAAAGGAAGAGATGAAGCATTGGATAAATTTAAAATATTTAAGGTGAAGTAGAAAATCAGCATAGTTTAAAGATTAAGCTAGTCCGGTCCGACCGTGGGGAGTACTATGGTCGGCATACCCCATATGGTCAAGTTTGGACCTTTCGAAAGGTTTCTGGGGAAAATGGTATAGTTAACCGTATTCCATGCCGGGTGAACCTGCCAAAATGGAGTAGTGAAAGGCGTAACCGTACCACGATGGATATGGTGCGCAAGTATGATGAGTTACTCTAATTTACCATTGAGTTTATGGATAGAGGCATTAAAAACCTCCATTCATATTCTCAATAGAGTGCCAAGTAAATCGGTGCCCAAAACACCGTATGAATTATGGACGGGAAGGGTACCTTCACTAGATCACTTGCGTGTGGGGTGTCCCGCCGAGGCTAAAGTGTTTAACCCAAATATTGGAAAACTTGATCCCAAAATAGTGAGTTGCCATTTTATTGGCTATCCCGAAAGGTCAAAAGGTTATCGTTTCTTGTCCCGATAGACTCACAAAGTTTGTGGAAACGAGACACGCTATTTTTCTAGAGGATGAAATGATGAGGGGAGTATGGCCGCTCGAAAAATTGATCTTGAAGAGAAGCGGGTGTATGCACCCAATCCCGTGATTCAGAGCCATTTTTCGAGCTACCTATTGTTCCTGCACCAATAGTGCAAGACACTGTGGAGCAAGAACCTGTCGTTGTTCCTCCTGTGGTAACAACAGAGGAAAATGAGGAACCTATTCATCAGGAACCCATTGAAAATGTTGCCACAAATGAGGGGGAGCAATCTCAGCCTCCAACAGTAGATGTGCCAAATGTAGAGGCCCCTAGGTCTCAAAGAGAAAGAAGGCCAGTTATCTCCAGTGATATATATGAATTAAATAATATCACCGAAGAGTATCAAATGGAGGGTGATCCCACCTCATTTGAACAAGCCATGAGAAGCGATCATTCATCCAAGTGGTTTGAAGCCATGGAAGATGAAATGAGATCGATGTGTGCCAACGATGTTTGGGACGTGGAAGAAATTCCCAAAGGAGCCAAAACAAAGAGGGCCGTAAATGGGTCTACAAAATAAAATATGACTCCCAAGGGAACATAGAGAGATTTAAAGCGCGACTTGTGGCTAAAGGTTTCACACAAAGGGAGGGAATTGATTACACCGAGACCTTTTCTCCAGTCTCATGCAAAGATTCTCTCAGAATAATAATGGCATTGGTGGCACACTATGATTTAGAGTTGCATCAGATGGATGTGAAGACGGCATTCCTAAATGGGGATTTGGAGGAAAATGTCTACATGGCACAACCGAAAGGTTTTGTCGTAGAAGGCAAAGAAAAGATGGGATGTCGCCTAAAGAAATCGATTTATGGGTTAAAGCAAGCTTCAAGGCAGTGGAACTTGAAGTTTGATAAAACTATAAAGAATTTTGGGTTTAAAGCAAATGTCGAGAACAATTGTGTTTATACAAAGTTTAAGAATGGGAAATACATTTTCCTAGTCCCGTACGTAGACGATATTTTACTTGCAAGTAATGATATGAGTCTACTACAGAAACAAAAAGATTTTTGTCCTCAAAGTTTGAGATGAAAGATCTTGGTGAAGCTTCTTATGTTTTGGGCATAGAAATTCACCGAGATAGAAGAAAGGGGTATTAGGACTGTCTCAAAAGGCATACATAGAAAGGGTCTTGGAGAAATTCCGATGCATAAATATAGTCCATCACCCGCACCTATAGTCAAGGGCGATAAGTATGGGGATTTTCGGTGTCCCAAGAATGAGTATGAGCTCAACCAAATGAAAAGTGTGCCATATGCTTCAGCTGTTGGACACTTACTGATGTATGCTCAAGTATGCACACGCCCGACTTGGCTTATGTAACCGGCCGCTTGGCGAGATTCCAAAGTAATCCGTGTGTTGAACACCGGAAACCGGTAAAGAAAGTTTTGCGATATTTACAAGGTACAAAAGACCCGATGCTAACATACGAAGATCCGAGTCCCTAAAGATCTTAGGATACTCGTATTCGATTATACGGGAGATGACAGAAAAGTCCACATCCGGATATGTGTTCACTCTCGCAAAAGGAGCTATATCATGGAAAAGCTCAAAACAAACAGTTACTACAAACTCTACTATGTATGCCGAGTTTGTAGCATGTTATGAGGCATCGAGGGCGGTGTGAATTGGCTAAAGAAATTCATACCCGGTTTAAAAGTGGTCGATGACATCAATGGACCAATGACTCTATACTTGTGATAATAATCCAGCCTATAGAGTATGCTCACAACAATAGGTCAAGTGGTGCTGCCAAACACATTGACATAAAGTACTATGTTGTGAAAGAGAAAATCCAGATCGTGTTATAAATCTTGAGCACATAAGCACCGAAAAGATGCTCGCGGATCCGCTTACAAAAGGCTTACCACCCAAAGTGTTCATTGAACACGTAGCCGGCATGGGTTTAAGGAGAAGCCTATGATTCCCGGATAATAATAAGGGCCCAAAGATAAAGTATTTATTTGTTTCAAACCAGAGATATGTATTGTAGCTGTGAAATCCAACGGCAAAAGACCGTGACAATGAAACATGTTCTATGCACAAATCTGAGATGGAATAAGTAAAATGAAAAGCTTAAAGTGAAAAGAGTAAAGTTAAAGATAAAGTTAAAGATGAGATCGGGGGGAGAATGTTAGGATGATCAACGGCCCAACTCGGGCCCTTGTGAACCTTGCGCTCGATCGGGGGCGCCTGTCCCCCATCTATGGCGGAGGGCCCCCGTCACCCCGCGCTATAAAAAGAAGGTGGGGGCCGGCGGCTCAAGGCACGAGGTTCACCGTGAGCCGCCACACCCACCTACAAACCCTAATCCGATCTAGGAGGGGCGCAGCCAGTGACGGGAAGCACCTCCGCGCCGCCGCCACTGCACTGCCCCGACCATCTTCTTCCCGACGGTCGCTCCCCCCTCTGCTTCGACACGATGGGTGACAACAGTAGCGCCGCCGCCGGATCTTCTTCCACTGCGCCAGTCAAGCCCTCTGGTAAAGCTTTTCCTACTCCTCTTCTCTATCTCTACCTCACTGCCTACCAATCCCCAAAGGTTGTACCCGCTAGATCTCACTGCTAGACGATTCTAGACCTAACACGGATCTCCCTTTTTACCGGCCTCTCTGACTTCGACCGAGGATGGAAACCTGCCATGGCCAAGGTCGATTCGATCATCTGAGCATTGAGAACGAAGTAGATGATGATGAAGTTGTGAGAGAGTAGTAGTGGGTTTCGTGTGGGATTCTGCTTATGCCGAGTGAGGTAATTTCTTGACGAACTCAGTGCACGTTTCATTTCATCTCTACTGATCATCTATCATACATCCACTAACTAGCTAGCTACTAGGATAAATAAACTGAAGAAGAATATCGCATCAGCATTTCTTTGCGGTTACCTTGAGACGATCAATGCGTACATTCATCATGGCATGGATGATCTGCAAACTTCAGGCCATGCTTCGTTATTGCTTCAGATTGGACGGTCCTACAAGCCCAAGTGCAACCTCCGATTCCGATCCGTCAGTATGGGACATAGAGAATGCCATACTGTAGGTCGCAGCCAAGCGTGCTTGTTTGCTTAGCTGCACGCTTGTTTGGTTGAGTTGGTGGCTGACATTTCATTGTATCAAAATATCTTGATCCAGGACTGTAAGCTAGACATGACGACAAACCTACCTGCTTGGTACCACAACAGTAATACTATGCATCAATGCGCTCCATATATATAGGCGTGTGCTAGCTAAAAAAGTGTTTTCTAATGAACATATTTAGGCGACGTTTGTGCGAATATTAGAATGAGTCTAGTTTCAAAAATCATGATAGTTTACTTATTACTTAATACTTAGAGTGTTTAGTTTGAGGATGAACTCCATTCTAGATGAGTACGTTCCTCATATTTGGTGGAAATAACTTCCGTCATCATACTAGTACTAATTATTAACTTGTGAGAAATTAGGTGACGATGTGTCAACCAATTTCATTCTATAAATCAAATAAAAAAGGTGAGGAATGAGGAGACGGTGGACTAATATTATTTCTCAAACAAAAACACGCCATAATAATGTCCGAACATCCGGAAGATGCAACATGTGTGGTTGGCCCTGCACTGCACAAAGCCTCTTTCCTCCATCGGAGACTTTACTGCAGCGTGACACAGTCATCTTATATGGTGGATTGCGTAGTCAGCTGAATTATGCAAGAAAAATTGTGTGCCCCTCGCACACTGCATGACCTATTATTGTGCGTTTCTTCGTTCCAACTTCAAGTATACCTCTACTTGGGTCAAAATGCCCAAAAGATACAGCATCAATTCCAAACTTATAAACTGAGAAGACGAATCTTAAAGTTTCAAGTATGGTCTCGTCAGTGAACTCATCAAGACATATATTATATAGGATGATTTCCACTGGTACAGAAATGATGTATGGGTGGTATTACTGGAAAGGAAAAATATTTCTTTTGGGTAAATGATAAGGTAAACTAATTACATTGGGTAAAATGTAAGGTGAACCTATCTGTAGATATACACAATTTCGGAACCGGTATACATGACTGTTCTGATGAATTGTTTCTACAATGGACCACCTCCAATTCTTGTTTGAGATGGCATGATTTCCTAACCTTTGATTAGACCAACGGGGGCCTTATGCACATGAAAATTAATTATTGACGAGAGAACAAAATCCTAAACGGAGCTCATATCATGATCGGAATGAATATATGCTGGAGGACTCCACTTGAGTTGCCACAATGGCAAAACCCCTGGGAGCAATCTAAGATGCTGACGTCTCAGCGTCTCCATTATCAGAATTTGATGAACCACCGCCATTGGCCATCTCAGTATCACCATCACTCTGTCCCATGAACAGGTCTGCCTTGCTACGCCTCTGCGACCCAACTTTCCTTTGTTCTAGAGCAAAAGAAATGAGCAAGTTATGAGCAACGTTTAAGCCATAAACAGTTAGCAATGTTTAAGCCGCAAAAATTAAAATGATAGCAAATTTTGGGTCTTACTTTTGCTGGTTATCGTGTTGCGAGTCACTGCTAAGAAGCCCTCCCAGGTGTACTTCCGTAGTTCCTGCTTCTCTTCCTCAGTAAGCTCATAATTTGGCTCCCTTCCACACATAAAAGCAGCCCTGCCCAAAATTCGACTTCGTCAAATTTGAGGATTCATGGTGAATCATTAGCTATGCAACAAATTATGCATCCACATCGTATCAAAGCAACAAATTAGCAACTGTGTCTTCAATGGAGCAAATCCCAACATCCAGCTTGTGATTAGAAGCTTCCTTGAGGAGGCTTATCTCTGGTCTCTTGCTGGCGCTAAGGGTTTAGTGCATTTAGAAGTGGTCGCTATGTAGATGGCTTGATTCTGTTCAGGCTTGGTCGTGTGGTTTTTCTGTTACGGATGCATTTGTAACTAGTTCCTTTTTGGGTAAGGGTGTGATGGGTGGCGTTTGTTTTTTGTACTCTGTATTCCCCTTTTTCTTCTTTTTAATTAATGCAATGATACACAGCTCTTCTACGTATTCGAGAGAAAAAAAATGTGCTTCTGTGTGACCCCACAATGACTAACATATATATAGGTTCTTGTGTTGCCAAAAAGAGTACAAAGCAACAAAATGTGAAAACATAGTGCAAACACTTGTGTTTAAATGAAACACTACGGAAATAAGCTTGGTCTTGTGCAGATTTGAACTATAATGAATGCATGCATATAGGTAATATATGCATATCAACTCATAAAAAAATGAACTAACTGGAGTTCAGATTGAACACCAGAAGGATATACAGTTGGACATTAGTGAGAATTAACACAGAACAGCATTATATGATCTTATTTAAATCTAGTCAAATCATACTATGCCAGCAGGCTACCTTATTAATTTGAACACCATCTGGGTATATCAGATTGCATCAAGATGCTATGAGCATTAGCTAGCGTTGGGAAAAGGTAAAAAGTTCGTTAAGAATGGTGGAATTTTGGTCAGACAGGTGTGCAGTCATAGTCAAGCTAATACCTATCATAAAGTCGGGCTGCTTCCTCCTGTGTCCCAACAGTACCCAAATGAATCTGTTTCTTGTCAACTTTTATGGCAGCCTGCCATTTCATATTTTTGAAATAAACCCCCCTCATAATGCATGGCTCTTGATCCACGTACTGCTTTCTTTTATGTCGTTTTCTGCGCTTGATTTCCTTGCCTGAAGTGATAAGGCAAAAAAAATGCACTTTTCTTATCAGCTGTGGAGTAAACTGTAAAACTCAACTCGAGAGGATTAAGGTAGGACACACAAAAGAAAAGGTACAGGGATTCCTTTAGGGAAAAGCTACAGGCCCTAATGACACATTCCCAGCACAGCTATATGAGAAAAAAGTTGTCAACAACCATTTCCTATTGCAAACTATATTGTTTAAGGACACTTATGTGACAATGAAGAAAGCACAAGTTCTCTGAGATTTCCAAAACAGAATTCTAGAATATCAACTTCTTTGTATGTACCATAACCACAAGTAATCTGTACTTTTAAGTGAAGAAGAAATGTTAATAATACAGAACAAGAATGAAGTATAGACCTGGATAGTACTGGGTTTTCTCTTCCTTTGAATCATCAGAACCATTTGAGAATTTTGTAAGCACATCAGAAGTTGCCTGCGACGTAAAGGCAAACTTTGTTGAGAAAAATCATACTTGTCATTGTAGCCAACAAATTTTCAGTAAAGCTTGAAACACTCATCAGGCTATCTTAATGAGAACACAAGCAGGTAACATCAACACAAACTGAGATTTTTTTTTATTCCGTTATCTAGAAAAAAAAAAATTGAGTGTGTGCACATGTGCACCAATATACTCTTGTGCAAGATACTTCTTCAACACACAAAAAGTAATTATGCATACCAAGGGCAGCGGATGCACACTGAATGGCTTCAGATTGGAGTACGCAACTTCCACAGTTTTTTCATTTTCAATTGGCTTAGGAAGATCAACTGGTAATGAGTCTTTCCCTGAAACAAAAGCTAAACTCATGTGATTACTCAAAACATATAGCCAACCTCTTTGTTGGTATAGATACGCAGATGATCCCAGATAAGTCTTTATACTTTTGTTCACTTCAAATATTCTATCTTTAGGTTCTAATTGTAGAGAAAAATAATCACAGTCAAGCACCTGAAATTAATGATTCTTCAACATACTTTTGGGCTGCTAGTTGGTTAGTGACTGAACCAACTAAAATAGTAAAAACCATGTAGCTTCAATCAGTAACTTATCAATACACATGTATTTATTTCCATGTACACTAAGGATTCTGAACTGGGTTTGTCTTTTTGTATACATTAGGGATTCATTCGTATAGCAGGCTATTCCGAGAACACTTGTTGTATACTTCTATCCACACATATGAAAGTTCAAACATATCTTTTGGGGAAAAAACTTCATTTAGAGTTAATTGCTGCCTGACCATATAAAAAGTAAAGCTGGAATAGCAGGACAATTAATATGGTCATTCTAGGAACAATGTTCACATAATTGTAAAGAAAAGTTATTTATTTCTTATTTGGTAGAAAATAGTTTTGAAACTCAAAAGAACATATATATGACATAACCCTAAGGGCCTGTTTGGGTCCCTTCATTTTGGAGTAATTGAAATCTACTTAATAAATTAGGCTATTTAGTTTCGAATTTGAGATTCCCCAACTTTCCAAAGTTCACAAATAAGCCTATCTCAAATTCATAGGGTGGGAGATGGGAAATGGATTCTATAGATCACCATGCTATGTTTGCACTCACCAACTTAATTCAATTCCATTCCAAGTATAGCCTAGCTCAAATATGTGCCTAAACTACAATGAATTCAATTCCAAGGATCCAAACAGGCCCTAAGAGGAATTCTCAAAAGTGTGACTAAAGTACAAATTCTGGTACAGGCAGCAATTAACTTACAACCAAACTTCCAAATGGAAAACCTGCCCTCCTAATTTCCCATGGCCCTCGTTCCAAATATAACATTAAGAAAACTCGACCGGTGGGGAAAGACCGCCTCCACGGTATTTCATCAAGAAGAGCTCAACCGGAGCCCTGCCGAGACAGGTCACAAAAGCTGGGTCCCCTAACACATGGAGATGCCGCCCCGTGTTCTCGACGCTGTTGTTGGGAAATCTTACACAAGCAGCAAGAAGACCCAAATTCACAACTTAAAGTGGTTAGCAAGTGGCTTCAGTGGTGCTAATTTGGGTAGTTAGTTGCATGCAGTTCAGTCAATTGGCTAGGAGGAATAATAGGAAAGATGGGGAGTGGATTAGCCTTGATGGCTATTTACTTGTAACCCGCATGGGCTTAGGGATCAAGCAAGAAGTGAGTTGTTATGATCAGAGCCTCCCAGGGAGGGCGATCAGGCTCACATCTTGATCCTTAAGCCCATGCCGACCAAGGAAACTAGCGACTGACCATTTTTACCCAGCCTGAAATTAGCTCCCACAATGATCCATACCCAAGACCTGGGGTTCTAATATAACATTAAATTAAAAAAAAAACCTAATTCAACTAAGCTCTAACATATATGTGGGAATGTGGAGTATTGAATCTTTTAACAAAAATTAGACTAAGCATGAAAAACAACTCATAAAAACTGGAACACATAAAGATATGACTGAAAAGAAAAGGTACATAAAGTTTCCATTTCAAACAGCACACCATAATCGAAATGATAAGTATAAATGAAAGATGTGCTATGCTACTTCATATACAAGAAAAAAAAAATGTTCTTTTCATAATCATAACATAAATCCTCTGAGCAATTTTTACATCAAGGCAAGATATTTCAAGGTACTAAATGAGTTTCCTCTCTTACCAGAACAAAGACCCAATAGTCGACGTCGCCTCAAGCTAACCATACTTGAAATGCCACCTGCAGCAGAGTCAGAAATATGAAGAGATAATAAACAGCTGCTAAATTCGAGACTAAAATAAGAACAAGAAAAAAATCCATGTTTACAATGGCAGCACTCGTGTTTTATATCAGCCACATTGTTCAAAGATGCGACAAAATGATGTCTTGTCACATCAGTGCAGAGTGCACAAATAGGACTGCTGATATAGCATGCTTAATCGTTACATGCACTGTAGAGTACAGCCGAATTCCCATTAAAATGAGCAATAAACATGCCAGAATAGCATGAAAGGCTATTTGTACCTATCAGGTTCTTAAATTGCATGGCTACAAAGGAGAGACTTCATCAAATCTTCAACAAAAAAACACCTTTTTTGTGACAAAATTAAGGTCTTACATAAAAGATACAAAGGATATAATCACAAAAAGACAAAAATGGATGAAGCCATTTCCTATTTGTACAGGATGATAAACAGAGACAAAGTTCCAACTCATTCATCCAGTTCAATGCATCCCAGAACTCATGCAATGAGTATTCTACCATCTCAACTGATCTTTGAATCACCTTGAAAAATGAGTCCACTCAAATATCATAAGGCACTGACAGCTAAATAAGTGGATCTGCAGGCCCTAATTCTAAAATTCATAGTATTGATATAGGAGACATATAATCCAATTGAGTCAAATGGATTATCTGCAACCCCTGAGCATGTAATGACTATAGACACAGTAACCAACATGTATCCACAGTCACAAACCCCACAATTCCATTTTGACAATCTGGAAGAAACTTCACATATAATGCAGACACGGAACGGCAACAAATGAACAGTATTGGTGACAAAAGACCAGGTTTTCAAAACACCGTCCTACTGCACCTCATTTCTGAAAGGGTCCCGTTCCTAATCCTACCACATGGGGGCACTAGTCCGATTAAGCAAAGCTCAGTGAGAGAGCAACCTAAATGCAGTAAAGTCGAATGAATTAATAACCCCCTAAAAATAGAAGCAAGAATTATGTCAGTGTACTTGTCAGCTTAGCACAAAAGAGCAGGCACACTCCAGGGCCTACAGAATCTTGCTATACATCAGAGAGTCAAGTCCTGCGGACAGGAGCTTCTCTTTGAATTGCAAGCTGTATTGTAACAAAAAAAAAAAGAACAAAAAAACAGAGCAGCCTACCGCGTCCTGCAATGAGTCTCCAAACGAGAACTGCACGATCATCAGGCATTGATTGAAACCAAGAAGTACAAGAATCAAGGCTTGCCCCTCAAAGACTCGTTTTTTCAGGCGTAATTCTCACCACAACAACCGCTAATGTTCTATGATTAATCATCGACCTAATAACGAAAGAGAGAGAAAAAGAAAGATGAAAATCAATCACGACGAGAAACAGGGTGGGTGGCGAGACGTCTGGCCCAACCACCTCCTCTCCTCATCAGCCAGCCACCCAACCCTGGCAGGCAGGGGCAGGCAACAGCAGCAGCCCCCGCAAAGCAACCTCGCAATCCAAAGAAACCCTCCGGGGCGCGAGAATTCCGGCGCAAGGTCGTCCCCAACCACCGCCACCTTCCTTCCAATCAATCGGCCGCCAGTCAGCCACGACAACGCAACACACAAAACACAAGCACCCGCCCGCCGCCGGCGCGGCGGCAAGAGAGCGACGCGGAATTCAGCGCCGGCGGAAGCGCCGGCGGCGGTCAACCACAGCGCCCGCCGGCCGGCCGGCCGGCCGAGCAGAATTCAAGAGCCACGACGACACGGCGAATTCTGACCGTCAATGAATGTCGAGCAAGAACGCAGGGGCGTGAAGGGCACGTACCGGCGGCGGCGGGTGGAGCGAGGAGGCTGTGCGGAGGGAGGAGCGGGCGCGAGACGGTAAGGGAGGCAGGGGGAGGACGAAAGAAGTTGGTGGGAGAAGAAGTTGGCGAGGGATACAAAGAAGGTGGCTCTGGCTCACATCTACTACCACCACCACCACCACCTTTGTTTCTCTCTCTAGCCTTCCTCTCTCCTCTCCTCTCTCCTGCGACGACGAGGCGAGGCGACTTCTTATCTACGAGTACGGCCGCCACACCTGCTCGTCTCTCCTCCCGTTAATTACTTGGAGATGGAGATTTCCTTCCATCCGTGATCCGTTGCCGTTCCCCTTTTTTTATTTGTTTTTTTAATTATTTTTTGTGAAGGGCATCGGCCATTGGTGACGTCTCGCGTTGGCTACTGACTGCTGGTGGCGAGGATGGATGGATGGACGGGTTTGCCCCTGCGCGACTCGTTCGGTACGCCCGTGGACTTTTCGAGGTCAAGGGACACACGCTGATACTAATATAGGGATCGCTAGGTAAATAGTATTAAACTGGGGTGTCCTCTCTTGAAAACAGCACATGTTGCCAATCCGCTTAAGGAGAGTACAGTCTATATCTAAAATGCACGGTACTAAAAATTTAGGTGTGCAGTGTTAGTGTAGGACTCTTATAGAAAACACCTCATTTAGTGGTTTCAATTAGAGCTGAGTCTAGGCCTTGTTTAGTTCCCAATTCTGGGAGCCCAAAGTTGGTAGTTTGGCAGACTTTGACCTATGCAAAGACACCGTATGCTTGAATTTCGTTTGTATTTGTGAAATATTGTCCGAATTTTGATTAATTGGACTCAAAAGATTCGTCTCATGAAGTACAATAAAACTGTGCAATTAGTTTTTTATTTCATCTACATTTAGTACTCCATGCATGTACCGATATTTTGATGTGATGGCGAATCTTCTTTTTGCATAGTGGAATTTGGGAAGAATTCTGGAACTAAACAAGGCCTAAGTGTTCGAACGTCTCGACGACCTTTGGGGCTGGTGAGGACGCAGACTCGGCGGTCGGGTGTGGAGCTCGGCGACGATGCGTTTCGAAATGGAGATGGACGTTCGAGGGTCTATCATTATTGTTTCAATTAATAAGTAGATTTATTGTGTGTGAAAGTCAACTTTTCTGTCATACCTTGTGGGAAGTCATTCCTAGCAGGTGCCGGGATGCCTAGACACGACCCATGACACGCTTATGGCAGAAATGATGACCATTGGCATTTCTCATATCGAGCTAGAGACTGACTCGCGACGGGTGAAGGAATATTTGACAACACCTGCAAGGGATTTAACGTTTCGTGTGAGTTTCTTTGAAGATCTTCATGCTCTTCTTGATCATTTCAATGTTCCCTCTCGGTTATAATACACCAATGGATATGGAAACGCTCCATAGCAGAGCAATGGATAAAAATGAAATTATGAAATTCTTCATCTTCATCCTTCTACGTGATGACGACATCAACAATGATCACACCCAACCATCATGTCCCTACTGGTAGCCCAAGTCTCCCCCTCCCCCAAACGACCAATGCCATTGCCATATTTATGTCGTGGCGAACTACTTGTCTTATTCTCAGTAGTAACCAACAAGTCAAAACCCCACCATAGACTACATTCGCTATTAGTCTCTTTTTCAACTTCTTTGGCATCTTCTGTCCTCACCCTTTGAAAGCTTTAGTGCCGCCTCAACCCATTGCACTACCAGTCCACCACCGTAGCACTAGGATTAGCAATACCTTGCCTCTTGGCCATTTCTTGTTATCACATCCTCCAGATTTTGGATTGTAACATTTTTTCTATCTCAGACTATAACCCCCAATGTACGTAGGGGTGAAATTATATAGCTGAAAGTGAATCCACACATATTATGGGTTTTTTAGAATTAATAACAATGTGATTAGAGAAAGAAACTAATTGGATTATTAAGAATTGAAGCAAATGAGCTATGTGAAAGTGACTATGTTCCCTCTTCGTGAAAAAATAAATTTAATTAAATCTAATAAAGGGTTTTGGTTCGTGAATGGATTCTATTCGTTGGTTCTTATTGTGTTGGTTTGTAATAAGTACTAACAGAGTTCTTAGCAATGGGACCCACTTTCTAGTTTTCACGTGCTTCCTCCATCACAAAAAGAAGTGCTATTCTCATCTTATGATAAGTCAATCATTTTAACTTTAAACCCTTGTATATAATTAGTATCACTAGATGAATTACGGAGAATATTGTTCATAACAATAAACCTATTTTAAAACACAATTGTTTCTAATATTATTTATAAATTTATACTAAACTTAAAAGTGATCAGTACTAAACCTATTAGCCACGTTCTCTTTGGAACTTGGGAGAGTATGTACAGGTTGCATAGCGACGGAGTACCCAAATCTGCACAGCACACGCACACCGACGCGCACACGTGTGCACATAGCTCGAGACAGTGCCGCGAGGGAATAGAAGCAGCGGGCAAAAGCCAAGCTAGTAAAAATAGGGGAAAAAATGGTGGCACGTGCTGAGGGGTAAAACGGTCATTGAGGTGATAGTTCGATGGCGCGACGGCCGGGACCCCGGACGCTTCCGTTTGCGACGTCGGAAAACGAGGAGACGCCGCCGACGGCAACACCATCGTCCGCTCCCGGCCTGCGTTTGCTTTCAGCAGCAAGGGACGTGCCTCCTCCACAATTAAACGCCATGGACGGACATTTCTTCAGAAAAAATCCCTAAAAAAACGACATGACGGACATGTCTCTCTCTTTTTTTTTTTGGTGAACATGACGGACATGTCTCTGTGTGTATCGCTTCATTTTTTTCCCTGGGCAATAATCCACAATTTACAATATAATAATAAATATCTTCTGTTTGACTACTTTTTAGACTGATAGTGACAAGGATCTAGAGGAGCATTATGTGTAGAAGAAGCGGGCTTTGAAGATTGGGCTGGGCTTAGACCTAATTAAGATGGGCTTATTTCATGCTAGTTCCTTGTCTTGGGCTGGGGTCAAGTGAACAATGTGATCCTTCGCCCCCAAAGAAACAGAAAACAACAATAACAAAGAGCAGTTATGTTTTTTTAATAATGGATATTGAATACCCGGAACTTCTTCTATCGAAAAGATAGAATCTCGCCAATTATTACAAAGTTTTCTTATGGGCTCAAAACACCTGGCTGCACAACACTTATGCAGACCACCCGGAAACAAAAACGAAATAAAGTTCTTAAACTAAACATGACCAATATGTCTTGAGAATGACCACCCATTGGACCTAAAAAATTGCAACGCTGATGCTTCTTGGAGTTGTCCAACTTGGAGCAGTTGGTCCCGCTAATCATCATGTCGTTGCGAGACTTGCCCATTGCGAGCCAGGTGCGTTCCCCTAAAGAGTACCTGCAAAAAAAATTTTGGTCTACATTTTTCAAAAACCACTTCATTTAAGTTAACCAAATTGCCCATAAAAGTGCAGCATTTGCGGTTAATAACAATGAATTATACTTTTTGCATCCAATTTTTGACCAACGTAAGAACAAATCCCCCATATTTAATGGAGGTGATAAACCAAAAAGTATGTGTATAGCACGCCACAAGAATTTGGCATAAACACAATTAAAAAAAGAGATGGTCTATTGTTTCGGGATGATGACAAAAACAACGTGTATTTGTCACCTGTCCAGTGACGCCTAAGTAGATTGTCCTTAGTTAAAACCACTCCTTTTTTTCAAGTACCACATAAAATTTTTAATTTTCATTGGTATTTTAATTTGCCAATTATCTTGTGACACTCTAACCCCATTGTTAATCAACGCAACATACATGGATTTATTTGTATAGGTACCGAGATGCATTTAAGCCCCACACAAAGACATCCCTTTGCTCTGAAAAGTTAATATCATATACAGATGCAATAATTCTATGCCAAACACTTAGGTTTGCCCCTACTAAATTTCTTCGGAAAGAAATATTAAAAGGCACGCTCCTAAGTACTTGCGCTACTGAATCTTGTTTGCCTCTTACTATATTAAACAACGAAGAAAATTTGTCTTTAAGTGGCTTATTTCCCAACCAAGTGTCATACCAGTAACAGTGCGGGTCCCATCATTTATCCTAAATGAGCCAAATTTCATAAAAGACTCTCTAATGTTCATTACACTTTTTCGAAATGTGAATCCGTTGGTTTCTTGACATAACTCCCTAAAGTCTTATCCTTGATATATTTATTTCTTAGCAACTCTTGCCACATTCCATCCTCATTTAATAGTTTAAACAACCATTTGCTTAGTAAACATTTATTCCGAATATCCAAGTTTTGAATTCCCAAACCTCCTGGTCTTTCGGTTGACACAACACTTCCCATCTAGCTAACCTCGTATTTTTTCTTGTGTTGATCATTTTGCCAATAGAAACGGGATCGAACATGTCTATTTTCTCTAAGACCCCTCTTGGTATTTCGAAGAATGACATCATAAACATCAAGTAAACTAGACAAAGACCGAGTTTATTAACACCAAACGTCCCGCTACCGAGAGCATCTTACCTTTCCACCCGCTCGGTCTTTTTCTATCCTTTCTTCAATTATTTCCAATCTTTGTTGTTTAAATTCCTAGTGTTCATGGGTAGGCCTAGGTATCGAAAAGGGTACTTTCCAATGACACACCCGAACAAGCGCGAATAGAACTCTTCATGATCTTTTGCCTTGCCGAAACAAAATATTTCAATTTTATGAAAATTTATTTTCGGCCCGACACTTGTTCAAAGGTGCTTAGTAAAAATTTCATATTTATGCCTTTAGAACGTCATGACTCATGAAAATTACCGTATCATCCGCATATTGTAAGATAGATAGTCCATCATCTAATAAATTTGGAATAACCCCATCGATTTGTCCCTCGATTTGGCCTAGCTATAAGGATGGCCAACATGTCGACTACTATGTTAAATAGTATGGGCGACAGTGGGTCACCTGCTGCCTTAGCCTTTTTTTGTTTGGAAGTAATTTCCTAATTGATCGTTCACCTTGATATTTATATTTCCCCTTCCGTAAAGCATTTAATCCATTGGCACCATTTTTCCGAGAAACCTTTCATTCTTAAAGAGCCGTTATGTAATCCCCTCATAAAACAGAGAGAGAAGATAGTACTACATCTATTTGAAAATAAAAATATTATATTATGAAAACAGTACTATCTCGGTCTCAAATAAATTGATTTCTAGAATCACATAAAGTCAAACTATGTTATAACATTTCCTCAAAAAAGGGCCCTTTTGGTTCCTTAGGACTAAACTAAAGTGGACTAAAATATTTTAGTCAACTTTTAGTAGCTCTTGATGGACTAGTAAAACTAAAGTATTTTAGTCCATGTGTTTGGCTTTTTAGTCTCTAAAGTTACTAAACTTTAGTCCACTTTAGTTTAGGAGGTGGGAACCAAACACACTCTTAAGATAGTTTGACTTAGAACATCTATAAAAGCTGATATATTTTGAGGCAAAGGGAGCAAGTGCACTCTAAACGGAAAAAAAAAAACGCAAAAACTACTGAATTATTCATAGCCTAAGATATTAGTCATTTCTTATCCTCTATCCTATTCGCTCTCCTTGTCCAACTACCGAAGAAACCAACAACTCTCCCCAACGCAAGACCCTTACTTCCTTCTATCATCGATTCACATGAAGACATGGTTGTTGTTTAGAAAATGTTTCTTCGATTTTTATTTTCTTTCTCCTCAACAAATTGGTTGCCACATTAGCAAAATAAATTAATAGGGATAGAAAACCATGCTGGTTTCTACATTGGAATTGCCCTAACAGTCTCATAGGGACGCAAATGCCATTGCCCCTTTTGGCTTGTGTTAACACGAAAAATGGCGTCATCCTCATTTCTAGATATACTGTTTCTTTGCTTTGTTTGCTAAAACTATTGGTGTAAGTGACACCAGTGGGAAAAGCATCCACCTCCTCTTGAGACAAGGGAAATATGGACAAAATTTCTTTGGAAAGAATGGGATCCTAATTTGCTTTGTAGCAAAATATGTATGCCTTATGGCAGATGTAGTAGCAGACGACAATTTTACTATTTGTCTAAAATTATAAAGTATTTTAACTTTTGTAGATACTTGGTTTTTAAGGATTTAGACATATAATGTATGTTTAGATACGTATAGAAAATCAGACAACTTCAAACTGAGAAGATATGGAATGCATCTTTGCACCTAAAGTGATATCAACAAGCCCTGGTCTCACCATGCAAAGGCAGGTGGCTTACAACGTACACTAGTACACCCTTTTGGATGGGTTCATCTATCTATTACGAGAACCAAAAAAGAAAACTCCACGAAATAAAAAGAAGAGCTAACACAAAAATAAAAAAAAATCGCTAAGATGCAATAATTTGGATTTTTGAATGGCTTAATGAAAGTGTATAGCCGTGGTACCAAAAATACTATCCTTTGCAATACTGTTGCCAGGTCAACTCTTGTTACAAACATTGTTTAAAAAAAAAAAACTCTTGTTACAAAATATCAACATACCCAAGAAACATAAACTTTTTGATATGAACATATATTCAACTTAGTGTAGTTAAATACAATCAAAGTTAGCCATCTAGTATGCATCAATTGGAAATGGAAATGGAAATGGATC
The DNA here is from genome assembly GCA_018135685.1 of Themeda triandra. NCBI lineage: Eukaryota > Viridiplantae > Streptophyta > Magnoliopsida > Poales > Poaceae > Themeda > Themeda triandra. The sequence continues at coordinate 165,849 of JAENPR010000023.1, forward strand.
GAGTTGGAGCCACCCTATGTGCCCAGGTCAACATTACATGGGGTTGACAAGTGGGCAAGCTCAGTGGCGCTCGTCCGTGCCTAGTCTGGGGCGAATCCAGCAGAGCATGCTCGCACTCATTGGTTGGAGCGTCGAGGAAGATCCAATCCGGATCCGCCATCCTCCCAATACCAGAATTCCGGCCGCCGCGCACCACCACCCGCACGCTGGTTCGGCTAATCGACATTCCCATCGGGCATCGGACCAGCCTGGTGGCTCACCGCCAAAGCCACCAACAACACCCAGACCTTGAGCCGCTCCTTGTCAAAAAAAAAAAAAAAAAAAGACCTTGAGCCGCTGACTCGTGGGGCCACCGGTACGACCCCGGTCCGCGCCAATCTGGTACGCGTCCACGACCTCCCGGCCCCACGACCGCATTCCCATTCCCAGCTCCTGGTTCTACCCACGTCCACTGACATGTGGGACTCGGTATCTCCTGCCCCACCGGCCAGTGAGATCTAAACAAAAATGTCGGCGACGCGGCGAGACCCAGCCCGCGCCATTACGGCGCTATTATTATGACCCGCCTGCCGCTTCCCAAACACAAATCCCCATTCCCCGGTTAATTAAATCCCCACCTGTCCTCGTCTTCTTCTTCCTCCCCAGCGCTCCACCCCATCACCACCACTCCAGCACTGCTCGTCTGCTCGCTCAAGCTCAACGCCCCCACTCCTCTCCGTCCTGCAATGCGAGAGGCTCGGGGCGCGTGCGAGCTCTGAAGCCAGCCATGGCATCCGGCGCGGGGACCCCCGGGCGTTGGCCCGTCGCCGTCCTCGCTCTCCTCCTCCTCTTCCTCCTCGCCGCCACCGCGACCGCCGGGTCCGCGGCAGTGAGCGGGGACCGCCTCCGGGCGGAGCAGATCCGGAAGCAGGCCTCGGACGCGGCCGCGTCCGCCGCCGCGCTCGCCGCGGCCTCGCGCCGCCTCCACCTCGACCGCGCGCGCCACCTCCGCCTCCTCTCCTCGCTCCACCGCAACCTCACCACCACCCTCCGCGCCCTCTCCCTCGCCTCCACCTCCTCCTCCTCCGGCCCCGCCTCCGCCTCCGCCAACGTCTCGTCCTCCTCCGCCCGCCAGCTCGACCTCCAGGCCAAGGACCTCATCCGGGCCGCGCGGGGCGCCATCGCGGGCGCCAAGCCGCGCTTCGACCCGCAGCTCAAGATCCAGCGCCTCAAGGACGCCATCTTCGCGCAGAACGAGCTGCTGGCCCGCGCCAAGAAGCGCGGCGCCTTCGCGTCCCTCATCGCCGCCAAGTCCATCCCCAGGCCGCTCCACTGCCTCGCGGTGCGGCTCACCGCCGAGCGGATCGCCAGGCCGGAACAGTACGCGGACCCCGTCCCGCCGCCCAGGGCGCTCCAGGACCCCGCGCTCTTCCACTACGCCATCTTCTCCGACAACGTGCTCGCGGCCTCGTGCGTCGTGCGCTCCGCCGTCGCCAACTCCGACGACCCCGCCAAGCACGTCTTCCATGTCGTCACCGACCGGATGAACCTCGGCGCCATGCAGGTTTGCAAGTTACTACTGTACCCAAAAGATATTGCAAGTTGCAGTGCACAAGCAAAACTAGCCACATAGCCTATACGAGTCCTAGATCACCAAATCTTATAAAATAAGATATTTTGGTAAATACCTTGCTGGGACAGATCAAAAGTTCAGAACTGCTGATGGGAAACTGGCTGTTTGAGTACTGAAGTTTTGCCCTTTCAAGGTTTTCTTTTTCTTAAGAGATGGGAATACTATTCTTGTAATCACCAAAATATACTGGCTCAAATTTATCTAAGTGCTTACCAAAGCGAATTTGATTCACATCATCATTGCATTAATATTTTCTGCTGCGAGTGAATTTAAGAGTTTATGACATGTCTTTGCAGGTGATAATACGCCGAATGGACTTAAAAGGTGCACACTATGAGGTCAAAGCATTTGAGGACTACAAATTCCTCAACTCCTCATACGTTCCTGTGCTCCGGCAACTGGAGTCAGCAAACCTCCAGAAATTCTACTTTGAGAACAAGCTTGAGAACGCCACCAAAGATGCTAGCAATATGAAGTTTAGGAATCCCAAATACCTGTCTATGCTTAATCATTTGCGGTTCTATTTGCCTGAGATGTACCCGAAGCTACACCGGATACTTTTCCTGGATGATGATGTCGTGGTACAGAGGGATCTTACAGGACTCTGGAAGATTGACATGGATGGGAAGGTGAATGGGGCAGTTGAAACATGCTTTGGATCTTTTCATCGGTATAAACAGTATATGAACTTCTCACACCCCCTTATCAAAGCAAAGTTTAATCCTAATGCCTGTGGATGGGCATATGGAATGAATTTCTTTGATCTTGATTCTTGGAGGAGGGAGAAGTGTACTGAGCAGTACCATTATTGGCAGAATCAGGTAACGATTATAGCCTCTCTTTGGAAGTTTAGAATTTTTATTCTTATAGCTGATAAATGATAGGCAAAGCTGTTAGTTTGATAAGATAATCTGCATAGCTCGGGTATGGATCAATTGCAACAGCTGAAATCAATGTGTAGTATATGACTATTTAAATAGTCAAGCTGTTGATCTTGTTTAGTTAACACATGGCTCATCAAAAAGTTGAGGTCTGTGGTTATTGTCTAGTGCAATAAGTTAAACTACTGAAGTAAGCATAACCACGCCCCCACCCCTCCACCCCCCCATGAGGAAATATTTAATGTTCTAAGTCAATCCATGTAACATAGTAGTTTGCTGTGACTCAATGAAGATTAGCCAATAGTCCTTTTTTATTATTGATTATCATTGACGACTTCCTTACCATTTTCAGAACGAGAACCGGACATTATGGAAGCTAGGAACGCTACCCCCAGGCTTAATCACTTTCTACTCCACCACAAAACCTCTGGAGAAATCTTGGCATGTTCTTGGACTTGGATACAATCCGAGCATCAGCATGGAGGAGATTAGAAATGCTGCTGTTGTGCATTTCAATGGCAACATGAAGCCCTGGCTTGACATCGGTATGAACCAGTTCAGGCACCTTTGGACAAAGTATGTGGACTATGATGACTCATATATCCGTCAATGCAATTTTGCACCACCATAGAAAGGTTTAATTATCTGCATCGAAGAATCTCTATTCTTCCACGGAAAACCGTGCAGTTTGTCCATTAGAACTATAGACTGCCAATGAAGGGAAGGTGATATGCCTCAAGCACTGGAGAGATCCAAGGAGTTTCTCAAGTACAACTGAAGGGACCACCACAATTCTTTCTAGCTGATAATGTATGTCAGTAAGTTATGGTTAAAGTAATATTAGCCACATGACTACATGAGCATTATTACCGTTGTGTATGTTATCTCCGCAATACTGTGTGTATATGCCGAAGTCTGATATATTTTTGTTCAACGTGGATCCAAGAAGCAAAGTGCTAATATATGCACTCACCATTGCTCAAAGCATTTACAAAAAGCACTAGATACTAATTGTAGATTGAAACTCAGCAATGTTATTGTATATTTCTGTCACATTTTGTCACCGTGCTGGTGTAAAATTGACTGCTTGCCTGATAGCGTAGGTACTAGTTTTTTTTTTCGAACACGCAGGCTGCGTATCTTTGTATTAAGAAGAAAGCGTAGGTACTAGTCTCTCGTGTTCGTAGACAGTGAGGCCCTCTTTGGATTTGGATTGAAGGGATTTTTGCTGTTTCTTGTGTTTTTTTTTTCTTTTGAATTTGCCTTTGTACTATGTTTTGCAAAAAAGAAATGGAAGGAAAAACATGATTTCAATAGGTTGAATGATCAACGTACAAGGCAGAATCCACTCGAATCCAAGGGTAGATCCAGTCGGGCTACTGAGTAGCAAATCTACCGCTAGTGCTGTCCCGGCGCTCTGCCGAGATCCACCGCAATGAGCTCATGTCAGCTTGGGCTACCGACCTATTGCCGCCAGCTCAAGCTCCAGCCTCAAGGGCATATGATACGTTGCCACATTGTCCTTTTGCCTTTTGAACATTGCCTCATTTCACCTAATGCAAGCAAACGGGGGCTCGTGAAATCTTTTATAGTGAAATGGATCCAAACAGGGCCCAAGTCCCCAAACTCAAAGAGGACAACGAACCATCTGTATAGTATAGATTTTGAATCCTATGTTTGGACAGTTCATTCTTTCTTGGTGCAGAAAACGTAAAACTTCATCGGTATGTCCAACTACAAGGCACTCCAATCTTAACTCCTTCCTAATATATCTACAAAGGTCACCATACAGCTCAAAACTCCAATCCGGTCTATAGAGGCTCTGAGATTCTAACATCTTATGTGTGTTCAGCTAGAGCTGTCCGTGGAGCACATTCTCCGGTTTCTTCTAGGCACATTTGGTCAGGTGGTGGTGGATTCCCCATATCCCTAGTCTTGTGAAGCAGAAAAGTCCCCGCGACAATGGTCACAAACCCACATAGCTGTGTAGCGATCTGTGTTGCAGTCTGCGTGGCCCAGTCCTAGGAAGGAAAACCATGACAAACAAATATCAGTTTACAGGATAATATGCCTTGAACCCTATAGCAATGGAAGACCAATTGGAACAAGGCATGCTGATAAATAATTTTGGTTGGAATTTCTCTGAAAATCAGTTTTTTGTTTTCACTCTCTTCTTGAATGTCTAGTGGATGCAGTAAACGAAAAAAATTATGACCAATATACCATGCAAAAAATATGCACAAGTGGACAGTGAAATCACCTTGTACATGATCATGTTCGCAACAATGGTAAGAATGGTGAACATCACATAGTATACAGGAGAAACCACAGCCGTGTTGAATGAGTCCAGAGCCTAAAAAGTAACAAGAGGATGAAAAGAAAACAAAATTAAGAATTGCAAGACGAGTTTAACACAGAGTTATCTTTGCATGTGTATGTCATCCTGCCTATTAACTTCAATACCATACTTTTTCCATCTTCAAAAAAGAATTGTGGGTTATCTATGATTCAATGGCCAATTAGCAAGGGTTACAAGAAAGTCGCATTATTTCCAGATGTGGACAACAATTTTCTGAAGGGATTTCATCTTAACCAATGCCATGCCTAAAAATGTATATTTGTTTTAGTGTGTATGCTTGCTGAGAATGACATTATTGGAGTGTGTATTCCAGTGTGTATGCCTACCCCAACTTGCTTGGGATAAAAAGGCTTTGTTGTTGTTGTTGTTGTTGTTGTTGTTGTTATTGTTGTGTATGCTTGCTGAGAATATCAGTTTAAATATACTCAAGGAAGAAATAAGTCTGGAAAGCAGGAAATATGCAAAAATAAGATGCTACATGGTGATTATTTGATGGCATAGTGAAATAAAATTAGACAAGTAAACCAAATCTAAATGATGCAAAATGTGTATTTATGTCGTCGTAAGGCATGACCGAGAGTAGGAATGAAATAAATTGATCAAACTCATGCATAGCTCAGAATGACATTATTGGAGAATTGCAACAATTCCAGAACAAATTTCAAGAATGCATCCATACACCAGAACGCTTCTATACCTTGTTTAAGTAGTTTAACTGCACCAAGCAGCAAATAGTGACTACTACAATGAAGAACCATGTCTGAACGTAGATGAATTGATTTGATCCACTAAATGATAGCTTTAAAGCAATGGCAACTGCTTTTACACTGATAACCTGCCCAATCATAAAATTATGTTAATATAAAAGATAAATGAGATTTTTAAAATAATCTACTAATATTAATGTGATGTAATTCTCATGTACCGTAAGAGATCCCATTAATGAACAGATTGCTATGTAAACAAGCATCAATCTGTGTCCAGAGCGTTCAACAACCCGGAATATCAAAAAAAGAACGCAGGCCACCGTCACACATGAATAAACAATAAAACCTGCAATTCAGAAATGATGTGTACACATAAACATAGAGAGTCCAGTAAACCAGAACAAAGGCAGACAATAAAAAAGTCGGCAAAGTTTTTCTAGTATTAACTGAATTCCATAGTGACAGGAGATCAGTTACCTACCTGGCTGTGTTGCAAGATGCCATATTTCCTTCATAGAATCAATTTTTCTCTCCTTTGGGGCATGCAAAACTATACCAACGGAACCAACAACGCATAGTATGCAACCAACAATGCCAAACATGTGCAAATTTTCTTTCAGAATGAAGTGTGCGAGCACTGCACTGCATGAGCAAAAACATTAAACAGGAACACAAAACTATATGTGAAGTAATTTATGAAGATGGCAAAGCTCTACCTAAATATGATGCTTAGAGCTCCTAGAGGAGTGACAAGTACAGCAGGGGCAAATGCATATGCTGCAAAATTGGCTATCTCGCCTAGAATCACTGCAAGGTAAAACAAAATTATTAGTAAGAGTGAGCTTCTGCTTTATCATTACATAATGTTCCTAAAAATATAAGTATCACTGTCAGAAATACTGTTTTATACTTTACTGGTATTATAGCAGTAGTGTCCTACCCTTCAAATTGAAAAGAAAAATAAACGAAATTGATCAATAAACCACTTTGACACTCTATATTTCTTTCAAGTGATTCTTCATCAGATGATATAAACATCCCTTTACTGCTCCAAGTATTGGCAATGCAAGTCAGTAGACTCTTAACAAACCTTTTGAATTTTTATCATTCATAAAACTAAAAGTGCCATGACAGGATTCAAACAGCAAGGTTAGTTGAAACCCATGTATACTTAGAGCTAAGGCATGCGAGGTTTCCCAAGAAGATATCAACTTAAAAAGATGCATGCTGCTCTGCTCATTTGAATAGAACATAGCCAATATGGTTTCCTATTACTAGTGTGTGTCTCGTACTTAAGAATACAGTATCAAATATGTGGAGAGTGCTCTACAAACATTTTACTACAATTAGAAAAAAAACCGATGTAGACTCTTGGATCCTCTGGCATTTATGTCGAAGATGCAAAACACTAGCAGCATGGAGCAATCCAGGTGCTAATCTAGTCAAAGTAAGTATTTGCATGTTGGAACTTTAGTTAAGGCACAAACCCAATTTTACTGCTCCAAGATCATACAGGGCAAGTGCACAAGTGGATAATGAATAACTACAACTGTGACTTACTCAGGTTGTGTCACAAAATTCAGGAAATCATGAAACCATTCATCTTAAAAGGCATATCAATAAGATAATACATCAATAACAGAACTTAATAAGAAATGGAAGTGCAATCAGCTACAGGTGTACTACTAACGAGAAGTACTATATAGAAAGTATGATGTAATTGCTAATTCCCTTCAAAACATGATTTCAATTGACACTTACTAGTTATCATTCCCAACCACCATAACGGCTCATATAGATATGAGAAACCTCCAGAAGCTGCAATACATCAGCATAACAAATGAAATCAGAATTATCCACAGGATATACATAAAATCCCAAAAGACAAATATATCATTAAGCAAGCATTAAGAGTTATGTTTATGTGAAGCTCAGCTTGAACAACACTACACATTATCAAAGGTTTGTCCTAATTAAATAGCTTTTATGATACCTCAATAAAACAAAGCTTAGAAGAGGCACAACCTGCACGCCTTCCATTATCCCCAGCCTTCTTCAATCCAACTTTCTTGATCACAAAGCTAGAACCAATGAATGCACTAGATGACATGGCCAAAGTTAAGCCCCTCACATTGTCTAAAGACGCCACCATGTCTGGAAGAGATTCTTCTGTCAAGTACTATAAAAGAACCAATTCCTACAATCCAAGGGAAGAGAATAAGTAAAAAACAAAATTGGAAGAAAACCATCCAGATAAATATTAAAGAACCACAACTCATTGTCCCAATGTTCCTTATGAGAAAAAAGGAATATTTGATTACAACAAACATTATTTTTATTCATTCATTCATCTGAAGATGGCATAAACGAAATAACCAACCTAAGATTTCTTGCAGTTTCAGTTTTGTGGTTTTATGATACTTTCACTTCACGTCCTTGCTAATACCGAACCGACAGTAAACTTCAGACCTTCCCAACTCATAGCCTACATCTTGCTCAAAAAAAAAAAAAAAAAAAAAAAAAAAAAAAAAAAAAAAAAAAAAAAAAAAAAAAAAAAAAAAAAACTCATAGCCTACATGCAGGAGAAAAGAAAGGCCTTAGAGAAAAAGATTATACTTGCATAAAGAGTAATGATCAGGGATATGACAATAATGATCAGGGATATGACAACAGATGCCACAAGAAAAGGGCCAAGGACTACTTTAACTTCTGACACTGAATACCCAAACGTAAGCAAAGTGAACTTTACTAAACTGCAGTTAGTTTTCTGATTGACAAAACTAAGTACAGTGGTTTTCATGAAACGGAGGAACAGCAAGAGGCCGCGGAAATAGTATTTATTCACGTTTTGCAGGTTATTATTTGTTTTGAGCACATGAACTTTTTTTTTTATCCAACTGAAGGGAATTTGAGTATAAAGCTTCAAAGTTGGATCGCTTCTAACGTATGGAGCACCTAACTTACCACAACTCAAACTTAAATTTCTTTCTATGAGGTTCAATGAAGATATTAATTTATTAAATTGCACGTATGGGGCATTTATACCCATGAACAGTTGAACAGGCACAAAGCTGTCAATCTGTCATTCATCATCAAGAATGGAGGCATACCAAAAGAGCAGAAACAAATAATCCCATACCAAAGCAAACCCAGAGAAACTGAGCATGGCTAAAAGAAACTGAGAAAGCAAAAACAAACGAAAATAACCGAAAAAAAGAGAATATACTAGCCAATCTAAAACCCGGACCTCCAAATTGAGGAAGAAGAATGATTCTTCCATTTCCCCCACAAGATGCACAGAGATATGCAGATGAGAAAGGCACCCGATTCGCAACCTGCAAGGGATGCGTTAATCTTGCCAGCGCATTCTGGGCCTTGACTCGTGAAAGAAAAGGAAGCTTTTGAACACGCCACAGAAAGGAGAAGAAAGCCTCAAACATACGCCAGGAACCTACACCAGAAACAGGGGAGAGGAAGAAGGAAAAAAAAAGTACGTATGGAACAGTGAACAAGAACAACAACGAACGAGTAGCAACACAACAGTTGTTTATCCTACTGTACCACTGTAGTATCTAGTATCTATAAAAAAAAAATAAGGGGAGTAGTGAATGAATCCAAGAACAGAAAATCTCCATACTTTGGTCGACTCAGTTGTTGCGGGATGGCGGAAACGGAGAAGAACCAGAATGCGATCTCGGAACGAGAAACCGACGTCGGAACGCTGGTCACCGAACTGCCCGTGAAGCACGGGCGCCAACCGCGTGGAGTGGAGCCGAACTGACGCGGCGGAAACAGAGACAGACAGCGGAACCCAATCTCGCGGCCCCAGAAAATCGAGCGAATTTCAGAAAGTCCCTCTCCCCCACCGGAAAGAAAACGAAAAAAAAAAAAAACAAGGGCACCGGCATGTGTTCTTGAATACGCCGCCGCCGCCTAAACCTAACCAAAGAGGAATGGGAAAAGCGCCTTGCCGAGACGCAATGGCGCGTGCCCGGCTGATCGGCGCGCGACAGACAGACAGGCAGGCAGGCGATCGATCGAGGGAAAGAAAGGCGCCGGTTACCTTGCCGCCGCGGCGGACCGACGAGCGGGCGGCCGCGGGGGCGGGGCCTGGGCTCCGCGGGCGGCGCGGCGGGAGGCCGAGCTGGGCGGCGCCGGCGGCGAGCGAGGTGAGGTGAGGTGAACGCGACGGGCACCAGGGAGGGAGGGGAGGCAACGGCGTTTCGTTTTCTCTCTCTCTCTCTGTTTTGAGAGTTGAGAGGAAGGAGGAGCCCCCGGGGTCGCGGTAACGGCTTTTGCGTGGGTGGACACGTGGCACGGGGCGTGGTGGAGGTGGGGAGTGGGTGGGGTCCGACTTGGCATGAGCTTAACGTGGGCTGCCCGACGCTTTCTGGCTGGGAGACGTGGCTGCCAGTAGACCCCGAGTAAGTGGGCCGGCCTCTTTCTTGCTTCCCCCCCGCATGCGGCGGCCTGGTCGGCCTGGTCGGCAAAACCCACCATCCAAAGCCTAAGATGAGCGCTAGCTATATCTTAAGCCTAAGACGATCGATATTCCTTCCTACACGATCCTAGTATATAGTTTTTTTTTTCAACCCTGAGTTTTTAGGGTTAGCCACGGAGAGCTCCACCGAGGCGCCGTCACCGACGTTTTGTGCTCCCGTCGGCGAGATTGCCGGTTCATTCGCCTCCGGCGGCCCTTGGGGTCTCGGATGTGTGGGGAACCGTGTGACCTTGACCGGCGGTGTAGATTAGGTCCCTTTTTTAGGGTTAGGGTTTCCGGCGGCGCGAGCTTGGTGGAGGTGGCAGCGCAGGTGGAATAAGGTCCTCCCGGTCTTCGTCCACCTCGTCGTCGCCTGCTCCGGTGACGATGGGAGGCCTGTGAGGCGGTGTAGGAGTCTGCGGCGGCTGCCTGCCCTCTTTCTTCACCCCGCATGCGGCCTGCTTGGCCTGGTCGGCAAATAAGTTAAAGGTCCACGATCCAAGCCTAAGACGACCGCTAGCTATATCAAGCCTAGACGATCAATATTTCTTCCTGCACAATGCTAGTATCAAGATTGACAGCTCGATTGCCTCAACAAGCTGCAGCATCTGAACTCACACACTAGCGCACACCACACACAACCCACACACATCCTAGTGCGCAAGCTAAACCTACAACCTATACTAAGAATTGACAGTTTGAGCTATGACACTAGAATTGTAGAGACTAGCTTGGTTTGCACCCTTGGATAATAGGTCCTATATCACTACTCTATGAATTAGTCAAAACAATGTAAAACACGACACAGAGCAATTGATATCCCATGGTTTGCTGACTTCTCAATTATACCTATGCCCCATGATAAGGCAAGCCTGAGGATCACCACTTCTATATCAAGCTCAGCAGCCCCCACAAGGTTGGCTACGACGTGAGCACTTGATCTTGGGTTGATGAGGGTTTTTTTTTACCGACCGGTTTCCGGTAACCGCCGGGGTCCGGTAACGGTTTACCGGTCCGGTTTACCGGTAACCGGTCGGTAGCCGGATGAATGCGAATTCGAATTCAAACCTCGCTGTTGTCCAGTTCGGCTCGGTTCGCCGGTTTGAGCGGTTTTTTCAAAATTCAAATTTATTTTAAAAAAAATGCTAAAAAATTCCTAAAAATACTTCATGATTTTTAAAATCCAATGATGTCAAAATTACTCAAATTTGAGTGTGTTTAGTATGTTTTTCGACCTTCATGATTTAATGGGCCTTAACGGGCCATTTGTGTAATTTTTTCTTTTTTTTAAAACTTCTAAACGTCTAAATAAATACTAAACGAACTCAAATTTGAATAATTTTGACACCATTGGGTTCTACAAATCATGAACTATTTTTAGGAATTTTTTCAGCATTTTTTTTTCAAAGTTGAAATTTGAATTTGGGACTTACCGAATCCGGTCCGAACCGGAACCGGACCGGTCGGGTAAGTCCGGTTACCGCGGTAAACCGCGGTTTACCGGGCGGTAAAAAAACCCTGGGGTTGATTTGATCACAAGGTGTTTTCCAAGCCTCATCAAATTCTTCATAATGCATGAATTGAGGTGTATCTCTCACACCACTAGACCCCACACGTTGGCCCTCCCCTCACACAAAACATTGTAGCCGTCTCTCTCTCCTTCCCTCCCGGTTCTCACTTTCATGTACAGAAATTAGAACCAAGAAACACTTGCTTAAGGATGTCGCACACCATGCCCTGACCTAGGTGGAGTTGGGGAACAAGAACTTTAAGCCATCTTCGTCCTCACGTTCATGGAGAAGACCCCAAGCTGATCTCCTTCCTCGAGCAAAGCCCATGCCAAGTTACTATAGGTGAAGGTCCCCATAGCATGGTGAGACTCCACCTAAAGATCTTATTCTTCTTCACTCCCTATGACCTTCCTCATGGCTATCGTTGAACTTAGGTTTCCCATGTTCAACGTATTCTGATGGACAGTCCATCCGCATCGGACGGAGTCTGTCAGGTTAGACACTTGACATCGTTTTCTTAGAAACAGAGCCACTTGTCATACAGTCGATCTAACCTTGTTTATAGTCTATCTAGCATTCTGTCTCTAATCCCGTGAGTCTTTCTAGTATAGCACAAATGAACAGTCCATCAACACATGTCGAACATCCCGTCAGCATATGTTGGAGAGTCCATCAATACCAATTGATCACCTATATGAGTAGGGCAAAATTAGTGTCAAACTTAGGGGATTTTACACAGAAGTCTGTGATTTTTGGACATTGGGAGAGTCATGGATCTCAGTAGCATGTGATGGTGAAAATCTCGTGGACAATTTTTTTTATAGTATTTTAGTTATAGTTGTACATAGAAGAGAAGAGAGACATACAGATTACATTTGCATTGGCCAAATGTATAAGGGCGAAAGAAAAATATAAAAGTGGGTAAGATGACAAGAAAATAGTTCGGTATTTCTAACCTAAACTTGCCTTCTATGTTTTATGTTTTATGAGATAAAATTTGAAAATATTGGAAGAACTAATAAATATGCTCTCAACTCTTTTTTTAAGATCATACAGTACAACGCAAACGTTTAAGACGCACGCACACTCACACATATGGACACACGTACGCAAACCCTACCCCCTACGAGCACCTCCGAAGAAATGAGCCGACATATTTAACGCCTCATCGTCGACGGGACGTCGCTAACCACTTAAAGCATAACGCATAACGCCGGAAACCAATTATCTTCTGGGAACTATTAAAGATGCCCTTAGTAGCTAATTATTAGCAGGCATTTTTGGATTCATTTAATAAGGTTTTGTTTAAATACATTAGCTACTAAGAGCATCCCAACCATTTTGCATATTTTGTTTGGCGGAGTTTGCCAAGTCCCAACTAAATATGACAAAGATAAAAAAGACAATCTCCAATAGTTTGGCATTATTCACTTGGCAAAAAAGAAAATTGCGGTGGCGGGAGGCGCCAAACATGCATGGGAGTACGCGCGGGGGAGGAATTCTCGCGAGCGAGCAATGCCAAGCCTGAGCCTATTGCGCATATATGAGAGTCATTTCCAAGTTTTTACCAAGTTAACCAAAATGCCAATTCTATTTGCCAAACATTGGTAGATGTTTTTTAGACTTTTTTGCAAATAGATGTTCAACTTGAGAGAGAAGTATTGCGCAATGTTATGTGCAACTTGGTCGGAAACACTCGCCGTCCCGTGTTGGTGAATTGTACCTTTTTTTTTTTTTTTTTTTGCGGTGAATGAGGCGTCCAGGAGCTGGTAGCATGCTATTTACATTTCACAACACGATTCACAAGAGATGTTTAGCTTGAGATCGGAAGTATTGCGCAACGTTATGTGCCGACCTTGGCCGCAAACGCTCGCCGCGTCCTGTGTTGGTGAATTGTGCCAACTTTTCGTGGTGAATCAGGTGTTTTGCAACTGCTAGCGTGTTTTTTTACGTTTCACAGCGTGGCGGTTCACAAGATGTTCAACTTAAGATGGGAAGTATTGTGCAATGTTATGCCAACTTTGGTCGGAAACGCTCGCTGCGTACCATGCCGATGAGTTGTGCCATTTTCTACGGTGAATTAGGTGTTCAGCATCTGCTAGCGTGCTATTCATATTTCATAGTGCCGTTTATAAAATGTTCAACATGAGGCAGGAAGAAAGGCCTTGTTTAGATTGCAAAAATTTTCAACTTTTACACTGTAACATTTTCGTTTGTATTTGATAATTAGTGTCTAATTATGGACTAATTAGACTCAAAAGACTCATCTCGGAAATTACAGATAAGTTGTGCAATTAGTTATTTTTTCTCCATGTATATGTAAAAAAGTTAATATATAGAGAGACAGTAAAAATTTGGAATTTTGAGGTGATACGCAATGTTAGGCCTTGTTTAGATAAGGGGTTAGAATTCAAAAAGTTAGAATTCGACTCCTGTAGCACTTTCGTTTGTATTTGATAAATATTGTCCAATCGTGGGCCAATCCAGCCAAAAGATTCATCTCGTGATTTCAAACTAAACTGTGTAATTAGTTATTTTTTTACCTACATTTAATCCCACGCTGGTGGCTAAATATTTGATGTGATGGAGAGAGAGTGAAAAAATTCTAACCTTTGGGCAATCTAAACAAGGCCTTAGGTGTCAATCTTCGGAAACCTGCCATTTTTTTCTTGCAGTGAATTGGGCGTTCTGCACTGGCAGCGCGCGATTGACAGCACGAGAGAGAGGCCATCAGAATCAGATCACGGCAGGCTCCAGATCCGCCGTACGCATAAGCCTGCCTGCTCACTCGCCTCCGCCTCATAGCAGTGAGGACACACCTCTCCCTCCCTCCCTCCGCCTCCATCTCCCTCCTCGCCACCAGACGCCGCCGCACGCACGCGCACGGGAGCCGCGCGCCGCACCCGCCGCCGCGCCTCCCCAAAACCCTAGGCCTCCCCCGATCCAGCGCCCCCATGGCCGCCGCGCCGCAGCCTGCCGCTGCCCCCGCCCCCGAGGCGCCGCCGTCCGCGCAAGTGGTAAGCCGCCGCCTCGCCTCGCCGCCGCTCGCTCTCTCTCAGGGCCGACGTTCCAGCGGGGGGCTCCCGCCGCGTTCCGGGAGCTGATCTATCTAGTGTCCTCCTCTGTTGTGCGCGCGCAGGTGGGCAACGCGTTCGTGCAGCAGTACTACCTGGTGCTGCACCAGTCGCCGGATCTGGTGTACCGCTTCTACCAGGACGCCAGCCGCCTCGCCCGCCCCGCGCCCGCCGCCGCCGCCGCCGGGGCCGCCGCCGGCATGGACTCCGTCACCACCATGGAGGTGAGCCCCCGCCCCCCAGATCTGACGCTTTTAGTTCCATTTCGATCGCGACGTTGAGAGGTTTTGTTTGGGGTTGGCCCTGGTGCGGCTCGGCTGCGCAGGCGATCAGCGAGAAGATAATGGAGATGGACGTGTCCAAGGCCGAGATCAGGACGGTGGACTCGCAGGAGTCGCTCGGCGGCGGCGTCACCGTGCTCGTCACCGGCCACCTCACCGGCCGCGACGGGGTGCGCCGCGAGTTCTCGCAGTCCTTCTTCCTCGCGCCGCAGGAGAAGGGCTACTTCGTGCTCAACGACATCTTCCGCTTCGTCGGGGATGTCCCTGCCCCCGCGGCTGTCGAGGCGCCTCAGCCGGAGGCGGATGCTGTGGCCCCGCCTGTGCCTGCTCCACTTGCCAACGGCACGGCTGCTCCTGCCGGGGAGCCTGCCGCTCCTGATGATCATGGTGTGTCTGCAGTCCAGCCGTGGTTTTTCATGAGGGGCAGATCTGCGGATGATAACAACACTCTTCTTTCACTGTTTGTGTTGTAGATGCCGTGCCACAGCAGGAACATCATGTTGCGGACCGATCACTGCCTCAGCCTGAGGAGGAGGACGAGGCGGAGGTTTACAATCCGCCGCCGGAGGAAGTAGTGGATGAGGAACAACCTGTTCCTGAAGTGATAAATGAAGTTCCAAACAATGTGGTGCCTGTGGTGGCAGCTACAGTTGCCCCAGTGTTGCAGGAGGAGGCACCAAAGAAGTCGTATGCCTCAATTGTAGGTTTTCAAAAGCTGCTCCCTCATGTTTTAAACTCATTTGCTGCTTATGCATTACGCCTTTTCATGGACGATGCAGGTTTTAGCCATCTTGTTTATAACTTTATCCTATATCTTGTGCAATTTTTCTTTGCATGTCCACGGTTTAAGGATAAATGCTAGACAAATCCAATATCTGTTGTTACATATGAACTTGGCTAGTCTGGTAGCACTATCCTGGACTCTGATCACTCTGGAAGAGAGTTCATGTGATCTGCAAAAATTGTCTGGAAGTATGATGTGTGTCTTTGGTATCATGTCTTTGGAAACCGTAGTGCAAAAATTGGTATGCTTGTGGAGATGGTATTTGCTTGCTTTGAAATAACTGAATAGCCTGTTGCCTGTTTGGTGGAAGGCGATTTATTCACTTTTTCTGCATTATTCATTAACAAAATATTTGTCTGGAAGTATGATGTGTGTCTTTGGTATTATGTAATTTCAGAGAGTCTGACAAGGAAACTGTAGTGCAAAAATTGTTATACTTGTGGAGATGGTATTTGTATGCTTTGAAATAACTGAATAGCCTGTTGCCTGTTTGGTAGAAAGCAATTTATTCACTTTTTCTGCATTGTTCATTAACAGAATATTACAATTTCTCCTTGCTGTAGGTCAAGGTCATGAAAGAAGTTCCAATGCCTGCTCCTGCACCTCCTACTAGGCCTGCTCCGCCCAAACCAGAGAAGCAGTCTCCTCCTGCTCCTACTCCTGTCACAGATGTACCGCCTTTCAGTTCTAACCCTGAGAACAGCAACATCCAAGAGCCTGAAGGTGTTTCTTAATTCTAAGATTTCAGCTTGACCTTTTCATTGCACTAGCCTCTCTTAACTTTGCTTCCTTTTTTCTTTTAAGTTGATGCTCATGCAATATATGTGAGGAGTTTACCTTTAAATGCCACTGAAACTCAACTGGAGGATGAGTTCAAGAAGTTTGGTGCCATTAAGCAAAATGGCATTCAAGTCAGAAGCAATAAGGTACCTTTTTTCACCTTGTGCTGGCCTTGGGAGATTCCTTTTGTTTTTATAACTTCAAAGTTTGACATCAATGTTTTCATATGTAAATGTAGATTCAAGGGTTCTGTTATGGATTTGTTGAGTTTGAGGATTCTACTTCTGTCCAGAGTGCTATAGAGGTAATTTTGTTAAATCAACCATCTCTTTTTTTTGTTTGCTGTTAGCTTGTTCATTTTATTTCTTATTGCAATACAACAGTATCAACATTATCTTGTTTACTAGGTCCCTTAGTGTTCCTGTAGATTAATTAAAGCCCTTCTTATTTTTTTGAGAAAAATTAAAGCCCTTCTTATTTTACATCATTCTAGGAACATCACATCATGTATTCATTCTCTAGGAGTTTGATTTCTTTATTCTGTTGATTTGGGTGAATACAAGTGTGAACTGTCTTGTGAGCAACCATTATTGTTGTGTTGATTATTCTGGACATTGAGCCTTTTTTAATGTCTTCCAGACGGTCAAATTGATTTTACGTAAAAAGAATTCCTTTTAATATTGTTAGATAAGTTGCTTGGACCTGGTTTTGAATTGAACACCTTTATAGGATATGGCAAGGTCCTTTGTGGAAATATTTTGTGCAGAATTTTCTGGGTTACAGACAGTCAAATATATGTAGATGGATAAATCCTTGTTTGGTTGCCTGCGGTTTATACATTGACTGATCATATATGAACTATGAACCTGAAAATTGCTTCTTGAAAATTTTCACATATAGGATTCACTTGGTTTGTGCCCAAAGTCCCAATGGCTATATCAGAGAAATGCTTTTTTTGTGTTTGATTGTGAAATCTGTCATTTGCTCTCTGTTCCTTGTGGTATATATTTATTTATGCTATTTCTAGATGCTGATAATTTTCAGTTCACCTTTTCATATTGCTTGCACCATGATTTACTTTATATTCCTTAACTATACAAATATATGTTGAGATCTAGTACAGTACTGATAAGTTCTAAATGTAATATGTACAATGAATGGAATATCCTGTTTTGTTCTGTTACTTTAGTGGTATCATTATGTAGTGCCTAACAGATGGAGGTGGATTTCTGAAAGTACTTTTGATGATTGATTATCCAAGTTTAACTGGTTGTGCTTTTGATTTACAGGCTTCCCCTGTAACAATTGGTGGTCGACAATGTTTCGTTGAGGAAAAGAGGACACCTGGTTCACGAGGTCAGTTTATATACAAATTAATACTTATACAGTGTCTATGCCAATTGTATCATTGACTAGCATTAAATGACTGATGATCCTGCTTTTTAGCATGTGGATCATAGAATGGAGACTTGTAGATCCATGATTAGAGTAGAGAATTGCTCGAATTCTCTCGTATTATATAACGCAAATATATTTGATACGCGGAAGTAAGCAAACTTGAATCCACTTTTGGGTGCTACCTTGCTAACAAGGGCATGTCTGCATGGACTAGATTTTGTTGGGTATAACATAGGAGCATAAGGTTGTGAGTACTTGAATCAAAAATTTGTTTGAAGGATCTCACTCTAGTACACCCAAATTTTTTCTCTGTTGTTTGTAGTTAGCTTTGTACAGTTGGGTGCCTTGTACAGCTTCTTTATTTTATTTTTATATAAAAGCTTACAGTGGGGCTTCCCCTGCTGTACCATTTTCAAAAAAAAAACACCCAAATTTTCTCCCTTTAAATCTCATTGAGTGGTTATTATGGGAATATATTCGGGTGGTTGGTATCTACTTCTTATACATGCTACTCAAAATTAACTCTTATTAGATTTTGTTAAATGACTTCAAATTCAATTCATATATTTCCTCCTTTCTTTTAGGCTCCAGCAGAGGTGGCAGGTTTGCACCAGGCAGGGGCAACAACTTCAGAAGTGATGGTACCAGAGGCCGTGGTAACTACGGTGGAGGAAGGGGCTACGGGAGGGGTGAGTTCAGTTACAGGTCGGATTACGGGGGCAGAAGTGGTGGCAGAGGTGGCTCAGCACGTGGAGCAGATGTCGGCTACCAGAGGGTTGACCATGCGGGATATGCTGGTGGTCGTGGTGGCCGCACGGCAGCTGCCGGTGCACCTGCAAAATGAGGGACAACATAGCTCTCCTGAGGGTGTCGTTTGGTGATCCTCAGATTGTTTTGAAGTTGGCATAGAGCTTCATCAATTGGTTGAGTGCAGGATTACCAGAAAAGCCTGGATACAGATTATAAGGGTTCCTGTTCTTGATCACTATTTTTGCAGGCAACAAAGGCGAAAAAAAGTGATTACTAATTGAGTAATTGTAGAATAGACACCTATTCAGATGTAGTTCTAGTTTTGGTCGTCGGCTGATGTGCCTTTTTTGTCATTTTTGCAACGCATCATCTAGGTTTTTGTTTCTGTTAGCATTCATTTATTGTGCCGATTTGAGTTAATAGTTTTTTACTGTTGGAATAAGTGACAATTTAGAGTAGTTAATAGTAGCTAGGGTGAGAATTTACATGTTTATTTGCAATATATGTCGACGCCAAAGGACTCTTGTGGTCTTTATACTGATATATTGCTCATTTTTCTGAATTCGCTATTCACTTTCCATTGCTGATCTGGTGATTGTTTTCATGAGCTACACTTTTGATGGGTCATTTTCATTTAAAGATAGAATTATATATTCTGAAAATATTACTTGTGATGAACCTATACAATAACATAATTGTTGTGTTAAACTATACAAATTTTATTAAGTTTATGCTTATAGGTATAACAGAACAGAACTAGAAACAAAGTGAATATGGCAGAACAGAAGTACTTTGGAAGAAAAACAAAAGCTACTTCCTCTGTTTGTTCTTAGAAGTTTGATATTTAAACTTTGATCGAATGTATTATTTATTATTACACATATGTAATTAGTATCATTATATAACATGTATTTTTTCTTGAAAACGCAGGAGAAATGCCCTTCATTATGTTAAAAAGATAAAAAAAGGAGAAATACCCCCAAATACAATACCACACAACCCCCAAATAAAATTACATACACGCCGGTGACAAAGGAGACGACCAAAACTAGACAATAGATGTCCCCGAGCCCTCGCCATAGCCCACAACTAGACTTTCCTCAAACAAAACCTAAATCACTACCCAAACTACTTTCCTCTAAGACAAAACCTAAATCACCACCCAAACTTGAAGTGTCTTCGTCAAATACACATCCATTGCGGTGGTTCCATAAGGTCCAAGCTCTTGCTCCTAAGTCCTAAGATCACAAAAGAGTTGAATCCCTTCCTTATAAACCCAATAGTAGCATTGCTTGAATTTTCTCACCACTGATCAAAAGAACATGGAAGGTTGTGGACAAAGTTGTTGGATCCCAAAGTGCCGAAGCAAATAGACCAAAAATGCCGAGCCAATACACAACATACCAGCAAATGGTTAATACCGGGGGGGTGGTCAAGCTTTGTGCCGGATGTGTTTGCCCCCGTCTTACAAGCCGATCAGCCGTCCAACACCTGTCATGTGTGACCAGTGTGATCAGCCACATGAAAAAACGACATTTAGGGTGGAGCCTAAGATTTCCAAATTCTCTCATATGGGCCAAAAAAGGTGGATCCTAAGAAAAAAAACCATCATATGCTAAATTTCATTATATAATAACATAATAAACATATTTAGAGGCATGTAGATTGCTAATATTTTTAAGCAAAAAACATAAGACATTAAGAAAGTTTGATAAGCATGAATACTGCAGCAACATTTTTTTGGAGGGAGTTTTTTTATTGGCGGTGTTTGGGTGTTGGGGGAGTTTTTTTTCCTCACTAAACTGTCGTGGTTGAAGGGACCTACGCGATAAATAAACTATATATATGTGCAACTACGATTTTACTAGGTGTGTTGTTATCTCTATCATAAAGGTAAAAAAGTTACACTACCTAAGTTCCAATCCTATCAATTAACCTAGGAAGGTAAAGTATACAAGTTACACAATATAAATGTGGAAGCTTAATTGAGATAGAGATTCTAACTTTCATCGACGACTTCGGTAGTCACCGAGATATCTTAGAAGCGTGTAACCTTCCCATAGTCCTCATTCAAGCTCCTTGCAGGAAGCTCAAGATCAGTGTGTCTAGGTCCTTTTTCACGCATCTCTATCATTATTCCACATGATCAAAACACCATGTTTGCATTCTCATCCAAGTCCTCTTATTAGGTTGATTTTTTTGTCTAGTGGAGCAACACACACATTGCATAGCATGATGATGTAATAAATAGTGTAAGAGTCATCTTGAGGCTTGAAGTCTCTCTTCCAGGCTAGACCTTCCTGGTTGTGATTAGGGTTCGTTTGGCAGAGCTGTTCTTCAGTTGTGTTCTCTAATTCTCTGGTTAAGTGATGCTGTCACTGAAAGTGATTCTCTTTGATTCTTTAGCATAATTTTTCAAGATTAGGATGGAGAATCACTTCACAGAGAAGCTACTTTTTTCATCTCTCAGCCTCTTAATTCATTTCAGAGAATTATTTCACAGAATCATTAGAGAATCACTGCTCGTTGAAAAATATATTTGACAGCCTGAGAGTGATACTCCCTGGATCCGCTCCGCAGAGTGCTCCCCAAACGGGCATACTCATCGTTTTATGCCTTGCTCTATTTATTTTTGTTAATTTTTATTTTGTGCAAGGGGACTAAAACGAAGAAACAATACTTTGTTTTCCGTTTGTAGACCAGTCTAATTTGGACTTTCTTTGAATATAGCTCATAACTTTGTTTTCATGCATATTTTGTTGTTTTTTTTTGTCTACAGCTGAAAAAATTTCCAGCCGCGCTCGATGCCGGGCAGGCGATGCGCCGACGCCCGCAGATCTGCCGGCCTGCCGATGTCTATGGGCCGGGCTCAAGACGATATTGGCCCCTTCGTTTTCACTTTTCAGCTCGTTCAATTCGCTGAGAATCCCCTCATCTGCTAAAAAAAAAAATTCGCTGAATCCCTCAGAAATCCCGTACAAAACCCTAAACCCCCGAAGACGCCAAAAAGGCAAGAACCAAGGGGAAGAACGCGATTTCCTCCCCCCATTCCCCCACTTTCCTTCCCTCTTTCCAATCGGATGAGCGTATAATCAATAGATGCGGATAGGGAGATAGCATCCGCAATCTAGGTTTGCTGCAATCGCTCCGGCACGGCCACGGGCCGGACCGCCGGAGGAGGAGCGACAAGCCGGGGAGGGCGAGGCACCGGGGGCTCGCGGGGCAAGATGAGCACCGTGGACAAGATGCTGATCAAGGGGATCCGGAGCTTCGACCCGGACAACAAGAACGTCATCACCTTCTTCAAGCCGCTCACCCTCATCGTCGGCCCCAACGGCGCCGGCAAGACCGTATGTGTTTCGATTACACACCCCTAAATCCCAGCTCCTGCACCCAGCAGATTGGTCGTTCCCGGATTGATGGATTGATTTGTGTGTGTTTATGTTTTGTTTCTTTTGCAGACGATCATCGAGTGCCTGAAGCTTTCTTGCACAGGCGAGCTGCCCCCCAACTCCCGCTCTGGCCACACCTTCGTCCACGACCCCAAGGTGATATGCTCGATTATTAGTCCATTAATAACTTCTCTATATATATCACGGTCTCGTGTTCTCTCGCGTGGCCAGCAAACAAGTGGGCTTTGCTTTATCTTGGGTGTTGGGGGTGCAGGCGTTTCAGAATCTGAGAACCGTGGTTAATGTGGGTGTAAATGCAACTCTGTAATCTGTTCTAAGGATCTGTTGTCCTGTGCAATGCAGGTGGCTGGTGAGACGGAAACAAAAGGACAGATTAAGCTGCGGTTTAAGACTGCAGCAGGAAAGGATGTGGTGTGCATCCGGTCCTTCCAGCTTACCCAAAAGGCATCAAAGATGGAGTTTAAGGCAATTGAAAGCGTCCTCCAGACTATAAATCCACACACAGGGGAGGTCTGCACATTTTCCTTTTTTTTTCCCAGTTTAGTTCGTTGGTGCCCATTTGATCTTTTCATTTTAGTTTATATATAAAATCTACTGTGGCATATAATAGTTTTATGAGAGAACGACATTTACAATGCATTGTTTTGAAAACCCCAGGGTAACAGATTGCTGAACAACTCTTCATGAAACAGCAACATATCAATGCAGGGGTGGAGCAAGGACTTGTGCTGCCGGGGTTGCTGCACTGGCCTTGCTGGTAGAATCTCTAAGGGAAATATAAGCCTAAAATTCACCCATAAGAGAAAATAAGCCTTTAATCCATTTTCAATTAATCCAGCACCTCTTGTCTAGTCTAGGACCCCCTGTCCAGCTTGTCTGGCAGATTGGTACTTTGGCTCCACCACCTTTGTGATGTGTACTTTCTACCATAATTGATTGCGTCATGGAAATAACTGCATTTTTTCTTATATGACGGGTTTTGGTCTTTGGTCATATAAAAATAACTTCATCTAGCACACTTCTCTTCCTTTTGTATCTTTGTATTCACATAGCGGTGTTTTGGTTGCACAAATAAATTATGAAACCCATGTCTTCAGGCAGTGGAATTTTGACGCTTGTTTGGGACTGTTGTTCATTGTAACTTGTAGTAAATTCTATGGAACAACATTTGTTTTCACTAACACTGTACTAGTGTTTACTATTTTGGTGTCAAATGTTCAGTTTATTCATTGACTCATCAATGACACATCAATTTTACAATTGTTTATATTTTAGTACAGAAGGTCTGCCTTAGCTACAGATGTGCGGACATGGATAGAGAGATTCCTGCCTTAATGGGTGTTTCTAAGGCTGTACTGGAGAATGTTATATTTGTTCACCAAGATGAATCCAATTGGCCATTACAGGACCCATCAACACTTAAGAAGAAGTTCGATGACATCTTCTCTGCCACCCGGTACCTGAGAGAACTACTACACCTTCCGTTCCAAATTATAGTTCATTTTTCTTTGTCCCAAGTCAAACTTTACTGGCCAAGTTTTTAGAAATATATTAGCCTCTATGATACCAAATAAAGTAATACTATGAAGACATATTTCATGGTAGATTTAATGAAATTAATTTAATGTTGATGATGTTTGTGCATTTTTTTCCTACTATAAACCTGGTCAAAGTTAGAGAAGTTTGACTTTGTACAAAGCCAGAGCGAACTATAATAGTATACTTAAGAAGCTTTAAGCAACACCAAATTATTTCTTAGTTGAAACAATCACCACCTGTTTGAAATATTCACTGTAGCAAAGCCATGGGAGCCCAAAAATATTGGGCTCGGCGGCTCTTGCTGTCAGCCAGTTGATTGTTAGTGGAGCCAGAGCAGTGCAGAAAAGTAACAGGTGCTGAAGAACCAGAGCTGCCAGAGCTTGGCCAAACGAGCCCTAAATCTTTTTGAACGTAAAACGAGCCCTAAATAATGCTTGCTCATGGTCAATGATTTGATGCCATTTTTCTGATTCTTTATTATTTTCCAAATTCAAGTACAGTTATACTAAAGCTCTTGAAGTCATAAAGAAACTTCACAAGGATCAAATGCAAGAGATCAAGACTTTTAGGTTAAAGCTGGAGAACCTTCAGACTGTAAAAGACCAAGCGTATAAGGTACTGTTTTTTTTCACTAGATATTATGATATTTAGATCATTTGGGGATAACCATTGCCATGAAGATGGCTGGCAAAGTTGGCGTGGAGGGAGGCGAGTACTTTGGGGAAATTGGATCAATTCTTCTTTATTACTTGACTGAAAGGGGACATGATCCTTATATAGATGAGAGGAGACTTGATCCCTAAGAAATTAATCTTTATGAATATGGAATTAATCTGATCTAATCCCTTGCCATAAGAGGCAGGTGGGCTGGCCCTCCGGCAACCCATAACTCATTGTCTAGAACTCTAGAATTCTAGATACTTCTCTCGAAATCAATCTTGACGGATGTTGTTTTGCCACTTCATCATGTTCATATTCCACCACACTAGCAGCTGAATGTGCCATTGTAATTTCTCTTCTTTTGTTATATGTTAATTTGCTCTTCTGTTAGGATTGGTCTTGTGATTCTTTGATACAACATATAATAATAACATTTTTTTGAAGATGATTTGTTAGGGGCCATAAGGTGTCACATGACTTGTGCCTCTGAATCAAAAATTGTTTGTGATATTTTAGCCTGTAGGTTTTACCCTTCGAATCTTATTCAAATTTATTTTATTTAACTTATGAGTACTTTTAGCAGATTCTAATTTATTCTGAATATTTGATAATTTTTAAGCATATTTGACAATGTACAAATTAAAACAAATTTGTGAATACGTTTGACAGCGGAATAATAAAATCTTATTTCTTAATTTGTGGGAATTAGTTTGATGGCAAACTGATCCAATTCTACGTTATTTGCAGATGTAAGTTAGCTCTGCGTTCTTCCATATTTCTGTTTCTTTTTCCTAGTAGAGACTGACATATAAGTGTTGTACTGATGGTTACTATTGTTATTGAATTTTCTCTTCTGTTAATCTACTTGTTCTTACTCCTATTTCTTTCAGCTCAGTTCCATTTGAAGGTAGTTCTTTTGAAAAAAATGGTGTTTAATAACAGATTTCTTACAGCAAAACTGAACACATTTTACACATTTGGAGTTTAGTTAAGAGGTAGAACTGTTTCATTCATTCCAATTACTTTTGCAGCTGCGTGAAAATATTGCTCAAGATCAAGAAAAGTCAGATGCCTCAAAATCTCAGATGGAGCAACTGAAGGAAAAGATCCGTAGTATCGAGAGCGAAATCCTGCAAATGGAAACACGTTTGGATGAATTGGGAGAACTTCAGGGGCAAATTAACACCAAGGCAACAAAGAGAAGTACATTATTTACGCTTCAGCAGCAACAGTATGCTGCACTTTCTGAGGAAAATGAAGGTAAAGTTCAACCAATAGTATTCCCTTGTTCCCAATAGTTTTCCCCCACAATGATAACAGCTATTGTTTTGTTTAGATACTGATGAGGAACTAATGGAATGGCAAACAAAATTTGAAGAAAAGATTTTGTTACTAGAAACGAAAATCAGTAAACTTGGAAGAGATATGGATGATGAAGCATCAAATAGCTCCATTCTGTCCAAACAATATTCTGATTTGACTCATGAAATAGGAAAGCTCCAGGCAGAAGCTGATGTAATCCTTTCTTCTATTTTTACCTGCTTACATTTCTCTTTCTTTTGTTCACTATAGTGGAGTTTAATTTGTGTTTATTGTTATCAGGCTCACCTGGCTATGAAGAATGAACGAGACTTGGAGATAAAAAATATATTCACTAAACATAATCTTGGGCCGGTTCCTGGATTTCCCTTTACGAATGATGTTGCTATGGACCTTTCAAACAGGATTAAAGCGAGACTCTCAAATCTTGAGAATGATTTGCAGGAGAAGAAGGTCTCCTCTCTTCTTTTTGGAATTGCTTCTGATGTATACTTTTACCAAACCATTCTAAAAATGAATATTTGTATTGAGTTATCCACATTGCACACCTGCTTTATTCTGCCCCCTTCTTGTTTGCAGTTTAGTTCTCGTTTTAGCTTGTCTTCTCAGTGGTTAGATACACAATTCATGTGTGAAGTGATTTTTAATGAGGAAGGATGCTACCTGATTTCATTTACAGCATCTGTCCCTGTACATTCAGGTTTCATTATTTAAAAGTACTTACTAATTCTGGCTGTTCTCTTTTCTTGAGCAGAAATCCAATGAAGATCAGTTAAATGTTTTGTGGAAACACTATCTTAAAATAAATGCTCGCTACTCTGAAGTTGATGGCCAGATACAATCTAAGATTGAATCCATGGTTAGTGATGGAAAGAACATTGGATTTGCCTACACCAGTAGGCTCTTCCATAACTTATGTTTCAGGCACCATTTCCTAATATATTGAGTAATTTTCAGTCAGGCATTTTAAGGCGGAGAAAAGATAAAGAGAAAGAACGTGACGCTGCAGAAGTGGAGCTTTCCAAACTTAATCTGCCCCGTATTGATGAGAGGGAGAGACATATGGTATTTGTTTAACCTGACAGATTTGCCTGGCTGTTTTGAAAAGTTCATTTGTTTGCTTCCAACTCTATACAAAAATATTGGAAGTCTGGTAGCATTTCATAATTTTGAATCTCAGACCAGTTTCTTAGCTCTGGTTTCTGGTATTCTGTCTTACTGGTTTTGATTTGTTCTGTTATCTGTTAATATGCAAATGAATCTGGTTGGTTTGCAAGTTCCTACATGGGATGGCTGAAGTCAGTACCATTTTGAATCCTGTTTTGTAAATTTGATTTGAGAATTTTTGTTTCTGAGGCCGAGATTGCTCTGTCTTTTCCATCTGAGAAACCCAATTGGCAGCAGTTTACCATTGGGATTTGATCTTTTAAAACCTGCAGTTTCATCACAACTGCTTAGAGATGTGGTTTTTAATGGCTCTTGCATACTTGGCACCTGCATTCCTTTACATTCTCTATTTTCTCTTTGGAGTACAGAATTTTCTTAATTTTGTCAGTAATTTGTTTTATTTCTTTCCAATAGCAAATTGAAGTTGAGAGGAAGACACTTGCCCTTGGAGAAAGAGACTATGATTCAATTATAAATCAGAAACGAACAGAAATGTTTAGTTTGGATCAGAAGATAAAATTACTTCAGCGGGAGAAAGATACGATTAATAGAAATGCTGATGAAAGAGTAAAACTTGGTTTGAAGAAGGATGCATTGAAAAGTAGCAAGGAGAAGCACAAAGAGATGCATGTTTCGTTCCTTTCTCTTATTGTTTTATGCATTATCAATTTTATGTGTATGCTAGTACTCCTTCCCTCTTCATATTATTAAAAAAACCATATAACTCTTGAATTGTAAAATGCAGAGTTAATGAGCTTAATGACAAAGTCAGTAAGGTTCTTAGGGGGAGGCGTATTCCTCCGAAGGATATGAAGAAGGAGATCAATCAAGCTTTTTGGTTTGTCATAGTTACTCTTGTTTATTCTATTCAACGTGCAACTTTACTTTCAAGAGCATAATAACTTAATAACTCCTATGTTGCTGTACTCATGTTATTAATCTTAATTTTATTTACCTATGCAAAAAATGTAATTGTAATAACAGTTTTTGCATAGACAACTGGATGGTAGCACTAGCATCCTCATTTGCGTTCACTTCCATGAACTGTGTATCTTGAATACTAACTCAATACATATAAAATTTGGTTTTAGACAGAAATGTGCATTCTCGTGTCGGTTAGCATATCTGTAGTTAACTCAATGCTTGATAGAATTTAGGGCTTTAGGCCTGCATGGATTCAACTTTTGTTTTGTTTTTTTTTTTTTTTTGCATTCAAACCGCCATAAAAAATGCTACTGTTAGGAACATTGCTTGGCTATTGGCTAAAGGTATGTGTGTATAAAGGTAGCCAAATAGACCTAAA
Source organism: Themeda triandra (assembly GCA_018135685.1). Taxonomy (NCBI): domain Eukaryota; kingdom Viridiplantae; phylum Streptophyta; class Magnoliopsida; order Poales; family Poaceae; genus Themeda; species Themeda triandra. The sequence goes on from JAENPR010000023.1 coordinate 193,868, forward strand.
ATCCATAGGAAAGTACACATATAATAACATAATCTCTTACAGTTACAGTAGTGCATTTGAAACTTTATTTGTTATTTCTGCCTCTACTGATTAGTGATGACACCATTGAATCTGCTTCAGGCCTGTGGACAAGGAATACAATGAGTTAAAATCAAAATCTCAGGAAGCAGAGCAAGAGCTTAAACTGACTCAGAGCAAAGTAACTGATGCAAGAGAACAATTGACAAAACTTCGAAGAGATATGGATGGTAAAATCTTATCACTGGACATGTTTACTTGTTTAATACCAAGTTGGCAGTTTTAAAAAGGTTCACCATGTTTTGAATTTTGAAAATTTATTAGAGGAGTGGGGCCTGTGGGTGGGTAGGTGGGGTGGGGAGAATTATTTGGTTGGGCTTGCCTGAGATTTTCCCTGGAGAAGGAAACTGACTTGAGACAATTAGGTGGCCCAAAGCCATCTTACGACTACAAGCAAGGGCTGGCAGAAGGCGCCTTGTTCTTTAAGTCTTTGAAATGTCTGTTGGGGGAGTAAGACTTACATTCGCCACCTTCTGGCCTTGCTGTAGTGAGGTGTGTTTGATGTGGACAAAATTTGGAAACTGACTGTCAATGTTTGTCAAATTTGTTTTGTAAGCAATAAAGATCATATGTATATATTTGTCTTGAAAAAGTACTTTCAAGCTCTTACATTTATTAGATATTGTAACTATTTTGATTTTCTAATAAAAGATAATGGTTAATGTTGCACCTCCGAATGCTGTGAAAATCGACGTCAATTATTTTTTTTAATGGAGGGAGTTTTAAAGCTTTAGTGAGAATTTTCTGTTCCATGCACCTCGCTGTAGATGCATACTACAGAAAATTTTTAGTTCATATTGTTATTCTGCTATCACTTCATTTGATATTATAGAATTTTTGTCAAAAAGAAAAAAACTGTGGCAGCATATTTTGTGTAACAGTTATGTATGCGAATTGTTCTTAGGTATAAATATAAAATGCAGTTTAAAACTGCATGTTGGTTTATTTGTCTGTTGTAAATACTGTGTTATTCCATTGACCAACATGTATATGCCATTCACATTTGACATTTTTATACAGCAAAGAGAAGATTCCTGGACTCGAAACTTCAATCTATTTTACAGACATCTGCTAACGTTGACATGTTTCCCAAAGTTCTGCAAGATGCCATGAACAAAAGAGATGAGCAGAAAAGGTTGATATGTAAGTTTATACTATTCTGTTGAAGTTGTCCTCCAGATACTTAAAATGATTTCTTCCATGCCCAGATTAGAGAATTTTTCAAAGGGAATGCGGGAAATGCTTGCACCTTTTGAACGTTTGGCTCGTGAGAATCATGTATGCCCATGTTGTGAACGTGCTTTTACACCCGATGAGGAGGATGAGTTCGTGAAGAAAGTAGGTGGCAAAATAATCAAAGATGTTCTTTCTGTTTAAAATCAAATATTGGAATTGTTCACTGATGTTGCTTTCTGCTGTGCATCTCAGCAAAGGATACAAATGTCAAGCGCTGCAGGGAAATCTAAAGCTCTGGCAATGCAATCATCAGATGCTGAAGCCGTTTTTCAGCAATTGGATAAACTTCGTACTATCTATGATGCTTACATGAAGCTGGTAGAGGAAACCATACCTCTAGCAGAGAAAAACTTGAATCAACATTTGGCGGATGAAAGTGAGAAGACCCAGACATTTGATGATGTTAGTTCTGTTATTAATGCCATTCACTTTCAATTATCGCACACAATTGTAGGCAGTAGAGCAAAGAGGACTTGGGCTATTTTCCTCTGATCAAAACAACTCCTAACTCCTAAGAGGATGTCACTGCTGAGTGCTATATAATACCCTTTCAAACTAGTCTATGTGATGGCCATGATTTTTTTGACCAAAGTCGGCAAGGAAAATCCCAGCCTATTTTTTTTTTTTTTTTTTTTTTGATAATGCAGACCTGTTTAAATTCGTTCCCACGGGGAATACCCAGGTCTCCTGGATGCTAATGATGGCCACGATTTAATTGGCCAAGATAGAAAAAAAACTGCTGGTTGACTAGCTAAAAAGCAGACAGCACTGGCTTTTCATTTTCACAGTTTGAAACTAAAAGTTTTAAGATTGATATTTTGATCATGTATAGTAAAGGGACATCTATTCTTTTAAAAGATGGGATAAAATGCAGTCAATCAGGTGATGCACCATTCATTAAAAAAGGGACAAATTCTGCCTTTGCCATTTTCTTGAAACCTCTAGCGTGCTTGACTAGGCACAATGTCAAGCTTGAAGCTGCATCTGCATTAAGTTTTGCGGAAATCATTACGCAGCTAAGGTTAGCTGATGTCATACTGTTTTGCTTGGTAGAGATAGGAACGCTTTTATTTTAGATGACATGATCTCAATTCTCTGTGAACACATTACAGCTGCATCGCTTCCTGACAAATTAGATTCTTTCACTTATGTAGATTTAGCAGAAGAATCATCTGTTGTTATAATATTATTTTATCGAAAATACTATGTATCATTTATTTCAGAACTTTACCTTCTATGTTTTGCCAGTACTTTCGTCTTTGGTGAAAAGCACTTTTCTGTATATCTTCTGTAATGTGGTGCCTTGTTGCAGCTTTTGGGTGTTCTTGCCCAAGTTAAAATGGACAGGGATGCAGTGGAAGCCCTGTTACAACCCACTGATACTATTGACAGGCATGAACGTGAAATACAACAGCTAGAAAAAGAAGTACAAGAACTTGACTATACACTTGATTCTAGTGGCCAAGGTGTCAAGTCTTTGGAGGAAATTCAACTGGAGCTGAACTCTTTGCAGAGAACAAGGTACTTGATATGATACCACTATAAATGCTATTGGCTATTTTTGAAAAATGATGTTCAAGGTACCAAGTTCAAAAGATAATTTTGGTGTACATCCTATCATTAGGCTAGAAAAGTGATCTTTCATGTCAGACCCAAAATAATTAAGCTTATCAATTCTATGGGTGACTTCGATTGGGTCAAATCAGCATGATCTAAAAAGACGAGACATCTGCATAATTTATTTTTGCTCTATTTCCTTGTGGGCATATGGCTTTGTTGCTACTGAATAGGAGTATCTGAATTCTTTTTAATAAAGCATAAAATGGTTGATTTTGACAATGTGTATATAAATGGTGTCATTTAATGTTCAATGCTTCAAACTCATTCCATTGTGTTGGCACTGCTTGTTGGCATTGACCGTAAGAGAGCAAATTACTTGTTTTTTTGTTCAAAATTAATAATTGAAAGAAGTGGGCAATCTCTTCAACCTGCCCGACACCTGGGGCATTAGAGCATCTCCAACAGGCTACCTAAACAGGCCACCTATCTTATCTTTAGGTAGTTGGGGCACAAAACACAGGTCCAATAGGCTACCTACTTGGCCCAACAAATTTGTTGCCTTCCTAAATCCTCCCCTCCTCTACCTATTCTTGTTGGGCCAACAACCTCTACCTAAATGTTCTCTCTCCTCCTGCTAGCACTTGGGACCACACGATTCCTCTCCACGCTCGCACGCAAAAGCGCCGACGTTGCTTGCCGGCTACGTTACACGAGTACGGGTACGGGTATCCGATACGATACGTATCGGATACGTGGATACGCACTTTTTTAAAAGAAAACCCACTAAAATGGTGTATCCGAGTATCCGAATCCGCGTATCCGACGAGTATCGGATACGGATATGTCACCTCCCTTGGAGTATCCATGTAACATAGCTTGCCGGTACTCCAACGTGGCCGGCCTTCCTCCCCGTGGCTGGCCCGCCCTTCAACAGCGCAGGGATTCTGGGCGCGAGATCCACGATGCGGGAGGCGGCCCTACTCCTCCACTCGACGGCGAGGCGCCGTGGCGGCCCTATTACCCGGCGTGGGATCCCTCTGCCCGACGGCGGCCAAGGCAGACCGACCTCCATGGCCACGGCCACGTCGGCCCTGCTCCTCAGTGCGAGCTCAACGGTGGCCTCCTCGCGCAGGGATCTCTCCTCTACCCGACGCGGGCCGAGGTGGACCGGCCTCCCTCGGATGGAGCCGCTGGCGTCTTCTTCCCCCGGGCCGCGAGACATTCCGCCGCTGCGATGCGGAACCTTTTCCCGATGCTGCGAGGTGCTCCGGCACCCCGGCGAGCCCGTGCAGGCACCTCGACAAGCTCCTGCAGGCACCCCGACGGATCCCTGCTCGCTGACGCGGACACTCCCCCGACGCGAGCACAGTGGGCTTCCCTGCTCTCTGCTACCCAGCGTGCGAGTGGCTTCTGCCGACGCGGACTCTTCCCGGCGTGAGCGGCTTCCGCAGCGCCGGCTCCCTAAGGGGCACCCCTCAGCTGCGCAGCCATGACCTCCCTTGGAGCCACGGCGAAGAACAGAGAAATGATGGCATCATGATCCCACATGTCATTGGCTCTACAAATGAATTTAGGTGCCATATTTTAGGTAGTCCTGTTGGAGTTGAAAGCAAAATATAGGCAGAACATAAATAGCTGGCTACCAAAATAAAGGTTTAGGTAGTGTGTTTTAGATAGTAGTGTTGTAGATGCTCTTACAGTGGTTCTTGTCAGCTATCTTTTAGTTCACTTCATGGCATTGCCACACAGGATTTTAGGTGATGTGGAGAGTGGTGATTGAAAGTGGTTGCTGTCTTGCAGTTGCAGAACAGATGTCCCTGCAGTGCAAGTTTTAGCACTAAGCAAAAGTGCATGCACAATGGTAGAGAGGTTAGCCATTGGATGCTACATGCATAAATTAAGGAATTATGTTCACATTAAGACCACTAAGATACAGCTTAATAGGCAACACACCGTTAGGATTGTCTGTTAAGTCATCTCTACTTGAATACAGAGAGGGAGAGGGAGAAGGAGAGGTTCTATGGCCAGCTATAAAATTGACTGGAAATTTACTATAATGAACACTAAGATTTCCTACAGCTTCCCCTAGTGATTTACTTATATTTCATGCATGTGCACCATTAATTAGAGATCTATTATGTCCCAAGACAAATCTTCATTAGATATTTGTAGCTAGTTATCAATATTTGCACTTATGTTTTGAACTTTTGATACCGCAATATTACATTTGGGTGATATTTATAATTCTTCAAAATATCCTCTCCTTTCTACAGTAAATAATGATGTCCCTTTTTGACTTATGCTTGAAACTTGGAAGCTGGATTATGTCTGATGTGACCATCTGTTGCAGGGACACATTGAGTATCGAAGTGGATGACCTTAGGGATCAGCATAGAATGCTAAATGATGATCTGTCAAGTGCTCAGGTGAGATGGCACACTGCTCGGGAAGAGAAAGTGAAAGCCTCTACCGTATTGGAAAGATTCCAAAAATCTGAAGAGGAATTGGTGCGTCTAGCTGAGGAAAAAGAACAGCTGAACCTAGAAAAGAAGGTAGGTACTCGCCGTTTCCTTTTATATGCAATATCAGTTGGTTGACTACTGTTTTCTTTGCTCAAGTTTGTCTCCTTAGTTCTTACTGTTGCAACATGGGCAAAACTTAGACAGGGTTGCCCTTGATCGCTGTGATTGATTTCTTGAATAAAACAGTATCCTTGTGCTTTTCTTATAAATTCAACCCTAACAACTTGAGCTGATAAATCAAAATAACCTTATCTCTGGCAAGTCTAAAACTAATCTGATGTTAAGTTGATATTAATAAAATCTTAAGGGTTGTGACTTATCTCCAAGGCACCCACTGGGGCACTGCTGCACGTTGCAGTAATTAGCAGCAAAGGATCAAAGGTACTGTTAGCGCGCTGGGATCGAAGGAAGTATGTATGCGAGATTGGAGGTCTTGGCCGGAAGGCTCCTCGAGAGGCGCCGTCGCGAGTGTAGTTGATAAGCCCTGCTCCAAGTTATCTTAGCATTAGCTTAAGTTATCATCATCATTTACTTTATGCGAAAGTCCTTAGGCTGGTTAAGAGTGAAGCATATGAACTCCTTTGACAGCCAAGGAAACTATCCCTAGTTACTTTATGCTTTTTGCAATATTCCCTAGAATATGCTCTAGTGAGCAACTTATACCCCAAGATGAACTTTCCTATATAATGAAATGCTAGGCCAAGGTGCCATTTGCCTTTGGCTCACCAATTCTGTGTCTTTATGTCCAACAGCGAGCTTAGACAGGAAAAACACGAGAGCAGGGGGCCGGGAGCCCAAGTGAGATAAATATATCTCAATCCCAGGCTAACTCAATTCCATTATAGAGTTCGATACTTATGCATGACTCAATGACGTACTGAAGGCTAACTCAACTAACCAAACCGACTAACAGACTCGATACGCTAACAAACTTAATAGATATGCTAACAGACCGAAGGAGGTTTAGGCTCAGCGCGTCTGCGCGTTGGTGATCTTGGATCACCGTGTATTCTGTATAGATTCCCTAGCCTAGTTTCATTGCCTCTCTCAAGCTTCTTGATTCTGTTGTTTGTTGTTGGCTTGTACAGCTCGTGTGCCTTGTACATCTTCTTTTTTTTTATATATATATTAATATAAAAGCATACAGTGGGGCTTCCCCTGCTGTACCATTTTTTTTAAAAATGTTCACGAATAAGTCGATTCCTGGATGATGATGGTCCACCGGCCCATTTAATACTCGTATTCCCATCCTATTTACTGCTGCATCCACTCCCGTTGGCCAATTTTGCTGCAGCTGGCCGGATGAGTAGTAAATGATGTGACCAGCACGTAACACAAACACCGATTAGTGTGCAACTTAATGGTGGAACACAAGTTAATCAAGGGTAATATGGTCATTTGGTCCAAAACTTGCTAGGAATCTATTTTTTCAGGGACAGAGGGAGTATATGGTAACAATCCGCGATTGGTCAGAAACCACATTGTGAGTTTAATAGTGATGACTACAGTGCTGAAAGTTAGAAAAATAAAAAGTTAGATATGGTAATCGTCAGACAGTCATAAAAGATACCTCTTGTACCGAAAGCATTTCCATTTTCATCCCTAAATATGCTTGTCCAAAATTTTCCTTGTGTCATGTAACTTTTCTCCTGAATGCAAGGACTACCTTTGTGCATCGGGTTTTGACTTTTGAATTTGATCCTAAAATGCACATTCTTATTGATCTCATTGTTATCTGTTGGACACCTCTGTTTTTTGCATCAATATCATTCTACTTCTTATATTTATGCATGGTGTTATATTGAATGCTGACTATTTTATTTCTCAATAACTTAGCTTTTGGAAGAGTCTCTTGATCCATTGTCCAAAGAGAAAGAGAGCTTGTTGCAAGAGTATAATGCTTTGAAGCAAAGGTTCGATGAAGAGTATCATCATCTGGCAGAAAGAAAAAGGGACTTCCAGCAAGAACTTGATGCACTTGGAAGACTCAATATGAAGATCAAAGGGTGAGTATCCTTTTCCATTTCTCAGGTTTTCATTTATCCGACTTTTACTGCTTATTGGTAACCCGAAAGTATCCTCTCAGGTACTTGGATTCCAAGAAAATTGAAAGGCTTAAGGAATTGCAGGGAAAGCATGCTCTTTTCTATTCTCAGTTGCAGGCTAGCAAGGCAAAACATAAAGACATATCAGATGAGTTAAACAAGAACAAAGAACTGCTGCAGGGCCAGGGCCAATTGAAAAGAAGCATTGATGACAATCTCAACTACAGGAAAACAAAGGCTGAAGTGGAACAACTTACTCGTGATATAGAATCACTTGAAGAGAGGGTGCTTTCAGTAGGTAGCTCGTCTGCCATAGAAGCTGGTCTGAAGCGTCATTCTCAAGAAAAAGAGAGGCTTAATTCAGAGGTATTGTTTATTCACAGTAGCAATTAAGAAAATTACCTCTAATATGATGACATAACCTTATGTACTTTCATTCAGATAAAGCATGGTATTTGCCAATTTGATATGTGGATCTGAATGAAAATTATTTGTATAAAGTGGAAATTATGAAATTGATCTGTGTGGATATGCTTGTAGTTTAACAGGTGTCAAGGAACACTTTCTGTTTATCAAAGTAATATTTCAAAGCACAAGCAAGAGCTTAAACAGACACAGTACAAGGATATTGAGAAGCGATATACTAATCAACTTCTCCAACTTAAGGTAGATGCCATGGTATTGCAGATTCCGTTCCTATGACTCCAATATTTTTTCTATTGATCTAAAGTCTTGAGGTGGTTGCAGACAACTGAAATGGCAAACAAGGACTTGGACAGATATTATACTGCTTTAGACAAGTAAGTACTGTGGAGCGTCATTGCTAGCTATTTTGTTCTCGAAGAATTTTCATTGATTTTCTTAACATTACTTACTTTTGAAACTTGTAATTTTACTCCATGCGATGACGATTAGCATGAATTTCTTTAAAGTAGCGAATTTATATAAACTATTACTCACAAGTCTTATTGCCGAAATAAGTCGTAATAATATGCTAAAAAATAAGTAATTTACACCAACAGTCTTATTTCCTTCTAATAGTTCAGGTTCCTTTTGTCGGAAAATTCATGGCTGCCATACTACTGATGTGTTTAGTGTACGTTGAAACACGTTGCAAATTGAAAACCGTGCAACCTTATCATGCGAAAACAACAAAGTACATAGGAACACATGAAAGACAAGTATTACTTTTGTGGCCCAATGCACTAGATTTGATATGAGTAAAATAAAACAGAATATAGATGTGGCATTATGATTGGACTGTAAGACATAATCTGCTGGTCCCCCTCTCTTCTCTCCCTAATGCAGTCAAGGAGTAGAGTTGGTCAGTCTTGTGCTGTCCATCCTTGGTACTGCAGCATGTATGGCATTAGGCCAAGCCTAGGCATAGTTGGTAGAAGTACATCAGCACTGTAGCAGGCTGGTCTAAGCCTTGTACCCTAGGAGTATGGAGTGGTGTAGTCACCATCCTGTAGTGTACCTTAGAAGTAGAAGGTACAAGTAGAGTTGTATATAAACCAGTCAAATGCAATCCGGAAAGGCAGTTCATTTGCCCAACTCATTTAAAGTTTCAGGTTTCAGCCTCTGCTGAAACCGTGTGCTTTGTTTGGGAGTGCAGAGAGAGCTCTTCTTCTATCTAGGGACAGGGGAGAAGGGGAGGGAAGGAGTGCAGGGTCTGCTCACCTTGGTGCTTGGTGCAGGTGCCAATATGGACATGGTACTTACAAATTTTGACTATGCAAATGGTTGACAAAACCCCATCCCATCTTTGATAAGGTTTGTAAACCTCTTGAAAGCAGCCTGGATTTTATCAATTTCCCGGTAACCTTGACCACGGTAGCAACCCCACAGGGGCATTGATAATGATATATGTTACTTGTTCCTGAAACCCATTATATTTCATCTTGAACATACATGGGAGGTGTATATCTTCATTAAGAAGAGGTCAACACACCCATAACAACAAACTAAAAAATGAATGATAATCACGCCAACACCTATACACATCAGACTTGAGAGAATGATAAGCACACCACTATTAAAAGCATGGAAACACCCATGATCAGCCTATCCATGTTTTTGAGGCGCTGCAGCGATGCGCGGCGCCCGACCCCCTTCACAACGCCTAGGCGTCTGTGGCGGACGCCTAGGCGACGCCATACACATGTCGTAAGGCGTGGTAATTTTGTATACTAGCAAGTGCAAACTAATCAAAGCAGGTGTATATTAATCAAAGCCATGTTTCTGTAGCAGTGTATGTGGCAGTCTAAGCACAAGCAGACATTAGTATATGTGAGTAACACTAAAGAAAGACAGCTCAGTATTGTAAAAGCAGAGCATGAGAGCAGAAGTAGACATTAGCATACAAAATTCAGTTCACAAACAGACATTTGCATACAATGTTCAGAGCAAAGGGCACGCAGCATGAGCAAAAGCAGAGCACGAGTCATTACATACTATGGAGTACAATACTCAGAGCAGAGACGGGATACAGACGGGATACAGGCACCAGGCAGGGGCATACCAGGCGGAGGGAACAGAGAGTAGGCCGGCGCATACCAAGCAGAACAGAGAGGAACAGAGAGGTGGCAGGGGCATAGCAGGCGGATGGCCGGCGGAGGCGGAGACACGATACAAACGGGCAGTTGTGGATAGGCGGACGATCGACAGAGGCAGACTACGTTACACGAGTACGGGTACGGGTACGGGTATCCGATACGATACGTATCGGATACGTGGATACGCACTTTTTTAAAAGAAAACCCACTAAAATGATGTATCCGAGTATCCGAATCCGCGTATCCGACGAGTATCGGATACGGATACGTCACCTCCCTTGGAGTATCCATGTAACATAGGAGGCAGACAGTCGAGCGGACGCACAGATGCAGATGGCCTATGGCTGCAGCTGCGGAGATGCTGGAGCGGCTCCACCGCAGGTGCGGATGTCCAAGCAGAGATGCAGGGGCGGTTCCTCGGAAGGGGCGGCGGGCCGGTGGACTCGAGTTGTCAAGCAGAGGAGCAGCCAAGCGGAACTCGAGCTCCGCCCGCAGCCTTCAATCTTCCTCTCCCATCATCCCCCACTCGCAGTGGATGCCTCGCGTGATAGATTTCACGCGTGAAGGTCACAGTTCCAGCGCCAGGGGCGGATGTGTGGTCAATTTCCCGCGAGCCGCGGTCATTTTCGCACCCTTCCCCCGCCGAGCGAATGCGATTTCGCGCCCTTCCGCGCCGCTTCCGCAGTTCCGTGCGAAACATCTGGCGTCTGCTGGAGAGCTGTAGGCGTCCATCCGACGCCATTCGCACCTAGGCGATGCCTAATCCTATGAGGCGGACGCCATACACGCTGAGGTCGTGGCGACCCCGACGCCCAGGCGCTTGACAACGCCTTGTCGCCTAGGTGACGCCTAGGCGACGATTAGGCGACGCCTCTAGAAAACATGGCAGCCTATGGAGCTGCCTTGTACCTGCTGTGCACCAAAAGGTGGGTCCTCTGAGACTGACCTCACAGCCATGCTTGTAGTTGGAGATGCGCCGTTGAATATGCACTTGCTGTAGCAACAGGGGAGCTCTTTTGGTAGAATTAGCATAGTTTCTCTATGCTATCGTTAATAATTGACTACACACTTATTATTTTTTAGGGCAGTAGATACGTATATGCCTCTCTTATTTTGAATTTCCTTATATGATATGCTCACATTTTCTGCCAGGGCTCTTATGCGGTTCCACAGCATGAAGATGGAGGAGATAAATAAAATAATCAAGGAACTGTGGCAGCAGACATACAGAGGCCAGGATATTGATTACATAAGCATAAATTCTGATTCTGAGGGTGCTGGCACTCGATCATACAGCTACCGTGTATGTTGAGCTAGTTATTCCTAGAGTAAAATCACTTTCTTGAATTTGTTTTTCTGAGTCCTTGCGCAATCTTTAGGTTGTAATGCAAACGGGTGATGCTGAGCTGGAAATGCGAGGGCGCTGCAGTGCTGGTCAGAAGGTAAAATATGCTGTCTTCACAAACTTCAACTGTGCAGCATATGTTATGTGGTCATATTTTAATCAAAAGGATTTGCTGAATATTTCTGAAGCTAACAGAGCCAGATCATGACAATGTTATCTGCACTTATCTTCAGGTTCTTGCTTCTCTTATAATCAGACTAGCACTTGCGGAAACTTTCTGTCTGAACTGCGGCATATTGGCTTTGGATGAGCCAACTACGAATCTTGATGGTCCAAATGCAGAGAGCCTTGCTGCTGCGCTGTTGAGGTACTCCTTTAGGCAACAATATCTCACTGTCATGTCACTAATTTACCATCAGGTTCAGGTAGAGTTTGTAACTTGAATGTATATTCTCTTGCTCAGAATAATGGAAGCCAGGAAAGGGCAGGAGAACTTCCAGTTGATTGTAATCACTCATGACGAGAGATTTGCCCATCTTATTGGTCAAAGGCAGCTTGCTGAGAAGTACTATCGAGTCTCCAAGGATGAAAAGTAAGTAGTGCTTTCGCTTTTTTGGATCCATCAGGATGTCGTTTGGTGACTGAACAAATACTTGATGTGGAAACATACAAAATACTGACTCACATTTGACCAAACCATGCAGCCAGCACAGCATAATTGAATCCCAAGAGATATTTGACTGAAGGTGGTTCTTGGAGGCTGTAGCCCACATTTTCCAGTCGATTGCAGTTAATTTGTGCCAAGTATTGGTGCCAAAGCAATGTTAACAGTAGAGAGTTTAGGGTGTAACAGAGAACTTGTTATCTTGGCTTGTGTTATTACCTCAGTTACGTGTACCCTGTTCTTCCTTCGTCGCTGTATATATAATTAATTAATGTAGCCTGAGGCAGAGGATGGATTGTATGCACTGGATGAGTGCTGCTGCTTGCATGTTGCACGACATCAATGAATGTACCTCAATCTAGCATCCATTTTTTCCTTCTCGTGTCTAGATACAAAATCGTTGCGGTATTCATTTGGTTCTGGTAGTAGATACCGAGTACCGAGTAGGATGGAATTCGATGGCTTGTTTCTATGTCTGTCTAGTCATTTGTGTCTACGACCATGAGTTTGAGCCGTTGGGCGTTGGATCGTTGAATTCGTTTGTAACATTCCGTGTAACGGTGCTCTGTTGCTGTAACGCTGCAGGAGAGTGGGCAGAACAACTGTCATGTTCCGGAATTCTATGGGAGCCGTCAATCAAACATATACTATGTATCGTATTCGGATGTTACAACTTGGCATTATCTGACAATAATAAGGCGCGCGCGACACCGCCGCCGACGCCGCCTCTTCTTCTGGCTGGCAGACTGTGGCGGCGCCCGCTCACTGCACTTGCACCATCGTCGTCATCATATACTCTATGGACTAATAAAGTGTTAAATAAATTGACTAAAGGGTGACTGAAATATTTTAATTTCACTAGTACTCAGGAAGTACTGAAAGATGACAAACATTTTAGTTCATTTTAGTTTAAGAGGTAGGCACCAAACATCCTGAATGGTGGACTTCGTAGCAGCACCACGGTGGCGGCGAAAGGATAAAAATAATGGAGGAGCTTCGTCTTCGTCTATAGTACGCGAGAGCTTGCTTCATGCTCACCGGCATCTGTACTTGTGGCTACTTTTGGTTGCTGCCCGCGGTGAAGGAGAGGAAAAGATTGCAGGCTATCAAGAAGATATCAAGCCTGAAGACGATGAGCCTCATTATCCTCGAGTAGACAAGAGCCGGCCTCAAGGAGAAACGAGATCATCTCAAGAAATCCCGAGCTGCTCTCGAGGAATGCTATTGACCGGTTACGAGCTGATCTCAAGGAATCCCGAGCTGCTATTGACCGTAGCTCCTTCGAAGCAGAAGGATGTAACTAGCCAAGTGGGATCAGAAACTGTACTTGCTGAGTCTGAGTGTGTGTGTCTGCTCATATATGCTCATGACTGTTTTTTTATAAAGGATATAAACTATCCAGCTTCCAAGACAAAACTATTACAACGTCAAAAAGTAAAGAAAGAAAATACATCCCCAACAAGGAGCTCGAGTGGTCCTACATGACCTCTGATTTCCATTATGACGTCAATTTCACAAAATAAGATCACCAACGTCAAGACGAAACCGTCAAACACGTTTGTCAGATACTGAAAACGTTGGACACCGACCACCATTGAAGACTGGATGTTTCTTCCTTAGCAACAACACGAAGCACTTGGCGTAAACCCACCAAACTTCGAGCTGTTACATCATCGAATGCCACCTCCGCCTTGAGCTAAACACTGAACATGGTAATGGTACGGGAGAATTGCCCGGCCTTGACGATCAAGAACTTCGACGATGCGCCTACGCCATCGCCGTCGGCTCAGAGAAACCAGACTAGGTTTTCACCCAGTTATTGAACGCCCGTGGATGCAGCAGGGGACGGACTGACCAACGGCTCTAGCGGCACCTTCAACAAGGTGCGTGGCACAGATAGTTCCACTGCCGCCGGCCCGGTGTAACATGTCAGGCAAGGTTTGCACCCAAGCCGCCGCCACCACCGTCGACTCTGTGCCCGGTCAACGTGGAAGACCGCCTTCACCGGAAGGTCACCAACAGAGACGCTCAGAAGGCGGGCAGCCCCGGCGCTGACCATGGACCCGATTCCAAACCCAGGGGGCCCAAACCTAACCCGCCGCTAGACGAACAGCACGGCGCCGACCGCCGCCAGCAAACCACCACCACACGAAGCAGGGTACTGCAGGCAGAAGGACAACACCAGCCCAGACCGAGGGCGCCCGCAGGGGCCAAATCCGCCTGTCCGCCGCCACAGCGACTACACGCCGATGACGGAGAAGCCCGCCACCGCCGCATCGCCCTGTGCCTGTTCGGGCCACTGGCCGGCGCCGCCGCGGTCGTGGCCGGCGACCTCGCCGAACCCCACGCGGCTCGCGCGAGTCGCCCCACCTGGCCGCGTCGTCCTGCGCCACCACACCACTGGCTGAGAGGCCCCGCCGCCATCTCGGCCGGCCGTGCGGCCTTGCCGGTGGCCCGCTCCGGCGGCGGCGCGACTGGAGAGTGGAGGGGAGGGAGAAGGCGCGGTGGCTAGGGTTGGCCGCCCGAGCCGCCAGCGTGGGGGCGGCGTGGAGCGGATGCTCATGACTGTTACTTAATAATTGTTTAATTAGTCAAAAAATGCAGATCATCGTGGCCTAAGACACTTGCGATCAATTAACTTGTGACTATCACCGACGTGAATACTACAAAATACAAATACATGTTAGTCATGACACTTGTGCTGAGTCAAATCCAAAGATAAAACCTTCAAATTATAAAAAAGAAGAAGATAAAACCTTCAAGCCTAAAATATATTATAAAAGATGACATAAGTTACTATACATTAAGTCGCAACACATAACATTAAAGTCGCAACACAAACCAGACTCGTCGCAGCTAGACCTATACCGGACCGGATCCGCCATTATAAACTTCTATAAACCGGATTGTGTCGTCAGCCGTGACAAATTAGAAATTGGCCAGAACTTGCGCTACTGTACGCTTGACCCGGTATAACCGTGTTCGTATGTACTAGAGAAACTACATTACCTACATACGGCCTTCAAGTCAAGGAAGGCTATATATATACTGGAGTGTGAACGAAATGGACCATATTTTGGAACTCATTGAGAACTAATTAACCGTTCCGACATTTGTCCAATTATACTCAATTAATTAACTAGTCATATCGATGGATTGAATTTTTATGCTGAACAAAATTCTTTATAATATAAACTTCCCAAATTATAAGATGTTTTTTTGACACCAAGTTTGACTACTCGTCTTGTTTAAAAAATTATGTAAAAATCAACATTTTTTATCGCGACTTCCTTTATTAATACAAATTCTTCAAGACCGATTTAAATTTGACTATGTTTAGACATTTTTTCATAAGACGAGTGGTCAAACTTGAGTAAAAAAAGTCAAACATCTTATAATGTGAGATCGAGAAAGTAATATATAGTACGAGGCAAGCCCATAGCAAGAATATGAATTGATACATTGATTGTCCTCGTTCTCTTTCGAAAAAGATTAGTAATTTCAAAATTCATTCTAGCTAGCTAGTTAATTTTAGCACTTGTATAAAACAGTTAGCTCGATTGGTTAACGTGGAATGGTGCTGCTCCTATGGAACTCGCAGGTTCGAAACTTGTGTCTGGTTTTTTTTTTATCTAAAAGAAAATTTTAGCACGCTTTTATCGACAGAAGGTGTGACGATTCGGTTCCGAATCCTTCGGACTTGTTCAAATTTAATCTATGGACTTGTTCAAATTTAATCTATGTATGTATCTAAAGTTCTATATACAAATACAAATGCTAGCAAAAATCAGGTCGGCACCAGCATGCTATACTGTACCTGTGGCCATCGATCAGGAAGGAATCTCGATTGAGGAAGCATGCATGCATACGCATGCTGTTGGCCGGCATCTATCGGCATGCTGCATGCATACACGTCGTAAAGATCGATCAGCTGAGGTTCTCCACGACACGCCCAAGCGCATCCACGTAGCTCTCCACAAGCTTGGTGACCACGGCCAGCGCGGCGTCCACGGCGCCCTCCAGCACCGCCGCGAGGGTCTTGGCGGCCTCCTCGCCGCCGTCCCGCGCCGCCTCTATGAGCTCGGTCACCGCGGTGGTCGTGAGGTCCACGGCGCCCGCGGCGAAGCTCCACAGGAAGTCCAGCAGCGCCGAGACGACGGCCGCGGCCACGTCCCAGGCCACGCCGAGGACGAACTCCACGGCCGCGTCGACCGCGCCCTTGGTCGCCTCCAGCACCGCGTTGCCCGCCTGGCCGGGAAGCCTGAGCAGCTGCACGACGGCCATGGCCAGGAGGGCGAGGCCCCGGAGGAGCACCATCGTGACGAGCTCCGCCGACGAGCATAGGAGACATAGCGCCAGGTTTACTAGCGCACCAGCAAGTGCTACCATGGTGGTACGTAAAAAAGTTACTACTATATACTTATATGTTGCTGCAAGTTAATAAGGTTTGGTTTGGTGATCATACATATATATTCATTCACATATGCTATGCATCATGGGTAGAGAGAGAGAGAGAGAGAGAGAGAGAGAGAGAGAGAGAGAGAGAGAGAGAGAGAGAGAGAGAGAGAGAGGTCGTGTTGCTTGGAGTGCAAGGAGGGAGATGTAGGTACTAGTCGATGGATGTTTGTTGCTTGTGAGGTTTTCCACGGTAGCTTCTGTGGGTTGAACACAAGTGGTACGCAAGTCGTTGCTTCTAAGGTTTACTTTGATTATGCAGGCCGGTATGCATGCGTCCATGGATATAGTACGTAGTTGCTTACTAATTATGGTTCACAGTTTAATTAATTTGCTTCTTTTCAACTATTTTTGCATATAAAAAACCGTGCGCTGACACATGCGGAGGAAGACATCATTTGACGTTTTGTAGAGAACTAGGTACACAAGTCAGTTTGAGAGCAAGGTCAAAGTTAAAAGATGACACATGCGGTTTGAATCGAATCATGGAATGTAAAATATTGGATATCTGTAAGACCCGTGACCGTGGCGGATCAACCACGATGTGAGAACGAACAGCGGAATCCCGAATCGACCCTGACGCCGGCGAGGTTAACCCCTCTGCCTTGGCGTGGTATGTGTTTACTGAATAATGAAGGATGTCTTGCCCGATGGGCTACAGCGCGCTTAAGAGCGTTTACAGGTTCTGACCCGTGGGTCCCACATGTCATGGATACACTTAAAACCTAAACATATGAATACGCAAACAGATAAACGAAGACGCCTTCTCCTGGCGTGTCACTCCTGAGAGACCTGCACTCCAGGTGTGACAGTCCCCCCCCCCCCCCCGAGTTGGATCCAGGCGCCAAGCTGGAGCCGTCGGGAACTGGGCTTTGACGACATAGTAGTCCTCCCAGGTGGTGGCCGACGCAGGGAGGCCGCGCCACTGAATCTTGACTTGGGGCACAGCAGTGTTGCCCTTCTTCACCATTCGATGCTCCAGGATGGCTTCTGGGACAGTGTCAGCAGCTTCCAAATCTGTAAGCCTGGGTAGAACATCAAACACAGGAGTATAGTTTGGTATGAATGGTTTAAGCTGTGATATGTGGAAAACCGGATGAATGAGAGAGTCTGCTGGAAGGTCCAGCTTGTAGGCCACGGTGCCAATCCTTTGGAGCATTGAGAAAGGTCCATAATACTTGAATGACAATTTGGGATAGGGCTTGTTGGCAACACTTGACTGAGTGTAAGGCTGGAGCTTGAGTAGTACTTGTTCCCCGACTTGAAATTCATGGTCTCTTCTATTCTTGTCAGCTGCTTGCTTGTATTTGTTCTGTGCTCGAAGTAAGGTCTGTTTCAGAGCTTCGAGCTGCTGCTCCTGGGATTGCACTTGATCAGTTGCAGCAGTAGAAGAAGATGCAGAAGGAATGGTAGGTGTCAGACCCAGATTGGGTTCATAGCCATACAGAGCTCTGAATGGAGTGGATCCCAGGGAAGCATGCAGTGAAGTGTTGTACCACAGCTCAGCCAACCAGAGCCAAGACTTCCATGATTTTGGTGACTCATGCACAGCACATCTCAAGTACATCTCCAAACACGGATTAACCCTTTCTGATTGGCCATCAGTTTGAGGGTGATAGGCTGTAGAATATTTGAGGTCAATGTTGTAAGCCTTGAAGAATTCTTTCCAAAAATTGCTCACAAAGATGGGATCTCTATCTGTGACAATGGACCTTGGTATACCATGTAACTTGACTATGTTTTCCATGGAAAGCTTGGCAATCTGTGCTGCAGTATATGGATGTTTGATGGGTATGAAGTGAGAGTATTTGGTTAATCTGTCAACTACTACCAAAATTACACTGTAACCTTCAGATTTGGGAAGTCCTTCAATGAAGTTCATGGTGATATCTTGCCACATACCTTCTGGTACAGGTAAAGGTTGGAGGAGGCCCATAGGATGTTGCAGGAAATGCTTTGCTTGCTGGCAGATGGTACACTGCTTGATGAAACTTTCCACATCAGACTTCATGCCTTTCCACTGAAAATGCCTTTTCAGCCTGTGATAAGTAGCTGCCATGCCTGAATGGCCTCCTATGGCACTGGAGTGACAAACATTAATCAACTTGGTCTGCAGTGCTGTATTACTGCCAATCCAGACTTTGGATTTGTGCCAGATGATGCCTTTGTCCAAGTTGTATCCTTGACTGTCAGGACTGGAAAGAGCTAGTTGTTTGAGCAGTTGTTGGGCCTCTGGATCAGTGGTGTATGAGTTGAGGACTTCTTGGATCCACACTGGTTGGACATTGGAGACTGCTTGTATTGCCATTAGATGACCCACCCTAGACAGGGCATCAGCCACCACATTGTCTTTGCCTTTCCTGTATACAATTCGAAAATTGAGCCCCATCATTCTGGCCATTGCTTTCCTCTGAAGATCAGATTGCAGATTTTGTTGAGTCAGATAGGCTAAGGATTTGTGGTCAGTCTGAATGAGAAATTGATCCCTTTCTAGGTAGTGTCGCCACTTGTCGACTGCCATGATCAATGCTAGAAACTCTTTCTCATATATGCTGAGGCCCTGATGCTTAATACCCAGTGCCTTGCTGAGATAGGCCACTGGTTGGCCCTGTTGCATAAGAACTGCCCCAATACCATCAATGCAAGCATTAGTTTCTACTGTGAACTGCTGTGTGAAATCTGGGAGTTTAAGTACTGGTGTTGTTGTCATTGCTTGTTTAAGTTTCTCAAAAGCCTCTTGTGCCACTGTAGTCCATGCAAAGGATTTCCATTTCAACAGGTTGGTCAAAGGTTTGGAGATGATGCCATATCCCTTCACAAATTTTCTGTAATACCCTGTGAGACCCAAAAATGCTCTAAGGTCTGTGACAGTTTGAGGCCTTCGCCGCCTGACCATGTCCTGAATCTTGCTTGGGTCTGTGGAGACTCCCTCTGTAGAAATGATATGCCCCAGAGATACTCCAATCTGTCTTGGGCAAATGAACACTTAGTTTCTTTGAGATAAAACCTATGAGACCTGAGCAACTCAAACACCAGCTGAAGATGTTCCAAATGATCATCTTTGTTAGCACTATAAATTAATATGTCATCCAGGAATACCATCACGAACTTCCTCAAGTAAGGCCTAAGTATCTCATTCATGACACATTGGAATGTGGCTGGGTCATTGGTCAGCCCAAATGGCATGACCTTAAGCTGATAGTGCCCCTGATGTGTTTTGAATGTTGTCTTATACTCATCTTCTGGCAGCATCCTAACCTGATGATAACCAGCTTTCATATCCAATTTGGTGAACAGTTTAGCACCTGCCAGCTCATTCAAAATCTTTTCAATCACTGGCATAGGAAACCTATTTTTGATGGTTATGTCATTGAGCTTTCTATAGTCAATGCAGAAGCGCCAAGTTCCATCCTTTTTCTTCACCAAGAGAACTGGGGAGGCAAATGGGCTATGACTGTGTATGATATGTCCAGCTTGCAGCAGTTGTTCCACCGGATGCTCAATTTCTGTTTTGTGCATAGGATTGTAGTGGTATGGTCTTGCATTAATGGGGACTGACCCAGGTAGTAAAGGTATGGCATGGTCATAGGCCCTTGGTGGAGGTAAGCACTTGGGATCTATGAAGATATCCTTATACTGTGCTATCAATAACTGAATGTTCTCTGAAATCAGCCTGGGCATTCGGGTTACCCGAAATTTTCGGGTCGGGTAGTTCGGGTATTTAGAAATTCGGGTAATAGAAATCGATACCCGAAGTGTGCCCTGAAAAATCACTACCCGAAAGTTCGGGTACCCGATAATTCGGGTTCGGGTTCGGGTATTACCCAATCTACCCAATATTAAAAATAACAATAAATTATAGAGAAATCTTGGGAGACCTTGGAGAAGCCATCGATTGAGTTTGTTGCCAGCCGATAGTAGACGTGGATGCTTCTGCATGTGGTGCGCCCATCGACATCGATGGCCGTTGCATGCATGCGCCATGTCAACTGTTGAGGAAGTCTAAATTAAGGACCTAGATCTGGAAGGGGTCACCGAGCATTATATGATTCTGTGGCTGCCTTCAGACGTTGGTGGAGGGCTGAGACAGAGCCGTAGTGAGCTGTTGCGCCATGAAGATAGATATATAAGTGGTGACGGTGTGGCGCTTGGGATGAGCTCTCCAAGAGTATGGACATCGGGTAGTATGGGTACTTCGGGTACCGTGAGTTGCTACCCGAACTATCCAAAATAATTTCGGGTAATCATAGTTAGGATCCGAAGTTGTAATCGGGTAGTTCAAGTTCGGGTAGTTCGGGTTCGGGTCCGGGTAGTTCGGGTTCGGGTATCGGGTATTATGCCCAGGCTTACTCTGAAAGATCATCTTCTTCCTTCTGTTGGACAGATGTGGACTCAGGTACTTGATCTACCACTGCAACAACCCAGATATTGTTGCCAGAAGCCTCATGGCACATTTGGACAGCAGAAATTTCAGTAATCTTAGGATTTGGGGTCTTGAGGCCCATGAGCTTAACAATCTTCCCTTGTTCCTTAAAGGAAATGGAGATCTCATGCCAATCAAATTGGACTGGGCTATGTGCTTTCATCTAGTCACAACCGGTGATGGCATCATAAGGCTGCATGTCTAGAACCATCATGTTGGTAGTGAAGCTCTTACCCTGGCAATAACATTGGAGGTTAGGTACCATGCAATTGGTGATGAGTTGTTCCCCATTGGCTAGCTTGACCTGTCTGCACACTGTAGGTACTGTCTTTAGTTTTGCTAGCTGCACAAAGTGTGAGCTGATGAAGCTATGTGTACTACCACTATCAATCAATATCAGCATAACTTTATCTTTGACTTGAGTCTGGAGTTTGATGCAGTCTGCTCTGTCCAGAGTGGACATTGCATTGATGGAAAGCTGACAAAATTCTTCCTGTAAGACATCTTCTGCAGCTAACTCATTGAGGGAGTCATCTGATATCTCCCTATCCAAATCATTGATTGTTAAAGCATTGAGCTTTGGTTTGTTCCTTACCTTGCATACTTCCATGTGTCCAGGAATAAACTTCTCCCCACAATTCATGCACAAACCATTTGCCTTTTTGTGGTCTCTTAACTGTCTGTCTGACCAGTTGGTAGCAGTGGGTGGGAGAGTGGGTTTGTATTCAGTCCTGTTCTGCTGGTACCCTCTTGGCTGATAAGTGGGTCTGGGATATCTAACTCTGACTCTCTCTTGGATGCCCTGCTGCACCTCTGCCAAAGTAGCTGCTTGTGCCACACTTGTAGGCATTTGGGTTTCCACAGGACCCCTCAGCTGTTCTTTGAGCCCTCTGACATATTGCTGTGCAAACCACACCTCATCATAGTGAGCATTGTGCATGGTGACAGTAAATTGTAGGGCTTCAAACTTTGTGGTATATTCTTCCACAATGGAAGTTTGTCTCAACTCAGCCATGTCATTTAGGGACTTTCTCAAATCCTGAGCTCCAAACATCTCCTGGATCACTAAGCAAAAATGTGTCCAACTATTGAATGTGTTTCTTTGCTTGTATGCTTGGTACCACTTGCCTGCATTACCCTTGAGGTGCATCCTAGCAGCTGTTACTCACATTCCTTCTGGGATTTTGTACAACTCAAAATAATCTCTGCAGTTATCAAGCCAGACCTTGGGATCAGTACCAAAGAAGTCTGGAAACTCCATTTTTGGCATAGAGTGCTTTGGCATGTAATGAGGGTCTCCATCTCTGTTGTGATACTCCCTGTCTCTGTCATGGTGAGGTAAGGCTCTATCATGCCCTTGGAACTGGTTGACAGGACCCTTGTCTTTGGGTTGCTTGGACTGCTTCTCAGTATACACAAAGTCAGATCTCAATGGCTGTGAAGGTTCAGGCTTGTCTTGGGCAGATGAAGCAAATATGTTCTGGAAAGGTTCTATTTCAGTGAACACCAGCCCATCCAAATCAGTATCATTGAAGACTGGTTCTTCATCAAATCTTGGCTTGTCTTCGACAGCTGCAAAGTCCATCTGTCTCCTGGTGATATTGGAGATAGCTTGTCCACAAGCATTAACCTGCTTGCCTATGATATGAACCTCTTTACTGTATTCATCCATCGCTGCATCGCGAAGATCCATCTGGGCTTTCATTTATTTCTGCAGGGTGTTATTTTCTCCCACTTGACTGAACAAAAGGTCAAAATTTTTCTGAAGCTGCTCCCACTTTGAGTTCTCTTCTTCAGATTGCCTCGTCATGCTGTTCAAAATCAGGGATGTCTGAGGAGAAGGATCGACCTTCGCTCTGCGCTTTGGAGCCAGTTGTGCCTGCAAAATGTTCAGCCTTGGCCTCCCCTGTCGAATTGCAGCACACAGTCACCGCGGCCCGGGAAAGAGGCAGACGTCTCGGGATTTTACACTAGGATAGGTTGAGCGCGTACGCCATCCCACCTAGCAACCTGAACGCTGGACTTTCCCCCGCCTTTCGCCACCGCACTCGTCTCAACGTTGGATACCAGGAATTTTACACACAAACAGCTGCCGCGCAACCCTAATCCTCGATTGAGCGATGCTAGATGAATATGATGGGAGTGAATTTGAGGTTACTCACTCCGGTTCACGCCGTCGAACCCCGGTTGTCGATGCTGAACCCCAGTCGAACACCTTGCGTGCGTGGCTTGTAACACCTCTGGTGTTTAATTAACTAAAACATGCCATGTCATCATAATGCATCGCAAAGCATCCATGATTAGATTCACTTTGATGTGCATCAACTAAAACGAGTTTAAATTTATAGGTTGGATGTGCTCTTCTGTGCAAACTTTGAGTTACCAAAAAATCCTGTTTTACCCCCTTTTCGGTAGTTCAAAATCCGTGAAGAATCAAGGGTTGGTCCAAAAAGCTTTATTGAGCGTCTTGATGAGAGCATCAAACTTGCTTTTCAAAGTTTTTCAAGTTTCCAAAAAGAATTTCAAATAAATTTGAAAATACGGCTTTCCGACATTTGTCCCCTTTTGGTTTTTAAACTCGGATTTCAAAAATTATGCAAAATCTTGAAAAGTTGTTTATAGAGAAAATGTTTAGTTTGAAAAGTTGAGTATTTTATGTTTTTGGAGATTTTCAAGTTGTATTGAAAAATCAAAAGTTATTTCAATTGTTTGTTCTAGGTTAAAGCTTTCATTTTCAAATTTGATTCAAAATTCAAATTTCTGTTCAGAATTTCAAAATGCTCCTTTTGACAAAGTTGTAGAGTAGGAAAAATCAAGGGGACTTTATTTTTGGCGTTTTCCCAGATTCTATTTAAAATTTGAGATATTTTCAAATCTTTTGCGCTGTCTCTGTGCTACAGTGATTGATGACGTCATCATCTCCATCTCCTCTCCCTATTCCTCCCCGACGCCGTGGCCATGGCGCCATGCCGCCCTGCTCCCGCCGACCTCCACCTCGCCCCGGCGCGCGAAGCTCCGTCGTCATCGTGTCGCCTGCTCATGGGTTGCCATTGGACTATAGGTAGACGCCGGCCATCGTCTTTTTCTTCTTTCTTCTTCCTCGGTCCGCCATTGCCATCGCCGCCGACCTCGCGCCGCCGTCAAATTCGCCGTCCTCGCTTAACCATTCTCCAATTGTGCTAGCCAACCACTCCGCCCAACCCTTGCGCTCTAATTGGACCTGTTCTTGTCCATCATCGTCATTGGAATCGCCGGCAAGCCGTCATCTTCTTCCCGCCAGTCATCGGAGCCGCCGTGATCTTCATCGTCAATTCCGTCGCCGTCGTTGGTCACTTTCTCAATTACTCTTGCTGTCGAGATCGCCTCGATGCCCTGGTTATGATGCTCTCCTTGGTTTCCGTTTTGGTACACAGGAGCAGCCGTGACGCGGACCTCGCCGCCGGTTCACGCACGGGTTCACGCCATCACCGTCCCCGCGCTCGGTGAGCACCCTGCTCTGCCGCCTCCTAACCTTCATCATCATGCGCTCTTGAGTTGCGCTAGTCTCAGGCTCGTGTAGATGCCTTTGGATAGGTCTGTGATGCCGTGATGTCACCGGATCGCCGGGCTCCTGTTTCGCCTCGCGAGGACCAGTGTTCGAGAATTCGAAAAACCCTAGGGGTCTTGGTGCAAACTTTCATGACTCAGGAAATAGTGGTTGGACCCTGTTAGGATTTTGTAAAACCTTGAGGGCTTAATTGCAAAATAGCCACGCCAGGCCTCGGGCAGGCCAAGCTGGGCCGGCCTGCCTGCGCCTCTGGGCCGGCCTGCTATCGCCGCCGGGCCAGGTTTGCTCCCGCGCGCGCTTAGCCAAGCTGGACCGGTTAGGCCATTTGGGCTAGATTCGGCCCAGCGACTATTTTCCTTTTTATTTGAGTTTTATTCTTTTTCTGTTTAGATGAATAGTGTAGCAATTTGTTATTTTTGTATAAAATTATCTTTAGCTCCAAAAATTCTGAAAATTTTTGTGAAAGCTCTTTGGGGTATTCTCTGCTTAGGGAAATTTTAAATATTTATTTTGAGTAGTTTTGCTATGTTCAAAAATTAGCCCTTTTAATTGGAAAATGAGTCTTCCTTGAATTTTAGTTATTTATTTGTTATTCTAAAAATCATGAAAATTATTTTGTAGACTTCTTAGGGTCTGAGGAGTTTAAGTTTAATTTTTGGGAGTGTTTTCATAAACTTTGTTTTATTATTTATTTCTGCTTATTTATTTAATTAGTTAGTTTCGTTAGTTGCGACGTTTTTGTGAAGGAAAGTTGTACTCAATTTATTTATTGATTTATTCATTCTTCAAGCATCATATTTATCATTTCATCATATGGTATCATATTATGTTATCGAGTAGTTTTCGTTAACGGAGAGTATAACGTGTCAAACAGAGATCAAGGAGGAGAGACCGGAACCCGGTGTTGATCCGTAATCTCGATCGTCTACCCGAATACCAAGGCAAGCCCCGGATGCATTAAACCCTTACCTTGATTTTATAAAGTTTTTATCTCTCAGCTTTGAGTTGTTGCATTAAAGGCTAGGAGTTGAGTGAAACCCACCAATTGCATTACCTGTCTTATTTCCGTATTCCTTATTACCTGTTTATGAAAATGCGTATAATTGCTTAGCCCTGCTTATTTAGTTAAGTTTTCAAAATGTCAAGAATGAAAAAGATGAGATTGGCTTTTATTGTTGGAATCACTTTATTAGCAATTAAATTGAGTCCGGACGGTTAACTTGCATAGGGAAAGGAGTCCCTCCGTAGTGTTTCCGTACGGTGATGCCCTAAGGACCGTCCGTTGGTGAATCGGTGATATCGAGACCCTAGAAAATCCACACACCGGGTGTTGTGGTTGATATATGGCTGTGGTTGTTGTCCCGGTATATCATGTGATCTCGGTATGCGCGGAGTTAGAGTCTCCAGTATATCGGTGATCTAGGTCCCAAACTGGGTATAAATGGATTCGAATCGCCGTGCTTCTCGGAGAAGAAGACTCGATCGGTGTTCATCATCGTAGTAAATACTTAATTAAAGGTTATGTTTTAATTAAGGTTGTTTGATCAGCTTGAGCTATGGCAAGAGAGTCGTTAAATTTACAACTTGGTTTTTCAAAAGCTTTTTCGCAAAAATCTTGATTCTTGCAAGCCTTACCTTGTCCCTCGACCCGCATTTCTTAGTTTTCACCCCTCTTTTCGTCGGGTTAGTCTTGTTGAGTACTTTTGTACTCGTGGTTTGTTGAACCCTTGTTGTGTGAGCATCGGGAGCGGGTTTGCACCGCATCCCGTTGTATGACGAGTCGTTGCGGAGAGTGACGATGAGTAGAGTGTTTGGCTCTTGGGCGAGCTCATCATCCGGTTGTGTAATTAAGCTATCTACCGCTACTCCACTACTATTATGGTTTGTAATAATTAAACATATGGTTTGTAAGTTTTGAACCAAATGCTTTGTAAACCTATGTTATTGTAATCCTTCCGCTATTTTACTCGATGTATATTATTTGAATAAACTGTTGTAATACTGCAATATCTCTTTATAATGATTGATCCTGCTTGGAGAATCGTGGAAGTTTCGGGAATCTACCCGACAGATCCTTTTTAAGTCTTATGGCACACATGCATTGCTATCAGAAGTCAGTTAAGACAATGATAAATGCATGTGGGCCATATTATTTAGGAGGTTCTGCCACATGGCTTCATGCGCGCCGCCCGGTGTCGAATCCTTGCGTATCGGAGATGGAGCGGTGCTGAACGAGGTCGTGAGGATCCCCGCTAAGCTGGAGGTGGAGGTGTGGTGGAGGTGGTGGTGGTGGTGGTCGCCGCGACGGATGTTGTTGCGCCGCCGATAACTGGCTTCGCTGCCGAGCTCGCGCTCGCCGCCTTCTGCCGAGGAAAGATAGGCTCCGGTACCAACTGTAAGACCCGTGACCGTGGCGGATCAACCACGATGTGAGAACGAACAGCGGAATCCCGAATCTCTGCCTTGGCATGGTATGTGTTTACTGAATAATGAAGGATGTCTTGCCCGATGGGCTACAGCGCGCTTAAGAGCGTTTACAGATTCTGACCCGTGGGTCCCACATGTCATGGATACACTTAAAACGTAAACATATGAATACGCAAACAGATAAACGAAGACGCCTTCTCCTGACGTGTCACTCCTGAGAGGCCTGCACTCCAGGTGTGACAATATCCATGGACAGCAATCGGAAGACAGAAAATTCAATCCACTATTTCTTTCTTGTATACATATACAAAGTTGGGGGGGTTACGTATTGTTGGACCTGGAAAAAAAAGAACTAAACAGTAAAATAACTTAATTCTTTGTCTAAGGCCTTGTTTAGATTGCCTTCAAATTCCAAGTTTTTTCACTCTCTCTCCATCACATCAATTTTTAGGCTCATGCATGGTGCATTAAATATAGGTAAAAAAATAACTAATTACACAATTTAGTTTGAAATCACGAGATGAATCTTTTGAGCCTAGTTGGTCCGTGATTGGACAATATTTTTAAATAAGACAAAAGAGTTACTATTCATCAGATTGAATTTTTTTGCAATCTAAACAAGGCCTAAATTCTTGCAACTGATCACTATTTTTTGGGGTAGTTACATTGCTATATGTTGGCGGTCTCTTCATCTCATACACTACCATGTAGAATTTTTTATGATGTGGACCAAAGAGAGAGGGGAGAAAGAATAAGGTCATTGCTTCGCGAAACGAGGCGCGTGTACGTAGGATCAGTAGTGCCCTCGGCGTCATGTGAGGTGGACATCGTGGCATGGCACGGCTACCTGCACCATTGATGGACCGAGTGGCGGTCAGAAAATGAAATATGGGGCGAGCGAGACGCTCACGTCCTCGTGGAGGCGAGACAGGTCTTAAGTGGATTGTAAATCAAATGGTTGAGGCAAGACAATTTTATTATACCTTATTATGTATAAGTGTTTTTCGGATTATATACAATTATATCAATGCTTATATATCAATTATGTGAACCTTGAACTATAGAAAAAATATTGTTGTTTGGTTGTTTTCGTGTGTACACATGAAATAAAGTCGTAGCGTTAGCACGTGCACTATACTAGTGAGCTTAAATTTATAAATATGAGATAACTATTTAACCATCGTATGAGTTGTTATTGTCATGCAACTCACAATTTAATTTTTACTCTGTACACAAATTAAGGGATTGTGAGTTGGTGTGAGACAATTTAAAAGACATCCATTGTATGTATAGTCTATTAAGTCGTCTTAAATTAAATGACACTAATGAGACCAACTATAAGTAGATAACACCAATATACTTGCTCTTAGCCCCCATCTACTTAATTCCTTGTCTAAATTCAAACCCTATATTAGGCGTAGAGTCGGTGTAGTGCACAAGTGACGGTTAAAAGTATATCAACAATCGATATTTAAGCAACGAAATGGCTTAGGCAGGTACATCTCATGAATTGCCATATAGGATTTTTTATGATGGAGAGGAAAGAGAGAGATGAGAGAGAATAAGGTGGTTGCTTCGTGAAACAACCACCTCGTGAGCTAAAATTTAGGACTATGAGACAACTATTTTACTATTGTACGAGTTTTTGTTGTCATGCACCTCACAATCATATTTTTACTCTCCTTAAATTAAGGAATTATGAGTTAGTATGAGACAACTTAAAAGTACAACCATTGTACATATAATCTATTAAGTCGTCTTAAATTACGTGGTATTTTATAAGACTAGTTATGAGATAATACCAATATACCTGCTACACATAAGCGGTCTCATACGCCGTCTCATGCATTGCCACATAGGATTTTTGATGATGTGGAGGAAAGAGAGAGGTGAAAGAGAATGAGGTAGTTGCTTCGCGAAACAACCACCTCATGAGCTAAAATTTAGGACTATGAGACAACTATTTTACCATTGTATGAGTTGTTGTTGTCATGCACCTCACAATCTTATTTTTACTCTCCCCATAAATTAAGGAATTGTGAGTTCCTATGAGACAATTTAAAATGACAATCATTGTACATGTAGTCCATTAAATCATCTTAAATTATGTGTCATTCTATAAGACAGGTTATGAGACAACACCAATGTACCTGCCCTAAGCACGTAGTGCTAGCACCTAACATACTAGAAGACCATGCGGGATGACCATGCAACAGCAAGTGTTTTCACGTAGATTCCGAGGACACATACAATGCAAAGACTCATGTAAAGGCGCTTATATGAAAAGAGAAAACATTGTGTAAGCAAGGAGCAACTGTCTCTCTACGAGCTTAATCTACTTCCTCCATCTAAAAAAATAAATTTATAAGAAATGTATCAATCAAACTAGTTCAGTTTTGATGATCAAGTTTAATAATAATAATAATATTAACTTTTATAACTCCAAATAAATTAATTATAAAATATATTTTATAACTAATCTAATGGATCTTATTTTGTCTCATGAGTATTTGTACTTTTCTATATAATTTTAATCAAAATTTCAATTATTTGACCTCTCAAAATGTAAGAATTCCATTCTTTTATGAACATAGGGAGTACAACAAAAAAATTTAGTTGAAGACACTTATGTCGTGGCTGTTGTGTCGTATGCGGATAGATTTTTGAGCACGTGGTGTAGGGATCACACAAGAGTCAATCAAGCATTGTTGGCATGGAGCGGCGAAACTGTCGGTAAGCACGCCATGCCATGTCGTCCGCTCTGGATTTTTTTTTTTTTTTTTTTGAGCAAATCGTCCGCTCTGGATTCATGAGAAAAACGAGTTAATGGGCCGTAATAGTACATTAGCGCCAAGTGTTGTACAAGCTCTAATAGAGCTTTTTTTTTGTGACAAGAAGCTCTAATAGAGTTTTGAAAAATGAAAGAACAGACCAAGCATAAATTATAACTCTTCTTTTTTTTTGAACCAACCAAATATATTCCAGGCAAGGTGCAACTCGATAATTTTGTGTTTATAGAATCAGGAGAAGTTAACTTTCTCAGCTTCTAGCCTTTTAGTTCATTTCAAAGAATCACGGAATTAGCAGAGAACTTTTTCCTGAAAAATGGTTTGGCCGAGCTCTTGCTGAATTGAGCTCTGTCAAACACAGTTTAAATTTTACTTGTGGGACATTTGCATGCATAGAGTCTCTCTCCTCATGAGTTTTACTGGGTTAGCTTACTTTCTTTTATTATCTTATTACTAATACTTACTCTCTTTTGTTATCTCATTATTAATATTATTACTAACCACAGAGACTTTTTTTCGAAGTCTCCATACTAATCCATTTTTAGAAAATATTACTCACATTTGCAATTGTGAGAATTAAACCCTAAATTACAATGTCTGCCACCCCTAAATTACGATATCTGCCACTCTGAAAATTAGCAGACAGGACACACCCTATATCCTCATCTAAATTATAGACCTAATGTCATTATGAAAAATAACAATATTATCTATTATCTTAAATTTGCATGTATGATTAACCAAACATTTGGTAACAAGTTACCTGTACTAGATGTTAGTTAACTGAAAACTCCACAATAGATTTTTTTTTGAGAGCGTGCTTAGCACGTGTTTCATTAAGAGAAGTTGGTCCACGATAGATATCTATGTCCAACATGTTAATAAGTCGTATTTTCTGTGTAGAAGATGTGGATTAACAGAAAATTCCAAAACATTCTTCTCTAGCAAGTCGTCATTCAGTTGTTAGTGTTAATAGTAAATTAGTACCAGAAGACTAGAATAAATTACAGGCTTTTTTTGACAACAAAATAAATTACAGGCTTGACCATTCCGATATTTGTAGCTTGACTTGAGATAATACCGTAGATTTGTACGAGAAAACTAGAATTCACACCGTTTTATGTCTCCCTCTTTTTCACTGGCAGTTTGCTCGCTGGGATTGATTTAATAAATTTCTTTTACTTTTATTGTGATGATGTTCGCTCGTACGGAAAGGAAACATGTTCGCCTCGTAGATATTCAGCGTATTATGTTTCTCTATACTTCACACTTCTGCACAGACCCAAGGCAGTAATAATTAATCTTTTCATCGACTACAAGTTGCTACCAGGTACTAGGTAGGGAATACACTTTTCAGACAATACTCAAAAGATTGATCTGAACGCAACCCTAATCAAAAGATTGGTCTACCAATTTTCAGGATGCAGTTCCAGTTGCGAATAATGTAACAGGAAAATTAAGGTAAACAGTCTGAGATGGATACAAATAAAGCACAAGACAGGCAGAAATAAAATAGCCGCCACATGACACAAGAGAGAACACTTTTATTCGCTCCCAATCTCAGGCATCATACAACTAACAGCTAACACAATTAACATTACCCTTCTAAGTCCTAACCAAGGGGGTGTTACAGAACTAGTTCAGCATTATTCCCAGCTACAATTCGTTTTTGTGCGGACCATTCCTAGCTACAATTTGTACACATCTACGTCAAGCAGCCGTCAGATCCTACTCAGTGGAAGATGCTTTCGTCTCGTTCTTCTTCTTCTTAACCTCCGGCGATGTCCTGGCCCGCTTCACAGGCTTCTCACCAGCTGGTTTCTTTATGGTGTTGGTAGCATGCAGTGTGCCACATAGGCGCAGTGGAATTCTGGTCCTCCGATCAAACGCTCGTACACAGACATATCCTGCAAAAAAGTCACCAAGCGGTTCTGCCCTGTAAGATTAGACCAGAAAAGATTCCCCTAAAAATAAAAAAAAAGATTACACGAGAAAAGGAATCGCATGTCTGCGTCATACAAACCCGTGGACCGGGTAATTGATCTGCAATACTATGCTTTCATAGCATGCAATTTCTATGTCGCAAAGTTCATTTATCTTGCACAGGTTGTTAGACGGATTACATGTTGGATTTTCTATCTATGATTCTGGGATTTGAATCTATGATCTATGAACAGAGAGCCTTAAGATGAAGCCCAACGACTCAGCCAAAAGAAAGAAACGTTCAGAGCCACTTGGTACCTTTCTTGAAGCATTCCTGGATATCTTGCCTTGTTTGACCTGAGGTTGACAAAAACTTAAGTTAAATGACTCATCAACAATCATTTCACGGCTTTCATGTTTATTCACTTATATAATACCTTTTGTGATTGAGTGTATAGATGAACCAAAATATACAATGCTTCTATAATACCTTTTGTGATTGAGTGTATAGATGAACCAAAATATACAATGCTTCTATGCAGCGCCCCAATACATTCCCTAGGTATAGTTATTGGGTTTCGGCTAGATGAGTAATCTGCAAAAACCTACAAAAGGGTATATTTTTTACGGATTAGTGTTCAACCAATCTATGGTATTTGCTTTGATTATTAAAGGCTATATACCTCATTTTCCTGGAAGTAGGTACCATTCAGCGGAAACTTTCCTCTATTTGCTGTCCGACTTGGTATCTGCATATTCACATACGCAAATGGTCAAGGAATAACAAAACAAAACAGAGGGGAACATAACAACTTCAGCAATATCGAGGAAAAATAGTTCACCGGTAAGCTTAGAGAGAGAGAGAGAGAGAGAGAGAGAGAGAGAGAGGGGGGGGGGGGGGGGGGGGGGGGGCATTGTTGTCATTAGAACTAAATAAGAATTTGCATAGATTCTGACTAATTTCATCCAAAGACAACAAAACGAAGCGATTAGGAGTTGCCGAAGTTTTTTCAATAACCTTTTTAGCGCATTTTTCAATTCAATAATTTAAAACCAGAATAAAAATTCTACAGAATTGAAGGGTATGTTTGGATGTAAGAGAACAAATTCATATCATTGGGTTGGTTGGGATGAAAAACGAATTAATTATCCAGCCAACCCCAAGGGATTGGGTTGAAAACATAACCAGGCCATAGTCGGTGGTTGTGACTCCTAAGTAGCAGTGTAGCACCTCCAGGTCCTGGTAGGAGCGAATTTCAGGATTGGTTAGAAATCACAATAGTAGTTGCTCACCAGAACCGTGCCTTTCACGGTGTAGTCATCAGGACAAGACAGAACCACCAGTAGGTAAGGACATATATCTTCTGGAACTCTGTCTTCGAACTGGTACACAAGCAAATAGGTCACTAGATTAATCAATGTCAATGCAAAAGAAAAATATAACTGATAATTGTAATAAAGTTAAGAATCACACAATATAGCACACCTCTTCTAGGATTAGATGATCATCTGGGAGGACGTATCTACAGTAGAAGTTAGAAAAAAACTTAGAGAGGTGCTGCTGATTTCTAAGGACAACATTATATCAAGAAATCAAAATTACTTACGCATTGTGTTCTGTCCTAAGACGACCGATATTTTTTAGTCTTTTGTTTTGGCCAAAGCTACACTCTGGATTGATCACAGCCAAGTCCTTTCCACGGTTCGGTGTCCAAGAATTATTGTTCAGCACATGCTTGCTTGAACAAATATTTATTTCAGCATCATACTGTACTCCTGGTGCAAAATCTTCAATATCATATGCATAATAATCTTCGTAGGAATCTTCTTGGTCATTAGGTGCTTCGTCGTATTCATATTCTGGGCTTGGTGGCATCTCAATAATTGGCTCAGAGTTATGGATGGGTGTTGTTTCAGTAGTGCTGCTTATTGCAATTTGATACTGGTACGATTGTTGAGAACTTGGTGTGCAACTCCCAGAAGCAACCATGCTTTGTTGTTCTCCTTTTTCATGTTCATACTTCTCTGGAAGAGGAAGTGGCTTTCTGAAAACAACAAGAATCTTTCCAACTCAGCAATACAAGCCACAATAATACTGGTTTGGGAGGAAGAAACTAATTGTTTTAAAACTAAGGGTTAAGACGGAAAACAACTTGAAGAATCGAGTGAAAGGTAACCTTTTACTAATTGAATGCAATAATGAATAAAGTCTACCAAACAAGTCTCCCCACCCCCACCCCTAAATAAATCACAAATTTCTTGTCATGGACCCATATCACTGGACATGGTTTTTAACATGTAAAACACCTGGAAAAGAGGAAGCTGTGGCAGCTGGAGGATGACTTGCCTCAAAGTAACCTTAATACATTGGATCTAATATTATGGAATGCAATCCTTATAATCTGGAAAAATTCTAGAATACAACTTCCTAATTCTCATAACTTAATGGTCAAGCAACAAGCTGCATAACAAAGGTGGACCCATGTTACAAGCAGTTACTGTATGTGGGAACAGAGAGTCGTGGAGCGGCTTTGCTCCTTTGACTGGTTTCCTGGCATTACTTACAATAATTCAGAGCACCCATCTTTCATACTGTCGCAAATGTGATAACTTACAGGAGCACTCTCTTTTCTTTTGGTTTATTATCATCTGATTGGTTCTTTGAATAGACTTAGTTATGTTGTTAGTAATTAATTTTTGAAAATCTAATCTAAACTAATGGTATCTGATAATACTTATTTGTTGTGATAGTTAAATGGATGCTATTAAATGGCATACAGTTATACAAATACTTATGACACAGTCTACAAACAACAGTATAAATCATGCACATACCTGGCAAGTAAACTATTGTAATACATACATCTTTTACTTAAAGGACAAGCTCTACAGTTTGGATCTTTTTTTGTGCACATCACCTGTATCATGAAATCAATCAACCACAGCCAGAGTTGAAAAATATTCATAGCAAAACGTAAATATATCTCACTTAGAATATATGCGTACCTTTCCAAAAGTTATCATAAGACAGTGCAGTTCATACCTATTTTTGTACAGGTAGTCAGATGGATATGCTTAACGACTAAGAGTAACGGTGAAATGCTAGTAGTAATCTTCAAAACAGATTGTGGACTTACAGCTTTTCCTTATCAATGGTGCACAATCGAGGCCATAAAAACCTTTGTACATCATCCAAGAGTGGATACCTTCACGAAAGAGAAAAAGGAAATAAGGAGAAAATTGTTATAACAAAAAATAACATGAAAAATGTTACAATGGTATTTTTAACCTAGACCAATCTTACAGGTTAATTTGATGGAAATCAACACCATTTAAGGGCTGAAGTTTGACCCATCCTAGCCTTGTCACTATGCGAGCTACGTTGACATCAACCTGAAATAAGCATGGAGTCAGAATTCACGCTTGCAGTATTTTCTATAGAATGACAAAGTATAACTTACTGGAAATGCTCTATGCCTCAATGACAAAAGGCAAATGCAGTCAGCACTTTTCACTCCAAACCCATGTATACTGAGCAGAATTTTTCTAGTGCCAAGAAAAATAAAAAGAATGAGTAAATTCTGTGAGATGGAATTCCATTATGTAAGTAGATTGTATATAACTGTGGACGAGTTTGATTTTCTTGATTCATAACCTGGTAGCAATTCCCTGATAAAAATTCTATGACAATCCTCCGATAGTTATTATAGAGTTTTAGACAACCAATTGATAAGATGTACTGTGTCCACTAATACTGTTCTCCTAAAAAATTCTAGGTGATAAAAGAAATATTAAACAAAGCTGTTTAATTTCCCACAGGCACAAATACAATAAAAAGGGATATTAATCTTTGAAGATATTTCCTTCAACAACAGCCACCACAAAGAATAGAGCAAAATGGTGAAGCAACAGGCAGTAATATATGTACTATGAGCAAAGCCATACTTGGCTTTTTCACGTGATATAGATCTAAGCCAATCCAGGTCAAAGCTTCCATCTTGAGCTTTCTGCACTTGATCGAGAAATTCCTGTAAAAAGGTAAAAGAATGCTTTTAGCACATTCATCCCAAGAATAAGAAAGATAAATATGATAACAGGCTAAAACCCCAGTAAGTGCTAAAACAAATATTTCAATCACACTGTTGATAATCTGGTGGTTGTAAACTAGAGAAATACATTTGGTTGTATTGAATAAGTCCACTGTAGATGATAAAAGATGTATCAGTCATTTTCGTTAAAATCACAAAATATTAAACAGATATTACTACATCCATTCTCATACTTATAAATGCCAAGCATCAAAATGTATATGCCTTCCAACATTAATTATTGTAAGTATATGCAATTAGAATGCATAGATTAACATCAAATTTTGCAGCGATCAGCAAAATCATAAGAGCAGCTCCAGTGTGCTCACAAATTGAACCACGCCCAGACGGAATCGAACCATACTACACTTTTTTTTTCCGAATACGCAAAAGACTTGCACATCTTTGTAATTAAGTAGAAGAGAATGTTTTACAACAATACCGGGGTGGAAACAAGATTTTAAACACGCCCTGCCACCTCCGGTTAGAACCAACAGAAACACAAGACAACAAGAGAAAAGAAGAGGCCCCCCACCACACCATCAACACAACGGAGGGCAGGCAAGGCAGGACTCGACGTCGGGGGAGCGAGTGGGCGCATCAATGGAACCTTCAGGAAGGGGATGACGCCCGCAGACGCCAATTCCGTTGGGACATGCACCCGTGGGATCTTTCGTTCCCGTGTTTGCTCCGGCAGCGGTGCTCGAGGAACAGCGGAGACGACACCTTCAAGAAGGTGATGACATTCCTCGCCACCGTCGCCGGCCCTAGGCCCTCGGCCTGAGGACGTGGTTTTCACCCGCGCTGCCCTGGGTTGCCGCTGCCGCCGATGACGTCGCTGGATTTCTTTGCGGTGTCCGCCGCCGGTGCCGAACAACGGAATGACCGTGGTGGGGGGAAAGCGAAGCGTCGGCGCAAGGGTACCGCCAGGACGGTCGTGGCCCACCGCTCACCGCCGAAGCAGGAGGGAGCTCAGTCGACCGCTGGTCACCGCCAGGACGGTCATGGCCCACTGCTCGCCGCTGGAGCAGGAGGGAGCTCATTCGACCACTGGTCACCGCCGCAGCACTCACCCTGAGTGCTGGCGGGAGGGCGCCGCCAGAACGGCCGAGGCCCACCGCCCAGGAGAGGGTGGGGTCCAAGGCACGCCTGCGGGATCACTGGCCCCGGTCAAGGGCGCGGGGAGCACGTGGAGGGGTCGACCGGCCGTCCTGCCGCCCTCCTCGGAGACGAGGCTAGCCGTTACTGCCGCCGCTTGCCGCCAAACCCGGTTACGAACCACCGCCGCCGTCGCACGGTAGGGTAAGAAGGGGAGCAGCGCGCTCGAGGACCGCCGTCACGGCCTACTCTGGTACGCCGGAGTTATGGGCGGGGGCCTCCCCGCCGCAACGACCCCGGCCGAAGCTCTCTGCCTCAGGGCCGGGGGTGCGGCAGGCGCGGGGCGCACCGGAGCAAACTGCGGACGGAGCCTTCGAAATGTGCGCTCCCCGCCTCCCATGCCGCAAACGAGTCGAGGAGAGGTGCCGCCTACGGCTGGCCGCTGACCAGCACCCGCCGCCGGTCGCAAGCCGCCTGAGGGCCGCCGGCCGCCGGCCGCCGCCGGACGCACGGCCGCCAAGGCCAACTCCACGGCGCAGGGACGGACGGCCGGCCAGCAGGGCGGCGCGCCAGCCCAAGCTGCCTCGACCCCAACCCAAGTCCCTGACCACGGGGCTAGGGGAGGCCGGCCGGGCCCAACAGCGAGCCAGGGGAGGTGGTGTCGGGCAGGCCGTCCCGCCGCCCACCCCGAGGGTGAGCCGGACTGCCGCCGCCGGCCAGCACCACCTACCCGTGGGGTCCCGAGCGCCGATGAAGAGTGGGAGAGTCCTCCCCCCGCGTCAACCCCGGCCAAGGAGCGAGCTCGGGGGAGTGGAGGGCCGCCGCGCTCAGGACCGCGGCGGGGGAAACCCAGGCGCGTCCCGGCGCCGAGCGCCGCGGGACCACGAGATCCGCCCGCGGGGTGCCGGATCCGGCCACGGGGGGCAGATCCGGCCGCGCCGCCGCCCGCCGGTGCGGAGGAGGGAAGGGAAGGGGGGGAAGAGAGGGGGACGGAGCGAGGGCGGAAGCGAGCGGGTCGGGCGCCGCTTTTTGAGCAGCGGCCGACTGGCGGCCGCCGCCGCGCCGAGGAGGTGCGGCGGCGGTGGCCGACCGGCGAGGAGGGCGGCTGCTAGGCGGCGGCGGCGGCTGGGGGGGGCCTGGGTCGCCCCCCGGGAGGGAGACGACGCGAGGGAGCGGAGTCTTACACTAAACCACTACTCGAACCATACTACACTGTGAGGGTCGAATGTTCACTCAAACTTGTTTCGACTCATGCGAATAAAAAAAAGCTTATCCAAACGGTGAAATGTTGGTGTCAGAGCCCCTACTAACCGAATGAAGCACTAGAGCGTGCGAACCAAGTTTCTGTTCAGCTGACATGGACTGCAGGTTCGCTCTCACACTAGAGCTGCCCTAACAATGCTCTATAAAACTTGAACAGCCTATCAAGGAGGCTAGAGTTCTCACATTTTCTTCCTATAAGAGTTCATTTACCTGCTTCAGTTGGCATAAAAAAACTGTAACATATGGATGAAGCATATGTTTTGATGAAATAAATAATTTAAGCAAATAAATGTATACAGTTATTAATAAAAACATCCAACAATAAAAAAATCTCAGAAAATATTCATGCAAGTTGACTCTCCTGGGAAAGAACAGAACAAAAGACTGATATTTACTCAATAAAGTTTCCTGTCTACAGAAATTTTGGATACAATTTTAGAAATTTCTTCTTGCAACAAATGTTGGATATAACTTTATAAATATAATATCGCTACATTTTTTAGTAGGATTATGAATGTTGAGCATTACCTTTTTCAACGATGAGTGCATTCATCACTTTTTCAATGTGGGGTAAGATAGTTATAAATATAGTGATGCCACAAAAAACTTGGACAAAATATTATAAATAAGTAGATGGTAGTCTTTTTCTTGCAATAACATACCCGTATCCGCACAGCCAAAATGTTATGCTGCCCCCTGACTGCAATGCATTTTGCGACCTCAGAAAATGGCGCATTTAGAACTGATTCCCAATCTACAACATCACTTGTTTCAGTTTGACTTTTGTCATTGTATCCTTTTTTATATGCTTCCTCCCGTAACTCTTTCCAATTAGATGCTGTGCCTGGTTGTCGTAGTGAAGCTAAGATCTTTCTCAAGTTTTTTTCATTGCATACTGGCTTTCCTGATTTATCCTTCACCAAGTTCATAAGGTCATTGTCCCAAGTAGAAATGTTTTTCTGCTTCATATTAGCAATGAAATTCCCTATAAGTCTATTGTAGTCTTCATCTTCACCATAATGCCCTTTCACCTCTGTATCATAGACTTCCTCAAAATCAACCTGTTCATCAAAATGTGTATCATCACCATCTACTAATGGAGTTGCGTTAGCTTTGTAGCATCTCTTCCTTGGAGGAAATTTTGCCGCTAAGGTCATAAAAGCTTGGCTGTTTTCCATGGATAAGGAACGAAAAATGTAGGAAAGTGGAAAAACAAGGAAATTAGTTCCGGTTTAAAACATATGAACATTCTGAAATCATATTTATGGATCTTCATTTTACCTTGATAAATTATCAGCAGAATTCTGTGTAAGGAAAGTACCAACCACAGAATCAACTAGGGATCCTCCCCACTGAGAATATTTTCTAGGCCCTGATGGAAGCAATTAAGAAATTAGAAACCATTGCATACTCATGTATACCACAGAGACAGTAGGTCTTATGGCTTACTGATCCGATACAACTAAATACTGTAGAAGCAAGATATGATTTTTGTTCATAAAAGTGTGACACTGTTGACAGCCAGGCAACAGGTGTTTGCTTCTACATAGGTCTTCCCAATGTCTATGTTTGAATAACTGATGTTTGCAGAATTGCATGCGCGCATTATTGGATCTTTGGTCGCAATTTAGAAGTTAACATACATTTAAAACAAGTGTACAATCTAAAAGAAGGAAAGGGAAATAGACATCTCAGTGAATAACTTGCACAAATGAAGTTACTGTCTCACTGGAAGAACTATTTCTTGCTCTACGCAACAAATTATCTACAAGTTTTTTTTTATTTTGTTCTGCAAAATATGAAATTGACTTAACTATGAATTTCATTTTATCAGTTCACAATGCTTAGAGTTTTGCCAAGGAATCATTTTTCCTATTGACTCCACAAGAATTTTTTTTTTCATATTCTAGCTTTTTGACAAAAATGGAGAAAAACTAAGCTTACGGAGTGACCTGCAATAGTGTAAGATCTCCTAAGCTTTTTAGACAAGTTAGATTAGAAGGCATTTTTGTGCTATCACTTTTTTATTAAGGGCCCATTTGCATCCCTTCATTTTGGAGAAATTGGAATCTACTTAATAAATTAGGCTATTTAGTTTGGAATTTGAGATTCCCTAACTTTCCAAAGTTCAGAAATAAGCCTATCTCAAATTCATAGGGTGGGAGATGGGAAATGGATTCTACAGATCACCATGCTATGTTTGCAATCTCCAACTTAATTCAATTCCATTGCAAGTATAAAGCCTAGCTCAAATATGTGCCTAAACTACAATGAAATCAATTGCAAGGATCCAAACGGGCCCTAAAGGTAATGCGATCCTCTTTTTTACATTTTGCATTTTGACAAAGCATAAAAAGGGCCAGAATAATTACCCATTAGATCAAACATTTCAGCAATGAAATAATCCACACCATCTTCAAACATGCGCCGTTCTGCATCCCATTCAGGTCCACTGCCAATATCAAACCCTTCAAAACTCTCACTGTCGCTCCTATCCCACTTTGTCAGAACAGCAAACACCCTCAACGTTTCATCAGTAAGGCCCAAAACCATAGCTTGCTTTCGAGGGCGTGGGATAGCAAGTTCTGTTGAATCCCGAAGTGGCTCAAGTGCAAGGGATGCCGCAACAGTTGGAGTCCTCGGGTAAGGCAAAAGTGCCAGCTGACCACTTTCCTTGTGTCGTACCATCAGTTTCCTCTTCCTCCCTCTCTTGCTCCTCTTGCACGTAGTCGGTTCACTGTTTAAACCGTGAATCTTGGCAAGGGACTTCAAGTTACCCATCAGCTCGGCTCTGCTGAAACATGTTTTACTTTCTGACGAATCCAAATCCAACTTGCGTCTTGCACTATTAGACCTGGCAGCACCAACACGTTGATTACCATCCTCTGGCATTTTCTTCTTCTTGACTGTGCTGCTGGGCGTGGTCACCTTGGGCTTCATCACTTTATCTTTGGCCACTTTGAGCCGTGGAACCCCCTTGGTCGACTTCTTCCCCAACCTCCGAGGTGTGGGCTCCACCTTCTCTGGAGTAGAAGTATGGGCAGGAGAAGCAGCACCTTCATCGCTGCCACTAGCAACACCTTCTCCCTTCTCCTGCTGCTCCTCCTCTTGCTGTGCAACCTTGCCAGAGGATTCACCCACCAGTGGAAACAAGGTGCTGGACTCCTGCGTGCCCACAGGATCACAGTCCACTTGGCCCAAATCCTCCGGCATGGCCGACTGAGAATGTTCCTGGGCATGCAACGGCACCGAGGCCAGGCCATCGCTGTCCACCTTTCCAGGGCCAGCAGCCGCGCTGGTGTACAGAGCAGTGCAGCAAGAGCCATCTGCAGCCGTTGTCCCGGACACCCGGGCTGGCTTGCGGACGATGTCGGGTGTCGCCGGCGATATCCCCAACTGACGCTCTGATCCAGACAAAAACAAAATAAAAATCCATAAGCTATCGGCAGTTAAACCATCGTGCCCCTTTGAGGAGGGGCGAAACAACCTTTTAATAATTACTAATAATAAACAGCATATAAGATCAATTTTTATAATAAGAGAAAAACTATTAATAATTAATTAAAAGAGTAAATGGTCGACTAAACAGAAACGATGTACTACAGCGGGATGCAAGGAAGATGAAGTCTATGGACTTAGTGGTGTGCTTCAATTGTAATTTTATTTTATGTTGAGGTCTCAGTTGTAAAAAGGATTTTAATTTAATAAAATTCAGTCACTTTCTAAAAAAGTCCAAATGGTCTAACGGTTAAACAGTCGAGTACTTCCCACGTCATGTAGCTGTCTTATCAACCGTACTGCAGCTTATTCCACATAAAAATATTAAAACAGCTACGGTCAGTCGCAGGGGCGGATTCACGCCCAGAAATGCAAGGAGAAACTCTTTAAAAAGAGCATGTTTTATACTATTTTTAGTGTATGTATGCATGATTTTTAGTGGTAGAGTGGTGACTTGTCTTTGGATCCGCCCCTGGTCAGTCGTGAAAACGATCAGCCAAACACTGCAGATTGACCGGCAAATGCTCAAATTTTATAAGCCACTTATAGATGCATTGTTTTTACTAAGAACGTATGCAAACTACCCTCCTCTACAAACTATGCCAGCTCTAATAAGAACACCGAAAACGAGAAATCCGGGTGAGCCACCAAGTGCAAAGAGCACCAAAAACAGCGGATGCGAAAGATAAAGATAAAGCAGGCTTTTTTTTACTACATTTATACTCCAACACCTAGATTCACTAAGCAACGACGAAGCCATTAGCGGATTGCAGCAACAAATCAAGAAGCGCAACAGCATGGGCATGCAACCACAGATTGAACCAGCAATTAAGGGCCAGACCAGAGTAAAGAACAGGCAGTACCGAGCTCTGCGCACAGCTAGCGGACTCACCAAGATCTGCCGCCAACGACTCTGCCTCCGCCTCCGCCTCCGCCACTGCAGGCGCCATGGCAGCAGCAGCTGCAGCGCCGGCGCGGGGAGCGAATGAACCCGGCCGCTGCTGGGCTTCCCTGGAGACGAAGCCGCCGAGAAGAAGAAGGGCGCGGACTTGGAGCCCACTCCGCGCACGACCCC
The DNA here is from genome assembly GCA_018135685.1 of Themeda triandra. NCBI lineage: Eukaryota > Viridiplantae > Streptophyta > Magnoliopsida > Poales > Poaceae > Themeda > Themeda triandra. Next base: position 236,462 of record JAENPR010000023.1, read on the forward strand.
GGCCCGCCCTGGCGTTGCTGCTGATCCGTGTTGCAGACGGCCAGAGTAAAGGGGCCTCTGTTTCCTCGAACTGGCGGCGGATGGAGATAATAAAGAGAGTCGCGAGGAAGGGGAGCAGCAGTTGTCGCCCAGCGGCGGAGGAGGGGACAAGTGGCGAGACCGTGCCCCTGACTGATTGGACTGCACATAGAGGTGGTTTCTTTCTGTTGGACTCGCGTATGTTACGTTGCTCCCTTTCTGGGAGCAGGGCAATATATAACTGTTTCAGTCTCATCGATCAGGTGGAAACATGTAAATCAATTTAAAAATATTTTTTTGTCATATCTCTTAATCGTTGGTCATCTGGATTCTAGCCAATCGCCCAGGTGACATGTGAGCGGTCACGGGTTCGATTTTTGGTCTGCTGTCAACCGATCTTATAGCCTGCTTCTAGCGATGTTGTGGCATGTGTCCGGCGATGTTCCAACCATGTTCTCGTCTTTTTGCGGCAGTGTTCGATGTTCTGGCCTGCTTTTGATGATGTTCTGGTCTGTGTCCGGGGATGTTCCGACGATCGCTGCTTGGATCTACATCTGATGCTTGCGACAGTGTTCCCGTGACACGGTAACCCTGATCTTCATCCGATAGTGCAAGACGTCATCTGGGTTTTTCCAAAAAAAAAAAACCTATTTGAAAAAATCTAAAATTTAGTATATCCATAGTGTATACAAATATATCCTCGTATGCAAAAGTTGAGACAAACTCGAACTAGAATATGAAAATGACAAATTTCAGCTATATGATCACGTTGTCCTCTAGTGCACATGCATCTGTTATTTTCATATGAAATTTTAGATTTTTCAAAAACACCAGAATATGTATTTTTCAATTAGTTTACATGGTGAATTTCACCTAGTATTACATATTTTCTCGTTTACTTCAGTCTCCCAACAAAATTAGCGAATAATATTTTTTTGCTTAGTTTTTCAGCAAAATAAATAGGAGATGAGCTTTTCTGCTTGCTTATCACCTATGGTATATATATATAGCGTTTTTCTCTTCCAATAAATCAGCGAATAATATATTTTATCCTAGCTTTGCAGTCAAACGAATAGGACCTGATAGGGTTTAACTCATGAGATTAGGCAGGCTCAGCATCGGCAATGAAGAGATCACTATATCTTATTGCCAAATCAAGCAGAGAGGATGCCACTTCCTGTCACCGAGAAACTGGTGGAGCTGGTTTAGTGTACATCTTTCCGTTCAGGCTGTCGCATCGCATCGCCGACTACACTAGAAAGTGAGACACTACCCAAGGATTTTACACAGAGACAACGCTTCACAACCCGAGTAGACGGGCACTTCCCCGTTGTCACCACCACACCACGAATCGCTTGAGATAGCTACAGAATTTTACACAGGAACCTGCCCCCGAAACCCTAGCTACCAACGAATCCGAGCAAAATGAAGATAAGACTGTCTTGGATTAGCTCATGATGTAGGGGATGCTATTGGATGTGGGTGCCACCATAGAAGCTTGTAGTTGTAGATCTACTAAGGCGCCCTCCGCCAACATGCTCCTGCTCCCATGTCCTGACCGCCGACCAGAGCGACCTCGGCACAAACCTACAGGATAAACAGAGCTCGACCAGTCGTCGGTGATTACGATCTTGGGTCAATGCGAAAAGAAAATCTGTAACGATCCTAGGGATCGAATTGGGGATTTGGGGATCGAATTGGAGGGAACTGGCCGACTTTATTGATATCAGGAACTAGGTTTGATTACAAGAGCGGATGAACCGCTTGTTATTCTAGCTACTTGATACTAATGTTTCTGTTACAAGAATGTTCAACCCCCTACGACAGCAGCAACCGTCGCCTTTTATTCCCGCTCCTCGCCCGCTTCGTGTCGGTGAAGCCTGGCAGCTTGGCCGCCACGTCTTGTCCATGGCCCAGCTTGACAGAAGAGCTTCCCGGCCCATATGCTTGATGACGGCCCATGAGCAGACCGTTGCATTCCCCCTTCCTTAAAACTCAGCATGACCTCATGCTGATTTGATGTCCACCAAAACGCGCCTTGACATCCACTGCATCCTCCCAGGTGGCCATCTCATCAGGCAAGGTTGCCCACTTCACCAGCAGTTGTTCCACCATATTGGATCCTCGCTTGATCAACCTAGACTTCAAAATCCTCTCCGGCTGATAGATGATTTCAGGATCAGTGCATACTGTTGTGAGATTATCAGAGATAGAGGAATCAGCAGGAATATGTTTCTTCAACTGAGACACATGCAGAACAGGATGTATTCTGCAATCAGCTGGAAGATCCAACTTATATGCCACTTCTCCTACTCTTTGCAAGATTGTGTAGGGTCCATAGTACTTGAATGAAAGCTTCTTATTGGTCCTGCTTGCCACTGATGACTGGACATAAGGTTGCAGCTTCATGTATACTTTGTCACCCACTTGAAACACTCTTTCTGATCTGTTTTTGTCAGCTTGATTCTTCATCCTCTGTTGGGCTCTCAACAGATGTTGCTGAATCAGTTTGTTAAGCAGCTGCCTGTCAGTCAACCATTCTTCTAAATCTGGTATAGAGCATGCTGTCAGATTGACTATCCCCAACTGTCTTGGAGTCTGGCCATACATCACCTCAAATGGTGTTCTTCCCAAAGCTGAATGATATGTGGTATTGTACCAAAACTCAGCAATGGAGAGCCACTTGTGCCACTGTCTTGGGCAAGAATGCACCATGCATCTTAGGAAATTCTCCAAGCATTGATTCAATTTCTCAGTCTGCCCATCTGTTTGTGGGTGATATGAGGAGGTCATCAGCAGTTGAGTATCAGAGAGAGTAAACAGCTCCTGCCAAAGCTTACTAGTGAACACAAGCATCTCGTCGACAAGCGGGGCTTTGGGCAATCCATGCAGCTTATACACATTTTCCATGAATACTTTGGCAATAGTAAGGGCAGTGTATGGATGGTGAATGGCAATGAAATGACCATACTTTGAAAAGTTGTCAATAATCACCAGTATTGCATTATACCTGTCAGATTGTGGCAGTCCTTCCACAAAGTCCATACTAACCACCTCCCAAGCTTGTGCAGGAACTGGCAGAGGTTGTAGCAACCCAGGTAGCTTAATGTGCTCTGACTTAGCTTGCTGGCAAATTTCACATTTCTGGACAAAGTCATGGACTGCCTGCTTCAACTTAGGCCAAGCAAATAGGGATTTAATTCTGCTGTATGTTGCAGCAACACCAGAGTGACCCCCAATACCACTGCTATGCAGTGCCTGCAATATGTGCTGTTGAGCAAGCTTATTGCTGCCCACCCAAACTCTTCCTCTGTATCTGATAATTCCATCAGACAATGCAAAACCTTTACTATTAGAACCAGTCATGCTTAGCTCTGTCAGTAAGGCCTTATCTTCAGGGTTGTCTGTGTAACTATCTCTCAGCTTTTGCAGCCATGAAGGTACACATTCAGAGATTGCTAAGACTTCTCCTGGTGTCTCATTCCTAGATAAAGCATCTGCTGCACCATTATGAATGCCTTTCTTGTATTGAATGGAGTAGTCCAGGTCCATCAACTTAATCAAGGCTTTGTGCTGAATTCTGGAGTGTACTATCTGCTCAGTGAGATAGAGCAAGCTTCTGTGATCTGTTCTGATCAAAAACTTCTGATGTTGCAAATATGGCCTCCACTTCTCCACAGCCATCAATATGGCCAAACATTCTTTTTCATAAACAGACAGAGCTTGATTTCTTGGACACAAGTGCTTGCTCAGGTATGCTACTGGATGATTCTCTTGCATCAAGACTGCTCCCACTCCTAGATCAGAAGCATCAGTTTCCAGAACAAACTGCTTCCTGAAATCAGGTACCTTCAATACTGGTGCCTGGGCCAGTTGTTTTTTAAGTGCTTGAAAAGCCTGCTCAGCAACTAGAGTCCATATGAATTGCACCCCTTTCTTCAATAAGTCAGTAAGTGGCCTTGATATCACTCCATACTGAGCTATAAATTTCCTGTAATAACCAGTCAATCCCAGGAAACCCCTTAGCTGCTTGAGAGACTTAGGTGTTTGCCAGCTGATGACTGCCTTAATTTTGCTAGGTTCGGTTGACACCCCATCGCCAGAGATCACATGCCCCGGGTATTCTACAAAAGAGGCTGTGCAAAATAGCACTTGGACCTTTTTATGAAGAACTCGATGTTGGTTGAGGATCTCAAATACACGCTTCAATATTTTTACATGATCTTCCAAGGTTGAACTGTATATGAGAATGTCATCCATGAAGACTAGCACCCCCTTCCTTAGCAATTGAGCAAATATGGAATTCATTATACTCTGAAATGATGCTGGAGCATTTGTCAGCCCAAATGGCATGACCAAGAATTCATACAGGCCCTGATGAGTCCTAAAGGCTGTTTTATGTTCATCACCCTGAGCCATCCTTATCTGATGATAGCCTGCACTGAAATCCAGCTTAGTGAATATAGTGGCTCCAGTCAACTCATCCAATAGCTCATCCACTACTGGCATTGGGTGCTTATTTTTCACAGTAATAGCATTGAGATGCCTGTAATCAACACAGAATCTCCATGTTCCATCCTTCTTCCTCACCAGCAATACAGGAGAAGCAAAAGCACTGGTGCTATGCCTGATAGTGCCATTGTCTAGCATTTGCTGCACTTGAGCTTCAATCTCATTTTTCTGAATTGGTGAGTAGTGATATGGTCTAACTTTCACGGCCGAGCTCCCGCCATCAAGGTGATCGATGATCTCGCAGCCCTCGAGGAGGCAACTTGGAAGGTGGATTGAACAAGTGTTCATTAGCGAAATGAGATCCCGAATTTCCTTAGGAATCTCGCTGGTGCATCTTCTTCCATGCCGCAGACATACTGAAGCTGGTCTGACACTTCCACATCCTGCTGCAAACCATCTAACTGCAGACAACAAGAGACAGCCCCACGCTTTATTAAGCCTTGCAGTTGCTTGGCAGAAATGGATGGGCATGCATCCACCTTATCTTGAACTCCTTGCAACTTGATTTGTTTCCCATTGATATGAATGTGCATCTCTTTAGTTACGTAATCCACCCATACCGGACGACATGCTTCTAACCAGTCTTCACCAAGTATCATGTCATAGCACTTTAGGTCTAGGACCTTTGCATCGAAGAAAATGTTTGCCCCCGAATCCACCATTTCATCCCGGGGACCTTCGATTGTAGTGTAGCTGTCCTCCATCGCGGCTACGAAAGTAGATGATGGGCAAGATGCGTCATAGTTTCAGTACTGTACCAATCTTGTCCGACAATTGTTGCAATACTTCCGAGTCCACCAAGATAAGCACCTGTTGCTTGCCAATATGAGCTAAGAGTTTGAGGGTCTGACTTCTCACAGACTTGTCTTGAGCTGGAGGCTGTACTGTCATCACCTGCTGTTCTTCAACTTGTGGTTCTGTTTGAACATCCTCCTCTTCCTCCATAGCAGCCTGAATTTGCAGGGCTTCAAACAACTCCTCTACCACATGCAAGGGCACCCGATCGAACAGGTATGAGTTCTACTCCATTTGCCTCCACATTTAAAGCATAATCCATTTTCTTTCCGTGTTGCTTCAAAGACTTTCGGACTATCGGCTTGCTCAACCGTCATCATCGCTTGTTCTTCATCTTATCATGATCCCACCGATGGCCTCCGTCGGGTCCACGGCCAAAATTCTTACCCCCTGCTTTTGCTTTGCAGTTCTTGAGCTCTTCTTCTTGTAACCGAGCCAATGAACTAGCATGATCCTCGACTTCGGGCCGATGAAGATGAATTGCGGTACAAATCTCCTCCTTCAGCCCAGCCAAGAAACGAGTAACGAAGTAGACATCATCATAGCTTGGGTTGTAAAGCAATACACCGTGAGCCAGCTTCTCGAATTGGGATTGATACTCAAACACGAGCGGTCGATGCGAGTCTCCAACCGACGAAGGTGAGTCGATCGGGTCCTTGTCGTACTTGCCGAACACCAACTCACGAGGCGGTCCCAATCCGTGATCCGTCCACGCCTCTCCACCGTCTCGCAGCCATGTTGCCGCAGCTCCTTCGGTTCGGCACCGCAAACCTTGTCTTCATTGCAGGATGCGTGCCGAAAACCTCAAAGTACACCACGCAACGATCTCGCCATAGACGGGGATTCTCACCATTGAACTTCGGGAATTCCATCTTGGGTGTTGGATTATGATGATGCATCCATGGTTGCTCTGGTTCACGGTAGCCATGCGGGGATTGGGGAAAAACCAGAGGCATACCCGTGACCGGTTGCGGCGGGGGTTGAGCGGCCCCAGCGCCGACATCCCGGTGATCCATGCTCGAGCCAAGCCCATGTGGCGATGGTGTTGTCGACGATGATGGCGCCATGTTGAGGTCGAACCCGGCGGCGTCAAGGCCCGGATCTCGCGGCAACGGCGGGCGGTACCGCTACGCGGCTCCCGCCGTGTCGCCCAGTGCCGCGGCAACTGGATCTGCGGCGGCGCTCCTGGTGGAGGCTGCGCCGCGGTCGAGGAAGAAGGCTGCGGCCGCAACTCCAGCTGCGCCAGCCGGGTCGCAGTCTCCTTGGTCGTTGTCATCATTGCGCCCATCGAGGTCTCCGCAATGGTGCGCCACGTCTGGAGGTCATTGAGCTTGTCCAGCGCGGTGCCCATGTTCTCCTGGAACCCGGCGAACTGCGTCTTCAAGTCCGCAACTCCGACGAGCGCTGTCACCATGGAATCCAGCATCTTCTTCAGCTCGTCGATCGAGGCCGCCATCTCCTTCTGAATCTTGGTGGCCTTCGCCGGCGCCAGGATGGGGTGATTCGGGTGGAAAAGAAATTTCCCCCCAAATCGACAGGCTTTTGATACCAAATGTAACGATCCTAGGGATCGAATTGGGGATTTGGGGATCGAATTGGAGGGAACTGGCCGACTTTATTGATATCAGGAACTAGGTTTGATTACAAGAGCGGATGAACCGCTTGTTATTCTAGCTACTTGATACTAATGTTTCTGTTACAAGAATGTTCAACCCCTACGACAGCAGCAACCATCGCCTTTTATTCCCGCTCCTCGCCCGCTTCGTGTCGGTGAAGCCTGGCAGCTTGGCCGCCACGTCTTGTCCATGGCCCAGCTTGACAGAAGAGCTTCCCGGCCCATATGCTTGATGACGGCCCATGAGCAGACCGTTGCAAAATCAAGGAACAAGAAAGTGATGCCAAGGGCCGAAATCTTTGATACCAACTATCACGCCCCATTGCCACTGGCAATCGCCGCCGACGTGAGATTGTGGCTAGGGATGAGCGGAGGAAAGCCTCTCCTTTCTCGATTCGATATTATCAAAATTGGAATAGTTTGTGTTACTACTTACAACTCACACTTATACCCAATCTCGTCATAGGACCCACATGTCAAAACGAGGTGGCTGACAGGCCAGCCCCCACGCCGCCTCCACGCGGGCGGCTCGGGTGGAACCCTAGCCACGCCGCTGTCCTCCCTACCCTCCCCTCTCTTCCCGTCACGCGCCGCCGGAGCAGGCAACCGGCAAGGCTAGTGCGGCCAGCCAGGATGGCGGTGGCGGGGCCCTCGCAAGACGAAGGTGTGGTGGTGGCGGGTGGTGTGGAGGCACAGGACGACGCGGCCAGATGGGGTGACTCGCCCAGGCAGCGTGGGGCTCAGCGAGGTCACCGTCCACGACTGCGGCGGCGCCGGCCAGAGGCCCGGCTAGGCGCAGGGCGGTGCGGCGGTGGTGGGTGGCGTGCAGTCGTTGTGACGACGGAGGACCGAATTTGGGCCTTGCGGGCCTGGATCCGGCGTCCTCGGTCCGGGCTGGGGCTGTCCCTCTGCCGGCAACTCCCTGATCCATGTGGTGGTGGTTCGTCGGCGGTGGCCGGCATGTCGTTCGTCTGGTGGTGGCGGCAGCAGGTCGGGTTTGGGCCCTCTGGGTCGGATCTGGTCCACGGCCAGCGCCGGAGCTGCCCGCCCTCTGAGCTCCTCTGATGGTGATCTTCTGGTGAAGGCGGCCTTTCACATTGGCGGGGTGCAAATTCGACGGTGGTGGCGGCAGTTTGGGTGAAAGCATGGCGTGTTACGCCGGGCCGGCGGCGGTGGAACTGTCTGTGCCACGTACCTTGTTGAAGGCGTCGCTGGAACCGTTGGTCAGCCCGTCTCCTGCTGTGTCCGCGAGCGTTCATTAACTGGGTGAAAACCTGCCTGGTTTATCCGGGCCGGCGGCGATGGTGCAGGCGCGTCGTCGAAGTACTTGTTCGCCAAGGTCGGGCAGTTCTCCTGTGTGGTTACTTTGTTCGGTGTTCAGCTCAAGGAGGAGGTGGCATTAGTTGGCGTAACAGCTCGGCGTTTGGTGGTTTGCACCAAGTGCTTGTGTTGTTGCCAAGGAAGAAGTATCCAGTCTTCAATGATGGTCGGTGTCTAACGTTTTCAGTACCTTTATTAGGCCTGACAAACGTGTTTGGTGACTTCATCTTGACGTTGGTGATCTTATTCTGTGGAGTTGGCATCACGGTGCAGTCAGAGGTCATGTAGGACTACTCAATCCCCTTGATGAGATGTATTTTCTTCAGTCGATTTCTTTTTTTAGTTTTGTTGTGGTAATAATTTGGTCTGATTCTACCCACAGGTAGATAAAGCCGGATAGTTTATATTCTTTATCTCCCACATGTCGTAGGAACATATTATATCAACCGAATAAGAATACGTTTTGGAATTGTAAATGTAAAGCTTCCACGCCTCTCCTTCAGGCCTTGGTGTCCGCCGGCTTGACACTTCCTTGTGACGAGCCATGGATTTGGACGGTTGCTGGGTGAGAGGGAATCCCTCTGTTGGGAAAGAAAGAAAGAAAGACCGCCCCGTCGCCTCGCCGATTGCCGAATCAAACAGGACCGCGCTACTGATACACACCTCTTCCTAGAGCTTTGCTGTAACGAGTAACCATATATATATACTACATACTAATCACAACAGAACAGCACAGAATCATATTTGCTCTCAGTCTCCGGTATGTAGCCTGGGATAATATGTACAGGGCATTCTTGTGATGCTGTTTAGTTACAATCAATCATCATAGACAGAAAAAGACCATCGTGCCATTCTTTCAATTTCCAACACTTAACGCTGTACCACTATGTCACCTTTAGGAAAGAGGTCATGCTAAAAAAACCTGAAGGTCAGAGTTTCAGCTGCCCCATATCTCTCCTGTCACTTCTAGTGCCCTCGTACGCCTGCTGCGTGTGGTCTGGATCCCTCCTCAGGGTGGAACTTGCTTCCTCGGCCTCGGAGCAGCCCGGCCTCTCGGTGAGGAACTGCTCCCAGAATTTGTCGTTCACCACCACCTGAGGAGCTGCATGTTCTTCAGGGGAAGCTTGGCTGCCCCGATGCGGCCTACCCGTTGCATCTGCTGCGGCAGCCCCAGCGTCACCTGAAGCCTCTTTCTGGGTATCATCATGGCATCTGTCAGGAATGCCGTCGTCCTTCTCAATGGTGGGTGTGGTCACCTCCGGTGGGCCTTCCTTCTCATCCACAGCGTTCCCGTTTGCATCGGGGATTTGGCTTCTGCCCACATCCATTGAGCATGATGCAAGACTGAGGTTGAGGTGGCATGGCAAGAACCCATCGTCAGTTGCAGCTGTTGCGAAGCTCACATTCTTGGAGGGACAGAGTGATGTCCCAGTGTCAGAGAGCTCCATCATCTGTGGCACCAGTGGAAGGCACTCCATGCCTGTTCTCTCGTGATCTGGATGCTTTCCATGAGGGCTCCCGTTATCTTCATGTGAGCTTTGGGTGCTCAGGGTGATGAGGTTGCTTTCTGTCATTGCAGGACAGAGTCCAAGCTTCAGCTTGTCAGAGAAGTGTTGATTCAGAAGGTTGCCCATTTCTTGCCTGGAGGTGCTGCTATGGTCATCGAAAAAGCTAGTGGCAGTTTCGGTGGCCTCGGTGATGTATTCAAGCCCAGGTAGCCTTCGCTTCTTGTGAAATGCATCTGCGAAGATTGGGGATGCCTCTGCCATCTTAACGAGCTTGCTGACAAACTGAGGGTTCTTCCTAGCCTGCTGCAAGAAGCTGAGCATCTTCGTCTGTCGCTGCTCCATGTCAAGCACTCGCCGCTCAAGATCTTCAATCTGGCTAACAGCCCCTGACTGCTGCTGATTGAATTTCCAGAGGTCAGCCTGGAGGGCAGCTTTCTCCCGTGAAAGCCGATCAATCTCATCCTCAAATAGCGCACGCTCATTGTCAGGCAGGGCACCTGGCTGATGGCTATGGCTGTGGATGGGTTTCCGCCTGTGGATATTCTTCAGCAGGTGCTTCTGTCCCTTGACAAAGTACTCATTAGCAAATTCCCAGCGCTCTGGGTCTATTTTGCGAAAACCCTGCAACATTGACATTTTCGTGGTGGGTTTTCATTAGTTTAGAGAATCAAAATTGTTAAATAGATGTATTACTTCTTCAGGATTTTTTAATTAAATGTTTAGTGCAGTTCTTTCCTAAACAGTTCCACTGTTACAAGTCAACAAGGATGCTGTTACACAAAAGAAAGAAAGCATCATGCAAGTAATCCAAGTTTCTTTAAGGACTGCAACAAGCACAGAAAAATGTATTATTTAGGAAAAAAGTGTTATATTTGGACCTTAAATACTTAATGCAATGAAAAGTTTAGATATGCTTATTACCTCATAGAAGGAAAAAAGGGAACAATATCTACACTATCCTCTAAAGTAAACACTAGTGATTCGCTTCAAACATGACATGTAGAGCAGGTTCAACAGACAAGGGAATGGAAGTTCAAACAGTGTCCTAATAATACTGGAATTGACCGCAGGGAACTCACAGGTGGACTAGAGTAGAACATAGCAGTGGGAGTACAGAAATTTCGTCCTAATCTTTTTGTCATCTATTTTCCATAGATTTTTGCTTTGAAAATATTGAAATAACAAAAGAAAACACCAACCACCAAGATTGGACCTGTAATAGTTACCACTTATCAGCAGTTTCCCAGCTCCCAGTGAAGATCTAGATAACAAACCAGAATCCCGAGTCCATATTGCCATTTTTTCTATACACTAAGAACATATCTGACCCTTCACATTCTCAGAGAGATGCATAGGATCCAAAAGAAATGACTTGTGCTTAGATACAACATAGAGGTGTGAACTACAATACTAAACCAACAGTAGAATTAGTAACCAAATAGAGGCCACAGCTCATAATTCAAATGGAGACCCCGCTACTGAACTGAACTACAATTTATATTGATTATAAATGAAATTAGAAAGGTGGACCCAATAAAGGAACATGGTTGACAAATAACCAACAGAATCATGGATTTTAGATCATCAAGATCAATCCTAATCCAATCCATGACAGTATGTGTTATGACCGGCGTCACGTATCAAAGGAGGAGGGCGCCGGCCAGTGGCTAAGAGCCACCGATCGGCCCGGGCCAAGGGCCCAATTTATCGTCGTCATTTATATTAGATATACTATTTAGTTCAGGGAGTCTTTTGATAATTTCATTAGAAGAGAGAAGGCTATATATATTGTAAGACATTGATTGAGAAATTCAAGCAGAGCTTCCTTTAGGGAGCTGGGAGATCGGGAAGCCCCCCTCCAGAACCCTAGCCGCCTCCCTGTTCCTCTCCTCCCTCGCGCGCCTGCTCCTCGCCACGGCGCCTAGCCGCCAGGGACGAGGACCTCGACCAGCACCTCCTCCCTCTCATCCCTACAAGCTTCGCAATATCCTCGGTAGGATCCGCAATCCTATCAATCTGGTACCGGATTGCCAGGCCACGATGACTTCTCCTCAGCCCACCGACACCACAGCGCTCCCCCAAACCACCGCCCCTTCGATCACCCCCGCCACACCACCTTCTTCCGCCGACTCCACCATCGCCGATGCCTCGGCTTCGTCCGGGGAACCCCTCACGCTGCAATCCCTCGCCGCCGTCGTCCTCGAGATCCAGCGCGACATGCGATCTGCGTGGGCGGGCCTCCTCCAACAGCCGCCGCCACCACCGCTCCCTACGCCAACTCCACCACCACCACCATCTACTACGCCGGCCTCGGTCGTCCCGGTGACATCCAGTGTGCCGCTCAGCCAGCTGCAGTGGCCTCCGTCTCCATCGCCATTGCCACCATGGCTGCGCGCCGACCTACTCCACGGCGATCTCCACCACCGCGGCGCCGACGCCAACCCTGCCACAGGTCAGCGGTGTCCTGTATGGCGGGGTTACTGGGCCGCTCTTCCAGCAGCCGCCGCCCGCCTCCAGCCACCACACCGGGGGGCTCGACCCGGGGTTGGCAGCGGCCCTGGCCATGGGCGGCGCCCAAGGCGGTCCTAAATACTACAAGCTGGAGTTCCCGACGTACGACGGCTCGGTGGACCCCCTCAACTGGTTAAACCAGTGCGAGCAGTTCTTCCGAGGACAGCTGACGCCCGTCTCGGCGCGGACGTGGCTCGCGTCGTACCATCTACGCACCACGGCTCAGACTTGGTACTACGCCCTGGAGCTCGATGAGGGCATGCCAACATGGGAGCGGTTCCGCGACCTCTGCTCCCTCCGCTTCGGGCCTCCAATTCAAGGCACCCGCTTGGCCGAGCTCGCACGTCTTCCCTTTGGGACGACGGTGCAAGACTACTCGGATCGCTACAATGCCGTGCTCTGCCATGCTCGCGACCTTAACCCCCGGCAGAAGGCCGAGCTCTACGTGGGAGGCCTCCCGAACCACATCAGGAAGCACGTTCAGCGCCATGCGCCGCCCGACCTCCAGTCGGCTATGAACTTGGCCCGGTCGTTCGAGGACACCCCTGCCCCGAATCCAGCACCGGCGCGGGGCGCGCGCCCAATCCAGCGGGCGAACTGGGCGCCTCAGCAGCAGCGCCCTGCCCCTACCACCACGGGCGCTGTGCAGCAGCCGGCTCAGGGAGCGGCCACAGCCCCACCGCCGCGCCAATTTCGCCGCCTTACCCCTGCCGAGCAGCAGGAGCGTCGCCGCCAGGGCCTATGCGTAAATTGTGATGAGCCCTATGTTCGCGGGCACATCTGCCAGCGGCTCTTCTACTTGGAGGGCGAAGACTACCTCGACGACGAGCCCGCTACTGAGGCACCGGAGGGCCCGCAGGACGACACCACCGCCACGGCGACCGCTAATGCACTTGTGGTTTCTTTACAGGCTGTCGCAGGCATTCGGGCTGCAAACTCCATGCTGCTGCCCGTCACCATCAAGGGGGAACGCTTCCTCGCCCTCCTTGATACCGGCTCGACGCACAACTTCATGGCCGGGAGCGTCATGCGTCGCCTCGGCCTTGCTCCCGCCGGCGGTGACCACCTACGGATCACGGTGGCGAACGGCGACCGCATGCCCTGCGAGGGCATCGCGCGCGGCGTGCCGATCACCATCCACGACGAGGCCTTCGTCATCAACTGCGTCGGCCTCAACCTGGGCGGATTCGACTTCATCATCGGCTTCGACTTCATCCGCGCCTTGGGTATCATCCAGTGGGACTGCGAGGCGCTCACGCTGTCGTTCTGCCGGAACGGCCGCCGCATCACTTGGCAGGGGGTGGCCGGTTCTTCAGCACCGCTGCCGGCCGCCTCTGCCCAACTCTGTGCAGTCGCCCCGCCGGACCCGCGGCTGCCCCTGCTGGGCGACCTCCTCCAGCAGCACGCCACCACCTTCACGGAGCCCACGGGGCTCCCGCCGGCGCGGCCCTACGACCACCGCATCCACTTGCTGCCAGACACCACGCCGGTTGCGGTACGACCCTACCGCTACCCCCAGTTGCAGAAGGACGAGCTGGAACGGCAGTGCGACGCGATGCTGGCTCAGGGCATCATCAGGCCCAGCACGTCGCCGTTCTCCGCCCCCTGCTCCTTGTACGGAAGGCGGACAAATCTTGGAGGTTCTGCATCGACTATCGTGCTCTCAACGCCAAGACCTCCAAGGACAAATTTCCGATCCCCGTGGTCGATGAGCTGCTGGACGAGTTACACGGAGCGAGGTTCTTCACCAAGCTTGACCTCCGCTCCGGGTACCATCAGGTGCGAATGCACCCTGATGACGTCTTCAAGACGGCATTCCGCACACACCATGGCCACTTCGAGTTCTTGGTCATGTCGTTTGGGCTCTCCAACGCCCCCGCCACCTTCCAGGCCTTGATGAATGACGTCCTCCGTCCATATCTTCGGAGGTTTGTGCTTGTGTTTTTTGATGATATACTCATCTATAGCTCGTCGTGGGCCGAGCACTTGCAGCACGTCAACATCGTCCTCAACGCCCTCCACCTGAAGCGCTCCAAGTGCTCCTTTGGAGCGCCTTCGGTGGCCTACTTGGGTCATGTCATTGTCGAGGGCGGTGTCGCCATGGACGCCGACAAAGTGGCGGCCGTCGCCGCGTGGCCCCTTCCCCGCTCCGCCCGTGCTCTTCGGGGTTTTCTGGGCTTGGCGGGATACTACCGCAAATTCATCAAGGACTTCGGCATCATCGCTGCCCCGCTGACGCGTCTCTTGCGGCGAGACGCGTTCCTGTGGGACGACGAGGCGACGACGGCATTTGAGGCGCTCAAGCGCGCCCTCACCATCGGCCCGGTGCTACAAATGCCGGATTTCGACGCGACCTTCGTGGTCGACTGCGACGCGTCGGGCGCGGGGTTCGGCGCCGTCCTCCACCAGGGCGCGGGTCCCCTCGCCTCCTTCAGCCGGCCCTTCGCGGCGCGGCATGTCAAGCTCGCCGCCTATGAACGCGAGCTGATCGGATTGGTGCAGGCTGTTCGTCATTGGCGCCCGTATCTCTGGGGGCGCCCCTTCTTGGTTCGCACTGATCATTATAGTCTCAAATTTTTGCTTGACCAGCGTTTGTCTACCGTTCCTCAGCACCAATGGATTAGCAAGGTCTTCGGCTTCGATTTCACGGTGGAGTATCGCCCCGGCCGTCTCAATACCGTGGCGGATGCTCTATCCCGCCGCGATGGAGACGACGAGGCAGCAGCGCCCGGGGCAACGGCGGCCATCTCTGGTCCGTCGTTCGCGCTCCTGGACGACATCAGGCGCGCCACGGCATTGGCGCCCGACGGCCAGGCCTCCTGCAGCAGCTCTAGGCCGGCGAGTTGGCCGACCCGTGGCGCCTCGACGCCGGCCTCCTGCTCCACGGGTACCGCATCTACGTGCCCGACCACGAGGACCTTCGCCACCAGGTGCTCCTGCTCGCCCATACAGCCGGGCGCGAGGGCGTCCAGAAGTCCTTGCACCGCCTCCGCGCCGAATTCCACATCCCGCGGGACAAGGTGCTCATGCAGGAATTGGTGCGTTCCTGCACCACGTGCCAGTGCAACAAGACGTCTACTCTCCACCCGGCCGGCCTGCTGCAGCCCCTCGAGGTGTCGTCCCAAGTGTGGGCGGATATCTCCAGGGATTTCATCGAAGGACTTCCCAAGGTGGCGGGGAAGTCGGTCATCCTCACCGTCGTCGACCGCTTCTCCAAGTACGCGCACTTCATTGCGCTCGGCCACCCCTACACCGCCACGTCCGTCGCTCGTGCCTTCTTCGATGGCATAGTGCGCCTACACGGGTTCCCACTGTCCATCGTCAGTGATCGGGACCCCGTGTTCACTGGCCGTGTCTGGCGGGATCTCTTTCAGAAGGCGGGCGTCCAGCTCCGCATGAGCACGGCGTTCCACCCTCAGACGGACGGGCAATCCGAGGTGGTCAACAAGGTGATTGCTATGTATCTACGTTGTGTTACAGGTGATCGGCCTCGCTCTTGGGTGGACTGGCTCTCACGGGCGGAGTATTGCTACAACACGTCCTTCCACACCGCTCTTCGTGCAACGCCCTTCGAGGTCGTCTATGGGCGGCCTCCCCCGCCGATTCTTCCGTACCGGCCAGGTACGACCGACACTGAGGCGGCGGACTCGCTCCTCCGCAGCCGTGACGAGATGCTCGCCGAGGTTCGGGAGCGCCTTCTCCAAGCCCAACAGCTTTCGAAGAAGTACTACGACGCCAACCACCATGACGTGGAGTTCGCTGTCGGCTCGTGGGTCTGGCTGCGCCTTCTTCATCGTACTACGCACTCTCTTGACCCACGCGCCCGGCGCAAGCTGGGACCACGCTGGGCCGATCCGTTCTGCGTGCTGGAATGCATCGGTAAGGTCGCCTACCGCCTACAGCTACCAGCAGGGACTCGCATCCACGACGTCTTCCACGTGGGCCTCCTCAAGCAGCACATTGGCGCCACTCCTACAGCCCCGGGCGTCCTCCCTCCCGTGCAGGACGGGCGGGCCTTGTCGGCCCCGGCTCGCGCGCGGCGCACCCAGCAGCGGCGCGGCGTCTGGCGCGTCTTGATTCAGTGGACCGGACTGCCGGAAGAAGACGCGACATGGGAGATCCTCGACGACTTTCGAGCTGCCTTCCCCGAGTTCCAGCTCGAGGACGAGCTGTTTTCGCAGGCGGGAAGAGATGTTATGACCGGCGTCACGTATCAAAGGAGGAGGGCGCCGGCCAGTGGCTAAGAGCCACCGATCGGCCCGGGCAAAGGGCCCAATTTATCGTCGTCATTTATATTAGATATACTATTTAGTTCAGGGAGTCTTTTGATAATTTCATTAGAAGAGAGAAGGCTATATATATTGTAAGACATTGATTGAGAAATTCAAGCAGAAACATAATTGTTTCCAGCTTCCTTTAGGGAGCTGGAGATCGGGAAGTCCCCCTCCGGAACCCTAGCCGCCACCTCCCTGTTCCTCTCCTCCCTCGCGCGCCTGCTCCTCGCCACGGCGCCCAGCCGCCGGGGACGAGGACCTCGACCAGCACCTCCTCCCTCTCATCCCTACAAGCTTCGCAATATCCCTGGTAGGATCCGCAATCCTATGAGTATGACACTATAGAGGCAGAAGATCTTAAACATTTAACTAATATACATCATAGATGCATTCATGAAATATGATTTTCACGATTTTAATATCTAAGATTATTCATGCCATAAGAAACCCCTCATTTGCACCAAATAGTGAGCACACCAATCAACACCAGAACCAAGTCCCGCCCTCCACTTTTCTGATACTACAAAAGGATTATCTTCAAACATGACAGTCAAATCAAGTTGACACACATTGTCAATTAGAGCTTCCTGAAGAATTTTTCAAGTTCGGAACATAAAAGTAAATTAGTAATTATGGGAAACATGACATAATGCAATTTTTTCAATACATTAAAATTCATTAAGCTTAAGTTGACCTAGACCTTACCAATTATTGAACATTAGAATGATTTAGATATACACAATGTTATCAAAATTCTCACTACCCTAGCATATTTGGGCTAATTTTTGGAGCGAAAATGCTCTGTTGTAGCCTTGAAGGATGATACTGAAGCTGAAATCAACCCTATTTACTGCATTGTGAACACCAAGCTTCACATCAACTGATCATAATAAGCAGTGTTTACAACTCAAAAGAGCTCTACACTAGCACCACCAGAAACTACGAACTATTCAAATGGAACCATGACAAGCGGGAACTCAGTCCCAGTTCTGCTTCCTGAATGCGGTCGGCTCCAATTCTTAGCCTCGAGCTATATTAGAACAGCAGCACGCGGCCACACAAACCCGTACAATGTGTTTGGACTTTGGAGAACACGTTGAGTTTTCGGTTTCCCAGCATTTATTTTATTTTGGCACAATTCTAAGGTTCCAACCAATCAATCTACCAGAAAACACAAATACTAACAATTCGGCAAAAGGGCACAAACATTTCGGCACCTAGAACCGTTGACGGTGAAGCTAAGGCCCCTCTGCGCCCAAATCACGACGCAAAATTCCCCAAAACGAAACAGCACAAAATTCACCTTCACTCCAACCAAAGGAGGGCCGATCCCTTGCACCCGCGCAACCTTAACGCCCAAATCGATCCCCCACTACTCCAACCAACCAGAAGGAGTGCGCCGGATCCCCAACCCGAGCAGCGCGCGCATCATATACACACAAGAGCAGGAATCAAGGATAGGGCAGAGCAGGGAGGTTGCTACGCACGTATGTGTTGAGCTGGCGGATGAAGCTGGAGAAGTTGTTGTGCTTGAAGTAGGTGGGCAGCATCCGCGCCGCGAACTCGGGCGGGTTCCAGACGACGAAGCTCCCGTCGGAGGCGTCGCTCCACGACACCACCGCGTCGCTCGACGGGTCGTCCACCATCTCGTACGTCTTCAGCAGGAACGGGGCCGGTCCGCCGCCGCCGCCGCCGCCGCCTTCTCCTCCTCCTCCTCCGCTGCCGGCCCCGCGGGCGGCGGCGACCTCCATGACGGCGGGTGATGCGGCAGTGCGTGGTGGTGCGAGTGGGTGGGGGAGCGGGGAAGGAAGAAGTCTCTCCTCGTCGCGGGTTGGGTTTGGTTCGGTTTGGTTTGATTTCTCCGTAATTATTTTATCTCTCAAGTTTTCTTGTTTTTAAATTAGTTTATTTGTAGCTACGGAGCAAATAGGAATTTACGCTTTGCTTCTAGAACGAGTAATCTGTAAATTCCAAGTCAAAAACCGTGAGTGCCGTGACTGTGACTCTGAGAGTGAGAGTCAGTGTTACAATCGGACTTACTAGTTCAAGGAAATTCCACTCAAAGAAGACATCGCTACCATGGGACTTTCTAAGCTATCCGGTTCTCGGCAACCAAGCAGTGCACATATGTATGGTTTTTCCGTTCACAAGTCTATTTATTTATCTTGTTAACACAACAAGTACTGAATTTGTGTAACGTGGAATCTTAAAGTCATGGTTAAACATAAGGAACACATTTGACCTTGTTTTTTGAAAAAAAAATGCAATGGTGTCCACGGTACACGCAAGAACAGGTATTATTAATTAACAAGTTTTATATGGAGTACAAAATATGTCTAAAGTAAAAAATTACATGAGTCGCAAAAAAAATTACACATTATGTTAAAACGAAATTTATTTACAGATCTCATTTCTATGTCTGAGAATTTGAAATTGTGATTTGTTATGTTATTATGATCTAAATGCATGCGAGCATTGAAAAAAAAAGTGTTTGCCACCTCTCTCACACCCCACCTCTACACAACAATTTCTAGTTCCGCCGTTTATGTATTTCATTTTCACCTCTGAACTTTTGTGTTTATTGAATTAGAAAGAAAAGGCTTAATTCACGATTGGGAAAAACATATTCCCATGCTTATGGAGCCGCTAGTCATCTACATGCTTTCTTTCTTTTTGTGTGTGTGTGTGGTGTGTGGCTCTCAACTCTCTAAATGTGGTGAAGTCCTTGAGGATTATCTTTTTTTTTTTCAAAAAATTTTTGAGTAAAAACTACCCATTATTGTAACTAATGCAAATGAACCTAGCAGGGCCTCTAATCTCTAATGAAAAAAATAGGTGGAACCTCTCCACTGCCGGTCACACCCCTTCTCCACCATGAGGGTCGCTCGAGCTCATGATGACAAGAAGCATAGGTAGATTCGTCACTCCCTCTTCACCTAGCCAGCGGCTTCCTCTTCCTCCTACTTGTGTCCTCTCTTGGTCGACGAACATTGACTACTATGGTGGTGGAGGCAATTGCGGAGGAGGCTGCAGTGGTGGTTGTGGTGGGTTGGTGAGCTCACGGGCCTAGATCATAGTCATCAAGGTCAAAATGGGATGCCAACACCCTAAATTGCACGAGCTCCGATGAGATCAAACTTTCTTTCTTCCACCATCCATACAAACTTCTTGCCATAAAAAATAATTGTGGATAGGGGAGGGTATAGTGTCTCCTATATTTAAGGGAGACATGGTGTGCTTCGGTGACTATTATTCAAAAAAATCTAGGCATCGGTAATACACTAGGTTATCTATGTTGGAAACCAAGAAATCACCTATGCGTTTTGGTATTAGGGGCGAGATGAATAATATATATGTTAGAGATGTTGTTAGTATGGAGCATTGGTATGGAGTATAGTCCAAATGTGTACAGGAATAACGTATTTAATGTGCCAGATGGTTCAACATATTTTGCCCGTCAATGATTCATGGAGTAAATGGGTCATGTTGTTTGTTGTTTGTTGTTTGGGGGAATTGACTGCTGGACACTATAAAAACATGGCTTTTGCCACAAGCCACTAAAAAAAGATGACTTTGCTAGGAACCATTACAAAACCACATGTGTTTGCTAATAGACACTAGAGCTCATATAATAATATATCCACTTCAAATAAGGCATAGAACACATAAATCTGGACAGATCTACCCTTGCTCATACAAAAGCATGTCTAGCAATAGAAAGTACATGGTTCAGCCATATTTGGCTATCAGGTACAGCAATACAAAATGACAGGTTTTCAGACACACTTGACTTCAAGTGCGCAATACAACAGAATCAGTACAGCCACACGATACAGTACGTGGCCTATGTTTTCTTGGATCTAACAACCTTGAGCTTCTTTGCCTTTCCCTTCTCAACACTAAATGGTGATGTTGGGCATCCAACTGGCTCTATAGCGTCTTCAAGTTCCAGCAACCTTTTACGGCTGTAGACAAATATAGAAACATGTCAGCTAGCTAGAAATGCCACCAAAAAAGCATAATAAATGTTTGCAGATGTTATACCCCCTTGTCATAGGGCTTGGGGTAGAAACAGAGGTGATGGTTCTAGTTGGTGTAGATGATTCTAGCTCCAGCTGCCTCCTTGTCATGCTACATGCAAATATAAGCATATGAAATTACAAACTTGACAACTGAACGGATATATGAAAATGTGCAAAATTACAATTCTACCTCCTTGTAACAGGGCTTGATGTACCATGAGTGATGGGTCTTGTTGGTGTAGCACTACAGGTTAAATCCACATGTAAGATATGTGTAAGTTAGGTGAAAACTGAAAATCCATAAATAAGTTCAAAAAGCTTACAATGGGTCAACACATGGTGGCAGTTCCTGTGGTGGCTCAACAGCACTAGATGGCACTACTGTGACACTTTTCTTGCCTCTCTTTCTCTTTGGCTTTGGGGCAGCAGGTGGTGGTGCATCAGAATCATAGACATATTCATTGCATGTTTTCTCCATGTGTCCAAGTTGTTTGCATCTTTTGCATCTTGTGGTTCTCTTTCCGGATCCACCTTCTACAGCTGATTTAAACCTCCTCTTCCTTGGTCTCCCGGCTGCTGGTTTCAGAATTGGAGGCCACAACTTAAATCCAAGGTTCACTTGAGGCCATTGTTTTCTATCTGCCATTGGCTTCACACACTTTTGGTATGCCTTTCTAAACTTTTCAACAGAGTAGTATTCATGAACATAGCCTTCAATATTACAACCTCGAATTGAGGTGATAAGACACAAGGCATGTGTACATGGCAGGCCAGTAACTTGCCAACGTCTACAAGTGCATTTCCTCTCTTGAAGATCAACACTGTGCCTCCAATGAACTAGATTCCTTGTAACACCTTCGACTTCACCTAACATTTCAGTAGCTCTACTACCATCTTTGTATGCATACCTCCACACATATTTCAGCCCTCTACTTCTTGCATTGAGGTCCTTCATGACATTTGGCAAAATCTTATCTTTAAGCTTCATGGCAATTTTTCGCCTCAAGAACATTTTACCCATACATAATTGCCTTATCCTATCCATAAGATCAACTACCGGCAATGATTTCTCATCCCTAATCCAGTTGTTGAATGTTTCTGCTATGTTATTTGTTACGTAGTCACACTTGTTTCCTTCAGAGAAGAGGTGCCTTGTCCATAGATGCTTATGGTTTGCATGTATCCACTTCATAGCTTGTGGGCATGCTTCATACATCAAATTGTAGTGCTCTTCAAACCTGTCCTTTTGAAAAGCTCTACATGCTGGCCACAAGTGTTTCTCGAAGACATCACCTCTGAACCGTTTTTTGAAGTTTGCAACCAAGTGTCTCATGCACTCTCTATGCTCAACTCCATTTCTGAAGACTTGAGTAACAGCAGAATCAATTCCTTTGCCTCAATCTGTTGAGATCACTAGTCCTGGAGGTGACCCAATGTGGTAGAACCGCCCAAAATAATACACTTTCGAAGTACTTGTTTCCTCTAGACACAAAGTACCTCCAAAGCGGACTATTTCAAACGATTATGTCGAGCACACCCGAAGGAGAACTCGAAACAATCCACGATTACATCCTGGATCCAATAATGAATACAAGCTTA
Organism: Themeda triandra; assembly: GCA_018135685.1. NCBI lineage: Eukaryota > Viridiplantae > Streptophyta > Magnoliopsida > Poales > Poaceae > Themeda > Themeda triandra. The sequence goes on from JAENPR010000023.1 coordinate 258,636, forward strand.
CAATACTTAGTCCATTTCATACAATACATAGAGTCTAAGAAATTATTTATTACAATACCAAAGTTCAGCTTGCGATAAATAAACAGCGGAAATAAAATAAACATCTAGCGAAGGCGATACAAGGATTCTGTCTGTGCCCACCAGAAGAATCCTCCACACAAGAGATACTCCTTAAGCTGCACCTGCAACAAGGGTAAAATAAACCCTAAGTACATAATGTACTTGCAAGACTTACCCGACTGGGAATATATATTTCCCGACTCTCAAGGATACGATAGGCTATATGGCTTGCTGGTTTGTTTATTTGCAGAAAAGCATTACTAAAATATTATATATCCTGATATTTGTATAAGTAGCCAACTTTTAAGTTTATGATCCAACCATTCTATGTAAGCACCTGTTCTACTTTCAAGCAAGAGATGAGCAATTAGAACTATCTTAATTCCATCTTCCATATTTCACTTCTTACTACGGTGCTAGACCATAGCCAAGTTGTTACTGAAATAATCGGCGATTCGTGAATCAATGTAGCCCAGCTGGGTACCCTAAATCACACGCCTCGCTCGTACCCTAGGCACAAGCAAGACTAACCTCCCGCTTTTCTGTCAGGGGTTCCAATTCCCCACCCCAAACTTGGACTCCAAGCCCCCATACTTGAGGCCCGGCCTCAATATGGTGCAAGGACCTCCAACCTATCCCCGCCTCCATTCAGTCGAGATGGAAAGAGAGAGAAACCAAGACACGAAAGAGACAGGTCTTCCCGCTCCCATGCGCAAGTATATGATCAGGATAATAAGTCTATGACCTGACTACCATCCACAGCAACGGACAGTCCTTAATCGACACGGACAGGGAAATCAATGTAACCAAGCTAAGTCCCGTGGCCGCGAGACTCAACTTGTTACACCCCACCAGAACCCAACCTCATCCCTGTCCGGTCACCAGTTATCTTTCCATCATTTTATCAGGAGAGTGAATATATCTTCACCTACTTTGTGAGTAACGGCAGGTTACCCACGTTACCGATAAACCTAAGCATAGCAGCTATCGAACCTGCACTAGTAGGACTCATAGGATAGATATATATATATATATGCAAATGGTTTCCATAAAATTCCTGCAACGTAAATGCACAACATATATATTGATTATCAAAAATAAGGGTTATGCACCGGGGCTTGCCTTGGGCAGGCGGGGTGTCAGCAAGGTCAGTTGTCGGCCCCTGGTTCTCCGTCGGCACAAGGATCTCCTCCTCGTACACCTCGATCACCTCCTCGTAGTCCTGGTCGCCGACGGTGACGATCTCCTCCCACTCGTTCTCTATATGTATGCAATGATGATAATGCAACAATTTAATATCTAAGCAAGAACAACTCTTAAAATAAGAGCACACATGTTACTCTACTAAGCTAGCTCTAATGACTAAGACGGTACGTTGCTTTTAATCTTCATCAAGCAAGATATATGAAACGAGACATACAAGTGCGTCATCTTTAATCATATTATCCTTATTTAGTTGTATTTCATTACCCTAACAAGCAGTCTAATTTAAGAATATAAAAGCTACAACAAGTATATAACATCACAAAGAAGCTACTAACAAAGTTTTGTTAATTTAGGACTTCGTTTCGAAACTACACAAATTTCTACAAATCAACATAGATTCGATGACTTCTAGAGAAGCTAACAGACGCATCCATACACTATCTAAACTTCGTGCGAACAAAGGAAAAGCTTGCGGTCGTGGCGCACACGGCGGCCGCGTTCCGGTGAACAAAGATAGCTTAGAACTTAACTGACTAACGTGAGAGTTTCGGCGGTTTACCCAGTACCTTGCCGAAGTGCTTAATAGGCCAAAACTAGCTGAGCAGTCCCGGCCACACGAGAGCGGACGCGGCGACGGAGTGATCAGCGTCCGTGCTAAGCCAACAATGGCCGGCGATGGTGCAAGGCTGTGGCTGTGGGTGAGTTGTGTTTCTAGCTAGCTTGCAAGACTACACAATGGCTCAGGTACTTAAACTGAGAGGCTCGGCATTGGGCCAACTTTAAAGGAGAAGGAGCTCTTTCTAGGTGATGGTGTGTATACGGGCTGCGGTGGTGGCTTTGTCAAGGATGGCAGAGAGTTGCAGGCAGCGTAGGGACATGCCCACGCGATGGTGCAACTAAGGTCTCTGGCCATAAGCGTTCGGTCATGGCGCCATAACTCCGACGAAACGTGCTGGACGTTCCGCCCGGTGAAGTCGAGCAGGAGGCCCGCAAAGACTCCAGAGTCTAGAGGCAGAGATAAGGCGAAGCTGAAGGCGAGGTAGAAATGATCGGGCGTCGATCATCGTTGCTCAAGCATCTCAGCAGAGACCTTGACTTGGGAGGCAAGCCATGCATGATCAGTGTAGCTGTGGTGCAATGAAGCGAGCATGTGTACGCAGCCGTTGCTAGCTAGCAGGCGTGCTGCAGGGGCTCTCTATTGCCGCCAATTATGAATGGTAGAGCAGGGCAGCAGCAGTCCACAGTCAAGCTTAGCAACTTCACAGAAATTACCTACGTGAGAACGTATAGCAATTGACCGCATAGTTGACGGACGCTGGTGCCTTGCTTGCAGTAATGTGTGTGTATATATGTGTGTGTGTGCGAGTGAGTATATACGTGAGTGGTGTGGTTGTAATATATTAGTAATTACGTAACCACAAACATGTCATAGGATCAAAACATACTACAACTCTTTGATTATTTTTATTTCTGGAATTAATTTATAAACTTTAGTTTTTGTTTGCCATTTCTATGAACAACGTAAGCTTTGAGAAACTCATTTACACATTCAATCATGCATTAACACATAAACATGATGCTCATGACATGGTTTAGTGAATTGATTTAGCATGTAACACCGAGGGTGTTACAGCTCTACCCCCCTTAAACAAAATCTCGTCCCGAGATTTCGTGTGCCTAGTGTGGGAAAAGGATGAGATATAAATTTTAATCGGATAATTACCTTGATAAATTAGGAAGAAGATGAGGATAATGCTTTAAGATATAACTCTCTTGTTCCCAAGTTGCTTCATCTTCCGAGTGATTTTGCCACTGAACTTTATAAAATTTCACCACACTGTTTCTAGTCACTCTTTCTTTTTCATCCAAGATTTTGATAGGATGCTCAATATAAGAGAGATCAGGTTGGAGAGGAAGTCCTTTAATTTCCACCGCTTCTTCGGGAACTCGCAGACACTTTTTCAACTGAGAAACATGAAAGACATTATGGACCGCTGACAAGATATCTCGGAAGCTGGAGACGATAGGCAACCGGACCACACCGCTCCAAAATTTGGTAGGGTCCAACATAGCGAGGAGCTAATTTTCCATGAACTCCAAAACGGTGAACACCTCTCATCGGAGATACCTTGAGATACACATGATCACCAACTTCAAAGTGTAAGGGCCTTCTTCTTTTGTCGCATACATTTTCTCGACGATTCTGGGCAGCTTTCATGTGAGCTCGGATAATGCTAACTTGATCTCTAGCATCCTTGATAAAATCAGGACCAAAATATCCACGGTCTCCTACTTCAACCCAGTTAAGTGGTGTTCGAATGCATTTCTTGATATGCTTTCTTGTTGTTGTATGAAAATTCAGCTAATTTTAAGCAATCATCCCATTTTTCGGAAAAGAAATAGCACAAGCCCTCAACATGTCCTCAAGTACTTGGTTGACCCTTTCGTTTGACCATCGGATTGTGGATGATAAGCTGAACTTCTAAGAAGTGTAGTACCAAGACTCTCTTGTAACTGATCCCAGAAGCGAGACATGAAAACTGACCCTCTATCAGAAACAATGGTAAGAGGTACTCCATGCAAGGTCACGATCCGATCAAAATATAGCTTGCCATATTGCGCTGCTGAATAATTTGTATGTACCAGAAAAAAATGAGCAGACTTGGTGAGGCGATCCACAATAACCCAAATAGAATCATGCCCTCTCTTTGTGCGAGGTAAACCCACAATAAAATCCATGGAAATATCCTCCCATTTCCAAACAGGGATAGGCAAGGGCTGCAAATAACCAGGTGGACGTAGATGGTCTGCCTTGACCCTCCCACATGTGTCACACTCAGCGACATACTTAGTGATGTCCTGCTTCATTTTAGACCACCAATATAAGTGACGCAAATCATGATACATCTTGTTGCTTCCAGGGTGGATGGATAGCTTAGAGTTGTGAGCTTCATCCAATATTTTTCTTCTAAGCTCAATATTGGCAGGAACTACCAACTGATTCTTATACTTCAGCACACCTTGCTCATCAATACTGAAATGAGTACCACGTCCTTCAGCCATTAGCTTCTTAGTATGGGGAATTTCTATGGTATCTTGCCTTTGCTCCAAAATAATTTGCTCCAATAAATCTACGAGGTTAGAGCAATATGTGCTAAAATTTCAGAATGGGAAAAAGGCAAAGACTCTTCATCGGGCTGATGTGACTTCTGACTCAAAGCATCAGCTACCACATTAGCTTTTCTAGGATGATAATGAACTTCCAAATTGTAATCCTTGATCAACTCGAGCCACCTTCTTTGCCTCAAATTCAAATCAGGTTGAGTAAAAATATATTTGAGGCTCTTGTGATCCGTGTAGATATGCACTTTAGTTCCCAACAAATAATGCCTCCAAATTTTTAGAGCGTGCACAACTGCAGCTAGCTCTAAATCATGAGTGGGATAATTATGCTCGTGCTTTTTCAGCTGGCGTGAAGCATAAGCTATCACACGTCCCTCTTGCATAAGCACGCATCCTAGCCCTATCCTAGAGGCATCACAATACACATCAAATGGCTTCTCAATATCAGGCTGAGCAAGAACAGGAGCAGTAGTGAGATAATTCTTCACAGCTTGAAAAGCTTTTTCACATGCCGGACTCCATACAAACTTGACATCCTTCTGAAGCAACTTGGTCATGGGTTGAGCTACCTTGGAGAAATCTGGGATGAAATGCCGATAATAACCAGCGAGACCAAGGAACTGACGGATCTGATGCACAGACTTGGGTGACTTCCAATTTAAAACTTCTTGGACCTTGCTAGGATCCACCAAAATGCCTTCAGGGGTTAGAACATGCCCCAAAAATTGCACTTGGTCTAACCAAGATTCACACTTGCTGAACTTAGCATACAACTGATGTTCGCGTAGTCGAGTCAAGACTATGCAAAGATGTTGTGCATGCTCTTCCTTGTTCTTGGAATAGATCAAAATGTCATCAATGAACACCACCACAAACTTGTCCAACTCCGGCATGAAGACTGAGTTCATGAGGTACATGAAGAATGCAGGAGCATTAGTAAGACCAAAAGACATGACTAGGTACTCATACAATCCATATCTAGTTGAGAAAGCTGTCTTTGGTATATCTTGTGGCCGGATTCTTATTTGGTGGTACCCTGAACGAAGATCAATTTTTGGGAACACCTTTGCACCAGCCAATTGATCAAACAGAGTATCAATGCGAGGCAAAGGATATTTGTTCTTAATGGTTACCGCATTGAGGGGGCGACAATCCACACACATCCGAAGAGTACTATCTTTCTTCTTCACAAAAATTGCTGGACAACCCCACTCTGAAGAACTATGACGGATAAATCCCTTCTCCAATAATTCTCCCAACTGTTTCTTCATTTCAGCCAGTTCTTTTGGAGCCATGCGGTAAGGAAGCCGCGAAATTGGAGCAGTTCCAGGCTCTAACTCAATGGTAAACTCAACCGCTCTATTTGGTGGTAACCCAGGTAAATCTTCAGGAAAGACATCAGGAAACTCACAGACCACAGGAATAGAGGCGAGATCAGGAAGAGCTTCAGCATGAGCAACAAGAGGTAAGGTAGGAACTAAAGTCATAAGGAGAGATATCCTATCTTCAGAAAGAGGAAGCCTTAACTCAACAACCCTCTGCTTGAGGTTTAAAACTACCCCATATGTTCTTAACCAGTTCATTCCAAGAATTGCATCTATGCCTTGCCCAGGCAACAACATGAACTGGAGATAATATGAGTGCGTAGCTAGCACTAAATTAACTATGTCTGTCCGAGTCTTAATACACAACTGTGCACCCGGGGACTTGATTCTATAGGCAATAGGAATAGCCATAATAGATATATTATGCCTTTGTGCAAATCCCATGCTCATAAATGAATGTGATGCACCAGAATCAAACAACACATAAGCTGGGTGGGAGTTGATGGTGAACATACCGGCCATCACAGGCTCTCCCTGAGGAATCTCCACAGCATCAGTGTAGTTCACCTGTCCTGAACGACTGACTGGCACCTTCTTCTTGATAGTAGTCGTCTTGATCAGACGAGAATTAGCTAACTGCTGTGTAGGCTGAGCAAACTGGTTCTGAGGACACTCTCGAGCAAAGTGGCCTTCCTTGCCACACTTGAAGCATCCACCGGTCCTATTGCCTGGCACCTGACGAGGTGGAAACTGTTGTCCCTGTGGTTGCTGCACCTGCTGAGTAGGTGCACCGTACTGAGTGGGTGGTGCCTGGTGAGTCTGCTGATACTGGCGAGACGGCTGCCCGCCTGGAGAGTGATAGGGCATCCGCCTCACCACCTGTACCTTCTGAGCATGAGGATGACTAGAAGAGCCAGTGATCACCCTCTTGCGCTTCCACTCAGCCTGAGCATCATGCCCAAGCCCTTCTATTGCAATTGCAGCATTCATCATTTTAGCAAAAGTCTGATAACCCCCAGTAAACAATTCCTTTTGCGGAATAAAAGAGAGACCACGGTAGAATCTGTCCCTCTTCTTTTCATTAGTATCCACATGTGTGCCACCATACTGTGCCAGATGGTTGAATCTGTTCACATACTCCATCACGGACATGTTCCCCATCTTCAGATCCAAAAACTCAGACAGCTTCCGGTTCAGCAAACCAGTAGGAATATAGTGCTGCCGGAAAGCCGTGGTGAACTCCTGCCAAGTGACATGGTGGTCCACATGCTGCATAGCATTGAAAGTGTCCCACCAAGCACTAGCAGAGCCCAGAAGCTGTTGTGCGGCAAAGCGCACCTTCTGCTCATCAGTCACATTGAGCAGCTGAAACTTCTGCTCCATGATACGAAGCCAATGCTCCACGTCCAAAGGCTCAGCAGTCGGCGTGAACGTGGGCGGGTGTGTTCCCAAGAAGTCCTGGTAGGAACAGGGCCTCTCAAGATCACGGGCACCACCCCCATTCCCACCATGGCCACCATGGCCGCCTCGAGCGAGGCCGCCAACAACCTGTGCCAGCATCTCCATGGCACGGGCTGACTTGCGACGAGCAGCTAGCAACTCAGCCATCATCTCAGCTTGAGTCATCGGAGGTGGTGGCGGAGGAGGAGCATCAAATAGTGGGGCTCCGTGGCTACCTCCATTGACATTGTTACCACCATTGCCATGCTCATTCTCGCCATGACCTTCCTCGTCACGGGCTGCCCCAGCACTAATGCTCCCATGTTCAGACCTTTGGCTCATCTGAAAACAGATAAGAACCAACCATTAGGGAGCCCTCAGATTAGGAACACGAAACTGAGAGAGAAGATAAAGCTCGATAGATCAAGACTGAGAGACGAGTGAAGCATTTCTTTTTATTTATTATTTTATTAGATACCAACTACAATTATACGTGAAGGGGGATTTAGCTTAGACAAGATTCTCTTTTCATGATGCATGTATCGACCTACTCGTTCACTCAAGCCCGAATATAGCGGCATTCGTAGAAAATTTGGCACATTGTACACGCACTTCCCGTATGCTATACGATTTCTTACGCAACGTAAGTTAGTGTACCTGCAGAAAATTGGTTAGATAAAACCAATGCCACTATCCTAGATAAACCATATTATTAGGGTTTATACTTATTTACGCGAATTTGCCGCATCCTAATTTTTGCAAACTTTTTGTTGGTCAAATTTTAAGCTTTTGAAAAGGGTTCTTAAGCTTGTAGAATCATTATTGATCGAGCTGATACCACTGTGGCAGAACCGCCCAAAATAATACACTTTCGAAGTACTTGTTTTCCTCTAGACACAAAGTACCTCCAAAGCGGACTATTTCAAACGATTCTGTCGAGCACACCCGAAGGAGAACTCGAAACAATCCACGATTATATTCCGGATCCAATAATGAATACAAGCTTACAATACTTAGTCCATTTCATACAATACATAGAGTCTCGAAATTATTTATTACAATACCAAAATTCAGCTTGCGATAAATAAACAAACGGAAATAAAATAAACATCTAGCGAAGACGATACAAGGATTCTCGTCGTGCCCACCGAAGAATCCTCCACACAAGAGATACTCCTTAAGCTGCACCTGCAACAAGGGTAAAATAAACCCTAAGTACACAATGTACTTGCAAGACTTACCCGACTGGGAATATATATTTCCCGACTCTCAAGGATATGATAGGCTATATGGCTTGCTGGTTTGTTTATTTGCAGAAAAGCATTACTAAAATATTTATATATCCTGATATTTGTATAAGTAGCCAACTTTTAAGTTTATGATCCAACCATTCTATGTAAGCACCTGTTCTACTTTCAAGCAAGAGATGAGCAATCAGAACCATCTTAATTCCATCTTCCATATTTCACTTCTTACTACGGTGCTAGACCATAGCCAAGTCGTTACCGAAATAATCGGCGATTCGCGAATCAGTGTAGCCCAGCTGGGTACCCTAAATCACACGCCTCGCTCGTACCCTAGGAACAAGCAAGACTAACCTCCCCCTTTCCTGTCAAGGGTTCCAATTCCCCACCCCAAACTTGGACTCCAAGCCCCCATACTTGAGGCACAGCCTCAATATGGTGCAAGGACCTCCAACCTATCCCCGCCTCCACTCAGTCGAGGTGGAAAGAGAGGGAAACCAAGACACGAAAGAGACAGGTCTTCCCGCTCCCATGCGCAAGTATGTGATCAGGGTAATAAGTCTATGACGTGACTACCATCCACAGCAACGGACGGTCCTTAATCGACACGGACAGGGAAATCAATGTAACCAAGCTAAGTCCCGTGGCCACGAGACTCAACTTGTTACACCCCACCAGAACCCAATCTCATCCCTGTCCGGTCACCAGTTATCTTTCCATCATTTTATCATGAGAGTGAATATATCTTCACCTACTTTGTGAGTAACGGCAGGTTACCCACGTTACCGATAAACCTAAGCATAGCAGCTATTGAACCTGCACTAGTAGGACTCATAGGATAGATATATATGCAAGTGGTTTCCATAAAATTACTGCAACGTAAATGCACAACATATATATTGATTATCAAAAATAAGGGTTATGCACCGGGGCTTGCCTTGGGCGGCGGGGTGTCAAGCAAGGTCGGTTGTCGGCCCGGGTTCTCCGTCGGCACAAGGATCTCCTCCTCGTACACCTCGATCACCTCCTCGTAGTCCGGTCGCCGACGGTCACGATCTCCTCCCACTGGTTCTCTATATGTATGCAATGATGATAATGCAACAATTTAATATCTAAGCAAGAACAACTCTTAAAATAAGAGCACACATTTTACTCTACTAAGCTAGCTCTAATGACTAAGACGGTATGTTGCTTTTAATCTTCATCAAGCAAGATATATGAAACGAGACATACAAGTGCGTCATCTTTAATCATATTAGCTTTAGTTGTATTTCATTACCCTAACAAGCAGTCTAATTTAAGAATATAAAAGCTACAACAAGTATATAACATCACAAAGAAGCTACTGACAAAGTTTTGTTAATTTAGGACTTCGTTTCGAAACTAAACAAATTTCTACAAATCAGCATAGATTCGATGACTTCTAGAGAAGCTAACAGACGCACATACACTATCTAAACTTCGTGCGAACAAAGGAAAAGCTTGCGGTCGTGGCGCACACGGCGGCCGCGTTCCGGTGAACAAAGATAGCTTAGAACTTAACTGACTAACGTGAGAGTTTCGGCGGTTTACCCAGTACCTTGCCGAAGTACTTAATAGGCCAAAACTAGCTGAGCAGTCCCGGCCACACGAGAGCGGACGCGGCGACGGAGTGATCAGCGTCCGTGCTAAGCCAACAATGGCCGGCGATGGTGCAAGGCTGTGGCTGTGGGTGAGTTGTGTTTCTAGCTAGCTTGCAAGACTACACAATGGCTCAGGTACTTAAACTGAGAGGCTCGGCATTGGGCCAACTTTAAAGGAGAAGGAGCTCTTTCTAGGTGATGGTGTGTATACGGGCTGCGGTGGTGGCTTTGTCAAGGATGGCAGAGAGTTGCAGGCAGCGTAGGGACATGCCCACGCGATGGTGCAACTAAGGTCTCTGGCCATAAGCGTTCGGTCATGGCGCCATAACTCCGACGAAACGTGCTGGACGTTCCGCCCGGTGAAGTCGAGCAGGAGGCCCGCAAAGACTCCAGAGTCTAGAGGCAGAGATAAGGCGAAGCTGTAGGCGAGGTAGAAATGATCGGGCGTCGATCATCGTTGCTCAAGCATCTCCGCAGAGACCTTGACTTGGGAGGCGCCATGCATGATCAGTGTAGCTGTGGTGCAATGAAGCGAGCATGTGTACGCAGCCGTTGCTAGCTAGCAGGCGTGCTGCAGGGGCTCTCTATTGCCGCCAATTATGAATGGTAGAGCAGGGCAGCAGCAGTCTACAGTCAAGCTTAGCAACTTCATAGAAATTACCTACGTGAGAACGTATAGCAATTGACTGCATAGTTGACGGACGCTGGTGCCTTGCTTGCAGTAATGTGTGTGTGTATATGTGTGTGTGCGAGTGAGTATATACGTGGGTGGTGTGGTTGTAATATATTAGTAATTACGTAACCACAAACATGTCATATAGGATCTAACATACTACACCGCTCTTTGATTAAATCTTTCTGGAACTAATTTATAAACTTTAGTTTTTGTTTGCCATTTCTATGAACAACGTAAGCTATGAGAAACTCATTTACACTTTCAATCGTGCATTAACACATAAACATGATGCTCATGACATGGTTTAGTGAATTGATTTAGCATGTAACACCGAGGGTGTTACACCCAATTGCTTGATGAAGTCTTCTAAAAAACCAAGTCCAATTGTCAGTTGTCTCTGATCCAAACACACCATAGCAAACTGGAAACATCCAATTATGCCCATCAATAGAAGTAGCAGATGCAAGTTGTCCCTTCCATTTTCCAGTTAAATGAGTAGAGTCTACACCAAGGAAAGGCCTGCAACCATTTAGAAAACCATCTACACAGGCTTTAAGGGCAACAAACATTCTTGTAAATCTCATCTTTTTTCCCACTTCCTCATATTCAATGTCAACCAAACTCCCTGGATTGGTCTTCTCCACCTCAGCCTTGAAACTAAAAGCATGCTCGAAGCTGTCATCCCACTTCCCTTTGAGTTCTTGCAAAGCCATATCCCTACCATCCCACACTACATAATATGACAATTGCACCCGGTACTGTTCTTCTAGTTTTTTCTTCAATTCTGTAGCTCCAATTGTGGGATCCTTTGCAAGCCAACCAATAACCCTATCCTTGACCCAATGATTAGTTGCCATGCAGTTACGCTCAACATTTCCAGTGCTTTGACAAGTATGCACATGAGGCATCTTTTTTATCTACACCACAAATGGAAAAAATTGAAGTTGCATAAATCTGAAATTGTACAAAAAAATAATGCAAGTTCCAGAATCATACCTGCCAATTCATCCCATCCTGCAACTGTGAAGCATGTATCCTCCACTTGCACCGTGCAGCTTTGCAATAGCCTCTATACCTTGTTGACTCAGAATAGGGGGCTGCAATTTCATATTCACCCTTTACTGCATACTATCTAATAGCCTTCTTAAAAGTATCACCATCTCCAAAGGTTACACCAACTTCTATTTTTGGGTTCTCTAAATCAGTTGCATGGATAATGGTCTCACAATCCCTTGCATCCTCCACTAGTAAGTCATCCTCCAAATTAACACACTCATCATCCTCTACATTATTGCCATCTAATTCATCAGAAAGCAACGATTTGTAGCGATCCTCATCATCTAGACCAACATACTCTACATCATCATCGACCCAATTCTCTTTAGGATTGTTCTGGACTAGAGGCTCTACTTGTACTAGGGATGATGCAATCTCAAAAGTAGGCTGCGCAATTAACTGGTTGGCAGGAGCATCAGTGCTACCCTGTAACACACAAGGCATGTTCTCTTGTCGCCCAATATCAAGCTCTAGACAAAAATCATCCTTTATCATAACCCACACTTGAGTCTTCTTATCTCCCAATACATATCAATTGCATGCAGTAGTTTGTTATCAGAATCAATTTCTTCATAGCTACGACTCATTTTATCCCAATAGGTGACACGCAACTTGTGTTTAGAGCCCATCTTAATTTCTGTGCCAATGTCACAAAGCAAAGCATTCCAATTTGTGGTATTTCTGTCTAAAACCTTAGCAATGTTACAAGCGTCACAATACTCATGCTTGCCATCTTCACTCAATTTAACAAAAGCACTGACACGTGCAGCAAACCTGTATGACGAATTGGGATCCATCCTACAAAAATATGAAAAGAAACACAATCTAAATCAACACACCATATGATTTAGGCTATGATTTAATTCAAAAAATTAGGGCTACAGTTCCCACTAACCAAACCCTAGAAGATAATGGCAGGAATAGTTACCCGTCAGGAAGCCATGAAAGATCAGCGTGCTCTTCCGGGAAAATGTCGCTCAAGAACCGTGGAGAATCCATCACCATCGCACCTTCAAGACCCGACATGGCCGCTCCTCGGCTTGCTGCTACACGAAGCGAGCGGCGCCGTCGACCGTGGGCGCCGCCGCTGTCGCCGTAGCCACGCGCCGCCTGCTGGGGAGGAGCGCCGCCGCCTGCGAGGGACGAGCGCCGCCGCCTGCGGGGGAGGAGCGCCGCCGCCGCCACCTGCGGGAGGAGCGCCGCCGCCGCCTGCGGTCTTCGGTCCGTGCCACCGCGTTCAAGGAAACGAACGAGACTGCTGTCTCGTGACTTCATGAGAAACAAATGAAAGGGTAAGGGTATTTTGGTCTTTGTGTGTGGTTGTCCATTAAATCTGAATAAAATAATCAACTTAGTGTGTTCCAGCATAATATATATGTTTTTGAATGTGTTTTGGCAAACACAACTTTTGTTAATGGTCTACAACAAAAGACATGTTTAACGATGTCTTGTGGCCAATTTCCCCTTGTTGTTTGGATGGACCCATCACTAATCAATTGCAGCGTGAACACATATGCAGAACAGTAGAAATCATTACCCCTCCGCTCCCAACAGGATCTCGTTCCGAAGTCGCAAAAAAATCAACACCGCCGCTGCCGCCCTTGGCACTTCGTGCTTGCGTGCTCTGTCCCAACCTCTTGCATGTCCCTGCCACAGCCCATGACGTCGATGACTCCCGCTGCTGAGGCAAAACCCCGTCTCTCCCGCGGACGCGCTAGCCAAGCACAAGACCCCCGCGCCCGCGGCAACACTAGCTACTGAGGCTTGCACCCGTTAACATGCTCGCCGTGGCAGCTCTGGTGGTTTGTCCCCGGCCACGAAAGCCAAGTCAACCCAGGCCCTCGCCGGCCAAAAGGTAACAACCCCTCTTCCCCAAAGGTCAAGAGGAAGAAAGAATACGTAGCGCTCCCACCGCAAATCAAACATAGAGCGTTTATGGTTCCTTGTAACAGCTAGTATTACCAATTGACTGCATTAGCGTTCCCATTCCCACTGTTGAAACCAAACACCACCTCATTGCTCTGAGGAAGTCAACTAAGGCCCTGTTTGGTAAAGCTCCACTTCACTAGTGAAGCTGTTTTTTTAGTTTTCAGCTTCATAAGTAGCTTTACGGATGAAGCTGAGCCATTTTTTAACACTGTTTGGCAAAACAGCTTCATTAGATGGGAAAGAAGGACAAATTACCAAAATAGCCTTGCCCTTTTCCTTTTCTTACTTCGTTTGCCATCTTCTTCCCGAGACGCAAAACGCCTGATGGCTTAGATCCACCGGCGGCCCAGCGGCGCACCCCCCAAGGCGGAGCCTCTCCCGGCGGTCGCACCCTCCACGGTGGAGCCCCAATCGGCGGCCGCGCTACCCACGGCCGGAGTGTCTCCCGGTGGCCCCGCGGTCTCGGCAGCTCGCTGGCCGCGACGCTTTCCGGCCTTGGTTGGCCCCGGCCGGAGAAGACGGAGACACCTGCCGGCGGCCTCGCTGGCGCGCCGCCCCGCCTCCTCCCCGTCCCGCTGCTGGCCCCGGACGCCGCGGCGGCACACCCGCCAGCACCTCGTCCCGCTGCCGCCACAAGCCGAGCCCGGCGGCCGCGCCTCTACCCCTCCCTTGCCAGCGCTCCACCCCGCCCCAAAGCAGAGCCCTGGCCCCTCGTCCGCGTCCCGCTCCGCCCCAAGCCACGGCTGCTCGCGTGCGCCCGCGCCACCGCGTCTGCGCCGCATTCCGGCGGCGCCCTTCACTGCGGGGGCGCGTTGCGCGCTCGTCGGACCATGCTCCAGCGGCCGCCGGCCTTGCCCCGGTGGTTCTTTCGCTCTCCAGCGCGCTGCGCTTCTTTCCCTCGAGCGGACGGGCAGGGGCCGTCTTTTAGTCTGGTGGGTCCCATTTGTGTCAGACGAAGCCAAGGAAAGCTACTTTTTCTGGCTCCCTCCCACTCCATCCCTATGTGAGAGGAGGAAAAAAACAGCTCCACTAGTGAAGCTATTTTGCAATGAGTTGTTTGGCAAAAAAAATAGCTCCCAACAGCTTCATGGAGCTGTTTGGAGCCCTCCCAAACAGGCCCTAAGTGTAAACGAGGATTTTAGTTACTAATCTTGGGACTTACGCTGAGATTAGCAAACCAAATAGGCATAGGATTATGATTATAGTATAATAAGGGTGTGTTCGATTTGAGATAAATTTTTTTCACGAAACAAATTGTATTTTTTTAGAAAAAATCTCGAAAAGGTGTGAGCACCGAATTTGAATCCGTGCTTGAGAGTATAAAACAGAATTTCTGTTTATCTTCCAAAGATTTCTTAATCTGTCATCTTTTAATTTTTTTTTTTGACACACACGATCTGCTCTCATTCACCGCTGACACACGATCTGCTCTCGTTCACCACTTTTTTTGATACACACAATCTGTTCAACGATGTTCTACTACGTTTCAAGCGATATTCTATCATGTTTTCAATGATATTCTATACATGTTTTAGTGATGTTCTGAAAAGTGTAAGATAACCAACTCTAAAATCTTATACAAGATGGGTAGGCAGTCCCGTATAAAATGCACGAACAGTCCGCCTAAGACTATCGAAAAAAAAAACAGTCCACCTAAGCCTGAGCCCAGCCTAAGAGCATCTCCAAGAGACATGCTATCCTTGTCTTGTATGCCATATTTAGACTTTTAAAGAGAAAAATTGTAGTTCAACAGCTATGCTATCTTGTTTTGTAAAATAGCAAACTAGTTATTTCTAGATTCTCGTATGGTAAATATAGATTGCTCTAAGCCTGAGGCCTTGTTTAGTTCAAGGCCAATTTTGAATTCTCGCATAGTAACTTGTCACATCAAGATCAGAAGATTTTGTTTGTATTTGGTAAAAATATCCAAATTTTGACTAATTAGGCTTAAAATGTTCATCTCAAGAAAGTACAACAAAACTGTGCAATTAGTTTTGATTTTATCTACATTTAAGATCTACGACAAGCAAGTGGCGATATTTTGATGTGACGGGAAATAGGATAAGATAGTGAATTTGGAAGCGAATTTGGGAATCTAAACAAGGCGCGACCTGAAAAATAGGCCCAACTCATCCCGTGGGATAGACGTGGGTGAGATTATTTCAGCATGAAACAACAAGTTTTTTTTTTTCTTTTGCCCAACTGAACTAGGCCCGGCTCAGGTTAGTTGTATATGTATATTATGTATACACGTTTGGGTATACGCACTCGTACTCACCCTACGGATGCCATGCTTGGGTAACAACGTCGATTGTGTCGCTACCACAGGTCGTACAATGCAATTATCAAGCAGGGGGACCTCTTCGATGTAGAATCTATTCGATGGGATGGAATTGATGCAAATTTGTCCTTGCCTTTAATCTTTTCCACAGGACGTCCCCACTTTTCGCCAAGACAGATGAGATGACCCCATGCTTAATTTATCACCCTCAGGCGTCCATATCCACCCAGTACCTGCCCCCTCGTGTATATAGAGCAATCATTATCCGGCTTGTGCCTATTGACACGCTAATCAAAGGAACAAAATGAAGTTCTAGCAGCAATCGGTCGCTATAAATAAAAGTAACAAGTCACTGGCATGGCATTGACACCGTCCAGAGTGCTCGGATCAAAGGAACCTACCTGCTATACAGGCCACAGCGATAAAAGAGGATCACAAGACTTGAACCAGCGTTGATCTCATCTGATCCCGTGATCCACGCACGCTTCTTTCTATTCTTGTACTTGGTCTGGCCTCGGCCGGGGCATGGCATTTGCCGCGTCGCAGACGAGGCACGCCTGCACGCAAGGCAGACTCGTTCAACCCAACCAAAGGCGAGGCAAGAACCAACAGATCGCCGACGCTAACGAATCTGATGCTCCGTCTTTGTGCTCATCGCCGGCTTTTGTACGGTCGTCAGTCTTTTGCGTGGAGGAAGATTCCAACAGCCAGCCAAACCTAAGCAGAAGACACCTTCTCACAGGACACAGCACAAGCTTTTACCATGCGTTCTAGTACTATCCACCATCCAAAAACAATGCAACCACACACAGAATCAAAGAGTCTCGGCAGAATCGAGAGCGCTGCTACTAGCATCCATCGAGCCCAAAAAGATTCGACCAAAAATTTAACAGCAACAGCGTTTAAACAAAAGAGTCAAATACTCGAGCGTAGTGACGTTCACAGGAATAGAAATGTTTAATTATATGATGCTCAAGCATGTGTATGTTCAGTGAGTGATTTGACTTAGGGCACACCTTCCTAGGGAATCAATCACTTCGCCTTGGGTTTCTCCTCCGCACTGGCCTTGGCAGTCTCCTGGCTCGCTTGCGCGTTGGCAGCCACAGGCTGAATGCGTTCGTAGCGCTTCCTGGTCAGAGTTTCCCCTTTCAGTGCGGCGACGTATCTGTCGTTCGTGTCCTCTTTCCGTTGCAGCTCGCCAAGAAACTCTGCCAGTCTCTCCCTGTTTACTTGCCCCATCATCTGTTTGCCAAGTGTTTATCATCAGCGACCATGGGATCACAAATGTAAACATTTGATAGCGCAAAGAAACAATGAGAAACAACAACTTGCATACAACATGGAAACAAAACAACAGAATGCAAACAAGATAATGATTAAGCATAGTAAATTTCATTTGTTTGGCAACTAGTAAACCAGTAATACAATGTGTCATAAACACCTCCCAAGAAAACTGGCATGTCTGCTAGTGCCTTTCATGCTAACTAACATGCACCACATGAGCATCAGTAATGGGTGTAAGCTGGAACTTTCAATAAATTTTTCAAATGGTATTAAATAGTAATCATTCCTAGGCAGGCAACTATAAACTACAAATTCACCATGAATCCCAGGTAACAAGAATAGTTAACTATTAGTAGGTGTTAAATTCAATTTCTACAGCCCTTAATGCAACAACTAAGGAAATTTTCAAAATGGGCAGCCCATCTATCACTCTGTCCTAACACGGTAACACCAGCAAGGAGCTGAACATACTGTATCTAGACAGCCAACCATAAAGCCCCCTCAACTGTCCACTACCTGTCTGTGCTGGCCATTGGTTCATGGAGGTCAGGACTCATGAACTCAGGATTCCCAAATGGATTGCTTGTATCTCTACACTTTTAATTTGAGAACAGGATTCAAGCTCTCAAAAAAACAAGCAATCACTTCTGCACATATTAATGAACTTCCCATCATCCCACCCCCACTTCTCCAAAACCACTTGTTTATTCCCTTAATTAACTATGATTTGACCGTCGAGCTCCTCAAAACTGGAGGCTGTGAAAGCAAGAGCTCAGGCTGCTAGATGATTAGTTACAGTGAGCCATCTGATTTGGTTTTTGGCACGCCATGGGAACAAAGCTCCACAGAAGCAAGCTACTTGGGCTGTGCGGATGAACTATCTTACACAAATGTGTGGCTTCAAATCATGAATCAGATGAAATTTTGTTTTGATGAACCAAAAACCAATAAACCACCATGACACAAGAGCCAACAACCATGCATAACTAAGAAAGCTAGATACTAGATAGCACTATCAAGACAAACATAACACAATTTTGAATGCTAAATGCTCCAATATTAGACTCAGCAAATTTTGGCCTCTGTGGCTATGAGGAAAGCCATCAACTCTGCCAGTTCCAATATGAATAATATCCAAAGTAAATACTATGTGCCTTGAATATTTGCGCCACGCCTTGTAACTTAATATCTTGATTGATTCCTCAATATTACTAGCACTTGATTCATACACTACCTGGTTATTGGGAAATAAGCATTGTAACAACAAGGCACCCCTCGACTTCAACATGCATAATAATGTCTTTAGCCAAAATTACTAATAGACATAGATGTTGAGGTACCCATTTACCCTAGAGATAAGATTATTGCTTGGATTGTCTAACAATACAACTGTTGACATTTGATTATTATTTCTAACATTAATAATTGTTACTGCTTGGGTCATTCCCTTTCTATTCACGGAACTATAATTGCACAACTGTTGCACTACACCACCAATAATGGTGTGTTCACACTGCTACAAAGATTTAAGTTTACAGAGAGTTGGCAGAAATAAGGCGCGCTTATGCTGCTTTTGACACACTGACTAACCATCAACAACAATATTCAGCAGTTATGATTAAAGAAAAAGGAGAACCAAAGCTAGCTGGTTTGCCACTAACCATTGCTCATGTGTTGGCTGGCAGGTACAGTTATTACTAACCTGAGCCGTAAATGGAATGGATTCAACTATTCCAACCAATAGTTGGCACCTATCACAGCTAACATCAGTCTGGAAACCAGAGGCAGCCATTCAGATTCAGTCAAGTAAATCAATCTGGCCCAGGCATCCTAAAACCTAAAGAATCCTATTAAAATACTACCTGGACGCAAGACAAGAAAAGTAAAAGGAAGAAACATTTCCATGACAGCTAGTCTATGTATCCCTTAAAAGATAGGGCCCAAACCCTAGTTCAGTTCGATCAATCCCACAAATATGGCAATATGGCAGACCCAGTCCCGGAGGCAAGGTTGCTTTCCGTGTATTTGAAATTCATGAATTTCAATTGAGAAACTGATTGAACATGTAAACTAGATCGACCAATCAACCATAGATCCCCAAACAGTGATCTCAAATTGCACAGCATAATTGACAACAGTAACAAGCAGTAATAGCAATCCATCGATCATGGTGGGATCTGTAGGAGGGAAGGGAAGCGCTAGCACGCACCGTGGTCTCGGGTCGGGCCGTGGAGCGAAGGTGGGCCTCGAGCTGCTCGTTGCGGGAGCTGGTGAGCTGCATCACGCCGTAGCCGATAACGCCGGGGACGACGCCGCACAGCGCCGCGAAGGTGAAGAAGAAGGGCTTCGAGTCACGCGTCCGCCGAACCAGCCATCGCCACCCGGCGCTCTTCTCCCACAGGAACGACATCTCCCACCGGCCGCCGCCGCCGCCGCCGCCGCCGCCTTCCTCTCACCACGCGATGCTCTAGTTCTCTCCCCTTTCACCAGACTTCTCGTTTAGGTTTTCTGTCATTCTGTTTTCTTTTTCTTTTTTTTTCTTTTAAACGCATTATTTATTTATTATTTTATTGATTTCTTCTTTTTATCTGGTACTATTTTTTTACGACAAAAGAAAAACTATATTTTTTTCAAAGGAGAAGAATTATATTATATGATATTATATGATAGCTAAGTACATCATCAACCCTAAACCATCCATAATATAAGTAGCAACCATCGATAACTAATGTTGATGCTACGTACACGACAATTAAGATATTTTTTCCACCATATTTTTTTTGAACAATTTTTTTCAGCATATACATGTAGTTTGTTTATCGAAACAACGATTTGGGATAGGCCCAGCTAGTGCAGCATATGGCCATGTTTATTTGCTTGGACACCTTGAGGGCCTAGGCAGCACGGTGCTTTAAAGCACTTGCGAGGCTACAGAGTTTCGCTTCTCGTGGGCTCAGGCGCTGTGTGCTCTAGCAGGTTCCCTCGGTCCATTTCGGTTGGGCCTCCTTCGGCCCAGGTATCGTCGTGCTCTCTTGCTCTTTTTATCCCCTCTGCTGCTTCGCTAGGGTTTGCTCCCCCTACTCGCTCCCACTCCTCTCCGCCGCCACTCCCTCGCCTCCGTCTTCGTCTCAAGCCGTCAGTGGTGTGTGGTGGTAGGCAGCATATGCTCTCGTGCGCGGGGCATATCCCTCATCCTTCATACGCTCTCGTGCGCGGGGCATATCCCTCATCCGTCTTATCGGTGGTGCCTAGGTTGGGATCTTCTTCTTCCTCGCCGAGCGTTGCTGCTCTCGCGACGTCAGGTGCTCGTGGACGTGTTTGTTTGTCTGGATGTCCTCGGTGGTTGTGGTGGATAGTGCTTCGCTCTGTCTACTCAGCGTCGCCTTTTCTACTTCCTCTTCCGCCGCCGGCCCTATTCTTCAGATCCCCTTCTCGACACACAAAGCAAGGTGAAATCCCGACCTTTCTCTTTGGATCGTTATATGGGCTTGTTGCGTTGCTGGTTAATCGCGTGTTGACTTGTGCATCTAGCCAATTGTATTTTGCTTCCTTTGTTTTCTTAGTGCTAAGATTTTGGTTATTCTTTCTTTAATAACATACGAATGTAGCATATGTGTTGAAGAGGGGAGGGTTCCCATAAGGCCTCAAATTCTGTTCGGGACTCACCGAGGCTGGTGAGTATTTTTTTTTACTTTGGCTCATCGTTCGAGATAGGGCGACGACTGAATTTTGGGGATCAGGGGTGAGTACAAAGAGCATTGTCCTGCCTTATTACCATCTCTAGATGAACTAGAAGGTAATTATATGACAAAATAGGCTCAGTTTATGATTTCGTGGGAAATTAATATATTATTATTTTTATAAAATGGGTCAATTATATAACGATGAAAGACATTTCATCAGATTTACCATTTCTTCATGTTGGAACTTATGTGACATGAGCTACGTTAAGAAAACAAATTCCATCATAAATTTATCATAAAAACTTTTTTACAAAGAATTATGTATCTTCCATGATGTAACCATTTTCATCATAGATGTGCAAATTTCTGTATAGAAGTGACATTGATCATCATACATGTATTAGTTGTTGCTTGAGTCTTATTTAATGGCAGGGACTCTAGATCGACACGATGTGGTTATAGTGGACATTATTTGTAACTATATGTCCTTAAATATATATGACTATCCTTTCGATCTAAGATTAGTCTTGTGAGTTGTAATATGTATGGTTTAGTTGTGAAAACAAAACATTGAACACAAATGTTTAGGCTTTCCATAGTTTCTTAATTGAATGCTTGGTCATGTGCCACAAGTCTGGATGTTGTTTGGTAAATATTAGAGGAAATATGTGGAAGAGAACTGAACACACCCTTAGTCTCATGGATCGTGTTAAGGGTATGCCCACCCTTGATTTCTCGCACAATCTCATTGCATGTAATCTACTATACCTAGATAGGAGAACCCCACTAGCTGATTTCTCTGCAAAATTCATGAAGCCATATTATCTACCATATTAAATCAAAATGTGTCAAGCTCGTGGTATTAATCTATATGTACACTTAATATCAAATTAGGAAGGATTCTTCCATACGTCTTTTGGCATGTTTCTATGATATTAGGCCCATCCCAATTGTCTGCACCCTCTAGCCCATTGTTCTTTAGATCACATTCTAAATAGCTTCACTGTTGGTGCTCCATCTGCATACTCCTAACCGGCTACATTGATGAGGTGCGGAGCATGCAATTAGACATGAGTAGAAATGAGGTAGATGTCACAAGAAGAAAGTAGTGGCACCAAATGCGAGTGCCTGCTTAGACGGGTTGTCGACATGACAGAGTTGCTCAACACAGTGCTTGAGTGGTGGTTGCACACTCTTTGTGCAGCAAAAGTGCGTAGGCATGAAGCAGGGAGTGTTGGTAGGGATTACATGGCGATGGGCGCATGCATATTCTTGTAGGAGGTCATTGGAGGGTGTAGAGACGGCAACACATTTGTTGGGGTGAGAGTAGCAGGCTTCTGCATGTGTGATGGATTTCGTGGGCAAGATATAGAGCAACACAAGGTAGTGAGCACCTTGCATGGGAAGCTTAGCGACAAATATGGGTGACATGATGAAATGATGAAGGCATCTAAGATGAGTAGAGATTGTCCTAGACTTCAGCCTTGCCGGTCGCATTGAAGGTATGGGTTCGCTACATTCCTTTAGTGTAATTGGGGGGATAGCGGCGCTAGTCAACACCATGTCTAGATGCATTGCTACGAGAACCGCAGCAGGGTGGGGTGGCTTGTGCATTGATAAGAGAAATTGACAATATATAGAGATAAACATTATTAAGAAAAAAATTATGTGCATTTTCTCGTAAAAGTTAAGTTTTAGACTATGTGTATTATATTAGTCTTGGGCATGCTATATGTCTCTCTTCTCTATTGTATGTATGAGTATGTACATAATAGAAAGTTTATAATGAAAGCGTGTGTATATTTTTGATATTTTATATCTATGATACGAGAATAAAAACTAGGTTGTATAGACTTATTTTTAAAATATTTTGTATAGACTTCTCTAATTTTAATATTAGTCGTCCAACTTTTTGACTTTGAAACAAAGGCAACAACCATGTTGAGTCAAAAATATATTTGAGATCGAGAGTAGCTTTATGACAAAAAACTGTCATGACTGGCCCACTAGCCTTGACAGGATGTTTGAGGATTACTATATCACTACGTTGTACCCTATCTCTCCTCTGTCTTCTTCCTATATGATTTAAAGGCGGGACATCCATATCGATCTATGCAGTCCGTAGGACATAGCTATGGGTAAGATGCAATATATATGCCTATCGAACGCAAGTAGCTGTATTCAACCATAATAGCTCTAGACTCGTAGTCTAATATTATTTATTGGAAATACTTTCATGTGTATACTAACTATATGAAGATTATAATCATCATTCTTTGGTATTCTAATACTCCATAATGGGTTTTAGCTATGAATCTTTACTAAATTAGCATGATAAAGAGTTTAACATCATACCTTTAATTTTAGCTACAGCTAAACTTCGATGTCCACCTTACCGTCAAGTTTTTTCATGTTGATAGCTATTTTTTGAGAGGGGTATCAATTTATATCTATACCTAATATTAAAATAAGGAAAGATTTTTTCGACATGTCGTTTGACACATTTCTAGTATATTGGGACCATCGAGTTGTCTGCACCCTCTTGCTAATTGTTCTCAGGTCACATTCTAATTAAATAGCTATGCATTGGCGCTTCATCAGCACACCCCCACCTGGCTACTTTGATAAGGTGCGAAAAATAAGCATGCAAGGAGTAGAAATGAGGCAGATGACGTGAGGAGGAAGTAGTGGCGGCGAACGCAAGTGCCACCTTAGACGAGTTGCTGACATGATGGAGGCGGTCAACGCAGTGGTCGAAGTGGTGGTTCCAGACTTATTTGTGCGGCAAAGCGTGTGGGAATGAAGCATGGAGTGTTGGCGGGGACGACGCGGCGACGGTGCATGTATATTTCTGTGGCAGGTCACTGGAGGGTTTAGAGGTGGCAAGCACGTTTGGTGGGGGTGTGAGTAGAAAATTTTTGCATGCGATGGACCGTGTAAGCAAGACGTAGTGCAGTCAGCGCGCACGATCCAACGCTAAAGCCATCTGAGATGAGAAATGGTGCCGTGGACTTTGGACTTGCTGGTCAGATTAAAGGTATTTGCTATAGTAAATGGGTTTTTACGACATTAGGACTTCACTGGTTAACGATATACACTGATATAAGGACATGAACTGCGATGATAAAAAGTAGATATTTTCCTATTTTTATATGGTCAACGATAATAAAGACAGTGAAACGTGACACTGAAAGAGAGGCGAGAATCTTCACATGACAGGTGAGGAGGCGACGCCCCCAGAGCCTTGAACGGATGTTTCAGCATTGTGCTCAGACTCTCTCTCTTCTATCCTTGCTTTTTGTGCGAGTAAGTGCAGATTCGCATCGACATAGTAGTGCAGGCAGGCCAGGCGCAGTGCCGTACTACCTGCTGTAAAAGTAAAACCCCGACAGAGCCACAGAGCCTGCCTGCCAGCCACACCCACCGAACTCGGTCGGGTCTACCAATCGACCCTGCCCGCTAGCCGTCCGATCCGATCCGCGCGCCAGAGCCATCACTTCCTGCCCCTCGCGAGGCCCGCGCAGAAGCGGAAGGCCTTCAACGCCCGAAATAAAGGCACGCGCGAGGCGACACCTGGCGCCGTGCGGCTCACGACCCGCCAACCCGCACCCTGGACGCGGTTCCAGGCTCCTCTCTGTTTCTGCCTCCGTCCTGGCGCGGCGAGGTAAAAAAACACGTGCCTGGCAGGGCGGTGAAAGCCATCGCATTCGCATCGCACGCGCCCGGCTGCGACGGTACGAGCGGAGGGGCCCACGCGGCAGACGGACGCTCATATCTGTACAGCTCGTACCGCTGCTAGTACCCACTCTCTTTCTCTCTCTCTTGCTTTTCTTTTCTTTCTCTAGAGAGAGAGATATCAGACTTCCGACTGTGGGGGGTGGTGTCTCTCTCACCCAAAGTCGCAGCGACCGAACCTCCTCCCGCCCGGAGGCTCGCCTCTACCGGCGCTGTTTGCCTCTCGCTTTCCTCCTCCGCTCATCCGCGCGGCTCCGGCGGGCGGGAGAGGAGGGAGCGGAGGGCGGCGGGGGCAGGCAGGGGAGTTTCCGCCGGCCGAGGAGCTCGGAGGAAGGAGGGGACGAGGCGGGTTCTCCGAAGAATCGATCGGCGGGGACCTCGGGACACGGAGCGACCGCCCGATCTGCTCCGCCGGCGAGGTGAGCTTCTGGAGGGCGCGTGCTCGGTCCGCTCCCCTGCGTGCCGAAATGTGGGTCGCCGCCGTGGTGCGGGCGAGAGGAGTAATTTCCGCCTGTGGAGGAGAGAATAGTCCGCTCCTGATTTCCTTTTTTTCTCTCCTTCGCCGGGTCGTTGAACGGGTTCTGGTTCGTTTTCCGGTGGGCGAATCGCGGTTTTGACCGCCCGGGGGTCTATTCTGGGCTCGGTTCCGCAGCAGGATTGGGTCAGAGGCGCGAGAACAGGGGATGCGTCCGGGTTTAGTTACAGGCTTTTGGAATTTGGATTTTCCCATCGAATGCAGCTCTGCCGTGCTGTCGTCTACCCATTCTTCCGACGAATTACTCCTCTAATCGCGTGAGAGAGTGTCGGGGCGTCATCGTTTGCTTCATTATTCCCCTTCGACTCTGGTGGGTGAGGCAGCAGGGCGCCTTTGACTACCTGCCTGCCCTTTGGATGAAGCACACTGCGTCTGGTTACAAGCCTAGGCAATGCCTCACTTTGGCTGGGTTGTTATTTAGGTTCTTCGGTTTGGCCAGTTTTGTTACTTTTGAGGAAACGAACTCGGCTTCTCCCTAATTTTTTGTTGGTTTGATTTTCTCGTTCGGGGTTCAAGTTGGGTAATCACGGTTAGTTTCCTCTTTTGATATGTGGAACTCTGTTTTGTGGAGAAAATCTGCTTGACTTTGTATTGACGTCTGGTGTTGATAGTTCGCAATTTATATGTACACTTCTATTTTGTACACGTATAAAAAGGTTCTAGCACCTACTGGTACCTCATCGAGCACTGAATGCTGTCAAAGTGATCATGTCAACACCAGTCAGTTGGATTTTGTCAGCAAACTAAACAAACCGCGAGGACCATCGATGTTATTTAGAGTCTCTTGCATTGATGTTTCAAGTTGTAACGAGTGCACTGATTCACTGTAATGTTTTTTTTTTTCATAAAATAAACTGTGACCTTTTGAATATTATGTGATGTATTGTGTCTTCATGACTTTTACAGGTGAAGTCGGCTGATATGACGTACCTTAGTTGGATATCAGTTTGACTGGCACCATAAGTTGCAGAAATATGCAGGAGGGGCTGGGGCAAAGGATGCATGTACCTCATGGCATCAATCTGTGTTTCGCAACTTCTTCCGTGCCCTTTCAGGTGGAATCTTCTGTTGAGCTGGGTGCCGGAGAAGTGACTCCCCCTGTAACATCTGAAAAGTTATCTGCTGACTCACAAGCTGTTAATGATGCTGGAGCGCTTGAAGGTACTGACTTGAATGGAAAGTCGGCTCAGAAACCTAAGAGGAAGAAACATAGGCCAAAGGTCATTAAAGAAGGTCAGTCAGCAAAGTTGCAGAAGCCTAAAACTCCAAAGCCTCCCAAGGAAAATGGGAATCAGCCTACTGGAAAGAGAAAGTATGTCAGGAGGAAGGGACTAAGCGCATCAGCCGAACAAATTCCTTCAGGAGGTGCTGATACACACACTAGGGCTAAACCAGGAGCAGCCCAAAGATGTTTGCACTTTGATGCGGAGGACCAGCATGGACGTTTGGATCTGGTATCGCAAATCCAGGAAACGGAGATACAGACCGGTCCTGGGGACACACAGCCATCAATATCTCAAGTTGAAAGAGGTAATGTCCAGGTATCATGCCATTGGGGTGGTACAAGCAGTTCTATTAGTTCAGTTGACCCAATAGTTGATATACAAGGATTACAGGCAGACTGCATGCCTGAAAGAGTCAATTTTGATCTGAACAATTCTATAGTAAGTCAGATGCCAACCAGTTATTCTAGTCTAATGAACAGCATGGACAGCTCTGGACAAATTTTCCAGTTTGGTTTAAGAGAAAAAGTACAATCAAATCAGTTACTGGATTCTAATTCTAGTCTGCCAGTTAGACATGTCTCTCATCTCACCAGCTCGGTAGATCATATGCGACATCCCTCAGCCAATTTTGACCAATACATAAGCAATTCTCAAGATTGTACAGAAAAATCACCCAGATATTATCAGATGCTTAGTAGTTATAGAATTCCAGAAAATATGACAGCAGCTTCTCAGTATACCAAAAGAGTGTCAATGGGGGTCAATTTCAATCCTGAAGCTTGTATAGGCGAAGACTCAATAACCAAACAAATGGCACAATTCTATAAACTTCCAGAAAGTCCATTTGTACCACCCAAGCATAATGAAAGGGATTTGTTGAATGGAAATCTGAACGAGTTTTCTGTGAGGAATGATTACTTGAAGCTTTCTACCAATGGTAACTACCAAACTGGAGCAGCTTTTGGTTTTCGTGATTCTCTAGGCTATTCAGATGTTCTTGCAATGGGTAAAAAAAGAGAACACAATGCTATCAGTGGTCATCATATTTCTTTTGACATCGACTTTATTAACTCAAATAGAACAAGGAAGTTCTATAGTGATGACCCCCTTTCCACTAGCTCTCAAACATCTCATTATCCTGAAGCATGCAAAAGGATGAGACCAGAGGATCATAGCAATCAGCTCAACGAAACTACAGGAAAGCTTTCTTCCTCGTCAGCATTTTCTGATGGTTTGAACACAAATAAACTTTCAGCTATAAACCATGGAATTGGTACCTTGGCTGATGTACAAAGGTTGTTGGCCCTTGAGAAATCACACACTTCACAACAAATGTTTGACTTTGTCACGTCACAAAACATACCATTGCCTGGCAGTACGGTGAACCAGTTGGGAGAAAGTGATATCTTGAGGAATGGAGTGCATCAAATTCATCCTTGGGAAATTACATCTAGGCCACATCACTCTAGCAACAATCTTGGTTTACCAAATAAATGGCCTGGATACTTAACTGCAGGGAACGCACAGTTATCGAGCGACACAGTGAATCGATCCATAGAAAACTATATTCAGAATAATGCTATTCATCAACATCAATGCTTAGAAAACGTTGTGGCTAAGGTGCCAGTCTTGTCTGAAACACACAATGCTTCCAGTCAACAGGGCCATGCTGCTACTACAGATGAGCGTATCAGAACTACAAGTGATGAAGTTGTTAGATCCCTTACCCAGCGAGCAAGCCAACCAACCACAGATGGGAACTACAATCTTAACTCTTCCAGAGTAACTGCAGAAGAAAAGTCCACTGAGAAGCCAAGAAAAAGGGGCCGTCCAAGAAAAGTAGTAAACTCCAATGGGGAGCCAAAAGAAAGAGGTACTAAAGGGAAACGAAATTCTGGTCATGCAAAACCTATATCACCAAACGGTTCATGTACCGAATTTTTAAAAACTAATGGTATTACTTATGCTTCTGAACCTTCCACTGGAATTACAGCAGCAGCGTCAGTTGATCCTTTAGATGTCATAATTCAAAAGATTAAGCTCTTAAGCATAAACGGACCAGACAAGGTTGTGGCAGAGGTACCCAAAAATGCTCTTGTTCCTTATGAAGGTGAATTTGGTGCACTGGTTGCATTTGAGGGGAAGACAAAGAAAAGACTTTCTCGGGCCAAAGTGAACATTGATCCGATCACCACTATGATGTGGAACTTACTAATGGGGCCAGATATGGGTGATGGTGCTGAAGGGTTGGACAAGGATAAAGAGAAGTGGCTTGACGAAGAAAGAAGAGTGTTCAGAGGACGGGTTGATTCGTTCATTGCTCGTATGCATCTAGTTCAGGGTATGGAAACCATTTCAATTTTATATTTCTAGTATTCCTTTTCTATATTCTGTACTCATTATCTCAGGTTCTTGTTTCCATCAGTCAGATTTTTTTTAATTGCTGATCTATATTTCGAAAATATTCAGATTGGTAATGTGACAAAAATCATATTAAGTTTGGACTAAATAGAAAAATAGTAGCATATATGGTTATAGAAATTTGATAGCCGCAGGTGCATTTTGGAGACTCTGAAGAACAGAAACCATATTAGTCTGTGATAAAAGGATCGTATCTGAGTCCGTTTGGACACTGTATTAATTTGTAAGATGTGGTTCTTCTATGCATAGTGTGTGTGAGATGGCGGAGGACATGTGTTTTTGTTTTCACAGCAAAACTTAACTTTTTATATAATCTAATTTGTTTACAGGGGACAGGCGTTTCTCTCGATGGAAAGGATCAGTCGTGGACTCAGTCGTGGGTGTATTTCTTACCCAGAATGTTTCAGATCATCTTTCTAGGTGAAATATACACTTCTAGCCTAATTGAAGTAAGAATATGTTGTGCAATTTAGCAATATTATACCAATTTTAGTCTTTTCTTTTTTCAGTTCTGCTTTCATGGCGGTTGCTGCCAGATTTCCTGCTAAGGCAGAGGTTCCTGAAAAATCTGTGGCTGAGATGTCTCATACTCCGTCTGAACAAAAGGATAGTTGTTCTGGACTGTTTGGTGATTCTATCAAATTGCAGGGCAAGATATTCATTGAAGAGATAAGTGACGTTAGATCATTAGTTACTACAGAAGATAATGAAGAAAGTAATAGTAACGACTTGATCGGGAGCTCTGCCGGGTATGGAGTAAACCGTGCAACAGGATGCCATGTCTCTTATAGGAAGTCACTAACTGGATCCCATGGAAATGGGCTATCAGGATCTGTTTTTCCAACTACTGGCTTTTCAAGTGTGATAGAAACTGAAGATGGATCATTGGAGGATGTCATTTCTTCTCAAAATTCTGCTGTTTCTTCCCAGAATTCCTCAGAATATCTCTTTCATAGAACCGATCCAATAGGTTCTAGTTCATTGCAAAATTTCACGGAAGATATCATGAGAAATATATCCAGCGGGACTGGTAGCTCAACTGACTACACAGCATTTCTGCCAATTCAAGATCCAAAAGGCATGCTCGGATTATCAGAATGTTATGGACTTAATCCTCTTCCAGTTTCAGGTGTGAACAAGGGCGTGTTGCTTGATCTAAACAGATCATATCAGCCATCACATACTTCTATGCCCTATCTGCAGAATAGCGACTCTGATTTCACAGGTGTGTCATGTTTCAGCCATATGGCTAAATCATTCCACACAGGTCCTGATGTAGTGAATGTTTCTGGTGTTACACAATCTGAGACTAGTCTTTACCCTACTGATCCTTTGCAACAAGGCGACTTTTCATCAGTAATTAAACAAAACTTCCAACCATTACATAGTTCAGACGAAGTGCCAATTTTCAAGGAGCACTCTTCCTGTGGAAATGATTTTTCGAAGAACAAAACTGAAACTCCTTTTTTGGAACCACTTGTCTATTCAAATCCTCAAGAGGTGTACACTACCTCAACAGATCAAATGGGTGCTGAACAGTTTCAATCAGGATGTGGCCAACAGGACAATGATGCCAGAGTCCAGGCAGCATCACATGAAAAGCATCAGTCTTCAGCCTTGTGTGAAAACCAGAACTCTCATTCAGAGCTCTTGCAAGGAGTTGCTTCAGGCTCAACACAGAAGTTCATTGATACTCAAAAGGGGCCATCAGAAGCTCAACAAAATGGATCAAACGCTAAGAAGGTACGGGGCCGACCTAAAAAGAAAACTTATGACTGGGACAGTTTACGAAAAGAAGTGCTTTCTAATGGTGGAGATAAACAAAGAAGTCATGATGCAAGGGATACTGTTGATTGGGAGGCAGTTAGGCAAGCAGAAGTGCGGGAAATATCTGAAACTATCAGAGAGAGAGGAATGAATAACATGCTAGCAGAACGGATAAAGGTAAGTCTAGTAGAAGAAAGCTCTCCAAAAAGTTCTAGTTATTCAAGCATGCAACCATATTTTGATTTCATATTTATTTGTACTACAATATTAGCTTGAACGATTTTAAAGTTTTGACCACCTTTGCACAGGAATTCCTGAACCGATTGGTGACAGACCATGGAAGCATTGATCTTGAATGGCTAAGAGATGTTCAACCGGACAAAGCAAAGTAAGTCTAGTGGAATACACTGAGAAAATTATAAGAACTACTGAGTTCCTAATCTTATAAGACTCTGTAGCACTGATACAAATTTATGATGCTACTGCTTGTTTCACTACAACCAAACCTGAAGAGTTTAAGTGTCCAACAAGTCATATTGATTGAAATAATGAAAAAAGGACACTGATTCAGGCTTCCGTAAATTTGTCATCGATGCAATCTTTAGCTGGTCGTCAAAGTATTAATTACAAAGTGGACAGTGAAAACTAAACTTCATGCACATCACCTTTGTAATCATATCAGTAGTTAACTACTTCATTCAAGGTGTCGTTGCCATTTTTTAATATGCCATGCACATTTCTTCTAATTCTTCCAGGGACTTCCTTCTAAGCATTAGAGGCCTTGGACTCAAAAGCGTTGAGTGCGTTCGCCTCTTAACGCTGCATCATATGGCTTTTCCAGTATGTTTTTTGTTGCTCAACCGCCTGAAGTTTTTTTCCAAGTATATTCCTTATTCTGAAGCTCTGTTTATTGATTCCTTAGGTGGACACAAATGTTGGTCGGATATGTGTGAGGCTTGGATGGGTGCCACTTCAACCACTACCAGAGTCTCTTCAGTTGCACCTATTGGAAATGTATGTATCATTATTCTCTATAGTTCGTTATATATACATGATCACCCAGAGTGCATGTGGCATAAGTCTTATATTCTACTGCTGAAGGTATCCCATGCTGGAGCACATACAGAAGTACCTTTGGCCTCGACTATGCAAGCTAGATCAACGTACATTGTAAGATTAGTTCAATCAATACTTCCTGTACTATATTTAGCTGGCTAGATTCAATGACGCCTTCCAATATGCAGGTATGAGCTTCACTACCAAATGATTACTTTTGGAAAGGTGATAAACATGAAACAAAAAATTGATCTAACACGGCCTGGTTTACTGTGAACTGACTTACCTATTCTCTTTTGTCCACTTTCAGGTTTTCTGCACAAAAAGTAAGCCTAATTGCAATTCATGTCCAATGAGAGCTGAATGTAAGCATTTTGCTAGTGCATTCGCAAGGTAATTCCAGGAAATGCAAAATCCTTGTTATTCAGCTAATGGACATGCTATATTATATTTTTTAGACTTATACATATATGTATGGGGTACTGCTCATTAGTTGTTGCATTGAACTGATATGTGTAGTTACAAGAGAATATTCAGTGCTCCCACCTCTTTAGTTGTTCCTGTGCTCCCCTGAATAAAAAAATACATCTAAAATTCATGAAAGTTTCCAACAAAAATGAAGATGTATAAATCATGCAATCATCCATATTTCATGCAAAATTTTTGGCTTGAACAAATAGTATTTGTGAAAGGAGAAAAAGAAAAGACAAATGAACATGTCAGTTGATGCAACCGTGAATTGTTAACAGTGATCTGCAGCCAGCCTCAGTTGACATGCTGATTTGTCTTTTGTTTCTCCTTGCACAAAATTTTGTTTTAAGCTCAAAATTTACATGTGTATAGATGATTGCATGATTTATGTACTCATATTTTTGTTGAATATTTTCATGCACTTTTAGATGTAATTCTTACTGCAGGAGCATGGGAGCACTTAAAGTAGGAAGACTGGATATTCTCGGTCTCACGTATTTAGCAACACGGCGAATGGCATGTTATTGTCATTCCAGATAACCTTTTACTATCAAGGAAGTTAGAGAAATCTCAATTCACTCCTAGTTTACGAAAGAGAGTGAGCTTCCTTTCAGGGAAAAGTCATTTGCTCTGTTTCTGCAGTTGCTAAAATTCACTTCGTATCCAGAATGTTATGTAGATTTCTAACCATAGTTGTGACATTGCCAGTAAGCCTTAGTTCAATTTGGTTTGAGCTTTGATTAATGTTATAATTGACTTTAGTGGAAAACTAAAAAAGTTACTGGTCTGTTGCATTTAGTGAAAAAACAAAAAAGTCGTTGGCTTGTTGCATTTTCTGTGCTTTGAAATGTCCATTTGTACTAACTGTAATACTGTTCTTTTTTGTGTTAATTTCAAAATTTTGTGGGCTGCAATTTAATACTGCATATTGAGAGACATTTGGTAACACTCTTTTATGAATACAGTGCTAGGCTTGCTCTTCCCGCGCCCGAAGAAAAACGTTTGGTTACATCGGAAGATCCAAATGTTGTAGAGTTTTGTCACCAAACATACACAAATTCAGGGACTGTTGGCCAACTTGAGTGGAGTTCAAATTATCCTAAGCATGCTGTTTCTGTTAATCATCAGCCAATAATTGAGGAACCACTGAGCCCAGAACCTGAACCTGAAACTGTAGAGACAAAGGAGGGTGCAATAGAGGATTTCTTTTGTGAAGACCCTGATGAAATTCCTACCATTAATCTTAATATTGAGGAGTTTACACAAAACTTGAAGAACTATATGCAAGCAAACAATGTTGACATTGGGTATGCTGACATGTCGAAGGCATTGGTTGCCATCACCCCTGATGCTGCTTCCATTCCAACTCCAAAGCTCAAGAATGTTAGTCGTCTGAGGACAGAACACCAAGTGTATGACATTGGCCTTGACAAAATTTATTTTCATTGATAATAACTTAAGTTCCTTCATTTCTTGTACTATCTGTATCACTGATGAGGTCCACACCTGTATTTTTAACTTGTTTACTTTCACCTGCTTGCAGTTATGAACTGCCGGATTCACACCCTCTTCTGGAAGGAGTAAGTTCCCATTAGATATCAACTAAACCCTGCTTTTGTGTTAAATATTCATCCTAAATTTAGGGTTTTCTGTATCTTTGCAGTTCGAACAAAGAGAACCAGACGATCCCTGTCCATATCTTCTTTCCATATGGACCCCAGGCAAGATCATTTGCTTCAACCCTTTGTTCTTCTAAATTCCTCTAATGTTTAAGAATTGAACAGGTGAAACTGCCCAATCAACCGATGCACCCAAGACATTCTGTGATTCAGGGGAGACTGGTACGCTATGTGGAAGTTCAACATGCTTTAGTTGCAACAGTATACGAGAAGTGCAGGCTCAGAAAGTCAGAGGAACACTTTTGGCAAGTTTCGTTTGAGTCTATTATTTTTGTGTGTGTTGGGTATTATGTATTATATATATCTATAAACTAAAAGTGCTCATTGTTTGGTCAAATTTAAGCAGATACCATGCCGAACAGCAATGAGAGGAAGTTTCCCACTTAATGGGACGTATTTTCAAGTTAATGAGGTGAACATTAGTTATCATATGTAATAACTTTTGCTATACAGTAGAAGAAACGACTCTTGGCCCATCAGATTTATCAGTGTTATGAATGTCATTATGCAGGTATTTGCTGACCATTACTCAAGCCAAAATCCATTTGATGTTCCACGAAATTGGATATGGAACCTCCCAAGACGAACTGTTTACTTTGGAACCTCAGTTCCTACAATATTTAGAGGTAGTCTTTTTTTTTTCTCAAACACGCATGAGTGCTGCACCTTTGTATTAAAGAGAGGAGAAACTGGTCCCTTACAAGCAACCAATCTGACCTAGGAGAACAGGGGGGCTGCGGTACAGAATAGGAAAAAAACACAAT
Source organism: Themeda triandra (assembly GCA_018135685.1). NCBI lineage: Eukaryota > Viridiplantae > Streptophyta > Magnoliopsida > Poales > Poaceae > Themeda > Themeda triandra. The sequence goes on from JAENPR010000023.1 coordinate 293,219, forward strand.
CACCTGGGATAGAAAAATAGCGAGCCAACCAAACAGCTGATTAAACAACTCTCCCACTAGGCCTAGTTCTTGAAGCTTGCGGGCTCCAGCAAGTTCCGAAAGCCTCAGCATAAACTTTTGCTCCTCCAGATGATAACCAAGAGTTTGGACTTTGCATAAACATCTTACTTTTTCCCAAAGTTTGTTCCTTAGTGCTGCCCATGAGATTCTGTAACATTGAACATATAGCTTAAAAATGCAAGACAGAACACAGCAATAACCAATGTTCATGTTCATGATTAAACCATCATCTGAGTACAATCTCTGACAGAGTAAGCAGTAGAGCAGGATGGCAACGCCTTGTGGTTTATGTGGCGGTCTTTGTTGGGGGCTTTTTGGTTGTTATTGTTGTTATTTCCTTGTGTGTTTGTGTCTGTGTGTTTACCAAGCTAACTATGTATTACATGTTTTTGCCGACAGGATTAACGACTGAAGAGATACAACAATGCTTTTGGAGAGGTACCCATTTTATCTCCTTACTTTTATGATATATGATTACAATGAACAAATCTAGAGTTGAGTCCAACATAATATATACTATTGCTTGCAAGAATCCTGGCATCAACATCATTTTCTATGAGAATGTACTATTGAACATCTGGCATCATAGGACCACTAATAATGTTATTAAATCATCAAGTCAAGTCCCCACTAACATTGGCACCATTTTTTAAAAAATATAAAGATACACAGCTCTCATGTGTGTTCGATAAAAAAACTACTGGCCAACTGTTTGACTTGGTAGACTAGTACATCTAGTCTTAACAAGTTGTGATTAGGCAGCAGGCCTATTAGTATGGTGGCGATTTTAATGCATATAAAATCACATACTCTTGCATCTAGTTGACCGCCTCCACGGCCCTAACTTCGGACAACAATCACCGTTTTCAGTGTCTTAACATGGAACTATGGAAGGTGTGGTTCTTTTATTTGTTTATTCATCTTTTCTCTTTCAGTCATATCAAGCATCAATTGTTAACTGTTTCCTTCATGGCACAGTCATTGCTAACAATTGTTTTATTCTTGATGTGTACAAAACCTACTGATGATTATTTTCATGTTCGACTTATTTATTCATTTTCTCAATTCGTTCTGTGAGGGACGCCACTAATGAAAATGAGCATTTATAATGTAAGATCAAGGTATAGGAAACAACCAGATGCATATGGGACCCACAAATAACGCAACTACCTCTACTTTTTTTTTGGTTAAGGGAGTAACTCAATCAATGAATGTTCTACTGGTCAGCTGAACTCTCCCCTAGTAAAATGCTCGGTTTACATTAGTTTTGGTCTACTCCCAAATAAATCTGGGATGCTTATTGTGTTTTCCATTTTTTTAGTGCTGGTATCTCTTTCTCAGTGTAAAACTATGAAAACATTATTTATAACATATGACAAACAAATATGCAAAAAACGGGTTTTTTATTTATTATTTATTATTTTTCTACTTTGGTTGTCCTAGGAGCACTATGATTTTTACTCTAGCAAACACTTTGTCTGCATCTTGCAGTTTCAACTGAGTTAAGATTTCCATGCTCAGTTTGAGAAACCTTTGCACGTAGTACAATTGCATTCATGATTCATGCATGTAGTGTATTCTATCTTTTGTGTAAAACTAGCAGGTCCTAGAGCAATTGTGCAAGCTTAATGTTTAGCAACTACAAACTTTGTTTTATCAGCTATAACTTGCTTACACGTAGTTGCCTTCTGCCCTGAAATGCCAGGATTTGTTTGTGTGAGGGGCTTTGATAGGACAGTGAGGGCACCAAGGCCCCTTTATGCAAGGTTGCATTTTCCTGCCAGCAAGGTTGTTAGAGGCAAAAAGCCTGGAGCAGCAAGAGAGGAAGAATAATAGTACATTGAAGAAATATAGAGGAGCTAAGGGGATGGATAGCCCAAAATGAGATGCTGACCCAATAAGTCGTCAAATCACCTCCAAGTTCTAACCCAGTGACTTGCATCTGTAACGAATGGCAATACCTTGAAAACTTGTGATGGAGATGTTTGAGGCGACATGACCTGTTAAATTAGATTCCATCTTTGGTAACAGTCTAGCTGTTCTTGTTGAGTTCATATTCTTTACTCTGAAATTCAATATAGCAAATGAAAAGAAAACATAGTGCATAGTCTAGCTGTTCTAATTGTACCTCTGTGAGTGGAATCAGTTGTTGTACAACAGGAAGATGGACCTATCTGTACAATGGTCATACATGTTCTTTGATCATAGTATAAACAATGTAAGCCTCATCAGCCATTATTTGATTGTTTCAAAACAAAGGAAAAGCCTTTTCAATTCATGTTGTTCATAGACTATTTTCCTTTCCCCTTCTATTTTGAGATGGCGCCCGTGCACCGGTGGATTGCTGGGTAAATCGAATACCGTCGTAATATATAAGGCAACGACATTGTTTTAATTAAGATAAGGCACCAGCATGGTTATCTGGGACGGGAGACGGGTGCATTTTTACAAAGACAAGCCTTATGTCCCTCGCTCTGGAGTTCAAGGTACATGATCTAGGTCACATTAATAAGTCGGTTTCTACATCAGAACTGGTAGCAGGTCATAGCTATTATGTCTGGTCTTGTGTTCAGGGAACTCTCTTGGTCCGTGTCGAATGGGAAGGCACCTGTCCATCAATCTGGGTATGTGCGTTTTTCAATGAGCTATGTATGGATCATGTGTTGTTAAGATAGCGGGTGCTGAGAGATGATTGCTGTACCTGAATCCCTGTGGAACTCCTGTCGATAATGGTATGAGTGTTCAGTATATATTTGAGAACTGTCGATGCTCTTTGATGAACGTACTTGAGGAGCTTGATGAAGAGCATGTGCAATTGCAAATGCAGAAACATGTACGAAAACAATTTTGTGCTAAGATCAACCATTACCATGGAAAGCATGAATGTTCTTGTGCATATCCTCAAGCTGACAAGATTTAAATAATAGCTGTCACTGAGAAGTGATTGTACACAGGTTGAACCTTATCTATCCCAGGCTCTTTTGTATCCTACACTCTTTGGTCACGTACACGATCTTCCCTGCTTATTACATGCTTTCTGTGCACATGAAGACCAATTTCACCGGACAAATAAGAAACTTTTGTTAAGGAGAGTATTCTCTTTTTACCTCAAACCTGCAGGAAGACTGCATATCCTTATCATGCAGAAGACAGAAAAAGGGAGGGGCAAGTACAATTGATAATGGAACAATTTCCCAGTACAAACACAGAAGGCAATGATTTTTAGTTTAGTTTAGTTCAGTTTAGGATTTCAAATGATGATTTTGCACAATAGAAGGAACGGCATTAGAGGACATTCCTAACTCAATATGTTGCAGTAGGTGAGGCAGATCATTAGCATATTACTGGCACATGAGAAGCTGAAGCCATGCCAATAGAAAAGGCCACGGCTCTGAAATCCTATTTTTTTGTAACCTTGGAAACACAGGAAAGGCCTAAGATGGGGCACCACACGGAGACCAGCATTCAGAAGGGAATTGGCAAGTACAGTGTACTCTGTAAAAGAAAACACATAGACCATTTTAGACAATAGGCTAGCAATCAGATAACCCTTAAGTTCAAATTTATTTGAAGTGTTTCTATAAAACATAGAGAAAGATGTCATAAATAATTAGTGCTCCTAGAACAACCCAGTATGCATTTATATTGGCTGAAGAACATTTTTTTATCTTTTTTTTTCTTAATTGGAACTCTCTGAAGTGAGCCACGAGATGAATCGGAGCTAAATTGCAATTAAGAAAAAGCACAATATGGTTGACACAAAATTTATGATGCAAAATATTTTTTTAGTATGTATCTTTTGATAGCCAAACAACTCAACTGAGATACTACATGGAGTAAGCAACCCTTGCCAATTTGCTGCCTTGCTTGAGGGATGTGAGAAACATGAGGCTCAAAGCTCTAGATTCCATAAGACCATTGCAATATCCTTGATGCACAGCGAAGTTGTTCCCGGGATCAGTGATAATTGGCAGGTACAGTGTATTGTACTCTGTAAAAGAAAACATATAGACCATTCTAGACAAACAGGCTAGAAATCAGATAACCCTTAAGTTCAAATTTATTTCAAGTGCTTCTCTAAAACAGAGAGAAAGATGCCATAAATAATTAGTGCTCGTAGAATATCCCCCAACATGCATTTGTATTCGCTGAATATTTTTTTTCTTTTTCTCTTAATTGGAACTATCTGAAGTGAATCACGAGATGAATCAGAGCTAAATTGCAAGGAAGACAAAACACAATATGGTTGATCAAATTGTTTCGTGAACTCACATATTTGTTGTTCCAATTGCAGCCTGGACAGTAGCCAGTAGGTACCCAAAACTGCAGCAGACTATGGCATTGTGCTATGTGGCAAAACCAGAAGTCAGAGACAAACCCACCTAAAATCGAAGCATTATAGGAAACAATTATGAGATGGGGATCCTTAGCATGAAGCCAAGGCTATGTCACATGAAATTCTCTTACTTTTGTCACCTGGAATCCCCATCTCAGAATCATTCGTATATAATTCCAAGTACAGGCTGCAATATTGCAAGTATTTGTACCATGGAGATTTGGAAAGGACAATAGAGGAGAAAACAAAAAAGATTCAATACCCCATCTATCCATGGAATGGGCTATGGTTGACATACACCCTTCTCTCTGCAGTAGTAAGAGCAACTCCAATAATTTGGCAAAAATACTTGGCAAACTAGGATTTTTGGCAAAACTATAAAAAACAGGATCCAACAACTTGGCAAAAGCACTTGGCATTTTGAGAAGCTTGGCAAATATCCCTCTTCCTGGAGCAAATATGCGCGCCTTGGAGCACTTGGCATCGCGGGTTCTACCGCGCGCGAAGCCGACCTGCCCTTCCTTTCCCGCGGGAGCCAAAGGAGATAGGTGCGGTATATATCTTGTGGTCGCGCCGCCGGTCCTTTCCTCGTGTGCCTGGTCTGGTTTCGCTAGGAGAAGGATCGCCGCCGCCAGTCCTTTCCTCGTACCACGCCGGCATCTGGTGTCGCTAGGAGGAGAAGGATCGCCGCCGACAGAAGGATCGACGCGACAGGATAGGTATGTTCTTCCCTCGATCAGCTAGGGCTAGTTCGATCTTCATATGTCCGCTAGAAGTGGAGTCTTTTTGTTCTCGCGTGAAGCCGTCGGCGATCTTTCTTTTGATCTCGCGTGAAGCCGTCAGCGAGCGCGTTTTGGATGAGCAGCTTCACGGTGGATTCACGGTAGCAGCTTCACGTGCTTCACGGTAGCAGCTAGTTCGATCTGTACCTATCGTATTGCTAGATCGATCTGTTCTTGGTGTTTCACGGTAGCAGCTTCACGTGCATCCTCTGCCTGATCAGCTATTGCTAGATCGATCTATTGTTGGTACCGGTATAATTTTGTTTAGCTTCACGTGCTTTCCTAATTGATGCTGCTGCCATACAGATCAAATGGAAAGGGGATGGATTTCTGAGTGACATTCTTCTCCATGGAGGTGCCAACGGAGATGAAGGTGATCTTGCTGGCATTGACGACCTCGCCATTCCGATGACCCAAGAAACACAACATGACGATGTGGAAGAAGTGCAGCATGTTGATGTGGAAGAGGTACAGGCAAGTCGCGGTATAAAAGGATCCAAGAGGATATAAATGAATTATCCTGCTGCATATAATCGATGTGTTTTAAGTATTAAAAATCGACGTGCATTGCATGGTCCTGTAGCTGATCCTCATCATGCATGTCCTGTAGCTGATGGAGACATGAAATATTTGCCGTCAGCTGCTGTGCTCAAATGATTGCGTGGCCGACAGCAGCTGCTATGGCCGGCAGGTTCTGTCATTCCAGCTGCGTTGGCTTTGCTTTGTCATTAGCTGCTGCTGCGTTTATACTGAATAAATAAATGGCGATACAGAATGACTGAATGAAAAAACTGAATGACCGAACTTTTACGCGTACGCGAGCTGAAGGGATCGTCGCCACCGGCCCCACTAAAATTTTAAGATATGTGGGCCATTAATTTTCAATTTGCTAAGACCAAATAGCAAACTGTTGAACAAATACTATTTTTTCACTTGGCATTTGAGTTTGAGACTTGGCAAAACTAGAGATTTGCCAAGTGATATTTGCCAAACTGTGTTGTTAGCAATAATGCAATTAAGATCGAACACGAGACAAAGATTTTTACGTGGAAAACCCTTGCGGGAAAAAACCACGGGCGCCAACCGGCGATCTTCACTATATGGAGGGAGTGTTTACAGAACGCAGGGAATACAATGAGTCGTCAACTCTTCCCGTGCGGCTTACAAGATGTATTTATAGGACGGACTGACTGCAGTCAAATACGGAAACAAATCCGCTAATAAACATGACCGAACCGTGGGCCCTCCAGGCGTCCCCACAAGACCAACGTTATAATTCGGATCATATTCCAACAAACTCCACCTTGAGACGAATTCCATCTTGTAGCAAATGAAGTATCATTAATCAACTCACTTCAATAATAAATAATCACTGACGCCAAAAGTCACTAGGACTTAATTTGTAATGCCAACTAAGTTTGAGCATAGCCCAAACTTAGCTCCAGGAACTGGCTTTGTCAACATATCAGTAGGATTATCATGAGTACTTATCTTGCACACTTTAACATCATCTTCAGCAATAACACCACGAATAAAGTGATATCTCACATCAATATGCTTGGTCCTTTCATGAAACATCTGATCTTTGGTCAGACAAATAGCACTCTGGCTATCACAATGTATAGTAGTGCAAGAAGTAACCCCGCAAAGTTCAGAGTATAAACCTCTCAACCAAATAGCTTCTTTACAAGATTCAGAAATAGCCATATACTCAGCTTCTGTAGTAGACAGAGCAACAGTGGATTGCAAACATGCTTTCCAACTAACAGCACAACCACCAATGGTGAATACGTAACCCGTGAGAGACCTCCTCTTATCCAAATCACCAGCAAAATCAGAATCAACATAACCAACAAGTCTATCTCTAGATTTCCCAAACTACAAATAGGCATTAGAAGTACCTCGCAAATATCTGAAAATCCACTGAACAGCTCTCCAATGCTCCTTACCAGGATTAGCCATGAATCTAGTGACAACACTCAAGGCATGAGATAGATCAGGACGAGAACAAACCATGGCATACATAAGAGAACCAACTGCACTAGAATATGGAACTCTAGACATGTACTCAATATCTTTATCTGACTCTGGACATAAATCTGATGACAATCTGAAATGTGCAGCTAATGGAGTACTCACTGGTTTTGCTTTATTCATATTGAAATGACGAATAACCTTTTCAATATAACCTCGTTGACTAAGGAATAATTTACCAGATTTTCTATCTCTAGTAATTTCCATACCAAGAATTTTCTTAGCTGCACCCAAGTCCTTCATCTCAAATTCTTTACTCAATTGTGCTTTTAATTTAGCTATTTCCGATTTATCTTTAGCAGCAATCAACATATCATCAACGTAAAGAAGCAAATAAATAGTTGAGCCATTAATAATCTTCAAGTAAACACAGCTATCATAATCAGACCGCTTAAAACCACGAGAGGGCATAAATGAGTCAAACCTCTTATACCATTGCCTAGGAGATTGCTTCAAACCATAAAGAGACCTCTTTAGTCTACACACAAGGTTTTCTTTTCCAGGAATAACAAAACCTTCAGGTTGGTTCATATAAATGTCTTCTTCTAACTCCCCATGTAAGAATGTAGTTTTAACATCAAGTTGCTCAAGTTCATAATCATGCATGGCAACAATACTAAGCAAAGTGCGAATAGAACTATGCTTAACAACTAGAGAAAAGACATCATTATAATCAATACCTGGAATCTGGCTATAGCCTTTAGCAACCAACCTCGCTTTATACCTTGCTGGCTCACTAGGAGAAAGACCCTCCTTTCTTTTATAAATCCATTTGCAACGGGCAGGCTTTTTCTTCTTGGGCAATTTCACTAAATCCCAAGTACCATTCTTTTCAAGTGACTCCATCTCATCTTGCATAGCGGTCATCCAATTGTTGCGATCAACAGAAGTAATAGCCTCAGAATAATTAAAAGGTTCAGAATTGCCTTCAATCTCTTCTGCAACACTCATAGCATAAGCAACATTGCATTCTTCAATATACCTTTTAACAGGCTTTGGCTGCCTTCTGGACCTATTAGCAGCAATAGAACGTTGTGGAGACTGCACAACTGGAGAAGAATGCTCAATAGTAGAAGAATCATCAACAATTGGAGAAATTTCAGCAGTAGTTGCATCTTGGATATCAACATTATCAACATATGGTGAATCAATTAAGTGCTCCACCTGCACACTTATTTTCTCTCCCTCAATAGGAGCATCAACAGAAGGATTGTCAACAAACATAACAGTTTCATTAAAGATAACATTCCTACTAAGCATAACCTTCTGAGTTTGGGGGTTCCACAATTTATAACCTTTAACACCATGTTGATAACCAATAAAAATGCATTTAACAGCTCTAGGCTCCAATTTACCATTATCAACATGAGCATAAGCAGTACAACCAAAAACTCTCAATTGTGAATAATCAGCAGGAGATCCAGACCATACCTCAATTGGAGTTTTCTTATCAAGAGGAATAGAGGGTGAACGATTAATAAGATAGCATGCAGTGGAAGCAGCTTCAGCCCAAAAACGCCTATTCAAGCTTGAATTAGACAGCATACAACGGACCCTGGAGATGATAGTACCATTCTGTTGAGGCGTATAAGAAATAGTGTAGTGCCTAACAATGCCTTGAGACTTGCAATATGCATTAAAATCATTAGAACAGAATTCCATCACATTATCAGTGCAAAGCTTTTTAACCTTCTTCTCAGTTTGATTTTCAATCATAACCTTCCACTCTTTAAATGCTGAAAATGCTTCTAATTTATACTTCAAGAAATAAGGCCATACCTTACGAAAATAATCATCAATAATTGTTAACATATAACGAGAACCACCAAAAGAAGGCTTGCGAGATGGTCCCCATAAATCAGAATGCACATAATCAAGAATACCTTTACTTTTATGATTAGAGGTATTAAATGACACCCTCTTGTGTTTGCCAAACACACAATGCTCACAAAACTTCAACTTACTGATGCTATGTTCATCAAGAAGTCTTCTCTTGCACAATTCATGCAAGCCTTGCTCACTCATATGTCCAAGACGCTTATGCCAAAGATCAGTAGCATCAGAATTAGATGATGAATTAGAAATTACAGCGGCATCACCTGTAATTGTAGTACCACGAAGACGGTACAAATTTGGAGATTTCAATTCACCTTTCATCACAATAAGAGAACCTTTTGACACCTTTAAAACTCCATCTCCACCGGAGTACTTGTACCCTTTAGCATCAAGAGTACTGAGAGAAATAAGATTCTTGCTCATGTTTGGAATATGCCTAACGTCAGCCAAAGTTCTGACAATGCCATCATGCATCTTAATCTGAATAGATCCCATACCAACAATATCAAGTGGACTATCATCACCCAATCTAACAGAACCTCCACCTTGGAGAGAATCATAGGTGACAAACCAATCTCTATTAGAGCATATATGAAATGAAGCAGCGGAATCAAGAATCCATTCATCATCACTATTAGCACATCCAGCAAAAGCAACAAGCGAATCACCATCAGAGTAATCTGCTTTAGAAGCAGCAACAGAGGCATTACCTTCATCATTAGGTTTACCTTTCTCTCTATATGTGCCAGTTCTCTTCTCTTTGGCCTTCAATTTCAAACAATCCTCAATAAAGTGATTGTTCTTCTTGCAGTACTTGCAAAATTTATCATCTCTACCTCGAGACTTTGATCGGCCTCTGTAACGATTAACACTTTTGCCTCTATTGCCATTATTTGATTTATTTTCTATCCTCCCACGAACAGACAACGCTTCTCCTTTGGAAGCAGAACCTTCAGAAGACACCATCAATTTCATCTTTTCCTTAGCATGCAACGCCTCACATACCACATCAAGAGTTAGTGTATCATGACTATATAATAAAGTATCTCTGAAGTTTGAAAAAGAACTAGGCAAAGAGCACAAAAGAATCAGACCCAAATCCCCATCATCATATTCAACCTCCATAGCCTGAAGGTCAGAAACAATCTTCTTGAAGACTGTCAGATGGTTAATGACAGAACCACCCTCTTGCAACTTGTGCGAATATAACTTCATGTTCATATGCATCTTGCTTGTCAAATCTTTGGACATGCAAATTGACTCTAACTTGAGCTATAAAGCAGCTGCAGTTTTCTCCTGCAGACAATCTTGCAAAATATTATTTGAAAGATGAAGCTGAATTTGGGACAAGGCCTTACGATCTTTTTTCTTCTCATCATCGGTCCAAGATTTAGAATCCTTGTTACCGAATTTATCAAGAGCATCATCAACATCAGCCTGCGTAAGAATAGCTCGCATCTTGACTTGCCATAGAACAAACCTCTTATCACGATCCAGTTGAGGAATATCATATTTCACTGTAGACATGGTGAACAAATAACAATAATAACCAGAAGAATATAATCTGCAGAAAATTTAGGTGTAATCCTAACCGAAACCTGCAGCATGGTACACAATCTGTGTACGAATAGCAATAACAGCCATGAACTAATCTCCTGGTAGCCTTCACGTGTGCACGTAGCACAAAAAAAAAAACTTCACCAATTTGACCAAAACACCTCACAAACGAGAGTACAGGTTCTGACAACTTGACAGTGCACAGCAAAAATATTTCCTCGCCTCAGATCAGATTGATCGCCGCCTGTTAACTCGGTGGCTGGCAGCAGCAGATCAGAACGTGTCTGTCTCCCCGACTAGAAAACGACGATGGCGACTTGCACTTCGTCTTGCACCAAACGGAAAAGGATTCCGTCCTCGATTCTGCCTCGGTTGACAAAGGCAGAAGTAACATGCGAATCAGATCCGCGTGGATCAACAACGGCGCGAGATGAAATTGCAGATCGACTTCTGGGATGGCGGCTGTCACATCTTGGATTTTTGGCTCCCGTTTATCAAAAATCCAAATGTGACCACGTATTGCATTCTCTCATGGCATATGCATTCATATGTGTTTATGCTTGTTTAACCTTGGTTTGTGTGCATGGAACATGATAAAGTTATACGAGTGTTTGGTGTTTGATCACTAAAATAATTTAGACATACTTGGGACATTAAATGAACCTAGGTTTATGTTAATGACTTTGGTAAAATATGCTTGGATCAACAGGTCGACTGTTTGACCTATTGAATGTCTTTGCTTGATTGCTTCAAAAGTACTTCAAAAGTACAAAACTAGCTTTTGGTCTCTAAATAGATCTTATGTAGAATTTTATAAGGAGCAATTCATTCAACTACAACTTTTTGTGAAAATGGCTAGAAGGTGCTCAAAAAGAGAGATTAAAGCAGAGTCAGGGGGCTGTTTTTATCCTAAGTCGTTTTAGTTTTCGGACGTCGGTCGATTGGCATGCCATGTTCACCAAATTCCGTTAGGTAACATAAGTTGGTCCAATTAGAGAAAATATTCATAATATAGTTGGACATGACATGCCAAAAGTTAGGGTCAATCGGAGTTGATTAGGTCATCCAATTTCGTTAATTATCAGCCCTAGGTCATTGAAGTTGGCAGCTTCATAATGCCATTTTAGGGGATGATTATCTCTTAATCCTGACCTCTAATGACCTTGGGCCCTTAACGAAAAATGATCAACATTAGTAGATGAATAACTTTGCTTTTTGGCCCAAGACCAAATTCGGCCTGCAACTAGCCCAAACTGACGCTCCAAGTAGGCACCGCCAGCGCTCGACACGTACTCGACGAAATGCCGTCGTGGCGCCTTGCCCGCCCGACACCGTCGCGCCCACGCGTCTCGAGCTCGCATCGCCCGCGCGCAAAGAGGACACGCCGCGGCCCTGCCCGTCTCGGCACCCTCGTCACTCTCGCCTCCGCTCCCTTCTCGTCCACCTCGCCCACTCCGTCGCCCTCCACACCACTCTCGATCTCGCTCCCCTCCTTCCTCGTTTTCCTCCCCGCGGAGGCGGAGTCGCCATGGCCGGTGCTCTGATGCCGCACCGCCGCTCCTCTAGCCACTCTCCACCGCGTCGAGCCTGCCAGCGATCTTGCCTAGAGCAGCGCTAGCTTCGCCATCTCCCGTTGCCTAAATCGAGCCGAGAAGGAGGCCCCGGCCGACCCGCCATGGACACAGAGGACCGCGAGCATGGGGTCATCGGGGCGGTCTCCCTTCACACCTCCTCGTCCCCAACCGTGGTCGCCATCGTCTTCGTCGGGCTTCTCTGAGCACACCGCGCGCTCCTCTTGGCGCCTCCTGGGGATTCTGACGGTTCGCGCGCTCCTCTTGGCGGTTTCCTGGGGATTCTGACGGGTTCGCGCGGCCGACGGGCCATAGGAAACCGCGGGCCCTCCTGGGGATTCTGACGGGTGGGCTCGGGCCGCCTCGAGCCTCGCCGCCGCTCGCCGGTGCCGAAGAGCCGCCGCCGAGGCCGGGCCGGCGAACTCCTCGACCTCCTCTGTTTTTCCCCGTCGTGGACCTCGCGCTCAGAATTGAAAGAAAGGTGAGGGTTAAGTTGTAAGAGCGCCAGACACAATGGGTTTCAGAGTAGGGCTTGGTTAATTTCTGTAAAGTGCAGGGGCCTATGCGCAAAGTGTCTGTCTTATCTGGAAATTAGGAAAATAATTTCCAGATTTGGGTTTTAATCTTGTGAAAATCATAGAGGGAGCTAGGAGTATCCAAATGAAGTGATTCAACTTGCAGTATTTTTCATTTGTCATGAGCTATCTGTAGAAAATATGTTTTGCCATGTTTGATAAACTTTCCTGTGTAGTTTTAATTAATTATGGGATATGGATTAATCTTGGGAAATTCATAGTCAATTAGGTATAGCTCAGAAAAATGTGGTTGTTGCTTCTATGATCTTGGATTGACATGCTATTACTTCTGAGTGTTTAACTTGGTCATGTGTTGTGTAGAAATAGAGAGTTGTAGTTCAAGCTTGATTTATGAGCTAGGACGGAGATAATTCATAAATCGATTATAGGAGTATGATCTAAGGTTCATAATTTTTATGGGCTGTTTGTATGCTATGTTGTAGCTCTATATGTGATCAAATCCATGATTTGATCAACATGGTAGTACAAAGTATTTTCATGAGTGCTCCTGTCCTGTCACTTGTCATTTTTGTGTAGGGCAGATTATTCATCCAAAAGGGTTGAAACTTGGATTATGGGTTTCACTTGACATTTATTACCTGCTGTAATTTTTGTAGGATTTAAGGAGCAACCAATCTTGGTGTTCCTATTCAACTCATGGTTGGACAAATTAGGGGTTAAGTCCATTGATGCTAAGCTAACCCAATGATAAGTTGGTTTTCTGGTTAACTTGTCTATAGATAAAAGTTGGAGTTATGACCATTACAACTTGGGGTGACAGGGCTATCTAGTGGCTGTTTTGCCAGGATCAGTCCTGATGATGTGTGTTTTAGGTGTAGCAAATCTGGGAGTCAGCCTGTGATGTCTTCAGATGTTAGATGGAGATTTTCATAAGATTTCAGATTGGGTTCATTCATATCCATAGGGTTTATGGATATTTAGTTATGAATTTATTAGTTGGCTGCTGATTGTAGGTTTATGCCTAGTAGTGATGCTTGATGGTGTGATGTGGTATGTTAATCTAAATGCTAAGTGTTGATGATGATTAGTGTGTGTAGTGTTGATTATTAATTAGTAAGTCATGATGAATGGGTTAAGATGATTGTGCTTAAGTGTATACCTTTGGCTTTACGGGCTTGTTTGCTAGTGATAGAATAGAAGTGATAGGGCCATTGCTACATGAGCATTATAGTCGTCGACCATTCATGATCATGCATATGTCAACGATCATATAATCATACATGCACACAATGCATCATTCCAGGATCACGATTAGGGATTCGTCGAGAAGGACAAGGATCCCGAAGGACAAGTCGCGAAGGAAGTTCCCGCACAGGAGGTGATCGGGAGCTACACGTCAAGTGATCGAGCATTGGAACCTCAACCACACTCGACAACGAAAGGCAAGCCCCGGAGCATTTCTCCTACGGTTTGCCAAAATACTTGCGTCATCTTATTGTTTATGTTGCATTAAGTTATAGGCGTTGAATGACACCTTTGATGCATTACTTACCTTGACTACTTGATATACCTACCCTGGATTAAGTGTAGGACGTAATATGCTTAGCCTTGCTTAAATTACACGGTAGAAGTCGGATGGTTGAACGATCATCCGCGAGGATAGGTTTTTCACATGATAATGGTTGGATCGGAAAGGAAAGGATGGAACATAACCCAAACGGGAATTGGTCAATGACCCTGTATTGTTCTAGCCCTCAGTCATTTTGTTCAGCTTCTCACACTTAGGTGGTTTTATGGGACCCCGAAGTCTAGTAGCTTGTTTGGATTGGGATATCAGGTCGGCCCGTGGGGTTGGTGTTGGGGTGCGACAGTCCGTGGCATTAAGACTGATGTTGGGACCCGACTAGATGCAGCCATCAAGAGGCCTGGGCTCGCACGGGTCCTGTTGATTCCCAATTCCGAACTCATTAACGATGCCTAAAGCAGCTCTTGCAAAGCTTGCATGGGGTGTGTGAGAAATAAACCCTCTGCTGAGTAGGAATCGATTATAATCGCCATCGTCCCTGGATAGTGGATAACTTGACATGAGTACATGCAATACAGATATGGACGGGAAAATTGGAAAGGGGGTTATGTTTCCATGACGGATATGGGATATCGGATTATGATCAACCATGTGAAAAGGATGATTGTTTTATACTTCTACTTGATGATGTTATAGTGCAGGTGCAAACCTAGCTAATGCAGGCTTTACTTAAGTTGATAAGCTTAGTATAGTTCACCTAAGTAAGCTCAAGTCGTTTATGCAAGAAAGGGTCAGCCAAACCACCATTTGGCCTTGCATATGCTTATAAGAGTCCTTATTTTCTGGTTTAAGACGGGTAAGTCTAGCTGAGTACCCCACGTACTCAGGGTTTTATTCCCACTTGTTGCAGATCATATTGACGTGTTGTGTGGCAACAAGATGGACAAGTATCCCACTACGGGAGGATGTTAGATCAATGGGCAAGATCAACTCTTATATCTCATCTTTTGCTTTTGTTGGATGTCGACTCGAAATGGCACTCTAGTTTGAAGGAATAGGTGTGTGTGTTTCAAAAGAGTTTTATTTCCGCTGAAATTTTATAACTCCGATTTGTAACAAGTTTTACTTAAACCTGTGTTGTAGCTATTCTATGTGCGAAATGTGTGATCAAGTGGATTGTAATTGCTGAACTATGATTCCTGGTGTGTCGTTGGAAAAGTTTGAAATCCTTCGTGATTTCGGATGACTGCCGGGTTTACATGGTCTCAAGTGCGTTCTTCGACGCCTTGGCGTTGATATTCGTACTTGTGCTCATGTAAATTGGTCAGGTCTGTTTCAGCTGGTATCGGAGCAAGGTTCAGCTATTACTGTTCACTTGAGTATTTAAAACAAAAAGAATTTGTTTTACAAAACTATTTGCCAACTTATAGTTAAAAAGGTGTTTGAAAACTAGGAGTTAAACTTAAGAGTGTGCCAGCAGTCGTGTCCATTATGCCCAGTTAAGGACTATCTAGGTGGCTTAGCTAGGGACTGACTTGGGGGAATATTGCATCATATTTTCTTTGTCGCGCTCATAAACGACGGTTTTGTATGAGAGCCATTCACTTGAATGGTTGTGTGTGGATCAATTTTGCCTTTACGCTCAGGTAAGTTGGTTCGCCGCCCAAGGTAAGGTGAGCTGTGAGAACATGACTGGATACACTGCCAGTCTAGGGGAGTGCTTAATGGTGCTTGATCATCTTCATGTTTTACACATGACTGTGAGAGAGTATCCCATGTGTGGGATCGTCTTCTGGCGATGATTTTGGGGGTAGCATGCACCTACACGCAGGGATATCAGGGATAGACCTGTGTGGAGATGGGTGTGGATAGGATTAGTTGTAATCGGAGATTTGACCTTATTCTTAAGGTGCCGAGTTTTTACGTCGACTTGCATTCATGGGGAAATGGGCTGAAATGAAGTTTTCTGCAGGTACGCTAACTACGCAAGATCGTGTAGCCTGATTAGTTATCGTTATATGAGAGCACGTTAGTATGCCACCACCTAGACGTTAGAATCTATGATTTTCTAGGTTTGTGAGGACGTACGAAATGTGCATGCATCATGTCATTTGGTCATCCCATATGAACTGCATTATTCTTTCCTTATGAATTAAAGGCTTCTCTTCGATAAAATATACCAACTTAACCTCCGTTTCATGAGAGTCGAGATTCGATGGTACAAATGGCAATAGTGAAGCATACCGAGCAAAAGTCAACTAAAGGATGAGTGCTGCATCAACAACCTGCCACTTGTGAAGCTTTGTAGTGTCAAGAAGTTTTGGGTAAAGCATGGAAAGCCCTATCTACTATGGCAAGTTTTATACTTTGTGGGCTATCCCACGGGTTGAGAGCTTCGCTATCAGTGGAGTATGAAGATAGAGAATCTGCATCCAAATTTGTCCCCAGTTTTGGTGGAGTTTCCCGCTGAAGGTGGTAATGTGTCCCTTTGTTGGGACCTCCGTTATCGCTTGAGGTAGGAAATCTTGGAGAATACCAAAGTGATTATTGCAAGGTTTTGAAGGGTTTGGTACTAAGGGTTGCAGATATGGTTGCCCGTGCCACTGCCGGTGTATTTCCTTGAGGTGATCCATACCATGTTGTATGGTGTCAACTTAGTGGGACTACACTTGTTGGTAGTAGCGATGAAGTTGGGAGTAGCAACAGTCTAGCTTCCAGTGCTATGGTTGCTATGATGAAGAATTATTTTTGCTTGGAGAGTGCGTTTGAGTTTCTCGATCGTGATTTCAATGATGATAAGGCTGCAAGACGTGAGATGAGAAAAGAGCATGCTGATGAAATGGATTACACAAATGTCAATTGCAAAGGATCAGATTATCCAGAGAGAGAAGGTTATGCACAGAATCCTTGTGCATGAAGACAATTTTGGAGTTGTCTGGTACCCTTTGCCAATGGCATTAGGCCTTTGGTACAAGACGTGCTATGACAACATGAAGATTTGACAGGAGAGTATGTCTTTGAGAAATTTGGTGGTTGCATGAAGAAGTTCAACATGCCTATATTCAGCTTCACCACTTTTCTCTCAGATTTGTCAAGAGAGAACTTGGGGTCATCTTCGCTGACGATGGTTCCACAGCATATGAGGAGTTGGTGGAAGGATTTCAGCAATGCCTGACATGAAGAATCAGAAAGATGAAGATTGTTATGTGGAAAACCTGGACCAAGAAGCCGAGGAGTAGTTGGAGTGTTGTTTGACAGTAGAGTTGCTTGATTCCTTTTTGTGGACCTTTATGTTATGGCATATATCCATGCGTTGTGGGTGCCATGACGTGTTGGTCGGTAGAATTGTATGATGTGATGCGTTTGATTGACGAATTTGTTTTAGGCTAGCCGCTATGAATAAGTATCATGTTAGCTTATGGTTTAGTCTAGAACGTTGTTGTGGTTTAAGAGAATGTTTAACTCTCGTCCTTGGAAATTCGCTTCTTTTTTGTCGGTCCATGATGGTATGTCGACATTAGTTCCTTTTTATCACATACCTAGGCCAGTTTTAAGCGAATCTTGCTATCCATCATACCTGTAGGAACAACGTGACAGTAGTGAGTAGTTTATGCCATGTTTGTTCCCTACACACTCCTTGCATTGGTAGCCTCAAAATTTTAAATCTATAATGATTCCTTTTTACCTTGTCTTGTGCCCAAAGCTTGTTGGTACAAGATGTCCTCCAATAAATATGATCTATCTTCTGGTGAATTGTGTCATTGGTCGTGGATTCGGTAATGTCGTCTCGATTGAAGTTTGCAGTGCCGCGATGGAACCTAGGACCCCCTGTGAATTGATCAGCACATGGTTGGGACACTAGGAGACGCGCCAGCACTGTGATTACCAATCATAACATGTTACCTTAGCTACACCAGTGTAATATTTCTGCCATACCTTCATCCTACAACATTCTTTGCAAGTTGTGGGGTGTATCCTTTTGAAATAATCTACCAACACATAGTCGCATTATTAGAAGCCTGATAATGTCTTGACCGATGGGGTGGTTCTTCCTCCCATCTCCTCCAAAGTTGGAATGTCGCCTTGCACATTCTCCTCGATTGATTGTTTATATGCTTATGCACATGCTTAGAACATGGTATTAGCTTGTTGGTAGAATAGTATCATTGATGCGGCTCGTGCGAATAGCAAAACGTTAATGGTAATTTAACCCGCGCCCAAAGTATTTACTAGCTTTCTCGCTGATCCTTGGGCATGAGACTTGCTATTTGCTAATCCTCGGATTGGCAACTAACTTAGAATTTTGTAATGATTGCCTAACTAAGATAGTTTTTCCAACAAGCTTTGTATTGGGAGACTATTTTGACGAATTGGAGGAGTAACCCCGAAGATGGTGTGCCATGTATCATACGTGTTTTTCCTTGTTAACCCCTAAACTTGCGACCATCCTTGATTGGTCTTGCTTTTGTCTTGCACGTAATGCCTATACGTGCAGGAACCTCCAATGTCGTGTGGAATTTGCATCTCGAGTGTAGGATCTGTGGTGGTGTCTTGTGTTATAACCAACGGTGCCGCGACGAAACCAAAAGCACCCTGTGGCTGCAGACACATGGTTGTGTTGCTTGGTACGCGCAGGTATCGTGGTTGTTAACCTCGACCTATTATAGGGAATTACCTCGATGTGTTAAATTTACGCGACACTACCTTGACTTTCTTCAATTCATTGGTCAATTTGTGGTAATGTTAACCATGAAGTCTTTCCCTGAAGAGCGACATAAGATGATTTATGAAGGATAGGTCACTAACATTAACCTTTTCCCGATTACAAGAGATGGTAGGCCAATGAACTACCAAGTGTTTCCCCTGGAATCACACTAACTCTTGTAGGATGTGTGCTCCTCTATAGTTCGTGAAGAGTATACGATATGTTTTGACGCGTGTTTGAGGAGTGTTTTGAAATAAACGTAGATTTAAGTAAGATTTTTGTTCGTTAGTGTCTAGTTAATACCCTCGTTTACTTCACAGATATTGCCTATGTTGGCATAAATCGCTGCGGGATTATCGTGAATGCGATAACCTCAAAGCTTTTAATGTTGAAAAGCAACTAGTTGTGGAGTAGGAGAGATCTCTCTCCAACTTGTCGTAGCTTTGCGATTAGTCGATAGATGCATGAATGATTTGTGTGTTAGTAGTTTGTGAAAAGCTTCGTCAGTATAAACTTTCCAACGGTATAAAGTATGGCTTCATTGGATTAACAGAACTTGAGTTATGACAATTTTTCTGTGCTGCTGTTTTTCTGCTCGTGAGGGATATTAGATTAGCTGTTCTTGCTTATGCACACGAGTTTTTATTGGATATCAGAAGGTCATCATGAGAAGTAAACTCACTCAAAAGAAGGTGCAAGCTACCCTTTTGTGCCCCTAGTTGATATTTTCTTAAGGGGGTAGCCAAACCAAAGGAGTTGCAAGATGAAGGATTCATACACATCTACGTGGATCATAGGAATCCAAAGGACATCTCCACTAAGTTGTGAAGTTTGTGAGATCATTGTTGGAGTCAACCAATCAAGGGTATAAGAGTTCGAAGTATGTTATCGTCTAGAGAAGGAAAAGTTATTGCCGATGCCCTTAGCAAAAGAGAGTTATGCTAAGAAACTTTGGATGACACCAAGGATTAGGGAATTCAGTTTATGGTTTGAGCAGCTTAACTTGAGCATAGTCACAGACACTTGAAATTTAGTAATGGAGCCTAATATGAGGGCCATTTGGAATGTGGATATGCGAGATTTGATAGTATGGAGTAGAAAAAAAATATAGCAGAACATGTCGAGAGTTAATCTGTTGGAAGTTGTTTGGAGTGTTTGTTGAAGTCTTGGAATTAGTGAGCATGTTATTTGGAGTATGCTTCATAGGTATGCAAAGCAAAGTGGGATCCTTTGTCAAGAAGATGGAACTACTAGAGGCAGTAAAGAAGATTCAATGGCGGAGTATCCCAATCTCTTCGATCATCCTCTTTCGAATCTCGGGACGAGATTCATCTTAAGGGGGGTAGAATTGTAACACCCCAAAATTTGCATATTTTCAAAATAGTTAAAATGATTTAATTTGCATTTTTGTGGGCATGTAATTTTAGCTAAACAACGATTTCTATTAAATAAAAACTATCATAATCTTAGCAACATTGTTGTGCATTCATGTTGGTGCATAATTTTTATTGTAATGTTTAACCTTGTCTTTGAGGGTGAGCAAAGTTTTCAAAACACGTTTAGAAAATCGTTCATCTTCTCTGGCTTCCCAGAATCGTTTTCATTCTGCTCCAAATTACTCATTTGAGTTCATCATATATCAAAATATCTCTAAAACCTTCATGGGAATTTTCTAGCTTATTCTGGAATTTGTTCCCACTCTTTTGTGAGCATTATCTAATTTTGAGATGCTTCGATTTATCTCATCATGAGCTCCAAATATTTTATTTGGGTTCCTCATGTTCCAAATACCTCTGAGAATTCGCTCCGAATGTTTAGAGCCTTCGGAATATTTTTCGCGGCTTAAAATCAATTCTGGACTTCTCTATAATTATTTTATCAATGAATTAAATTAATTCCGAAAATAATAAAATCTCTCAATTTTCTCGAAGCCCAATGACCCGTGTCTTTATTTACTAATGGGCTTTATTAATTAATTAGTCCTATTAGTAAAGATGGAGGATACAACATCAGTTAGTACCGTATTGCTAATTGATGCAAATATGTGAAGTCCTCCATCCTATTTATATGTGCCAACCCATCAAATTTCTCTTCCTTTCTCTTGCACGTCGTCTTGCTGAGCGAGTCTCCATCATGGCGCTAGCTTGCTTGCTAAGCCGTTCATGCTCCTGTACCGAAGCCAGCCGTGTACGCCATGCATGCCTCGAGGGCCATGTACACCAACAGCACATCCATCCTTCATGTTTTGCATATCATCTTTTCTATCGATGGTGTTCTTGTTCAATAATGTAATTAGCTATCAACATATCTTTATTCCCCAGCCGACGGTGCTCGTAGACTCGTCGTCTTCTCGAGGTGTTGCTGCCATCCTGTTGAAGTCGTCCGCTGCCATGGACAAGTTGCCAAATCCGTCGCCGCAGCTGGACCCTGGAATTGCTGAGCTATTGTCGTCTTCTTCACGTCCATCGGCCATATGCAGCACACCATTAACATGTTGCCCGTCCGTAGCTGTTCATTGGTGAGCATCTCCATGTTTCCATTCGTCCCTGTTAATTGTACCTTACCATCTGCTTTGCCGTGGGTCATCATCATCGCTCATTTTGTGCCGAGCAGGAGCATGCAAGCCGCCATATGCATGCTAGCTGGTTGTCCACGCCTAGCACTGCTGTACCCTCACCCATGAATCGCCACCATCATATATAATCTGCTGCCACGGATCGACCATGAAGGAGCAAGCTATGTTGGCCGCTGGTCATCCTTGACGTAGAAGCATATATCTGTTCATCTATGTCCAAACTTGAGGTCAGTGCAAAACATCCTGGTAATTAGAGGGCTAGGTGCCTCTTTAATTCCTTTGTCCTACTGCTTATATCACATATAATACTTTTCTGATGTCATATCTTCATCATACGCCTGCAATATTTTGGCTTTCGTTTGGACAGCTAGAATGTCTTTTGCCCATATATATTCATCACGTGCACATGACCTATGTCTCATCTTCCATGTATTTGGCAAACCTCGTACTCCGTATGGTGTATTGTTCTTAGTTTCCTTTGTTTATTCCTTGTATGTTTGCCTAAGCGTGGGTGCTTGCTACGAGTAGAACAAGAGCCATTTGTGAACGCCGTAGATCAGAAGCTGGGTGCCCGAAGCTACAGAAGCTGTAGAATGGAAGATAAAGTTGACGCTTCTATAAAGCAAGTTTAAGGCAAGTATAGCTTGGGTTTTCTTTCTATGAACATGATTTAGTAAGCTTGATTAATGAATATGTGATAAACATAAAAGATGAATGTTATCCTTCGGCCAAAGCTGGGATTTCTGATCTTTGTGAGGGCTATATGGCTCTGACTTTAGCTCAGTATGAGTAATTTTTCTAACTTGTTAGAGGTTACCTTCTTGGCGCAAGGGGGGTGTATCCGGGTTGGGTGTAGATGGCTCCTCTGTCTAAATGTATATAGGCTGCGCGTCATTGTGCCATCTAGAAGGAGAATTCTACATTCGCAGGCTCAGAAACCTTAGCGACCCTAACTAGTTAGACGAACCTTTGAAAGGCTTCATAGTGAACCCTGCCAGCTTTCCTTGGTAGTGAGCAAAGAGGTCGACGGGCCTCGGGCGAAAGGGTAAATCACGACTCACAGGGAAAGTGTACACCTCTGCGCAGAGTTTAATAAACTATCATGATAGCCGTGCTCACGGACACGAGCGGCCTGGAAAACTCAAGGAATTTTATATGTTCATTTAAATTGTTTATGTGCAATTCATTTATTCAGTTTCACTTGATCATGTGGTTATGAGATTATACTTGTTATACTTGCGGAGTTCGACATGGACTCACTCTTGCTATTCCCCCCACATTTCAGGAGAAGTTTAGGCTTGTGATCAACCAGTCAGTTTGAATCCAGTGGAGTGGAGTCCTTACGTGAAGATCGGAGTTGTATTTCCGCTAATTGCTATCTAAGGGTATATTTCTCTTTTACTAAGTACGTTATTATTAAGCATTGTTTACTGATACTACCCTTGACTTGTAGCTATATGTGGGAATTGACTCCTAGGACTCACATATGGTCTATATCTGGTTTGTTCTTAAAACCGGGTATTACAGCACTCGATCTCCTATGCGGTATTGGATATTGTTTACACTAGCAGATTCGCATATGGGATCATATCAGGTCATCTATAGCGTCAGGATGGTCACCTATCAAGAATTCGACATATATGATTTGGTTTGATCATGGATGTACCAAAAATCTCGCTACATTTAAGAGTGAATAAGTATGGTTTAGCGTGGAATTGGATCATGTGTTGGTGCATTCTAAGTAAAGTTGGGCACAAATCCTATTGGAAAGGTGTTTTCGACGACTTTTGAGGTGAAGAACTGATGGAAAAAGCGTATACCTTTGCCAAGGATTGGAAATGTTAGACCTTCGGAGAAGGAAGTGGCTAGGTCAATCAATTCTGCTCTGTTGAAGGAAGAGTTTGGCAGTTTGTGGTCAAGTTTGGAGACCCTTGACCTAAGAACTTTGACTTCTACATGAGTAGATTGGGAGTCATTGACCTAGGAATTTTGATTTCTACATGAGAAGGTTCGGATCCCTCTGACCTAAGAACTTTGACTTCTACATGTAAAAGTTGAAACTTCCTCCATTCATGTTGGATAATATTGGCATGTCAGTAGCCAGTTCTCCTATGAAGGGCTTTGCCAATATCAAATTCGTTCTGATTTGTCCTACGATTACTACCTACAAGTTGGTGAAGTAGTTTCCATCCCATGGAAATCTACGCTTCGCTTCCTTTGGTGGTAAACATTGTAGGGTTTTGAGGAACCATTTGATGTGTTTGAAGATGCGAATAGCAGATTCCCTTACATATAACCCTCGATGCCTCCAATGGGTAGTTATTGGTCTAGTACCACGGTAACCTGCCTTTGGGAGGCATAGTCTTGGATTTATTGTAAGAGTATTTGATATTATTCCTTGTCATCTTCATACTTTAGATTGGCATAGAAGAGGTGAGCAGCACCTAAGAGGCAGGGATATAAGATGTAAGGTATCTTCGGGAGACCCTGGGAAGAGAAAGTAATCATGGAATCAACTAGCAGTTGGGGATCAACCTATGGACCAGGCTGAGGCGGTTGATCACTACCTACTCGACATTCCTTGCATATGGAAGCTCCGAATCATCTGTAAGGAATGGTAAGTAGCTCGCAAGGATGATTTCTGGTGTGGTGTTTCGAATACCGATGTGCCCCACTCGGGGCCACCACTACAACTCATTCTAGCGATGTCTGCTAATTGTTGATATGACTTGGAATAAGGAAAAAGCTCCCACCATGGTAAAGTCTAGATCAGGCAAAACCCTGCCATGTAAGTGAGGATGATTTACGACTATAAGCTACCTTGAGATGGGGTAAGATTCTTTCGGATCTTGTATGTCATAAATCTGAGAAGCAAGCCTGTCTTGAATGGAGTAAAGATCAAATCAGAAGGGACTTGATGTGAGGATCAATTCATTCTGGGGATGGCAAGAACTGAGATTCGCTATATAAGAAGTGATGGGAATTGCAGAAGTTTGAAAATGACGTTGAGAGGTATCGTTTTTGAAAACCAAAACTAAACCAATCTAATCTCGAGGACGAGATTCTTTTAAGAGGGTAAGTCTGTCACATCCTGGATTTTTGGCTCCCGTTTATCAAAAATCCAAATGTGACCACGCATTGCATTCTCTCATGGCATATGCATTCATATGTGTTTATGCTTGTTTAACCTTGGTTTGTGTGCATGGAACATGATAAAGTTATACGAGTGTTTGGTGTTTGATCACTAAAATAATTTAGACATACTTAGGACATTAAATGAACCTAGGTTTATGTTAATGACTTGGGTAAAATATGCTTGGATCAATAGGTCGACTGTTTGACCTATTGAATGTCTTTGCTTGATTGCTTCAAAAGTATTTCAAAAGTACAAAACTAGCTTTTGGTCTCTATGTAGAATTTTATAAGGAGCAATTCATTCAACTACAACTTTTTGTGAAAATGGCTAGAAGGTGCTCAAAAAGAGGGATTAAGGCAGAGTCAGGGGGGCTGTTTTTATCCTAAGTCGTTTTAGTTTTCGGACGTCGGTCGATTGGCATGCCACGTTCACCAAATTCTGTTAGGTAACGTAAGTTGGTCCAATTAGAGAAAATATTCATAATATAGTTGGACATGACATGCCAAAAGTTAGGGTCAATTGGAGTTGATTAGGTCATCCAATTTCGTTAATTATCAGCCCTAGGTCATTGAAGTTGGCAGCTTCATAATGCCATTTTAGGGGTTATCTCTTAATCCTGACCTCTAATGACCTTGGGCCCTTAACAAAAAATGATCAGCATTAGTAGATGAATAACTTTGCTTTTTGGCCCAAGACCAAATTCGGCCTGCAACTAGCCCAAACCGACGCTCCAAGTAGGCACCGCCAGCGCTCGACACGTACTCGACGAAATACCGTCGTGGCGCCTTGCCCGCCCGACACCGTCGCGCCCACGCGTCTCGCGCTCGCGTCGCCCGCGCGCGAAGAGGACACGCCGCGGCCCTACCCATCTCGGCACCCTCGTCACTCTCGCCTCCACTCCCTTCTCGTCCACCTCGCCCACTCCGTCGCCCTCCACACCACTCTCGATCTCGCTCCCCTCCTTCCTCGTTTTCCTCCCCGCGGAGGCGGAGTCGCCATGGCCGGCGCTCTGATGCCGTACCACCGCTCCTCTAGCCACTCTCCACCGCGTCGAGCCTGCCAGCGATCTTGCCTAGAGCAGCGCTAGCTTCGCCATCTCCCGCTGCCTAAATCGAGCCGAGAAGGAGGCCCCTGCCGACCCGCCATGGACACAGAGGACCGCGAGCATGGGGTCATTGGGGCGGTCTCCCTTCACACCTCCTCGTCCCCAACCGTGGTCGCCATCGTCTTCGTCGGGCTTCTCTGAGCACACCGCGCGCTCCTCTTGGCCCCGACCGGCACCGACTGCGCCCGCCGCCGGAGCCGTGGCTCCGAGCACCGCCGGTTCGCGCGGCCGACGGGCCATAGGAAACCGCGGGCCCTCCTGGGGATTCTGACGGGTGGGCTCGGGCCGCCTCGAGCCTCGCCGCCGCTCGCCGGTGCCGAAGAGCCGCCGCCGAGGCCGGGCCGGCGAACTCCTCGACCTCTGTTTTTCCCCGTCGTGGACCTCGCGCTCAGAATTGAAAGAAAGGTGAGGGTTAAGTTGTAAGAGCGCCAGACACAATGGGTTTCGGAGCAGGGCTTGGTTAATTTCTGTAAAGTGCAGGGGCCTATGCGCAAAGTGTCTGTCTTATCTGGAAATTAGGAAAATAATTTCCAGATTTCGGTTTTAATCTTGTGAAAATCATAGAGGGAGCTAGGAGTATCCAAATGAAGTGATTCAACTTGCAGTATTTTTCATTTGTCATGAGCTATTTGTAGAAAATATGTGTTGCGATGTTTGATAAACTTTCCTGTGTAGTTTTAATTAATTATGGGATATGGATTAATCTTGGGAAATTCATAGTCAATTAGGTATAGCTCAGAAAAATGTGGTTGTTGCTTCTATGATCTTGGATTGACATTCTATTGCTTCTGAGTGTTTAACTTGGTCATGTGTTGTGTAGAAATAGAGAGTTGTAGTTCAAGCTTGATTTATGAGCTAGGAAGGAGATAATTCATAAATCGATTATAGGTGTATGATCTAAGGTTCATAATTTTTATGGGCTGTTTGTATGCTATGTTGTAGCTCTATATGTGATCAAATCCATGATTTGATCAACATGGTAGTACAAAGTATTTTCATGAGTGCTCCTGTCCTGTCACTTGTCATTTTTGTGTAGGACAGATTATTCATCCAAAAGGGTTGAAACTTGTATTATGGGTTTCACTTGACATTCATTACCTGCTGTAATTTTTGTAGGATTTAAGGAGCAACCAATCTTGGTGTTCCTATTCAACTCATGGTTGGACAAATTAGGGGTTAAGTCCATTGATGCTAGGCTAACCCAATGATAAGTTGGTTTTCTGGTTAACTTGTCTATAGATAAAAGTTGGAGTATTATCTTAGATATCTACTGGTAAAGTTTCATGGTCATTGGATGAATGGTTTAGGAGTTATGACCATTACAACTTGGGGTGACAGGGCTATCTAGTGGCTGTTTTGCCAGGATCAGTCCTGATGATGTGTGTTTTAGGTGTAGCAAATCTGGGAATCAGCCTGTGATGTCTTCAGATGTTAGATGGAGATTTTCATAAGCTTTCCAGATTGGGTTCATTCATATCCATAGGGTTTATGGATATTTAGTTATGAATTTATTAGTTGGCTGCTGATTGTAGGTTTATGCCTAGTAGTGATGCTTGATGGTGTGATGTGGTATGTTAATCTAAATGCTAAGTGTTAATGATGATTAGTGTGTGTAGTGTTGATTGTTAAGTAGTAAGGCATGATGAATGGGTTAAGATGATTGTGCTTAAGTGTATACCTTTGGCTTTACGGGCTTGTTTGCTAGTGATAGAATAGAAGTGATAGGGCCATTGCTACATGAGCATTATAGTCGTCGACCATTCATGATCATGCATATGTCAACGATCATATAATCATACATGCACACAATGCATCATTCCAGGATCACGATTAGGGATTCGTCGAGAAGGACAAGGATCCCGAAGGACAAGTCGAGAAGGAAGTTCCCGCACAGGAGGTGATCGGGAGCTACACGTCAAGTGATCGAGCATTGGAACCTCGACCACACTCGACAACGAAAGGCAAGCCCCGGAGCATTTCTCCTACGGTTTGCCAAAATACTTGCGTCATCTTATTGTTTATGTTGCATTAAGTTATAGGCGTTGAATGACACCTTTGATGCATTAGTTACCTTGACTACTTGATATACCTACCCTGGATTAAGTGTAGGACGTAATATGCTTAGCCTTGCTTAAATTACGCGGTAGAAGTCGGATGGTTGAACGATCATCCGCGAGGATAGTTTTTTCACATGATAATGGTTGGATCGGAAAGGAAAGGATGGAACATAACCCAAACGGGAATTGGTCAATGACCCTGTATTGTTCCAGCCCTCAGTCATTTTGAACAGCTTCTCACACTTAGGTGGTTTTATGGGACCCCGAAGTCTAGTAGCTTGTTTGGATTGGGATATCAGGTCGGCCCGTGGGGTTGGTGTTGGGGTGCGACAGTCCGTGGCATTAAGACTGATGTTGGGACCCGACTAGATGCAGCCATCAAGAGGCCTGGGCTCGCACGGGTCCTGTTGATTCCCAATTCCGAACTCGTTAACGATGCCTAAAGCAGCTCTTGCAAAGCTTGCATGGGGTGTGTGAGAAATAAACCCTCAGCTGAGTAGGAATCGATTATAATCGCCATCGTCCCTGGATAGTGGATAACTTGACGTGAGTACATGCAATACAGATATGGACGGGAAAATTGGAAAGGGGGTTATGTTTCCATGACGGATATGGGATATCGGATTATGATCAACCATGTGAAAAGGATGATTGTTTTATACTTCTACTTGATGATGTTATAGTGCAGGTGCAAACCTAGCTAATGCAGGCTTTACTTAAGTTGATAAGATTAGTATAGTTCACCTAATAAAGATAAAGTAAGCTCAAGTCGTTTATGCAAGAAAGGGTCAGCCAAACCACCATTTGGCCTTGCATATGCTTATAAGAGTCCTTATTTTCTGGTTTAAGACGGGTAAGTCTAGCTGAGTACCCCACGTACTCAGAGTTTTATTCCCACTTGTTGCAGATCATATTGACGTGTTGTGTGGCAACAAGATGGACAAGTATCCCACTACGGGAGGATGTTAGTTCAATGGGCAAGATCAACTCTTATATCTCATCTTTTGCTTTTGTTGGATGTCGACTCAGAGCTGGCACTCTAGTTTGAAGGAATAGGTGTGTGTGTTTCAAAAGAGTTTTATTTCCGCTGAAATTTTATAACTCCGATTTGTAACAAGTTTTACTTAAACCTGTGTTGTAGCTATTCTATGTGCGAAATGTATGATCAAGTGGATTTTAATTGCTGAACTATGATTCCTGGTGTGTCGTTGGAAAAGTTTGAAATCCTTCGTGATTTCGGATGACTGCCGGGTTTACATGGTCTCAAGTGCGTTCTTCGACGCCTTGGCGTTGATATTCGTAATTGTGCTCATGTAAATTGGTCGGGTCTGTTTCAACGGCGGCGGATGAACAAACGGGACTGAAACCCTAACTTTTTTTTCAATCTTAATCTCGTGTTAGGAGCTGGTACCACTTGTTAGCAATAATGCAATCAAGATCGAACACGAGGCAAAGATTTTTACGTGGAAAACCCTTACGGGAAAAAACCACAGGCGCCAACCGGCGATCTTCACTATATGGAGGGAGTGTTTACAGAACGCAGGGAATACAATGAGTCGTCAACTCTTCCCGTGTGGCTTGCAAGATGTATTTATAGGACGGACTGACTGCAGTCCAATACGGAAACAAATCCGCTAATAAACATGACCGAACCGTGGGCCCTCCAGGCATCCCCACAAGACCAATGTTATAATTCGGATCATATTCCAACACTGTTGAAGTTGCTCTAAACCCTGTATTTTTTTGATGAAAAATCAAATCATCTCACAGAAATAACAAACTGCATGAATAATACCGTGCAAACTCTTCATATATACCGGATCTGAAGCCTACGTAGAGGGGCGTAGACTGACCAGTCGTTTTTTTGGCAGTCCATTTCCTGATTACTCGGACGGTAATGAAGTCTTCCTCACAACCCTTCTTTAGCCTTCCAAGGTAAATTAGATGCTGCATTGCTTATCTGACTTGCAATTTAGTAAACATAAAGCACGTTAGTAATGGATCTGAAGCAAATGTTGAATTTAGTGTATAGATGTGTATATAGCAGCTTATAGTCTCTACTATAATTGAAATCTTCTAAAAGAGTGGGAAGCCTGAATCTCACCCTCTAAGCCCACAGCCAAACTTCCCACCCACCTCTCATCCCACGTCCTTCTCACTTCAAACCCGAGCATGCAGTCACGGTTCGATCCTCGGGTGGGTTTGTTTTTTTCAGTCTATTTTTAGTTTGTACAGTAGAGATGACTGCTCTCCGATCCCAGATCTCATTCTCCTCATTCCGCACTCGTCATTCCACACGCCCCTTTCCCATGCGTGATCCTCTCCCTATGCGCCTCCCACGCTTCGCAACTACTCCCCCACGCCGCCAGGGCGCCGGGCGCTGCCCGCTGAGCTAGGGTTTTATGGGGCAGCGACATTGGCATGGAGCACATCTTGACCACTCTTAGACGTGACGGCGGCACTCTTGCGCTCATGGCCGCAATGGCAGCGACCCTGCTGCCCCTGTCCTTCAGGCATGTGTGCCCCTCCGAGATCCGTGGCGGCACGAGCTGCTCGTGGCCGTGCGGCACTCCGTTTTGGTTGAAAAATCAGTTGGAGTGGAGCGCGGTGATGCTAGAGGTAGGCACCGCTACAACAGTTGTTGAGCAGATCTAGGTCACCTCATCGGAAAGGAGGATGCCACGACGACGGTTGAAGAGTAAATATTTCTGTGATTTCTTCTGGATTTTTTCTACTATGATTTATTCTGGATGCCACAAACATGCAGGACCATGAGCCACCTCTCGATTGCGGCTGAGCAAAATGTGGCTGCAAAAATGGTGGTGGTTGCTGGGAATTTGATAGGTTACGATGCCCATGGTGCATTTGTTATACTTGCCCAAGGTATTCTCGGGCTTGCTCTTTGCTGAATGTTGATTCAGTAGACTGTTGTGTTATTGTCTTTGCTTCTTAGAGCTACATATGCTGCGATTGATGGGATCCAATAGATATAATTGTTCTATGTAGCATTTGTACTGCATGTGCAGATAATTTTGGACCTGGAATTTAGTCTAAAGTCTGAAGCAACCTTTGAGTTGCTCTGGTTCATAGTTAATATATTTGTTGAATTAATTAGCTTGTGGGAATGCTTACATAGTTCTTTCTTTTTGGTGTTTCCTTGATGGATGCTTACCAAGTGTTTGTGGAAATTCCTTGGAGAATGAGCCGAATTACTCAAGCATGAAGGGAAGGAGAGGTGGTCAGACTGTGTAAGCAAGGATTGGCACCAGCCTACTTCAGTACTTCACCATTGATTGGCACCAGCCTTTTTGGGAGCGCTAAGACTGTCACAACAGGGCAAATTGGTGCTTATCATACAATTCAATGAATCAGAGATTTCTTGCCACTTCTTTGGGTGGGTACTTGTACAATTCGGCGTGGAGTTTGGTATGTCAATTGTGATTGAAATTGATTTGTGCTTTCCTCATGATTATATTTACGACTTTGGCATTGAGTACTTTCGGATGTGTCTAATTGCAGATAGGGCTCAAGGAGATTGATGGTTTTGGAAACATTTCTGGTTTTCTTTTGTACCAAGAGTTGAAGACATTTATATTATATATAAGCTTTAGAGATAACCTACTAAAATCTAAATGTCTACAACCGGTTTTGATCCCCAAGATTAGTGAAATTTTTATGCTTTATAGGTAACCTACTGAAATCTAAATATCCACAACCTGTTATCTGCCCAATTGTACCATTTAATTGTTCCGGTGCTTTGTTGAGATGCCATCTATGTTCCATCTAATGGTTCTAAAAAAGACACATTGAGATGAACACAATACACATTGTTATCTACTTGAAACGAATGCACCGATTGCCCTTAGTTTGGACGTCCGCTACTTATAACGGATTTTAAGTTATTTCAAAAGAATTATATGGAAAACCGGGAAAATACAATATATTGCCCCTCCTTAAAAAATTATCTAGCTTGAGTTACCTTTCCTTTCATGTTAAATTCCCATGGAACCCAAGCCTACTGCTCAGCGGGTCGTTGGCAGGCTGGCCGTGGGGCTCATAATTCATAAGTTAAGGGACAACAACTTATTTGTGTATTAGAATCTGACCTATAAATTATAATATTCTAGCTATAATATATGCATAATCTTTCAATAAACATAGTAGATGTTCGTCTAGGTGCAACACAATTTTGTCAGTTTCAAGTTCATTTTTCTCCTTTCCTCAAAGTTTATTACTGATGATAATTTAGAATAGTTTCAATGCAATCTCTGATTAATTCCTCTCTTTAATTTGCAGGTAGCAGGTTCGTTATATAAGTGTAAATTACAGTAACTTCTAAGTCTTGATGGATCATGTTTGTACTGGGAAGGGTGATGCTAAATTTTGATGCATCCTACAAGCTGTCTGAAAGATCAAGGGACTGGGGTTTTGTCATCAGACGTGCAAGCGGAGGAGTGATTAGCTCAGGCTATGGAGTTCTGGCACATATTGGACAGTCCTTTCATGCTGAGATTTGTGCAGGTCTGCACAATGTGCAGAGAGCTGCTCATTTGGGGATGCAGACAGTGATCTTGGCAACTGATGCTGCAATGGTGGTGTAGGCCTTGATCTCTCTGGATTTTGATCGATCATCAGCAACCTTCGAGTGGTGTTATTTGAGCGCTTAAGAATCTTTTACCAGTAAATTTGTTGCTTTTGAGGTTGTTCATAAACCTCGTTCTTGTAATCTGGTAGCCCCTAACTTAGCTGCACTCGGAGCAGGTTTCAGTCAGGGTACTCATCCGGTGTTGGACAGTATTCGGTATTGTATTGGGTTAGCCAAAGATTCAGCATCTGTTTTATGAGTAATGGAGATATCTTCCATGTTCAAAACAAAAAATCTGATAGCTACACCAAGATATGAGATACCAGTGTTAATGTCATTTGTTTGTGAAGTTGTGTTTCTTTCATTAGTTGATATAATTTTTTGTTTGTTTTATGATTTATTTTCTAGACGCCACCGTAGCGTTAGCACGGGCACTTATACTAGTGTATAGTAGTGGAAAGGTGGTCTTAAAACTAAAAGGAAGAAACTATACTCTCAAACAAAAGAGTCCAAAAGTATTATGTACCCTTTTAAAATCTTAAGTCTGCAATTGCACATATTAGTTAAAAGGAATGATTTGACACACATTTGAAAATTAATGTACAGATATAGTGCAAGAAGTAATCTGCTGCGCCCCAGATAGCTCTCTGTAGTAGGAGTAGAATTCAAAGTCAACTCTGTCCACTCCTAGTTGCTGTAAGTGCAGTGGCATTAGGCCAATTGCAAGTGGGATGAGCTAGCCGTGGAGTGTGTAATAAGACTGAGTTAAAGACTTATACTAAATAGAGTATTGTAGGGGTAATTGTTGGTGTATCCACCAACTAGTTGTGCTTGATAAGGCACCAACTCTTGTATATATACTATGCCAAGAAAATGAAGAAAAAACAGTTTAGTCGTTCACTTGCTTAGTTCAGTTTTGCCACAATCAGAGAGTTTTCTGGCTTTAGCCAATGCTGAAACCAGAGGCAAAGAGTATTGTGTGTGTTGTTCTCAGAGCATAGCAGCAGCACCAACATGTTGTGTCTGTGCGCTCAGGCTCATCTTCTACCTTGGTTCAGGGCGGGAGGAGGAAGGCGAGCAGGGTCTGCTCACCTAGGTGCAGGGATCCAGTGCCAACACATGGTATCAGAGTCGTACATGTCGATGCGCTTAACCGCCGGCGATGGATACGAGCGCTGGGAGCAAGCCTAGCGCCGGCGACGGAAAGGTGAAGCCGTCAGTCGCTAGTCGTCCAGCACATGTATGTACCAAAACAAATCAAAAGTGACTTATAATTTGAAACAAGGAAGTATCAATTTTTTTTACCAACACATGTATATCCATGTTTAAATCTCCTTGAAAAGTTGAAATGTGTCTAAACTCTTTTAAAATGCATGTTTTCTACTCTTTCTGTTATAAATTATAAGTCACTTTTACTTTTTTTGATATATCCATTTTTCTATACACCTAGATATAATATCACGTCTATATATATATAATAATAAAATAGATAAACAAAATGACTTATAATTTTTTAAAATAAACTCACGATTGATACGAAGTTTTTACACTGGTGGTCCGTGTAACCTACCCTGCAGCGTGCGGCTTCTCCAGTTCGTCCCGGGCACACTCTGTCGGTTCTCTCACGTGCCCCTCGCGTGCGCTCTATCGGTCTCTGGTAGCGACGGCTGTGCCGCCGCCGGCGCCATACGCACGCAGGTGCTAGATCTCCATCTTAGTGACCTTCGCCGGCGACGAGCACCACTAGGTACGCGCACCCCTTTCCGTTCCTGGCGTCCGCCCAAACCCAAGCTATCTATGTTCGGATCTGATCTGATCCAATTTCCAAGTGCAAGTATACATGTATTATGCTTACAAATTTCTTTTTCGTTTTTCTTTTTTGAAAAAATATTGTGTATGCCCTGGTGTGAGCTTGTACTGTACTGTGTGCGATCTGCCCTAATAATTGTTGTATTGAACCGTAAGTAGACCCAAAGCAAGGCGAGTTAGAGCACGCAGCATCTATCAGTTTGCCCCCTTGGTACAGTGACATTTATTTTGGTGCGATACTACTTCTCTCTCACCCTACATTTAATCCTCCTGTTCTGGTGCTTAACTTGCAAGGCTTATTAGTACAATCATAACAGGACATTTACTTCCTTTGTTTCGTTTTTTGTTGTGGAAGTTTAAATAGTAAGCTCAATAACCTGCATTGTTTGGCTTTGCTGAGACAAAAAAAAAAAAAAAACGGTTGCCATTCTGTACAATTGAGTTTGTTGCTGTAAGCTTATATAAAGCCCTAAATTACTGGTTTTTTTTTTTTATGACAAGTGAGTATTGTTGCTGTGAGCTTTGTGTCTTTGTTTTCTCACATTTTGTTTTGGAGAAATCTTGGAGGCAAGCGATGTGCTGCAGTCATATTCTCTTTTCTTTGGACCGTAGGTTTTTCCCCCTGTCCACCATATATTGCTATCCTCCAGAGCAGAAATGGGGGATGCATGTTTCTCGACGCAGCTCATTGATGGTGATGGGGTCTTCAATGTTTCTGGATTGGATCACTTCATGAAGGAAGTTAAATTGGCTGAATGCGGGCTCTCATATGCTGTTGTATCAATAATGGGCCCACAAAGTAGTGGTATGAGTTTTCTCCTTTCTTCCTTCTTTTGATACTGTTTAATGAACACTTTCTTTCATCTGATTATATCGTTGGCTCCAACATTTTCCAGGGAAGAGTACACTTTTGAATCATCTATTTGGCACGAATTTTAGGGAGATGGATGCTTTCAAAGGAAGGCATGTTCTTATTGTTTCATATTTATGTGTCTTTTCTAAAGGAACTTCCTGGCTTTTGTGGAGTCTATTCTTGTCTGTAACTTTAGTAACATTTCTTGAATTTTTCAGGTCACAAACTACCAAAGGTATATGGTTAGCGAAGGCCCAAAACATTGAACCATGCACCCTTGTAATGGATTTGGAAGGAACTGATGGAAGAGAGAGGGGAGAGGTAATGAAAACGAAGATACTTAGATTTTTGTTTTAATTTTTGGGGTGATGTAGGGTGTGAATAATTGGAACCAATATGCTAACACTTAGTAACCAGTATCACTTCTTCACACTACCTTGTAGTGAGTAATGAAAATCACCCTGGAACCTGATTCCTGTTAGATTTATGTATACAAATCCAATGTTATATAACTGAATCTATTGCATTCCTATTAGCCTTCGATTAAAACTAAGAAATTATGAACAGTGGATGTAGGAATGATCAAGGCAGAAGTCATAATATTGTCTTTAAGCTCTTGTAATGAATTTGAGAGGAACTGATGGAAGAGAGAGGGGAGAGGTAATGAAAACGAAGATACTTAGATTTTTGTTTTAACTTTTGGGGTTGGTGGGGTGTGAGTAATTTGAACCAATGTGTGAACACTCAGTAACCAGTATCATTTGTTCACAGGACCTTGTAGTGAGTAATGAGAATCACCCTGCAAAGTGATTCCTGTCAGATTTATGTATACAAAAACAATGCCATATAACTGAACCTATTGCACCCCTGTTAGCGTTTAATTAAAAATAAGAAATTATGAACAATGGATGTAGGAATGATCAATGCAGAAGTCATAATATGGCCATTATGCTTTAATGGGCAGAGCTGCCAAATTGTATTCTTGTGTACTAACCCTAACCTGCCGTTTACACGGTAACCAACAAGGCCACCTGAATAACCATTAACTGGGTAATAACTGGGGTGGGTACGTTCAAGATTAACTGGCTGATTATTTATGCTACCAGCCTATTTTTAGAACACTAATTTCAGAACATGCTAGCAGTGCTGCATAAACTGCATGCTTAAAAGTCATTTGGGAATCTTCAATAAGGCAGCCTATATTTACTTTCACCTGGATTTGAGTTTGTCTTATTATAAAATTTTGGTGGAAGGACTCCAGCTTATTAGATAAGCCAAACAGTGCGTTATCTGTTGCATCCTTGCTTCTTATAAGCTGCAGACGAAATTGTTTCATAGTGACCAATCTGATTGCTCATGGACATCAAGATTGATGATTTTGTTAGATTTTGTCTTCCAAAGCTTTTACTCCACATTGTGCCTCTATGACTTGTACTTCATCTATTTCATCTCAGGATGACACAGCCTTTGAGAAGCAAA
This sequence comes from Themeda triandra, assembly GCA_018135685.1. Lineage (NCBI taxonomy): Eukaryota > Viridiplantae > Streptophyta > Magnoliopsida > Poales > Poaceae > Themeda > Themeda triandra. The sequence continues at coordinate 329,760 of JAENPR010000023.1, forward strand.
GCGCGTTGTTTGCTTTGGCTGTTTCAGACATTGTGCTTATCAATATGTAAGTTTGTTCTGCTAAGTGATGCATGCAGGACCTATTATTCCATTGTACAATTGAGAAAATTTCCCCCCTCCTTCCATAGGTGGTGTCATGACATTGGCAGAGAACAGGCTGCAAACAAACCTCTTTTGAAGACTGTTTTCCAGGTTACAATGTTGAAACTAAAGTCTTGATTTCTGTATTTTATTTATCTATTACCCTTTAGTTGTCTGCGAGGCATTACATGTCCTCAGGAATTGTTTATCTGTGTAGGTCATGATGAGGTTGTTCAGTCCACGTAGAACAACATTATTATTTGTAATTCGTGACAAATCAAAGGTGAGGATCTGCTATTGCATATTAATTTACTTAGAACTACTATAGGATGCAGACCAACTGTTAACTTTCTTAGTTTTTTCCCTTTCCAATCTAGCTATGCCTATGTAAATAATGACTACTGTTTTTGGGTTTGACACAGACACCTCTTGAAAATCTTGAACCTATTCTAAGGGAAGACATTCAGAAGGTATTCATTTGATTATTTGTTGTGCCTAATGTTTCTTTGTTTCTTCAGTGTGCTGACTGCTGAGCTGTTTTTGTTATGCTGCAGATATGGGATGCTGTTCCAAAACCCCATGCCCATAAAGAAACTCCACTGAGTGAATTTTTCAATGTAAAATTCTTAATCTAGTCTTTGTTCTCTTTGTGGAATATGGTGGAGTTACTGTCAATCCTACATCCAGGTAGAAGTTGTGGCTTTATCCAGTTATGAGGAAAAAGAAGAGTTATTCAAGGAGCAGGTTGGTGTAATCATAAATTATTATATACTCCCTGCATTCCAAATTATAAGTCTCTTTTACGTTTCTGGTTCATCCATTTTGCTATGTATCTAGGCATAGTATTATATTTAGATGCATAGCAAAATAGATGCACCAAAAAAGTCAAAGCGGCTTATAATTTGGAATGGAGGGACTACGTGCCTATACTCCTAATCTCCCAAGGATTATGTCTAATAGTACATGACTTTTTCTGGAGGTTTCCCATTTAAGAGATAGATTTCAGCATTCGATTGCTCCTGGTGGACTTGCTGGAGATCGCCGTGGTGTTGTCCCAGCTTCAGGTTTTTCTTTTAGTTCACAGCAGTTTTGGAAGGTCATTAAGGAGAACAAAGACCTTGATCTACCCGCTCATAAAGTGAGTACCCTCTGCTATTTAAATTTTGAGCTATCAGAACCATGTATTTTGATGTCTTTCTGCGTATTGATTCAGGTCATGGTGGCTACTGTACGTTGTGAGGAAATTGGTAATGAGAAACTTGCAAGTTTTACAGCTGATGAGGTGATTATAGACTTAAACTGCATATTATGCTTTGATACATGTTACAGAGATTGGATACGCTGATCCTAATTTTTTGTATATGTAAAGGAATGGCAACAAGTTGAAGAGGCTGTTCAACATGACTATGTACCTGGGTTTGGGAAAAAACTCAGCAGCCTTCTTGATAGATCTTTATCTGAGTGAGTTCTTTAGTATTTATGACTAATGTTTTCTCTTATTCCTTCTGTGATATTTTCAAAGTTAAGAAAACATTGATATTTTCAAACTCGGCCGCCTGGGGTTGACTATGATGAGAAAACATGCTGTTGGATGTGAAGAACTTCATGGTCTTCTCTCCTGCCAGTGGGTTTGTGGACCTGCTATTTATGACTAATGTTTTCTCTTATTCCTTCTGTGATATTTTCAAAGTTAAGAAAACATTGATATTTTCAAAGTTAAGAAAACATCATGACTAGCTCCTGCCATTACCTGTCAGACTAGCTGGTAGTGGGATCCTGAGCACTGTCATTCTTTTCTAGTAGAGATAGGCCAATTCTAGTCATTCTATCCAAGAGAGAACTGTCTCATGGTCTCTCGATTGAACTCTAGGATCTTTACTAATTGCTTCAGAACAGTAGAGTCCAGGGGCATATCCTGGTTTGGGACCCTGTCTATTCCTTTATTTTGTTAGGGGTAATGAACTTCTAGTGGTAATTGAGTTGGATGTTGGCATACGAACGAAACAGTCTGTAAAGCACCCCTTTTTCTTATTAATGAATTATCTAATGCTGCGTCCGAAGGGAATGCAAACATTGTTTGTTTCCCTGCATACATGGAGAAGACAATCATCTTGATGATTAACTTCTTTGATGGCAGGTATGACATGGAGGCTATATATTTTGACGAAGGCGTTAGGACCTCAAAAAGACAACAACTTGAGTCTAAACTCTTGCAGGTTACGTTTTTGTTTTTTGGGTTATAGACACACTTAACCATGTATATAATAGTAGATGTGCCTTACCTCACTTCCTCATTTGTATTTCCCTTTATATAGATGTCATAGCGACCTAGCATTTAGTGTATGTTAGAAATGTGTGGCATTTTGGAATATGACAGTCTCCAAGATGCAATTTGCTACTTCTCTATATTATGACGTTTTGTTGGCTATAGACATTAGTATTAGTGTATTACTACCATAAGGTGAGTCAAGATATAATTGCTTACCTTGGTAGCAAAAGTTTAAAGTTCAACTGATTCGTGCCCAAAATGACATACATACACAGAAGGATTGATCACCAGTACGTATTTATTGTGTATGGTATGGATCAGTCATTATTCTTACATCACACTAGTTAGCTGGAATATGATGGGAGATCAAATATTGGTCTCATTTCTACTGATTACCCTGTTTTCTGTAACTGATTGGTAGCAGAGTGAAATTCACTTCCTGCCTTGACTTCTGTTGAAATTCACTTTCTGCTGTTATTTCTTATAAGTTTTTGCATGATCCCAATTGAGTTTGTGGTCACTATTTTGATATCATATTCTCATGTGCTGCTTATGTTTTTCATTGTTCTAACACATTATTTTGGATGTCTTCGTTCTTACCTATGCCTCTTTCATCTCCTCTAGCTTGTCAATCCTGCATACCAATCGCTTCTGGGTCATCTACGGACTAGAATCGTGGAAGAGTTTAAGCAGTCCTTTGACAAGGCCCTCACGAAGGAGGGGTTTGCTGTTGCAGCTCGTGATTGTGCTCAGACTTTCTTAGAAAAGTTTGATAAAGGATCTGAAGGTACAGCTTTTGGAATGCTATCTGTTAACTTCCTCATGGTATCTTTAGGATGGAAGTATGACTTAGTGACTTAAAAATTTAAAATTCAGAGTCCAAAACCATAACTTGAGCAGATCAGCTCTCAACAAGCAATAAGTATGAAATTTTGACAAATAGGCAGGTAAATTTCTGGTTCTGCTGGTGAATGTACCAGCCAACTGCAGAGTAAAATTGACCTGCTGTAGTGTAGGCTTACAATGAAACAATTGTGTATCTTCTGTTGGTGTTTTAGTTTATTAACCAGTGTCGCTCGAGCTTTGCTGTCGGCTAGTGATGAAATTTATTCCTGGGGTGGCTGGACCTCAAGGACTCAATCACCTCCTCGCTTTTGTGCCAGATGGGGATTAGTGACGCTTGATCTGTGGTCGCTTTTGTCCATTCTATGTTGGTGTTCTTTTCCTGTACTAGACTAAGAGGAAGCCATGACACAAACTTTTGAGTGAACTGCTATGCAGAATAATTTAATTGTTCAGTTTTGAACCCACTCCTTTTCTACCTAAATGCATTTCTTGTTACATATGAGCTTAATTTTTGACAGACGCTGCTATTCAACAAGTGAATTGGGACCCCTCAAAAGTTAAGGATAAGCTTAAGCGTGACATTGAAGCACATGTGGCTTCAGTTCGTGCAGCAAAATTATCTGAACTTTGTGCCAAATATGAGGTTGCTCCCTTCTTCGAATTCATCTATTTGTCATGGTCATTGCACAGACATAGAATCCTTGTCTAATCTTAGAATGTTGTTTCAGGCACAACTTACTAAAGCTCTGGCAGAACCTGTTGAAGCACTGCTAGATTCAGCCAGTGAAGATACCTGGCCAGCTATTAGAAAGCTGCTCCAACGTGAGACAAAAGCTGCTATTTCAGGTCTTGAATCTGCTCTTTCAGCTTTTGAACTTGATGAAGCCACTGAGAAAGAATTGCTTGCAAAACTGGAAAACCACGGAAGAAGTGTTGTGGAATCAAAAGCAAAAGAAGAGGCTGGAAGGGTTTTGATTCGTATGAAGGACAGGTGAGCTCCACTGCATATTTACAATACAACGAGACATATCTTCTGTATAAAGCTACATTTAATAAAAGGAAAAACTTGCAGGTTCTCAACTCTATTCAGTCGTGATGCTGACTCAATGCCAAGGGTGTGGACAGGAAAGGAGGACATAAAAGCAATTACTAAAACTGCACGTTCAGCTGTAGGTCTAATGTCAGTACTATATATTTGAAACATAAATGAATTATTGCAGTAGCTGAAACTTATTCTCTATTTTACTACAGTCCATGAAGTTGCTTGCTACACTGGCTGCAATTCGGTTGGATGAGGATGGTGATGACATAGAAAACACTCTCAACCTTGCTCTTGTTGACACTTCAAGACCTGGGACCACTGATAGAAGTATTCAATCATTTGATCCACTTGCCTCTAGTTCGTGGGAAAAGGTAAGTAATATGCACATTATGCTCTTCTGCTGAAGTCCTGAAGTAAAACTCTCTCTCTTAATATCAGCACAATTTCGATGTCTTGGAGGATGCTAACGGATGTCATTAATGCGCAGGTTCCTGAGGAGAAAACTTTAATTAGCCCTGTCCAGTGCAAATCTTTGTGGCGGCAATTTAAAGCTGAAACAGAATATACAATCACTCAGGCCATAGCTGCTCAGGTATCCCACAAGATCCATTTCTACACGTGCTCATTGTGAGCGACAAAGAACTCTAGAGTCAATCATTTCAAATTCGTATATTTTGTGCGTTATTGTCTGGAAGTATTGACTGCCATCTGAACTTCAGCATTAGCGTTTGTCATAAATAAAAGTAATAGAACATGATTTGTTGCTTTCATCAGGAAGCAAATAAGAGGAACAACAACTGGCTACCACCTCCCTGGGCACTTGCTGCAATGGCTATCCTCGGATTCAACGAATTTATGACATTGCTGAGGTATTTTATTTTGTTTGCAGAATCATACATGAATGTTGATTAATAAGGTATCTACAGTTTTGGCCTGACTTCTGACTTTTGAATGGCAGGAATCCCCTGTACCTGGCTGTTATATTTGTTGTCTTCCTTGTTGGGAAGGCCTTTTGGGTACAGTTAGACATTGCCACTGAATTCCAAAATGGCTTTGTGAGTATTTCAAATCACAATCCTATTGTTCTATTTTGAAGCCTCCCTAAGGTCTCACAGACTGATATCGTTATGCTTGTAATGTTACACAGCTTCCAGCCATTCTTTCACTGTCCGCAAAGTTTGTTCCCACTGTAATGAACATTTTGAAGAGATTAGCAGACGAGGGGCAAAGACCTGCACCCACGGACAGGCAACGAGAGACGGAGCTCCAGCCAACGAATCGTTCGGCATACAGCAGTGTGACAACTGCAGGGTCGTCCAGCATAACTGCCACCGAGAATGGGCCTGAATGTTCAAGCCCGGTCGCAAAATGATTTCTTACATTTGTCTGTGCCTTCGGGTGAAAACCGATCATAGTAGATGAGCATCAGATGGAATTTGAACCTACTACTAGCTTGCCCTTCGCAGAGGGCGGATGGTGAGATCACGTGGTGCTTCCCACTGCTTATATTTAAGGAATTTTGGGGCTGGGAGTTGTTTGTAGAACATTGTATCATAACTTCGTTTCGTTTTACAGTAACGTGTCTGTATGATGGTTGTATAGAAGTTAGAGGCCAGGAGCAGGAGGTAGGAGGCGGGGGCATCCGGATACTACAATATGTATACTCGGCCCATATAGTTGCCAGAAGTATGTAAATGTGTCACAAGTCTATAATACTATATATATGATCATCTTGCTTTGGAGAATTTGCGGTTTTATTTCCAGTGCCAAAAGTCACGACTATGAACATCGTAACATCGGAAGTCATGAATCACCAAGCTACTACAAGTTGAATCTTCCGGTGGTGACCGCCGTAGCTCTGTCCCTGAGCAGCTGCTCCAGCTCGCGAAGCATCCTCACGATGGTCGCCCTGCGCGTCTCCTTGTCGAGGCCGTGGTCGAAGAAGACGTCGACGATCCGCCTCACGTCCCACAGGCGGTGGACGAAGCCCGTGGCGCTCATGAAGTTGGCCCACAGGTGCCGGGCGCTGGCCGTGTCGTTGGACTCGTCGTGGACGTGGATGTCCTCGTCGAAGAACACCTTGATGCACTTCCGCATGTGCAGCCGGTCCACGAACCCCGCCGCGCTCACCGCCTTCTCCCTGAAGCCGACGTCGCCGTCGCTGCCATCGTGGCCTGACTCTGGCTCGTCGTTGGCGCCGTCGTCGTCGTGGCCTGACTCGTCGGCGTTTTCCTCCCTTAGCAACGGCACCGCCTCATCGTCTTGATGGGCGCGCCGGCCGCTCGTTGTCACGGCGGTCCTCCACCTCCAGGGCGTCGCGCAGCAGGAGCAACATGAGGTGCGCGCGCTCGTCGCCGCCCTGCCCGTCGTCGAACAGCGCATTCACCCTTTCCACCTGCGCGGGCCGGTCCATGCCGCCGCCGGAGATGAAGTAGTCCTCGACCAACTCCATGATGGCGTTCTTGAAGTCGGTGATGCTGCAGGCCAGCGCCCACTTGGCCAGCTTTATGCAATACGCCCTTGACCACCCGGCCGTTGTCTCGCTGTCCACGAGCTCGTCGTCGTCGCCGTCATCGTCTGGAACTGGAACGCCGTGGGCGCACGACGATGATGGCGCATGATAATGGACGTCCTCCACCTCGTCAGCGTACGTACTCGGGCGTTGCAATCCACGTCCCGTCGCCGGCGCGCTCCAAGACGATCATCACCGGCTCCCCCACGGGAACACCGATTGGGCTAGTGCCCTCGGCTTCCATGGTTTGATGGATTTGACCTTTTCAAGCAAAGCACGGGTTTCTTACGGAATTTCTATTTATCTTCCACAAGATTTTCTACTCTTGGACGGACTCGACGCTACAGATTTCGTGTTACTGGAAATTTGTTTGGGCCGGGCACTTGGGTTCAAGGCCGATCTGGCTTTTCTCATTTCCTCGATTCGAGCCAGTCAAATTAGTGACACACCATCCGCATGGCCACTCCGCGCCAAGAAGCGTTACACTCCGGCCATAATTGCATCCAGCTATCCCGCCGGCGTCACGCGCACGACGCACGCGTACGTTTCGCCGCCGATCCCTTTCCCCGCCTATATCTCTCTGCCTTTCCCCTTCCCTTCGTCATCACTCATCACAATCCTCAGAGAGCTCGTCCATGTCCTAATTCTTCTTGGCGAGTGAGAGTGGCCGTCAATAATCTAGCTAGCTAGCGTCGCCATGTCTCGCCCAAGGATCGCCCTTGCTTCCGTGCTGGCCGGCGCGCGGCTGCTGTTTGCGGCGGCGGCCGTCTTTCTGTGCCTGTCCGTGCCTCCGGGGCGCGCGGCGCCCATGGGCGCGGAGGTTGCAGAGTTCCCAGGGTTCACCGGCAACCTCCCCTCCAAGCACTACGCCGGGTATGATCTGTCATCCATCTACGAAAAATCCGAGAGAGTGCCATGTTGATCTGACGCAGGGGGTACTGTCAGACTGTAACACCTGACAACTGCCAAGCGTGATCACAGCGCATAGTTTCGCAACCGAATTGAACCGAGCCATGGGCCATGGCAGGCATTACAGTTACAGAAACCCATGTGTTCTGTATGGCAAAATGTTGATGTGTTCTGCGCTTGAGCACAAGAGGTTTTAAACGTTTTGTAAGTTCTTTTAATATGTTTAGTATCAGGTTGCAAGTTCTTTTAAACGTTTTGTATCAGGTTCAGTACAATAGTTCAATTGCATATGGCACACAAAGTTCTGAGAAGTTTTGTCAGTATTGCATACATTTTGAGTGCTAAATACGTTTAGCAATTGTGCACTACAATTTACCAATAGATGTTGTCTGCCCACCGTTCCCTCCCTTCCTTCCTGTGTGCAGGTATATAACAGTTGGTCATGAACAACAAAAGAGACACCTGTATTACTATCTTGCCATTTCTGAAAGGAACCCAAGCTTAGATCCTGTGGTCATCTGGATAAATGGTGGTCCAGCATGTTCAGGGTTTAGTGCATTTGTTCATTCATTTGGTAAGTAGGTACTTTCTAGTGATGATATTTGCTCAGTTTTCTGTGGCGGTATAGTTATTCTTGTTATATAGAAAAAAGGTTATGCACATCTCTTTCTAAGTATGTACAGTTGATCTTTTCACAGGACCTTTTAAAATAGAGGGCTCCCAAGTTCATATCAATGACGGTCCACGAGTAACCGCAAATACTTACTCATGGACAAAGGTATATATATATAAACTAAATTTATTATGGCATTGCCTTTCAGTTTTTCACGGTTGACGTTATGGAACAAGGCCAACCAATCCAATTGGTATCTCTTTTGTGTTCATTTAAAAACTGTATAGTGGGTTGCAAATGCAACAAGGAGTTCTGTACAATTGTGCCTACATTCCATAAGACCCGCCGTGGGTGTTGGGTGAATTAGTTTTGCTATCCCAAATATGCAGCTGATGACACATTTGTTGTACAACCAATCACAGATGGCTAGCCTCCTTTTGGTTGACTCGCCAGCAGGTGTGGGCTACTCTTATGCTGATAATGAAGATGACTACACAACAAATGATACAATAAGAGTAATGGACTTGTATGATTTTCTGTCAAAGGTTAGAATTGTTTATGGTCAACAATACATTGTAACACAACGAAATTTCTCTTATTCTCATGACATGGTTCTTGTTCCAGTGGTTTGCTGAATATACTGAATTTCTATCGAATCCTTTCTACATAGCTGGATGTTCTTACAGTGGAGTGATAGTACCTGTACTTGCACAGGAAATTCTAAAGAGTGAGTTGCAATGCATATTTTTTATCCATTATTTATTATACAACATACTGATGTTTTCTTAAGTGAAAAATATAAGTATTGTGGTATTTCTAGATTCGTCTTTCAATCATGAATATTTCTCATTTGTTCATATGACATATGCGATATTTAGGAAACGAAGAGTCCGGTGGGATGAAGATAAACTTTAAGGTAATGTGCACACAACTATTTCAATTCATTTATGGCATAGTTACATATTTTTTGCTTTACTTATGGGGAAACTTGTAAAATTCTCTACCTTACATTGTATAATGTAATGTCATCAAAACAACAAAGCAACATTTTTGCTTACTGTTATTATTAGTACACTAGTACTTTAGTCTTTTGGTATGCTTGAACACCCTAATATCAAACCAAGATTTAGTACACCAATAGCCAAATCCTATCAGATAATCATCATTCTGCAACCGCTAAGGTACAAAGTCCACATTATTAAGCTTGTCCAAGTAAGCAAGTTGAACTAACCGAGTGGATGTCCCGTTGAGGCCACTAAGGTGCCACTAGATCACACTGTGCCATCCAATAGGTATGTCCAACTTGATCTCTTCATTGCAGTGTCATCATATCATCCACTGGTCGTGGATCCTTCATCACATCCTATAACGAGCAACACTAGCTAACACATAATATAGCATGGAGTCACCGTATGATCCAAATGGTCTTAATCAACTTATTTTAATGTACACTAAGATCTTCACTTCTAGCTCCATTTAAGTCTAATCTCGTCCAATTCAACTTATTTGAGATTCTATACTCATTTTCTGTCTGATCCAACCACTCTTGATCAATTTTGCTTGGAGTAGCTCTCATGCGTGCATCAGATTGCTTTAGAATACAACTATTTGAGAAAGTTAGTAGTATTGCCCCCCCCCCACCAATAGTATAATATAAACAAAATCCTGCTCTCAACACCAACTATACACTTAGACACTCTCAACATTAAACCTGCAACAAAGTTAGCCACAATTTCTTGTGCTCATCAATCATTGAAATTCAAAACTAGGGTCCTTAATTCGTTCAGTAGTATAATCATACTATATTAATATTTTATTGTGTTAGTGGCAAGTACACATTGATATGAAAATATACTGACTATTGTAGGTATAATTCTTTAACTTTGTATTTTTTATGTATAGTGCGAAATTATAGTTTGAAGTGTGTTAAAACATATAAATATTTAGTTGCCTAGCTAAAACTAAGCCTCCATGACTCCATGGGCCACTCAATTTGTGGATATTATTTCATTTTCATATGCCATTCTGATGGAATTTATATTACACTTTTTGTCCAAAGTACATAATAAAATTCTAAATATCATTTCAATCCAAAATATTCAATTCCATGCTTTATTTTTACAGGGCTACTCATTGTGTAATCCGGCTATTGATGTAGACATAGAGAATAATGCACATGTTCCATATGCATTTCGAATGGGTTTAATTTCGGATGAATTGTTTCAGGTACTATTGTTTCAAATATAGCACTCTTGTCTTATTTTTCTTATCTAATATTAGAAATTTCTTTCTGTGGTAACACTTTGATTTTTATAACTAGAGTTTGGTTACTACATGTAATGGAAAGTATTGGAATAACTCTAATCCATCATGCCAAGGGAAGATGGAGCAATTTTATAGCGTAATTAAGATCTCTTCTTAGTTTATCCAAACTACTTATAAGCTCTATTATTGATCGTCTCTAACAATTCAAAATGTGGGATACAGCAAATCAAAGGTATCAACATGGAGCACATTCTATGCCCCCCATGTCGATACAAGATGGGGATAACCAGTGAATTTATGGAATATGATTCTGGACAAATGTTTGAGAGCCTTTCTAAAACCTCCAAGCATGGTTTAGAATGCCATGTCAGTAATTGATCTACCAATGGCCTTTATTTCCCTATTTTGAGTCACGTACCCTTTATCCTATAAAATATATTACATACTTTTAGTTGTCCTAAGTCAAACCATGCTAAGTTTGACGAAGTTTGTAGGAAAAAGAACAATATTATTTACAATATCAGTTGAGTCATTAGATACATTTTCAAATGTAATTTTATAGTTTAACTTTTTGGCGTGGTAGATATTACTATTCTTCTCTATAAACTTTGTTATAGGATGATTTGACTTAGGACAACTGCAGATCTATTATACTTTAGGATTGAGGGCATAGTATTTACTAATATTTAGTGTATACCTTATCTAAACAACAAGACGAAGTATTTTTTGGGAACCTTAAGTATTTGTATGGTTTTGCATTCTAGGATCAAGAGTTGGCCTTGGAGAAACTCTTCGATACACAATCAAGTAGAGAAAAATTGCATGCAAGAAAGGTTAGTAAGGGTGTTACAAAATTTGGTTAATTGATGAGGTGAATTTGGCTAAAGTTAATTTGAGAATTTGTGTCCATTTATTTAGGCTGAAGTATCAGGAACATGGAAGAGGTGCCCCAAGCGTGTTCTATACACGAGGGATATTCCAACATTAATAGAATATCACTTAAACATAACATCCAAAGGTTATAGAGTGTTCCTTTACAGGTGAGAAAATTAGCTAGGTGACATTTCATTCTCATCATATTAGCTAGATCTAATATTGTCTTGATATAATGTTATGAACATCCATATTATGAACTTTTGTTATATAACATTCAATGGAAAATCATATCCGTCCTACGGAACCTTAAGCTTCCATTTGTTTGTTGTTGCCCTTATGATTTTTCCAACAGGACACTAATTTTACATTTAACCACCCGTCAACATGAAATTCTTTAAACAAGAAGATTAATTAAACATCCATGAGTATTATATTTGTTGTAAAATTTAAATTTCTAGCATTTCAATGTTTTTGAGTATCATGCTTCAGGCCTTCTGCTACACTAACATTAATATAACATGTGTATTCTTCACTTAATAGTAGATTCCAAGTAGATCATCATTGATGAACATCCACAAATATTTATGTAGCTCATTGTTTGAACTAGTAATGTCATGCAAATATTGATGTTAGCATTGGTTTTCTTCCAATAACTACAAAATTATTAGAATAATAAGAAATGTAAATATTCTATTATATGACCATGTAGACCAACTGATTAAAACAACTTAGTATGTTTAGTTTCAATAATATAAGAAATTGACAAAAATACTAAAAACCATTTAAGGAATGATTAGCCTTTGCAACAACATGAAGGTGATGCAACTATCATTGTTTCATTCTAGAGTAACTTCTAGTTATCTTTTGTGCAATGTTACTTATTATTGCAATGCAGTGGAGACCATTCTTTGCTTGTTCCTTTTACATCAACTATGGAGTGGCTAAAGAAACTAAACTACAAGGAAATCGAGAAATGGCACCCTTGGTTTGTGGAGAATCAAATTGCTGGGTAAGTAATATCTACTTCCTAGTCAATGAGATAAACGCAGATACTTTTGGCTCTAGGAACTGCAGAGCAATAAAGCTAATAATATGTTTATTCTACATCTCGTTTGAAAAATGGATCATAAACATGGAGCCCATTCAGTAATGTCTTATGTGTAGTTTCTTTATCTTAATTAAATATCTTTTAACAAACATAATAACTAGTTTAAGTGACTTTTGTTACATTTCATATTCTAATTCTGAAATATATATATATTACTTCTTAAATAAATTAAGATAGAAATGATTTAGAATTATTAACAAAAGTGCCAAAGCCAACAATTTGTGCAGGTTGAATATATAGGCGCACATCAATGGTGGAGCTAAACTCAAATTACACTTTAACAACATTCAAATCTGCCATGTCCCTTAAAGAATTTATATCATAATTAGTTTGAGATAATTATTTGTAAGAAAATAACATGACCTTTTGCATTAACTACTTTAATAGGTACTCAATTAGGTACGAGAACAATATATTGTTTGCGACAATAAAGGTACGCATATCTACTTCTTACAAAATAGATTAAAATGCACTACCACAATTGATTCTGAAACTTGGCTCCGAGGTACAATTCAGGTCCCTAAACATCCAAAACATTCAGGTCAGTAAACTTGTCTACTAACAATGCAATGACTTGGACCAAAGAGGTGGGGTCCACATGATAGCCCTAGCCCAATCTTCTCTTTTTTTTTTAATCTATTTCTCTCTTTTCATATTGTCCTCCCCGCTACATCAAGCAAGCATCTTCTTCCTCCATGGCACATCCTTCCCTACCTACGTCCTCCAACCTAGACTTTCCATGTGGTGGCCTCTTTCTTGGTTGCGAAGTGTAGTGAAAACATGTCCTCGTCTCAGATTGAAGCCTTCATCCATCTATCGTGTTGCCAGCATCAAGAATGCTCTACCACACCACTGATAGGTTTATGAAATTGGGGTGGCCAACATGCCAACATATTTATTCGGTCAAAAAACATGCCAACATATTTGTGGGTCCCATGCATGCAAACTAAATGTACACCATCTATACAATGTGTTGTCGGGCTATACTAGGGTCATGGTGTGCCACGATGAGTCTGACCTTGAGGACAGGGTCTTGCTAGGGCATATTAGGAAGATGATGGAAATGATGGGTCATTATGTGCCATACTGTTAACTTGTTCTGGTGGAACCAAGCGACACTGATTCTGGTTGCTCGATGTGAACAATCGGGGTGTGGTAGATTGCCACACAGCACTCAACACACTTGCGCATCCTAGCCAGTCAAGTATGACAAGAGCTAGTCTTCGGTGTAAGTGGATGAATCAGTCGTCGATGAGGAAGAATTGGTTTGTGTTGTGATAACGAATTGCACAGGGATAAGGATGAATTAGTACGTCATTGTTAAGGAAGAATATGGTGATATGAATCCGTATGTCTATTGACCTGAATCTATATTGAAGTTTGGGGACCTAGATGTTACAACGAGCTAAGTTCAAGAGCCAAAATGGTGTATTTACTCTATAGAATATGCATTTTATTAACAAACTTCATTCGATCAAGTTTTATAGGACCCTACCACTATTTACTAATTGGTTGAATTTCTTACATTCATTTTAGGGGGCTGGTCATATTCCATCGGACTATTTGCCATTTGAAGTATTTGTCGCCTATCAAAGGTGGATAGATGGGGCTGCTTCTCTGTGATTGCTTGACTCTTGCTGCAAAATTTGCATAATAAATCTAAATTAAGTACCAAGATCAATCGTGGGATCATCTCTCTGTTGTTGACACATTGAAAATTATTTTCCGAACAATCTAGTATAGGAATATTTTTTTGAATACAGTGAAAACCACGACTGGTTTAGGAGCAAAGGATGATACTCCGATCTTGCTGGAGCTTATGTGTCAGAGGCTTGGCCGAGGGGCTGCCTGGCGGTGGCGGCTAGGGTGTAGTGGGGCTGCCTGGGTGGTGGCGTTGCAGGAGGAAGGGGAGGTGGTGTGCGGCTAGGCTAGGGACAGGGAGTCGTAGCGAGTGAGCGAGCGAGGGAGAGAGAGAGAGGTTTCACTTGTCTTACAACTCCCTAGTATTCATAGTCCCTTTTAGGATATGACTCCTAAGCAAACTAGGAGATCCTTAAAGGATATGGATTTCTCCGTTCCAATCTTCAACAAACTCGAACTTCCTAACTTACCGAACCTAATGAGACTCAATATGGAACCAGATGGTGATAGGCGGGTGAAAGCTCCGGTTTGGTTTTGGTAATTAATGACACTCAACGTTGCTAATGCTTTGCTCTAAGTGTGGTTAGACACATAGCAACGTGACAATGGATGATGGAGCACGGTGATCACGGTGACGAACATGGTGGACATGTGAGGTGATCAAGCTTCGACGGAGGCCCATGGAGATCAAGGCGAAGGTATACTTGATAGGGCTTTCCGGTTTAGTGGTCGAGACACTTAGCGAGTGTGACCACATTTAGGATCGATAACCGACTATCAAGAGGGGTTTCCTCGGTTCATTCGCGGTCCTAAGTGCCTCTAGGTTTAACTCGGCATGATGCATGAGAGGCTAACTAGAGTGCTAACACTTGTCGACGTGATCTTGAGATGATACGCTAACTCTGGTGCTTGAGAAGTGTTCTACACTGCGGGAGTTGGCACCCAAGACAAGTGGTTTGGACATGGGATCAAAAACGGCGATTCATCGACGACAAGTAGCCAAGTCTGGCTCATTTGCGTGCGTCGGACGCGTCCTTTGGACGGCGCCGGACGTAGCAGTGGCGAGCCAGACGCAGCACAGAAGGGCGCCGTGGCGACAGCAGCGGCGGACGCGGCTCTGGGGAGCGCCGGACGCGCTCGACGGGCGCCGGACGCTACCCAGAGAGCACCTCGAGCTGGCGCGGGCTTCGGACACTGGCGAGCCGAGCGTCGGACGCGTTCGGGAGGCGCCGGACGCGATGCAGAGAGGTCCTCAGCCGCGCGCGATCACCGGACGCGTTCGATGAAGATCACCGGACGCACGTTGAAGAGCTACGCCGGACGCGGTGACGTGGCAAAGTTCAAATCCAACGGTCGAGTGCTAGAGCGCGCCGGACGCGTCCGGCGGGTGGCAACAGACGCGTCCGGCGCGTGTGTTTCTGCTGCCCGACTTCCCCAATGACTCTATTTTGCACTTGGCCTATAAATAGAGGGGTGGTCGGTTTGGAGAGGCTCTCTTGGCCATTTCTTTCATTCCTGAGCATTCTTGAGCAAGAGACTCCCTCTCCCACTCATCTCTTTGATTCTTGATCATCTCTTGAGAGATTTGAGTGAGGATTCAAGTGCGTTGCATTGAGAGTTGCATCTAGAGGCACTTGTTCATCGAGTGAGCTGCGGATTCTTATTACTCTTCGGTGATTCCCGTCACCGTAGACGGTTTGGAGCAGCGGGTGGTGGTTGAGCTCGACTTGGTGATTGTTCGAGGCCACACCGGGTTCTTGTGAGGGGTTCTTGATCCTTCCCCGCGGGAGTTCGCGAAAGGATACTCTAGTGGATTGCTCGTGGCTTGTGGATCCTTGACTTGTGTGGAGATTGCGGCTCCCCATTGGGGTTTTTGGCACCGAGCCAATTGAGCGGGCAACTCACCAAGCAAGTGCATCGCCACAACGAGGAGTAGCTTGCCGGGAAGCAAGTGAACCTCGGTAAAAAATCATTGTGTTGATTTGTGATTGCCGAGGCTTCGACCTCCTTGTGCTTGTGCTTGAGCTTCCTAGGTGATTGGCAACTACACCGGTGATTGGTCATCTTCTACTCTTCGCGGCGGTATAAACTTCCATCACCTCCTTACTTTCCGCATAGTAGAATTGCTTGTTGTGGTCGGTCGGGAACCACTCTTTGAGTAGTTTAAATCCCGTGGGTAGAACTACTTGTTGTGGTCGGTCAGGAACCACTCATTGTGTAGAGTAAATCCCGTGGGTAGAATTGCTTGGTTGGTTTTGGTGAACCGACATTGTGTAGCTTGATCACCGTTGTTGTGTGCAATTGAATTGAGTAGCCTTGCATGGTAGGACGGCTTGCATAGAGTAGTCGAAGCACTTGCTTTGCACATTTGCCGCCTTGCTATCTAATTGGGTTGTCTAGTATTCTTGCTAGAAATTTTATTAGGCTATTCACCCCCCTCTAGCCATTGTGACCTTTCACGTGGTATCGGAGCCGGGCACCGTTTGTTTGAGTTGGATTAACATCCTACGGTGAAGCAATGGCATTGGTTATGCATATCAACAACACCAAGAAGGCACCATCATTTTGAGGTGATGACTATGCCAAATGGAAGCTCAAGATGAAGAGTCATCTCAAGTCAATCAACCTTGAGGTGTGGAAAGTGGTGGAAACAAAGTTTGAGCTTGTTGAGGGTGCGGTGCCAACACCGACCGAAGAGAAGAAGCAACAAGCAAATGACATTGCCATGAGTGCTTTCCATGAGGCACTTGATGATAAAGCTTTTGAGCTCATCAAGAATCTTGAGGTGGCTCATGACATTTGGAAGAAGCTAGAAGAAGCTTATGAGGGTACCGAAAGTGTCAAGACCGCAAGAGCCTACATGTTGCAAGAGAAGTTTGCAAGCTTCTCGATGAAGGAGGATGAGAGTGTGTCGGAGATGTTCCATAGGCTCCAAGTCATTGTCAATGAGCTCAAGGGACTTGGGGAAGAAATCAAGGACTCTCAATTCTCCACGAAGTTCATGAGGTGTCTTCCCAAGAGATTTGACATGTTGAAGACCGTCATGGTGAAGACAACCATGAAGGAGAAGCCAACTCCCAACCAAGTTCTTCAAGAGATCATGGCGATGATGAGTTTAGAGAGGATCATGAGAAGGAAGAGTTGGTGAAGAAGAAGAAGAAGGAGAATGAGAAGAAGGATGATGACAAGAAGAGCGTGGCATTCAAGGCCACTTCATCCAAGAGCAAGGGTAAGAAGAAGAAAGAAGAGTCTTCAAGTGAAGATGAACCATGCTCTAGCTCAAGTGGGCAAGAAGAAGAAGTGAGTGAACAAATGGCACTCCTTGTGAAGAGAATGGGGAAGCTCATGAAGAAGGGGTACCGGTCCAAGGGCAAGAGAAGCTCATCCAAGTCTAGTGACCGTCCCATGAAGTGCTTCCGGTGCAATAGCAAGGATCATCTCATTGCCAAGTGTCCTTATGCAAGTGATGATGAAGATGCCATGAGGAAGGAGAGGAAGAAGCAAGAGAAGAAGAAGGAGGAGAAAGACTCCTTTCATAAGAAGAAGAAGGGTGAATCTCATGTGGCAACTTGGGAGAGTGATTCATCTTCCTCAAGTGATGAAGATGATGATTCCAAGAAGAAGAAGAAGGGGCACGCAAGCATTGCCATTCAAGAAAAGCTTTCTCTATTTGGTGCTCCATCATCTTGCTTCATGGCCAAGGCCACTAAGGTACAACCTCCACCCAATAGTGATGATGAGAGTGATGATGATGACACTACAAAAGAAGAACTATGGGTCATGCTTGAGGATTGCAAAGGTGCTTTCAATGACTCTAGGAAAGAATGTAGGGGCTTGCGCAAGGATAAACAAAACCTTGAGCAAGAACTTATGGAGTTGAGGGCCTCTTATGAGAGTCTAAAGGTAGACCATAAGAAGCTAGAGATTGGTCACTCCAAGCTTGAAAAAGCTCATTTCTCTCTAGTTGAGAAGCAAGAGAAAGTGCAATCACAAGTGGTGATCATAGAGAAGAAAGATGTGTCTACATCATGTGATTCACTTGATGAGTCAATTGTTGTTGCATCACTTGGCCCTTCATGCTCTTATGCCTCTACTTCATCTAGTAGTGTCGGTCATGCATGTGATTCTACACTAGTAGTTGAGAATGAGTCTCTTAAGAAGGCAGTCAAGGAGCTCAATCACACCTTGGCTAAGGCTTATGGTGGTGAGGACCGCTTACTTATGTACTTGGATAGCCAAAGAGCTTCTCTCTACAAAGAGAGATTGGGCTATACCCCCAAGAAAGGCAAAGCCGCCTCTGCTCCTCACAAGACTTCTTTTGTGAAGAACAATGGTAGCTATTGCAAGAGTTGCAAGCAAGTGGGTCATTTAGAGCATGCATGCAAGAACAAGAACACTAGTGCTTCCTCTTACAAGTTGAATGCTTCTTACATGCTTGTTAAGAGTGAGTGTGGTGTGAGTGCTAGATTCATTGGTACACCATGGATGAGCTCAAAGAAGAAAGCTATTTGGGTGCCAAAGACTCTAGTGACTAACTTTCAAGGACCCAAGCAAAAATGGGTACCTAAAGCTTGATGTCTTCTTGTAGGTCAATTACAAAGCCGAAGGGAGGCATTGGGTGCTTGATAGTGGTGCATCAAATCATATGACCGGTGAAGATAGTATGTTCAAATCACTTGACAAGAATGACAATGGTGGATTCAACTCCATCACATTTGGTGACAATAGCAAGAGTGATGTCATGGGGCTTGGGAAGGTTGCAATTTCTAATGAGAAGGATCTCTTCAATGTGTTGCTAGTTGATACTTTGAACTTCAATCTTTTGTCGGTGGCTCAATTGTGTGATCTTGGCTACAAATGCATATTTGATGACAAGCAAGTTGAGATAGTGAGCAAGGATCAAGCAAATATCATCTTCAAGGGATTTAGGCATGGAAGCTTGTACTTGGTTGATTTCAATGCTAGTGAAGCTCAACTTTCATCATGTTTGATTGGCAAGTCAAGCAAGGGGTGGCTATGGCATAGGCGCCTTGGACATGTTGGCATGAAGCAATTGAATAAGTTAGTGAAGCATGATCTAGTGAGAGGCTTGAATGATATCACATTTGAGAAGGATAGACCTTGTAGTGCATGTCAAGCCGGCAAGCAACATGGGAACTCACATCCCAAGAAGAATGAGATGTCAACTTCAAGAGCATTTGAGTTGTTGCATATGGACTTGTTTGGCCCAACTCACTATACATCAATTGGGGGCAACAAGTATGGATTTGTGATTGTGGATGATTACACAAGATACACATGGGTGTTCTTCCTTTATGACAAAAGTGAAGTCTATGATCTATTCAAGTCATTTGTCAAGAGGGTGCAAAATGAGTTTGACACTACCATCAAGAAGATTAGAAGTGACAATGGGAGTGAATTCAAGAACACAAGAGTTGAAGAGTTGTGTGATGAGCTTGGAATTGTGCATCAATTTTCACCAACCTACACTCCCCAATCCAATGGTGTAGTTGAGAGGAAGAATAGGACCTTGATTGAGATGGCAAGAACTATGCTACTTGAGTACAATGTGAGTGAGAAGTTTTGGAGTGATGCTATCAACACGGCTTGATATTATAGCAACAGCCTCTATTGCCATGGGAAGTTAGAGAAGACTCCATATGAAATCTTGAATGGAAGGAAGCCCAACATTTCTTATTTCTGGGTCTTTGGTTGCAAGTGCTACATTCTCAAGAAAGGGCAAAGACTTGGCAAGTTTGACAAGAGGTGTGATGAGGGATTTCTTCTTGGCTACTCTACTTCTAGCAAGGCCTATAGAGTGTGAAACTTGGCTAGTGGGCTAGTTGAAGAGGTTCATGATGTTGAATTTGATGAAACCCAAGACTCTCAAGTTGGAGATCAAAATCAAGATGATGTGGGTGGAGATCAATTGAACAATGCAATGAGGCACATGGACATTGGTGAAATTAGGCCGAGGCAAGTGGATGATGGTGATGAAGTGCAAGTGCCAACTCAAGTTGTGATTGATGATTCCAATGAGGCAAGCACAAGTGGTACTCAACATCAAGATCAAGATCAAGGTAAAGCAAGCAATGCAAATGAGCTAGTTCTTCAACCTTCAAACATTGCAAGAGATCATCCTCTAGATCATATCATTGGTGATATTCAAAGAGGTGTGCAAACAAGATCAAGATTGACTAGCATATGTGAGCACTACTCCTTTGTGTCATTCATTGAGCCAACTAAGATTGATGAAGCATTGAAGGATCCGGATTGGATAAATGCCATGAATGAGGAATTGAACAACTTCACTAGAAATGATGTGTGGGAGCTTGTTGAGAGGCCAAAGAAGCACAATATGATTGGAACCAAGTGGGTCTTCAAGAACAAGCAAGATCAAGATGGATTGGTAGTGAGGAACAAAGCAAGACTAGTGGCACAAGGGTACACACAAGTTGAGGGTCTTGACTTTGGAGAAACATATACACCGGTGGCAAGATTGGAGGCAATTAGAATCTTATTAGCCTATACTTGTGCTCACAACATCAAGCTCTATCAAATGGATGTGAAGAGTGCATTTCTAAATGGCTTCATCAATGAGGAAGTGTATGTTGCACAACCTTCCCGGTTTTAAAGATGACAAGAAGCCTAATCATGTCTACAAGCTCAAGAAGGCATTGTATGGATTGAAGCAAGCTCCAAGGGCATGGTATGAAAGATTGAGAGACTTTCTCATATCCAAAGGCTTCAAGATGGACAAAGTTGACACTACTCTCTTCACCAAGAAGATAGAAGATGACTTGTTTGTGTTGCAAATCTATGTGGATGATATCATCTTTGGATCAACAAATCAATTCTTTTGTGAAGAGTTTGCAAAGATGATGGCTAATGAGTTTGAAATGTTAATGCTTGGAGAGTTGAGCTACTTCCTTGGTCTTCAAATCAAGCAAATGAAGAATGGCACCTTTGTGAGTCAAGACAAGTACATCAAGGACATGATCAAGAAGTTTGGGTTGCAAGATGCTAAGGCCATTAGCACACCTATGGGAACTAATGGTGGCTTGGATATTGATGATAGTGGCAAGATGATTGAGCAAAAGCTATATAGATCAATGATTGGAAGCTTGCTATATGTGACCGCTTCAAGGCCGGATGTCATGTTTAGTGTGTGCATGTGTGCAAGATTTTAAGCTTCTCCAAGAGAGAGTCACTTGACGGCAACCAAGAGGGTGTTGAGATACTTGAAGGGTACCCAAGATGTTGGTCTATGGTATCCCAAGGGGTCAAGCTTTGAGTTGATTGGATACTCCGACTCCGACTATGTCGGTTGCAAGATTGATAGGAAGAGCACAAGTGGAACATGCCAAGTGCTAGGAAGATCTCTAGTGTCATGGTCTTCAAAGAAGCAAAATAGTGTGGCACTTTCCACCGCCGAAGCCGAATATATTAGTGCGGGGAATTGTTGTGCATAATTGCTATGGATGAAAGCCACCTTGAAGGACTATGGGATCAAGTTCAAGCATGTGCCTTTGTTTTGTGACAATGAAAGTGCAATCAAGATGACAAATAATCCGGTTCAACATTCTAGAACCAAGCACATTGATGTGAGGCACCACTTCATTAGAGATCATCAACAAAAGGGTGATATTAGCATTGAAAGCATTGGCACCGAAGATCAACTAGCCGACATATTCACCAAGCCTCTTGATGAGAAGAGATATTGCAAGTTGAGGAATGAGTTGAACATACTTAGCTTCTCCAACATGGATTGATGCACCCCATATATGACATGCCTCTCCTCCAACATAGCAAGGTAAAGTTGGTTGTTGCATCTCATGCATCCTTTGCTAGTTGTGTAGACATGTATACATGTGCATCTTGCTAGGCTCATTCATTGCAAATCAAATGAATTTGAAGGATATATGGCATCACTATTGTTTCTATGCTTGATTTGATCTAGTGGTGGCATATGACTTGTTTGTGAGCTTGTGAACCTTGTGTTGAATCTTTAGCACTTGCTCATGATGTGTATCTCAACATGGTCAAGATAACCCTTATTCTTATGAGGTGTGAAGAAGCTTGCCCTTGGTTCAAACCGAGATACATTTTCTAGGCATGTGATTTAGATTTGGCCATAGTTGATTGACTTGTTTCTCTCATCTTATGCACCCTTGTTGGTGATTGTTGACAAAGGGGAGAAATAAGTCACAAAGAGCAATGGAAGGGGATCAATTTTTATGATATGACCCAACCATGAGCACACAAATAGGGGGAGCAAGCTCATAGACTATTTGTTGCATATTGTGTGTGCATACATGATGATATGGAGCATTGCAAGCTAAATTCAATATTCATGCTTGTTGAGTGTAATGCTAGTATAGAACTTGATTGATGAAATGAAGTACTAGCATGATTAGGTGGTTTCTAGACACAGAGTTTCTCTTGTTCAAGTACCTTGTTTATAATATGATCTCATGAGGTATCTTGAGTTTTTGATGATGTCTAGATTCCCATGGTGCTAAGGAAGGTTTATTATCGCACTCCGATTGGTATCACGCTTCAAAGGTCAATTCTATAAACCTTAGTACCATTTTGGTTGTGGTAACTCTCACACAATTCATCTATACATGTGTGCTTGAAAATCGACCAAACATTTGATGCACACATGTAGGGGGAGCTACCACTACCAAACCGGAATTGAAATGCTTGTCCAATCCAAGATTCATGATCAAAATATCTTGGGAAAGCAATTCAATTTCATATTGAATTCAATTTCCATATCTTTGTGAGTTTGTCGAGGGGTTGTCATCAATTACCAAAAAGGGGGAGATTTAATGCTTCGGTTTGGTTTTGGTAATTAATGACACTCAACGTTGCTAATACTTTGCTCTAAGTGTGGTTAGACACATAGCAACGTGACGATGGATGATGGAGCACGGTGATCATGGTGACGAACATGGTGGACATGTGAGGTGATCAAGCTCCGACGGAGGCCCATGGAGATCAAGGCGAAGGTATACTTGATAGGGCTTTCCGGTTTAGTGGTCGAGACACTTAGCGAGTGTGACCACATTTAGGATCGATAACCGACTATCAAGAGGGGTTTCCTCGGTTCATTCGCGGTCCTAAGTGCCTCTAGGTTTAACTCAGCATGATGCATGAGAGGCTAACTAGAGTGCTAACACTTGTTGACGTGATCTTGAGATGATACGCTAACTCCGGTGCTTGAGAAGTGTTCTACACTGCGGGAGTTGGCACCCAAGACAAGTGGTTTGGACATGGGATCGAAGACGGCGATTCATCGACGACAAGTAGCCAAGTCTGGCTCATTTGCGTGCGTCGAACGCGTCCTTTGGACGGCGCCGGACGCAGCAGTGGCGAGCCAGACGCGGCATAGAAGGGCGCCGTGGCGACAGCAGCGGCGGACGCGGCTCTGGGGAGCGCCGGACGCGCTCGACGGGCGCCGGATGCTACCCAGAGAGCACCTCGAGCTGGCGCGGGCTTCGGACGCTGGCGAGCCGAGCGTCGGACGCGTTCGGGAGGCGCCGGACGCGATGCAGAGAGGTCCTCAGCCGCGCGCGATCGCCGGACGCGTTCGATGAAGATCGCCGGACGCACGTTGAAGAGCTACACCGGACGCGGTGACGTGGCAAGGTTCAAATCCAACGGTCGAGTGCCAGAGCGCGCCGGACGCGTCCGGCGCGTGTGTTTCTGCTGCCCGACTTCCCCAATGACTCTATTTTGTGCTTGGCCTATAAATAGAGGGGTGGTTGGTTTGGAGAGGCTCTCTTGGCCATTTCTTTCATTCTTGAGCATTCTTGAGCAAGAGGCTCCCTCTCCCACTCATCTCTTTGATTCTTGATCATCTCTTGAGAGATTTGAGTGAGGATTCAAGTGCGTTGCATTGAGAGTTGCATCTAGAGGCACTTGTTCATCGAGTGAGCTGCGGATTCTTGTTACTCTTCGGTGATTCCCGTCACCGTAGACGGTTTGGAGCAGCGGGTGGTGGTTGAGCTCGACTTGGTGATTGTTCGAGGCCACACCGGGTTCTTGTGAGGGGTTCTTGATCCTTCCCCGCGGGAGTTCGCGAAAGGATACTCTAGTGGATTGCTCGTGGCTTGTGGATCCTTGACTTGTGTGGAGATTGCGGCTCCCCATTGGGGTTTTTGGCACCGAGCCAATTGAGCGGGCAACTCACCAAGCAAGTGCATCGCCACAACGAGGAGTAGCTTGCTAGGGAAGCAAGTGAACCTCGGTAAAAAATCATTGTGTTGATTTGTGATTGCCGAGGCTTCGACCTCCTTGTGCTTGTGCTTGAGCTTCCTAGGTGATTGGCAACTACACCGGTGATTGGTCATCTTCTACTCTTCGCGGCGGTATAAACTTCCATCACCTCCTTACTTTCCATCACCTCCCTCACATTGGCCTCCAGGAAGGCCGCGCCGGTGGCGCTTTCTTAAAAAAATAATAAAAAATAAAGACGCCGTCCCTTCTTTGTTTGTCGCGAAGTGGACGCGAAAACTTCACGTCCCACAGGCGGTGGACGAAGCCTGTGGCGCTCATGAAGTTGGCCCACAGGTGCCTAGCGCTGGCCGTTAGACTCGTCATGGACGTGGATGTCATTGTCGAAGAACACCTCGATGCACTTCCGCATGTGGAGCCGGTCCACAAACCCCGCCGCGCTCACCGCCTTCTTCCTAAAGCCGACGTCATCGCCGTCGCTGCCATCGTGGCCTGAGCCTGAGTCGTCGTTGGTGAGTCGTCGTCGTGGCTTGACCTGTCGGCGTCTTCCTCCTTGAGCAACGGCGCCGCCTCATCGTCTTGATGAGCGGCCGGTGGCGGCTTGTCGTCACGGCGGTCCTCCACCTCCAAGGCCGTCACGCAGAAGGAGCAGCATGAGGTGCGCGCTCGTCGCCGCCCTACCTGTCGTCAAGCAGCGCATTCACCCTTTCCACCTGCGCGGGCCGGTCCACGCCGCCGGAGATGAAGTAGTCCTCGACCAACTCCATGATGGTATTCTTGAAGTCGGTGCTGCAGGCCAGTGCCCACTTGGCCACATTGGCTGTGGCAGAACCTCCTAAGTAATGTGGCCCACATGCACTAATCCTCGTCTTAACAGACCTCAGATTACTATGCATGTGTTCCACACGACTTATGAAGCCCTGTCGATGTTCTTAACGAACACCGATTGAACCACTTTTTACACTCATACCCGGGATCAACAATGGAGTAACTACAACATTACAACATTTGTTATGAAATATTTATCAGAGTGCGGAAGAATAATAACATTACTTTTACAAATAATGAATAAGTTAACCTTTACAAACTTAAATGTGGAAGTAGAGTAGAGCTACAGAAGACAACTTAAGTGGGACACCTAAGTTGTGAGAGGCGACCAAATCATGTCGAGCCCAGCGACATAATCCTGGCTAGGAGCAACAGTCAGCACCTGCAACAGGGGTAGAACAAACCCTGAGTACATGAAGGTACTCCGCAAGACTTACCCGACTAAAAGAAAAGACTCCAAGGATATGCTGGCTTTTGAGTAGTTGAGCTAGAAAAGGAGAGTTTTGCGGAAAAGCATTACTAATCTTGAAACCTTACTTTCAATATTTTAAACGGGATAAAAGCATCAACTTCTATTATATCTATTAAAGCTAGATTTGCACTGTTCTATTTCCAAAGCAATCATTTAAGCATCACACTTGAGATTATCTTTCCAGCTGCCTCCCTTCTTGAAACCAAGAGTCACCAAGAACCAATTCTTTCATATTTCACTTGATAACTACGATGTAGGTCAGGTGATTGAGTCTTCTTCTCCGTGAAGCAAACGGCGATTCGAATCATTTTACCCAGCTGGGACCTAGATCACTGATAGACACGGAGACTTTAACTCCTGAGAATATCAGATCACACGATATACCGGGATAACAACCGCAGCCATATATCATTCCACATGGTTCATGGGACATCTACCCCACGGATACCGATATACGTGGGCGCGACCCACAATATATCACACGAATGCATGTGGTAACTAGTCTCAATCATAGGCGGGCCTACAACGGTACGGTCCTTAATCGACGCAGTCGGAAACACTACGTCAAGACTCCATTCCCGATGCAAGTTACCCGACCAGTCTCAATTTAGTATCACCATATTCTTATGCTCTCGTGACCCCTCTTTAGGTCTAGAGAAGCAAAGTTAAAGTGGTAACTCATGGTCACGATTATCAGCCTACAACTTCTACCGAAGTCTAAGCATGACTAAGCATAAGAGATCGACCTACACATACTAGTGGGATATCATGATATAAAAGTAGATCAAGGTAGATATGCGGCAACGGTATCAACCAACTCCTATTAACTTAATGCACATTACACTAGACTTATAGTGTAAAATATTTGCAGAAATAGAAATGGGTTGCATACTCCGGGGCTTGCCTGTGTTGCAGAGTAGTTAGAATCCCAATATCAAACTTGACATCAATATCATGGATGGATGGCACCAACGCCAAGAGAGATGACTTGTCATCATTGGTGGATAATCTCCTCGAACACCGATGTCGGACGATATCTCCCGAACTTCGCTCAACCCAATCCATTTCACTCTCGAACAACTACACGTAGTTAATAATGTGTGACTTAGTATGATGAGCTCATGGCATGATGCATTATGATGCATTGATGAAAGCATAACAAGATTAGCTAACTAACTAATCATAAACCATTTAAAAAGCATTACACAAAATAAATCAATTATAAACAAGATAAATTCATAACTAAAACATACAACATCCAAAACTCTTGAAATTTAAACTATAGCCTAAACATAGTATCAGTAACACCTCACAAAAATTTCAAGTCATTTGGAGCTACACATCAAGAGATATGAATCTCCCTCTCTTTTAAAACTAAATAAAAGGCATAAAACATAACTAATTATTTTACTACTAACATGGCATGAAACATATTTTTAATAAAAACTAGACATCACAAGGATCGCAACAGAATTTGATTCACCAAAAACGGAGTTACCAAACTCCAGATATGAATTTCTAAAATTTGAGAAAAGCTGTTACAAACAGGTCCTCGGGACTATTCATATGAGTCATTGACTTCGCACTGAGGCCCCTGCCTAGAGTTAAATTCTTGCCTGAGATCCCTGGTCGCGAATGAATAACAGAGGAGGTGCTGACCATGGCGTAACTTGCCAACGGCTGGGTCTTTTTCAATACCTTTTGCTCCTACGGCTTCCTGGTAACTAGGCGAACTCGGTGATGGTCATCATTCAACGGCGGAGGCACGAAATCAGTTCTACCGACGGCGAGGCGGACATGGCGGCGGCGGCTTACGGCTGCGAGTTAGCTGCGGTGCGGGCGAGGCAAAAACGGAGGCACAGCCGGCTGCAGAAGATGATGGCGAACGCGATGCTCACCTCGGTTTGGACAGGGATGAGGCGGAGGTGCAAGGCCGGCGGTGAGGGTGGTGATGGCGGCGGCGAGCTCCAGTGGCAAGCTAGGCGTTCCCGTGCGACCTGCGCACCAAAAACAAAACCAAGGAGAGCACCGCGAGCTGCAAACAAAGGCGAGCACGACGGTGGAGACCAATTTGAAAAAGAACCGACGACGGCGACAAATGATAGCGGCGGACTCGCGGCGGCACAGCTTGCCGTCCGCGAAGAAGACGATGGCCCGCGAGCTATCCGGGTTGTGCGGGGCTGAGTTTGCGGGCTTGGTGGGTGCGCAATAGCTAGGCGGAGCTGGTGGCGGTGATAATGGAGGCTGGGAGCTCCCGGCTGCGCTGCTGGCGAGCTCGACCCCCTTGGCAATGGCGGCGGCCAAACAGAGAAGATGGGAGAGGCGGCCACGGCGCTGTCCTTGTACGGATGGCTTCGCCAAAGAATGAACGACACGATGGCGACGACTAGGAGCAGTGGAAGTAGCTCCGTGGTGGCTTGGACGCGCCTGGAAGCTGATCGAAGGCCGTCGGCAGCGAAACTGGAGACGTCATTCGCGATTGGCACTATTTACAGAATTGCCACTGGAAGAAAAACGCAATTTACTCCAAAATTTTGAACTGAGCTCGAAAAATTCCAAAAACAAACCGTAGTTAATTTTTTATGCTCTACAATTTTCTCAACTGGAGGGTTTTCAAATTCTGAACAGAAATTTGAATTTTGAATCAAATTTGAAAAGGGGACAAAAACCCTAGAAACAAATATTTTGAATAACTTTTGATTTTTCAAAAGAACTTGAAAATCTTCAAATCTATGGAAGGATCATCTTTTCAAACCAAAGACACTTCATGAAAAGAGTTTTCTCAAAAGATGCATAATTTTTGAAATATGATTTTAAAATCAAAGGGGGACAATTTCTGGAAAATAGTCTTTTCAAATCCATTTGAAATTTTCTTTTGAAACTTGAAAAACTTTGAACACCAACATTGTTGCTCTCATCAAGACCCATAATTTTCCTTTTTGAACCAACCCTAAATTCTTTGTAGATTTTGAAATACAAAAAAGGGGATAAAATAGGGTTTTCTGAAAAACAGGGTTTTAAAAAGGAATTTGAGCTCGATTTAAATTACTTGGAAAAATTACATAACAAAAGACTTAAATAAACTCTAAGCATCATCATTTTATGTATAAGACAAAGCATCACATCAAAGACATTATTAAAACATGAATGCATTTATGCCATGATGCTCGATGATTATACTTTAACAAAGCTCTTAAACATGTTTTAGTTGTCATTAACATCTAGGATGTTACATTGGCGGACCCAACGGTAGGGCTGCTAGGGCCAGCAACAACTCTTTAATTTTTGGCCCATCAGACATCAGCCCACACATAGAAATAGTCTAATCAAGCCTAGAGTAAGGGAAACACATTCGTTCGGCTGCTTAATTCCTCGCCCCTCGACGCCACTCTTTCCTTGAGAATAGTTGTTCAGACTAAACGCGCACATACATATATATAATGTAGCTTTTGCTTTTTGGCCCCTAAAATTTGGCCCTAGTCATGGTCAAAACCTAGGTCTGCCACTGCATGGCAAGCTTTATGCAATACGACCACCCCGTCGTCTCGCTGCCCACGAGCTCGTCATCGCCGTTGTCTTCATCACCGGAGAACAGGTTAGTAGCACTGTTCAAGGTGGTGACTTGTTTTAGTGTGCCGCCGTCATCCACAGGTACCTCGCATTGTAAATGATGAATGTAATGAACTACTCTAATTTCCCTTAATGAAGCACGCGCTAAGCGCGATTTCGAAAAAAAAAACTGGAGCGCCGTTGGCACACGACGATAGCGCATGATAATGGACGTCCTCGTTTTCGTCAGCGTACTCGACTACTCGGGCATTGCAATCCACGTCCCGTCGCCGGCGCGCTCCAAGACGACCATCACCGGCTCCCCCTATAGTTTTCCAAACCGGCCGCTCGGCACGGCACGGGCACGAGAACGACCGGGCACGGCACGACGAGGCACGACACTATGCGGCACGGCAGCCCGCCGTGCTGTGCCTAATAGTGTTGCTGTGCCGAGATAGCCGCCCAGGCACGGCCCTATGGCCTGTCAGCCGTGCCGTGTCGTGCCGGTGGGCACGGCAGTCGCCAGGCCACACCGTGCCACCGGGCCAGCTTGAAGTCGTGAGCCGCATCGTCGTCGGGGGTCGCCGGCGCGTTCCCAGCCGCGTGCCGCACAGAGGTGCTACAGACGAGCGCTGTCGCTACCCACGCCGCATCGTTGTCATCGCGCAACGGGAGCTGCTCGCCACGTCGTTGTCGTCGTGTGTGTGCTCACGGCCAGAGCTGCTCGTCGTGCCGCCGCACGGAGGTGCCCAGGTCGCGTGCCGCCCGGAGGCGCCAGGACGAGCGCCGCCGTTGCGAGGACGCCGAGCGCAGGGAGCACCGGCCACGGCCAGCTGGAGATGGAGAATGGAGGTGGAGTGGGTGGGGAAGAAGAGAGTGGGAGGAGGTGACGGACGGAAGGCAAAGCCAGGAGTGACGGACGGGAGGCAAAGCCTTGAGCTACGATGGAAACGTGAGTTGAATTGGCAGCGGCTGAAGGTGGAAATGAGAGTGAAAGTTAAGGTTGGAGAGGGATAGATGATTTTATACTGTAATCTGACGGTTGTAGATCATCAGGAGTGAATCGGACGGCTGAAAATTCGTGCCGATGACGGGCCAGGCCAAATGTCGTGCCGTGCCCGTGTTGGCCCATGGGCCGAGTTGGCGGCCCAGGCATGGGGACGGGCCGTGCTAGGCACGGGCACGAGGTATGCGTGCCTGGGTCGTGCTTTCCCGGGCCGTGCCTTCCTGGGCCGTCGGGCCTGGCCCATCGGGAAAACTTTAGCTCCCCCACAGGAACACCGATTGTTGCTGAGGGCTAGGGCCGTTGGCTTCCATGGGTTTTTGATGTATTGACCTTTACAAGCAAGCACGGGTTTCTTAGGTGCACAGGCAAGGGAGCACACGAGATGAGATCGATGGATGAGCATGCAATCGGAGTCGGAGGCATAGGCTCATCAGTGTTAGGCCCTTTAGAATTTTGGGCCGTGCGTGAAGACTGCGGTATCGGGTGAGAGGGACCGATGTTGTGTGGCGGAAGCCGACAAGGGTACCGCCGCGTCCCACCGTGGTCTCGTCTCGTACGTCGACCTTAATGGTCTTCGGCGGCAGGGGCGTGCTTCCAATCTGGTCAGCCCTCACACAATACATGTTCACGCGTGAACGGCAATGACTGCATCTATTTTCTGATATTTACCACGTACGTATTTTGTCTTCTGCTTTTTTCTTTTCTTCGGTTTATTTATCGAAAATTTCGTCGTATTAGACTATTAGTGCATAGGCACGTGCGACACGCACGTGTCCACCCAAAGACAAATAGAAAAACAATAACTTCTATATAGATTAAATCCTAAATTCAATGACACTGGGCAGTAGGTATTCAGGTACCATTTAAATCTAGTTTCGTTTCAATGTTGCCTAATCAATATTTATTTTAGCTAGGGACTTGCTTCTATGCGCTGCTGAGCATCAACAGTAACTGGACGTGGACAAACCAAATGTGAGAAATTTATGTGCATGAGGGACCAATTAGTTTACAACCATATCACTATCTCTATGATTTTTTATTATGTCTAAACAACATACATGAAAAAAAAATCAGTTGTTTGGTATCTTACAACATCTAGAAGATCTTAATCTTCTATTCAAATACAAATGCAGGTCCATTGTAGTGGATACGAATAGGATCATATATAGTACATAGTCATGCATCAGCAGGTACCATATCAAAGTTTCCAAACTATTACATATCTGATCATTGTTGTTTCACCTATATGTATCTACACATGTGAATGCAAGTATGTAAAGAATTGGATCACTTATTCAGGTGTGTTGCAGCTATATCGGATATGTTCTAGGCATCAGCAAGAAAACTACAAAACAAAAAAATTGTGCTTGTTAGGCTTAGCTTGTGGCTGAAGTGCATCTGAAGTGATTAGAACTCCTTAATGACCATTGGAAATGGAACATTTGACGATGACCTTTTATATGAGAATATATTTGATATCTGAGTATAGCAAAACTATAATCACAAATTAAAATTAAAACTCATGAAAAAACTAAACCATCACGCTGAAAAAATTTTAATGCATGGAGTATTACGGTTTTTTTGACAACCCATGGAGTAGTACGTTGGTTCTCAAATATTAGTGTTGTCAAGTAGACTTTATAATTTGATTTGAAATTAATGCGAACCAAATGCACAATATAAATAACCTCAAAATAACCACAAGAGAAATAAATAAAATAATGTACATGTAGTTGGAGCTTTATTATTACTTCATATCACAACATTGTCCAACGAAAGGAACAGCTGCCTAAGAGCATCTCCAAAAGTTTGCTACTTTTAACTTGGCAAATCTTGTGATTTGCCAACTTTTAAAAAATTTACCAAGCTAAAAAAGTATCTCTCTGCGCGCATATATACGCGCGGAGCCGAGGGATGGCAAGTGGAGGAAGATGGCAAACAAGTTTAGCAAACTGTTGGAGAAGATTTTTTGCATGTTTTGCCATATTGTGAAGGATGATGACAAGTCATATAGCAAACTGTTGGAGATGCTCTAACCGATTGCATATTATAAAAATCTTCTATCCTAAAGAACCAATGCTTCTAACCAAGCAAAACACAAATAAGGCATCTTGCACTTTCCTCAATCACAAGGAAGTTTGCAGCGTTGCTAGCCAAGGCAAATTCAAGAAAAGAAGACCAAATCGCACTTTGTCACAAATTCATTGATTTTTGTGGTCACATATATCACGATGACCAGATAGCTAGCACACCTATGAGGATCTATTTGTTCAATAAGCAACTACTAATCAGAAAACACTGATATCAAATATCCATGCCATCTTTGGCCAATGGCTTCTTCCCATTAATGGGACAGCACACCTGTTGCAGCACAAGTACACAACAAAACTTAAAATGTCATCACTGGTAACACATCAAAGACATTATAAATGAATCTAAGAATTCGGACGCAGACATGCCTGATATTTTCACAAATAGCTCACGTGCAATCTTAGTTCCAATTTACAAACAACCATGACGTGGACTTACCAGCAGCAATGACATAGATAATGGTTCTTCTTCAGTTGTTGTGAATCAATTACATTCACGCCTTCTCGATCGACGTCTAGCAACTGTTGCACATTGGCTCTTGTGGTGCCAGCCGCACCCAGGGCAACCCAGGGGGCATGTTGCCCGGTCAACCATCACCATGGCAGCCACTGATCTCAAAAAGAGGGGAGGAGGTGTGCAGATATCATGAGGGTGCAGCAATCAATATACTCATTTCTTTGTTGCCGAGAATAAACGTGATTGAATCCTTACTTGTCATCGTTAGGTTTCTGATGGAAGGAGATTATGTGAGGAAGTCACGACATGCATGACAATGCAAAAAATCTGTACAAAAAGAAAATTGAGGGTACATGCCTCGGTGAGAAAAGTTTCTGTTGATCAATTCCCATTTCCGATTTGGGACGATCTGGCGGTTGACTCCATCGAACCGTCGCTCTATGCGCGTCCATACGGAGGGCGCCCACACCATTGCCTCGTCCATCCCGCTGAAGAACATGTCTGTGGCCGACAGCCGTGGCTCCCGGCGCGAAGCAGCTGGCCGTGACGCAACACACGAGTGCCCCTGATCAACCTCCGCCGGCTGTCGCATAGGTTCACTGCGAGGACACGGTCAAAGGCCTCGTTGGTGGTGTCTACCATGGAGGGTGTGTGCCGTCGAACACCCCGGCGTTGGTCACCAGGATGTGCGTCATTAATGGCGGCGCATAGGTAAGAGGCAGGGGTTCGAGGTTATGGGAAGGGATCATCGGTCTGTATGGCCACCGTATCGGGTAATCAAGAACATGATGGGTGTGAGCAGATCAAATGGTGGATTTGGATCGAGGAGGCGAGGGGGACCGGACGCGGAGAGTAGACATGGGGGGAGCGGTTGGCGGCATGGCCTTGAGGAGTGCGGAGTCATCGGGAAAGAGACAAACCGCAGCGGGCGGGTGTGGGTACATGCGGGGTCGCGTGGTGTAAAAAGAAAAGGCGAGCGAAGAGAGAAACACGCATGTTTCATATGTTCCTGCCATTCTGCTCTTCTGGGTCCACTCGCTAATGTAAGATGATTAGTGAGTGGATCCACTCGGATCAATGTAAGGTGGGTAGGATGTTCGTCAGTGACAATGGTTTTCAATTTCAAGGCTCTTTTATAGTATAGATATGTATGCCTGGGGTAGTAGCGCTCATGGCGCACATTTAACACGGGTTATACTCCTCAGCAGGGAATAATCTGGGTCATATGGGGCCCAAGGAGGAACCAATGCTGCCACCGCTGTCGTGGGTACGCTGCCTCCACCGCGACTCATTCTGGGACTTTAAGCCATCCTAAGGCGTGAAGCTCCTACAACTTGACCCGCTGAAAAGACTTGGCCAGGAAATTAGCGAGCTGGTCCTAAGTGCTGATGTAGTTGGCCTTGACACTCCTCTCGTCCAAGCAGGTCCAAGCAGCTCCTAATGAAGTGGTACTTGACCCGAATGTGTTTGCTGCGCTCATGAAAGATGGGACTCTTTGCCGAGGCCAAGGCAGACATGCTATCCACCCTGAGCTCCACTACTTAAGCGTCCCTATAAAAGATGGGACTCTTTGTCGAGGTCAAGGCAGCATCACCAGTAACCAAACTAGCCAAAGAGTCTGAGTAGAGGCGGAAGTGACAGCGACGTACTCTACCTCACAATTGGATAGAGCCACCACCTACTGCTTGACCGATTGTCAGAGCTTCTCAAGCATTTGTCAAGAAAGAACAGAGCCCCGCTCCTGCTCTTGCTTGTGTCATTGTCGTTTTATTAGGTGATGAAGTGGGCAGTGCCCTTAGACCGTCTACACCGAGCCGGGAACGCAAACGCAAACGTAAAAGCGTTTGCAGTCACGCAACAGCTGCAGTGGGAGACGGCACAACTTACGCAAGAGTTGCGTTCGGCCGGCGAAACACGGCAGTTGAGGGAGTACGGATTGAGACGGTAAAGGACACGTGGGCCCGCTGGAGGGGAGAGAGAAGGTAGAGAGAGAAAAACGGAGGAGGCCCGCTGGAGGAGAGAGAGAAGGCATAGAGAGAAGAAGAAGGTGGCCGGCACGGGGAAGGAGGCCTGCCGCCGCGCTGGCCAGCGAGGGAGGAGGGCCACCGCCGGTGCTGCCATGGCCTCCGCGCCCGCTCGCCGGCACGGGGAAGGAGAGCTGGGCGTGCTACGTCGGAGAGGAGCGGGGCGGGCCGCGGAGCAGAGGAGAAGGCCGCGCTACCACCTGCGAGGACGCCGGCGAACCCCACCTCCGCCAGGCCTCTGCTCCGCCGCCGCCCCATGCTCGCGCCACCCGCCGTGCATGGGCCGCCTCCGATGCCGGCCACCTCCACCGCGCGAGATCCATGGCCAGCGCGGGGAGGGAGGGAGGGGCCGCCGCGCGCCCTCGCCGGGCCTCGCAGGAGCCTCGCCGTGCCCGCCGGTGGAGGCCCGCCGCCGTGCTCGGCCCCGCCGCGAGCAGGGCGCCAGGCGGGAGGGGGCGCCATGGCCGCGCACAGGGAGGGCGCCGCCTCCGTGAGCTCCTAGGGGCCGTCGCCCCCCGGCGACCGCCCGCCGGTGAGGAGGCCCGCACGACCGGGAGGAGTAGGAGGGAGGGTCCGCGCCGAGGAAGCTCCGTGCGGTCCTCGTCCTCCTCGCCCGGGAAGAAAGGGATAGAGGAGAGAGAGAGAAGGGGGAGGGAGGAAGGGAAGGTGAGAGAAAAAAATAAAAAATAAACTGATGTGCAGGTCCCACATGATAGAGTAGAGATATAGAGTTCGCATGAGTGGAGAAGAAATTGGTATAGCGGAGGGAATCTTGATGACCAGGACAGAATATTCTTTATAGGGAAAGAAAATAGAGTTTCATGAGTGCGGATAGTCTTAGGTATAGGTAGTGCTAGCGGTAGTCGGAGGCACTCACGACGGAGCCTAGGATCTTCTTGATGACCTACCAATGGTCCGTCGCCAATCACGGCATGAACCGACTATCGTAGCAAATGCCAAGTCCTGCTGCATGTGGGTGAGGTAGCGAAGGCTGCCCACAATGCACTGGTAGGACATCTTGTTTCTGACAGTAGAGAAGCATGACACTTATTTCCAACAAAGTGAAAAGAATATCATCACAAGACCAAAATAATCTTTTGGTTTTATGTCTTTTATTTCCATCTACAAATTAATAATTTTGTTGCTTTCGAAAGTGTTGTACATTGCGAAGAAGATAGGATATGCTTGCAATTCCACTATAAGTAACATTGATGCTTGGCTTTAGTATTTTATGGTGTCGATCAATTATTATGTTTTGCCTTGATCAAGTGGTTAGTTATCTTCTGAGATTTTGCCACTAATTAACTTGACCAAGTAATTAACACTCTACATCCCCATGGCACGGCACTTTCAGAGGAGCAAATTCAAGATATCTTTACAACCCGTTTGGATGTTGGCATTGAGCATGGAATTGAGGAATTAGAATTGTATATCTTCAAATCGTGTTTGGATGGATCTTGAAATTTGACTCCCACTTCCAACTCAACGGTATTCTCACGACACGAAACAAGTAGAAGCAGCCCCCAATACTGACCAGTGTGGAGAGGGCCAACTCGCAAGCGCGGAGCACGCGGAGATCACGGGCGCATGGAGAGGGGGGACTCGCCGGCGCGGAGAGGGCGCGGCACGCCGGCACGGAGGAGGAGCGGCTCGCCGTCGCGGTGCCTTGCTGCTCTGGCGGATCTATGACGTGGAGGTGCGGAGCACTGGAGCTCGCTGGCGGGGTCGACGCCGCGGCCGCGCAATGCGAGTGTGGGACTCCGGTGCATGCTTTGTGGATCTGGGCTTGCCGGCGGGTGGGGATTCTGCAGGTTCATCGCACGTGGAGAGGGCAGGCTCCGCCGTGTGCGGAGACGAACCTCGCCGGCCGCGTGCGGAGCACTGGAATCACAGTCCAATACCATTGAAGCGTGGTATTGATTTGAAACCCAATTCCGATTTGAAACCCAATTCCGTTGACCCAATTTCAATCCAAACAGAATTTAGCATGGCATTCAGTGATGCAGGAGCAGGCTTTGCACGAGATTCAGCTACTCTCCAAAACAACCAAGGGAGAGCAACCTGCGGCAAGTGTGTGTGCGGAGGATTCGTCTCGAACTGTCTTTCCCCTTGCTACAGTGCGGAGAGGCGACTTCGAGGGTGACCGTCTTTCCCTTCGTCGATCCGCCTGCCCCCTCTCCTCTGGCGCCCCTGCCGGCGGCGGAGATGGGAGGGGTGCCCGGCTCCTTGGCGGGAGGGTGTGTTTAGGCTTAGGGCCTGGTGTTTTTGCCGTGCCGGTGGCGTCGTTCTCGCCGGCTAGGGTTAGGGTTTTCCGATGGGGTGGAGTATCCCGGCGGCTACTCTGTCAGGGTGCTGGCGGCGTGGCGGTCGTGTCATCGGCACCGTTGAATAAGCTTTCGTGGCCTCTTCCCTGCCCCCGTGCCGAGTTCCTCCGACGACATCGGCGAGGTCGCCGATGCCTGTACAGGAGTCCAAGGCCGGTAAGTCTTCATGTCTTCCAGATGACGATCCTACTGGCCCTTCTCTTCAAGGATGCTGTGGTGGCTGCGGGATCTTCGGCAAGATGGCGTGCGGATCGAGCTCCTGTTCCCTTCGGCGATAGCCAAGGGCGAGCTCCGGTCTGGGAGCAGAGGAGCCTGGGGTGCGTCCCCGACTGATGGTCCTCCAGCGATTTCATCTTTTGCGGCTCCTCTGAAAGCCTTTGTGCGATGGGGTGCCTTTTGCTCCAAGGGCGAATCCGCGTCTTCCCCAGCGACGGCGATCGGCGGGTTCACGGCGGCGTTCGGCGATTGCGAGGTCGGGATTCTGAGGATTGCACATGGTCCAGGGCCTACATTGTAATTTTTGGTTTTTCTAAGGGCCTTTGTGCAAAGTGGTTAGGGCAGCTGCCCATGTATCCTACTAGTACGTGTCTGTATTTCTACGTGTCCATGTACGTTTTCTTTATCTAGAAATACAGATATGAATTATCAAAAAAAAAGGGCGAGCAACCTTGTCTTATAGCATGGCAGTGTTGCTTCCAGAGCTGATAGATCAGAAGAATTGGAAGTCGACATGGACACAAGAGCTGGAGGAACAGAGGCTCAGAGTACTCCAAAATTTGTCTGTTTACAGGCCAAACTGGGAGATCCTAGCAGGAGTGAACCAGCTCCCAATTGCTTTAAGAAAGATCGTCAATAAGCTACACCGGCATGGACGTTCAACATCATCTTTTGCAAAGGTACCTTCCATAGTTGCCATCTTGTCAGAGTTTGACATGTTTAGGAAAGGGATACTTGATATTGGTGGCTTGAAAATGCTCGGAGATCTGCTCAAGATGAAGGATGCTGCTGTAAGGAAGGAGGCTGCTCTTGCTGTCCTTGCAATTTTCCCATTTGATAATGGCGATCGGTTGATAGAATGTCCCATGGTGAAGGATGAGATCATGATTTTGCTTGATAATAATTTCCCAAAAGGTCCACATGTTGTGCTTGCAATGCAAGAATACACTCAGAATGGCAAGGTACAGGCAGAGGGGATGTCTTACTAGTTCATCACTCGTACAATTTCTTGTTGGGAATGTGCTGAATCTTTAGCCAATTCCTGTGCCCCCTCTCCTTACAGGACGTCCTCAGCTTGCCGACGTCGACCAAAGTGATCTCCTGAAGAGAACGAGGCAGCGTGGGAAGGAGCTCGATATTTCTGCAACTCCGGATGACCAGTTTCTGGAGCGACCTAAGGCCCTTCTCCATATTATCAGGCAAGGAGTCCCAGCCGCACGAAACAATTCGGGGCAAACGGAGATGGACAAAGAACTCACTGCCTTCGGGAATGGATACCAGTCGTCTGCACTCGCAGAGCTCTAGCTTGTCAAGGTGCTTCGGGGCGTCTGGATGCTGACGGTTCAGCATCCATCTAGGATACATTGAACCGCAGTACCACCAGATACACAGCTGCACAAGATGCTCCGGCGGGCAAAGGCCCTCGAGCACCTCTGCCTCGACGTCTGGATGGTCGCCGTATATTTTGTCATTGAAGTCCAGCACCAGTACGTTGAGCCGCTTCTTGCGGAGTAGTTGGGCTTCAAGGGCTTCCTCTTTGCCTCCGACAGTTCCAAGACCAGATATTCTCAGGGTGCCTCCAAGACTGTTAAGGTATTTGAGCTGCTTTAACTCGTAGCCTGCTTCTTTCCCTACTCTGAAGTGTGGCATTGTTTGAAGTTGTGTCAGCCTGCCAATGTTGGGAAGGTTCAAGCTTGGATAGCAGTGTCGCAGATGGATGAGATCAGCCACATCTTCAGCACAGGATAATCTGAGGTCAGGAGCATCCAGGATCTGCATGTGGTAAAGCTTGCTGAATGTGCTTGGGATAATCAGGTTCACATTGTTGGTGGAACGAAACCGAAAATAACGTAGATGCTTCAACTGATCAATACATGATGGGACCGAGAACGATAGCTTATTATGGTACGGAAATAACTCTGACGATCAGGACACGCAGTTTCCTCAGTCTCATGAACATACTCTCAAAAATAACTTGGTTACAAAAGTCATTATACCCAGTGTGTGTAAAAGGTGGTGCTGCCAGCATTTTAGACATGCTCCCGCCCAACTCCTCAAGGATTAGGGTGCGAAGATTTGCCAAGTCCAGAATCCTCTCTATGATCCCTGCTCTGTCGTAGGTCTCAACGAATAGATGGCGGACATCTGACGGGATATCTTTTGGCAAGCCATTATTCACATCAATTCTGAAGAAGTCACTTCCGGCAACCCTTTCCATCAACTCATGCAGCAGATCATGAATTGTGAATTGCTCAGTACCAATAACCGTTCTATGCATTTGCAGGAACGAGAATGTTAGCAACTAACCGTTCTATGCATTTGCAGGAACGAGAATGTTAGCAACTCGTCAAAGTATCGGTTGCCTAATGTTTCCATGTCCTCCGACGCACCACTGGTCTTTATAAACCCTTGTGCTATCCACAGGTGAACCAACATGTCCCGTTTCAACATGTATCCTCTAGGAAACGTGCTGCAGTATTCAAAGCATCGCCTAATGTCTGTGCCGAGCTGCTGGTAGCTCCACCACAGTGCTCCCATGGTCTCATTCAGAACATCAAGGTTTGCTGTTCTTTCCCAGAAATCTAATGTTTTGTTCCTTTGAAGCCTTTTTGCCACCGTTACCGCTGCGATAGGTGATCTGTGGAGTTTTTCCACTATCCTTCTCCCAATTCTTTCATACTCAACATCATCATCAACTGAGCCTGGTTGTATAGCATGATGCATGAACAATGATAAGTAGTGGTCCTCTCCCAAATCTGGTATTGAAATTTGCTCCTGAGCACCTAGGGCTGCAGCTGCATCTTTTGTTTGAGATGTCACCAGGATTCTGCTTCCATGCTGACCAGCATTGACGGTGTCAAGAAAAATGTGCCACTCCTTCTGATTCCCATAATGGACCCAAAGATCATCCAACACCAACAAGAAGCATCTTCCTTTCAATTTTCCCTTCAACTCCTTGCATAAACTTTTAAGACCTTTGGTATCGGCCGGCCGGCTTTGCGAAATCTGTTCCAGCATATCACGAAATATATCATCCAGTCTGAATGTCTTCGACACATGAATGAACATTACCAGATTGAAATGGTTTCCTTCGGCCTCTTCATAGTCACAGACGTATTGCGCTAGGGTACTCTTCCCGGACCCTGCAATGCCATATATGCCGACCACAGAATAACACCTAATTGTACTTGAGCTTGCTGCTTCAGCATTTCGTCCCTTTCGAAGCAAACGACATATATGCTTACGCTCCTTCTCTCGACCAAATACATTCCGTTCAATGCTTCTGTACAAGTCTTCAATATCCTTCTGTATGCTGATGCTTTCCACGTCAGTATGCTTGACAGAAAGCTTGTTGCTGTTACTATGT
This sequence comes from Themeda triandra, assembly GCA_018135685.1. NCBI lineage: Eukaryota > Viridiplantae > Streptophyta > Magnoliopsida > Poales > Poaceae > Themeda > Themeda triandra. The sequence goes on from JAENPR010000023.1 coordinate 370,497, forward strand.
TGATTTAACAGATGCGATTTCTTTGAGAAATTGGCAATATATTCTATGTCCTCTATTCTTTCCCTCAAGCTCTTTTTATCGACATTTAGCAGGAAAGAATCTACTGCGCTGCAATCCTTCTGCAAGAAGAAAATATTAAATGATTATATGTCCTAGTCATGTTTGTAACGTTTCAGGGGGAAAGGTCTAAAATAAATACTGTCACTATTTTTTTGAGACCACGCCTAGGCGTGTATTTCAAAATACTGTCACTATAAAACGTCTTTTTTTGTTAGAGAATTGTCGAACGCCTAATGAGAGCCCTCCAACCTAGAACTACTGGGCTGAGCGAGGCCCAAAAGAGGGTGTTGGCCGGTTTCAACCAGTTCCAGCGCACTCCAAGGGGGTCACGTGCGCTAGGAGAAGTGGGCACTGACGCCCTTGCCTCCTTCACCCGAAAGAGATTAGATATTAAACTAGGAGATTTATTATGTTAGGAGTTTGGTTTGTGTTAGGAAAGGAGAATGCAATCTATGAGGACAAGCGCGGTTCCAGTGCGCTCCAAGGGGGGTCACGTGCGTTAGGAGAAGTGGGCACTGACGCCCTTGTCTCCTTCACCCGAAAGAGATTAGATATTAAACTAGGAGATTTATTATGTTAGGAGTTTGGTTTGTGTTAGGAAAGGAGAATGCAATCTGTAAGGGCAAGCACAATGTATAATGTCGATGTGAGTAATAAGATGGGAGCCAAGGTACAGGCGGCAGTAAGTATCAAACCACTTGCACAATTTCTACCTAGTAATAAGGAGCAAGTGGTGGCAGACTTGGTGGGTTGTTAGTGAGCGGAACTTCGGAAGTGATGCTGAGTGAAAAAAATATGAATTTTCTATTCCTTGTTCCCGGGTAGTAGTGCTACTACAAGATAGAGTTATTCTCTATTTTCTGTTTTCTCCACAATGTATCTACCTGGTAGTAAGGCCTTACTACCCCCTTCTACCTCTCCATTGCGGCTGCTCTAAGGATATCTCCCATCTGGCCTCCTCTATGTTTCCCTATAGGCCGAATCGAGGCCAAGTGGCAGGAGAGATGATGGAGGGGGCGAGAGAGGAGCCAGTTGCCAAGCGACCAGAGCTAGGATGTCGAGAGCAGGCCAAATGGTCAGATATGTGAGGGCTAGTGTGGGGCGCCACCCTTAGTCTTCTTCCACGACGACAGTGGTGCCCTGCAATTGGTGGGCGGTGCGGCCTCGACGGTAGCGAGGCAGGGCCAGGGAGGCACGCTGTGTCGTGCTAATGCACAACGCTCAACGGCAAGGAGTACATCGAGTGCGGTAGGGTTTCTAGAGATGTTTTTATCTGAAACACAATACATGGCCATCCGATTCGATCTAATGGCTAAGCATGTGGCGGGATTAGGTCGGGCTGAATCTAATTCTCATTTTGGAGCCCAACACATCCCAATGATCGTTTGTTTTCTCTTTCTCTATTTTCGATCCATATATGTTATATAATCCATGGATACCAAAGGGCACATCGAGGACGCGATTACACCAAGGGGCCAAAACTTGCTTCGGTCAGTGGTTGAGTTGATAGACCCGACTACTGGAGGGTGGGATGAACAGCTCGACAGAGATATCTTCTGGGAAGTTGATACTGGCTATCCCAGTACATGGAGGAATGCAGAATAGAGTAGCATGGCACTTTGATAAGAAGGGGCGGTTTTCAGTTAAAAGCGCATACAAGGTCTTCAATTCAGACTGGATCAGACGTAGCAGGAGTGGCGGTACATCTTCATCCAATCCAGATCATGAACTACAATCGATATGGTCTAAGATTTGGGATTTGCAGTGCGTCAACAAGGTCAAACACTTCATGTGGCGGTTCAGCCACAATAGCCACCCACTTCGGATGAATCTCAAGCGGAGGGGAATCCACCTGGATACACGTTGTGTCGTTTGTAACAGATTTGATGAGGACGGGGGACATTTGTTCTTCAAGTGTAAAAAATCGGTCAAAGTTTGGGAAGGATTGACTCTAGGACAGGAGAGACTAATGCTCATGAGCAAGACATCAGCTAGAGAAGTGACGGAGGCTGTCATGGCTATGAAAGATGAGAAGAAAATTCTTTGCTGCATCACTCTATGGTGGTTATGGTATGAGCGTAATAGAATCCGAGAAGGGGAACAGTGCAGGGATCCAGCGAACCTTGTGCACGGCATCCTGGCGACTGTGGCCGAGTGGAGAGGCACTGAAAGCTCCACCACACAAGCGCAACCTAGAGTTGAAAGGAGATGGGAAAAACCGATGGGAGATACAGTCAAGGTTAACTACGATGCTGCTTTTGACGCTGACACGTGAAATGGAGGCTGGGGCTGCATATTACGAGATGCTTCGGGTGATGCTGTTGGCGCTCATAGGGGAAGGATAGAGGTACTGTTGAATGCTCTACAAGGCGAACTCATTGCCTGTACTCAGGGTACCCAAGCAGCCATCTCGGCGGGCGTCGGTCATGTGATCATCGAAACGGATGCGCAACCTGTGGTTCAAGCCGTCTACACAGATGAGTATGCTCTCAGTGATGTCTTTTGTCTGGCCGAGGAGCTTCGAAGTCTTTTAGCTTGGAATTTTATTTCGTGGCGTATACAGCAACGCCCTAGAACATGTAATAAAGTAGCTCACGCCCTCGCGGCTTTGGGTAGTGTGTGTGATCCGGATGAGCCTACTATGTTGGCTTCCATACCGGCACAAGTTCAGTCTGTAATTGCCGATGATTCGGCTTTGTCTGAGTAATGGAATTCATATTTCCCTCAAAAAACATAAATTTCAAAAATGGGGTAAACATAATTTTTGAATAAACTAGAGTATCTAATCAATATTTTCAAAGATTTTCAAAGATGATTTGATACTTTACAATATTTTTTTCTAAAATTGTTTAGAGCCTCAAATATTCTTTTTAAGTTCTCTAATTTTGATTTTTTTAGATTTACAAAATGACCTATGATGTTGATATAGTCTACACCAAAGTTATTGGTCTTAACATGGTTAACGTCTTTGTATTTGACAACTTATTTATTCGATGTTGATTAGAAGCCCAATCTTTTTTCCTTTTTAAAAATCAAACAAATTGAATTTCAAGTATAACAATTTAAAACTAACGTTTTGGGCCTTTAAACAGCCCCATAATAAATATTATCACTACAAAGTTGTAGAACATGTTGAGACCTATAACTTTGGTGTAGACTACATCAACATCAAAGATCGTTTCAAATGAATATTTGAGCCACTAAAACATATTAAATAGAAAAGTTATCAACTATAAATCTGTTGATCATGTGTCGAGCTCCACAACTTTGATAGAAAATGTGTTCATGTGACTTCATATGAAAAAGTTGTACTTTTTATTTTATATATATAAGATAAAGAAAGACCAAATGATTGGTGAGCCCCACTGCAACATCAGCAAAACCACCCAAAAACCTAGTTTGAAATGGTCCAGTGGGCTTGATTTTAAAAGTTAACAGGGAGTATGTTGTCCGATAAAATCCGGAATTTTTGTTCATCTTTCAAAGATTTTCTATTTCTCTCATCTTCCACTTTTATGTGGTTTGATTTGTTTCAAGATTCAAGCTCGTTTCCTGTTCCCTTTGCCAAGCCCGGCTGCTACCGTTTCCGTCCCCCGGCTGCTCCTCGCTGGTTTGCCGAGCCCGGCGGCGGCGCCTGCACCAGCGCCCGTTTCCCCTCTCCCGGCTGCTCCTCGCTGGTGAGCTCTTCTCTCCCTCTGTGTCTCCTCATCGTGTTTTCTGAATCCTGTTTTGCACTCGGATCTGGTGGCACTCGGGGGTCTGCCGAAGGTGATGCCTCTGTGTTCCCATATCTGCGCGCCGAGAGGAGTTGCGCAGGGGCATTGGTGGTGGCCGGTGTCGGTTACCGCCGGGGGGAGGGGGTGGCGTGGGGTAGGGTTGGAGGAGGCGTTGGTGGTGGCCGGTGGTGGCTACCGCGGCGAGAGGAGCTGCATAGGACGATGGATGCATTGTTCTTCGTTGGTTCGTGTAGCATGGAATTGTTCGTACCTAGTTTAATTTGGTCTGTGTGAATTTTGAGATCAAATCATGTATTCTGGAGTCAGATTTTCGCTGATTTCTGGTGCCACCCTCTAGTGTTGTTTTTCTGTTTGTGTTCATCTATTGCAGCTTCGTTGTCGACGAGTCCAGATGAAGGCAGCCTCTCTGCCTGGTTATTCATGTAGGAGTCATATGGAAATGCTACTCTGTGTGTGTGTATGGGTGTCTCTATCTGTGTTTGTGGGTGTGTGGCACTGGTACATTTAAGCTTAGGATTCTCCCTCAATCTATATGTTTCTGTCATTCAATTCTATTTTGTTTCTCTCTCTGTCTCTCTAAGTGTCTCCCTCTATGTGTGTGTGTGACAGCTGTACTGTGGCTTTTTTCTTCCCTGTCTCTTTTTCATTCTTTGTTTTTTTAGTCATTAAGTTTCAGTCTTTTTGTTTCAGTTTTCAGTCATTGTGTTCAGTTTTGTCATTTGTGTGTCATATCAGTATTTAAGATATGAGTCTCAGTTATTTTTAGTTTTGAGTCTTTTTCTTCATTCAAAGTTTCAGTCCTATCAGTAGTTTAGTTTAAGTCTATGTTTCAGTCATAGTTTCAAACCTGCTACTGGAAGCCATTTAGAAAAAGAAATGCTACTTCAGAAACGTGAAAAAAAGGAAAAGTAAACATGTCTTTCTTTGTTTCAGGGTTGTGGCGAGCAAGGATTCTGTGTGCTTTGAGTTTTCAGTTTCAGCTTTCATATAATAATGTTTTGTGCCCGCTGCAGGTGCTCAAAACCTGTTTTATGAGGATTATGAAGGTGATAGGGTGCTGATTGGTGATGTCCCCTGGGGTAAGTGTTCCTCCTTGTAAGCATTTGAGCGATACATCAAACTGTGTATATGGATAGTAAAAAATATAGATGTGCTAAAATCTGAGCCTTCAATCCTGTACTCTTTGTCTTGCTTGATCTTGTATTAATAATTCTTCTAAATAATTGTTTCTGCAAGGAGGATGATAGAGTTGTAATTCTTTGTGGAATGTGGTCGCTGTGGCTTAGCCGGAATGACCGAAGACATGGTAAAGTTCCCAATGATCCAGGCATAGCAGTGGAATTGGCTCTGGTGGCATGTGCTCAGCTCTCCACTCCCATTCGCAGCAGGCCGAGATGGCTGCCAGCGGAGCAAGACACCTTGAAACTAAATATAGATGGGGCCTTTTCGCAAGAGTCCTGCACGGGCGCAACGGGGCCGTGCTACGGGGCAGCGATGGATGCTTTCGAGCAGCTTTAGCTCGTTGGGTGAACTCGGTAGATTCAGCTCTCCTGGCGGAAGCAGAGGCACTCATGGAGAGAGTGCAGCTAATTCCAGAAGGTACGCAAGAGAAGATAGTTGTTGAATCTGATTCCTTGGAGCTGGTTTCGTTATGGCAAAATAGAGGAACCAACGTTCAGAAATTGCTGCAATCATGGACGATGTCCAGGAGCTAGTGCCGGTCTTTACTTCTTTTGAAATTCGCCATGTGGTCTGATCCTCTTCTTGCAACGTTGCCTGCTTCCAGATTGTAATAATAATGACTCTATTTGAGTAATGAAGCGTTTGTTCCAAATTTTTTTTTTTTCCAGAATTAGTGTCGTACAGGTGCTTGTTTCCTTCTTTTCAGCATTTTTATCTTTGGTGATGTGGCAGTTTCTGATTTGTTGAGAAAAACGGAAGACAACAGAGACAGAAATCTTCTAAAAAAATGTGGAAGATAACCTCCCAAAAATCTTGTGGAAGATGTGTAGGTACAATGACTACTTCAGAAGGAGAATCGGACTTTACTCTAAATCATCATACATGTAGTAGTGTCTTCTACAACATAAAAGTATGCAAGTAAAATATTTTAACAACTAGTCCAAAGGTTTCTTTCTCATTCTTTTTCCTATCTTATAAACGAACATAGTAATGTTCCAACATCCATATTACAGTTGATTAGGGCACGGACATGCTAAACATAATTAGCTAGGCACCTCCCAAAAAAAGAACAAATTATTTTGACTAACATATTAAAATGACAACACGGAATCAGGTAGTACCTGATTAGTTTTGATGCCAATAGCTTCATGCAACCAGTTCCGGTAGATGTGTGCTGACCGAAAGCAGCTTTGGACGAGGTGCCTGAACCAGCACCAGCCACGGAGACTGTGAACAACGGAAACAGAGGTTGTCGCGTCGGAGATGGGCAGGACCGCCGCCCCTGTAGGTGATCTGCATAGGGTGGCGCCTCTGAATTGCCGATACCATCCGAGCGCGCATTGCACTACCAGAGCTTGGGTCGTGTCTTGTGGACGTGCAGGTCCTGGGCAGCTGCTGCCACCAACTTGAGCGTCGTCGTCCCCGCTGATCACTCTCCTCTCGATACGATGATACTCGATAAGATCAAGTATATCCTCGGCTTCATAAAGTGCAGACTTGAGATCTTTCGTCAGTTGCTCGAGTGTCATCAGGTCAGACTCAGACCCCTTCTCCTGAGCTGCTCGCAGCATCCTCTGCTCCTCGGCATTTCTCAGGGTCAACTTCAGATCTGGGATAGTGTGGACCTCCAGATCCCGGAGCTTTCTTGACGTGTCATAAGCGGGGCATGAAAAGAGCTTGTTGAGGAGCAAGCTGATGAGGGGTGACAGCAGCCATCCCATCACAATAACACCCCAGCCAACCCCTGCAGCAATCCATGTTGTGTATCCCATGGAATGCTAGTTGTTCTTACTTCTTTGCTTCCAAAGAGGACGCGGGAAGCAGGAGGGAAGACTAAAGTTGGTGTATGGGGCTTCCTATAGCTCACAGACGTGGGCTTGCTTTGTTTGAACTTTGGAGCCAAGGTATATGGTGAGCTAGCTAACCACTCCAATGTTTAAGCAGCGTGCAGCGACTAAATTGTACGTATAGTTAGGACAGTCCCTGTGTACGACCTCCGCTTCTAGCCACGCAAGCCTCGCCGCCGTTTTCTTTCTGACGCTCATTTGTTTTAGGCTCTGCTTAGTGCTTACCATGGGTTGCTTTGTTTGGACCTATTCATATGTGTGCGTGTATTTTTTTTGCCTCCCATCTTCGATATACTCCAAATCGTACGACGTAAAAAAACTTAAAGGAACCCATTTTTTATTATATTATAATAACCATTAGAGTGGTATATAAGTATAACAATATACTTTATGTTCCATAAAAAAACACGTGCTCATTTTAATTTAGTATAGTAAGATTTGGAGTTTTTTTAAGACCATACCGTAGCATGTATTTCATTAAACATAAAGCGTTTAGGCTTAGTAACACCCTGGTTACCAAGATCTACACCTATCATCAAACACGTGAATGATTACATGATTAAAACTATTTTGCTATCAAATGGAGTCCAAATCTCCCGCCCAGGTCACCTCATCTACCAACCCGTCCAGGTTCAGGTCCATGGCAATGATGTCGAACCCGCCGTTGAGGAGGATCTGCAAACACCGTTGCTTGTTCTCCGACATGTCACCTCAAAATGTGACCTGAACTTCTGCTCAATGTCCTGATCAGGCTTGTTTTCTTGAACTTCGAACCCCAACTTCCTTAGAAGGACCCTTTGCATTTGCCACACACGGCCAGGCCACGATACAACTGCTTCGCCTAAGGGAGTGGACGGACACCGGCGTCCGGAGCACCTTAGCTTTGGACCGGCATGGATGAGCGGCATAGTCAATGGGAGATAGATCTCTGCCTCAATCTCCTCCTGCACAGAAAGTGGCATGGCAGCATCCGCCAGTGCATCGTCCTCTGAAGAGGACCAACTGGCGAAGTCGATAGTTCCGACGACGGTGCTGGAGAGACTGACGGTGACCCATCAGGTTGTAGGTCAGGCGCTAGTGAGTGAGGATCCGATGCTAGATGGCGTGGGGAGGCAGCGGCTGGGGCGGATCTGGGCTGGGAAGGTTCCTGCGAGGAGCGGATTAGGAAGGGGTGCAACGGGTCATGAGAGTTGGGGTCGAGGACCTCCATCTTTGCCCTTTAGATTCGGAGTACTTCAAAATAAGTATATAAACATACCCAATTAATAAATGAGTATGTGTTCATATATAGGGTGGTATTCCCTCCGTCCCAAAATAAGTGTCGTTTTGGGTTTTCATGCCACAAGTTTGACTCAATTTATAGAAAATATGTGAAACATTTATATCTCCAAATATTTTTGTTAAAAAACTAGACTTAAAGATCTTTTCAATAATACTAATTACTTAGCATAAATATTAATATATTTTAATATATAATTGTCGGTAGTTTTTTCTCGGGAAGCGAGAACGACACTTATTTTGGGACACAGGGAGTATATCAAAGACGGTAGATGTTTGCAGAAGGGGACGTTTGACAAAAGGTATCTACATCTAGTAAATGGAACTGTTCACTTAGTGCATTACAATGAGTATGCAGTCACTGAGTTAAGAGCAACTCCAATAGTTTGACAAAAGAACTTGGCATCCTAGGATTTTTGACAAAATCATAAAATTGAGCCTCCAACAAGTTGACAAAACTAGTTGGCAAATTGGGTAACTTGGCATCCTAGGACCTTCCACGTGCATATTTTCGCCGGCTCGGTCGCTTGGCATCGCGTGTTACCCAATTGGCCAACTAGTTTTGCCAACTTGTTAGAGGCTCAATTTTATGATTTTGGCAAAAAATCCTAAGATGCCAAGTCTTTAAAGCCCAAATAGCAAACTGTTAGAGAAGGCCTCTTTTTTACTTGGCATTTGGCTTTGAGACTGGACAAAACTATAGATTTGTCAAGTGAATTTTAGCAAACTGTTGGAGTTGCTCTAAGGATGGTTACATTGGAGATGCATAATCGTACTCATTGCACACTGGAGGAGTTCCATTTATCCTCGGATGGAAAATAAATCAGATATGTGTGAGATTGCAAGAACTCTAAGGTTGTGGTTTATGGGTTCCAGCAGGTGAACTCATTCGAAAGTTACTAGCTAAGGGAAGTGATTATGAAAAGTATCTTGCAAAGGGAAGGCACTCAAATCTTAATTGTAGCCAAAGTGCAAGGCTAGCTGCTAAGACGGTTGCAAAATCTAATAGTTGAAGATGCAAAGATACTACATGTTAGAAGAAAGAAGAAGTGATGGGACTGAACACGTAGTACCAGCAACAACCAGGTGCAGCTCTAAGGTTGTATAGACCTATGTGATGAAGGTGATGAGATTAATCAAACCCCACAACAAAGCAGCTCTCAGGTAAAAGGTTGAAGCACTTTAGTCTAGATACTAACACGCCAATTGTGGTGATGTGCATGAGCCCCCTATAATGGGGACACTCCCAAGATGAGAGTATAAAAAGAAGAAGAAGAAGCTAACTTGGAGTGAAGTCTCAGGGAGGCATAATTATTACAAAGGATTAGAGTCAAAATGGACATTATTATATGAAAGCTTAAACCGTACTTGCAATAAGACTCAAGAGAGGTGGGAAAGTGAGAGACAGGAAAATAATTTTTTTCATAATATATACTCCCTCCATCCCAAATTATAAGTCATTATAAGAATCTTGAAGAATCAAAACATCTCAAATTTAACAGAATTTATATAACAATGTAATAATATTTATGATGCCAACTAAGTATCATTAGATTATTTATTACTTATGTTTTCATTATATACCTATTTGATATCATAAATAAATCTTTGTAGTTTTCTCTATAATTTTAGTCAAACTTAAAATATTTTGACTCTCTAAGATTCTTGGAATAACGCTCATAACTTATAGTTTGAAATAGAGGGAGTATACAATATGTTTTTCTCTTATGAAAGCAAAACTGTATGGACAGGTCAGGAGCTTGCATAAAAAAACATATACTTGTACAACCTATACAAAAAGCTAGACAAAGCTAGCAAGGCAACTGAGCAAAGAAAGCAAATAAATATGTATATATAGGTACTATAAAATAAGTGAAGTAGAAGAGGAAGCTATAGCGACTGGCTTTTAGTTATGTAAGTTGTTAGTATCACATATCAAACTGAAGAATGCGATTTTGTCGGAGACACAGGCTCCGAATGACTCTCTAGTCATGATAAGTTACTCTATCTCGAGAGGAAGTTACTCGTACGTTGCCACGGACGACTAATCTAGCTGAAATTAGTATACTAACAGGAAAGTGCCAAAAGGCTTTTAAAAAAGAATTTGCCCAACATTATTCAGAATCACCCATGCATTGTGGCATTGACAGTCTAGTCGTCGTATTCCAATTTTCACTGCGTCATTACTGCGTGCTTAGCAGCGACCGCAAGTTATTGGATCCCAAATTCCCAACCACCCCCAATTCATCAGCGGATTTCCGCGTCAAGATACGAGACAGCGATCGCATCATCAGCAGGATCCAGTATACGTCGCATAAGGATTTAGGATACGTCACTTCGATGAGCCTGGGAGTAGTCATCACCTGCGGGAACGCAGCCGCTCAATCGCATCGCACGGATATGCGTCACTACTACACGATGGTGCGTGATCATTTTTATACATGCATGATTGACACGCTGTTCCCAGATGATATGTCTGACTTTGCCTTCTCTGAGATATCTCTGAGATGCAAGCAAATTCACCTATAACTGTGTGTGGCCGTAGAGATCGGAAGTATTATTTTTTGTTCTAATAAAAAGACTTGGTCATGAGCCTGCGGCATCAAGGATGAGATCGCTCGGCGTCGCACGAATCTGCCGGGGACAGAGAAGCAACGCTTTGAAATGAGGAGTCCAAACCTTAAAGCAAAATTGGTTTGGGCCTCGATGGATAAATGGGTAGACTGTATTTAGAGAGTGGACAGGCAGAGAGCCCCTCTTCTGAAAATGGTTTGTATTTTTATAGATGGAGACGCTAAGGAGCCCGCCTTTGTTAATATCATTTCTAGAGATGGACTGTCTTCGTATAAATGAGTAAAATGCCTCTACCAAACTATTTTAGGAGACACATAGAATTTTTGTTCCCTCAGAAAAATAAAAATGATTGTCTGCTAAGTCTTTTTTTTTTTTTCAAAAACAAAAGGTAGAACTATAACACGTGCAATGCGGCCCAACCCCTAAAGTGGAATAAATTGGCCAACCGAGGCCTAGACCAAAGACACCGTGGCCAGCCAAGTGGGCTCCTGCGGCGTGGCGTGCGCCAGGCGCCACCACCGCCACACGTCGACCATGACGCCGCCGCATCTGCAGGACTGCCATGCATCAGGTGAAATTAGGAAAATAATAAAATAGAGAGAGGAGTATGCGTAGGATCTCGGGATTGCTTAGCATACAAGTCCAATCAGGAATACATATTTAGGAATTGTAATCAGATTGTTTTAAGCAATAAAGAAGGGGTCTTCCCTATTTGGCTCTCTCTATCTTGCTCTCACGCCTCCGTCCCCACGCCTCGCGCGCCGCCGCCCCTGGTTAGGCCCCTGATAGCTGGTATCAGAGGTCCGGCTCGATCCTACGCCACTACCGTGGCCGCCCTGACCACAAATGCATGGAGATGCTTCAATCTTTCATCAACAGCTTCAACACCAAAGTTGACAGGATACATCACCAATTAGTCAACACCAAACTAGAACCATTAGGATCGCCACAGGCAAAATATACCTCCAAAGTAAGATTACTGACCCCAATTCCTCTAGCTCACCATAGACCGTGAATGAGGTCTCCAATACCTTGTTCCCGACAATGGAGATACCAGCAGCAACCAATCCGGCGTCTCCAGAGGCGCCCAAATCATCACCTCCACAAAACCCTACTCCGACGCAGCACGACGACGACCAACTCAGCAACATGCCACACATACCAAGACAGCTAGCTGCGACAACACTCCTGACAACACTAACATACAACGAGACATTAGATCCTTGACCATAGGTTGCAAGGATGCACATCCTCTTTAACTTACATCACATGGAGCCATCTGATCAGGTACTATATGTTGCCTTTCACCTTACTGATGCAACACAGCTTTGGTACATCAGGAACCACCATGATATACCTCCAACAGATTGGACGGGATTCCAGGATGCCCTGCTTAACGAATTCAGCCATCTGACACAAAAACATCAGAACGAGCTTGCACCTCCAACATTCATAGGGTCACTGGAGGATTACATCAACGACTATTGGGCCTATGTCACACGCATTAATCTCAATGGTGTTCCCCACCAAGTCAGCCTCTTCATCCTCGGTCTGCTGATGTGCCTTCTGGAACTGATGCAACCACAGTTTCCACGGCAGCATCAAGCAGTCTTGCTCGACAATTGGAACTAGCCATAGTAGCATACATTCCACCACCTCCAATAATTGTCATCGACGATCAGAACCAGGACGAATCAAATAAAGGAGGAAACTATGAAATCCAAGATGTTAATCATGATTTAGCTCTGCACATCACCAGCATAATCATATCATTTGCCGTGCATCACAGCTTTGACATGCAATTCATCTTGATGCTTGATTATGCTTGGACTGCTTGTGTTTAGGATAAAGTAATGCAAGTGTTTGATGATTGACCACTAAAATAATCTAGACATGATTAGGACACCAAAAGAACCTAGGGTTACGTTAACAACTTTGGTTAATCTTGCTTCTACGCGTGTTAATCATGGTAGGCCTATAAAAGTGCTTGCTTTGACCGTTTCAAAAGAGCTAGATAGGAACTTTGCATGATGATGCGCCTTAAACCTTTTCTGAGTAGAATTTTATAAGGATAAAAAGTCCCAATACTCACTTTCCATGAAAATGAGTGCAAGATTTCCAAAACGGCAGAAAAAGACTGATTTGGGGGCTGTTTTTCTATTTTAGGGAATTTTAGAAGTATTTTGATTTGGAATTTTATATCTCCAAATCTAGTGGGAATCTGACCAAACTCCTCTTAGACCAAATAATCTACTCTTCAAGAGGAGTAACTTTCATGTAGAAAGTTTATTCTAATTCTGCTTAGTTTAGGAGATAGATGGCGCCAAAGTTTGTTTAACGTGGAGTGAAAACACCATTTCTGTGATGGTCGGTCAACAGCCGTCACGAAAATGGCGAAGTCGAAAAATATCCCACCGGCCAGGGCAGAGAGTTTTGGCCGCGTGTCCCCCACGCGTCGCCGCGGCTCTGCCCGCCTGACGCCGTCGCCTTGAAGGGGGATGGGAGCCGGCCTTCTCCCCCATCACTCTCTCTCTCGCCTCACTCCTCCTCTTGCTCACTCTCTCCCGGACTCCTCCTCCCTCCCGCGACCGAAGCCGGGCGCCGCCGCCATGGCCGCCGCCACGGCGAGCTCCGCACAGCGCCACCGCACCGCTCTATCCTCGCAGCTCGAGCTCGCGCAGCGCCGAGCCAGCCCAGCCGCACCACCTCCGCATCGCCTCGCGCGCTTCATCTTCACCACCAGCACAGCACCGGCCACCGCCGTTCCAAAATCGCGTCGCCACACCCATCACCGTCGCCGCACCACTGCACTGCCATCGCGCCCTGTTAGCTCACCGCCACGGCCACGCCATTGCACAGCACCGCACGCGCGCTAGCCACGGGGCGAGCCCGAGCTGCCTCGGCCTCGCATGACCGGCGAAGTACCGCCATGGCTAGCAGCGGCAGCCGCCACCACTGCGCACCGCTACGTCGCCCGTCGCAGCCCAATTGGTAAGAACCAGCAGGTGCGCTACGCGCCCCTGGAGCTCCGCCGCCTCTCGCCGGTGCCGGAGAACGGCCATAGCGGGCGGAACCGTGAGATTTGGATGATGGGCTTGTATTGCCATGTGTATCCTACTTTAATTTTTATAGGATTTTAGGATGTGCCTAGCTGTGGGTTGCTGTTCAACCCATAGGTGGTTAATTTAGAGTCGATTCCAGAATGCCATGCCTAACCTAATGATAGGTTGGTTTTCTGGGAAACTTGTCTTCATATGATAGGTATCTGATTAGTGTATCCATCTACTGTTGAAAGTTGGTGGTCATTGGATCAATAATCTAGGAGTTATAGCTGTTGCAATTTGGTTGGCAGAAATGTTCCAATGCTGTTTTGTCAGGACCCAGACCTGATGTTCTCTATTTTAGGCTTAGTTAACTTGAGAATTAGGCTCTGATGTCTTGAGATGATTTATGGGAAATTTTATAAGCTTTCCAGAGTGTCCTCTTTTGTGTCCATAGGATTTATAAATCTATAGTTATGATTTATTTACTAGACTGCCAGTTGTAGGTCTAAATGTTAGTGAAGCTTGAATGAGTGTTGCATGTATGTAGAGCTTAATGCTAATGGCTTATATGGATCATGCAATGTATGATTGATTGTTAATTAGTGTGCCATGATGATTGGGTTAGGATGATTGGATAAGTATAGATCTTTGGTTTTACTGGCTTGTTTGCTAGTGATAGGTGTAGCCAATTAAATAAGCTATTCACCTATGAGCGTCTATCACCCTTGATCATCCATGATCATGCATACACCAACAATCACGCATTCATACATATGCATATACATCATTCCAGGATCGCGTGTAGAACATTCAGCATGAAGTCAAGGATCCAGAAGGACAAGTCGCGAAACGGAGATTCGCACGAGAAGTGATCAAGAACCAGGAACCCGACATGGAATAGTCGAGTACCTGGGGCTCTAACCTCGATCTACTAAATAAGGCAAGCCCCGGAGCATCTCTCCTATGTTTGCAAATATCACTTGCGTCCTTTTATATGTTTACTGCATTAAGTTATAGGAGTTGCCTGGAACCCTTGCTGCATATTATCTATTCCTTGTCCACTTAAAATATCCTTACCTTGTTAGGTGCAGGACCGATATTAATGCTTAGCCTTGCTTAATTAACATCGGTAGAAGTGGGTGATTTCCAGTCACCTACATATTAGGGTGATAAATATAATTTGGCAAGATGATCATGATGGATATAACCATGTATGTTGGATAAACTGAGACCGGACGGGATGTGGGGCAACAAGACATGGGTCTTGTGTGCTTGTAGTTCCCATCTGTGTCGATTAAGGACCGATCATTGTCGGCCCTCAAGTCATGTTGAACGCAGCCCCACATTTAGTTGGTATCATGGAACCGCGAAGCCTAGTAGTTCTGTTTGGGCCGGTGACCGAAATGTAGGCAAGAACACCGAAGTTTGGGGGAGTGGTAGAGGTTTGAGTGTACCACGGGCAAGAATGTTCTGAGCTACCTGGCGTCGTCCCGTGGGCAGACATGTCTTGATGCATCCTGGCACCGGATAACCTCTAGGTGTAGAATTTGTCCATAGCGGTCCCACGACTTTACCCGAACAGTACCAACGGTGACCTATCACTCACTTTGGCCAGTGAGTGGGGTTTGTGTGGGGCATAAATCGCTAGCTGGTTAGTAACCGGTTCGAATCGCCATCACTCCTGGATAGTGAGTACTTGACTTGAGCTTCGACCTCGTAGTAATGCTACTATGGAACAAGAGATCTTGGTTATGTGGATGATGTTGGATAATGCCAAATGGACTGGGTTACTATTGATTGCTTATAATAACTCAAGTGATTGCTGTTAGCATAGGTGCTCACCTAGCATAAACAGGTTATAATGATAAGCTATGCAAGAATAAAATGAAAGGTTCATACTTATACATATCTATAATATGATAACTTGTGCTTTTCGCAAATGAGTCAGCTAGTCCACGCCATGCATTCCACCCCAAAGCGTCCTTATTTTCTGGTTTAAGACGGGTAAGTCTAGCTGAGTACCCACGTACTCAGGGTTTTATTCCCACTTGTTGCAGATCGAAGACTTTTGGGGTGGCAACAAGATGGACCTGTATCCCACTAGGGAGAAAATAGACTTTGGGCAAAGTCAACTCTTATACCTCATCTACATGCTTTTGATGGAGTCGACCTTGAGCTGGCACAGTATTTAAAATGTAGGTGTGAGTGTAATTTCAGGAATATCTACTTTCGCTATTTAGTTGAAAAGTCTAAGTTGTAATAATATGTTATTTGATACATGTGGTGTAATTATTTTATTTGTAAGCTGTTGATCAAGTGAATGGGAACTGCTGAACTTATGATTCGGGTGTTATGTTGTTCGAGATCCTTCGAGATTTCGCAGACTACCGGGCTAATATGATTGCGGTTTACTACTTAAGCTGCCACGGTGGCTCGATTAGTAAACAATAATTATGTTAGTTGGTCGGTTCTGTTACAGATGGCATCAGCTCCATGGTTCAGCACTTACTGTTCACTTGAGTGTTTAAAAACAAAAGGATTTGTTTTACAAAACTATTTGCCAACTTATAGTTATATAGGTGATTGAAAACTATGAGTTCAAACTAAAGTGTGCCAGTGGTCGTATCCTATATGCCCAGTTAAGGACTACTAGGTGGCTAACTAACAGGCTAAATTTGGGATATTGCATCATATTTTCTTTTGTCGCGCTCATACACGACAGATATGTATGGGGGCCATTCACTTGAATGATTATGTTTGGTTTCATACTCCTCTACGCTATGGTAAGTTCGTTCAATGCCAAGGTAAGGGGAGTTGTGAGAGCACGATCGGATACACTGCCGATCTAGGGGAGTGCTTATATGGCACTGGATTATTTACATGTTCCACACATGTTTATATGAAAATGTCCCATGTGTGGGATGTCGTCTTCTGATGATGAATTGGTTAGCGTCCGCCTATATGCAGGAATATTGGGGGTATTCCTGTGTGGAGAGGGGTGTGGAATAGGAGTTGTTTGTATTCAGAGCTTTGACCTTATTCCTAAGGTGCCGAGTTTTTACGTCGCTTGCATTCATATGTGGGTTTGGGCTGAAATGGAATCTTCTGCAGGTACACTAACCACGCAAGTTCGTATAGTTCGACTAGTTTCCGTTATATGAGAGTCGTATGTATGCCACCGCTTAAAACGCTAGAATCTATTGTTTTCTAGGTTGTGAGGACGTACGGAACGTGCATGCATCATGTCACATGATCATTTCATGGGTGTAACACTATTTCTTTCCTTATAAATGAATACTTCTCTTTCGATAAAAATTAACCAATATAACCTTCATCTCGTGAGAGTTGTAATTCGGTTGTACCAATGGCACGATTGAAGTACATCAAATCCAAGTCAATCAAAGCAGAAGCTCTACAACATCAGCTTGCCACTTGTGAGCCATACGGAATCAAGAAGTTTCGACGGAATTTGGAATGCCATCCCTTTTTATGATGAGTTCGGCACTATGTGGATTACACCACGGGTAAAGAACCTCGCTATCAGTGGAGCAAGAAAATGGGAGGCCAACGCCTGAGTTTACTTCCTGTTGAAGTTGTGATTCCCGCCAAGAGCGAGGATGAGTCACTTCAGTGTGGCCGCCGCTTTATCGCTCGAGGCAGGAACCCTCCGGAAGGTGCGAATAAAGTTGTTTATAGAGCTATGAGGGAATTGCTTAAGAGATGTCCAGATGGAGTTGCTCGTGCCAATACGAGTGTGTTTCCTAAGGGTAGTCCATACCATGTCGTGTGGCGCCAGATTGGTGAGACTGCACTTGCTGGTGGTACGGATGAGGCTGAGTTAGCAATGGTATGATAGCAGTGCGATGTCTGCCGTGATAAAGAGCTACTCTTGTTTTGAGAGTGCATTGGAGTCTCTTAATCATGAGTCTGTTTATGTCACCTCTGAGCAGAAATAGGTGATGAAGGCATACGAAGAGAACGTAAAGAGAGTGATTGTGTTGTTTGCGCAAATAACGCTTCCCAAGGAACGAGCTAGGCAACAAGAGAATGTTGCCATGCATGAAGCCTTTGCATCGCAAAGTTAGTTTTGGATCTATCTGCCCTACTTGGTCAGTGGCAACATGCCTTGGTACAGTTGTGCAATATCAGAATGAATTTTGAAACGAGGTATATCGCCCGGGGAATCGGTGATCCTGTTGGACGCCACCAATGGAGTTTTACAAGGAGTTCAACAGTGGGTGTACAATCAACTTCAACTCAATCCTCCTAGAGTGGCTGATCTAGAAGAAGCCCAGGATGTGCCTAACATCGACGACACTGATGATGGAAAAGCGAGTGGTGCTGAGAACATGGTCCATGACCATGTGGAATAGGCCTAGTGGCAAATCTCTCGTAGGGTTAAATGCTTTGTTTCGTTAGGCCATGCGTAACAGCAAGTAAATTCTAAGTAACCGGCACAATGATATGTTGTTAGGTGAGCTTGTCTGTAGTGGCGTATTGGATTGATGTGTCTGTTCCGAGTAGTATGCCGAAAGAAGTATGTTGGGCCGCTAGCATTAAGAACTAGAATTTTGACATTGCTCTAATTCTGTTCGATCTTGTTTTCGTGAATTCGCTCTGTATCTCCTCGGCCTATGACAACATGATGGCGTCGACGTTATGTAGTCACATGCCTAGGCCAGTTGGAGGTGAAAATTCCTATTAATCTTCCTCTACGAATGGTACGCTAATAGCATATGTATCATATGCTATGTTCATTTTAGAGATACCCCTTGCTATTTCTGAGTTCTAAACTTATTCATCGTCCCTGACCTCGTCCTGTGAGCATTGCTCAGTTGCACAAGATGTCCATGTATACGTCTCGAATATAGTATGTGGACTATCATATCGTCCATCATCTTGGTAATGTCGTCTCGATTAAAGTTGTTATAGTGCCGCACGGAAACCTAGAGCCACCATGTGAACCGCGGCACATGGGCGTGCATACTGGTAACCATGACTGGTATTGTAATTCTTGATCGTGACCAAGATCTTAGTCAAGTCAGTCTAAAGCTTCGATTGTGCGACCCTTCTTGGCCAGCCATTAAATCCCACCTTGCCAATGAAATCCAGAGTACCTCAAGATTGTGTTATCCGAAATTTGCTAACATTGTGCCTGCTAGCGAGATTCATCATTGCCATTACGACAATGGGTTGTTCCTCGCAAAACTCTTCATGATGATAGAGCCTAAGTATGTATAGTACACGCTCGCTTGGATATTAGACGACCCTCGAGAACATAGTTGTGTTAATGGGAGCCTGATAACCTCACACCCACCCGGTGCGATCGTTTCGTCCCTTCTTCAGCAATAGGAGGTGTCTCGCTAATCGACCTGCGATCATACGTATATTATACGCCTACCTATTGGGACATCTTATCAGAGTGGCGCATCAAAAAAAATTTGTGGTAATGGTTATCAACCGCTGCCATGGTTAGTTTGTATATTTTCTTGTGAGAGGTTTTAGCTAAACGGTATGGAAGCTTTTCCTAGTTTGACTCGTATATAGAACATGATGATGTCGGTAGCCTCACCCTGCGTGGGAATATTGCAACCAGTATTTCCATGATCTATGGGTTGTGGGACAAATCTGGACGTTTGGGGAGAATTACCCCTGACTACGCTAGTTCTTCCTGGTACGCCTTGTATCGGGAAGGTTCAGACATTAGGTATCAGATGTATCTGAGCATACGCCGTGTTAAACCATCCGGTTCTCCTTCCTTGCTATCCTTTAACCCTATAGTTATCCTCGATTAACCGCTTTTGTCTTGCACGCAATACCTATTCGTGCAGGAACCTATCTTGTTGCGTGAAATTGCATTCCGATTGGAAAAATCTATAGTGGTGTCATGGCTAATAACTGGTGGTGCCGTGACGAAACTGAGAGCACCCTGTGGCCGCGGACATATAATGCTGCTCGGCACGCGCAGGTATCATGGTTAATAAACCTCAACCCATTATGGAGATTACATCGACGTGCTATTTTACTTAACTCCACTTAGAATCCTTGTGCCCCTTCGTCATCCGGTCAACGGCAACTTGAACTTGATGAGGTTTTCTCACTTGTTGGGTGACGAAAGGTGGCTCGACTAGAGCAAACCACTAACTATCACTTGCTAGACCATGAGAGATAGTAACCCGGGGACTCAATCGAGAGTTTCTTCGGAAAGTTGTACTATCTCACATAGAACGTGTATATCTCTCCCTATGGTTTCTACGTAGATACGCCATATTCGTGTTGGATGAGCATTGGATGAACGCCGAGCTAAGAGAGATCTTTACTTCCTTAGTGGCTGTTTGTCCCTTCTTATACTTCACCGGTAATGCCTATATATCGGCTTTAATCGCGACCATTGTAAAGCTTTTAACGCGAAAGGGCAACTTATCAGTGAAATTATGAGAGGTTACTCTCCAGCCCGAACGTAGACAACTAACTAACCAAATGTTTGCGATTGACTTGCATATTCTTGAGAATGGCCGTAGTAGATCTGTCTATCGAGTAGACGATGATACGAAACCAGCTTTTCTACCCTTTGAGTCGAAGTTAACTATGAGGTAGATGTTAAGCTTCGTAGTAGGTCCGTTGTTCTTAAAACAAAATGATAGCTTTTGGTGATCTTTTATAAGATAAATAACCCTGCGTCCAAGCCAAGAGCTTTGAGAGCGAAGTACGAATAATGTCGGATGAGCTCTTGATCATGTCTAGTTGTTTCTTTACTCATAGTGGAATCACTCTTGCCGACACGAGTGTCAGAGTAGTTGGATGCAGTCAGCATGGTTTAATTGGATATAAGATTATGCCAATCAGCGAAATGAATCCATAGTACCCCTTATCGAGAAGTTGGAATTCTTTTAAGGGGGTTAGACCTTTTAATGTCCTATAAAGTACTCCTTCTTTATGGGAAATCAAAGGAGAAAAATTCATCGGGTGAAAGCCTTAATTGAGTAGTCTCGATAGATAATCTGACAAATGCCATATCCTTGGACATTCATTTTGTGGTACTCAACTGTCAACTGTCCATCTACAAGAAGCTAATGTGTCCTACTAATAAAACGAAGTCTCTACACCGAAATGGGTAGTGGTAGTTTCAATGAGAAGATTTGGATATCCTTGACCTAAGAACTTTGACTTCTACATGGGAAGATTTGGATATCTTTGACCTAAGAACTTTGACTTCTACATGTAAAGGTTAAATTTTCTTGGTTCAAACGATTCATATTGGCATGTTAATAGCCAGTGTTCCTATGAAGGGTTGTGCCAATATTGAACTTGTATGGACACAAGTCCTATGTTGCCACCTCGAAAGTGAGTTACATGGTTTCTGTTTTGTGGAATCTACGCTCTGTTTCTTAGTGGTAAACACCATGGATTTTTGAAGCACCTTTTGATGTATTTGATGATGCGAATAGCAGATTGCCTCTCAAGTAACCCTCGGCAATTTCCAATTGGGTAGTTGATTGGTCATACTACATGATGATCTACCCTAATGGGATGTAGTCCCAGGTTTTGTGTGAATGCCTATCATGCTATTCTTTGTCATCTTCATACTTCAGATTGACATAGTAATGGTAGCCCCACCTTAGAAGAAGGCATGTCGGTTACAAGTTATTCTTGAAGACACTCGCTAGGGAGTGAGTATGGGTTAACCGACGAGTCAGAGCTGAAGGATAGATTACTTTACTCATTTGGCAATCCTTGCCAATGAAGCTACGTATCCACCATTTGCACCAAATGTTCGGTATTTTGCGAAGAATGGATCAGTTGGTGCAGTAATTTGGATTCCATCGAGGTTGCCTATGTTTGGTATGCCTCTTGAGCGGAATGTGACCTTGTTGGGTATCCAATGTCATAACCAGAGTGAACTAGTTTATCTTTGATGAAACAGTATCATGTCTCTGGAACACGACATCGGAGCCGGCATGTTATACTCGGAGATGCTTTGGATCTTAGGCACTGAGATCATGTAACTTGGAATGGAATCACTTGGCTGTGACAAGTAATGAGAAGTTTCTAGATAAACATGATGGCAGTGGTAAAGCATGAAAGTTCGTTATGTGAGGTATCATTTTTCGAAAACTAATCTACTTCCATCAAATCTCGGGACGAGATTTCTTTTAAGGGGGTTAGGCTGTGACATCCAGGATGTTAATCATGATTTAGCTCTGCACATCACCAGCATAATCATATCATTTGCAGTGCATCACAGCTTTGACATGCAATTCATCTTGATGCTTGATTATGCTTGGATTGCTTGTGTTTAGGATAAAGTAATACAAGTGTTTGATGATTAACCACTAAAATAATCTAGACATGATTAGGACACCAAAAGAACCTAGGGTGTTTTGGCAGCGTGTTCCCCACGCGTCGCCGCGGCTCTGCCCGCCTGACGCCATCGCCTTGAAGGGGGATGGGAGCCGGCCTTCTCCCCCATCACTCTCTCTCGCCTCACTCCTCCTCTTGCTCTCTCTCTCTCTCTCCCGGGCTCCTCCTCCCTCCCGCGACCGAAGTCGGGCGCCGCCGCCATGGCCGCCGCCACGGCGAGCTCCGCACAGCGCCACCGCACCGCTCTATCCTCGCAGCTCGAGCTCGCACAGCGGCGAGCCAGCCCAGCCGTGCCACCTCCGCATCGCCTCGCGCGCTTCATCTTCACCACCAGCACAGCGCCGGCCACCACCGTTCCGAAATC
The DNA here is from genome assembly GCA_018135685.1 of Themeda triandra. Classification (NCBI taxonomy): domain Eukaryota; kingdom Viridiplantae; phylum Streptophyta; class Magnoliopsida; order Poales; family Poaceae; genus Themeda; species Themeda triandra. Next base: position 392,944 of record JAENPR010000023.1, read on the forward strand.
ACGTCGCTACACCCATCACCGTCGCCGCGCCACTGCACTGCCGTTGCGCCCTGTTATCTCACCACCACGGCCACGCCATTGCGCAGCACCACACGCGCGCTAGCCATGGGGCGAGCCCGAGCTGCCTCGGCCCCGCATGACCGGCGAAGTACCGCCATGGCTAGCAGCAGCAGCCGCCACCACTGCGCACCGCTACGTCGCCCGTCGCAGCCCAATTGGTAAGCACCAGTGGGTGCGCTACGCGCCTGTCGACGAAATATCGGCGATAGTCCGACCAGGGGTATGCCCTGACCGGTAATGGATTGGCGGAAGGCGCACGAGATTGCGAGCAAGACGTAAACAGGGAGCAATCACACGAGGTTTACCCAGGTTCAGGCCGCAAGGATGCGTAAAACCCTAGTCCTGCTCTCTGTTTCGATTATGATGTAGATGTATGAGTCTGTGCGTTATGCCAGATTCTATCCTCTGGCATGGGGGTCCTTGCTCTCCTTATATATCGCGGGGAGCAAGGTTACAAGTCGGAGCTAGCCTATCTGGTACTAAGTTTATATACTTTACAAGTCTAAACTTTTCTATCTCGCTAGGTCTTGTCCTCCTTGTCGGTCTTCGATATTCTTGCTGTTTTAGGTTGTCCGACCCGGCCCGAGCCGATCGGTCTTGAAGCTTGATGGGCCGGCCTGGTGATAGCATGTCGGCCCAAACTAGGCCGTGAGGGTATATGGAGTTTATACCTCCACAGCTAGTCCCCGAGCATCATGGATCTTGAGGGAAAAAACACCGTCTTGCTTGGTTGAGTGAGAAAGGGTGGTCGGACACATGTTCGACATGTGGTCCGAGCAGGGCTGGAGGACCGTCTAATGCTTCCGACCACACTTTGCTTACACTTGGTTGACGTTTTCGGTTTTGACCGAAAGATTTATGATGCTCCTGAAAAGAAAAAAGAATTTTGAAAGGGTCCCAAATCTGGAGACGTGGGCCCTCATTAGTGTGTGATGCCTGCCATCACATGGTATCTGTCGTGATTGGTCGTTGCCTTAGCTTAGTTTTGAAACTAAACTCTTTGTAAAGAGAAAGGATCAGCCGAGTCATGCAAATGACGTGGGCCCACGTAGTCCCCGAGGTTGCCGTAAGATAGTATATGTTGCGGCAAGCTCTAAAAGAAGGATCTAGCCCATGTCACCTCTCGGGTGACGTGGGCCCACGTAGTCCCCGAGCCCGAGATGAGGTGGAACACGTTATGTCGGGTCTAAAAAGAAGACAACCGATCATTATATCATGCTTTATGTGTTTCCGACCACTCTTTGAGTGAGACCGAGCGAGCCAAATTTCATTTGGGCTGGTCGGTTTGAACCATGCCATAACTTTGTCATGATTAAGTTAAGATAGCTTTGCTACTTAACTCGTCCCCGTAAGTGTGAGACCATGGTTTTGAATCTAAACCCATGAAAATAGCTTTGCTATTTGTGTGCCGAATAACCAAGTATCATTGGCGAAAAAATCCCAGCTCGAGTTTGTCGGATTGTGTGGGTTGAATTGTTGATGCTATCGTAACTTTGTTACGGCGGGTTGGAACGCTTCTTCGAGTTGTTGCTGCAAAGAGAAAATTTGGTATGAGTGTGAATGTTTTGATGAGGTATGCTGAATCTTATTGATTTGATATAATCTATGACACGAAGTTGTATCGGGATGTATTATTTAAGAATGGTCTTGGTAATCGCCTCTCCTTAGAGTTAATCGGTCCTCGAGGTGTGTAGATGACCTATAGTGAATAGCGCGTTGCCGAATCACTTAGGGCCCTATTTCCGTTGGAAGCGACCATTTGTCATCCCCGTGTTGTATAGCGTTGGAGCTGTGAACACGTAGCGGGATTGATCGAGAGACAAGTGCATGCCGATTGTTTTTGTTGGGGGGTGACGTACTTGGCCATTTGGTACAAAGAAAAGAGGATGTTTTTAGCTTTGTAAATATGTGTTGAACGTACTTTGAAGTAGTTCGTGTAAAGAAATCTTTTGTGAAAAAAGATTGGTGAGGGCGTGTATGTTAGATTAGGAGAGCACTTATCTGTATTTTGCTGTGAGCCACCGTCTTCCCGTGGTGGATTTTGATCATGCCTTTGTTCCTGAAAGAATGGTTATGTGGTGTGTAAGATTTATCATGCAGAAGGCTAAGTTATGCTTGTTATAGAATTAGAAGAAAAAATTGCCAGCAACACTAGTCTCTTTCTCATTCAAGAGCCGACCAGGCCTTAGGGATTAGATGATCCTAAACAAACAGCACGGTGCCAGAGTGTTTGGAGCCCTTTTCTTTTGGGAGCGACCGCTGGCCCACTCTGTGTTGTTTGAGCGTGGTGCTGTTAACACGTAGCGAGTGAGACCGAGACGGTGCGTTCCGGCTTGCTTCGTGTTTGAGAAAAAAGATTTGTGAAGAACTGGTTTTCCAAAGTGTGGTCTTTTGAAATGGATGGATAAATAAAATAGAAAATTTATTAGAAATATTGGATACTTATCTTTCGTCCATCGTGTCACGTCGTGATCGCCTGTGGAGCGAAAGAATATTCGTTTGCTGATGCAACCGTACATCAGCAACCGGCCTGTCACGTCCTTCTGGTATGCACCTTTGGACTCCGGTCGGGTCAATTCTCTTTTTTGGCGTGGGATTGAGATGTCAGTGACTCAATCGCTCCAACTCTCTGGCAGCGGGAGTCAGCGAGCACGCGGGGGGTTCCCGAGGTGGGGGGAACGTATAAATGCTCGTCGTTTTGGTGGAGCGGTTTTCGTCGCTTCGTGCTCTCGGGGAACGAGAGGGCCGCGGTGTTTTGATTACCCACAATCCCATCGGTTGCCTTCTCGAATCCTCCAATCTCTTCTATAAATTGGCGCCTGCGCTGAGAACTTTTCTATCCGCAGCGCATTTTCTGTTCTTGCTCCTCTCCTTCTGCCCTCCAAATTTAGGGTTTTAGATTGCATTCGCTCGTCGCCGCCATCTAGATGGACCGCCGCCATGGTAAGCCGCGGAGGAGGTGAGGCCGCGGAGGAGGTGAGCTTGGATTGGAGTTTTTCCTTGATTAATCTTGGGGTTTTCTTCTTTTGGTGTAACCGCTATTTTTCGTTCACAATGTAGGTACACCCTCCTGACCATTGGAGGTGCGGCGGGCACCTCCCCGCCGCGGCGCCGCCGAGGCGGCGAGGAGGGCGGCGAAGGAGCCGCGGGATGTGCCGGAGGCGCGGCCCCGAGCGGGTGGCTCCGGTCGTGGAGGCCGGAGCCGCGTTGCTGCGGCGGAGCAGCGGCTCCGTCGCGGCGGAGGAGGGCGCGGCGGAAGAGGCGGCGGTGGCCGCCGGTGTCTCCACGCCGCGTTCGGCGAGCGCAGCGTTTGCCGAACTCCCGGCGTCGCGCTCGACCGCTGTAGGGCGGAGCTGGAGCACGTCCGGGATCTCTATTCCGAGGCCACCAAGCAACTGGGGCAGGCGGAGGCGAACGCCGACCTGTTCCTGAAGGCGCTCTCCTCCGCCCAGGAGGAGCTGGAGGCGGAGAAGCCGCGGGCCGCCGACTTCGACGCCGAAGCCAACGCCGCCGTCAATGAGGCGGCGGACGAGAGGCTGGCCCGCAAGGTCCAAGTGGATACGCTGCTTCGGCAACGCGAGGCTGCTGACATCAAGGTCGGCGGTAAGTATCGTGTTCTTTATTGTTCATATTCTCTGAATTGTGCTTGCCTTGGCGTTTTAATCTTTTACTCTATTTTTGCAGAGCCGACGACGGCAGCCGGAGCAGGCTGCGCAGGAGGCCGCGCATGCCGCGGCGGATGCGGTGAACGCCCAGGGCGGCGATGTCATCGCGCGGTAGGCGGCGATCCCCGGCCAAATGGCCACGGTGGCGGTTTACGGCATCCGCCATGGTGCCTCCGCCGCTTATGCCACCGTCGACGCCATCTCCGGCGTTGATGTCCGTGGCATGGAGTTGTCGGTGGCGGCGTATGACGCCGTGGAGGGCGGCGCCGTCGAGTTCGCCGGGGCAGCGGAGGCCGTCGTTGCCGCGACTCCTGTCGACCTGGTGGTCGGCAAGCTTTTCGGGGATGACTAGATTGCTTGGATGCAATCGGTCCCCGTTTGTAAAAATTTTTATATTTTTAATGAAAGAATTGGATCTTTTGAGATGTGTCTTGTGCCGGAATCCTTCGAGATTCCTTTTATTTATCTCTTTATTTTGATCTGTTTTATGACTTTGTCATGTTTATGCCGTAGGATTTTGTTTCGGGATTTGGAATCCTCTGTTTAGAGAATGTCGTAACGCGTCGATCGAGGGATGATTTTCCTTTGAATGACAAGAAAAATTCATGTGCTCAAGTGTTTGACACGAAGAACTTGATTTCTCATTATAAAATAGTACACATTAGATTGCTTTTTTGTCATTAGAATGACTTACAACGATGTGTACGATCGACGCTAACTTAAACCTTAAAAGGAAATCGCCTAAAAAGAAAACTTGTGCCGATAAAAGAGGAGGACGTATCTCTCATTCTTTTTAGTTTTCCGGCTCGCTTCTCCTTCTTCCAAGTCGTGAATCATGACCGGATCTTCTTCGGTGCGAGTAGTAGGTCGTCATCGTCCAAGACTTGATCGTCTCGGCGTCGGGCGTGGTCGGATATACTTATCCCGTTCCAAGTAGTATTGAGATTGTCCTTTTTTGGAAAAGGCACATCTGTAAAGGAATCTAAGGAGCTTGAGTTTTTCTCAAACTGGCTTCCTTTTTGAACTACTTCGTACCACTCGCCGTTGATAAACATGCCTTCTGATGTTTTGCGCCCTGGTGATCGAACTGTTCTGATGCGCCGAAGATTGGCTGGGTTTATTGGATTAGGGAATATGTGCTCGGTGTGCGGAGGTATCCCGTCCTCAGGAGGAGTTGGACTGGGGAGCCTCCAGTTTGGTTCTCTGGTCTGCAAATTGTCCAAGAAGGGAGTGATGAAACTATTACGGTTTGTTTGAACAGACGGAACCACTCGTCGAGGAGGAGGGCTCCGAGCACGTTTGTATACAGTAGTCGTCTGTATGGGTTGGGTACAACAACGAGGCTCATCTATGTTAGGTGAATCCCTCGTGTCATCCCTTAATGGGTTCATGCCAAAACTGCGGCGATTTTCTCTGATTGCTGCCATGTGTTTTTGGCGCTCTTCCCTTCGTTTTCTTTCTACTTCTTGGTGTCGGTCAGCAAGTGCCCTGGCCCTGTGTGCTGACGCGCTTGTCATTGAGGGAGACTGAGTTGATCATGCTCGTGGCCGTTCTGCTCTTTGCTCCGTTGTACCTGATGTTGCCATGGCAGTCAATATCTCTTGCCGTCGTCTTTCCCTCCGTTGTTCATCCCTTTGGGACTGGTCGCCATGACGAAGGGCGGCAGCTAGCTCAGTACGTTCTGCAAACAACCGAGCGTTGGATGTGTTGTTTTGTGGGGATCGTTCTTGCTGCGTTGCCGTAGTAGGTGCAGTTGGCGGGTTCCGACCAGATCGTCGAATTTCTCGCTGGCGTCGCCGTCGTTCGTTGCGACGGGCGTTTCGCGCTATTTATCTTGTTGACGCGTAACTCCGACTAGGTACATCGTGTCGGGTAGTTTGTGTCGTCGAACCGGACCGCCGTTGTTCCGTGAGGCTTGTTGTGAAGTCCTCTCTTTCGGATCTTGAATATCGGCTAAGATTCTCGCCGTATATTGCTCGACCGGCCTCTCCGACCACCGCGTACGATGATCGGCCGTGGTCGGAGCCGCGTGAGTTTCGCCGCCATCCGCCGTGTATGGTTGCCACGAGGATTTGTTGGAACGCGTCGTTGTAGATTCACCGGCTGAAAACGTGGCCGCTCGGAGCGCCCAAAAGTGACTCTACGATGGTTGTTCGCGCCGTGTCGATGGATTAGGAATTCGTTGTTGTCGCGCGAGTTGTAGATCGCGCCTGACGCGTCGTCGGAGCGACTCGAAGTTGGCATGGGTTTTGATCAACCTCATGTCTTGTTGATGGATCAAACGGAGCAGATCCGTATTGCTGACATGCCTCCTTTGGTTAGGACCGGTCGGAGGTGTTGACGCCGTGCCGTCAACTATCGGTGGTGGATTGGTTGGGACTGCAATGGTGGTCACCAGGATGAGTTGGATCTGGTTTGGAGCAGCCACCATTGTTGGTGCCATTGTCGGCGTGATAGCCGGAGGCGTGAGAGTTGTAGTAGCGTTCTTGCCGAGTTGGAAGTCCAGTGAACGTTCCGAAGTTGAAGGTGAGGCCGGCTTCGAAAGTCATGGAAGCCGGGAAGGAAACCATCTTGATCGACGTGAAATCTCGGTGCGCACCCCCTACCCGGGCGCGCCACCTGTCGACGAAATATCGGCGATAGTCCGACCGGGGTATGCCCCGACCGGTAATGGATTGGCGGAAGGCGCACGAGATTGCGAGCAAGACGTAAACGGGGAGCAATCACACGAGGTTTACCTAGGTTCGGGCCGCAAGGATGCGTAAAACCCTAGTCCCGCTCTCTGTTTCGATTATGATGTGGATGTATGAGTCCGTGCGTTATGCCGATTCTCGTCCTCGGCATGGGGTCCTTGCTCTCCTTATATATCGCGGGGAGCAAGGTTACAAGTCGGAGCTAGCCTATCGGTACTAAGTTTATATACTTTACAAGTCTAAACTTTCCTATCTCGGCTAGGTCTTGTCCTCCTTGTCGGTCTTCGATATTCTTGCTGTTTTAGGGTGTCCGGCCCGGCGAGCCGATCGGTCTTGAAGCTTGATGGGCCGGCCTGGTGATAGCATGTCGGCCCAAACTAGGCCGTGAGGGTATATGGAGTTTATACCTCCACAGCGCCCCTGGAGCTTCGCCGCCTCTCGCCGGTGCCGGAGAACGGCCATAGCGGCCGGAACCGCGAGCGCCGCCGGCCATCCTCTTCTTCCCGCCCAAGGACCTCTGTCCTAGAATTAGGACAAGGTCAGGGGCCGAGTTGCAAAGTTGCCAGACTCAAGGGTTTCCAGATCCGGGCCTAGGAAATTAAGGAAAAGCTCGGGGTCCGTTATGAAAAGTGCTTGTCCTATTCGGTTTAATAAAAAGGTTTTCCAGAAATTGATTTAAACCTTGCAAAATTCATATATGGAGCTAGGGTGGTCCAAATGGAATGATTCAAGTTGCAGTATTTCTCTTATTATATGAGCTATGCATAGAAAATATGAGTTGCCATGTTTGAGATACTTTTATTTTGAGTTTAGAATTAATTCTTGAAATGCTTGTAATCTTAGGAAATGCATAGTAATTCATAGGTTGATCTGAAAAATATGGTTCTTATTTTGTTAGCCTTGTATTGTCATGCTTTATCTATGATAATTATACCATGCATGCCTTCTGTGTAAGATTATGAAGTTATAGTTCAAGTGGTCTCATTGCTTGTTTCTTGAGATAATTCATAAATGATATATAGAGGCCTAGTTTGGAGTTGATAATTTTTGTAGGCCCATTATATGCCAGTAGGTAGCTCTGTATGTGATTTATTTCATGGTTTGATCAAGTTGGTAATACAAAGTATTTTTAGGTCCTCCAAATAGAGTGAAATTTGGCTGATGGGCTTGTATTGCCATGTGTATCCTACTGTAGTTTTTATAGGATTTTAGGATGTGCCTAGCTGTGGGTTGCTGTTCAACCCATAGGTGGTTAATTTAGAGTTGATTCCAGAATGCCATGCCTAACCTAATGATAGGTTGGTTTTCTGGGAAACTTGTCTTCATATGATAGGTAGCACCATCTACTGTTGAAATTTGGTGGTCATTGGATCAATAATCTAGGAGTTATAGCTGTTGCAATTTGGTTGGCAGAAATGTTCCAATGCTGTTTTGTCAGGACCCAGACCTGATATTCTCTGCTTTAGGCCTAGTTAACTTGAGAATTAGGCTCTGATGTCTTGAGATGATTTATGGGAATTTTTATAAGCTTTCCAGAGTGTCCTCTTTTGTGTCCATAGGATTTATAAATCTACAGCTATGATTTATTTACTAGACTGCCAGTTGTAGGTCTAAATGCTAGTGAAGCTTGAATGAGTGTTGCATGTATGTAGAGCTTAATGCTAATGGCTTATATGGATCATGCAGTGTATGATTGATTGTTAATTAGTGTGCCATGATGATTGGGTTAGGATGATTGGATAAGTATATGTCTTTGGCTTTACTGGCTTGTTTGCTAGTGATAGGTGTAGCCGATTAAATAAGCTATTCACCTATGAGCGTCTATCACCATTGATCATCCATGATCATGCATACACCAACAATCACGCATTCATACATATGCATATACATCATTCCAGGATCGCGTGTAGAACATTCGGCATGAAGTCAAGGATCCAGAAGGACATGTCGCGAAACGTAGATCCGCTCGAGAAGTGATCAAGAACTAGGAACCCGACATGGAATAGTCGAGTACCTGGGGCTCTAACCTCGATCTACTAAATAAGGCAAGCCCCGGAGCATCTCTCCTATGTTTGCAAATATCACTTGCATCCTTTTATATGTTTACTGCATTAAGTTATAGGAGTTGCCTGGAACCCTTGCTGCATATTATCTATTCCTTATCCACTTAAAATATCCTTACCTTGTTAGGTGCAGGACCGATATTAATGCTTAGCCTTGCTTAATTAAGATCGGTAGAAGTGGGTGATTTCCAGTCACCTACACCTTAGGGTGATAAATATAATTTGGCAAGATGATCATGATGGATATAACCATGTATGTTGGATAAACTAAGACCGGACGGGACGTGGGGCAACAAGACATGGGTCTTGTGTGCTTGTAGTTCCCGTCTGTGTCGATTAAGGACCGATCGTTGTCGGCCCTCAAGTCATGTTGAACGCAGCCCCATATTTAGTTGGTATCATGGAACCGCGAAGCCTAGTAGTTCTGTTTGGGCCGGTGACCGAAATGTAGGCAAGAACACTGAAGTTTGGGGGAGTGGTAGAGGCCCGAGTGTACCATGGGCAAGAATGTTCTGAGCTACCTGGCGTCGTCCCATGGGCAGACATGTCTGGATGCATCCTAGCACCGGATAACCTCTGGGTGTAGACTTGTCCATAGGGGTCCCGTGACTTTACCCGAACAGTACCAACGGTGACCTATCACTCACTTTGGCCAGTGAGTGGGGTTTGTGTGGGGCATAAATCGCTAGCTGGTTAGTAACCGATTCGAATCGCCATCACTCCTGGATAGTGAGTACTTGACTTGAGCTTCGACCTCGTAGTAATGCTAATATGGAACAAGAGATCTTGGTTATGTGGATGATGTTGGATAATGCCAGATGGACTGGGTTACTATTGATTGCTTATAATAACTCAAGTGATTGCTGTTAGCATAGGTGCTCACCTAGCATAAACAGGTTATAATGATAAGCTATGCAAGAATAAAATGAAAGGTTCATACTTATACATATCTATAATATGATAACTTGTGCTTTTCGCAAATGAGTCAGCTAGTCCACTATAAGGCCATGCATTCCACCCCAAAGCGTCCTTATTTTCTGGTTTAAGACGGGTAAGTCTAGCTGAGTACCCACGTACTCAGGGTTTTATTCCCACTTGTTGCAGATCGAAGACTTTTGGGGTGGCAACAAGATGGACCTGTATCCCACTATGGAGAAAATAGACTTTGGGCAAAGTCAACTCTTATACCTCATCTACATGCTTTTGATGGAGTCGACCTTGAGCTGGCACAGTATTTAAAATGTAGGTGTGAGTGTAATTTCAAGAATATCTACTTTCGCTATTTAGTTGAAAAGTCTAAGTTGTAATAATATGTTATTTGATACATGTGGTGTAATTATTTTATTTGTAAGCTGTTGATCAAGTGAATGGGAACTGCTGAACTTATGATTCGGGTGTTATGTTGTAAAAGTTTGAGATCCTTCGAGATTTCGCGGAATACCGGGCTAATATGATTGCAGTTTACTACTTAAGGTGCCATGGTGGCTCGATTAGTGAACAGTAATTATGTTAGTTGGTCGGTTCTGTTACAGAAACCACTTCTCCAGCAACATCAGAAATCTCCGTTCCAAAAGGCTACACATCCCTAAGTGATCTCAAAGCTCGACATGAAAAGGCAAGTACCTCAATTATAGCATCAACAAAATCTCTACAATCTACACCAAAAGCATTAGTAGAAATAGCAATAACTGACATCACTGACACCCTCATCAAACTCCGCATGGCTAATGGGGATGAATGTGAGCTTTAAATCATCTACGACACCATCACAGTACATGCAGTAGCTGAAGCACGGACGATCAATGAAGGAGTAATTTACTACCCGATCGCCTCTACATTCCAGCAACCTATCTTCTACTTCAGGAAATCATGGGAACACTCAGTATGACAACTCATAACCTCTTAGCAATTGGACTTCATGCAACAACCTCACCCCCTGTCCAAGCATTCCCATTCAGCATACTGTTACTTGAGTCATGGCCAACAGACCCACTACCACTTTCTACGGTGATCTTCTTCGATGACAATGCACAATCGTTTCTCAACGTGAACAATGTCAACATGCTGATCCACCACAGAAGTGCACACCCCCTGATATCCCCGACCTACACGATGAAAGGCGACACCATGTTTGGAACCATGCGGAACCTTGACATCAAACCAGCATCACAATCATCAAACACAGTGTGCAGACACTTTAGGGGCATTGTCGACGCCTGATGCAAGTTTTGATCCTGATTCAGGCACATGTGGCGTTGGGGTGGTCATCCGTGACCACTTTGGACTTGTCATCGGGGGAGCGGCACGTTGGTTTAACGACATCGCTTATGCCCTAATTGTGGAAGCGTTGGCGGTGAAAGAGGGCCTTGAGCTAGCAGCTGAGATAGGGCTGGATCGCGTCGTGATGGAGACTGTCTACAAAGGACTCGCCAATCTCCTGCTCAGCCCCAACCCGGTGTCCTCGGTGATTGGTGGCTTGTTTTTGATATATCGGAGCTAGGCAAGTTTTGTATTGATTTTAGTGTTCTTTGGGTTAGTAGAGATGCGAATTCGGTGGCGTATTTTTGTGCTTCTACAGTTTTTGTGCTTCTACAGTGTCATCAACTGATCGCTCTTCCTTTTGGTTGGAATGTATTGATCCAGAGTGGCTAGCTGGTCTGGCAGCCAAAGGATTGTAATCTTGCTATGATATAATGAAAGCTCTGATTACTAAAAAAATGTCAGGCATGTACTTTCCATCTCTGACCACCTTGTGTCATGAGAATATTCCACTTCACAGGACTGTTGTCATGATCCGATATGTTGGACGCTATCAACAACTCCGCTGAGCGGCACAAGGACAAAACTTACGACTACAACATCTCTAGCTATTTTGGGTCCTCCTTCGTCTGCCACAACAACGACAGTGAACATGGAAACCATGCCATTGGCCACGTCATCATATGACTCATCGAAGTGCCATGGGGAAATCGACGACCTACATCAAATCCATCTTCATGGCGACTATTTCAGCACGAGGACGCACTGAGTGGAGAAGGCGGGAGACCTGTAAGCTATAACACATGTAACGCGGGTCAATCCCCAGGTGGAATAAATGGGCCAACCAAGGTCCAAACCAAAGACACCACGGCCAGCCAGGTGAGCTCTCGTGGCGTGCCCTAGATGAGGGCGCACGGTAGGCGTCGTCGCCACCACAGACCCACGTCATCAGGTAGAATTAGGAAAATAATAAAATAGAAAGAGGAGATCACATGATCTTGGGATTGCTTAGCATACAAGTTCAATCGGGACTATATATATTTAGGAATTATAATTAGATTGTTTTAAGAAATAAAGAAGGGGTCTTTCCTATGCGGCTCTCTCTCACTCCCACACCGCCGCCCCCGGCAAGGCCCATGATAAGAACACTCCTCCAAGGCTAGTCTTAGTGGGAGTTTCATAGCGTTGTTTCCAATGCCACCATGTTATATGAAATAAAATGAAACTCGGATGAAACCCACACTCTTAATGCAAAATTTCATTCTAAAGTTTCATATGCATTCCAAAGACACCACACTCTTAATGAAGACTCAGATGGTATTTGTGTCAAGAGAGTTTCATTCCCATGACACTCAATTCTTCTCTCTTCTTAAATATAGTGCCATGTCATCTAAAATCGCTATGTGATAACTTATTAAATACGAATAAGACTCTGATGACACTCCCACTAAGACTAGTCTAAAAGGTTTCAGATTCCAATTTCCAAATTACCTCTCCCATCATAAATGAGTCATGTTTCGGGCATTGCCAATGTCCCCATACTCTACTTTAACTACTAGTCGGTTCGCCAAAAAAAAAAAAAAAAAAAAAAAAAAAAAAAAAAAAAAAAAAAAAAAAAAAAAAAAAAAAAAAAAACTTCGACTACTAGTCATACGAGTACAAGAGCCTGATTGATTGATAAATAAATTTTGATTACCATAATTTAGACAAGCTAAAATTTAAACAGTTATTTGACTTGCAACTAAAATTTGCAAATATCACAATTTACATGCCAATTTATAACAAAAAATTTGTCCTAGTTTTTGCAACCTTTTCTTGTCAAATCTTTGGTATGACAAGTTTCGATAGCCAACCAAGCAGGCCTAAAATACAAGAACCACATTAAGACATCATGGTTCACTGAAATGATAGTTAATACTCAACATATTTTTTTCATTTTTATCCATTATTTTTCTACTTGCCCTCATTTTCAGTGTACCAATGTTTGTTGTCTGGCACGTTATAGTTTTGCCAAAAAGGTGATTGAAATCGCCTTTGCTAAATTAATAACTCTCACAAATAACCAGTTTTTTAGAAGTACTCTCGCCAATAAATGAAGTGACCATTTGAATACAGCAGTATTGGTTTTCTTTACAACACAACGCCCACAACATACACGCACACTCACACAACATAAGACCGAAAAATTTTATAATAAATTCAGAAAAATACGAGCACATTTGTCAAGTCAAGAATTTGAACCCAATTAGGCAGGTTTTTTTTGGAAATGATTAGACAGGTTTTACTTATTAAGGACTAACCAACCGATCTATGATCAGTTCACCAATATAGCAGCATTGGCGAAGTCCTACTCTCTCTGTTCACGATTTCTTGTCTTCTAATAAATCTCCCACAAATAAAAAGAATGAAAGTAAGACAACCGTTTGGTGCGGTAAAAATTTTCTCCTCACTTTCACCGTAACATGCGAACCAGCCTCTCCATGCACCGTGTGTCGCTGGATTTAGGAAAGTTATTTTCGGAGCAAATCACGCTCCCGTGCGTTTCGCGCTTTGCGGCCTCCCTCTCCGTTTTATGCCGTGCATGAGTGCATCCCTGAACGAGAGATTTAGGAAGGGAGACTTCCAAAAGGAAAAAAGAGATTTAGGAAGGGTAGGGAAGGAACGAGAGATGAGATATTTTAGGAAGAGAATGGAAGAGAGATTTTTCGATCCCGCGATGCTGCCCGCCAGACACTGTGTCCGTGCCACCGCCATCCCGTCGTCCCCTCCTTTACCTCGACTCGCCTGCTTCTTCAGTCCTCCTCAGGCTCGGACACGACATCGTCAGCGCCACCACCGAGGCCGGGCAGCACGCTTCGGACGGCAGAAGCCTCCAGCCCTCATCACCGCCGTCCGTACGCCTCACATTTGGAGCGCCTGTTGCTGCCAGCCGTCACCACCGCCGCCAGTAAGTTGCGCATCTCGCTCCTCTCCCAATCCATATCATCTTCCTCTTGCGCCGTCAGCCCTAACATGCTCGCCCCACAGCGCCGGTCACAACCGTGACGCCCGCCCTCCATTCTGTGTGGATCTTGGGGCGCCGCCTCGACCTCACCGCCGGCCAAGGGAGCGCGCAAGAGTCCGTGGACTCATCGGTGGCAAAGGTTGCCGCCGGGAAGGCTGCCATCAACTGGCGTTGTCGCCCGGTTCCTTCCAAGTTGCCGCCGTCCTCAAGAGTTCCGTGGCGACAGCTCCATCTCCAGGCAGTGACGGTAATGCACGTCTTCATCTCCCTCCGCTCTCAAATCTGTAGGCCTTTGGCTACATCCTCTATCTGGATAATGCATTTTGGTTTGATTGAATAGCCTGTACCACTAGATAGTCCCATCACCGTGTGTTCTTAATCTACAAATCTAGAGTTTACATTATAATGAATTTTTTAGCAGAACATTATTATTAATTGGATTGTCAACACATGATGAAGATACAAAGAAAGATTTTTTGTGGGTAGCATAAATTCAGAAGATATTATGGGCATATCTTTTTTTTCTTATATTTACACCTAAATTGTTGGATTCTGGGCATTGATCTAATTATTATTTTATTTTCCTTGTGCAATATACCTATTTGCCAGATAGATTTTCCTGTAGAAGACATGTACTGATATTTTGGTGTATGTTGATTTCCAAGGTTATCCTTTCTTTTAGATTTTTTTTTTCGACCGGGACTTCACCCGTATTTCATGGCAAGGTCTTCTCTGATTTCACGTTTCTAAAAATAGCCATGCATGGCAAAGGAATTAAATCATCCACGTTTCTAAAAATAGTCATGCATGGCAACAATCCCGCATGGCCCATTAGAAAAGAAACAAATGCCGTGGCATGTTTATAAAAAAAAATTGCGCACCTACGCCACCTTGCCATGTCTTCTCTGATTTCACGTTTCTAAAAATAGCCATGCATGGCAAAGGAATTAAATCATCCACGTTTCTAAAAATAGTCATGCATGGCAACAATCCCGCATGGCCCATTAGAAAAGAAACAAATGCCGTGGCATGTTTATAAAAAAAAATTGCGCACCTACGCCACCTTGCCATGCATGTCTTCTCGATTTCACATTTCTAAAAATAGCCATGCATGGCAAAGGAATTAAATCATTCACGTTTCTAAAAATAGTCATGCATGAAATTAAATCATCCACTTCATTTTCTACAGCACAAACTTAATGTTCCTTTTAATACATATATGTCCCTGTGTCAATAACCCAAAAAGTGCTACAAATTTTTCCTGTCGAAATAATGTTGGGTAGCCCATGACAAGCATTTTCGTTCTTAAAGGTGGACGTAAGCACTTCAATTCCGAATTCAGTGCTAATTTTTTTGTCACTATAAATATTTTTCATTGTCACTAAGTGTTTGATAAAAGAAAGCTTGGACAATATGTTACGATTATGGTAGCTTTATTTGGATTAGCCAATTAAATGGAAGAAAAAAATGGTTGTGTTGATGGTTTTTAAAATATATATATGATAACTATCTATACATCTCATTAGACATGTGTTGCTCACAGTCCAAGCTGTTGATTTGTTACGTGGTGCCATCGAGACAAACAAACAAAGCATCCATCACCAAACCAGGTTCACACTGCTCTCCATCATTTATACTAACTATTGCATTAATATTACAGATTTATACGTGAGATATATTAACTTGAAACCTTAACCGATTAGTAGAACCGAGAAGTAGACTTAATTAATTTTAAAGGGATTCACATGAACACATTTTACCACCCCTTATGGGTTTTATGGGTTGTTAGAAACTTATGGAAGTTTGCAGAATCCAGCAGCCCATAGACGAGCTAATAGAATATTATTAAAGTATACAATATATTCTTTATTTGATTTATATTGTACAAATATTATTTTACTAACGCTATATTTATTGTTGTTCCTAGGTATTTTAAAATGGTTTATCAGACTTTACACTGAGAATTTGTGAGCCTACGAGACCAAGATCTCTGTGACCATATTAATTTCACGAACTTTACCTTTTTAGAATTAAATGTGACTTTAATGTTATTTAATTTTACAAGATTGTTATACTATCGTGCGATCCGTGTGTTTTTAGTACAAAGTTTATTTATCCCGTAGCAACGCACGGGCACGATGCTAGTAAGTAAACTATACACGAGATGGGCCGGGCACTTGGGTTCAAGGCCGATCTGGCTTTTCTCGTTTCCTCCGTTCGAGCCAGTCAAATTAGTGACACACCATCCGCATGGCCACACTCCGCGCCAAGCGTTACACACTCTGGCCATTATTGCATCCAGCTATCCCGCCGGCATCACGCGCACGACGCACGCGTACGTTTTGCCGATCCCTTGCCCCGGCTATATCTCTCTGCCTTTCCCCTTCCCTTCGTCATCTCATCACTCATCACAATCCTGTTACAGACACAGAGAGCTCGTCGCCTCATCCATGTCCTGATTCCTCTTGGCGAGTGAGAGTGGCCGTCAATAACCTAGCTAGCTAGCGTCGCCATGTCTCGCCCAAGGATCGTCCTTGCTTCCGTGCAGGCCAGCGCGCGGCTGCTGTTTGTGGTGGTGGCGGTGGCGGCGGCGGTCTTTCTGTGCCTGTCCGTGCCTCTGGGGCGCGGGGCGCCCCTGGGCGCGGAGGTTGCAGAGTTCCCAGGGTTCACAGGCAACCTCCCCTCTAAGCACTACGCCGGGTATGATCTATCATCCATCTATGAAAAATCCGGGAGCCATGCTGTTGATCTGATGTAGGCGTAACAAAGTGTTGCATCGCATCCTGTTCGCTGTTCTACCTTCAATTCCTAGGCACATTCCATAGATAGTTGCAAGTTCTTGTAAACATTTTGTATCAGGTTCGGTACAATGTTCAACTGCATATAGTACACAAAGTTCTGAGAAATTTCGTCAGTATTGCATACTTTTTTAGTGCTACATGGAAATATGGGCTAAAACCCGCTTGCTATTTTTTTGAGTGCTATATGTACAGCAATTGTGCACTACAATTTACCAATAGATGTTGTCTGTCCACCCTTCCATCCCTTCGTTCATATGTGCAGGTATATAACAGTTGGTCAGGAACAACAAAAGAGACACCTATATTACTATCTTGCCATTTCTGAAAGGAACCCAAGCTTAGATCCTGTGGTCATCTGGATAAATGGTGGTCCAGCATGTTCAGGGTTTAGTGCATTTCTGCATTCATTAGGTAAGTAGGTACTTTCTAGTGATGACATCTGCTCAGTTGTCTGTGGCGGTATAGTTATTCTTGTTATAGAAAAAAAGGTTATGCCCATCTCTTTCTCAGTATGTAAACTTGATCTTTTCACAGGACCTTTTAAAATAGAGGGCTCCCAAGTTCATATCAACGACGGTCCACGAGTAACCGCAAATACTTACTCATGGACAAAGGTATATATATGTACCAAATTTATTATGGCATTGCCTTTCGGTTTAGCACTGTTTCTTTTTTGCTTTTTGAAACTCAGTTTTCCAATGTTGATGTTATGGAACAAGGCTGACCAATTCAATTGGTATCTCTTTTGTGTTCATTTAAAGACTGTATAGTGGGTTGCAACAAGGAGTTCTGTACATTTGTACCTACATTCCATAAGATCCGCCGCGGATGTTGGGTGAATTAGTTTTGCTATCCCAAATATGAAGCTGATGACACATTTGTTGTACAACCAATCACAGATGGCTAGCCTCCTTTTGGTTGACTCCGCCAGCAGGTGTGGGCTACTCTTATGCTGATAATGAAGATGACTACACAACAAATGATACAATAAGAGTAGTGGACTTGTATGATTTTCTGTCAAAGGTTAGAATGGTTTATGATCAACAATACATTGTAACACAACGTAATTTCTCTTATTCTCTTGACGTGGTTTTTGTTCCAGTTTTTTGCTGAATATACTGAATTTCAATCGAATCCTTTCTACATAGCTGGATGTTCTTACAGTGGAGTGATAGTACCTGTACTTGCACAGGAAATTCTAAAGAGTAAGTTGCAATGCATATTTTTTTATTCATTATTTATTATACAACATACTGATGTTTTCTTAACTGAAAAATATAAGTATTGTGGTGTTTCTAGATTCGTCTTTCAATCCTGAATATTTCTCATTTGTTCATATGACATATGCAATATTTAGGAAATGAAGAGTCTGGTGGGATGAAGATAAACTTTAAGGTAATGTGCACACAACTATTTCAATTCATTTATAGCATAGTTACATATTTTTTTTTGCTTTACTTATGGGGAAATTTGTAAAATTCTCTACCTTACATTGTATAATGTAATGTAGCCAACATTTAAGTGGTGTCATCAAAACAACAAAGCAACATTTTTGCCTACTGTTATTATTAGTATACTAGTACTTTGGTCTTCTGGTATGCTTGAACACCCTAATATCAAACCATGATTAAGTGCACCAATAGCCAAATCCTATCAGATGATCATCATTCTGCAACCACTAAGGTACAAAACAAAGTCCACATTAATAAGCTTGTCCAAGTAAGCAAGTTGAACTATCTGAGTGGATGACTCGTTGAGGCCACTAGGGTGCCACTAGATCGCACTGTGCCATCCAACATGTATGTCCAACTTGATATCTTCATTGCAGTGTCATCAGATCATCCACTGGTCATGGATCCTTCATCACATCGTCTGACGAGCAACACTAGCTAACACACAATATAGCATAGAGTCACCGTACGATCCAAATGGTCTTAATCAACTTATAATAATGTACACTAAGATCTTCACTTCTAGCTCTATTTAAGTCTGATCTCGTCCAATTCAACATATTTGAGATTCTATACTCATTTTCTGGTTGTTCTAGCCACTCTTGATCAATTTTGCTTGGAGTAACTCTCATGCATGCATCAAATTGCTTTAGAATACAACTATTTGAGAAAGTTACTAATATTAACCCCTTAATAGTATAATATATATTAACAAAATCCTGCTCTCAACACCAACAATACACTTAGACACTCTCATGTCCTTAGCCTTCACAAACATCCTTGCACCATATGTCCAATCTAGTCACCAAATGTTGGTCTCAACATTAAACTTGCAACAAAGTTAGCCACAATTTCTTGTGCTCATCAATCATTGAAATTGAAACTATAGGGTCCTTAATTCGTTCGGTAGTATAATCATACTATATTAATATTTTATTGTGTTAGTGGCAAGTACACATTAAATATACGACTATTCTAGGTGTAATTCATGAACTTATTTTTGTGTATAGTGCAAAATTAGAGTTTGAAGTGTGTTAAAAACATATAAATATTTAGTTGCCTAGCCAAAACTAAGCCTCCATGACTCCATGGGCCACTCAATTTGTGGATATTATTTCATTTTCATATGCCACTCGATGGAATTTATATTACACTTTTTGTCCAAAGTACATAATAAAATTATAAATATCATTTCAATCCAAAATATTCAATTCCATGCTTTATTTTTACGGGGCTACTCATTGTGTAATCCAGCTATTGATGTAGACATAGAGAATAATGCACATGTTCCATATGCATTTCGAATGGGTTTAATTTCAGATGAATTGTTTCAGGTACTATTGTTTCAAATATAGCACTCTTGTCTTATTTTTCTTATCTAATATTAGAAATTTCTTTCTGTGGTAACACTTTGATTTTTATAACTAGAGTTTGGTTACAACATGTAATGGAAAGTATTGGAATAACTCTAATCCATCATGCCGAGGGAAGATGGAGCAATTTTATAGCGTAATTAAGATCTCTTCTTAGTTATCCAAACTACTTATAAGCTCTATTATTGATCGTCTCTAACAATTAAAAATGTGAGATGCAGCAAATCAAAGGTATCAACATGGAGCATATTCTATGCCCCCCATGTCGTTACAAGATGGGGATAACCAATGAATTTATGGAATATGATTCTGGTCAAATGTTTGTGAGCCTTTCTAAAACCTCCAACTATGGTTTAGAATGCCATGTCAGTAATTGATCTACTAACGGCCTCTATTTCCATTTTGAGTCATGTACCTTTTATCCAAAAATATATTACATACTTTTAGTTGTCCTTAGTCAAACCATGCTAAGTTTGACAAAGTTTGCAGGAAAAAGAACAATATTATTTACAATATCAATTGAGTCATTAGATACATTATCAAATGTAATTTTATAGGTTATCTGTTTGACGTGGTAGATACTACTATTCTTCTATATTAGCTTAGTTAAATTTAGGATGATTTGACTTAGGACAACTGCAGCTCTATTATATTTCAGGATTGAGGGCATAGTATTTACTAGTATTTAGTGTATACCTTATCTAAACAACATGATGAAGTACTTTTGGGAACCTTAACATTTTTTTATGGATTTGCATTCTAGGATCAAGAGTTGGCCTTGGAGAAACTCTTCGATACAGAATCAAGTAGAGAAAAATTGCATGCAAGAAAGGTTAGTAAGGGTGTTACTAAATTTGGTTAATTGATGAGGTGAATTTGGCTAAAGTTAATTTGAGAATTGTGTCCATTTATTTAGGCTGAAGTATCAGGAACATGGAAGAGGTGCCCCAAGCGTGTTCTATACACGAGGGATATTCTAACATTAATAGAATATCACTTAAACATAACATCCAAAGGTTATAGAGTGTTCCTTTACAGGTGAGAAAATTAGCTAGGTGACATTTCATTCTTATCATATTAGCTAGATCTAATATTGTCTTGATATAATGTTATGAAAATCCATATTATGAACTTTTGTTATATAACATTCCATGGAAAAAAAATCATATTCGTCCCATGGAACCTTAAGCTTCCATTTGTTTGTTGTTGCCCTTATGATTTTTCCAACAGGACACTAATTTTACGTTTAACCACCCATCAGCATGAAATTCGTTAAACAAGGA
Source organism: Themeda triandra (assembly GCA_018135685.1). Taxonomy (NCBI): domain Eukaryota; kingdom Viridiplantae; phylum Streptophyta; class Magnoliopsida; order Poales; family Poaceae; genus Themeda; species Themeda triandra. The sequence goes on from JAENPR010000023.1 coordinate 413,596, forward strand.
GATTAAGTAAACATCCATGAGTATTATATTTGTTGTAAAATTTAAATTTCTAGCATTTCAATGTTCTTGAGTGTCATGCTTCATGCCTTCATCGATGAACATCCACAAATATTTATGTAGCTCATTTATGAACTAATAATAGCGTGCAAATATTGATGTTATCATTGGTTATCTTCCGATAACTACAAAATTATTAGAATAATAAGGAATGTAAATATTCTATTATATGACCAACCAATTAAAACAACTTACATGTTTAGTTTAAAGAATATAAGAAATTGAAAAAAGTACTAAAAACAATTTAAGGAATGATTAGCCATGACAACAACATGAAGGTGATGCAACTATTATTGTTTCATTCTAGAGTAACTTCTAGTCATCTTCTGTGCAATGTTACTTATTATTGCAATGCAGTGGAGACCATTCTTTGCTTGTTCCTTTTACATCAACTATGGAGTGGCTAAAGAAACTAAACTACAAGCAAATCGAGAAATGGCACCCGTGGTTTGTGGAGAATCAAATTGCTGGGTAAGTAACATCTACTTCCTAGTCAATGAGATAAATGCAAATACTTTTTGATCTAGGAACTACATTGCAACAAAGCTAATAATATGTTTATTCTACATCTCATTTGAAAAATGGATCATAAACATGGAACCCACTCAATAATGTCTTATGTGTAGTTTCTTTATCTTAATTAAATATCTTTTAACAAACATAATAACTAGTTTAAGTTACTTTTATTACATTTCATATTCTAATTCTGAAATATATATATTACAACTTAAATAAATTAAGATAGCAAAATGATTTAAAATTATTAACAAAAGTGCCAAAGCCAACAATTTGTGCAGGTTGAACAAGCATATATAGGCACACATCAATGGTGGAGCTAAACTCAAATTACACTTTAACAACATTGAATTCGCCATGTCTCTTGAATTTATATCATAATTAGTTTTAAATAATTATTTGTAAAAAAATAACATAACCTTTTGCATTGACTACTTTAACAGGTACTCAATTAGGTATGAGAACAATATATTATTTGCGACAATAAAGGTATGTGTATCTATTTCTTACAAAATAGATTAAATTGCAGAACCACAATTGATTCTGAAACTTGGCTGTGAGTTACCATTGAGGTCCCTAAACATCCAAAATATTCGGGTCACTAAACTTGCCTACTAACTATGCAATGACTTGGACCAAAGAGGTGGGGTCCACATGATAGCCATAGCCCAATCTTCTCTCTTTTTTATCTATTTCTCTCTCCCCATATTCATATTGTCCTCCCCGCTAGATCGAGCAAACACCCTCTTCCTCTGCCGCACATCCTCCCCTATCTATATCCTCCAACCTAGACTTTCCATGTGGTGGCCTCTTTCTTGGCTGCAAAGTATAGTGAAAACATGTCCTCATCTCAAAATGAAGCCTTCATCCATCTACCGAAATCCTAAATCATGTTGCCAGCGTCTAGAATGCTCTACCGCACTACTGATAGGTTTTTGAATTTGGGGGAAGATGCCCTTATATAGTATCCCACTGGCCACCATGTCAACATATTTGGGTCCCATGCAAACTAAATGTACACAACGTGTTGTCGGGCTATAGTAGGGTCATGGTGTGCCACGATGAGTCTAACTTCGAGGACAGGGTCTTGCTAGGGCATATTAGGGTGATGATGGACAAGGGTCATCATGTGCCATACTTAACCTGTCCTAGTAGTGTGGGTGCCTCGGGGTGAAACCCTAGCCACCACCGCCACCTCTCCACATCCCCTTCTCTCCACTTCGCCACCACTAGAGCGTGCCACTGGGAGGGCCTGGGCGGCAAACGATGAGGTGGCGGTGGGGCCTTGCCTTGGTGACGCCCTATCTCTGACATGACGGTGGAGGGGCGAAGCTGGGTGGCTGGCGGTGGCGCTTGCTTGCGTGGGTAGCGGATCCATTTGCCGCTCGTCCAATTTGGCCCTTCGCGACCTAATCTGGTGGAGTCCGCAAAAATCAGAGTCTCGTCGCGCCGTCGTCGATGGCGGGTTTGGCGGAGCCAGAGCCGTCGCGTGCCTCGGCATCGGTGACCTTACTCGTGCAACAATGGCAGCCGACCTAGGCGTGTACGACGACAACCAAATCAAGACGAAGCAGCAATCAATGGCGTAATAGTTCAGCAATTGGTGGGCAATGACGGTACTAGCTACCATGTCTCCACAGCGGTGATGCCTGTGGGCGCCACTTTCCTTGTTGAAGGCATCGTCTTTCATGCGGATCTTCCCGGGTAAAAACCCATGTCCAGTCCTCTGGTGGGGCGATGATGACATTTGCGGATGTCATTTTCTCGTTAGAGACGTTGCTCTTAGAAGATTCCTTGGGTTGTTGGATTTGGTGCCGGCAATGAGATGATGACTCCTTTGCATATACACAGGTGCTTCGTGCTGATGCCAGAATACAACATCGAGTGTCTTCAAAGTGGTCGGCGTCCAACGATCTTTCAGTACCCTTATTAGTTCTGACAGACGTGTGTGACAGCATTGTCTCGACGTTGGTGGTCATACTCTTGTGGAGTCGGCATCACAGAGCAAAGTCATTTGTCGCGTAGGACTACTAGAGTACCTTGTTGGGATATTTTTTTCCTTCCGTCAATTTCTTTTATTTTAGTTTTCTCTGTTGTAATAATTTGGTCCGATTCTACCTGTTGGTAGATGAAGCAGGGTACGAAATATTGTCCTTTATCTAAAAAAACTTAGCCTGTCCTGGTGGAACCAAGCGACACTAATTATGGTTGCACGATGTGAACAATCGGGGTGTGGTAATAGATTGCCACACAGCACTCAACACACTTGCACACTCCTAGCCAGCAGTCAAGTATGACAAGAGCTAATCTGTGGTGTAAGGGGCACAAAGTACCTAGTGTGGATGAATCAGTCGTCGATGAGGAAGAGTTGGTTTGTTGTGATAACGAATTGCACAGGGATAAGGATGAACCAGTACGTCATTGTTAAGGAAAAATATGGTGACATGAATCAGTAGTTAGTACATCCATTGACCTGAATCTATATTGAAGTTTGGGGACCTAGATGTTACACCGAGCTAAGTTCAAGAGCCAATGGTGTATTTACTCTATAGAATATGCATTTTATTAACAAACTTCATTTGATCAAGTTTTATAGGACCCTACCATTATGTAGTAATGTGTTGAATTTCGTACATTCATTTCAGGGGGCTGGTCATATTCCATCGCACTATTTGCCATTTGAAGTATTTGTCGCCTATCAAAGGTGGATAGATGGGGCTGCTTCTCCGTGATTCCTTGACTCTTGCTGTAAAATTTGCATAATAAATATGTATTAAGTATCAAGATCAATCATGATATCATCTCTCTATTGTTGACACACTGAAACAATCTATTATAGGAATATTTTTTCGAATACAGCGAAAACCACGACTGGTTTAGGAGCAAAGGATGATATTCCGATCTCGCCGGAGCTCATGTGTCAGAGGCTTGGCCGAGGGGCTGCCTGGCAGTGGCAGCAAGGGTTGAGTAGGGCAGCCTGGGTGGTGGCGCTGTAGGAGGAAAGGGAGGCGGCGTGCAGCTAGGGCATGGAGAGGGGTGGCTGAAGGGTTATGAGGGTGCTACGCTAGCCGGAAAACAAAACTTTTCTTCCTCATATCCCAGGATCTACTGCTAGTTACAGGTTACGGGATTACCACTAGACGCGCAGATGCAGCGGAAGACGACTCGATGTAGTTGAACGCGTCGCAGCAGTGCCGTGCAGTTGCGTGGTCATCCAGCAACTCCTCCCACCACTTGCGGTTCGTCCTCGTGCTCCAGATGTAGCACCTCCGAGGTATCACACATGTACGAGGGAGAAGCGATGCGCCTCCAGACTGCTAGGTCCGCGAGGAGCGAAGGCGAGAGCATGGAGGGCGACGGCGGCTGCCAAAGGTGTGGATTAGGTTTGGCCGCGCCCCTCCCCTCTACTTATATAGGCGTCTCTCATGTGCTCCCGAGTTGGAGGCCCATTAGAAACCCTAAGCCTTGTCTAATTCGTGTCCAACCCGAATTAGGCTTCCAGCCTCTTAAGCATGCGACCCTATGGGTTCACGCACACATAGACATGGGCCGAATACTCCTATTCGCCCAATAGCTGACAGCGGCCTCTAGCAAGGCGTGACAACTCCTATGTGCACGCAAATGATCATATCAGACGAACCACCACGACCATATTCAAGTTACTCCCTTGCCACATGATATTTGGTTCAACTCATGGGTTAACACTTAACCCAAGCACGGCCATGCATTTGTTGATCCAATCACTTGAGTGATCCAGTGATATCACTCTCATTAGAGAGGGGCAAGTCCCATCTTGATTGTCTATGTCTCATAGCATGTTTCTCGACATACCCGAAGACGTCCTTTATAACTACCCAGTGACGGAGTAGCGTTTGTCAGTCCCTAAGCAAGTCGATACACATCTCGAGCACATACAACAATCTCAGGTCGAAGGACATAACGTATATGATGTGTATAGAGAAAATCTCATGTCGGGTCAGTCCAGCCTACATGTCATACATGTGCCCACATTATTAGTTCAACATCTCCATGTCCATGACTTGTGAAACATAGTCATCAACTAATAATGTGCTAGTTTAATATTCATGTGTGTCCTCACATGAACTCCGACCAGGGATAAATATAGAATAACCATACAAGTAAAAGAGTTCCACAAATAATTCACATAATTGTCAATCAATACAAGTTGTCTTTAATGGATATTCAATGGACACATTACATATCATGGATACATGCGGAATATCATCATCTCTATGATTACCTCTAGGGCATATTCCCAACAGTCTCCCACTTGCACTAGAGTTAATCTCTAAGATGTCTAATCCCCATAGACCTCATGTGCGCCTCATGCTTAGGCTGTGGAAGGGCCTTTGTCAATGGATCTGCTACATTCAAATCCGTGTGTATTTTGCACATCTTAATTTCACCTTCGCTGATAAACTGTCGAATGAGGTGAAATTTCCGCTGTACATGTTTGTTCTTCTTGTGATTCCTTGGCTCCTTAGCCTGCGCTATCGCCCCATTGTTGTCAAAATGTAGATTCAATGGGCTAGCCGCATTAGGAAACACACCAAGATCAATGAGGATACGCCTCATCCAAACACCTTCCTTTGTAGCTTCGGAAGCTGCAATGTACTCGGCTTCTGTTGTAGAATCAGACACTGTCTCCTACTTTGAACTTTTTCAGCTTACTGCACCACCATTTACTGTGAACACAAAACCTGATTGAGATTGTGAATCATCTACATCAGTTTGGAAGCTAGCATCGGTGTAACCATTTACAATGAGCTCCTCCTTGCCTCCATAGATCAGGAACTCATCCTTAGTCCTTCTCAAGTACTTAAGGATGTTTTTAACCAGGGTCCAATGACTCTCACCAGGATTGCCTTGGTACCTGCTCGCAACACTTAGAGTACATATCATGGCATACATGATGGAACCAACTGCCGAAGCGTATGGAACCTTACTCATGCGTTTGCGCTCTTCATCTGATGAAGGACACTGCTTGTCGCTAAAGCACATACCATGTGACATAGGCAAGAACCCTTTCTTGGATTGCTCCATGTTGAACCATTTCAACACCTTGTCAATGTATGTATCTTGGCATAATCCTATTAGCCTTTTCGACCTATCTCTATAGATCTTAATGCCCAAGATATATGCTGCATCTCCTAAATCCTTCATAGAAAAACTATTATTCAGTGAAGTCTTTGTTGGTGTTTCTTAGCGTGTGCAGCCAAATCCGCAAGCGCACGGAAATCACCGTTATAGCACTTCACCCGGTGAGTAATCGGGTATCGTATTTCTTTCACGAAGAACGGCTTGTGAGTTAATTCTAAACAGAGGTTGCCCAAAGATGGAGTAGGATAGCTTAGGTAATGAGGTTTTCTAGGGTAATGGGCCTAAAAGATGGCTAAACTCATTGCTAAACTTCTTACTTCGGGCACCGGATCGCACCTGGTCTGCCAAGTGATGCCGGCCTGTAGCTCTACACCGTAGCCGGACGTGGGGGATTACAAGGGACGGACAGGGCTGTCACCACCTGCCGCCTACCACCTCAACCATGGACTACGAGGCAAACGAAGGTAGATTCTAGCCTAGACACCACGTCTATGCTAGTTGCTACAACTCTAGCGGTGATCAGGAGCTCCCGTCTCTATCAGGGGTCCTCTTACTAGAGCTTCCGTCACGAGGACGAACGACGAACCCGCAAGAAGATAACAAGCAAGAATAACTTACTCAAAGGTATTACCGAAAGATAAACACGATGTCTTACTTCAAGTAGCAAGACGTCGTAGAGGTACAAGCGAGGAGGGAGCCGACAAGTCCGGCACTCCGCCCCGTGGGAGACTAGCTTCCCGAGAGCTTTCTTGGAGAGATGCTCTTCTCTTGCTCCTCTCTCACTCCTTACTTCTATTCTAGCTAGGCTAGGTAGAGTGGCTCTACTCTCTCTATTGTACACTTGTGGAATGGAGGTGTGGTGAAGAGTGAGAACTAAAATGAATAGTGAAATGTTGATGTGTCTACATTGTGTGGAATGTGTTGAGAGGAGGGGGAATGGCCTCCTTTTATAGGTGAGGTGGAGGGGGCTCTTTGAAAAAGAGTCATTCCTACATGGAAGGGACCAAACTGACCTCAAAGAGGTGGTTTCAGACCTTCCTTGTAGGAATCACCATCGAAACCGACCTCAGCGCGTCGTCACGGACCGACCGACCATGTTTGGGCCCGTTTGGCGCCAGGACAGGCGCGGCCGCGCCTTGAGCGCGCCCACGCCCATTGTGGGCCCGCTGGGCTTCTGCTTTTGCCACCAGTGTGTGGGCCTTTCAGCTGGCTTCGAATCGGCTGGTCATTTGCCCAAATCGGTGTCCGGACGCATCCGTGGCGCCCAAATTAGTGAGACATGGTCATGCAGCCCAAGATAGAGTTGGTCTAGGTTTTGGTTTCCACCTCTCGGGTCCATGCTTGGCATTTTGGACCATGTTCATGGCCCAGATATTATGGTAAGTGGGCCACCTTCTCATATCATAGTTTTCCTCATGTCTTGGCTCATTTTATGTGTAATTCAGGTATGTCCTGCAAAACAAGGAATCTGCACCACACTGTGGAAATAGTTAGAGTAGAGCCCTATTCTAGGTGAAAATTGGTGTTGCCTAGACTAAAGTTGGCGGGGTTAGAATTGAGTTAAGGACCGCCAACAACTCCCCCACACTTAGCTCTTTGCTCGTCCTCGAGTAAAGGATGAAGAACTAGGTGGTTGTATTCTCCCAAGAGTTGACGCATACGATTATTCCGAGCTTCTTCCTGCATTTGTGAACATTCATGGTGGCTACCAAGTTATCTTACCGCTATTGAAGGGGGAATAGCTTGAAATCAAGTCAACTCACACTACCCATGCTTTGAGACTCGGGGTTTTAGAATTTTCACAAAAGTTAGCCTTAGCTCCTCATGTGATACTCTCAAGTCGCTCTTTTTCAGGTGGCTAGTCCTATCCAGGTGTTCTTGATCATCCTACCACTACAGGCTGATATGTGGAGTTTTGGGTATGGATGATGAACAGGTTCCAATGTCAAGCCAACTGGATGTCATGAAGAGAAGGCCATATCCCTCGATGATGCAAGTGCAAGTGCAAGTGTAGAAAATATTTGTGGACTCCTGATCATGTTTCTCTCTTGATGAATGAAAGTGCAAGAAGGTATGTACTTTGAAGAACAATTCTAAGACTTGCGTTCTTTCTTTTTTTTTTTTGCTCTTTTTTTCTTTCTTCTCTCTTTTTTTTCTTTTTTTTTCTTTTCTATCTCAAGACCTTGGAGAAAAAGAACTCTTCCTTCACGAACCAAGCTTCTCTTTGTAGGATTTTCTAATAACAGTCCATACCTTTCTTGAATGAATAATGGAGAGAGAGAGAGATGCATGACTTGTTGACAGGAGTATTTTGGTGGAAGAGGGAGAAAATGTGGAAAATATGTGCTCAATTCTCGGTGTAAGAATTTGAGCGTTTTTGGTGGAATGGTGGATGGAATGAGTGCGCGACTTTCACCGTGAGAGTCGGCATATTTATTTGGCGGGCGAATGCTGTGTGCGGCTCTCAATGTGAGAGTCGGCATATTTATTTGGTGGGTGAATGCAATGATCTTGGGGATAAGGCCATCTCTAGCAAGAATCTCAAGACTTGACATCGCTATAAGTGGCTAAAACAGGTTTTGCATAAGTGAAAGCGTAGAAATTTGGCTCTGGTAGGTCATAGCACTTATCACACGAGGAGCAATTGCTAAAAAGTTTTTGAATTTTTGCATAAAAATACCCAAGTCCATTGCACGAGTTGGTAAGCATCATATCATTCTACTATATCTCACCTGCCAATAACCTAGATAAAACATGGGGTCCCTATTGCACAGTTTGTTCACACAATCAGGATAGCAAGGAATAAAAAGTATGCAACTCGTTCTCGATTGGTGAAAATAGGAGATGGAGTTTGCAAAATTTTTAGTTTTATAAATTTTATTTTCAGCGTAAAGAGGATTAGCAGGGAGTGAGAGGGTGTATAAACTTGTGTTTTTGCCGTGTCAAATATTGTTGTGCACCAAGGAGCATGGTGCCTCCCCCACACTTGTTTTTGTACCTGTCTTTTTCTTATATGCACACAAAAACAAGTGGAGACAAGACACAATATATATATATATAATAAAATAAATATTTTTTTCATGAACACAAGAAAGATAGAATAAATTAAAGTCATGGCCTAAATCAAATCAAAAATTATCCGGCATGACTAAATCTATTCTATCAATTTCTTGGTTTAACTTTGTGCGTAAAGAAGGCTCAAGGAAAGGTTTAAGCGGTGACCATTTACCTTGGAGATGTTACCGTTGTCGTCCTGGATCGTGATTGCGCCATGAAATGACGTGTCGACGATGGTATATGGCCCCTTCCACTTGCTTCTAAGTTTTCCTTCACCGAATAATTTTACCTTGGAGTTGAACAGCAGGACCTTGTCGCCTTGCCGAAACTCCTTGGTTTTTATCCGGTTGTCATGCCACCTCTTCGTTCGCTCTTTGTAGAGCTTGGCACTATGGTACGCCTTCTCTCGTCATTCCTCAAGCTCAGAGATCTGCCTCTGGTAGTTTCTTCCGACTAGCTTGAGGTCCATGTTCCAGCTTTTAATTGCCCAAAGAGGGCTCGATGCTCGAGTTCTATCGGCAAATGGCAAGCTCTTTCCATACACAAGCCGGAACGGTAACATGCCAATGGGGGTTTTGTAAGCGATCCGTATGCCCGAGTGCATCAGGAAGTTTACTTTTCCATCCTTTCCCCATGTCATCGACCGTCTTCTGTAGGATGTTCTTGATCTGCTTGTTCGAGGTCTCAGCTTGGCCACTGGTTTGTAGGTGGTATGGTGTGGCGATGTTGTGCTTGGCCCCCAGCTCTCTCAGGAATGCTCTGGAGGTTCGATCAACGAAATGTGATCCTCCATCGCTTATCACTATGCATGGTGTACCAAAGCGAGGGAAGATTATTTTGTGGAACATCTTTCGGGCATGTTTTGCGTCAGCTGCTCGGCATGGCATGGCCTCCACCCACTTGGAGACGTAGTCGACAGCAACAAGGATGTACTCGTAGTCTTGGGACTTCTGGAAGGGCCCCATGAAGTCAATGCCCCACACATCAAATATTTCTATTTGAAGGTTGAAGTGAAGGGGCATTGCGTTGCGAGCTGTGATGCCACCCTGGAACTGGCACTTCCGACACCTCTGAATGAATTCTTTCGTGTCAGCATACATCGTTGGCCAGAAGAATCCGCACTGCCAGATTTTTGCTTGAGTGCGGAATACTCCATAGTGGCCTCCATATGGTGCCGAGTGACAGCTTTCAATGATCTGCATCCCTTCTGTTGTCGGCACACATCTTCTTAGTATGCCGTCTGAGCACACTCGGTACAGGTACGGGTCATCCCACGGATGACGATGGCTCTCAACCTCCAGCTTTTTTCCTGCTTTCTCCAGGTGGTACATGTCCTGCAACCATGTAATTCACAATGTTTGCATACCAGGGGTTGGAGTCCGTCACTGCCAATAGCATGTCGTCGCGAAGGAAGTCATTGATGGGTAGATCCTGCATGTTAGTGACTTGCAAACGCGACAAATGATCTGCTACGGTATTCTCTACTTCTTTCTTATCTTTTATTTCTAGATCGAACTCTTGGAGCAAGAGAATCCAGCGGATCAAGTGTGGTTTCGCGTCTTTCTTAGTGAGCAAGAATTTCAAGGCAGCGTGGTCTGTGTAAATGATCACTTTCGCGCCTACTAAGTAAGACCAAAACTTGTCGATAGCGAATACTACAGCAAGAAGCTCTTTTTCTATTGTAGCATAATTGAGCTGAGCTCCTGTCAGAGTCTTGCTGGCATAAGCTATCGCGTGATGCTTTTTATCCTTGGTTTGGCCTAAGACCGCACCAACAGCATAATCGCTTGCATCACACATGATCTCGAAAGGTAGAGACCAATCGGGAGGTTGGATGATAGGTGCAGAGATGAGTGCTTGCTTGAGAGTGTTAAATGCTTTCAAGCACTCATCGGTAAACTCAAAAGGAGCATCTTTAGCTAATAGGTTCGTGAGGGGTCTAGAGATTTGCGGAAAAATCCTTGATAAATCTTCTATAGAACCCCGCATGACCTAAGAAGCTACGGATTCCTTTTATGTTTACCGGGGGAGGTAGTTGCTTGATAACCTCTATCTTAGCCTTATCTACCTCGATTCCCCTCTCGGACACTAAGTGCCCCAGGACAATGCCCTCACGGACCATGAAATGGCACTTTTTCCAATTAAGTACCAAATCTTTGTCCCGACACCTTTGCAAGACCCGTCTAAGTTGTTCGAGACAATGATCAAAAGTTTTCCCATAGACGGTGAAATCGTCCATGAAAACTTCCATGATTTCTTCGATCATGTCCGAAAAGATAGACATCATGCACCGTTGAAATGACGCGGGTGCATTACACAACCCGAACGACATCCTACGTTACGCGTACGTTCCGTAGGGGCATGTGAAGGTCGTTTTGCTTTGATCATCCGGATGGATGGGAATCTGATGATATCCCGAATATCCATCAAGGAAGCAAAAGAAGGAGTGTTTTGCTAACCGTTCCAACATTTCATCAATGAAGGGAAGCGAAAAGTGATCCTTCTTTGTTGCCTTGTTAAGTTTTCGGTAATCAATGCACATTCGCCATCCGGTGACAGTTTGTTGAGGTATGAGTTCGTTTTTAGCGTTCTCAATGACTTCATTCCTCCCTTTTTGGGAACCTCTTGGACTGGGCCAATCACTGTGTGGTACGGGATAGATTATCCCGGCGTGAAAAAGTTTCAGGACTTCCTTTTTCACGACTTCCCGCATCGCATTGTTCAGCCTACGCTGAGGTTCCCGTGAAGGTATGCTAGATGGCTCTATGGGAATGCGATGGGTACAGAGTGTTGGACTTATCCCCTTAAGATCGTCTAGGCAATACCCGAAGACTGACTTATGTTTTTCTAGGACGGCTATGAGTTTGGTCGTCTCCTCATCACTAAGTTGGTCACTTATGATGACAGGAGTTTGGGTGTCGCCGTTCAGGAAAACATAACATAAGCCTTTGGACAAGGGCTTAAGCTTAACTGGAGGTCTAGGCGGTTTCTCCCCTATAGGGAGGTCAACTGTCTCCCCGAACTCGTCTTTTTCTTCTACAAAGAATTCGGCATCTTTGTCTAAAGACGACTCGGGTGACTCAAACATGTCAACCGCTAGAACCTCTAAGGGCATACTAGGGGGAGGTTCGGTCACTGAGTTCCTGGCTCTAGTGACTTGAATCGGGAACGTTTCTCTCCCTAGTTTCATGTTAATTTCCCCTGTTTTTGACAGATTGTCAAAGAGTGTTTCCAGGGGATGCCCGATAAGTATGTCGAATTCCTGGATGTCAAAGACAATGAAGTCCAGGGCCATTTCGACATCTCCATGGTGGAGTGTCACATTATGTACAATCCCTAGTCCTTCTTTAACAGAATCTGGTGTTCGTAAGGACCATGTTGTTGGGGTAAATGACGTTACTCCTAGACACGTGAATGCGTAGGAATAGGACATTATATTCGCCCCAACGGTGGGATTATACAAAACATCCACCCATTCCCGCTGGATTTTGTAGTGGTGGGTGGAAGATGGAGCGCGGATCTGAATTACTTCAGACGCGAGCTCACCTTCTGCCAACCATTCCGAGCTCATAATAGAAGTTAATTCTCTAACGGACTCCCTGAGGAAAAATTCATCAAGGGGTTCGCTAGGAGCGACGGGAATTGGTGGTTTTGCGCGACACTCATATTTCGAGGTGTTTCCTAAATTTTCGAAAAGCTCATTCTCGAAAGCCGGAAGATCCATGGGTTCTTCCGTCCTGGGTTCTGATTCGGGAGAGGGTCTCTCTATGGATAGGGAAGGTTCGGCTGATGCCGAAGAGACATCCTCTTTTATTGGCTCGGGTTCTACACGGATGGGTTCTAAGGGAGGAGCATTCTCTTGGATACGATCCAAGAGAGCTTGCCTCTCTTCGGTGGTTTTGTGCTGGAATGACCCTCCAGCAGCTACATCGAGTAATAGGGCAGAATTCCTGTTTAATCCTAACCAAAAATGTTGTAAGAGCACATGGTTAGGAATAGACAGGTCTGGGCCTGATCGTGTTAGGATCAAAAAGCGTTCCCAGGCTGCACCTATGGTTTCATTCTCTTTTTGTTGGAAGATGAGCACCTCCTGTCGTAGGGAAGCGACACGAGAAATAGGGTAGAATGTGAAGCAGAAATGCTTACGCAGTTCTTCCCAATCTCCATTTACTTTCCCTACGTTTTGGGTGTACCATTGCTTCGCCTTTTCATGGAGAGAAAAGGGAAACAATTTCCACCGCAATGTATCTTGTGACATGCCCGCAATGGTCAGACATGCACAGAGTTGCTCAAACTCCCGTAGGTGATCATAAGGATTTTCATATTCCAAGCCTGAGAAGGCTTGGTCCCGAACCATGGCTATAAAGCCAGGGCGGAGCTCATACTCGGAAGCTGTGATAGGCTTCGAGGATTGGGGTGTTTGAATGAGCTCACACTTCGGAGCGGATAGGTTGTAAATGGTTGGTTGCTCCATGAATATTTTTGTTTTCTAAAAATAAAACAAAAGAAGTGGAGCAAAGGTAGGTCAAGGTACACGGGCAATCTAGGTTCAGAGCTAACTGCGACAACTGTTCCCCAGCAACGGCGCCAGAAATGCTTGTTGGCGTTTCTTAGCGTGTGCAGCCAAATCCGCAAGCGCACGGAAATCACCATTATAGCACTTCACCCGGTGAGTAATCGGATATCGTATTTCTTTCACGAAGAACGGCTTGTGAGTTAATTCTAAACAGAGGTTGCCCAAAGATGGAGTAGGATAGCTTAGGTAATAAGGTTTTCTAGGGTAATGGGCCTAAAAGATGGCTAAACTCGTTGCTAAACTTCTTACTTCGAGCACCGGATCGCACCTGGCCTGCCAAGTGATGCCGGCCTGTAGCTCTACGCCGTAGCCGGACGTGGGGGATTACAAGGGACGGACAGGGCTGTCACCACCTGCCGCCTACCACCTCAACCGTGGACTATGAGGCAAACGAAGGTAGATCCTAGCCTAGACACCACGTCTATGCTAGTTGCTACAACTCTAGCGGTGATCAGGAGCTCCCATCTCTATCAGGGGTCCTCTTACTAGAGCTTCCATCACGAGGACGAACGACGAACCCGCAAGAAGATAACAAGCAAGAATAACTTACTCAAAGGTATTACCGAAAGATAAACACGATGTCTTACTTCAAGTAGCAAGACGTCGTAGAGGTACAAGCGAGGAGGGAGCCGACAAGTCCGGCACTCCGCCCCGTGGGAGACTAGCTTCCCGAGAGCTCTCTTGGAGAGATGCTCTTCTCTTGCTCCTCTCTCACTCCTTACTTCTATTCTAGCTAGGCTAGGTAGAGTGGCTCTACTCTCTCTATTGTACACTTGTGGAATGGAGGTGTGGTGAAGAGTGAGAACTAAAATGAATAGTGAAATGTTGATGTGTCTACATTGTGTGGAATGTGTTGAGAGGAGGGGGAATGGCCTCCTTTTATAGGTGAGGTGGAGGGGGCTCTTTGAAAAAGAGTCATCCCTACATGGAAGGGACCAAACCGACCTCAAAGAGGCGGTTTCAGACCTTCCATGTAGGAATCACCACCGAAACCGACTGTGGAGGTATAAACTCCATATACCCTCACGGCCTAGTTTGGGCCGACATGCTACTCATCAGGCCGGCCCATCAAGCTTCAAGACCAATCGGCTCAGGCTGGTCGGACGGCCTAAAACGGGCAATTATATCGAAGACCGACAAAGAGGACAAGACCTAGCCGAGATAGGAAAGTTTAGACTTGTAAAGTATGTAAACTTAGTACCGAGATAGGCTAGTTCCGACTTGTAACCTTGCTCCCCATAATATATAAGGAGAGCAAGGACCCCCATGCCGAGGAGGAGTAATCGGCATACGCACGGTACTCATACATCCACACATAATCGAAACAGAGCGGGACGTAGGGTATTACGCTTCATAGCGGCCCGAACACGGGTAAACCTTGTGTGATTGCTCCCTGTTTACATCTTGCTCGCAACCTCGGTGCGCCTTCCGCCAATCCATTACCGGTCGGGGCATACCCCGGGTCGGACTATCGCCGATATTTCGTCGACAGTGGCGCGCTGGTAGGGGGTGCGCACCGAGATTTCACGTCGATCAAGATGGTTTCCTTCCGGTTTCCATGACTTTCGAAACCGGCCTCACCTTCAACTTCGGAACGTTCACTGGACTTCCAACTCGGCAAGAACCGCTACTACGATTCTTACGCCTCCGGCTATCACGCCGACAATAGCACCAACAATGGTGGCCGCACCAAACCAGATCCAACTCATCCGGTGACCACCATTGCAGTCCCAATCTATCCACCGTGATAGTTGACGGCACGGCGCCAACACCTCCGGTCGGTCCCAACCAAAGGAGGCATGTTAGCAACACGGATCTACTCCGTTTGATCCATCAACAAGACATGAGGTTGATCGAAACCCATGCCAACTTCGAGTCGCCCGACGACGCGTCAGCGCGATCTACAACTCGCGCGACAACAAATCTCTAATCCGTTGACACGAAGGTACAACAACCGTCGTAGAGTCACTTTTGGACGCCCCAAGCAGCCACGTTTGCAGCAGGAGAATCTACAACGACGCGTTCCAACAAATCCTCGTGGCAACCATATACGGCCAGATAGCGGCGAAACTCAAACAATTCCGACCACGGCCAATCATCGTACGCGGTGGTCGGAGAGGCCAACCGAGCAACATACGGCAGAGAATCTGGCCGACATCCAAGATCCGAGAGAGAGGACTTCACAACAAGCCTCACGGGACAACAGCGATCCGAGATCAAACAACACAAACTACCCAAAACAATGTACCAAGTCGGAGTTACGTGTCAACGATGCAGGCGCGAAACGCCGTCGCAACGAACGACGGCGACGTCGCCGAGAAATCCGACGAACCGGGGTCGGAACCCGCCGGCTGCACCTACTACGGCAACGCAGCAAGAACGATTCCCACAAAACAACACATCTAATGCCCCGGTTGTTCGCGAACGCACCGAGCTAGCCGCCGCCCTTCGTCGTGATGAACAAAGGGAAAGGCGACGGCAAGAGGTATTGGCTGCCATGGCAAACGCAACAGAGCAAAGAGCTGAACGACCATGAGCACGTTCAACTCAATCCCCTTCAATGACAATGGCGTCGCACGCAGGCCAGGGCACTTGCCGGCCGACACCAAAACGTAGAAAGAAAACGGAGGGAAGCACATCGAAACACATGGCAAAGCAATCGGAGAGAATCGCCGCCGTCCGGCAAGAGCCCATTAAGGGAAGATACAAGGGACTCGCTTGACATTGACGAGCCTCATGGTTGCACCCAGCAGCCAACTCGATGACTACCGTTACAAACGTGCTCGGAGTCCTCCTCCTAGGCGAATGGTTCCGTCTCGTTCAAACAAACCGTAATGGATTCATCACTCCCTTCTTGGACAATTTGCAAACCGAGAGAACCAAACTGGAGGCTTCCTAGTCCAACTCCTCCGAGGACGGGATACCGCCGCACACCGAGCACATATTCCCTAATCCAATGAACCCAAGAAATCTTCGGCGCATCGAGAACGGTCCGATTACCAGGCGCAAAACATCGAAGGCATGTTCATAAACGGCGAGTGGTATGAAGTAGTACAACAAGGAAGCCAGTTTGAGAAGAACTCAAGCTCCTTAGATTCTTTTACGATGTACCTTTTCCAAAAAGGACAATCTCAATACTACTCGGAACGGGATAACTATATCCGACCATGCCAGACGCCGTGACGATCAAGTCCTGGACGATGACGACCTACTGCTCGCACCGAAGAAGATCCGGTCATGATTCACAACTTGGAAAAAGGAGAAGCAGAGCCAGAAAACTAAAAAGATTGAGAGATACGTCCTCCTCCTTTATCAGAACAAGTTTTTTCTTTTTTAGGCGATTTCCCTTTCAAGGTTTAAGTTAGCGTCAGTCGTACACATCGTTGTAAGTCATTTCAAATGACAAAAGCAATCTAATGTGTACTATTTTATAAATAAGAATTCAAGTTTTCGTGTCAAATCACTTGAGCACATGAATTTTTCTTGTCATTCAAAGGAAAATCATTCCTCAGATCTGACGCGTTACGACATTCTCTAAACAGAGGATTCCAAATCCTCAAATAAAATCCTACGGCATAAACGTGACAAAGTCATAAAATGGATCAAAATAAAGAGATAAATAAAAGGAATCTCGAAGGATTCCAGCACAGGACACATCTCAAAAGATCCACTTCTTTCATTAAAATTATAAAGTTTTTTACAAACGGGGACCGATTGCATCTAAGCAATCTAGTCATCCCGAATTTGCCTTGCCGACCACAAGGTCGACAGAGTCGCGGCGACGCCGGCCTCCGCCGCCCGGTGAACTCGACGGCGCCGCCCTCCATGGCATCATGCGCGCCACCGACTCCATGCCACGGACATCAACGCCCGAGATGGCGTCGACGGTGGCATAGCGGAGGCACCATGGCGAACGCCATGAACCGCCACCGCGGCCACTTGGCCGGGGATCGCCGCGGCCGCGCGATGACATCGCCGCTTGGGCGTTCACCGCGTCCGCCGGGCATGGGCGGCCTCGCCGCTGCTCCAGCTGCTCCGTTTCCGCAAAAAATAGAGTACATTATAGAACAACGAGAACAATTCAGGGCGCATGAACAAAAGGGAAATCAATACTTACCGCCGACCCTGATGTCGGCAGCCTCGCGCTGCCGAAGCAGCGTGTCCACCTGGACCTTGCGGGCCAGCCTCTCGTCCGCCGCCTCATTGACGGCGGCGTTGGCCTCGGCGTCGAAATCGGCGGCCCGCTGCTTCTCCGCCTCCAGCTCCTCCTGAGCGGAGGAGAGTGCGTTCAGGAACAGGTCGGCGTTCGCCTCCGCCTGTCCCAGCTGCTTGGTGGCCTCCGAGTAGAGGTCCCTGATGCGCTCCAGCTCCGCCCGACAGCGGTCGAGCGTCGACACCAAGGAGTTCGTTGAGAAACTGCTCAGCGAGCGCACGGTGGAGGCACTGGCGGCCGCCATCGCCGCCTCCGCCACAACAGGAGAGCGCTTGCTCCGCCGCAGCAACAATGGCCCCGGCCTCCACGCCGGGAGCCACCGCTCGGGGCCACACCCCGGCGCCGCCCTGCGCTCCTCCGCCGCCGCCCTCCTCGCCGCCTCGGCGGCGCACGGCAGCGAGAGGTGCCCGCCGCACCTCCAATGGTGAGGAGTGGTGTACCTACATTGTGAACGACGAGTTGCGGTTACATCAAAAGAAGAGAACCTCAAGATTAATCAAGAAAAATTCCAATCCAAGCTCACCTCCTCCACGGCCTCACCTCTCGAGGGGAGTTCACCGACTCCTCCTCACCCGCCGGCGCTTACCATGACGGCGGTCCATTGCGGGTGGCGGCGGCGAGCAATGCGATCTAAAAACCCTAGGTTTTTGGGAGCAGGAGTAGAGGAGCAGAACGAGAAAATGCGCGGCGTGTACGAGAACTCCCGGCGCGCAGCCGTAATTTATAGAAGAGCCCGGAGAACTCGAGAAGGCAACCGATGAGATCGTGGGTAATCAAACCGCCGCGGCCCTCTCGTTCCCCGAGAGCACGAAGCGACGAAAACCGCTCCACTCAAGCGGCGCGCATTTATACGTTCCCCTTGCATCGGAACCCCGTGCGCTCGGACGCACGATGTGAGGAAGGTGGAACGATTGAGACACCGACATAATGGCCCCACCACATCGAAGAATTGACTTAACCAAAGACAAAAAACCGTACGCCGGTTTGACGTGACAACCCGGTCGTCGATATACGGTTACATCAAAGCAACCGAATATTTTCGCCCGCACGCGATCATGACGTGCCATGGCGGACAAAAGATAAGTACCCAACATCTCTAAGAAATTTCTTTACTTATTCGGTTCACCCATTTCAAAAGACCACGTTTTTGAAAAAACCAGTTCGCACAAATTTCTTACCTCAAACACGAAGCAAACCAGGAATGCACTGTCTCTGGTCCCACTCGCTACGTGTTCACGGCTCAACGCTATACAACACGAGTGATCCGGTCGCTCCCAAAGGAAAAGGGCTCCAAACATTCCGGCACCGTCTTGTTTGTTTAGGATCATCTAATCCCCTAAGGACTGGTCGGCTCTTGAATGAGAAAGAGAAGAGTCTTTGCTGGCAATTTTTTCCTCCAAATTTGTAATAAGCATGACCTACTCTTCTCGCATAACAAAATCTTACACACCATATGATCATTTTTCCAGGAGCAAAGGCATTGTCAAAAACTTATCATGGCAAGACGATGGTTCACAACAAGATACAGATAAGTGCTTTTTCAACCTAACATACACGCCTTCTTTAATCTTTTTTCACAAAAGATTTCTTTAAACGAACTACTTCAAAGTACGTTCGAACTCTTTACAAAGTTAAAAACATTTTCTTTGCACCAAATGGCCAAGTACGTCACCTCTCCAACAGAAAACAATCAGCATGCACTGTCTCTGATCAATCCCGCTACGTGTTCACAGCTCCAACGCTATACAACACAGGGATGACAGCGGTCGCTTCCAACGGAAATAGGGCCCTAAGTGATTCGGCCAAACGCGCTATTCACTATAGGTCACCTACACACTCATGGGATCGATTAACTCTAAGGGAGAGGCGATTACTAAAAACCATTTTCAAGCAAAGCATTTTGATACAACTCTATGTCATAGATTATATCAAAACAATACGATTCGAGAATATCTCATCAAAACATTCACTCATACAAAACTTTCTCTTTGCGGCAACAACTCGAAGAACCGATCCACAAGTTACGGTATAGCGGCGAGTATGTCATTAACATTTCAACCCACACAATCCACAGTGAGCCGGGATTCTTTGGCCAATGATACGGTTATTCTGGCGCACAAATAGCTAAGCTATTTTTATGGGTTTAGATTCAAAACCATGGTCTCACGGCCACGAGGGGACCGAGTTAAGTAGCAAAGCTATCTTAGCTTAATCATGACAAAGTCATGGCATGGTTCAAACCGACCGACCCAAATGAAATTTGGCCTCGCTCGGTCTCACTCAAAGAGTGGTCGAAAACACATAGAGCACGACACAATGATCGGTTTGTCTTCTTTTTTAGACCACGACATAACGTGTTCCACCTCATCTCAGGCTCGGGGACTACGTGGGCCCACGTCACCTGAGAGGTGACATGGGCTAGATCCTTCTTTTAAGAGCTTGCTGCAACATATACTATCTTACAGCAACCTCGGGGACTACGTGGGCCCACGTCATTTGCATGACTCGGCCTGATCCTTTCTCTTCACAAAGAGTTTAGTTTCAAAACTAAGCTAAGGCAACGACCAATCATGACAGATATCATGCGATGGCAGACATCACACACTAACGAGGGCCCACGTCTCCAAGGTTTGGGACCCTTTCAAAATTCTTTTTTCTTTTCAGGAGCATCATAAATCTTTTGGTCAAAACCAACAACGTCAACCAAGTGCAAGCAAAGTTTGGTCGGAAGCACTAGACGGTCCCCAGCCCTGCTCCCGGATCATATGTCGAACGTGTGTCCGACCACCCTTTCTCACTCAACCAAGCAAGACGGTGTTTTCTCCCTCAAGATCCATGATGCTCGGGGACTAGCTGTGGAGGTATAAACTCCATATACCCTCACGGCCTAGTTTGGGCCGACATGCTACTCATCAGGCCGGCCCATCAAGCTTCAAGACCGATCGGCTCAGGCTGGTCGGACAGCCTAAAACGGGCAATTATATCGAAGACCGACAAAGAGGACAAGACCTAGCCGAGATAGGAAAGTTTAGACTTGTAAAGTATGTAAACTTAGTACCGAGATAGGCTAGTTCCGACTTGTAACCTTGCTCCCGTAATATATAAGGAGAGCAAGGACCCCCATGCCGAAGGACGGAATCGGCATACGCACGGACTCATACATCCACACATAATCGAAACAGAGCGGGACGTAGGGTATTACGCTTCATAGCGGCCCGAACACGGGTAAACCTTGTGTGATTGCTCCCGTTTACATCTTGCTCGCAACCTCGGTGCGCCTTCCGCCAATCCATTACCGGTCAGGGCATACCCCTGGTCGGACTATCGCCGATATTTCGTCGACACCGACCTCAGCGCGTCGTCACGGACCGACCGACCAAGTTTGGGCCCGTTTGGCGCCAGGACAGGCGCGGCCGCGCCTTGAGCGCGCCCACGCCCATTGTGGGCCTGCTGGGCTTTTGCTTTTGCCACCAGTGTGTGGGCCTTTCAGCTGGCTTCGAATCGGCTGGTCATTTGCCCAAATCGGAGTCCGGATGCATCCGTGGCGCCCAAATTAGTGAGACATGGTCATGCAGCCCAAGATAGAGTTGGTCTAGGTTTTGGGCTTCCACCTCTCGGGTCCATGCTTGGCATTTTGGACCATGTTCATGGCCCAGATATTATGGTAAGTGGGCCACCTTCTCATATCATAGTTTTTCCTCATGTCTTGGCTCATTTTATGTGTAATTCGGGTATGTCCGCAAAACAAGGAATCTGCACCACACTGTGAAAATAGTTAGAGTAGAGCCCTATTCTAGGTGAAAATTGGTGTTGCCTAGACTAAAGTTGGCGGGGTTAGAATTGAGTTAAGGACCGCCAACAGTCTTTACGGATTGCAACATAGGAATGTCATTCCCAATCAATAGTATGTCATCCACATACAAGATTAGAAATACAACAGCGCTCCCACTAGCCTTTTGGTAAACACAAGGCTCTTCTTCATTCTGACGGAAGCCAAACCCTTTGACAACCTCATCAAAATGAATGTTCCAACTCCGAGATGCTTGCTTTAACGCATAAATAGATTTCTTAAGCTTGCATATTTTTCCAGCATTATTTGGATCAACAAAACCTTCGGGCTGTATCATATACACGTCATCCTCTAAATTTCCATTTAGAAAGGCTGTTTTAACATCCATTTGCCAAATCTCATAATCGAAATATGCAGCAATTGCTAGAATGATCCGGATAGATTTAAGCATCACTACTGGAGAGAATGTCTCGTCGTAGTCAATTCCTTGAACTTGCTGAAAACCCTTTGCGACAAGTCGAGCTTTATAGACGTGAACATTTTCGTCCATATCTTTCTTCTTTTTATAGATCCATTTGCACTCGATGGGTCTAACACCATCAAACGGGTCAACCAAGTTCCAAACTTGATTATCTCCCATGGAATCTATCTCGGATCTCATGGCACTCGCCATTGCTCGAATCTCGAGTCCATCATAGCTTCTGCGTATGTTGCGGGTTCGTCATCGTCCAACAATAACAGATCCCCATGCAACTCGCGAAGTCTCGCGATCTTCGTGGTTGTGGAGGTGTTTCGTGGCCACGGGCATCTCAACTTGTTCTCGCTACATTAGCATCACTCGTAGAGTCCTTCTCGCTCGGCTCATCTTGAACTTCTTCAAGATACACCTTTTGTCCACTCTTCTCTCTTTTGAGAAACTCTTTCTCTAAGAAAACACCGTTTCGAGCAACAAACACTTTGCCCTCTGAGCGGTTGTAGAAGTAATATCCTAAAGTTTCCTTTAGATATCCCACGAAAAAACATTTGTCCAATTTGGGTGTTAGCTTATCTGATATAAGCCGTTTGACATAAACTTCACAACCCCAAATTTTTAGAAAAGACAAACTAGGACTCTTCCCAGTCCATATCTCATATGGTGTCTTAACTACGGACTTAGATGGTACCCTATTCAATGTGAAAGCGGCTGTTTCTAGAGCGTATCCCCAAAATGATAAAGGTAGGTCCGACTGGCTCATCATAGACCGAACCATGTCCAACAAAGTCCGATTACGCCGCTCAGACACGCCATTTCTCTGCGGCGTTCCAGGTCGTGTAAGCTGTGGAACAATTCCACAACTCTTAAGATGATTGCTAAACTCATGACTCAAATATTCGCCTCCACGATCAGATCGCAAGGCCTTAATTTTCTTACCACGTTGATTCTCTACTTCATTATGAAATTCTTTGAACTTTTCAAATGTTTCAGACTTATGCTTCATTAGGTAGACATAGCCATATCTACTAAAATCATCAGTAAAAGTTATGAAGTATTGAAATCCGCCTCTAGCTGTCATGCTCATTGGTCCACATACATCAGTATTGTCGGTGTTTCGTACCCCGGGGGGTATAACTCCAACGAGTAAATTTCTATGCGTGCTCCCTAATCCGGATGGTGACGCAAGATGGACACAAGCGTTTATCCTGGTTCAGGCAAAGAATGCCCTACGTCCAGCAGAGGGATGAGTTTCGTGTTATCTTGCACCGGGGTGCTTGTACAGGGGCGAGTACAAGGTAGTCCTGAGACTTAGCGTGTGTGGAAGTGTGTTGTGAATATGAGGATCGTAACGTGCCCTAAACTAGGCCCTGGCATCCCCTTTTATAGGCCAAGGGAGGCTCGGGGTTACATGGTGGTTAGGGCATCGTGGGCGTGACGTCGAGGTACGGCCATCGGGTCGAGTCGTCGGAACCATGGATGCCTCCTCGATCCGGTCCGAGCCTGTAGCAACGTGGGCGATGGCGCCCTGCTTGTCCTTGCTTGACGCGGGCTGACGTAGTGGTGGAATGGGCGATGGTGGCCTGCCCGGAAATCCTGGCGAGTGGCTGTCGGGGTAGGAAAGACAGGTCATGGCGCGCCCCATACGCCAGTCCCATCTGCCATCATCTCTCGAGCGGCTGTGGATGGCCTCGAGGGGTCGACGATCCGAGCGACGGGACGGGGCGACGTGTTTGATGGTACGGAGAGTTGAGGATGCATGAGCGAGGAGATCGCCACACGTGACACGGTGCGCGGCATGGTGTCAGTAGCGGCGCCCTCAAGTCCCATCCTCGAATCGGGGGTGGACGGCCGTGATGATGGAGAATTGGCGAAGGGTGTACGGTGCACTGGACATGGCACCACGGGTTATCCTCGAATCCGGGGGATGGGCCATGGATGGTTAGGCGGAGTGGGTGTACGGGCCGTAGCCATGGTGTTAGGTGGCGCGGCGTACATCGGCGCTGTTCAAACCCTGTAGCCATGTGCGATCTCTGGACAGACAATGATTGAGAGTGGACTCGAGCGGCTGCTCGCTCGAGCGTTCTCCGTCCCCGCTCGAGTGGTCGCTCACTCGAGCGGTTTACGTCACCGTCTCGAGCAGTCGCACGCTCGAGCGGTTTCCGTATTTTCCTGTCGAGCGGGCGAGCAGTCGCTGCTCGAGTTTAGGAGGTTCTGAGGCTTTGTAGGCCTGATAGTGGGCCGGCCCAGTATGAGGAGGATTGGGGTTTCTCTGGTTAATTCTTGGGAGAGTTAGAGGTGAAATGAGTTGGATTATTTTCCTCTAATGTACTTGGTTTAGGACCCCCTAATCTAGGTACCCGACAGTAGCCCCCGAGCCCTTGTTTGATTGTGAAACTTCAAACAAGGGATCATGAAGTGGAGTTGAAGTACCTAAAATTGGGATTATTGTTGGTGTTTCGAGGAGTCATTTCGTTCTTTCTCCGTGGGGGGCGCGCGAGCGTCCCCCGCGGGGGTAGCCCCCGAGGCCCCAGAGGAATGAGGCATTCCTCTGGGGGCTTTGAGATGAAAGGTCTTGCGTAAGAGTATGGTTAACTGGAGTTGTAGCAGCTCGAGGCAGAAGGTTTCTGATAACTTGTTCGAGCCTCCGAGTATTTCCTGCTCCCTTCGTGTCGAGGGAGGTTGTTTGTGTAACTCGAGCCCTCGAGCCTCGAATGTCTGGGCTGGAGTCGTGATCCGGTTCCTCGCTGGATCTCTTGGATCAGATCCAAGTGGTGAGAGGTCTGATACTACTCGCGACCGAGCGAGCGCCATACTTCTCTATGAGCTGATGGCGGGTAGTCCAAGTGAGAGCTCGTCTCCTTTCGAGGGGAGACGGCCGTGGCCGGGGCGCTCTCATTAAAGCTAGGCGCTTAGTTTCCGAGGACCGGCCCCGTTCGGGGACCGGCGGCTCGAGTGCCTCCGTCGGCGGGATCTCTTAGATACCTAGTGCCTGCCTTGGACACGCCATGCGGGTTCGAGGGTTCGTTCTCGGCGGAACCTTTCGAGGGTTCCTTCCCATAGGCGCCCCTAACTCGGGTGCTCGAGGGCGGCTGTTCGAACCCGTTCGTGGGTCAGCCTCCGCTCCCTCGAGACTTACTTGTGGGACCGGGGTCCCTGGGTTTCTTACCGTGCAAGGGACCTTCTGTCGAGACGTCCCGTCATTGCGCCCGTTCGATGCGCATCTGTCCGTTGCAAGCGGCGCGCCTTTTTAGGCGGAAACCGGCGTATCGTGGTGATCGTGGCTCGGCGACGGTTCCGCTCCGTCTCGCGTCGCGTGCGCCCTGTAAAGTGGAGGTAGGTGGCGGTTTGTCAGGGCATTTAATGCGGTTACCGTTTTTCGTCGAGTCCGCCGGGTGCGCGTGGCCGTTGGATGGCGTAATCTGGGCCGTCGGATGTGATTCACGCGGATCGGTCTTGGGCTCTATAAATATGGCGAGGTAGGCTCCTGCTTCTTCTTCCCCGCATTCTTGCCCTTCTCGCTGCTTTCGCCGCCAGTTGCGCCTTGCCCCAAATTCAATCCGCCGCTGCCCTCATTCGCAACCGCCGCCGCTGCGCGCGCCGCCGTGGCGGCCCCGGTGATCACGCGCTTTCTGCGCCTCCGTCCCGCGCCACCGTTCCTCGCGCTCCGCCGCCGCCGTTGCTCCGCCGTCCCGCTCCCGTCATCGATATGAAGAGGTCGGTCAGGAAGTCGGGGCAGAGCTCCGGCCAGGGTGCCGGTGGCAAAGGCAAGGGCAAGGGCAAGAGTGCCGCCAAGCCTTCCCCGCCGGTGGTGATGGAGGATGCGCTCCCGTGGCCTCGGTCCTCGGTGACCGAGGCAATGCTGCTCAATTTGGTGAATGGCGGGCTGCTTCCGCCCAATCCGGCGGAAGGGTTACCGGCGTGGCGGGTGCCGGACGTCGACCACCTCGAGCCCAATCCCCCACCGGGCTACATCCTGAGCTTCATCAGGTTCCACCGGCGGGGGCTTGGAGCGCGGCCGAGCCGCTTCATGCGGGCGCTCCCCCACCATTTCGGGGTTGAGCTCCAGCATTTTAACCCCAATTCCATCTCGCTCGCGGCTACTTACGTTGCCGTGTGTGAGGGGTACCTGGGAATGGCGCCGCAGTGGGACCTGTTCACCCACATCTTCAAGGCGACGCTCTTCACCAAGGCGGTGAAGAGCAAGGAGGCCGCCGATGACGACGGCGACGACGGCGACGAGGAGGAGGAAGAGGAGGACGAGGAGGAAGAGGAGGAGAAGGCGGTGAAACCAAAGGTCCGCCGCTACGTTCGAGCGGGTTCCTGCTCGATTGGTTTGAAGAGGAAGGAATGCTGGCTGTCCGGCACGTGGTCGTCGAACAACGCCGGATGGGACGCGGAGTGGTTCTACCTCCGCAATGAGGGGAACCTTTTCCCGGAGTACACCGGCGCCGTGCTAACCGCGCCCGGTTTCAACTGGACGCACGGCCAGCCGGCGGCGTGTCAGTCCCGCATGGACTCCCTGCTCAACGCCATCACGAGCCTCCGCAACCGGAGGTCCGGCAACCTCTTTTTCAACATCGCGCGTGTGGTGGCCGAGTTCCACAGCCGCCGGGTGCTCCCGCTCGCCGAGCGCCCGCTGCGGCTTGACCAGATGACGGCGGACGCCGATCCTGCGGCGCTCGCGGCCAGCAGGATGTCGGACGTGCCCCTCCCGGTCGCCACAATCGTGGCTCGGGTGCGCGACGCGATCGACGGTGGGAGGAATTTTGGTGAGAGCCAAGTTGGCCTCTTCCGCATGCGTCCGACCGTCAATCTACTGGGCTATGTAAGTTTTCTCGAGACCCTCTTTCGTTGTTTCTATTACTCGAGCGATCCTTATCGAGGCCTGGCCTTTTTCTTTTCAGAATATCAACGACCAAGCGGAGTCGAGGCCCCCGGTGAAGGAGGACGCGCCCGACCGCGAGGTAAGACGCTTGAGGGGCGAACGAGCACATACTGCCGTGGTTTCGAGGAAGGAGGAAAAGGCGCAGAAAGCCCGCGCGCTAGAGGAGAAGGAGAAGCGTAAGGCTAGGCGCCGCCGGGAGCGTGAAATACGTCTGGCGGCGGACCCGACCGACTGGAGCCCTAGTCTCGAGTCGAGCGACGAGGACGAGGACGATGATGATGATGATGAGGCGACCGACAGCGATGACGCCACCGCCGCTCGAGCCCTGACGCCTCCTCGCTCTCGCGTGCAGGAGCCAACTTTGGCGCCAGGCCTCCTGCGCGACGACTCGTCGCTGGTTCGAGCGGGCCAGCAGGAGGAGTCGTCGAGCCGCGGTGCTCGAGCGCCGTCGCCGGCCCAAGCAAGGCAACGGGGTGGGGCGTCTCAACACTCCAGCCGCCGCACTCGCTCGTCGTCGCCGGCTCAAGCAGGGCGGCGGGAGGAGTCGCCCGTCCTTCTAGCCATGGCGGGCGGGCGCCGTCTCCGACGCGGCGGGAATCCTCATCCCACCACCATTCATCTTCGACGGGCGCGCACACCCGGTAGCATGAGGCTGCAAATGTGCGTACTTCAAGTCTGCGCGGCCGGCGAGCAACGCCGGGCTCCTTCCGGCGACCGCCGGCCGAGCGGACCTCGACCCGCAGAACCCGGGATCCCGTAAGGGACTCCGTGCCCGATCCGGCCAAGGAGTCGGGCTGGAACGGGGCGGCCGCCGGGGTCTCGAAGCCCCGAGCGGCGCAAGCGGCGGGCTCGAGGTCCCCGAGTCCTCGAGCGACTCGAGGGGGCGCCGGGCTCGCGGCCCCGAGCGCTTTGAGCAGGCCGGGCGGCTCGAGCGGAGCCACCTCGATCGTGGGGTAAGTCTTCTGGTCGACCTATCCTTTATTACACTGTTTTGTTCGTGTATGAGTATTTTGTCACAGTAAAATTTTTTGTTTTTCTCTTTCTTCCAGGACTAAGCGTCCCCTGCAGACCTTACCATCCCTCCCCCTCATGGTGCCTACAAAGAGGCTAAGGACCGCAGGAGGGTCGAGCGGCACCCCGTCGATGCCAGGTGGAGTAACTCTCCCTCCCTCTACTCCCATTTGGTTGGAGCGGGCCAAGGATGCACTTAGGCGTGGGAGGCTGACGGCAGCTGCGTCTCGTGCAGGTGCCGGGGCCGTGACCAAGGCCACGGGGGAGGAGGATGCCACCACCACCACGGCCTCGACTACCCTCCCGCTCGAGACCCCGACGCCGTCAGGCGCGCTGGGTGACGCGGCGGCGGGCGACCAAGGGGTGAGGACGCCAGAGCCGGCGGCCTCCATCCCGGCGACGGGGGCTGGATCGGAGCAGCAGCCCATCACGCTCGAGGACGAGAGTCCGAGCTCGGGCGCCAAGTCTTCCTGGCCAGTCGGCCTGCGCCAGCTCGAGGAGGAGCGCAGGGAGAAGGAGGAGGAGGAGCCGCTGGCAGCCACTGATCGGCCGGTGGAAGATGTGGTGATGCGGGAGGCGGGACCGGTGCACGAGCCTCGGCCCGAGCCGGGCCTCACCCCTCCTCGGGATATGGAGGTTGAGTCCTCGGCGGGCAACGGGTCGAGGAGGAGGAGGTCCAAGCCGCCGCTCGGGAGGGCGCTCGGAGCGCCCGCCGCCACGCAAGAAGAGGAGAGGGCGGAGGAGCCCGAGCGGAGCGGGCGGATCCGGCGGTGCAGCCTACCGCCATAGTCGGCGAGGAGCATCAGCAGCAAGCGGAGCAGCAGGCGGCGCTGGGGGAGCAGCAGGCGGATCCGGCGGTGCAGCAGCCCACCGTCACGGACGGTGATGAGCGCCGAGACATCGAGCAAGAGCTCCATCCGGCGCCGTACCAGGCGCCGCCGCAGCCTCTGCAGCTGTCGGGGGACCTGGTGCCTTACCTCGTGCCCGACTCGGAGACGGGTGAGGTGAGGTTTGAGGCCATGACCCGCTGATCGGTGGGAGGAGGCCCAAAGAGGAAGCGACGGCGGCCGCCATCGTCGGCGGCCACATGCGGTCGGTCGGCCTTGGTCCCACCGAGCCCACCGACGTCTCCATCGAGGAGCGGAGGCGTATCGGCGCGGGCGCTCGCCCAAGAGGCGTCCTCTTCCGGAGTCGGCCGCCACGCCCGCCTACCTTGGGCGAGCGGGTGGTGACGGCGGACGTCGACACTGAGGCGGTGAGGAGACTCCACTCCTCCGTGACAAGGAGATGCGGGAGGAGTTCCCTCTTTGGGAGAGGCCGCGCGCGGTGCTCCGACCCCTTGACCACGAGGCTCCTCCGATCGTGATGAATGATCGAAGGAGCTCGAGGCGCACGTGGAGGCCGGAGCGCCGGCGGTGGCTCGAGAGCGCTTTGAAAACTGCTCGACGCTCGTCTCGAGAGGACATGCCCCGGCTTCATTACGTGAGTGCCCTCGAGTTCGGTTGTTTCCCTTTTAGTTTATCGCGTTCTACGTTTTAACATTTCCCTTTCGAGGTTCGGACGACGCTTGAGCCGCTCATATGCCAAATCCGTGCACATCCGTGCCACGCCAAGAGAGCGAGCACGAGATCCGGCGGTATGTGCGGATGGGGCAAGACGGCGAGGGCGAGCGGCACCGCTTTGCTCGGCTCCTCCCGAGATGCCAATGCCGCCACCTTGGACGCCGCCAAGGAGGACGCCAAGAAGGCTCGGGAAGAGCTTGCTCGAGTGGCGCGGGGGCCGAGGCGGCTCGCGGGAGGCCGGCGAAGCTCGCCGAGCCACGCGGGAGGCCGAGGCCGCTCGTCGGAGTACGCGCGGCCGCACGAGGCCTTCGAGCGGCTCAAGAAGGACGCGGCGTGGCCTTTGCAAGGCTATAAGGCCAAGTGCCGGGACATGGAGCAGCTCCGGAAGGACAAGGCCGGCGTCGAGGCCTACGTGAAGGAGCTCCAGGCAACGGTCATCCGGGAGGCTGCCGAGAAGGAGGCCCTTGCCAGCGCGCTTGAAGCTGAAAAAGAGCGGGCGGGTGGTTTCCAGGCGGAGGCGGCCAACCTCCGTCAAGTGGTGACGGACAAGGACCTCGCCATTCAAGGCGCCGGCAAGGCTTATGAGGAGCTGCGCGTGGAGAAACGCGACGTCGAGCGTGCCCTCCGGAGAAAAGAGGCTGAGCTCTCGACCCGCTGCACCGGTAAGTGCTCGAGTCTTTTCGTGCGTGATCCATACGTGTTGCTCGAGTACTTGATTGAGTACTTGATTCTTGTCGTCCTTTTTCAGGTTTGGAGGTGGACTTGGCGGACGCGCGTGAGTACGCAAAGTCAACTCACGCGGCGGGGCGAAGGCGCGCTCTCGGCCAAGGCCCGCATCACCGGCGCCATCGACACCCTCGGCGCCGGCAGGGCTTCCCGCCGGTGGTGGACGTCGAGGGCCGGATGCTGGCCAAAGCTATGCTAGCCGGGTCCGTGGTCGGCGCCTCTGCGGGGTCGTATCCGGGAGGCCCTCGTTTTTGCTGCGCGCCGGACGATGGCCATCTTCTACTCGGGATTCGGCGTCTCGAGGAGGACGCCGGGCGGGATGGAGGCCGTTGCGGCGGCTTCACCTACGTCGAGGGCGAACAAGAAGGAGGGGTCAATCCCCGGATCGAGCGGCTCAAGGCCGAGGCGGAGGAACCGGGCGCCCTTCTTGGAGATGATCTCGCTGCGAGAAGTCCTTCCGCCGTCGTGGAGTAAAGTTTAGCCGGCTGCGAGCCGAAATCTGGGCAACAAGGCCCTTGTAAGAAAACAAGTATTTTTTGGTTATGGAAGTGGCCCAAGTGGCCTTGAACCGTAATACTTGGATATTTATAATCGTTACGCTCTAGTTTTTTCTTTGCGCTTGATATTATTCTCCACTTCCTGCCTTTACTTTGTTTTAGCTAAGTGTTGGCGCTGTGCTCGAACTACTTCGAGAGGGGATGAGTTAGGGTGCCGTAGCTCGGAAGCGTGGGAAGCCTTGTGCTCGATCGCCCGGCTCGATGAGCTCGAGGTGACGCAAATACTTATCTTACGAAAAGTTTCGAGGCGAGGAGGGGAAAGGTTACATCGGCGTTGTTTTGAAAAAAAAACTAGGTGCGTTTTTCGAGGACTTCGGGGGGTTCCCCCCTGGTCTAGCCCCGAGGGGGCTTGACTTTGTGGAAACAAAGTCGAGCCCACCTTGCGTATGAACAAAAAGTAAGGAATTGACTTATTTATTCATACTAGCGGTATAATTTGAACGAAATATGTACAAGGCATCGAGGCCTATGGAAAAAGCGACGTAGGCTGTTCGATGTTCCACGCGTTGGTGAGGGTCGAGCCTTTTCCGTCGGCTAACTTGTACGTCCCGGTTTCAGCACCTTGACCACGATGAACGGACCTTCCCGGGGAGGAGTCGGCTTGTGGCGCCCCTTGTTATCTTGGCGTCGGCCGGAGCACGAGATCGCCGACCTTGAAATCCCTCTTGCGCACATTCTTCTCGTGATATTGCCGTAGCTTCGTTGGTAGCGCGCGAGTGTAGGAGCGCCGTGTCTCGAGCCTCTTCCGCTTGGTCGATGGCGTTTGCCAACCTTTCGATTGGTACGCTCGTTGTAGGCCTTGAGTCGAGGGGACCCGTACTCGAGGTCAGTGGGGAGGACGGCCTCAGACCCATATACTAAGAAGAACGGGGTGAACCCAGTGGCTCGACTCTCGGTCGTCCGCAGACTCCACAGGACTGATGGGAGCTCGGCCACCCATTTGTTGCCGTGCTTGTTTAGGCGTTTGAAAATCCTGGGCTTTAGACCTTGCAAGATCATGCCATTTGCGCGCTCGACTTGGCCGTTAGTTCGAGGGTAGGCGACTGCCGACCAGTTCACACGGATGTGGTACCGATCGCAGAAGTCCAAGAACTTTTTGCCTGTGAACTGGGTGCCATTGTCAGTAATGATGACGTTGGGGACTCCAAAGCGATGGATGATGTCGGTAAAGAACTCGACCGCTCGCTCCGAGCGGATGTTAGTGATGGGCTTGGCCTCGATCCACTTGGTAAACTTATCGATGGCCACGAGCAAGTGGGTGTGGCCTCCCGTCGTCTTTTTGAGGGGTCCAACCAGATCGAGCCCCCAGACCGCAAATGGCCACGTGAGGGGGATCATGCGGAGTGCGTGTCTTGGAAGATGCGTTTGCTTAGCGTAGAATTGGCATCCTTCACACGCTCGAACAAGCTTGATGGCGTCAGCAGTTGCAGTGGGCCAGTAAAAGCCTCGACGGAATGCGTTCCCGACAAGGGTTCTTGGCGCAGCGTGGTGGCCACAAGCCCCCGAGTGCATGTCTCTGAGCAATTTCTTGCCTTCCTCGATCGAGATGCACCGTTGGAGTACACCAGTTGGGCTCCGGCGGTAGAGCTCTCTGTCGTCCCCGTAAAGGACATAAGTTTTGGCTCGACGAGCTAGTCGCCTCGCCTCCGTTCGATCTTCTGGTAACTCCCCTCGAATGAGATACTCGAGGAATGGTGCACGCCAGTCGGTTGGTGGGCTTGTAGCCTGGTCGATTTCCATGACTGTGGCCCCCGTCGAGGGGGGTGCGGTCGTGGGAGCAGGCTCAATGGCTGGTCCTGCCCCAGCCCCCGAGTCCCACTTTACGGATGGCTCGTGAAGATCTTTCGAGAAGACGTCAGGGGGTAGCGGCGCTCGAGATGAAGCGATTTTGGCCAGCTCGTCCGCAGCCTCGTTGAAGCGCCTTGGGATGTGGTTGAGCTCGAGACCATGGAAGCTGGCTTCCAACTTGCACACCTCATTGCAGTACGCTTCCATCTTTTCATCATGGCAGCTCGAGGCTTTCATTACTTGGTCGATAACGAGCTGCGAGTCGCCTCGAGCATCGAGGCGTCGGACCCCAAGCTCGATGGCAATGCGCAACCCGGTAATGAGCGCCTCATACTCTGCCATGTTGTTCGAGGCGGCAAAGTGGATGCGCACCACGTAACGCATGTGTACTCCGAGGGTGAGATGAAGAGTAGGCCCGCGCCGCTCCTGTCTTCATAAGTGACCCGTCGAAATACATGGTCCACGGCTCGGCTGGATCGGGGGGGGGGGGAGTTGGACGTCGGTCCACTCGGCGACAAAGTCGGCCCGGCACTTGGGATTTGATAGCCTTTCGTGGGGCGTACGTGATGGTCTCGCCCATGAGCTCGACCGACCACTTGGCGATTCGACCCACGACTTCCCGGTTCGGATAATTTCCCCAAGTGGGAATGATGTTACCACCGTCACCGGGTGGCTAAGAAAGTAGTCTTTGGAGTTTTCGACGGGTGAGCACGATTGCGTAGAGCAGCTTTTGGATATGGGGGTATCGAACTTTGGCATCGAGAGCACCTCAGCGATGAAATACACCGGCCGCCGGACGGGGGAGCGCGTGCCCTTCTTCCTCGCCTCTCGACCACTATGTTGTGCTAACCACACGAGTGGTTGCGGCAACATAGAGGAGGAGGGATTCGGCGGGTATACCGTCTCGAGCCGGTCGGCGGCACGAGCACGGGAGGAGATGTGAGCATGCTCTTTAGCTTTGAAAGGGCCTCCTCGCCTCGGGTGTCCATGCAAAGTGCTCGGATTTTACGAGGAGCCGGTACGGAGGCAAGGCTTTTTCTCCCGGGCGCGCAATGAACCGGCGAGTGCGGCCAAGCATCCGGTGATCTTTTGCACCCCTTTCGGGTCTCGAATTGGCCCCATTCTCATGATGGCCGTGACCTTCTCGGGATTGGCCTCGATGCCGCCGTTGGGGAGACGATATACCCTAACAACATGCCTCGAGGCACACCAAAGACACACTTCTCGGGATTCAGCTTGATGTTTTTAGCCCGGAGGCATTCAAACGTTAACTTGAGGTCCGCGACAAGGTTTCCTACTTTTCGAGTCTTGACAACGATGTCATCGACGTAGGCCTCGACGGTCTCTCCTATGTGTTTCTCGAAGACATGGAGCATGCGCGATATGTTGCCCCGGCATTTCGAAGGCCGAAAGGCATTGTGACATAACAATACATGCCCATGGGGGTGATGAATGAAGTCGCGAGCTGGTCGGACTCCTTCATTTTGATTTGGTGGTAGCCGAGTAGGCGTCGAGAAAAGAAAGTACTTCACAACCCGCGGTGGAATCAACGATTTGATCTATTCGAGGTAAAGGAAATGGGACTTTGGGACATGCTTTATTTAAACTAGTGTAATCTACACACATCCTCATTTTCCCATTCTTTTTTCTACCAATACGGGATTAGCTAACCACTCGGGATGATGTACCTCCTTGATGAATCCGGCCTTCTCGAGCTTCTCGACCTCTTCGCGGATGATCCTACGCTTCTCCTCGTCGAGCGGCGCGGCGTTGCTTGACGGGTCTTGAACCGGGACGGATCTCCAAGGCGTGCTCGGCGACATCCTCGGTATGCCGGGCATGTCCGAGGGACTCCACGCAAACATGTCAGCGTTTGCGCGGAGAAAGTTGACGAGCACTGCTTCCTATTTGCTGTCGAGGGAGGCGCTGATGACCAGCGTCTTCTCCCCCGAGGAGCTTGGATCGAGCGGGATCTTCTTGGTGTCGTCAGCGGGGTCGAAGTTGCCAGCCTGTCGCTTGGGTGTTGGAGCAGAGGCCTCGGCCGCCATGTGATCGAGCATCATGGCTAGGTCTTCGGACGTTCCTAGCACGTTCGTCAGGGATTCCCCGTACTCGACGCACTCCACATCGCAGTGGTAGGCGTGCTCGTACGTGGAGTTGACAGTGATAACTCCTTTTGGTCCCGGCATCTTAAGCTTGAGGTAGGCATAGCTGGGGATCGCCATGAACTTTGTGTAGCACGGCCTGCCCAGGATGGCATGGTACGTCCCCTCGAAACTGGGCACGTCGAAAGTTAAGACCTCTCGACGAAAGTTCGAGCGTGTCCCAAAGACGACGGGGAGGTCGATGCGGCCGATCGTGAGCGCTTTCTTGCCGGGGACCACTCCGTGGAAGCCCCCGGCGCTCGGCTGGAGGTCAGCCCTTGTGAGGCCAAGCAACGTGAGGGTCTCCATGTAGATGATGTTGAGGCCGCTTTGCCTCCATCCATGAGAACTTTGGTGAAGCGGGCGTTGAGGATGATCGGGCGACGACGAGAGGGTACGAGCCGGGATTGGTGACGTGGTCGGATGATCATCACGGTCGAACATGATGGGAGCATCCGACCGGTCGAGGAATTGAGGCGTGGCGGGTTTTATGCGAAAACCTCCTGCGCTCGGCCTTCCGCTCTCGACGTGTCATGCGGGTGGTCGGGCCGCCGTAGATCATGTAGCACTCGGTGATGGGCGGATACCCATCGTCGTCGTTGTCGTTGGGTCGGTCCTCACCACCCTTATCCTTCTTGCCATCGTCTTTGTCAAGGCCAAACTTCTTGAAGTAGCCTCGAAGCATACGGCAGTCCTCGAGGTTATGTTTGACCGGTTCCTTGTGGTACGGGCAGGGCTGCTTCAGCATCTTGTCGAAGACGCCCCCATCCGGAGGGGGTCTAGGCTTCTTGCGCTCGGCTGCGGCCACCTCGTCTTCCACGACCGCGCGCTTGCCTTCTTGGTTGCCTTTCTTTTTCTTCCCATTCTTTTTGGGCCTTGCTCGAGCCCTCCCACCTCCGGGGACGGCGCGGGCTTGTTCCTAGCCCCACCAAAGAAGGCCCCACGGCCTCGTCGCCGGCGGCGTAGTCGGCGACGACGTCCATGAGCTCGTTCACCGTCTTTGGGCGGTTGCGCCGAGTTCTCGCACGAGCTCTTTGCACGTGGTGCACGAGACAAACGCCGGGATGACGTCGTGGTGCAGGATGTGCGGCGGCTCGGTGCGTAGCTTGGAGAAACGCGTCGAGCAAAATCCCGGAGAGATTCCGTGGTATTTTGCTTGCGATTCTACGGAGATCCCACGAGTTGCCGGGTCGGATGTATGTGCCCTTGAAGTTCCCCTCGAAAATCTGGACCGGGTCGGCCCAATCGTGGATCGATGGGGGAAGCTCCTCGAGCCACCGTCGGCGGTGTCAGAGAGAAATAGAGGGAGCTGGCGTATGATCGCCTTATCCTCTCGAGCCCCTCCCAGCTGGCAGGCCAGCCGGAAGTCGGCTAGCCAGAGCTCTGGCTTGGTTTCCCCGTTGTACTTGACCACGCTCGTAGGGGGTCGAAAGCGGGTTTGGCAATGGCGTGTTGCGGATAGCTCGGCCCGAAGACTCGAGGGCCCGGCGGCTCGAGAGTCTGCCGGTCTTCGTCGCTGTCGTAGCGGCCCCCTCGATGGGCCTTGTAGCCACGGTCCTCGGCACCCGCTGCCTTGCGTCGTCGGTTGTCGTTGATGTCATGACGCGCATCTTGAGGTGCACGGTTGTCGAGGATGCGTTCTCGAGCAGGGGCTCTTCCACCTCGAGGGGGTGTCTCTTGGTGGACGGAACCCTCCCGCTCGTGACGTGGTTGTTCGGGGCTGCCTCTCGTGTCTCGAGGCGAGCTCTCGGCCTGGCTGGACGGCCGCGACTTGGAGGAGCCCTTGGATCTCATCTCGTATCCGTAATGCATGCGGATTCGAGGGCGCCGGCATGTCCCGCAGCAGCATAGCTGCCGCAAGTACATTCTGGCTTGCTCGAGGGAAATGGGCTGGCTCGGGTGGCGCTTCTGGCCGCCCGTCGTTGACGATGCGGTTGAAGACGTCTCGTGCCTTTTCTCGAGCGCCAAGGGCTCGAGGAGGGGGCGGATGGTTCTGCTCAAGCGCACGCTTGAGCAGCTCCAGATTCGCGCGTTCCTCATTCATCTTGGCCTCGATTTCTCTGAGCTGGGCCCATTGTGCTGTTCGAGCATCATCTTCAGGTCGCTGGTTATCTTGGCCTTGCGGTGGCGGTCCACGCGGCTCGATCACCTGCAGGGCTCCAGCTGCCGATGTCCCGACCGCTGGGGTCACGTCTGCCCGGTTGGCCGCAGGGACGGCCATGGCGGCGCCATCTCTGGTCTCCTCATCCGACGGGACGTCGTCGGTGAGATGAAAACACTCGCGAGCCGGGTCATAGCATCCTGAGTCCGAGTCATCGGAGTCGGGGCTAGCGCTGGACGGCGTCCAGGGCCTTCCCGTGCTCTCCTCCTCGATCCGGCGGCGCATATTCCCGACCCGTTGCGGCGCGGGTGCTCGTCAAACCCGCGGTCCGGTGCCGGCCATACAATCTCAAGTCCATCCGCGGTTCACCGACGTCGGCCACACGATCTCATTGGCATATGTGGTGGCGGCGTTGGTGAGCCCAAACGGGAGCCTGCGCCGAGCTCGGTATAGCCCGTGTGGCAACAGGTTGGGCGACGTCGGCCGTGCGCGCGCTCGAGGAGCCACGCCGGGCTCTCTCGGCGAGCGCATGGTGAACATGAAGCCAGGGTCCACGTCAAGGGCTCCCTGTCCATGTGCCACCTCCCGCCGCACACTTGGCACCCCGGCTGGGTGCATTGTGGCGTCTGGCCGGGAGGGCACACGAGCAGGGTGCTCAAGGCCCTGTGCCTGCTGGTGGTGATGCCGATGCTGGTGGCGTCGGCGACGTGGTGGCGAGCCGTGGTGGCGCGGTCGGCGCGCGGCCCCCCCAGCGCGTGGGGGTGACGAGCGTCCCCCTCCCGGTTCACCGATCGAGAGTAGAGCCATGTCGTGGCTGGGCCGGCGACACGAACTCTAGACTCCCAAACCGGATCACCGTGGCGAACGGAAACGATGGAGTGGGTGATGCCATCGGAAAATGGCGGGAATCGGGTGAAAACACGCGGTACCCCTACAGCGCGCCAGCGTCGGTGTTTCGTACCCGGGGGGTATAACTCCAACGAGTAAATTTCTATGCGTGCTCCCTAATCCGGATGGTGATGCAAGATGGACACAAGCGTTTATCCTGGTTCGGGCAAAGAATGCCCTACGTCCGGCGAGAGGGATGAGTTTGTGTTATCTTGCACCGGGGTGCTTGTACAGGGGCGAGTACAAGGTAGTCCTGAGACTTAGCGTGTGTGGAAGTGTGTTGTGAATATGAGGATCGTAACGTGCCCTAAACTAGGCCCTGGCATCCCCTTTTATAGGCCAAGGGGAGGTTCAGGGTTACACGGTGGTTAGGGCTGTCGTGGGCGTGACGTCGAGGTACAGCTGTCGGGTCGAGTCGTCGGAACCATGGATGCCTCCTCGATCCGGTCCGAGCCTGTAGCAACGTGGGCGATGGCGCCCTGCTTGTCCTTGCTTGACGCGGGCTGACGTAGTGGTGGAATGGGCGATGGTGGCCTGCCCGGAAATCCTGGCGAGTGGCTGTCGGGTAGGAAAGACAGGTCATGGCGCGCCCCATACGCCAGTCCCATCCGCCATCATCTCTCGAGCGGCTGTGGACGGCCTCGAGGGGTCGACGATCCGAGCGACGGGACGGGGCGACGTGTTTGATGGTACGGAGAGCTGAGGAAA
This sequence comes from Themeda triandra, assembly GCA_018135685.1. NCBI lineage: Eukaryota > Viridiplantae > Streptophyta > Magnoliopsida > Poales > Poaceae > Themeda > Themeda triandra. The sequence continues at coordinate 451,771 of JAENPR010000023.1, forward strand.
GTGCTTGAGGAAATCGCCGCACATGGCATAGTGCACGGTATGGCTCCACGGTGGCGCGGCATGGTCAAGTCCCAAAGTCGGCGGCCACGGTCCTCGGACGCCATCGGCCCTCACGAATCCGAGGGGTGGCGAAGAGGTGATAGCTCGGCCGTGATGATGGCACCAGGTGGACGCCATCCTCGAATCCGGGGGATGGGCAGTGTAATGATGGATTTTACCAGCGTACGCCCCACTGCTACGGGCTTTGTAGCCATGGTGTTAGGTGGCGTCAGCGTACATCGGCGCTGTTCAAACCCTGTAGCCATGTGCGATCTCTGGACAGACAATGATTGAGAGTGGACTCGAGCGGCTGCTCGCTCGAGCGTTCTCCATCCCCGCTCGAGCGGTCGCTCGCTCGAGCGGTTTACGTCACCGTCTCGAGCAGTCGCACGCTCGAGCGGTTTCCGTATTTCTCTCTCGAGCGGGCGGCGGCTCGGCTGCTCGAGTTTAGGAGGTTCGAGGCTTTGTAGGCCTGATAGTGGGCCGGCCCAGTATGAGGAGGATTGGGGTTTCTCTGGTTAATTCTTGGGAGAGTTAGAGGTGAAATGAGTTGGATTATTTTCCTCTAATGTACCTGGTTTAGGACCCCCTAATCTAGGTACCCGACAAGTATGTACTAGTTCCAACAAGTCAGACGCTCTCTCAAGAAAACCTGAGAAAGGCGTCTTGGTCATCTTGCCTAATAGGCAAGCCTCACATGTCTCGTAAGATTCAAAATCAAACGAAGTTAGAAGCCCATCATCATGGAGCCTCTTCATGCATTTTTCACTTATATGACCCAAACGACAATGCCACATATATGTAGGACTTAACTCATTAAGCCGAGGCCTTTTAGCATTAACATTACAGACAGGTGCATCATCAAGATTTAAAATAAATAATCCATTCACAATGGATGCAAAAGCCACAAACATATCATTCTTTGAGATAACACAACCATTGTCTTTACTCGCAAATGAATAACCATCCTTCATCAAACATGAAGGCGACACAATGTTTCGACTTAAGCTAGGAACAAAATAACAATTATTCAATTCCAATATAAATCCTGAAGGCAGGTGAAGTTGCATCGTCCGACGTTCAACGCAAGTAACTCTTGCATTGTTGCCCATGCGGAAATCAACCTCTCTTTTCTCCAAGCTTCTACTTCTTATCATTCCCTGCATCGTATTGCAAATATGAGCAACCAATCCGGTATCAAATACCCAAGAATTGATATAAGAGTTAGCGAGGAAAATGTCTATAACATAAACAACAAGCATATGAGCGGGAGTACCTTTACTACCGCCGTCCTTCTTTAAGGACGCCAAGTACTGCTTGCAGTTTCTTTTCCAGTGACCTTCCCCGCCACAATGAAAACATTTAGCATCAGTTGGTGGTCCAGCTTTGGGGGCGGGCGGAGCTGGCTTGGAGATCTCATCTTTAGCCTTGCCCTTTTTCTTCCCCCAGCCCTTCTTTCTCTTAAAGTTAGGCTTGTTCTGGACTGCCAACACTTGGCCACCACCTTGCTTCTTTATGTCAGCCTCTGCTGTTTTCAGCATGCCACACAACTCATTCAAGCCCCTCTCCGCCCCATGCATATGGTAGTTCGAGATGAAGTTTCCATAGTTGGGCGGCAGAGACGAGAGAATGAAATCAGTAGCCAACTCTTGGCCAATTGGGAAGCCTAGCTTCTCCAACCTCTGAGTGTAACCAACCATCTTGATTACGTGTGACCCAACAGCTGCACCCTCTGCTAGCTTGGTTTCAGCAAGTGCCTTAGAGACATTGAACCTTTCAGTCCTAGCTTGAGTTTGGAACATATCCTCAAGTGCCACGATCATATCATTCGCTGAATGATTGTTATCAAACTGCATCTGCAGATCGGATTCCATACATACAAGCATAAGGCAGCTTATCTCAAGATCAGCATCACATGCTTTCTTGTAAGCATTTTTTCTCAGCAGCGGATGCATCTGCAGCAGGCTCATTTGGTAAGGGGTTGTCTAGATAATCCTCCTTTTTCTCAGCCCTGAGAACAATTCTCAGATTGCGGATCCAATCCGCATAGTTTGTTCCATTCAACTTATCTTTCTCAAGAATCGAACGCAAAGTAAATGGTTGCTTAGAAGACGCCATTTAATCTACAACAAAAATAATGCAAAATACTAAGACAAAGTATCCATGATAGAGTAAATAATATCAAATATAATCTACTCCCACTAAAATCAATATCACTCGATTGAAACTTAGTGATTCAAGACCCACAACTAGCAAGTCGACTAGTGAGCTTTAGCATCACCGCTAGAAGACATGATAGATTGGTAAGCAACTCTTTGCTAATCATATCGCATATGACTCTTGTTGTTGGATAGCATCTCTATGCTTGGGTTACCAACTTCTTATGCTCCAAAGTCCCTAACCGTTAGGATGACCTTGTTCAAGCAACCAAACCTTCGCGGTAAGTATCGATACGAACTGTCTAGTCAAGGAAAATCGGTGGCATCCTAATTTCATAGACCCACCACCGATTGTACAAGACAGCGACAGTGCAAGGTTTGGGGGAGCATGAACTCAAACATTACTGAGGGATCGTTCTACTTCACTACCGCACGAATGTAGACAAAAACATTATAGCATGTGAAAGTAGAACATAGTAAGAACGACATAAACACAGATTTGACTTGGTATAGCCCATTGTTCTTTTCGAGATCTCCATCTCTTCAATCTGTTCATCATGGTGATCTCCATCTCCACGATGCATGTATGCCATCCTTCAGTGATGAATCCGCCATGACTAACTATCACTAACGCCAAAGCTAGTGAATTAAAATTACATAGTCGCGGATAGGACATCACAGATTGGCACGTAGGCCATTACAATACTTTTGACAATTTCTCTATGGCTCCAGCCCATATTGTCATCCTCATGACATGCAAGCCATGAATTAATTACATACATGCATCACATACACATAAGGGCTATACCAGTCATGAAATCCTGCAAAACAGAGTTAACCGATTCGACTACTAAAAGTAAATCGTGAAAAACCCTATCTTGCGGACCTCTTTTGACAATTCTAATCTTATCGGTTGGTTCCATCTTGAAATTCTCTACAAGTTTCGTTTAAAGATCGTCTCCATCCGAGTTACGGTTGAAAAGTTACGGCCGTTTTACGAACAGAACTTTTCTCGGCAACCCGGCGCCCGACGGCGGATCCAATCTGCCACCGCCGCGCATCACATGCGCTCGGCACTTGACCTAGGGTTCAATTCGATCAATCTGATTGATCTCTAACTCGCCGTGATTGGATTTACATGTATCACTTAACTCGGATGGCGGAATTCCGACCGGTACGAGTAGATCGTTACAAGACCAACGCGGCAAGACCATGAACCAAGATCAGAGACACATCTAAAACCGCGCATATCACATATGCAACATCCAGAACCTATAACGACGCAGTATAGAGCTCTGATACCACTGAAGGGTTATGAGGGTGCTACGCTAGCCGGAAAACAAAACTTTTCTTCCTCATATCCCAGGATTACTGCTAGTTACAGGTTACGGGATTACCACTAGACGTGCAGATGCAGCGGAAGACGACTCGATGTAGTCGAACGCGTCGCAGCAGTGCCGTGCAATTGCGTGGTCATCCAGCAACTCCTGCCACCACTTGCGGTTCGTCCTCGTGCTCCAGATGCAGCACCTCCGAGGTATCACACATGTACGAGGGAGAAGCGATGCGCCTCCGGACTGCTAGGTCCGCGGGGAGCGAAGGCGAGAGCATGGAGGGCGACGGCGGTTGCCAAAGGCATGGATTAGGTTTGGCCGCGCCCCTCCCCTCTACTTATATAGGCGTCTCTCATGTGCTCCCGAGTTGGAGGCCCATTAGAAACTTTAAGCCTTGTCTAATTCGGGTCCAACCTGAATTAGGCTTCCAGCCTCTTAAGCGTGCGACCCTATGGGTTCACGCACACATAGACATGGGCCGAATACTCCTATTCGCCCAATAGCTGACAGCGGCCTCTAGCAAGGCGTGACAACTCCTATGTGCACGACGAACCACCACGACCATATACAAGTTACTCCCTTGCCACATGATATTTGGTTCAACTCGTGGGTTAACACTTAACCCAAGCACGGCCATGCATTTGTTGATCCAATCACTTGAGTGATCCAGTGATATCACTCTCATTAGAGAGGGGCAAGTCCCATCTTGATTGTCTATGTCTCATAGCATGTTTCTAGACAAACCCAAAGACGTCCTTTATAACTACCCAGTGATGGAGTAGCGTTTGTCAGTCCCTAAGCAAGTCGATACACATCTCGAGCACATACAACAATCTCAGGTCGAAGGACATAACGTATATGATGTGTATAGAGACAATCTCATGTCAGGTCAGTCCAGCCTACATGTCATACATGTGCCCACATTATTAGTTCGACATCTCCATGTCCATGACTTGTGAAACATAGTCATCAACTAATAATGTGCTAGTCTAATATTCATGTGTGTCCTCACATGAACTCCGACCAGGGACAAATATAGAATAACCATACAAGTAAAAGAGTTCCACAAACAATTTACATAATTGCCAATCAATACAAGTTGTCTTTAATGGATATTCAATAGACACATTACATATCATGGATACATGCGGAATATCATCATCTCTATGATTACCTCTAGGGCATATTCCCAACAGTGGCGGTGGCAGAGAGATAGATAGGGAAAGAGCTTTCACCTGTCATTACATCTCCCTAGTATTCATAGTCCCTTTTGGGACGTGACTCCTAAGCAAATTAGGAAATCCTTATAGGATATAGATTTCTCTTCTCAATTTTCAACAAACTCAAACTTAACAACTCTTTATAGAACCTAATGAGACTCGTATGGAAACTGACGATGACAAGGTGGGGCCAGCGGTGGCGGGGCTGGGGCTGCGGTGCCCCCTCCTTGTGTGCGTCGCAGCTTAGGGCGCCTTCCTAGGTCCACGAGGTGCACGTCCTCTTGTCGAAGTATGACCTTGCTGTCACTACTACAGATTGACACTTCATTGTCGCGTTGTAAGGCCCTTCGTAGACCGAAACCGCAACCATCAGTGAGCACTCGGCAGTGATGCTCGTAGCCATCACTGTTGGTTTCATGAACCGTCTGTGGAATGCACCAATACCGCCAAACTAGCTTATGATATGTCTGTGTTGAGTTCTCTCTTCCGCTATATTGGAGCACCGAGCCGTTCGTGACAATGCTTATTTGTCTTGCATTGTCCACAAACTACTTGTGTAGAGACATCATCACCGTCGGCTTCTAATATGAGTCGGCGGTGATGAATTGGTAATCCTGTTGCATCATAGGTTGGAACGCCATGGTTGATAATAGCTTCGCCGCCAGCAAGTGGTACTGTGCGGCGGTGATGACCCTATCATCACAGTCGCATAGTACTATGATAGGGTAGTGTTGGAAACATGACCATGATATTCAATACAAAATGGAGGCCGTCACAGAACGGTAGCGATAATATATTATTTAATAATTCTAATGGACAGATATAGACCATGTTCACTTACAGTGGACTTGGAAAGTGGACGTGGAAACTTCGCTTGGAAGTTAAAAAATTTCACCTTAGTGAAAAACCCTGAAAATTCGCCTTAGTGAATTTGAAGATGACGTCCCTTTTTTTTGCTGCGAAGTGGACGTGAAAACTTCACTTAGAAGTTAAAAATGTTCACCTTAGTGAATTTAAAAATGTTGTCCCTTCTTTTTGCTATGAAGTGGACGCGAAAACTTCGCTTAGAAGTTAGATTTTTTACCTTAGTGAAAAAAACTAAAAATTCACCTTATTAAATTTGGAAATGCCACCCCTTCTTTTTTACTGCGAAGTTGACCCAAAAAATTCGCTTGGAAGTAAAAAATTTTCACCTTGGTGAAAAATAACACAAAACCCCAACCCTAACGAGAGCGACGACGGCTAGCTAAAGACCTCTGGATGTTACCCCCGCTAGATGCGCCCCCCTAATGGGCTCTAAGAAGATACACGACCCAATGGACCAAAAGACGATGTCACAGCACCCTAGCAGATTCTAGGCGCTGGCTTGTTTCAACGATTCTTATTGACTCATGATGAGTTTTGAAATGAAACCAAAGGCATTGGTTAGCTTGTCAAATTATCTTTCCAACCATGTCTTTTTGAATGGTCCTCGAATAGATATTGAGTTTACTCTTCTAAAATAATTTCTTTTCTCATTTCTTATGTCATACTCCATGTTGTTTTCTCCAGATATTGTTAGTATCCTTCCTCTGCTTGGTATGACTGAGAGTTGTTTGTTTGGCCATTATGTTGGTTGCTATTTGCCATGGAAGTTTTTGGCTACAAATTTTGTTGATGAACTTGACACCATTGATTTTGATGATACATAGCCTGGCGGAGGTGGTGGTAACATTGGTTGGTTGTAATTCATTAGCATGTAATTTGTTCTTTCTTGAGCCAAGTGATTGACGATTTTCATTTATGAAGTTGCCTTACTTTCTTCTTGGGCTTCTTCTATACTCTTCTTTACTTTTGGGCACATGTTTGATGTATGACCAACAACTTCTCCATGAACTATGCAATACATTTCTTTTGGCTTCAATTTTTTTTACCGAAGTCAGCAAGGGAAACCCCAGCCTATATTTTTAGTTTTTTTAATAATGTAGACCTATTTAAATTCGCTCCCATAGGCTGGCTTCAAAATTTTCGTTTCGTATGTTCTTTTTTATTGATTGACATTTTCTCCTAGATGAAAATTTTCTTTGAAGTTTCTTGTTCCGAAACCTCTGCTGGCTATGCTGATTTTGATCTAACGTATTAGATTTCGCGGAGTTGTTTATGTGATTGACTCTTTGAAATGGTCTTCGACCAAAATGTCCAATTCTTAGAGGTTGAAAATTGTTGTTTGCTCTTGGCTGATTTTTTCTGCCATTTACTTCTTCGATTCTTTTTTCTGTAGTCATCATCTAACCTACAATATTTTTGCATTTCTTTATACAATTCTGCAGCTATGGTGGTGTTTCTCTCTAAAGTGTGATGAAAGTTGGCCTGCTCGCAATCCTTTTTTGATTGGAGCTATGATGACAACTTCGTTTGAGATGTTTGGGATTTGAGTTTTGGCTTGTATAAATCTCTTATAATATTGAATTAATGGTTCTCTTGGCTGCTGCTTGATATTGATCAAATCATCACATGTGAGTTCTGTTTGTTGAAGTCCTTGAAAGTCCAGTAACAAGTAACAAGTTTGTTCTAAGCCGATCCCATGATTTTATTGATCGATCTTTACTTTAATGATGAGTACCATTGCTAAGATGGACCTCTTACTGTCATGATTAGTGATTCTACTAGAGTGTTTGCATCTCCTCCTCTCGAGGTAACTGTTGCTTCAAAACTCTTGAGAAATTGCCTTGGATCTGATAGGCCATAAGGTTGGAATTATGTTGAACTTAAAGCCCGATGGCCACTTTGCTAGTTGAATGTCAACTAAAAGTGGTGATTCAATATCAATTGTTGTAGTTGAATTCTAGACTTCTTTTTCTTGGGAACTTTTGGCAGCTGAAGTTGGGTCTTGGATTATTATCTCATTGCTTTTGTTCTCTATTTCTTCATTCAACCTTTCTTACGGTAGTTTCGGCTTCTTCGATATCTTTTGCTTTAGAAATTTTTCTCATAGTCCTTGCTTTGCATGCTTCAAGTTGTTTTTGCTTATTGATGAGATCTTCTTCTAACTCTTTTCAATCGTTGCTCTTCATTCTGTGTTTCTTCTCTTGATGAATCTAGTTCACTTGTAGCTTTGACTTCGCTCTCTTGGGTGGCATCTTTTTCTTGAGGTATTGTTTTATCAGCTAGAGCTATTCTTTCTGGGTTTTCCCATTTGTGAAGTGTGTGGTTGTGGGTATCTTTGATCACACAAACGAACGACATCAAGATGTTGGGTGACTTATAGAGCCCCTGACTTCGTTTTTGGTATAAGATAACATTTTTTCCCTTGTGCTTTCCCATACATTGACTAAATAAAAAAGAAAAAGGGGGTGAAGTGGTAACTTCCACTTCGCCAAGACTAATTCTTTTTTATCTTCTGTTGTCCTTCTTGGCTTTTCGATCACTTTGTTCCTCATTCTTCTAAGGATTTTTGACTTCCCTAGAAAAATTGAACCTTGCAAAGTTGAAATGTTGACTTCGTTGAATTCCTGCGTCATAATGTAGTTAGTAAATTATTTGTAACTCCAAAATTTGTGACTGCTTTTTGGGTGAAGTCAAATCCCAACAGAGGCAGATGAGTCACAAGGATCATAAGATCATTTGTTTTTTTCTCCATTTTTTGATCGATATCACAGCATGGGATCATTTGTTTCTTTCCTTTTTCTCGACCGATATCACAGCAGCCCCACCAGTTGGCGTCGTAGAAAATCGCCAGGTGTTGTATTGCACGAGGGAACCGAGGACGACCTGAGAGTTTTTAGCGCACGAAGGTGAAGCCTCCTTTTCTCTCTTTTTATTGTGAGAGGAGATGTGATGATCTGTGATGAGATGATGATGAGGGAGAGAGACGAGCGATTTCAGCTCATTTGTTGCACCTCAACCAATGGCTCTCGTAAACGAGCAAAGGTTTCTCGTCCAAGTAGCAGCAGCTGTATTACTTAAAAAATAAAAAAGTAGCAGCAGCTGTCGCAAAAAAAAAAAAAAAAAGTAGCAGTACTACCAGCTCGGCCCGGCCCGGCCCGGCCCGCGTGCCTCCCCTGCAGGCTCCTTCCTGCGTACACCTCCTCTTCCCGCGTGCCTCGTCCAAATAACTTTTCCCACTTCTCCATTTCCCCCCGCACTCTCCAAAACCCTAGTACGGGCGAGGTCTCTCCGACCGCCGCTGCCATGGCGCCAGCGCCGCCTCGCCGCTTTGCCTCCATGTTCTCCGGTAAGCACGCACCCCGTCCCGAAACCGCGGTCCCTGGCGCCGCATTCCAAACCCTAATAATTCCCCTCTCGTTCTCTCTCCTCCAGCGGCAGCCCTCTCGTCGTCGATGCAGCACATGCTCCTCCAGGCGGCGTGCGACGGCGACCTCCGCCTCTTCAAGAGTACGCCCCGCCCTTCCCCGATCTCCGATTCCGGCCGCGATTGGTGCTCGGATGCTGATTTTGTTTTTTTGGGGCCGCGCGGCGGCCGCCGCCGCCACTATAACCCGTCTCTTTGCAGGGCTGGTACGGGCGCTCGACAAGGGCAGGGGTCGCCTTAGGGAGGCGGTCGAAGCGGTGAGGGCGGACGGCGGCTACGGTGCCCTGCAACTCGCCGCGGGCAGCGAGCAGCTGGAAGTGTGCAGCTACCTGGTCGAGGGCCTGCGCGTGGATGTGAACGTCGTCGACGACGAGGGTCTGTCTATCTCTTCCAATTGTTTGCTGCTTGCTTTGTCCGTACTCCATAGAGCTGTTTGGAATTCAGGACTACTGCATGCTCGTTTTTTCCCCATTTTGATGAGGAAATTCCACCTTGTTATATTGATTGTTGTGGCCTGTGGACGCCTGGTGACCCTGGTTCTCATGCATACATTACCTGATTTTGTTTGTCGAAAGCTGCTCGGCTGCTCAATCTCTAGATTTTAGATAGCACAGACCTTTATATCCAATCTTTTTTAATACAATAAAACTGTACTGAATTCTGCTAATTTATGCAATGCCTAAAATTTCTTGTATCTGTGCTTCCATACTCTGAAACCTTGTGGATAACAGTTCTTAGTGTCATGTTCTACAAAATTTACTGCTCTTGAGATTTACATTCTTCTGGCCTTTAAGCATTTTCATTGATAAGCATCTCCTTGTCTGTTCTTGATAGGTAGAACACCTTTGGTTTATGCGGTGATCAGTGAAAATGCTGCTGTTGTCAAGTATCTTCTTGATCATGGTGCTGATCCAAACAAAGTTGATGATGATGGGCTAGCTCCTCTACATTCTGCTGCTGGAATAGGTCTTTCCTATTCATTAATATCTCCGTTGTTCACACCTGCACCACATTTTCTTAACCCTTTTTTTGTAAGAAGATATTATGTGGCAGCATTCTGATCTTACTAGGATTTATTTGGTACCATTCCATAGTAATTTATATTTCTCAACTTTAGGGGTCTGTGAGGCAGTAGATTATCTTCAAATTTGATTTTAGGTTCTGCCAAACTATCATGCACAACATCCTTAAATGTGTCAGTGTGCATGGCAGGCAGTCTATCCTCTAAAAACACACAGATATGATTGTTTTTCCCACTATCCATTCTTTTATTTCTTTATTAGGTTTGGAGTTAAAGTATGTCCACGTCTGAAATGCCCCCCTTCATTAATTTCATATGGTTGTTGACCTTTTTTCTTCTTTTATTTTTACCGTTTGGCTACGCGAGTTGGTCTGCAGGATGCTAGATACAAATGATGAGTATCATGAGCTTACCCATCTTATGTCATAACTAATAAGTACATTTTATTTCACTTTTGATGCAGGAGACTGTGAAATGGTAGAGCTGTTGCTTGCAAAGGGAGCTTATGTAGACCCGTTAGCTGATGATTGTGGGACACCACTGCACCTTGCTGCTAAGGAAAAGCAAGCTGGTACTATGAAGATTTTATTGGATCACAAAGCAGATGTAAGCATAACTTATTGTTGGAATTGTATTTTCTATTGATTTGGCTAACCCTAGAAGGGTAGCTATATAGTGTAGCATACATGGGCCTCATGGGCCTAGCCACATGGGCCTAATACATGTATATACTCCAACACTTATGATATTTCTCATTATCCATTCTATTTTTTTCTTCCTTTCCTTCATGTTGTTTTGCTTGTTTTGCTGCTATGTAAAATTGAGTGAAGTCAGCAGCTAACAACCTTGTGTAGCATAGATACTTCTTTAAAATTTGTTACTTGCTTCTTTCCTTCTGCTCCTATTTTTCTTGGTTTTAGGTCTATATTGTTCATTCACATCTCCTTGGTATCAACTATTGTATAAGAAAATATCTCATTCCTTCTTTTTAATATTCATAATAGCATTCACATTCTCGAATCAATAACTTGAACCTTACCCCTGATCTCCTATACACGAGAGCAATACTCAATGTTCTATCAGGATCAAGACTATGTTTCTCTATGGTATTCAGTACATGCTATCATGTATGTGTAGTTTCCTAACTGCCAATTTACATGGATTGGAAAAATTCTTCTGGGTGCATTGCCCTTTTATGTATTTGTCATTTTTTTCTTTCTCAAACAAGCAGGAGAGTTGTGTATCTTTATATTCAAGAGAGAAAAGGGGAAGCAGAACCCCGTACATTGTCCCCTACTTATCTCCACTAGGAGGTTAGGAGGGATTGCAAGAGGAAGATATAATTTTTGTAATTGTAATCGTTCACTTCCTATCATATATGTTACTCTTATGTGAGTACCATATGAAAGTGAATAAGAAAAATCTACTGGTCAAAAAGTTGACCAATAAGTATACCACAGGCAACTATGTGCTGAAGTTGTACATTTTTTTGTTCTTGCAAACTATGCAATATATGGTTATATATGTTTGCCATTCTGTTTTGTATTTTCACTACTCCAGTTATTATCATCAATACTGCAGCGACTAATGTGCTTTGCATCTCACACTAGTGCAACAAGACATACACGATATATGGAATGTATGGTATGACCCCCCTCTTTCAGGCTATAAATGTTTCATCAGTGAAATGTGTCAAGCTCCTGGTTGAGGTATTGTACTTTGTCTTTAGCTTTGTCAACTCTTATAACTTCACTTTGGTTGTTTAGGAACTTCAATAGTTTGAGTTAACTGTATTTACTATCATTTTTTTTTTTTGTGACAGGCTGGTGCTTATGTGAGTTCAGATTGTGTCTTAACTTCTTTACTTGATTCTAATCTTGGAAATGAGGGCTCAACTGAGTGTTTAAATTTCTTACTGGATGCTATTGCCAGTAGTAATGTTACTGATAAGGTAAGATTAACATCTTCTCCATTAGTAGTAGTTTGATAAGTTTTACTGTTCAAGGCTTCAAGCTTTGGGGCCTCTTTGCTTGATAAATGGCTGCATGCCGCTTGTTTCTTGTCTATAGTTTATCTTGTACCTGGGTTATGTTGTGAATTTAGCTCCATTAGTTGAGCTCTGATATTGGAAATGTGTTTTGCAAAATCAAAACCATGTTTTCCTATCATTTCCAATTCCCATAAAAATACTGTATAGTTTCTTTACTTCTATTCTATAAAAATGAGTTTTCCCATACATTACTCCGGTCATGCTTATTTCAAATTATCTGTCTCAGGATAATGTGAAGAAAAGGAAAAAAGCACTGAAGTCACTAGGGAGCAAGGCAGTTGAGAAAGAGGATTATTTTTCTGCATCAGCATTCTACAGTAAGGTATGTTGCAGCACCATATTCTCAGTATGTTCATTGTTTCGTGCTTCTAATTCTAAGAAGAGATAAGAATGCATGTTCTATGTGGAGTTCCAAAGAAAAAAAAATCTTATATCTGTGGTTTTGAGTCACCAGAAAGAAAGCCAAACGTTGCTGGTGGTTTATACAATACCTTGTAAAAATATGGCTTGAAAGCATCAGCGTATGACTGGAAGTGGATTACGGTTTTAGAAGGGGAAACATACACATTGGACGAGGGTATTAGCAGGGGTGAAGCTAGGTTAACTTTCCCTGGTGCATATGCATGATGCATCTGTACCTGTGGTAAAGCAAAATTCAGTTAGTGGTTGTCATATGGTACCTTGATTGGAAGTGGATAAGGTTTTGAAAAAGGGAAAAATACATAGATTTGGATGAGCATATTAGCAGGGGCGAAGGTAGTTTGACTTACCTTGGTGTGCATGCACTGGGTAAAGAAAAATTCTGTTAGTACTTGACTTGATTTTATATACCATATATTGCTTCTCGAATTGTATCCAATTCTTTATGTGATGAATTATGCACTAGGATCTTTTTTAACCTAGCTTTTCCCCTAGGTATAAGAAAACTGTTTGAAAGAACTCAGAAGACCACAGAAGATTTCTTTTATATTCGATGAGGGTACCAAGGCCTGACCCTTGAAGCCCCAACTCCCTTATTACTCTTCTCATAACCTATCTGAATGTCCTTAACTTTTTTGACTCTCATACTAGGGGACCAATCCTCCTGGCTGACTGTTCTCTTTGAACGAATGGATGCTGCATCTGGATTCAAATCTTAGTTGCTGGCAATCATTGTTGCTGCAGGATATGCCTTGGGGGAACCCAAAGTGCGTTCCCCATTGTGTCCTTGCTGCTGGTTTACTATGACTCCTGGTGTTGCAGTCGGAAATTTTTCTTCTAGACTAGACTTCAACAGTTTAACTAGGAAAAACTTGAATTGACATCTTTTCCCGTTTGTTAAGAATTGATTCTGACCAATAAAAGCTGGGCCATCTTTTGCGTTTTGAGGGCCAATAAGTTGTTTATAACTTAAACATTAATGCATAAACATTTACTAGACAATAAAAATTCACTAACAATCAACAACCAGTTAGTTGTCTGAGCCACCAGTAGGATTAGGAAGAATGAACCGCTTAACCCGAGTCCACTACCAACAACACGGCTTCAGAGGGGCTAATGTTGTCTTAAATTTGTAAAGGATGTTGCTCTCGATAAAACTCTAAATAAATAGGCTGTGTTTTTCTTTTTGTTACATTGGTCATTTCTTTTCCAATTCTGTGATACATTCCTCTAACAAATATGATGGAGTGAATCTTGTACTATAAATGTAACAGTAACATGTCTCTCATTCCTTCATCCCTATCAACTTGAAAGCTAGTAAGCTGCAAACAGTTTCAATCAGTACGTGAGTACTGTTCTTCCTCGACAAAGGAAGTGTCATGGCATGGATTTCTTCACTTGATACTTCCCTTAAGATCCCCTTCCATATTTCTCAGGAAGGTTAGGAAATCATAATCAGGACATCTTTGGTGAAATTTGAGTACTTATTGCATCTGTTGCTTCGAAATACTGGAACAGTTGAATGTAAGAATGTTGCAGCAACATTCATGAATGTTGTTGCAACATTTAATTTGCAAACAACAAATGAAATATTTTTTGCAAAATAAATAAATTAATTAATTAACATTTAACAAGAGATGGTCCCATCATAAATTAGAACTTGTTGGGTCTGCTGTTGGCTACTTCAATATTATGCTGTATTTGATTACTCAATTCTAGTTCTAAGTACTGAAATGTTTCATGGATATCCTGCACTAGTACGAGTCTATGGACAAGAATGTACACCTTTTCTGTCCAATTGTTTTCATATTCAAATATGTTTTTTTTTAGTAAACAAAACTCAGCAAATCTTCTAATTTCTAACTGTTTGACTTAGTTTCATGCAGGCAATGGATTTTGACCCTGATGATGCTACCTTGTTCTCAAACAGGAGCCTTTGCTGGCTTCGAATGGGTGATGGACAAAAGGCTTTGGTGGATTCTCTTGCATGCAGAAAAATGTGGCCTGACTGGCCAAAGGCCTGCTACCGGCATGGTGCAGCTCTGATGTTACTGAATGTGAGATGAAATGTCCTGGTATATACTTTGTTAAGTTTCTATGATTTTTTTTTCACAATATACTTTGCATTCTCAGGACTACAAGAGTGCATGTGAAGCGTTTTTCGATGGATTTATGTTGGACCCAGAGAATACTGAAATTGAAAACGCACTAAGGTATCCATCTACCCTTTTTTGTGGTGGCATGTGTGTAACGTACATCTCCTATTGTAAGATATATCATATATGTATTTATTGAGAACTTCTCTAAACTACATGGATTATGTTCTCTCTGAATGGTAAAGTCATGACTTCCTTATTTCTAAGGTCCATTTTCCACTTTGCTACTAGTTTTACGCATAAAGATTTGCTACACCATTATGTGGATCCTGATTGTTGTTGACATACTCATATACATGCAGGCAAACAATGGAATCCTTGAAGGTATCTGAAGGAACTAAGGTGAAATGAACCTGCACCGGTGTTCAAGATATATGGATCCCTGGACCACTATATATCTTCTTTTCAAGTGAACTAATTAGTCAGCTGCTGAAATATCGTGATGGGTCTTGTGCAATAGTCATTCTAATCTAATGTATATATTCCTCGAGATGCTGGTAGAACACATTTGCACAACTATCCTGCCCACTGGGAGTGCTTCACGTGGGTTGCCACTTTTCATTGCCACTGGTACTCCATTGTTTTTGCGACTACTCTTTACTTCGCACTCGTAACTGCTTTTGTTATCACGAGTTATGACGACGCCCCAGTATGGTAATGCCTGTGCAGTGATGTCCAATGTAGCATGTGGTTTGAATCTATATTTATATATGTATCTTATATTTGCAAACCCTACTAGCATATCCATCTATCTATCATCCATGTCAGCAACCTACTAGGTTCTCTTTGTTTAAGTTATCAATGTTTGCAAGTCTGAGCTCATCATTCAATAACGTACATTTAGCTGTTCATGTGAGCGTGCTACTTCACTAATGTTTTTTATGATAGTTCCTTTTACATAAGGATATATATAATAATTAATATAATTATATTCTAAACAATCTTTTTCCATAGCAACGAGCAAGCTATCCTTCCAGTTTAAAAATAAACTGTATGAGCGGTCCTGAACTTTTCTAGTGGTGTTATCGGCTTTCAAATTCAAAAATTGCATTTTTAGGTCCTATGTTACAAGTTTATAACTCTAAAATAGTTGTCCTCAAAATTACAACAGGGTGTCTTCTAGGTCTAAATGAGTCTTAGAATGAGTGTGGCGCTCATATATCGGTGATCCCACATTGCGTCTTGGGTCCTAACTGGTGGATCCTGAATGAGTGTGGGGCTCATGTATCAACCTTCATCGCTCTCTCTCTCTGCCATTTTCCCCCCCTTATCATTGTCGGGTCGACCTTCTTAGAGCCAAAGAAGAGGTTGATAAGGGGCTTGACATATGGGCACTCCCAACGAAGATGTGGAGCGAGTCAAGATCTAATTTTTAATTGTAGTTTGGTTTGTTCTAAACAATTTAAAATTGTAATCAACTTTTATAGAAAAATGCACAAAAATACATAACATTAGTCCTGGATGTGTTAGTTCAGAATTAAAGGGAGCACTAGTTTCTTTTTGGGCACTGAAGACCTCTGTCTTAGTTCGTAACACCAACCATACATAACATTAGTCTTGGATGTGTTAGTTCATAATTAAATGATGCATTGTTCCTGAAACATCTCCATAAGTTCTATAATAAAATGGACATCCCCTGGGTTAAGCTTGTCTGGTCCAAATACTACGAAGGAAAGGTGCCACATGCAACCAGAGAGGTTGGATTGTTTTGGTGGAAAGATATTTTGAGACTCAACACATTGTTCAGAGATATTGCTAGGTGCACCATAGGTGACGCCACGACAGTCACCTTCTGAGGAGATTTGTGGTCAGATGGGGTGCTTGCTCATCGTTTTCCCAGACTGTTCTCATTTGTCAAAGATGAAAACATAAGTGTCAATGCGGTCATGAATGCTGAGGACCTTGACAGCTTGTTTTTTCTTCCTCTTTCACAAGAAGCATTTGAGGAGATGGAAACGCTTACTATTGCTCTATCCACTCAGTCATTTGATGATTAGGTTGCAGATGGCTGGATATATAGATGGGGTTCCAACAAGTACTCATCAATAAAGCTTTATAAATTGGCATTCCAACATATACCAGCTCACCCCATTTTCATGTGGCTATGGAAATCAAAATGCACACCAAGAGTAAAGTTCTTTGCCTGGATGGTTCTTGTTGACAGGTTAAACACCAAAGTGATGCTAAAGCGAAGAAATCTATATGATGAAGATGAAGATGCACACTGTGTACTATGCAGTGAATCTATAGATGAGGATTGGGATCATCTATTCTTCGGGTGTTCCTTTGCAAAGAGATGTTGGGATAAGATCAGCATACAGTGGAACAATGCTCTAAGTCTACATGCAAGAGTTGCACAGGCACGACAGCAGCAAAACCTTCCATTCTTTATGGAGGCAATGATCATAGCAGCGTGGGAGATATGGAAAATTAGAAATGATAATGTTCAATAACGGGGTTGTTCATGTTAGCATCTGGTTTAGGAATTTTAAAAATAAGTGCTTGCTTCAATCCCTCTGTTTCAAGGATGATCTTAGATCAGCCTTTTGCTTTTGGCTAGATGCTTTTAGTTAATCACAATGTAAGTTTTGTTGTAACTTTGTTTAAATTATAAATAGAAAATGAAGTGCTGTGGGGATCTCCCTCACAGTTTTTGCCTTCAAAAAAAACCAGGACTAAAAGCCATCTTTAGTCCTTGTTAGAGCATCTCCAACATTTTGGTATTTTTTTTGTCATTTGTTGTAGTTTGCCAACTCTCAAAACAAAATGGGGAGGAGAAAAACAAATCATCTCCAAGAATTTTGCAAAATTGACTTGGCATTTACCAAATTGTGGACCCAACCGACTATATATGGTGCGAAGAGAGTCCTACATGCGCGGGAGTAGCGTGGGAGGAGCGCCCGATTGCGTTTGCCAAGCGGTCCGCGGCTTTGCAAATATGCCAAGTTTCCTCCTTCAATTGCCAAGTTGCCTAAATTGCAAAACTGAAATGCAAAACTGTTGGATACCTCATTTCGTGATTTTTTTGCAAATTACAAACCCCAAATGCCAAACTATTGAAGATGCTCTTAGTATTATCAACCCGGACTAAAGGTCCTCTCGATTCATAATACCAACTAGGACTAAAGAATGGGCTTTTAGTTCCGGTTGGTGTCACCAATGCGGACTAAAGGTCTCTCACCTAGGACTAATGGTCGTCTATGGGTCAATTGAAAAGGAGAGCACCTATGACTTTGTCACATGAAGTATGTAACCGAGTTGGTAAGAAATCTACACACAAGGCAAGGGATCCCGAGTTCGAATCTCACTCACTGAAAAAGAGTCGCCTAACCTTGGATTAAGCCTGGGATCTTTAGTCTCTGATTCCTAGTCCTAGTTTCCAAAATCGGGAGTGAAGGGGGTTGGGAACCGGGACTACACGCGGGATAACCTTGGATTAAGCCTGGGATCTTTAGTCTCTGATTCCTAGTCCTAGTTTCCAAAATCGGGAGTGAAGGGGGTTGGGAACCGGGACTACACGCGGGATTACACGTGGGTTCTCTACTAGTGATCAAATTATTTCCATTGAATTCTTCATGAAATAGAGTCCTTTTTATTTGACTTGTAAATGATAACACATTTTAAAAGAACTTAGTTGTAGTCAGAGAAATTTTACTTAAAAATAAATAAAGTACAATTAGGAACTCAGAAAGTAGGTCTTGGAGAGAATTATATTGAAATCAAAAAATCGATTATCATGATCAACATATGAGGCTTTGCTATGAGGTTGGATTCTCAACTATTTGTCCACTTAGCCAACTGAAGTATCCTCACCTACTAAAATTGTTGCTTTGATTTTTCTGGATACATAACTTATGTTGTATCTAGATATATAGTAAAATTTATATACATAGAAAGTCCAAAATGATTTTTTGAAATAAAGGATTTTGGCACTGTGTTTTCTTCAATTGCGCCATGGTGTGGTAGCTAGAGCTGGGTACTGGGTTTGGGTACCCGCACCATTTTCCTCGTTCGCCAGTTGCCCATCACCCGCGCGGCGCGCACGTCGCCCAGATTTCGCGCCTACGTCTCCGGCGGCCTCTCCTCATTCGTACTATATCTTTCCCCCCAAAACGGCCCAAGCCCCAAACCCCCTCTCCTCCCCACCGCAGAACCCTACCTGCCGCCGCCGATCGCCATGGCGCCGCCGCCGCCTCTCCGTTCCGACGTCGCTAGGTTCTCCGGTAAGCAATCTCTCCTCACCCCATGCGTCTAAACTTGACGATTATTAATCACTAACAAACTCTCCCGCTGGCGCGCGCTCCCCGCTCCTCCCTTCCGCCGCCGCGCCGCGCGCTACAGCCGGCAGCAACAAGCGGACCATGCTCCTCCAGGCGGCGTTCGACGGCGACCTCCGCTCCTTCAAGAGTGCGTGTCTTCCTCGGTCCCTCTCCCTCCTTCCCCCCTAGCCTTAGGGACTAGGGGTTTTGGTCGGTCGCGTCACTGCACTGCTGATTTTGGGTTCGGCGGGTGCGATGCTACTCGATCGTACGTTGCTTGCAGAGCTACTGACGTCGCTGGACAAGAGGAGCGGCCGCCTCAGGGAGAAGGTGGAGGCTGTCAAGGTCGAACCCGACGGCGTCCTCAAGGGCGCCGGGGCGCTGCATCTCGCCGCCGGCAACGGGAGGTTGGAGATCTGCAGCTATCTTGTCGAAGGGCTGAGGGTCGACGTGGACGCCGTAGACTGTGGAGGTCTTCCTCTCTTTCGCAACTTGAGTGCAAGGCATTATTATATTTCACATTTATAATTTCGTCGATTTTCATGGACTGGTTCGGTGATCATTACTGAACACGAGGAAACATCGGGCACTTAAGATATTTTTTGGTGCCATTTATAGATCATGCGTGAAAATGCCAACTGTTGTTGGCGAGTAATTGTTATTTCAATCCCATAAATTAAAAAAAAAAAGATATTCACGTTGCATCTAGTTTTATGCTTTCGTTTGCCATATTATATTTGCTCATCATGCAAAAATTAAGGCCATGCATTATTTGTGAAATATTACCTGTTAAATTTGGGCCATGCACCATATTATGTAAGAAATATTTCCACACAGCCGCCATAGGTGGCCTTTTTATGCTCTGCTATTGGACAAACAGAGTGACCTGTTATGGACATTTTTTTAGTACATATGGCATATGATCTGTATTTTGATCAAAACAAAACATTGGTCAACCCAAAAAGTGTTGTTGCAATAAGAATCATTATTTTTGTGCTTGACAGATAGAACACCTTTGCTTCATGCTTTGCTCGGTGAGAACGTGGTCACTTTCAAGTATCTTCTGGATCATGGTGCCAATCAAGATAAAGTTAACACCGATGGGTTTGCCCCACTGCATTCAGCTGCTGGATTTGGTACCTCTATAAACACATTATATATGCACCTGTACATTGGTCTTATTTTCAACATTGTCTTTTCTATTTGCAATACATTATGTGGTAATATTTTTTTCTTTTCTAGGCAATATGTGTTGCTATGTGTGAAAGTGGCGTCTCTGTTTTTTTTTTTTTTTGAACAATTAGGAGGAGCCAGGGGCTCCTACTCGTCTCTGTTTGTGTGCATTTAGGCTTTATTATTAGTAGTTATTCACTGGTGTAATTACATGATAGATTGGTTTTATTGCCACAAATTCTTCAAGGTGGTACCATAAGTTTCTAATCGGACATTTGGGTTGTTAAAGTTATATAGGTGGATAAGTAGGTCCAAAATTGGTTTTGTGGTTGTATATGATGTCCTTAATCCCATATCTGCAATTGAGGATGAGACGGAATTGTCAATATCACAGACCTATATCGTGATTTTATTACTCTTGTCTTGTTGCTTAGTATGTATAGCTCTTGTTGTATGGAGCATTTCCTTCCCTTAATGTGCCTTGTTGGTTATTTAGCCCTTGTTCAGGACAATCTGAGACATGACTACAGGAAAGTAGACTGTTGTGAAAATCTATTGTAACAGCCTGTTCCCCCCTTTTACTCAGGACACTGTGAAATGGTAGAGCTATTGCTTGCAAAAGGAGCTTACATTGACCCGGTAACTTCTTGTGGGACGCCACTCCATATTGCTTGCACTGAGGGTGAAGATCGTACTGTGAAGATCTTACTGGAGCACAATGCAGATGTAAGTTTAACAACACTGCTTCTGCCGTAAGATGTACAGCATTGCACTTCTAAGCTGCTTGGGCTAAAGTGTAGTGTCTTCTTCACAAAATAAGTACATTTCCACCATTTGAGTGGGAATACAATTAATGGATAAGTGCCACTGTAAATATTGTCATTTCTCATTTCTGCCTTGTCAAGTTCCAATTTTCAGTCAATTTATCCTGGACATTGTTGCCCATTGTATATTTGAACTTCTGTAATAGATTAATCTCTGTTATGTATTGTCACCTTTTTAAGTGCCATCTTGAACTGAACAAATTGCACTAGCCAGTACTTGTCAGGAACTAAAAAGAAGATATTCCATAACTATATCTTTGGTAGTGTTTTCTTTTTTGCAATGCCATGCAAACCATCACCTCTGTTTTCATATACTGAAAGTTTGGCATGCTAATGTTCTTCTAGCTAGACTGCTACTTCCTTTGTTCCAAATTATAAGTCGTTTTGACTTTATTGGTTTATCCATTTTGCTATGTATCTAGACATGTTATTATATTTAGATGCATAGCAAATTGGATGTATCAAAAAAATCAAAGCGATTTATAATTTGGGACAGAGGGCCATTCCATCAGTAAGCTTTTCGTATTATGATGGAAACAATCCTTGCATTAGCATTGGGAAGGTTATTAGTATTAGGAAGGTTACCACTTACGAGTATTATTAAAGTTGTCATCAGGAGTCCATGTTAGATGCAATTTGTTGACCGGTGCATAAGCACTATAATGGCAGGGCTCCGTTCACCAAGTCAGCTGATATAGTTTCCTGGCTTGTGCGAGAAGCCGAGTGATGGGAGCAATCTCACCATTATATCATTCCATAATATTGAAAATATCCCTTAATTATATTGCACAATAACATGTTTAAATTTTTCTTGCTAGTACAACAAGATGGTAAATGGTATGACACCTCTCTATTTTGCTATAAGTGCTGCCTCGTGGAGATGCGTGAAGCTCCTGGTTGAGGTATGTTAAGCTTAACTTGGTATGTCAATCCCTAGAACTGGGGCCAAAGGTTTTGGTCTACTGACCATTTTTTGAAAAATCGGTCTACTGACCATGGTTGAGCCTTGTTCGTGGCTGGATTTTTTATTGTTTTTTTTGTCTTCCACGTCTGGCTTCTATGTATACATTTCTTCTTGATGCAATTGTGTGCAGCTCTCTTATGTGCACTTGAGATAAAAAGTCAATCCCTAGAATTGTTATGTTCTGTTTGCTTCATTGCAAAATTTAGACATACTCAGGTTAGCAATCTTGAGTATTATTTGGTCAGGTTTTGGTTTCTTACCATTGACAACCACATTTGTAGGATGCTGTACTTGTTTGATCCCTATGACACACTTGTTACAGTGTATTTTAATCTTTATTTTGTACACTTCCATCAATTTGGCTACCACAATATGATGGAAATAAACAAAAATCATGCAAGTGTCCTTTTTATTTCTTAAATTGCAAAGACTATGGTAGGATACTTGTCATTTTGATGACATCCAAACTTTTTCATGATAGGCCGGTGCTATTGCCAATGGAGATTATATCTTACAGTATATAGCAGATGCTCCAAGTAATGATGGTTCAGCTGAGTGCTTGAATTGCTTCCTGGGGTTTGGTCCTGATTGGCAGCCTCGTAATGATGTAAGATCCATCTCTTTTCTACTATACAAATGCACTTTAAACCTCATGTCTGTTGTGGGTCATAGTATATTTATAACGAGGAATGATAATTGTAGCGCTTAAAGCTACGGGGCACCATTTTTTCATTAATGAGTGATGTCGAATTTTCAGTTCAATACTTCTAGTTGTTCTGTTACCATAATGCATGAACTTTATTTCTCCTGCGACACCCAGCCTACTAAGCCACTAGCATATTTGCTCCTTTTGTTCTAGTCATTTATTCTTGTCTGCTTGTATTGGCATAAAATGCACGTAGTTGTTCCTGAGTTCCATTCCTGTTTGTTGAATTATATTTGTGATAGTCTATAAGTAATTATTTCCGGTAATGATTGGCCAATGTTATACGATTGCATATTTTTGGAATATATGTTTCTTTTTGTTATTGATGTGAATTTTCCTGTAATTCATGTCTAGAGATATATGCTTGAGTCTCTGATTTGTTTTAAGACACTGTTGTCTAGATATATCTACAACATTTTGTTGTTTGGTAGCGAAAGAATAGCAAAACCAATTTTACTGTTGTGTATATGCTAATCTTTGTACTGAAGTTCTTTTAGCATTTAATGGTTCTATGCAGTGGCCAAATGCACTCATGTATTGCTCAATACCTCCATGCAGCCAAAGTATCCAAAGATTTTTTTTCAACCTTCAGAATCAAGGAAACACAGTTTTATCCTCTAGACTAGATAGTTGCTTTATAACTATTGTGACCCATGCATCAGAATTGATTTGATCATTTTGATTTGATATGCTTAATCTTGATGGTTCAGGATGCTCGTGTGGATCAACAGAAAATAGCAGAGTTGAAGTCAAAAGGGAATGAGGCAATCGAGAGAAAGGATTTTCTTTCTGCCGCAGAAGTCTACAGTATGGTATGTCACTTTCTTGCATGTAGGAGGTTTTTTTTTAAGATCCGGATCAAGTCTGGCTTATATTAATAAGAAGGAGAATTACATGCACAAGCAGCGCAAAAACAACAACTGACTACTCACGTTCTAAAAACAACCAAAGTGCATCTATTACCTGCACTATCATGGGACCTCTGCCATGTCTAATTCCGCCGCAATTGTAGCTAGCGCCTTGCAAAGCTCAATGTCGTCAAGCTTCGCCGCGGTCCGTAGTGCTTTGATCGCTTTGCCAGAAAGGTCCTGTCCAAAACTGTCAATGTACTCGGTGATTGCTGCATCCGTCGCCGATGACTTGCCATTGATGAACTCGAGGTCGCGTATGAGCCGGAGCTGGGCACGCTGTGACACCGGCGTGGAGGAAGGACGAGCAGCCAAACGTAGGCTGGAGCGGGTGGGAGCTAGTTTCCTTCTAGCTCCTCTGGTCCTCGGCTTACTGGCCTGTTTTGGAGGAGAGGCTGGTCTTGGAAGCAGCGGCTCCGGAACCTTCGGGAACATTTTCTTGCAGAAGGCGGCGCAAGCACCGTCATTCTCTGTCTTCGTGCCTCCATTAGCTTCCTCTGCTCCCAGACCTTCCTTCTCTGTGGCGTCAACCATCGGCGCGTCGAGCTCCTTCGCCACCGCTGCGTCCATCGCGGGGACCTCAATCACGTCCGGTGGGAGGGGAGGTCCGCTCCGTGTGTTGCTTTGCATCGGCGGCCGTAGACGAGCAGCGGCTTAGCCCGCTCAGGCCCCCTCAGCGCATCGTCCTGTCCGCGTGCCTGCACAATGGGCACACTAGGCAGTTCGAACGCAGAAGGGGGCTCCTCCATGGCCGGGTCCTCTCCGGCAGGTGGCACCGCTGGAGGAGCGGCCACCGGCTCCAGGGTCGGCCCTCCTGACGTGGCCGGTCGCGTGCTGTCGATCGGCGGCGGCGGGCCTTCAAGAATTGTGGAACAGGCAACATCCATCCAGGTGGCCACCGGACCAGCCGAGGGTGACCCGACGCCCGGGTCCTCGCTCTGCTTGGTGGTGCCCGCCTCCTGCCTCTTCTTTTGCTCGCGGCGTTGGCGCCGACTGGAGCGGTGACCACGGTCACGTTGAGAGTGGCCGGTGTCAGCTGAGCCGTCAGCCCCAGTGGGAGCGTGCCCGCCGCTCACGGTGCTTGGCCGAGCAGCGCGCTTGTCGGCGTTGTCGCGCCACGGCCTCTTGCAATCCCGCGCGAAGTGGCCAAGGCTGTAGCAACGGAGGCACCGCCATGGGAGGTTTCAGGTGGCGACGCGGTGCCCCGTTGCTAGGTACTTGAAGCAACGTCCATCAGCGTAAGCCGGGAACTGTCGTGGGCCGGTGTGCCCCCAAGCGTTCGCCGCATGGCGCTGCCGCGGACTCCGTGGCCGCGGTGCCTGCGATGGCGGGGAAGGGCGCTGTGGGAGCACACGTTGCTACCCGTCGACATCCGGGGTGGTTGCCCGGCGTGATGACCCCAAACGCTAGTGGACGGGGAGACGCTCATGCAAGCCCAGCCGCAGGCGGGCGGGGGGGTGCTCACGCTCGCCGATCTCCGGAGTAAACGTACCTTCTCGGCCTCGTGGCGTCTGCGGGCAGGGGCACGACCCTCCGCTGGCCGAATGGGCAGGCCGCGCACCAGCTGGGGACGCGGCCACCCGTGCTTCCTTCGTCTTCACTGAGGCTCCAGCCGCCCCGCAACTGCGCCGCTGCGGACCGGCATCGCGGTTGGAGCACCACGCAAAGCCACGGGCGCTGCCACCACCGGCCGGCGGGCGGCATCCAGATAGGATGGAGGCTGCACCTCGCAGGACGAATCGCCGTCGTCATCCACCCAGCGGCTGAACTTGGAACGCCCCGCCGAGTGACCGCCAGGATGGAACGGCGCGGCATGGGGAGACTGGTGGACGACGGGCTCGGGGCGGGGGCGGAAGGGTTGACGAGGACACCCTCTTCCTGTACCGTGTCCTCATCGTCATTACTATCATCCTCGTCCTCGTCGACATCCTCGACGAGGACCAGCTCGCCTCCGGTCGAGAGCCCAGGCGTAGGCCCGCGGGGGCGGCGGCGGCGTCCCTAGCTCCCCAGCGGCTGAGGGGAGGGAGGGGGAGGGGGTGGTGGTTGCTGCGGAGCTTAGCGTCCCGCGTGCCGAGGTCGGAGTTGGGGGCGGCGCGGCTGCTGCAAAAGCCGGCCCGCTGGAGGCCGTGGAGGCGCCGGCGGCCATCCCCGGCTGCTGCGGGGGGCCCAGCCCACGGATCCGGCCGCGGCGGAGGCCCGGCGGCCGCTCCCGGGCCCGCACGCAGCCGGGGCGCCCGGCGGCCGGTGTGGCGGCGGAGCCCCTGACCCGAGTTGGCGGGGCCCGATGGCGCGGTTTCGGGGCGCGGGAGGGGCGGGCGGGAGGGGGAAGCGGGGCGGGCCCGTCGGGGCCTAGGGTTCGCCCCGCATCGCCTAGGGTTATCCCTTCAAAATAGCATTCCTTGCATGTCGGAGTAGTTTTTAATTATCATGGACCCAAGTTCATGACATGGTAAACACCATCAGGAGGATTGGCCGTTGTATGGGTCTTGGAGCAGCTGGCTTCTAGGGCTGTTAGATTATATCATAGATGAGACTGAGGGGGATCAACATAGAATGCGAAACTAGATTGATTCTTGCTCGTCTTTGACTGATACTTGTCCTCTGTTTTTACAGAGATACTACTGTACTAGACTAGGCCGAACAAATCTTATCTAGAAGATAAAATCTCTAGCTTCCTAGTGTAATGCTATATATCATGCTGTATTGACGTAACTATGTGAGGGAACTGACCATGCCCATGACAATATGACATTAACCATCTTAATCACAATGACTTGCTCACACCACTCTACAGGAAGCAAACCATGTCTTATGATTTGCTTTAATCTGGTTCAGATTATTCATGAATTCAAACACATCTATTTAAAGTTTCATTTTCTGTTAAATCTTTGCAAACAAGGTCCATATTTTTTAAAGGAAGAGTATGAAATTGAATTACTGTAGATTACGACTTAGCTTGTAAGTGGTATTCACTTCCAACTCTTTGTTAAAACTTAAAACTTTGTCGGAGAAAGCATCATATTCTTTATTTTTCAGTCCTTTTCACTGCTAGTCATTCCTGTGATCCCTGCATGAATTTCATTAAAAAAACTTATGAACTTTTTAAGCTTGTGATCTTGCACAACTAAATTTTGTTCGTAGATGCATATATGCTTGATAAAACACACATTTATAAATTTATTATTTGAGTGTTTGCAAATCTGTCAACTGTTATTTTAACTTGTTGGATGCAGGCGTTGGAACTGGATCCTGACGATGCAACATTGTTTGCGAATAGGAGCATGTGCTGGCTTCACATTGGTAAAGGAGGCAAGCCTTTGCTTAGTTTGCTGGATGCTTATGAATGCAAAAAAAGGCGGCCTGACTGGCCAAAGGCCTGCTACTGCCAGAGCAAAGCCTTGATGTTACTGAAGGTTGGATAGAAACAAAGTTACTTTGCCTTTTCTTTTTTGCTGAAAATCGTTTCAAATCATTTAGTTGGTCCTGCTCTCCTGCTTCATCAGGAATACAAGGGTGCCTGCGATGCCCTTTTGGAAGGATTGAAGCTGGACCCAGGGAATGCTGAAATCGAGGATGAGTTGTGGTATCCAATCTTTCCCTTAAGTTCGAGTATATACGAATTGCATGTTTCATTGCATCACATTGCTAATCCTACCTAAGATACTCTCCAAATTAAGCACTTCTTAATTATGGGCCTCTACTCGTCTTGAGTTTTTAGTAGTTAAACGCAACGATATGTTGGAAAGGGCACTTTAACACCATCAATCTTGTCAGGTCTTTCAAAGTTCTTACAATCACACATAACATTTTGTATCAACGTACATCATGCATTGGGGTCTAAAACTCTGAGGGACACACCTAGTAATATTATTATATCTTGAAACGTTCAGGAAAGCTATGGAATACATGAAGTTGTCTGCAACCACCAAGACTATGTGACCAACATGGATTTTGCTGAAGATAGATCAAAACATGTGCTCGTGTTGTGAGGCAGAAAGCTAAACTCCTTTGCTACATTTTTGCTCCCTTTTGTAAGATAAAACTACTTGTTGGAGCTGATGCATTTCGATACCTCTTATATGATGTGCATTTTATCCTGAGAATGATGTTCTTTGACATACGTTCGCGGTTCGCATGACTAATGATACTCTTTATCGTTGTTGCTAAAAATGATACTCTTTTTCTTATCTTATTAACTACTACCTGTTTATGATCGTGATCGCCCAACTCTGTAATTGGACACCTTTTGCCATCGCAATTCGCACGTGTAACATGAAGGCCGGTCTGACCCTATCGTCAATCTGGAGCTGACTGCCCGATGTAGGACGAGAAGTGGCGACACACGTTCAATGTCAGTGGACGATGTTTACTTCCTCCCTAAAAAAATGACATTTTGGATTTTTGCGCCGCAAGTTTAACTGGATTTGTATAAAATATGTACAACATTTATATCTCTAAATAATTTTGTTAAAACTATATTTAAATATCTTTTATGTGATACTAATTACTTAACATAAATATTAATGTACTTCAATATAAAATTGTCGGCAGTAATTTCTCAAAAAATAAGAACGTCATTCTTTTTGAAACGGAGGAACCACTCCGTAGGTTTGATGGCATGCCTAGTGGCACTATAGGATCTAGATTAAAATGAAAAGAATGGCTTTCTAGAAATATCTAGTTCATACTCTTACAGTATAATATAGCTAACGTAAGTCTAGGTGAAACCTTTCACATTGGTCTACGCCAGTACATTATTGGTCTATTTGTCATACCTCGGTCCTTGTATTTCAGGTCTACGTGTGACTGTGTGTGGCATACATGCTTGTGTCTTCTTGTGTGCAAATAAAAATTTTGTTATTATAATATATGATGATGATGCGTTTAGAAAATGGCCTTTGTCTTTGTCCCTCTCCATTGTTTAGCTCTCCAGAAAGTCAGAAACTACTAAGCGTCAACACTTTTTAAACTCAAATTTATCACTCGTATAAATAGCATTTTAAAGTCAATTTTATCACAAATATAAAAACAATGCATGGGCAAGTAGAGAACATTGCGATCGGGGCAGTAACAGTGGTGGCGCCTATGTATGTCCCCCATTGGCGAATTTTAGGGGCGGTTTACATAAAGGCACCATTTCTAAAACTGCTTTTCATTTCAGGGGCGGTTGTGTAACGTTAATTGCCCTTGATGATCTATTCGTCAGAGACGACTGGATTAAGAGAACCGTCTCTAGAAATAAATATCTTCAGAGAGACGGCTGGATTAAAAAAAAACTGCCTCTAAAAAGTCATCTTCAGAAGCGACATCTCCGGAGACGGTTTTCTTTATGTAACTGTCGCTAAACAAGTATCTTCAGGGCCGGTCGCGAAGCTACAGTGTTTGGCCCGTGATTTTAGCGGTGGTGTGCTATGTCAACCGCCTCTATTTGAATAGGATGGCATTACAGATATCGATTTCTGTACTAGTGATGATGTAAAGATAGTGGACTGCTAAGATGGACACCTTATATGTCAAGAGAAATTGTTAGTGGTAAATGATGGTGGATTTATGAGGTGGACGCCATGCATGTCAAAGTAATAGATAGTGGGGTTGACAGTAGATTGAGGTGGACGCCTTGCATGTCTAGCATAATAGATATTGGGGTTAATGGTGAAATGATGAGATGAACGTTTTTTATGTTAAGAGAAAAGACAATATGATTTTACTTTATAAGAGTTATAGACATTATTTTATTGAGCCTAACATCATAAGTCTATAGATTTACGGCTAACATTGCTCGCCGCATATCTATTGCTGTCTAACCACAACTTGCAGAATGTGTCGCCCCAACCTCTCTCTCCTAACCGGCGTCATCATCGCTGAATAGAGGAGCGGAGACCTGATCTCCATCTCCTTCTAGTTTCAGTTAGGTTTCTAGATCTTCATTGATCTAGGATTTGGTTTGGTATCATCGACAAGGTGGCGGTGATGATGATACTTTGGAATATGGTCCTCATATCTCTCCTTGCCTCAGCGATGTCTGTTCTGGCATTAGAAATGTCCAATGAGAGTTTGTTCTGTGAGATTTATTGTCTAGTGGTGTTCTTCTAATGTACCCGATCAGCCTCGTCACTCTGGGTGGGGGAAGGGAGAATATTGTGTTGAAGGTAGTCGATAAGCTCTCGCTCAGTCTGGGTTTGAGCTCGCGGCTTTCATGACTGTGAGCGCAGTCGGGTTGGGGAGGGCTACATTGAGATTCAACTCCCCCAGCGAGCCGAGGGTTTGTTAAGCTCATCGAGAAACGCACTACCTTGAGATGTCCCGAGTTGAGCCTATCTATCCTTGCAAGGTGTCGGCCTCTTCATTGTCCCGTCGAGGGGTGTGGCGTCATTTCGCCTCGAGCTTCCAGACCTTAGCGTAGTAAGTTTTCACTGGTCGCGGCACACCGAGGCTTTCATTAACTGTGTGACGACAAGCTTGAAGTCGTGACGAGCCTTCTAACCCCAAGTGTGACTACCATTCGCAATCCGTAGAGCAACGCCTCATATTCAACTGTGTTGTTGGTAGCAGTCTTGAAATTTGGAGGCAAAATTGTTACACATATTTTCTAAAATTTGAGTCAAACTTGCGGCACACATACCAACGATAACAATTATCAATTATTTAGGGACAAAGAGAGTATAATATTAACTAGCGTTTGGATATTTTTTCTACTTGTATGGAAAGTCCTGTAAATAAATGACAAAAAAGAAGCCATTGCTTATAAATATCTCTATAACTAGTATAGTGCCCGTGCGTTGCCACGGCTTCATTTAGGGATGCACATATAACAAAGAAACAACAATACTCATGCAAAGGAAACCAACAAACCAAGGTTATTCATTTTTTTATTAAAGAGCAATTTATATTAGCAGCAAGAAGCTGCAATTATGGTGGTGCCATCTGAGATTACAGAGTTCAATGGAGCAGGGGGAGTGCATCCCATCAGAAGTGCTAGTCTGAAAACTAAAACTGAGTTCCTAATACATGCACCGTGACATCTCTTGTTCCTGACGGACGAAGGACTGGTTGTTTTGGTGATGGGTGATGATTTGCTTACAGGTACATGTAATCTGATCCTCCTTGTCACTGAAGAAACTGAGTTTGAGCCCAGCGAAGCAGCTGGATATCGCCCATTGCTTTTTGCAGCCCTGATTAGTTACAAGAAAATTTGCATTAAAAAAGAAATAGGTTTATCATTTACCCAATTACCCAACCATTCATCAAGAATTAATAAATAAACAAAGAGACTCGTATGTGTTTCTTTACCACTTGCAAGGTATAGAAAAATAAATTTAACAGATGCGAACACAACATGTAGCCAAGTACAGCTAGTAGTACAAAGGGAATGCCCCTCACCTCTAAGAGAAGATCTTCTCTGTCCAGTGCGAAGACTGAGTTATCGTTGCTGGCACCTGCATGCTGCATAACCCCAAGCATAACAGGTGCATCTACCTGCTTTACAAAATAGCAGTCGCCCAAAATACACATTCAGAATAGAATAGGAATTGTGAACTACCTAGTCTCAACAACAGCTAGCTAAAACAATGAACACTCACCTTCTCTAGTGCCCAAAAACTTCTTGTCTTCTTTGCAAATGAAGGACATCAGAGAAATTGACTGACAACAAATTAGTGTTGTACATCCTACATGAACAGTCGAACAATGTCGATTCGAGATTTTCTTTTTTGGTTTCATTATATTCATATATCAGTTTTGAAGCAAAACTGAGAAATAAATTTGAAGCAACATGTCTAGTGCGTACGAAATTAGGGAGGAAATCAGCGACCTTATGTTTAACCTCCAGGAATTTAAATATGTACACACAAAAAAAGATGCCACCACAAAATTCAGTGGTACCTTGAAGAAAGCTAAGATCTCAACTATCATCTCTCACCTGATTTGTTTCTTTATATGAACTCCAAATCATATTTCCTTGGATTCTGATGATGTTGAAATTCCTCGCTGGTGTCCTTACTCATGATCACCAGTGCAACCTGCTGCAGCTTCCCAATATCCAGCCATTCTGCAACATTTAGTTTCAGAGACAAAATGATCTACAGTGAATAGTATAAAATTTTTACGGAACTCATGTATGCAAGAAAATACTACACTGACACACCAGCAAGAAATTCCACGGACTCGAAGCTACATGAAGATGATAAGTTTGGGATTACAGATATGAATCCTATTGTCAATAAAAAGTCAATTTCATCACATTCAAATCCACCAATGCCCACCTGCATAGGTTTGTTTTAGGAACAATGTGTGACCTAACAATCGAGAAACAGAAGCACAGTGAACATCCAACTCAAAGTTTAGCACCTAAAACTACTCTGATCCTTCTCCACCAGGAATCCAAATGTCAAAAAAAAAAATCCAAAATCAAGGTGATGGTAAGGGGAATAAAAATGCAATATCAACAGTGAAGATATGCAGTCTGCAATAGCAGTTGTATATAACTTAAAAAGCCAATGTGTTTCTACTTTTTAGTACTGAAACAAACATGGATAGTCCATATTGATAACAAATAGAAATGCACCGCTGTGATCTCTCAAGCTTGAGGACTGAAAAGAGCATCTATTTCTTTTTTTTTCTAACTGAGACATTGGTACAGGGAGCAGACAGATATGGCATAAACCTGCAATTGAGATTTGCTTGTGAGGCAATGTCATGTACAGATGCACATACGCATGACGGCACCGTGCGACTACGAACTCCGTAGTCGAGGCCCTTCTACCCTAGATCATCAGGCCCTTGACAACCAAGTTACTTAACTACATTATTATAAACAAAAAAAGTCATCAGGTTAATAAGTCACCACGACTGAAAATGTAGGGTGTGATCAACAAAAAAGAGTGCCACAGGACAACAAATTACTAACAAAGATAAGCATTTGACAATAGCTGTACACTTCAGATTTTCACTTAAGAACCTTAATCCTGAATAATCCCATTCTTTCATAAAGAAGATAAAAGTAGGAGAGGATTATTGAACAATAGGACAAAAAGGAAATCTCTTCTAAGAAAATCATGAGCCAAAGTGAACACCTTGCTACATGCCAGCATAAAAATGACATCTCTTCGAGGAAATCTGAGGATCAGAATAGATTGCTGCAGCCATGTCATGTATGTGAGATCTGAACTTTGCATGAATTTCTTGTATGATCCTTCAAGTTAACATCTATCCATTAAACTCATACCTTGTTATGTTGGTAAAAAAACTCATACCTTGCTATTTGGTGATTGGCATCGTGGCTTATTCCGATTCATTTTGTCGATGACCCTGCACACCCAAGCCACAGAAGCTTAGAAAGGATGCAGACGATCTGCAAATATCTATAATAATTTCCTATTCAACCTAACAACCAGCATGAATGGATCAACATGCAGTGAAAAATACGCAGTCATTACTAAGCAATTAGCTCGGATCCCAAATAGTTTAGCTGATTCTACTCTTCCTGTAGAGTCTGACAAAACCAACGTCACCTAATCAGCTTTTTTTAAGAATCCTAATCACCTATTTTGCATCGGTTTTACACTTTTACTCGATCTCCCAGTTAAAACCCACCATCCCTAATACCATCGACCCCATCCTAATACCAATATCATCGACCCCACCCTAATACAGTTTAGCAGGAATCGAGCAACGAAACATCGATCCCATCCTAATACCAATCAGAAATCGCCACGGACCTCAGCAGTCTTAGGAACACCATCACTTGTTGAAAATCTAAAATCAGGGGAGGAGTGGTAAGGACAAAAAAGGAATATGCAGGTTTACCTGGCTGACGGCATGAACCCGACGTCCTCCAGATGCTGAAAGTGCAAATCGTAGGAATACCAATATCATCGACCCCACCCTAATACAGTTTAGGATCCCATCCTAATACCAATCAGAAATCGCCACGGACCTCAGCAGTCTTAGGAACACCTCTAGAATCTAAAATCAGCAGGTTTTCACCGCGGCAGGCTCGCTGGTAGGGATGGCAGCAGACTGAAAATACCACCCGGCCGAGGGCGAACTCGAAACGTCGGCGGCGAGGCGACGAATGGTGGCGGTGACCCGGGCAGGCGGACGGCCGGTCGGCGTGCGCGTCAGACGGCGGTTGGGGACGCGAGCAGGCAATGGCTCAGGGAACCGCCGGGAGCGGAGCGGAAGCGTGGCCCGGCGCGGGGGAGCTCTAGCAGCCTGCGACGACGTCGGCGCAGCGACGATTCGAGTCCGGCTTCACTCGGCGCGGGGGAGCCCGAGCGGCCGGCGACGATGTCGGTGAGGCGACGAACGGCGGCGGTGAGCCGGGCGGGCGGACGGTGGCAGCACCCTTGGCCTCGGAGAGCGGAGCGAGGGCGGGTGACGGGCGGTGGTTCGCGTGGGGGTGGGCGTCGGCTCCGGATGGAGCTGGGCTTCGATCTGAAGGAGCCGCGGTTGTCTGGTCAGGGGAAGGAGTGGGTGGGCGTCATGCCTCGATCATGCGCAGGAGGAGGTTACGAAGCGGGAGGGTAACTACGGGAGGGGAGGCTGTTTTTTTTTCCCTTTGACGGGAGACGGAGGGAGGGGGCGGTGGGGCTAATTACGTCGGAGAGGCAGGCCGATTAGCGCGACTACGATACCTTTTGGGTACCCTTGTGCACGCCACGGTTCCGTAGCTGGGTACCCGCACCATTTTCCTCGTCGCCAGTTGCCACCTGAGCAGCAGGCAGCAGCAGCAGCCCATTTTTCCCATCACCCGCGCGGCGCGGCGCACGTCGCCTTGATTTCGCGCCTCCGCCTCCGGCGGCCTCATATCTTTCCCCTCCGCAACCCCCCAAACCCCAACTTCTCTTTCCTCCCCACTGCAGAACCCTAACCGCCGATCGCCATGGCGCCGCCGCCGCCGCCGCCCCGTTCTGACGTCGACATGTTCTCCGGTAAGCACCTCGTCACTACCCCTCACCCCGTGCGTCTAGACTCGACGATTACTAATCGCTACTAATAACTCCGCTCCCCGGCGTGCTCCCCGACCCTCCCTTCCGCCGCCGCGCCGCGCCACAGCCGGCAGCCGCAAGCGGACAATGCTCCTCCAGGCGGCGCACGACGGCGACCTCCGCTCCTTCAAAAGTGCGTTTCTCCCTCCTGGACTCCTGGCCTCCTTGTCCTTGCACTGCTGATTTTGGGTACGGACCGGTTCGATGCTACGCGGCTATACCTTGCAGAGCTCCTGACGTCGCTGGACAAGAGGAGTGGCCGCCTGAGGGAGACGGTGGAGGCTGTCAAGGTCGAAGCCGACGGCGTCCTCAAGGGCGCCGGGGCGCTGCACCTCGCCGCCGGCAGCGGGAGGTTGGCGATTTGCAGCTACCTGGTTGAGGGCCTGAGGGTTGACGTGGACGTCGTGGACTCCGGAGGTCTGCCTCTCTTTCTCGCAGCTAAATCAGCATTTCGCATTTAATTCCGTCAATTTTCATGGAATGGTTCGGTGACCATTATTGTCCTGGACACGTTTTTTGGTGCGTGATCATGCGTGAAAATTCCAACCATTGTTCCCGAGGAGTTATTATCTCAAACCCCAGAAATAAAAAAAGAAAACTGATATCACTTTGCATCTCTAGTTTTATGCTTTCATTTGCTATATTATGTTTGCTCATGCATAATTTAAGGACATGTATTATTTGCAGAATATTACCCTATGTGAAATTTGGGCCATGCACCATATTATTTTGAAATATTTCTACAAGTCACCGTAGGTGCACTTCATTATGCTGCTACTGGAAAAACAGAGTCCCCTGTTATGGACATTTTTTTGAAGTACATATGGGCATCATCTGTATTTTGATGAAAACAAAACATTGGTAAACTCAAATTAGAAGTGTTGTGCAATAAGAATTAATCATTATTTTTCTGCTTGACAGACAGAACACCATTGCTTCATGCTTTGTCTTGTGAGAATGTGGCCACTTTCAAGTATCTTCTGGATCATGGTGCCAATCAAGACAAAGTTAGCACTGATGGGTTTGCCCCCCTACATTTAGCTGCTGGATTTGGTACCTCTATAAACAGATTATGCACCTGTACATTCGTCATATTTAATATTTTCAACATGGTCTTTTCCATTTGTAATTTGCATTAATATTGTTTTCTTACTAGGGAATATGTGAAAGCGGCGTCTCCGTTTGTATGCATGTAGGCTTTCTTAGTAGTTATTCACCGGAGTAATTGCATGATAGATGGTTTTATTGGCACAAATTCTTCGAGGTGGTACCATAAGTTTCAAATTGGATATTTGGGCTGTCAATGTTATATAGGCGGATAAGTAGCTCCAAAATGGGTTTTGTGGTTGTATATGATGTCCTTCATTCCATATCTGCAATTGAGAATGAGACGGAGTTTTCAAGATCATAGGGACCTAAATCGTGATTTTATTACTCTTGTCTTGTCGCTTAGTATGTATATAGACCTTGTAGTATGGAGCCTTTCCCTCCTTGCATTGCCTTGTTGATTATTTAGCGCTTGTTCAGGACAATCTGACATGCAAAACTACAGGAAACAATTAAACTGTTGCGAAAATCTATTCTTCTTTTTTTAGTAACAGCCTGTTCCCCCCTTTACTCAGGACGCTGTGAAATGGTAGAGTTATTACTTGCAAAAGGAGCTTACATTGACCCAGTGACTGCTTGTGGGACACCACTCCATATTGCTTGCACTGAGCGTCAAGATCGTACTGTGAAGATCTTATTGGAGCACAATGCAGATGTAAGTTTAACAACACTGCTTCTGCTGTAAGATATACAGTATATCATTTCAAAAGCTTGGTCAAAACTGTAGTGTCTTCTTCCCAGAAGAAGTACAGTTCCATTGTTTGAGTGGGAATACAATTAATGGAAGTGCCACTGTAAATATTGTCATTTCTCATTTCTGGCTTGTCGAGTGCCAATTTTGAGTCAGCAATTTATCCCAGACATTGTTGCCCATTGTATATTTGAACTTTCATAACAGGTTAATCTCTGTTATGTATTGTCACCTTTTTTAAGTGCCATCTTGAACTGAACAAAGTGGACTAGCCAGTACGTGTCAGGAACTAAAAGAAGATATTGCATAGCTGTCTTGGGTAATGTTTGCTTTTTTGCAATGCCATGCAAACCATCATATCTGTTTTCATATTACTGAAAGTTTGGCATGCTAATGTTCTTCTAGGTTACTACCATTCTATCCGTAGGATTTTCCTATTCTGATGGAAACAACCCATGCATCAGCATTGGGATTAGTATTAGGAAGGTTACCCGTATTAGTAAAGTTATAATTAGGAGTCCATGTTAGATGCAATCTGTTGACTGGTGCCTAAGCATTATAAGGGAAGGACTCCATTCACCAAGTCAGCTAGTCTCCTGGCTTGTGCTAGAAGCCGAGTGATGGGAGCGATCTCACCATTCTATCATAATTATGGAAATATCCCTTAATTATATGGTAGGTACTAACATGCTTAATTTTTCTTGCTAGTGCAACAAGATGGTAAATGGTATGACACCTCTCTATTTTGCTGCAAGTGCTGCCTCGCTGAAATGTGTGAAGCTCCTGGTTGAGGTATGTTAAACTTAAACTTATTATGTCAATCTCTAGAACTGGGGCCAAAGCTTTCAGTCCACTGACCATTTTTTGATCGAATCGGTCTATTGACCATGGTTGAGCCTTGGTTGACTGTGGCTGTATTTTTTATTGTTTATTGTTTGAGCCCTGTGACACATTTGTCACAGTGTGTGTTAATCTTTATTTTGTACACTTCCATTAATTTGGCTACCACAATATGATGGAAATAAACAAAAATCCATGCAACAAGCACAGTGCTCTTTTTTATTTCTGAACTTGCAAAGACTATGGTAGGCTACTTGAGTCATTTTTATGACATCCAAACTTTTTCATTATAGGCCGGTGCTATTGACAATGGAGATTATATCTCAAATTATCTAGCAGATGCTCCAAGTAATGGTTTAGCTGGGTGCTTGAATTGCTTCCTGGGTTTTGGTCCTGAACGTGTTTGGGAGCGTCGTAATGATGTAAGATCCATCTCTTTTCTACTACTCATGCACTTTAAACCTCATGTCTGTTGTGGATACATAATATATTCATAGTGATGAATAATAATCGTAGCGCTTCAAGCTATGGGGCACCTTTTTTTCATTAATGAGTGATGTCGAATTTTCAGTTCAGTAGTTCTAGTTCTGTTGCCATAATGCATGAGCTTTATTTCTCCTGCCACACCTAGTCAACTAGCCACTGGCATATTTGCTCCTTTTGCTTTATGTTTTATGGATCAACAACTTACTCATTTATTCTTGTCTGTCTTGTATTGGCATATAATGCATATAGTTGTTCCTGAGTTCCATTCCTGTTTGTTGAATTCTATTTGTGATAGTCTATAAGTAGTTACTTACGGTAATAATTGGCCAATGTTATACGATTGCATGTTTTTGGAAGATATGTTTCTTTGTTGTTATTGATGTCAATTTTCCTGTAATTCTTGTCTAGAGATACATGCTTGAGTCTCTGATTTGTTTTAAGACACTGTTGTCTAGATATGTCTACAACATTTTGTTGCTTGGCAGAGAAATAATAGCAAAACCAATTTTACTGTTGTACATTTGCTAATCTTTGTATTGGAGTTCTTTTATCATTTATAATGGTTCTATGATGTGGCCAAATGCACTCATGTATTGCTCAATACCTCCATGCAGCCAAACATCCAAAGATTTTTTTTTCAACCTTCAGAATCAATGAAACACAATTTTATCCTCTAGACTAGACTAGATAGCTGCTTAATTATTGTGTCCCATGCATCAGAATTGATCTGATATGCTTAATCTTGATGGTTCAGGATGCTCGAGTGGATCAACTGAAAATAGCAGAGTTGAAGTCACAGGGGAATGAGGCAGTCAAGAGAAAGGATTTTCTTTCTGCCGCAGAATTCTACAGTATGGTATGTCACTTTCTAGCATATAGTAGTTTTTAACTGTCATGGCCCAAATCATTTTTGGCCCTCGATCTCCCTGCACAGGTGAGCAGCTAGTTTCTAAAAAAAAAGGTGAGCAGCTAGCTCACCAACACACTCACAAACTCACACGGCTAGAGGTGGAAGAAGGGGTTTGAGCACAGCACACACACA
This sequence comes from Themeda triandra, assembly GCA_018135685.1. Lineage (NCBI taxonomy): Eukaryota > Viridiplantae > Streptophyta > Magnoliopsida > Poales > Poaceae > Themeda > Themeda triandra. Next base: position 490,449 of record JAENPR010000023.1, read on the forward strand.
GCAGCCCCAATTACTCCTAGTACATAGCTTACCTCAGCCCAAACTGTACCAAGGTGATTTAGCCTTCTACCAACTATTATACATACTATTACTAGAGATTGCCATAGTTGCTACAGCAACTAAGGACAGCAAGAGCTGGCCAAATGCCAATCCGTGCGGAGAGGGAGGGAAGGAGGGGGAGACGTAATCAACTCCTAACAAACATATCTAGAAGATAGTCTCTAGCTAATCATAATGACTTGCTCACCTCTCTGCACAAAGCAAACAAGGTCTGCTTATGATTTGCTCTAATCTGGATCAGATTATTCATGAATTCAGAGAGAGAGAGAGAGAGAGAGAGAGAGAGAGAGAGAGGATAAAATCTCTAGCTTCCTTGTATAAATGTATATTGATAATCATAATGACTTGCTCACCTCTCTGCACAAAGCAAACAAGGTCTGCTTATGATTTGCTCTAATCTGGATCAGATTATTCATGAATTCAAACACATCCGTTTTTAATTTGGAACGCAATGGCAGGAGCTCTGCCTTTCAGTTAAGAGGAATAGAAGTTTATGTACAGGTGGAGCCGTGGAGAGGGCACATCCCCCTCGGAGAGGCAAAAAAAAAAGATAAAGCAGGAAATTGATTACAACTTATCTGTGATGATTACCCCCACCAGTTTAATGCCCTCTTCCTTTGTTCAATATCCTCTTTGACTCTTGAAGCTATTTGCATTGCCGACTCGTGAGTATTGTTGAAAATCCTTCTATTCCTCTCCTTCCATACATTCAATAATATGAAGATCACCATCAAACACATCTGTTTAAAGAAAAAATATATTCAATAATGTGAAGATCACCATCAAACACATCTGTTTAAAGTCATGTTTTAAATAGCGAGCTAAGGCTAAGGTGTTTAGCGTTTTATAAACCGTAATTAGCGGACTTTAGCGGCAAAATTGTGCATGAACACAAATAGCGGCACAATTTTTTTCAAGCTATTTCGGACTATAGCGGCAAAAATAGCGGACTATTTTTTTCCATGGTTTAAAGTTTCTTTTCTGTTAAATCTTTGCAAGTCTTGGCACTTGCATGCTGGGTGGCTTCTAGGTAATATTTTGGATTCACATACTCACATGACATGTCCCAACATTCTGGGATTCAGGTGTCCTTGTCTTTCTGGCACTTTAGTATTTCGTCAGGATTAAGATACCATCTGGGATTCAGGTGGCCTTATCTTTCTGGCACTTCAGTAGTTCGTCTGGTTTAAGATACTGAATAGCTATTTTGTGTCTGCCTTTTTGTTTATATATTTTTTTGAGTGAATTTTTGTTTATATATATTCTGTTGTGCTTTTTTAACTTGTATGTTTAAAATGTATTTATACAGCTAGTCGGCTCTAGTAGAAGCTTTGTTCTGGAGAACATATGATAAATGTGAAATGCTTTAGCTAACTTACGAATATAAATATAGTATTGCCGTAGTGTTGCCTTGAAGACCTGCGATTATAGATTGCATTCAAGATTTTTGCTATCACTCTTATGTCATAAGATTCAGTAGACCTGCTCAGAAGTTTCATATTTTTTAAGGAAGAGTATGAAACTGAATTACTGTAGATTACGACTTACTTGTAAGTAGTATTCACTTCCAGCTCTTTGTTAAAACTTCATGGGAGAAAGCATCATATGCTTTGTTTTTCAATCCCCATTGCTAGTTATTCCCGTGATCCATTCATGAATTTCACTAGAAAACCTTTTTGAATTTAAGCTTGGAGTCTTGCACAACTAAATTTTGTTCATAGATGCATATATGGTTAATATTCTTTTTCAAACGTAACGGCAGGAGCTCTGCTCTTGTGTTGAGAGAGAGAGAAGAATTTTCGTACAAGGGAAATATCCTTCCTGGTCAAACATAATATAACACATTTATTTTTTGACTGTTTGCAAATCTGCCAACTGTTGTATTACCTTGTTGGATGCAGGCGCTGGAGCTGGATCCTGATGATGCAACATTGTTCGCAAATAGGAGCCTGTGCTGGCTTCACATTGGTAACGGAGGCAAGCCTTTGCTTAGTTTGCTGGATGCTTATGAATGCAAAAAAAGGCGACCTGATTGGCCAAAGGCCTGCTACCGGCAGAGCAAAGCCTTGATGTTACTGAAGGTTCGATAGAAACACAGTAAATTTGCCTTTACTTTTTTGCTGAACGTTTCAAATCATTTAGTTGGTCGTGCTCCTGCTTCATCAGGAATACAAAGGTGCCTGTGATGCCCTTTTGGAAGGATTGAAGTTGGACCCAGGGAATGCTGAAATCGAGGATGAGTTGTGGTATCCAATCTTTCCCTTCAGTTCGAGCATATACGAATTGCGAGTTTCATCTCATCTCATTGCTAATCATACCTACTAAAATGCTCTCCATATTAAGAACCTTGGCATCTACTCGTTTTGAGTTTGTTACCTTGTTAGTAGTTATTAGTTAAAGGCAATGATATGTTGGAAAGGGCACTTTAACACCATCAATCTTGTCAGGTCTTTCAAAATTCTTAAAATCATGCATAACATTTTTGCATCAACGTACGTGGTCATGCACTTGGGGCCATTACCCTGAGGGACACACCTAATATTATTATATCTTGAAACGTTCAGGAAAGCTGTGGAATCCTTGAAGTTGTCTGCAACCACCAAAGCTATGTGACCCACATGGATTTTGCTGAAGATAGATCAAAACACGTGTTGTGAGGCAGAAAGCTACCTGGGAATTTTGCAAGTTAAAACTACTTGTGGGTGCTGATGCATTTCGATGCCTCTTCTATGAAGTGCATTTTATCCTGGGAATAGTGATCTTATGGGTCTTCTATGAAGTGCATTTTATCCTGGGAATAGTGATCTTTGACCAACATTTGCATGACCAATGATACTCTTTATCTTAACTACCTGTACTGATCGCCCCTGTAATTGGACACCTTTTGACGTCGCAATTCGCACGTGTAGTGTGTACAACAACGGCCATGAAGCCCGGTCTGGCCGACTTGGCCCTATCCTCTGGAGCTGACTGCCCGACGTATGCAGTGGCGGCACACGTTCAATGTCAGTGCACGATGTCTTTTAGGTCCGATGGCATCCTTGGTGGCATTGGATCTAGCTTGCCATCTTACGATTAAAATGAAAAGAATGGCTTCTCGAAATATCTAGTTCATACATATAGCTAACGTATCTATAGGTGAAACAATTCAAGTATCTATAGGTGAAACAATTCACATTGGTCTATTTACCTATGCCAGTACACTGCAAATAAAAATTCTGTTATTATACGAATGATGTGGTTAAAAAAATTGGATTATAGGATAAGACTCCTAAGACTTTGAAAATAAGGAGGTGTCCGACTTAGAACCCGGTTGAACAGGGGAGCACGATGCGGTTAGAAAATTGCGTTTTTCTTGTTCTTCCCTCCGTTGTTCAGCTCTCATCAAAAACTACTGAGCGGCAACACTTAGTATTAAATAGCCTTTTAAAGTCAATTTTATCACTCTTATAAACAGTATTTTAAACCGATAACACTAATTAGCGAACCTTTATTAGAAAGCTAACCAGCGAAACGATTTTAGACAACCCCACGAATTTCCTTTTTTGTACAAAAAAAAAATCCACAACTTCTCTTTTCTTTAAAAAATATTTATTTTTAGAAAAATAAAGAAAAGTTACAAATCCAGATGTATAACTTCTACTCCCTTCGTCTTAAATTATAAGTCAATTCAAGAATCTTGGAAAGTCAAAATATTTTAAATTTGACCAAATTTATGTAATATAATAATTACAATTTTTTTGACAACTAATATAATAATTACAATTGGAACGTCCAAGTATCAATGGATTATTTGTTCATTATATTTATAATATAACTATTTAATGTCACCAATCCTTATAATTTTCTCGTCAAAATAGAAATGTTCTAACTTTCTAAAATTCTTAGAATGACTTACAATTTGGAATGGATGGAGTACTCCTTCTGTTTCATATTATGTGTCGTCGAGCAGCAACAGAGAGACCAAGACGAATATGACGTCCCTACGAAGCCCCTACGAAATGACGGGCTGACATCCACACTAGGACAGATCTCTGTCCTCGCTGTTCGGCTTAAGTCCAGCTAGTGTCGCTCGGGACTCCAACACCATGCGATGGGGAGCAATAATTAGTGGTTGAGAACCAAGGGGGTGACCGGGTGATAAAATAGGCCTGCATGCATGCTTGGACCATAGGTTGAGGACCAGCCAGCCTAGACGACACACATTTTGAAATAGGCTTTTTACAATGTGATGCAAAAACTAACTCATACCTTGGTTTGCTACGTTTTCCACGCCTAGGCATCCTAGGATTCAAGTGGAACAAACAAATATTAAAAAGTGCATGAAACCCTAACTAGTGACGATTATTAATTTGTAAAATACGACCAATGTATAGCAAATCGAAGCGAAAAACCTAGGGATGGTGAGAGGATACCTTGCTCTTCAAGATCTATGGATCAAATCCAACTTTCCACGGTCCAGTATGAAAATGCGTGAGGTAGAGGGTCAAGTGGGGAAGAGAAAAACCCGAGAGGGAGGGAACAAATGAACCAGACCCAAGGGGAGTTGAGGTTGTATATGCCGAAGCTTGGCGCCAAGCTAACACAGCTTGGCACCAGTATGGCCGGCGCCAAGCCTCTACACACGTAGCCGCCACGCTAGCCGCATTGCCATGGTGTCTGGGGCCTTGGCGCCAATGACGTTGGCACCAAGGTGTGTTACCTTGGCGCCAGTCACTCTGGCGCCAAGCCCATGGTCTATTTGCTGAACGAAACCGTGAGGGATCTATTTGTAAATAACTTTCAAAAAAAAGGGACGAAAAGCAAAAAAAGACGGCAACCTTGTAAGGTTATAAATTATGTGTTTTATGTAATAAGTTATACGTGTAACTTTATAACATTGAAGATCATGAAAGCTATATGTATAAGTTAGATTATAAGTTATACTCTCTCCGTTCCATTTTGTCTGTCGTTCTAGAATAGTTCCCTAGGTTTAGGGTTAATTGTCATTAGATTTTGGTTATTAAAGCGAACTGTTTCAATTTTAGCTATGGTCGCTTGCTACCCAGTGGCGTTGCGTACATACCACACCCTCCCTAGCGGCGATCCAAGGCCAATGTGCTTTTGTGGTATCCCTTGCAAGGTAGAGATTTCTGATGAAGAGAAAACCTATAAGCAGAGGTATTGGATGTGTCCCAATTTTCAATGGGAGCCTACACCGCTTCAGCGCCGTAGTACGTGGTTGGTGAGTAATTGTTTTATTGCGCATTAATTGCTTTTGTCATATGAAGTCTTGCATCAAATTATTGTTTTGTAGCAATTTCCTCTATTGCAAATCCCTCCACCGATCTGTGACTTCGAGGAGTGGATCGACACTGAGATTAAGGAGTTGGACAAGCATCTTCTATAGGCCCAGAAGGATTGGGAAGCTAAGCGTTGAGAGAGGTCCGAGAGGAGGACGAAAGAGGAGGGTGCAGAAAAGGAGCACAAGGAAGAGGAGGAAAGGAGGCGTACTGCTACGTATAGGGAGGAGGTGGAGAAGAAGTGTGAGCGTGCGCGCCGAGTGAAGGCAGCAATAGAGGAATCCCGATGCCTAGCAGAAGAGAAAGTGGCTTCGTTGCACTCAGTAGCTCTTTGGTTTATGCATGATCAATGTTGTCTAGTCTTAGACCTTTAAATTATATGTTTAGACCTTTATTTCAGACGCATTTAGTCTTCGATCTATGTTTTATTGAGGAACAATGTTAAGTATGGACCATGCAATGTATTTTCTTTTAATGCTCATTTTTTATCAATAGTACAAAGCTTTTTAGTTCACATGACTGCATAGGTAATAAAATAAATCGAAATAGAGAAATTAAAATTTAGTGAAATAGCAGATTACATAATTCACTCCACACAACACACAAAATGGCATGTCAGAACTTGTAACAAACAAGGGTACAGAGGTGCTGAACTAAACCTAACATGCATTAGGTAATTAAAGCAAACAACAAGCACATGAATGGCGAGAACATGTACCGAACTAGGGTATGCAGTTCTTTCGACTAACCCTAACATGCCTTAGGTAATTAAACTAAGCAACAAACAGATGACATGTCATGTGAGAACATGTACGAAGCAAGGATACAGAAGTTCTCCTAGTAGTGTTCCCACATAGCGAGCTGTGTAGCCCCTTCTCCACAGTATCCACCCAATGTTGGTGCTAGCGGCGGTGGCGTTGATGGTGGTCCTGTCCCCTTGTTTTGGTGACAAGGGCACCGACAATATGGATCGGTGCACTGGGGCTCCTATGAACTTTCTTCATTGTCGTCATTGTCTTCGTATGTGTAGTCCTTTATGCCTGCGTTAACTTCCCTCTCTACATCGAAGATACGATCCTGCAGATAGTAGATGTACTGCGCATGCGTCCATATTAGACGAGGGTCGACCCACCTAGTGAACCCGCAGTTTTTGGGGGTGGCAGAACTCTACAAAAACTAAATATTGTTAGACGTAGCGCAGCCAACAAACATATGTAACAAAAGATAAGTAACAGAAAATACAATAGCTCTTGGCATTTGAAGAAACGCCGGCCTCCATCAAGCCCCCCATCGGTGAACATCTGCACTAAGCAATCCTCACCATGTCAACATTTTGGCTAGAGTTTCCTCTATTTCTTGTAGTTTTTAAAAGGCTCCTCTCTTCTAAAATCTCCCTTGCTTTGGTCAGGGAAACGCTTGACGACTTTAAAAAAGTTTTTAGGACCAAAAGACCTGTCCCAAGCATTGGAATCTCCCTTTGCCACCCCCTTCCCTCTCCCATTAGACGAGCCTCTAGACATTTGAAAGGCTATTGTTTTGGTTACATTGCATCCAACACGGTGCATATATACAGAGGGAGTGATATTTTGTGGCCGTTGTATTGTATAGTAAATGCTCCTGTGAAGCCTGTTTTGACACTGCAAAGGCTACACGGAGATGATGATTCACTTAAAAGACTAGACGCCGCTGAAAAGGCTAAAAGGCTATTTAAAAACTCTTAATACAAGTACACGAACAAACCACCTAGTTAAAAATTCATGAGATTTGAACTCCAATAAACCTAGAATTTAATATAGTCATGGAATTGATTTGATTTGAGTCGATATGAAAACGAGTTAAGCCTCCAATTAATAAAATCCAACAATCGAAGCGATGGAGACCCTTCTCACTCACTACTCCTCTAGGCATTCCATACGAAAATCCATATTTCTATCCGATCTTTGATGTCTCCAAGTCGGGCAACCCATCATGGAAAATATGGTTTGGCAGCACATGCTTTCGGTTTGATAGCTTCCTGGTTTCACGATCAGACGTGAACGTAGGATAGGAGTAAGCTGACTGGAGCTAGCTACGGTGTGTCGGTTGCTTGTCTCTCCAGTTCGTCGCGTCGCGCCACAAGTCCAGTCCCGACAAGCGGCGCCAGCACGCCTCTAAAAGTCTAAATACACAGCCTCGAATCGGCCACCGAGCGAGGCCAGTCCAACCCTGCGGCCGGCAGCTAGCGGGGAACCAAGGATGGCGGAGATCCCGGTGATCGACCTGCGCCTGGCCGGCTCGGAGTCCGCGCGGCTGCGCGCCGCGTGCCAGCGCCTGGGCTGCTTCCGGGTGACCGGCCACGGCGTGCCCGCGGGGCTCCTGGCCGAGATGAAGGCCGCCGTGCGCGCGCTCTTCGACCTCCCCGACCACGCCAAGCGCCGCAACGCCGACGTCCTCCCCGGCAGCGGCTACATGGCGCCCAGCGCCACCAACCCGCTCTACGAGGCCTTCGGGCTCCTCGACGCCGCCGCGCCCGCCGACGTCGACGCCTTCTGCGCGCTCCTCGACGCGCCGCCCCACGTCTGGGAGACCGTCAAGACCTACGCGGACAAGATGCACGACGTGATCGTCGCCGTCGCCGGCGAGCTGGCGTCCAGCCTGGGACTAGCAGAGGAGGAGCACTCGTTCCGGGACTGGCCCTGCCAGTTCCGCATCAACAGGTACAACTACACGGAGGAGACGGTGGGCTCCTCCGGCGTGCAGATCCACACCGACACGAGCTTCCTCACCGTGCTCCACGAGGACGAACGCGTCGGCGGCCTCGAGGTGCAGGACCCCGCCACCGGCGAGTTCGTGCCCGTGGACCCCGTCGCGGGCACCTTCCTCGTCAACATCGGCGACATCGGCACGGTAAACAAGCAATACGTCTCCATAATATAATACGTCTCCACAAGCAATTCGTGCCTGCCGTGCTTCTGATGAGCTTGACGACGACGGCCACCCGGCCTGCCCGTCTCCGGCCATTTCCTTCCAGGCTTGGAGCAACGGGCGGCTGCACAACGTGAAGCACCGGGTGCGGTGCGTGGCGCCCGTGCCGCGCATCTCCATCGCCATGTTCCTGCTCGCGCCCATGGACGGCGGCGTGAGCGCACCGGAGGCGTTCGTGGACGCCGACCACCCGCGCAGGTACAGGGCCTTCACCTACGGCGACTACCGGAGGCTCCGGATGTCCACCGACGAGCACGCAGGGGAGGCGCTTGCACGGATGGCGGCGTGACGTGGTCACGTACGTCGTGGTTGCAGCTGCAAATTGGAAGCAGCCGAGACAAGCCATATGATACGACTACGCCTACGACACCCTACACGAGTAGAGGAGTGCTCGGTGCTCCGTATCGCTTGTCTCATATTGAGACGTGTTGTATTAGTAAACGTGTGGGGGTGGGGAGAAGGATATGACTAACGTGCAACCATGTCGAGCCTGATCAATAAAATCTTGTCCCGGAACGAGTCTGATCATCATCACGTGGAGGCTATTCATGTCACCAATCATATATATGTTGAGAAAGTTGTCTTAGAGCTACTCTCTCCGTTCCAAACTATAGTTCACTAGCAAATATGCCCGTGTATTGCAACAAGTGAAAATGTCGTTAAACATTCAGTAAAATTGATAACATGAATGGTTCAAATCTACTTATGTTTTACACTTTTATAATTTATTTTATGATGGCCGTCGGATCTAGAATATAAGTTAATGCTAACGTTTATCGAACTAAAATACACGAGGGTATATTTTTACTTCTGTTGCAAAGCACATATAATTATATAGATATAAATGTATTATAGCTTTATTGTTTCATACTACCTACGTGTTTCTAACTTAATATTTACCTTTGTAGCTTTTTTTATGCTTCATATCAACCTTGGTAACTTTTTTTCCTATGTGCAAAGGATTATCTTGGTCCAGCCTACGACAAAGCTGACCCAACTACAAGATTTCAGTTCGAGTTGAGAAAAAAAGCCCACCAAAAGACACCCACTCGAATCTGAACGTTTTGCACCAAGAACCCTGCTCTATTTTAAACTAACTATTTAAACCATTCCACCTTTCATTTCTCTCATCTGAAACCCCATATTTATTTTTTCTTTTCTCTTCCATAGTCCTAATCTCCTTAATAACTGGAAAACGGATGACAGAACGAATACGGTTCCAACCAAGGCACGTTGCAACGGGAGAAAAAACTATCAAACATTTGACTTTGTTTACTTTATCTTTTTGCACTACTGTAGTGGCCGCAATAACTTAATTTCTATAGTTGTTATTTTTAATGTTGTGAGTGGTTGCTGCAACTCGTTAATAAAAGGATGACAATGTCATATCTATTTACTATTTTCATTTAAATAGTTAAAAGTTTTTGTTAAACGTTTTTATTTATTTTGATACATTTTTCCATTGTAAAGGACGAAATATTTACATGCAAAAGTATCATAACTTTAGTTTTTATGTCTATGTGTTTGTAGATTTAGATATCAAGTTACCTAACTTTTTAAGAATCCACTAAAATATGTAACTTTAATATTTAGTTGTCGTCTTTCAGTTTTCACACGTCAGTGCTTATTGAAAACATTTGTTTTGATGAGGTTTAATGTGAAACAACTGAATATTTGACTTTATAGATTGATTAGTTAGACCATCGACTATTAAGTAATTCATGTCATATTAATAATTTATTTCTAATTAAAACCAACAACTTGATAGAAATAATTGTTTATACTAAGTAAATATCAAACTTTAGAAACCCATAATATTATAGTCCATATTATATTACTATTAATATTATAGTCCATATATAATTATAATCATAAGGAAAATCAGAATTATGTATAAACAAAATATTTTATATAAACATGCTAAGTATTTACTTTGTTACGTTTGGTTTATATAAAATAAATCAGAGTTAAGTAGAAATTATGAGTACAAAAATTGATGGAGAGTCATGAAAACGTATAATAATATAGATAAATACAAAATGATATAAATGTTATTTTAAAATTTTGTGTTCCAACAACGTTATATTAATAACAGAGAAAGAGGTAGAGGTATTAGTTGAGAGTGATGTGAGGTGAAAATTTATTTTATTTATAGTCAACGTGGACTTTTCGAGACTGAGCTGGCGTCTTTCCTGTTTGATTTGATGTGTGAAGGAAGTTTTTTTAAGACTAATCCAGATTATCTTTTTTTAGACCAAATTTTGGATTTTTTGAGGTCGATCCCACCAGATATTTGCATTGCATGTAGGCATGCAAACTACTATTTTTATCCGGAATTCTTTTCCTACGTGGTAGGGTATATTTTTTTTTGAGAAATTTTACAATGCTTGGGAATAATTTCAACGGCTCATGTCGACCGATCCGACGGTTAGAAAGGCCGAAGGAAATGGGAGGAAATGGTAGGGAGAAAACGGAAGAAAATTGTCATTTCTATGGTCGGTGGGCCATATGTGCCAATTTTCCTCCCATTTCCTCCAAAAACTGAGATGATTAGGACTTCAAATATAGAAGTGGTAATTCTATTTCTGTATTTGTTTCTTCTAGTCAAGGATAATACAGTAATTTGATATTGAAGGAAATAATAATTGTAGTGCATACGGCTTGACTGTTCTCGTCACACCCTCGCCGATGGCCGCATCGTCGTCGTCTGTGACCACCACCGTGCCGGAGTACTTCACGTATACTTCACTGTTTCTGTATTTCTTTGTTCTCCGTCTACTTCACCGTGCCGGAGTAGCCGGGTGATCACTGTGCCGGAGTTGAACAGCGCGCTGGCGTAGGAGAAGACGGAGCCCGAGATGGGCAGAACGCGCCCGCCCACCTTGATCCCCGTCATCCCTACGTAGTAGAACGTTGGCCCGTTGTCCACCAGCAGCGGCGTCACGCGCGAGTTCGCCGCCGCCGCCGCCGCCGCGGCGCCCGGCCCGAAGTCCAGGAACCCCGTCGTCCCCCGACGAGCTCGCCGGGAGCAGTACGCAAACACATCGCCGTACTTGTCGTACGCCTGCACCGGCAGCGACGTGTTGCCGCGGCCGAGGCCCATGAGCCCCGCGGCCTTCCCGAACAGCCCGCGGTTCTTCTCGCCGTACCCGAACCGGAAGTTCCTGACGGCGTCGAAGCCGCCCAGGTTGAGCGTGTCTTGCGTATAGAAGCCGACGGTGTAGGAGCCGTCGCCGTACTGCACGGCGTACAGGCAGTGCCAGCCGGAGTAGCCGCTGCTGTAGAGGTCGGAGCAGTAGTGTGACGTGCAGGAGATGTTGGCGTAGGTTCAGGCAGGGCCTCAGGAGCAGATCGGAGCGGTGGCTGTTGGTGGGAGTGTAAAAGACAAATGTACCCTTTAAAAATAAAACTAGAATTTTGTGTAGATAATTGGAGGAAATGAGAGGAAATAGGAGGAAATTCCAAGCATAAATCACTCTATTTTTTTCCTACGTACATAGGCGGCAGGTGAAGGATTGCTCTCCGAAGCAAAGGAGGAAAGGCGGACAGAAAAAAGGTGGACAAAAAAGAGGTTGGAAATTTTGGTGATTAATTATTAGAATATAGATTTGATTTTTTTTTTGATACATAGCAAAATACATGCAAAAAAAATCAAAGTGAACTACAATTTAAAACGGAGAGAGTACTAAATACAGTATCTCATAAGAAGAGGGTGCCAAAAAATAGAATAATGTCCCGGTAACCAAAAGTCCAAAACCAAAATTTGCTAAACACATCTTGATATCCAGTATCCAGCTTACTCGATCCATCATCGTCTGAATTGAAATATAACCAATTAACATTTTTTTTCTTTTGCAATAAACATAGATATATGGGGACAAATAATAGACTAGACTGGTACCAATAAAATCAGATGAACAATTTACTAAATAGACGAACCAATAAAAAAACCTGGATTGAATTTACAAGTGTTTGTAAATCAAGAACATTACAGCACAATAGTTAGACTACAATTGGATCTGGTCCATTATGGATTTGCTCTTCAACGCTGCATCTAAATTCAATCTCCTAATTTCAGTTAAGCAAATTGACCACCTCTAACCCCTCTACTAAATTCAACCACAAACCATTGTCAGCATATGCAGACTCAATGTTATAAATAAGATCCACCTAAAACAAGGTTCTAGTAATAATCGCGAAAAACGGGTGAAGTCCCGATCTCGAAAAAAAAAAATCGCCTAATGGGCTGAAGCCTTCAAAGGTACGTGCACATCTATATCTGTTTTGAGGGAAGGACAGGCTTGTGAACCTTAGGACGGTTCAAATCAGCCTTACCTCATCTAAGCAACCTAGCGAAGACATGAGTATGTCACGCTATATCGATCAAGGTGTTGGGTACAACAGAAGCTGCATCCATGATCAACCGCACTGCACGTAAAGCACAACAGCACAATTACAAGTTGGCATAGAACGACCACTTAAATATTTGAGTCTATGGTTTTCTCAGCACTCAGCATCGAAAAGTTAGTCACACGAGGTAAAAAGGAGGGTCACAATGTTTATCAAACCGACATGGCCAGCATTTCCCGACAACATTCTACGTAGTTCTTCATGAAACTGAGAGTGAGAAGGACCCACATTTACAAGGCCAGAGGGTGTCTTAAACTGAACATCTCTTTACACGCCGATGAGGAACCAGCAAAAGTCGTAGTACTTCTAACTTCTGGAAAAGTGTCCCTTGGCATAAGGCAATCCTGACAATTACTTGGCCGTGTGATGTGTCTTCAAGCAGTTGACGGCATCCCTGCATAAAAAATTATGTAAAGCTGATGCATAAGCACATGGCGTGTAGATTATGCTCTAATGGATTCTGATGCAATATACATGTCACAACACAATGAAATTTCTGAATAGAAGAATATGGGTATACATGCTGCATGACAATGAAAGGTATGTATGAATGCAATACCGCAATGCTTTCTCAATCTCAACATTTGTTGGGTCCAGTTTGAGACCATCAAGAAAAGCATCACATGCCTTTTCATAGTCCTGAAGACAGAAAAATCACTGTGTCAGTACCCAAAAAACAAAAAGGAAAAGGATTTGGCACAGCAAGATGAAGAGTAGCCGAAAAACATGCATTTTATCTCACCTTAAGTAACATATTAGCAGATCCTTGTAGATAGCAGGCCTTTGCCCAATCAGGGCGCTGCATCTTGCAAATCCCAGCATCTGTGAATGCACGGACTCCTTCACCCATCTTAATCCAGCAAAGGCACCTATTTGAGTACAAGGTCGTATCATCAGGCCTGTGGTTTATTGCCTGCATTTAAAAGGAAAAAAGGGTAAAAAAGAGGAATTGTCACATGTACGTCTTGTTGCCACTCATACAGTACTGGACTTCTCAAGAGTGAGTAGACAAATTTGGTAGGACAGCTCATTTAGTAGACTTAAGGTGGTAAACTCGACATGATTACCCAAGGCATCAGATTATTAGGATATGGAAGTTAAAAGACACATCCATCCAAAAAACAGGGTTTTTTCACCTTGGATATTTCTAAGCACAAGCTATATGTTTGGAACAGATCCATTAAACACACAGTAGCTGCGATATTTCTAAAGAATCCAAGCACTGAGGGTAATTAGCAAATTCAAGCCATGCATGTTTTCTTAACAGGATTTGAACCCAAAGTTATAGTAGCTGCTTCGTATCATGTAATCAATCTACTGTATGATATTCTGGTGAAGTTTTACAACAGTATGAAGACTGACAAAAGGATCCCACAATGCATTCATGTTACTCATCCAGAAAACTTAGGCGGTTGGTACTTGATCACAACAGCAGCCTATTTCATTACCAATACATGCAGGAATTTGCATCATTAATTTCCTACACAAATGTGAAGGGACCAGAAATAAAAATTTAAATAGAAAAGGAACAAATAAGAGAAAAGCAAACCAATTTTGTATTAATAAAATCTCACTAGAGACAAGAATAATTCAAAACAAAACCATACCAACTGTCAATTAGTCACAAAACAGCAAATTAAGTTCAGGCTGAGAGAGATGGCGAATAATACCATAGAGTAGAGTTTTACAGCAGTAAGATAATCTTTTCTCTTAAATGCCTTGTTTCCTTCAAACTTCATATCATCTGGTTTCATTTTGTACATGGGGTCATCCTGAAACAAAATAAACCATTAAGGCAAAAGAATGAGCGCATCTGTAAAAAGGAGGAAATGTTTCATGAACTACTAGTACTTGAGAAGGAGATAAGAAGATTCTGAAAACAAATATGAATCTCTGATCTATACTTCTTATGAACTCACTTCAAATCTGTATGATACTATGATTGCATAATCAACTACTCAATTTACCACACAACAATAAACTTTACATTGCTTCCTATGAGGAGGATAAATGGATAGTTGAATGCACATGCTATGAGTACCCTTCCTGTTAAGATTATGGCATTTTGCATTAAAGAACCAATAGAATAGGAAGCTGTCCACCAACATAGTTCACTAACACATTAAAACAGAACAACGAAAAGGAACTTGGCAATACCTCCACTGATGGCATTCTTCTCACAAAATCAATTATCCCATCAACACTCCAATCACGCACATACGGAACACGTGAAGTTACTGGAAGTAGAATCTCAACATCTTTTCTTCTGTTCTCATATGCAGCAATTTCAATTGGGAGGTGCCCAAACTGTTAAGACAAAAAAAAAAATTACAGATGCATTTGCAGAAACACAACAGAAGAAAACCTAAAATTCATCTTACAGTAGTAACAATATGACTTGAACTTCAGAAAGGAAATGCCTCAAAGAACTGGAAAGAACTCGCTTGTCACTGCACCAACTGGATGTATGACTTTGACGAGGAAAGGCAAAATAATTGAGATGTTTAAACTCCATCTGTTCATCTTGTAATGTCCTATCTTTTCTTCAGTCCAACAACAGAATCTAGGTTTCAATAGGAAGCAGACATAATAAGTCCACAATAATGATAGAACAATACTGTTCTGCGCTTGTCTACAGACCTGGGTTTGTTTTTCAACGAGCCCATGCCTCCTAGGGACTGCTACCTGCAGACCTGCTTTACACCAGCAACCCTGGCATTCCTGGTATGGAGTTGCTGAGGTGGAGTCGGGGGCTGCTTCATTGTGGGGTGCAACGAAGCTTAGTAACAATGGCACACTGCGGTCCTTTTCAAGGGGTGTTGGTACAGGGGTAGTAATCTTCTGGCATGGCTAATGACCCCTGTGACAAGTCAGAGCTGCTGGTCGCTATTGTGAAAAGCTTGGCAGAGATGACACATGGTGGGCTCTGTCATTTCAGGATTGTCACCGAGTGTTGGTAGGCTGCTTCAGGTTAGTCACCTAGCTTTTTCATGGTTTTCCTTCAATAAACCATGCAGCTGCCTAGTCTCCCTTATAAACTGGGTTAATTCTTTCCTATAGTGAATTGCTGGAACTACCTTCCTTTTTTAAGCTCTTTGAAAAACAAAACTTTGCTCTGAGATTGCAAAGCAGGGGTTCTATGGTAAACAGGCGAGTCATATGGATGAAAATACATAACCAGAAAGGTCCTCCAGAATAAGAAAGTAAATTATCTAAAGTTCACAACAGCAACATGATACAACCAGGTAAAAATGTTTTAAAAAAATTGGCAACCAGCAATGTGCCGTAACAAAGAAAATCAAATGTGTTGCAATTTATTCGTCAAAAGATTATGAAGACATCATAAAGAATAACTATAAGATGTTCTTAGTCATATATATGATTATTCAATTGCAAGCATCCTAGATTTCACACCCACATGAATAATCTAAGTTTTGACCAAAATATCATATTCACACGAAATAAAAAGTAAATCTATTTAGGAGATGGGCATCAAATCATCATCTTGCAAAGATTCATATAATTTTTAAATCAATAATCAATAAAGAGAACTAAATAGATGTATTTGTTACCACAACATGGACAATACCCGCAGAGTTTGCACTATAGTGCCACAAAAAAGGGTTTGCACTATAATCAAAAGTCAAAACACCGGTTGTGACAATTGGATTGGATGTGCATTCCATCTAGGAAACAACTTGAGTCCTTAAAAACAATTCTAATCATTTAAGGACTTCACAGATTGGTTGAGAGGGAAATGAAAAACTACATCGCTAAGTTTGGCTTCTTAGCATCAGCAAAATCCAGTTTCACAAAGGTTTGTTTACATAATTTCCCATGCATGAAGCTATTCCATGGTGTGAAAAAACATGTATGTAACAGAAAATCAAAAAGTGAAAAAACTTACATCATCACGAACATTAGGATCTGCACCAGCTTCCAGTAAGCAACTGTAGAAGTCAATTAAGCCATTGTTGGCAGCAACTATTAAGGGAGTTGCAGTGCCAACACCCTTGACATCAGCGCCAGCCTGAACACAAAAGGTGGCAAACACCCTTCTAGATAAGCGTATGACATTTTTCTGAGACATTTAAGGGGTGATTTTTTCTGGGTTATTTGGTGCAACAGGATCAAAAGAGAAGTAAGCTCCCCTTCCACATTAGTTAGCGAATGCTAATTTGCAAGATTATATATCTTTGCTCATGGATTGTTGATATTAAAGATTGATGGTTTGGTTTATAGGGCAAAAATGTTCACCAAGGTAACAAGACACACAACTTAATGAGGGTAGGTGGTTATTCAGTGATCTTCACCAGTTCATGTGCAAAGAGTTCAAACATCAACAAAAAAATAAATGAGGTAATACCAAGTTTTGAAATGAAATTGTTCAGCTCAGTGGTCTTACAAAGAATTAAGAAGATTTCACTTTAGCATGAGATGAATGGGTCATACCTTAATTAGAAGCTTCACACATTCCAGTGAGCGAGAAGTGAGAGACACGAAAAGTGGTGTGCACACAGTTTTAAAAACCTTGTTATACTGACAAGAAAGATTAGAAAAATCAGTGCCATTACATGATGGAAGTTGGCATAAACATTTGGTCCTCCAAATTATAATAATTTTTGCTAGTTTGGGCAGTCAATTTTCGCATAGCAATAACGAATATCACTAGCCTTAACAAAAAAAAAATGACCAAGGAAAATTAGGATGGGCAAACATTGTAATCAGTAATCTGGATCTTGTTAATCTACGAAGGAAGGTAGATAATAACGTTACATACATCTGCACCATGGTCCAACAAAATCTTCATAGCACCATCCTGCTTACAGTAAGCAGCTACATGCAGTGGTGTCCCAGTATCAGAAAGTGAATTGACATTGGCCCCCTTTGAGAGTAAGGATTTTAACATTTCACAATTTCCTAAATCACAAAAACAAAACACAGAAGTTTATTAGTTATTTATTGGAATATATTGAATGAGTAAAGCGATAATCTACAGAAAAATGTTTTTTTCCTCTAAAATACAAGAGAACTGTGTTTCATTATGTTATTAAGAAGAAAAAAAGGGGAAGAGACCCCGCAGAAAAATGTGTTTTAAACAATTCAGAAATTAATCACAGTAAGCTGTCCTGAGAACAGGGGGCTCACACTTCTTTCCTATATGGCTATATACAAACATTTAAATTAACAGTGATAAAAGGTTTGTGTTAATAAAGAATATACTCATGTTTTTTTTTTTTCATGTTCAACATCAGATCTAGAATGTATCCCAATGCCATATGAACTAGCTCCGTACATATGAGAAAACAAATTGACGGCTGAAGCTGAACTTTAGAAATATCTGATCGAAGTCATCTCCCAATTTGATAGATCATGAAGAATACAAACTTACAATACATATATCTTCATAATCACATTTTGTGGACTTAAAGGTACCAATTAAACAACTCAATCATCACAATTCACAAGTCTCAAGCATGACCAATGGATACATTGAGCATTTCCACAATACATACAACATACATGCCCATGATCTAATCAAATTCCATTACATCACTCCAGACACATAAAGAAAGAATTTAAAGACATGCACATGAATGAAAGAGATAAGTTGCATAGGACGAGACCTCCTGCAGCTGCTAAATGAAGAGGAGTAGACATTTTCCCAAGAGGTTTATTTGGATTAGCATCATGATCAAGAAGATACTGTACTGTGTCCACAGTGCCACCCTCAATTGCATAGGCTAGAGGTGTATCCCCTACAGCAAACATAAAAAAGTAGTAGCATACTAAATAAGACTCATAAAAGAAAAAGAAACCAAGATTCCAAAGTAATCCATACAAGAAAAAAAATATATAGAAAGGTTTTGCTACTCAAGCAAGCATCTGTTTCCAAAGCATCCATAGAAACTTCCCACATCCATTAGCACATTCGAAGTTAGGAGATGACGGCACATTCGAAGCAGATGACCAATTCATCGCATCGCATTATTATACATATATATGTGATGAATGAAATCAATAACTAGTGAAAATGTGGTGCTTTTGTAATATCATCACTGCGAACTTCACGCCCCAATCTCTGGTCTAGAGACGTGACCATATGAAGATTTTGCTCTTGCGCGAAGAGGGGCAGGAAGACTAATAAACAGGAAAAAAAAACAAAATCAACCACCTTTATCGTCGGATGCGTTGACGTCCGTGAGTATCTCCTCGACCATGTACACGCACACAGCCATCCTCCCGCGTCCCGCGGCGAAGTGAAGCGCCCCAGCGCCGCGGTGCTTCACGGCCTCGACTGCCTCTCTGAGGCGGCCCTTGCCGGCGTCCAGCGCAATTGCGGTCCCTGCGGAGTGCGCACGACTCGAACGAGAAAACCAAAATCCGAAATCAGCGCCCGACCCAAAACTCAACAAGGGGAAAGTGCGGCGGCGGAGCACGCCGGCGTGCACGTACTCTTGAAGAGCTGGAGGTCGCCCTCGGCCGCCGCCTGGAGCAGCCGCCGCTGCCGCGCGCCGGGACCTGCATGTGGTGGAGGGAGGGAGGGGTTAGTTAATGGGGGTAGACCGCGGTCAAGCGGGGGCAGAGGACTAGGGTTTTAGGGTCGTTTACCGGAGGTCGCCATCGCTGCGGTGGTCGTCGGCGGTCGGTAGGGTTTTGGAGAGGATAGTACGAAAACAAACGGGCGACAATGATTGGAACCGGAGCAGAGGGGAAAGTTATAGAATAGACTATCTATTTCTATATTTTCTATAACTTCCTATATTTCTATTTTGAGTAATTTGTTTTAAGTGAAACAGGAGGGGATCCCCTGCTGTGCATTTATTAAAAATTAAATTGCATCCACCATACAACAACTTCTTAGTTATGTGGGTGTAAATTAGTCTAAAAACTTATAAAATGCTCGATCTAGTACAATAACTTTACAGGTGGGTGCAAATTAGTCTAATAACTAGTAAAATAATCAAATAAATACAATAATTTGATCAATGGGTGCATCCACAGTTGAATGTTATAATGGTAACCATATTTGCTAATATCTTATTATAGTAAATTCAAGTCAAAATTAATAAACTATTAAGCATTATTTTTATATATTCACATCACAATATCAATATATTTAGATAAGACTAAAACCTTCACTATTTTCACATATTTGATTATATACATTGTTGAGATAAAAAAAACTAACATGTTAGTGGATACTAAAAATAACTTCTAGAAGCTTAGCATAAATATTTTTAATGACTCATGTACGTACTTATTTAGAAAATAAAAATGAGCTAAAATAGTAGAAACAAACATGATTATATACATACATTAAATACATGAGCAGAATTACGGAGAAAACCTAAGGTCACAGTCTCTTTTATGGACTTGAATGTTTCGGTAATGCCAATACCAATATAGTAAATATGAATTTTTTATTTAATTTAACTAATGAACAAATAAATTATATACATAGTTGAGAAGAAATAACCTAATCATGATCAATAACTCTTGTTAACAAGAATTATTGCCTAAAAGAAAATTTATATGTGTATCCTTGTTTAAAATATTATTGTTCTAATATTTTGGACTATAGGTGCACCAATTTAGAAAGTTATTGTACTAATTTTATCATTTCATAAGTTGTTAGATTAATCTGCACTCACTTGTAAAGTTATTGTATTAAATTGAGCACTTTATTAGTTATTGGATCAATTTGCACCCACCTAACTAGTTGTTGTACGATGTGTGCAATTTACTCTTTATTAAAATTTAAAACAGGTTATTCTTACAGCAGAGAGTCACAACAAACAAAGAAGCTTAAAAAAAATAAGTAAAATCTATATATACTATATAGTTCATCACTAATCAATAAATTCTCCTAAAACTAAATCCTCATGCTGCCACGTCATCTCTATATGACATCTCCTCATCTCCCGCTCGGCATGCATCATCCAAAGACATGCACCGAACACTGGACTTCCCTCCGGCTGCCATCTCTTGGCTTCTCGCTCAGCATACATTGTGCAAATGCATGCACATGAGTGCGTACGAAATAAACAGCCAGGTTCCGTTCAGCCAGTGGATCGGCAGATTTTGGCTGATTCAATAGTATTTTGTGAGACAAAAAAAGCTAAAACAAGCCGAAGGCAAGTTGAACAGGGCCATTATTATTTCAGCAATTCCTCTTCCAAATAATTAATGCACCTAAATTTTAACTACAAACTCAAGCTAAAGAAAATGAAATTGTGTGCAAAGGAAACTGAACCATTCATGGAGCCTTTGCGTTTATAACCTAAATTGTCATACATACTCTCAACCACATGGGATTGCAGTTATAGAGAGATTGCT
This sequence comes from Themeda triandra, assembly GCA_018135685.1. Taxonomy (NCBI): domain Eukaryota; kingdom Viridiplantae; phylum Streptophyta; class Magnoliopsida; order Poales; family Poaceae; genus Themeda; species Themeda triandra. The sequence goes on from JAENPR010000023.1 coordinate 511,505, forward strand.
CTCTCCACTCTTCTTTGTGCCACCATCCTCCTCCACGCGGTGACAGTGCCCTCCTCCACATGCTGAGACTAGGCAGCGTGCCCAATCTCTAGCACTGCACGTGGTCGGCACTACACGATCTCAACAAGCTAGCACCATCTTGTTATGCCCCTTCTTCCCAGGGCCAGCGACTGGCTACCTACCTCGCACTCCTTCTCCCTAGCACCGGTAGTCAGACTGGCAGAGGCACCCACTCCTCACTCCTTGCTTCCAGCGCCGATGAGCCCCAACGTCGACAGCCACCCATGGTGTGCCCTTCCTATTGTGCTGGTGCGAGCTCACTCTCCCATCGCGTGTCATGATAGTGGGACGATGATGGAACGAGAGAGAAAAGGGCGAGGAGACGGTGAGGCCTGCTCACTCTGGAAAGAGATGCTATCATCTCTCTATCGGATCTATTGATATGTTGCTTTAGTTTTCTCATTTATTCATCTAATTGTCATTTTAACTATAACACATCAAATTCTCGCCGCAAATTCGCACAGCAATGCACAGAGAAGAATAACATCAAATTCTCACAGCAAATTCCCACAGCAACACGCGGGGAATTCAACTAGTTACACATGGGCTTCTAGCCATTGAACAATAACTGGTTTGCATCTAGCTTTTGCTCTAAGAATAACCCAAGCACATTCTTTTCTGAAGATTCTTTTGAAACTTTGGACTGATGGACTTAAATTCCTGAAGATGGCATCATTTCGAACCTCCTAGATTGACCAAAGTATGGTCACAATAATTTCTATAAAAGAAAGTACCTGAAACATCCATCTTAACTGGTCCATAGGAGAAAAGTTATCAGCTGAGTTTGGTAGAAAGATACCAAAAGATGCCTAGCAAGCTTCTGCAAAAAGGACATGAGAGAAAAAAAGGTGCTGCCAGGTTTCCTTCTCATGCTGAACACATAATGCACATGTATAATCCTTAAGATGCATATGTTTTCATCTTAACTGAGCTCTTGTGTTCAGTTTCTTATGGAGCCAAAGCCAACAAATTTTTTTTTCTTTTGTTCTGACAAGAAGATTTCCATAACCAATGGAAGGCAGGATGAACATGTCTAGAGACATTCAGATGCAAATAAGCTTTTTTAGTGTGAAGACTGAGGACCCCCTAAATATAAGTCCACATATCATGCTCTTCATTTAGAGTTAGGCCAGCAATCAGATCACTACAGTCTTGGAACTCTTGGAATGCTTCTTTAGACAGAGGTAAAAAGAAAAGTTGTTTGTGCAGAGAAGTTGTTATAAATTTGATGAACAGTCAAATCTAAATCTCTAACAAAAGGGAAGAGATGTGGCCATTGATGGGAAAAGATTATTCCAAACATCTGTCCAAAAAATTGTGGAGACTCCATTGCTAACAAATGCAGAGACCATACCTTTGAAAGTGTCCAATAAACTTAGTGAGTCCCTCCACCAATTATACATACCATACAACAACTTGGTCACTAGGTGCAAATTAGTCCAACAATTTATAAAGACAAAATTTGCTGTGGGACACTAGAAAAAAACGTAATTGGCCAGTACACACCGCAAACAACGAAATATGTTGGGTACCATTATAAATTTGTGCTTCTTCTTGAAACACACCACGTCGATTATTTTGTCATTTTCTCAAATTTATAACAACTTCTCTAAAAAACAACTTTGTTAGAGTTTTGTGTTTTTATTTACAGAGTGCAGGTTGTCCGCCTCTAACCAAGCACCACTATTAATCACAATTTATAGAGGCAATCATATGTCTCTGGAAATCGATTAGGAGAGATAGGCACCTCAAGATATTCATTTCTGAAATAATTAACAGAGGCGGCTGCAAAAGCTGCGACCTACGACCTAGCATAAAAGAAAAAAAATCTTGATTTCTTTAAATTCAAACACCACCGAACAAAATGTTGTATTTTTTTTTTTGAATTTTCACCGGGGGGAAGGCGTTCCCCACCTGAATTTTATATATATGGCCCAAAATGGCCCATGAAGATGGTTACAACTACAAAAAATTTACAACATCACTTAGAGAGTGATTGTGCGATAGCTCCGGGTGCCTAGTCTATCTTTGTCTCGTCATTTCTAAGAAATGACACCATTTGTCAGCAATGTGCTTTTTCTTCTTCTTGAATCTGGTCCTCCACCTCGCAGCGGTTTGCTTGTGGTCCTCGATGACTCGGTTTGCGTCATGGGTTTCATTTCTAAAAACCGCAGCGTTTCTTGCTTTCCAAATCTCCCAGCAACATAATGCAATGAAACCCGAGAACTCTTCCCTTGGCACACCTCCAGTTGGGCTCAGGTTGTGCAGACTTCTAGCATCATCATCAATCATGGAAGGCATGTTGAGCTTTTCCTAGAACCATTTCCCGATCGTGCAGCCGCTGATGATGTGCTCCGGAGTCTCCTCGGCGGCGTGGCAAATCTCACAGAGGCTGCTCTACACGACGTGCTTCTTCAGCAGGACTGAGCAGCATTGTATCCTTCGCTGCACCAGCAGCCACATGAACATCTGAACTCTCGGGGGCGCTGAGTTCTGCCAAACGAACGCATCCCTGTCATCTTTCTGGTGTCCTTGAGCTTTGAACATATTGTAGATACCCCCACTGTCTAGCCCATTACTGGCATTGTAGAAAGGTGATGCGCGACGATCAGGAGATTGGCTGATGTCCACATCAGCGACGACCTCCTGGATTTGAGTGAGCTCCATCGCTGCTCTAGGGGATAGCCTGGGCACAAGAGATTGAGGCAGACCGACAGCCAGCATATCATGAACCGAGATGTCCTTGTTTGTGCAGTGCTGAAGAGCGTCGGGAAGGTGGCTGCTAGAGCCTCATCCCCAATCCAAACATCTGCCCAGAAAGAGCACGATCGGCCATTCCCGATGGCCACCGTGGTGATGGCCTGATAGAGTGGGGAAAGGGAGCGTAGGACGTCCCAGTGCTCTCCATGGATGTGACCTTTGAGAGTAGCAATGGACGCCCGAGCCCGCCCTTGCGCCCAGTGAAGACTCAGGCGGTGAAGTCGATGGAGGAGTTTGAGCAACGAGGCAAATGTTGCAGGTGCCCAAATCTTTGACTCCGAGCCCGCCAAGGTCCTTGGGAGCGCACACTGTCGTCCAGGCCACCAGACAACTAGCCGACGAAGTCCTGCCTAAACTGTTCGCTGACCACAGGAAGGCTCGTCTCTTCTTATCCATGGTGTCAATGACTGAAGGTGGGAGCTGGAGCGAGCTCATGAAGTATACAAGCTGACTGTCCAGGACGAAGTTAACAAGCACTGTCCTACCCATCGGGTTTAGCAGCTGGGCTTGCCAAGAGCTCAAGTGCCTGTCGGCCTTGTGGATATAAGGTGCATATGCTGACGGAGGCAACTTGTTGAATGATAGGGGAAGGCCGAGATACGGTTGAGGAAAACCTTCTTTTCTGCACCCGATCTCCTGGACACACTGATTGACTAGAAGTTCGTCCATGTGAATGGGCACGAGAGTGCTCTTGTCAAAGTTGACATGGCGGCAAAGTGATCAAGGACTTCTTTGAGGCTCGAAGCAGCCTGCACGTCGCCTTTGAGCATGATGAGGGTGTCATCGGCGTACTGCAGCTCTGCACACGGTAGCCCAGCCTCTGTCGGGTGTTGAAGGGCAGCACACGCCCTGAGCAAACATTGCAGCGTCTCTGCGGTAATGAGGAAGGGGTATGGGGATATTTTTTTTTTGAGGAAAACCGTGGAGCCTTGCTCCCCAGTGCTTAATATAAATAAAAAGGCAGAGTACAAAGTTCTTTTACAGGTTAGCAAGAGGCTAACAAAGGAGAAAAGGAAAACTTTCCTACTCTATGCACAAGGTGGGGGTGGAGGGGCGAAAACACATGCTGTGGAAACCTTATTACAATGAATCTACCCAATTCATAATTACAGATTGGTAGTGACTAGGTACCCTAAAGAGATGAAGTTTAACTTTCTCCTTGAACATGCGTTTCCAATTTGCCATTGAAGAGGGTTTATGATTGAAGATATAATTATTTCTCTCCTTCCAAATACACCATGATGCCAGCATAAAGAGATCCATAAAGAATGGTCCTCCAAAGACTTATTTTTGTTCCACTATCATTTGATTAACATCATCTTGCATATTTCACTGAATACCAATTGAGAACCACCTACTTTCAGCCGATGAGCATTCAAAGAATAGACGTAGCATGGTTTCATCAATGTTCTCATGACATAATGGGGATATTGGATCCCCCTGATGAAGCCCACGCTTGCAATCAATCCATGGTCCGGGGTAACCGTTGAAAAGAATAGCTGATCTAGAGGTACTGAGAATGTCCTTCATCCAACGGATCCAAAGTTCACTGAAGTTTCTTGCACGGAGCACACAGAAAAGGCCATCCCAATTGACAGTGTTGAATGCCTTGGCGAAGTCTAGTTTTAGCACGATCACTGGCTTCTTCCGCTTTTGGCAGACTTGAATCAGTTCCTGAGCATAAACAAAGGTGTCCGCAATTGAACGCCCCCGGATGAACCCTGTCTGGTTGATGTCAATAAGCTTGGGAATTTCTTCTTGCAATCTGGTGGTAAGAATCTTCGAAAGGATCTTGAGGTTGCAGTTTTGTAGACAGATTGGTCTGAAGGCATCGACGTCAATAGCCCTGGCTTGAATTTCGGCACGAGGGTACGCCGAGTGGAAAAGAGGGGAGTGTTGTAACAAGCATAATAGCGGCCCAGCTACTTTGCCAAGAAATTGGGCCAACTCCGGCCCCAAGGGGGGACAACGACAAGGGTCATGGCTAGGGCGCCCCCGCGTGAGGAGAGGGTGCCACCGCCGGCGGCTCCACGGGGCGGGCACGCCGCAGGCGCCGCCGCCACGTCGCCACATCAACCTTCCATACATATCCCTAGAATGTAATTGGATTGAATCAATAAAGAAAAGGGTCTTCCATATCTCTCTCCCTACTCCTGCCCACCGTCGGCGCTGCCCCCCTCGCCCCCGTGCGCTGCGCCGTCGCCGTCGCCAGCCCTAGCCGTCCGGCTCCTCTGCCTCTCCGTCCAATCTACGCCCTCCACATGTCACCAGTGTGCCGGACCTCTTATATGTACATTATTTTTAGAATATTATATTTGACTTTTCTTTTAAATTGTCTAGCCCCAAAATTTTTCAAGACATGCAAGAAATTATCCAGAATTATTATTGTTTGGAAATCGGTATATTTCCATGTAACCTTAACATTTATGCTCAAGTAAAATTGAAAATTTCTTAACAAAGCGTATTGGATTTTACTTGAACACCTAATTAAATTATTACGTGGAAAAATACTGATTTCGAGCCATGAATTTAGATGTTCTTTTGTAGTTTTTTAATATAGTTTGAGATTAAAAGGCTATACTAAAAAGGTCAAATATGACACCGCATATATGAAAAAAAAGTAAAATGGGTTGTGCTTAATTTTTAGCATCTATTTTAAAAAATCATATGATTTTTTTTGAGATCCCAGGTTTCTTCATTTTAGATTGACAAAATTACTAAGAAAAGAAAACAATGAAAAAAAAGCATAGTACTATTAGGTCTTTTTCTAGGATAATGGTTTCTACGATTTCCAATATAATTTTTTTATAAAAATATTTTTCCTATAGGATATTATTTAAAAAATCATATTCTAACTTTCTATGTAAAATGATTTTCCAATTTCATATAAGTCATTTTTCAGGGTTTTTGTTAATTCTATCACAAGATGACAATTAAAGAAGTTGTTAGAGAGATAGTCTCTTTTTATTAATCTATCTGTATAATCGTCAACTCTCCTGCTCGGTTCTAGAGAACTTTTGCTCACCAAAATCTCATATCTCTATTTCTGTATCAATAATACGGAAGGATATAATGAGACTTTTAGAACAAAGCAACTCTGGTCATTAAATTAGGGTCCCTATTTTTTTTTAAGTCTACCTATCTCTCACGTTGCTCTTGTTTTTTTTTCTATTTATTTACTTTTTCCCATTTTTGTCCCAAGTCTTATACCTTTTTATTTACTTTTTCTCCCACGTCTCTGTTCCCCTGTTGCCAGTTCCGACTTGGAGATCGAGTCCAGGGCAGAGCCGCAGTGGCGGTTGGGTTGGCGCCTGTGTCAGACGGTTCAGATGAGCGGTGAGCGTATAATCAGAGACGGGATTTTCTTTTTTGATGTATCAGAGACGGGATTGGATTGTTGACCGTATTAGCTACGGTGTCGGGGGGCCTGCCGGGGCTATATTATCGGAGACGGGACTTGGCCTCTCTCCGTCTCTCGTATCGACAGCAAGAGTCTAGATTCGCAAGTTGCAGCAGCTTAGCAGGGGATGATGGCTGGGGAGAAGAGGAAGGGGCAGCGGTCGTCGTCGTCGGACCAGCAGCGACGCGGCGGAGAGGAAAGGCGGGAGAAGCAGAAGCGGAAGCGATCGTCGGCCCTGGAGTCCCGCTCCCGCGGTGGAGAGGATCAAAGGGGTCCCAAGATCCGGAAGGTGACGCAGGAGGAGATGGGCGGGAAACTTCAGATCACGGAGCGCGACAAGCCGGCGAAGGCGGATGTGGCAGAACCTCCTAAATAATATGGCCCACATGCATTTATCATTGTCTTAACAGACTTCTGATAGCAGTGGCGGACCTAGGAAATTTGACAAGCCCGGGCAACTTACGGCGTGGCTTCGCTCGGTCCCGTTCCCCGTGCGGCCGTGCCCTTCTCCCGTTGCTTTCTCCCGTGGAGGAGGTACTGGGCCTTAAGGGCCCATAGATGACGAGCCCGGGCACGAGCCCAGGCTAGCCGGGCCGTGGGTCCGCCAGTGTCTGATAGCAATGCATGTGTGCCATAAAACTTAAAAAGATCTGTCGGGTAGATTCCCGAAACTTCCACGATTCTCCGAGCAGGATCAATCATTATAAAGAGACATTGCGGTATTACAACAGTTTTATATAAATATTATACATCGAGTAAAACGGCGGAAGGTTTACAATAACATAAGTTTACAAAGCATTTGGTTCAAAACTTACAAACCACATGTTTAATTATTACAAACCATAATAGTAGTGGAGTAGCGGTAGATAGTTTAATTACACAACCAGACGATGAGCTCTGCCCAAGAGCCAAACACTCTACTCGTCGTCACTCTCCGCAACGACTGTCATACAGCAGGATGCAGTGCAAACCTGCTCCTGAGGCTCACCTGCAACAAGGGTTCAACAAACCCTGAGTACAAAAGTACTCAACAAGACTGACCCGACGAAAAAGAGGGGTGAAGACTAAGAGATGCAGGTCAGAGGGACAAGGTAAGGCTTGCAAGAATCAATATTTTTGCAGAAAAGCTTTTGAAAAACCAAGTTGTAACTAAACAGCTCTCTTGCCTTAGCTCAAGCCGATCAAATAACACCAATTAAAATCTAATCATTAATTAAGTAGTTACTACGATGATGAATAACGATCGAGTCTTCTTCTCGAGAAGCACGGCGATTCGAATCCATTTTTACCAGTGGGACCTAGATCACCGATATATAGGAGACTCTAACTCCGCGCATACCGAGATCACATGATATACCGGGACACAACCACAGCCATATATCAACCACAACACCCAGTGTGTGGATTTGCTAAAGTCTCGATACACCAAATCACCATCGAACGGGCCTTAGAGCATCAACAGACGGAAACACTACAGAGGGACTCCTTTCCCAATGCAAGTTAGCCGTCCGGACTCAATTTAATTACTATCATCGTGATACCAACAATAAAAGCCATTCTCATCTTTTTCATTCTTGACATTTTGAAAACTTAACTAAATAAGCAGGGCTAAGCAATTCTAAGCATTTTCTTAAACAGGTAATAAGGAATACGGAAATAAGACAGGTAATGCAATTGGTGGGTTTTCACTCAACTCCTAGCCTTTAATGCAACAAACCAAGTCTAAGACATAAAAACTTTATAAAATCAAGGTAAAGGTTTAATGCATCCGGGGCTTGCCTTGGTACTCGGGGTAGACGATCTCTGGCTCTGGATTAACACCTGGCTCCGGGGTCTGCTCTTCCTTGATCTCTGTTTGGCAACGTTAACTCTCCGTTAACGAAAGCTACTCAATAACATGATATGATTCTACATGATGAAATGATAAATATGATGCTTGAAGAATGCATAAATTAATTAATAACTTGAGTACAACTTTCCTTCACGAAAACGTCGTAATCTACGAGACTAACTAATTAAATAAATAAGTAGAAATAAATAATAAAACAAAATTTGTCAAAACAATTCAAAAATTAAACTTAAACTCCTCAGACCCTAGGAAGTCTACAAAATAATTTTCATGATTTTTGGACTAACAAATAAATAATTAAAAATCAAGGAAGACTCATTTTTCAATTAAAAAGGGCTAATTTTTGAACATAGCAAAACTACTCAAAATAAATATTTTATATTTTTCCTATGCATAGAATACCCCAAAGAGCTTTCACAAAAATTTTCAGAATTTTTGGAGCTATAAATAATTTTATATGAAAATACCAAGTAGCAATACTATTCACCAAAACAGAAAAAGAATAAAACCTAAAGAAAAAGAAAAAAGGTGACTGGGCCGAATCGCCCACGGGCCTAACTCGGCCACGCGCGGGAGCAAGCTGGCCCTAGAGCGCGGCGAGCCGGCCCATCCGGCCTGGTAGAGGCCTGGCGTGGCTACTTTGCAGATAACCCCTCGGGATATTACTAAATCACTAACTAGTACACTCCACTATTCACTGGGTCACGTACGTTTGCACCAAGCACCCTGGAGTTAATCGAATTCTCAAATACAAGTCCCCGCGAGTCTCAACGGGATCCGGCGACTCGGCCGGCTCGGCCTTGCCGACGGCGAGGTCCCCGGCGACGCTAAGGGGCTCTACGCGACCCTTGAGCCACGGCGCACTCTCGGGACACCTAAACCCTACGGCGGAGCGGACGGAGCGAGCACGAAGGCGACGGCGCGGAACGGCGCGGCGGCGGCTCGACCGGGGAGCTCACCGGAGCGACTCCGGCGACGCTAGCGTAAGCAACGGCTGCGGCACGACAACGCGAACGCACCTAGCCTACCAATTGACCCCTAGTAGCAGCCGACAACGGCAAGACTCGCGTGCCGACGGACGCACACGGGACAACGGTGACGACGACCGCGTTCCGGCGGATTCACGGCGTCTCTAGCTTAACTAACGACACCTACACGAGCAGTAAACTACGGCGGAACAGATGCGCATGAAAATGAAGATGGGGAGACGACGGAGCAAGGTGCTCACCGAGAGCGGGGACAGCGGGTATGGCGGCAGGGCGCGCTCCGGCCGGCAAGGTCGGTGTCACGATCGGTCTGTGCACCAAAGTGAAAACCAAAGAGCGCATGAGCTGTTAGCGCATCAAGACGAACACGACCGTGTGGAAAATGAAAGAAGTTAACCAACGGCGGCGGTGCTTGTCAACAAAATGGCTCGCGGCGGCGCGGTTGCCGCACGCGAGGAAGATGATGACCCGCGGGCGACTCCGGCGGCGAGAGCTGGCGCGAACAGGCTTGATCGAAGCGCAAGAGTGAGGCTGTTGACACAAAATGTGGCGCACTGTGTCTCACACACAGCAAGCCGGAAAGTCTAGCTTCAATCGGGTGCCCGGGCGTCTGAATCCGGAAGCGTGCCGGTCGATTTGACACGAAAATCGACAAGGGATAAAACGGTAAGATCATAAGCGGAACGTCTTTGGGTGAGACCGAGATAGTTCCATCTTTATGGCCCGAAGCCACTTACGACGACACATAGCTATAGAAGCTATCGCCAACAAGTTTGCAATTCATTCGGCTAATATGATATGTGACATGAATAAAGCCGAGCCGCCGAATGCGTGTAAACGAAGACATGTTTGAACAAGATTAAATCATCAAAGCATATCAAACTGCATCTCGGGTTTAAAGCATCATCAAGCACTAATAATTAAGGATAAGTAACTTATAAATATAAATCTACTAAATAACACATGCATAGGCTACTCCAACTAGTACGCCGCACGTCTAGTCTTCATAAACCCATCGAGCATAAACCCAAGCAAGCTAATCCACCGCATGATACCACTCGCTATGAATTCACACCACCCCCACGCGAGATCAATCCACCGCATGATACAATCTAACAAGTAAAGAGCTAAAAGCACGCAATTACCTAACAGATCTATAAATACTCGCTACATGTATAAGCATAACCGTATCGGTAAGATTGCCGAATCGGGGTCCATGAAGAAGGAACAAACAAGTAACATGTAAAAGGAACCTATCGATTAAACCGATCTCTAGTCCACCGGATGACTAGCTCTAGAGTAACCCAAAGACTCGCATACGCCGCACGGTACCCGGTCTGTCAAGGCTTATCTACATCTAACGTGAATGAACCCACAACACGTAACAATCTAGATCGATCTAATTCGGCTATATGAAATTGATCTACTTGATATCGAATAAACATGAGATTATGACCAAAAAGCCGAAAAGAGCATCAATCTAGATTGGGCAAAAGAGTGTTGCAAATAAATAAACATTAAATAAAGCATGCAACACGTGATAACTTAATGAATCTATTAGATCTTGCCAAATCTAAGAGAGCCGATAACTATCTTTACTCATGTCTTAATCCGCCGCACGATACAAGGCACAAGCAAAAACTTCCCATCATTAAGCTTAAATCCGCCGCACGATACTAAGCAAAACGGATGAGACTACTTGCATCATAATCTAAATCCGCCGCACGATACTAGACATGATAGCAAGGTTGCCGGGACTTACGGAGGTCGACGGGTCGATTGGCCCTCTCGAAGAACTCGACGACACGACTAAAGGACTCGAAGGGTGGCACGTAGCCGGTTGTATTGAATTGGTTGTGAACCCTTATTACAATGGCCGAGGGCTTATATTTATACCCTGGACAAAACATGAGTCCTAAGTGTTTACGAACTATCTAAACAAAATTGGAAAGATACAAATATGCCAACTCTAACCATAATCGGAGTCCTTGACTATTACGACCCCTTCCCTTTCTGGTCAGCTCCCTCTCTCCTTCTTTTGCCTTCGAACGAAACCGCTTGATCATTTGCCGAACACATGGAAATTAGCCGACCGCATATGCATTTGCCGAATTGCTCTCTCCGCTCCCCGCGGGTCCACCTGTCATATTCCTGACCAAATTCTGGTGTTAACACATGCCCCCTCAATTTCGAGATAAAAGGTTTTTATTTCGAAATTGACCATAAGCGCCTTCCTCCTAGGTCAGTACTGCCACCGCAGCCGCCACCTGAGATCGAGCTTACTGCTTAATGGCGACAGAATCTCCAATCAGCTCCATCATGGCGACAGGAACTCAAGAGGAGCTCTTGGAGGTAACCCTACTTGCTTTACCTATTCGGCAACTTTCTTGAATCAGCTCCGGATGCAATTTTTGATCCATTCGCTTCAATTTCTTCGAAGGAAATGAAGAATGAGATCTTGATCTCCAATCTTGCATGTCTGGATCATTCTTTCTTGGTCCGCGGGAGACCCCATTCCGAGGGAATTTATCGAAAAAGAAACTCGAGGATCCCTTTCAAATCTAGGATTGCCCCCCAAATAGATGGCCGAATACCTTCAAAACATGGCCCCTCCCTTCAATCACGGGATGGCGCGATTGGTACTGTAGGATGCAGTCTAGAAATAGTGATTTCGGGAATCACAAGATATTCAACACGCTTGGAACTTTCCTTAGCCGAAATGCCAAGAAATGACTCTCTTCGATAGCCGCCTCTCACTTCGGGTCCGATGCTATCAACGCATTTATCTTTGGTCATGGCCCAATGTCAATTACTGTCGCGACATTTTCATGATGACCGGTTTGAATATTACCAAGCCAACATATCCTTTCAAGTTCAAAGGTACCGGTACCCGAAGTCGGTCAAACCGGGAGGAGGTTGGGCCAAGTACATCCAGACCTATGCTTCAACCGGCACCGTATCGACAAAGAGTATAGAGCTTTCATGAACATGTGGTTGTGCGGGTTCATTTTTCGTGGCAAGTCCAATGAGCCCACTCGAATCACATAGTGATGGTGAAGAACTACTAGCGCAGCAAGCCGATTCCTTTGGGCAAATATCTTTTGGGAGCGGTTTACCACATGATGCACCAGACATGTCCAAATGCGTGGCCGGGGTGAAATCGCCGTGTCAATGGCCCGTGGTGGCTTGTCCAAATGTGGCTGCAATCGTACATACATCGATAGTTTCAGTTGACCTCCACAACCTGAATTTTCCTTCAATCAACTATCTTTGAAGGTGAGGATCCCGAGATATAAATCTGTCGGACATATGGGGAAGCCTGCATCTTCCATTGTCATTGATCTAGACCTCGGCCACCTTTTTAAGATCTTCTACAAGGGATTCAACCACGTAATCTGGTTTCCCTACGAGAGAGAATGAAAATTTAACTCTCCCTGTAGATTTAGCTATGAGCTGGGCTGCATAGATGATGATTCCGGGGATATTTTTAATTCTTTCATCGGGCCCCGTGCTCTACCGAGAATTTCATCATGGCGGGTGATAAGTTCAACTTATGAATTTTATAACCCAAACATGGTTGCCGGCGGCTTGGACTTGGTCAATTGCCCCAAGGCCATACTTTTCAAGCATCATCAGACCCAGGGAGTCATTGCTAAACATTACTGAGGCCAACAAAGTCTTTAATCTTGGATGCAAGCTTCCGGTATATGAACCTAATCCTCTGGTGATAATTGAAGCTGCTCATCCCTCCTTCTTTCTTTGGTGGCAAGAATGGCACTCTCACATTTTTAGAGCACAAGTCCATCCTCTATGCCAAGTTCTAATGCCCTCATTCACTTCTGATGATGAGGTACACTCTTATAGCTACCTTTCATTCTATGTCTCTGTTCTTGTATCTAAACATCTTTTTGAACAGGACAATGCCCCTCCAAGCCCTCAAGAGGTTCAATACTGGCAACCTGGCCCTAATGCTGCTCTAGGGCATGATGCTCCAAGTTTAGCAGTTTTTAACAAAACACCTGCTGATGACACAGTGCTCCTGAAGGATCTCAAAAGAAAAACTCCTTCCTCCCCAATCAAGGACACTACAATCCCTAAGAAAACAAGATCAAAGAAGGTCAAGCCACTCCCTCAGGTATTGATGCTTTTGATCCCTTATTTTTCATCTGCAAATATGTTTGCATTCATCACTATCTTTCAGCAGGTACAGGTCAACCCTCAAAGCCCTGGCAGGGTAGTGATCTTGGAGAATTCTCCTGGAGCCTCTACTGGCCAAGCAAATGCCAATGAGCCTACCAGCATCCTTGGTATGCATCTGCACTTTGTCATTCTCATCTTTTTGTTTACACATCGACCTTACTTATATTTGACCCCGAATATTAAGGAGGAACAGCAGAAGAGACTTCTCCTCACCAGACAGATGACCAAGCAGGTGAACAGGGAGAAGCAACAGAAGAAATTCCGGATTCAACCCCTTCGGTAATTCAAGATATATCAACAAGTCATGAAACTGCTATCCATGAAGCAGCAACTGTATCAGTCACTCAAAGTCTTGATGCTACTCAGGAGGCTATTGATCAGGTTTTTGCCGAAGAGGTATTATCCTGATCTTTCTCAGTCATTCCCTATTTGAACTAAGTCATTCGGCTAATAACTTTTCTTCTGTTATTAGGATACTGCTCTTCAACAGGCCAGTTTTTCCCTCATTGCTGAAGAATTTGCCGATGATGATGAAGTTTCCTCTAATCGACAATTATCATCAGAGAGTCAGGCTAAATTGAAGGACATAATCTCATTCTTAGAGAAGGACATTGTTGACTTGACTCGAGAATCTGACAAGATAAGGGAAATAGCAGAGCCAATTGGCCAAGAGCTCCCTTCTGATCTTAAGGATGCCATAAACGCCTTGTCCTATCTTGATGACCATTTTGCTGTCGTCAAGAGAGCATACAAGAATACATCTGACAAGGCTGTTTTGGAAACCGACAAGGCAACCAGAGAACAGCAAGTTAAGGAGCTCTACTCTGAATTCAAGTCAGCCAAACAGTCTTGGAATACCTTGGAGCCAGAATTGCAGAGCATGAGAGATGAGAGGATCAACCTGGCAGCTCAGTTGGCTCAATTGGATGCCAACATTCAATCTCATGAGGCCAAACTTGCTACTCTGCCACCTCTTGATTCGGCTAAGTCCAAAATAAGCTCTCTTGTCAGAGAGACCAAGCAAATCAAGAGCAGACTGCTGCAGATCCAAAATTCTGAAGTTGAAGACAAGAGAGCCCTTGACGAGGTCAACAAAATCAAGACTGACGCCCTGAATGTCATTAACTCTTATTTGATTGTATAAACCTCTGGCTTGTATGATGACATATGTAAATATTATGTTCTGAATGTACCATACTTCTTCAACATTTTATTCCTTTTGATTTAATATTTTGTTTTTCTCTTTCTTCTCTGCTTCTGTTATCATTCGGCTGTCCCTGAGTATGACTATACTCACACTTGTGCAAATCAGCCGAACATAACCGCTGTAGGCTCAAGTACATACTTTTAGCCGAATGGTTCCCATTTCAGCTTTTAGCCGACCGAATGCACGGCAACTGAATCACCAGTAGTGATGGGCTCGGCCCAACTCAACATCGGCCCATAGGTGCGAAAAACCCTATCTTGTCGCTTGGCTTTCCCGTAGTCTCGCCACGGCTCCCAACATTCATAAATAGGACCAGTCGGCTCCCACCATCATCACATCCAAACTTAAGCAGTTGCCATTTCCAATCTCTTCCACTTCCTCTCCGCCTTCAACCTCCAAAAACTCCATCACCATCAATGGCGAGTGGCGGCGATCGCGGCAAGCGCCTGGCTGAGAACGAGGCGGAGGGAAGCAGTGCCCGGCGCCGACGGTAAGAAATTTTCATCTCTTCGAGTTGAATTGCCACGAGATCTTGTTTCTTTTCACCCGATCTCGGGCCTTGCCCCTTGCGGTTATTCACTTCCTTGATTTTTGTTTCAGGGGTACCGGGGTCGCCAGCGATTACGCCGCCAACTTCCGGAGGCAGGTCGCCCGGGCTGGCACTCACACTCCTCCTCCCGCTACCGCTCCTGCTCCTGCGGCGGATGCGGCGGAGGGAAGTAGCCGTGGTGGCCGCCGTCTACAGTAAGGAGACAACTTCTCCATCTCGTTTGCGGTTTCTTTTTCTTATTTAGCCGATCTTGATTGCACCTTGTTTGTAGAACAGCGAGGATGCACCGGCCAATGGCGTATTCTAGCGCCGGCCGCGGCGTTGACGTTCGCCCCGCGCCGGCTCCGGCTCCAGCTCCGGCTCATGCTCCTGCTCCGGCGCCGGCTTCTGCCTCGGCCTCATTGGGGTCTTCTTCTTCGTACCGCCCTATATGGGATAGGAACGACGAAGAGATCCCGGCGTACACCCGCTACGACGCCGACGCCTACCGCCGCGAGAGGGACGAAGCGCGGGAGCTTCTTGGTGAAGAAACCAAGAAGTTTGGGATCGCCCAGCTGGAATGGGAGGATACCTGCCGGCAGATGACCGAGACCATCACCAGTACTCGTTCTTCCAATATTACTTTGATTCCTGTTCTTCCAATTTGTTTGCTCACTGGTCTTGTCTTGTTTTCTGTCTTTGCAGACCTCACCGATGAGCTCAACCGCCTGAGGTTGGCGGCGACGGCGGCGGCCAATCACGTGAACGCCCAGGGGGTGACCGTGGCAGATCGCCTCGAGGCGGTGCCTGGTCAGATCGACCAGGTTGCCCTCCATGGCGTGCGCCTCGGCACTGCGCTCGGCCTGGCGGGGATGTCGTCCTGGACCGGGGACGACTACGCTCCGATGCCGACTGGCTTCCGGGGCGGGCTTCCCCATGAGGTCGACGGCATCGAGGGCCTCCTGGTGGAGTACGACGACCACGCCGACGCCATGGCCAACGCCACCAACCCGGAGTCCGTCCTCAACAAGCTCTTCACTGAGGAAGAGGAGTAGCTTGTATTAGGGCTGGCGCGGGTTGTAATAAAAATTTAATGAAGAATGTTGGTCTTCTCCTTGCTCTCGCTTGTCTTTAACTGCAATGGCGCTTTAGCAATCGCGTTTGTTCTTGCAAATTTTCTTCAATCCTTAGCTAGAACTTGACTGCAACATTTTTCCCAACGAAATTTTCCCGAACGCATGACGTCGTCTTAGCCGATTAAATCTTGTCACTGCTCCACGACTTGACATTTTGTAGCATAGCTCTTTAATTCCTTTTATCTTCTCCCGATAAACCTACCAGCTGATAGATAAAACTGTTCATTTATATCCTAAAAAAATTTAGCTAAAGGCGATACAACTGCATCGGCTATTTCTGTTCTGAAGACGATACACATGATATCGGCTATTTTTGCACTAGAGGCGATACAACAATATCGGCTATTTTTCCTCCAACTTCTTTCCTTTGCTCTGAAGGCGATTTTTATTAAATCGGCTATACCACGTTTACGTCATAGTCACAATTAAGATCCAACTTCGATACTTGGATAAAACTTCTTAAGGTATCTGCCATTGATGGCTCTAGTAAGTTCTTCTCCAAATAGCGTTTTCAATATATACGCATTACCAGGTGCACAACTGACAACTCGAAAAGGTCCTTCCCAATTTGGTGACCATTTGCCAAATGTCCTGTCCTTTGTGCCAATTGGCAATATCGTTTTCCAAACCAATTCTCCTTCTGCAAATTGCTTAACTTTAACTCTCTTGTTGTAGTACTTGGCAACACGCATTTTATTCTTCTCGATGTTCTCCAAAGCTTTAAAACGAATCAAATGCAAATCTTCCAATTCATCCATCATCAAATCCTTATAATCTTTATGTGTCAGGTCCTTTTGCAACTCAACTCTCCTTGATCCTGATTGCAACTCCCAAGGCATTACAGCATTATGTCCATAAACCAACTCATATGGAGATGCTTGTGTAGATCCATGGCAAGCCATTCGGTAAGCCCACAATGCTTCATTAAGGACCAAGTGCCATCTCCTTAGCTTCTCATCGATCTTCTCTCGGATAATCTTGATCATGATCTTATTTGACGCCTCTGCTTGGCCATTGGCTTGTGCATAATAAGGAGAAGAATTATATAACCTTATCCCCATGTTTTCGGCAAAGTCACAAAACTCTGAAGAAGTGAACTGAGTCCCCTGATCAGTTGTAATGGTCTGTGGGATTCCAAACCTATGAATTATATGCTCCTTGACAAAACTGATCATATTTTCTGACGTGACTGTTTTCAAAGGGATAGCTTCAACCCACTTGGTAAAATAATCAGTAGCTAATAATACAAACTTATGTCCTTTACTGGATGGAGGATTAATCTGTCCAATTAAATCTATGCCCCATCCTCTAAACGGCCATGGTTTGATTATTGGGTTCAAAGCAGATGCAGGTGCTCTTTGAATATTACCAAATATCTGACAATCTCGACACCCTTTGTAATATTCAAAGCAATCCTCCAACATAGTCGGCCAAAAGTACCCTGTCCTTCTGATTATCCACTTCATTCGGTAGGCCGACTGATGTGCACCACAAGCTCCTTCATGAGCTTCAAACATAATCTTCTTAGCCTCTTCTTGACTCAAGCACTTGAGCAACACTCCATCTATAGACTTGTAGTACAACTGATCATCAAGAAGTACGAATTTAAGGGCCTTATACCTGAGCCTTCGGGAAACTTTTTGAGATGGGTCTTTCGAGATAACCGATAATGTCACTTCTCCAGTCATCATTTATCGATCAAAATTGAAAGCACCTTCTTCGCTGCATAGACTTCATGATTTTCCCGATATCCGAAAGCGGCTTGAGCTAATCTATTTGCTTCTCCATTGTGCTCTCTGGGTATATGATGCAAAGTAACTGCGAAAAGCTTTTCGAAGTTCCCTACACTTGTTCATGGTACCCTTGCGGTACATCATTTTTGCATTCATATTGTCTGTCAACCGATTGATCACCAATTCAGAATCACCAAATATCTCGATAGCAATAGCTTTCACTTCTATTAACAGCCGAAGCCCTCTAAGCAAAGCCTCATACTCTGCTTGATTGTTAGTGACAGGATATTCAATTGAAAAAGCAAACTCAAATGTCTTTCCTCGTGGGGATATCAAAAGAATACCAACACCACCACCTTTGTCACATGATGATCCATCAAAAAATAATGCCCATGGGGCAATGTTAACCATATCAACAGATAAATCACGATGTTGAGTAATAAAATCGGCAATTACCTGTCCTTTCACTGCTTTTGCCGACTCATACTTTAAATTAAATTCTGACAGTGCTAATACCCATTTGCCGATTCTTCCATTTAAAATCGGCATTGACAACATGTGTTTAATTACATCAAAACTAGATATTACCACACATTCGGCATTTAACAAATAGTGCCGAAATTTGGTGCATGAGTAATAAACACACAAACAGAGTTTTTCTATAGCCGAATACCTTGTTTCAGGATCTAGCAGTTTTCGGCTAAGGTAAGCTATTACCCTCTCTTTTCCATCAAACTCTTGCATAAGGGCCGACCCTATTGTTAGGCTATCGGCCGCCACATACAGTTTGAAAGGCTTCTCAAGTTGTGGAGGTACCAACACTGGTGGTGCCTTCATATATTGCTTGATTTCATCAAAAGCCTTTTCTTTGTATGTCACCCTGCACAAATTTCGATCCTTCTTGAGCTTCAATAATGGAGAGAAAGGCAATACTCTTTCGATAAATTGGATATGAATCTCCTCACGAAATTGATCTTGCCCAAAGAACGATTGCAACTCTGTAAGGTTAGTTGGGGGCACAATTTTGTCTATTGCTTCCATGCTCTTTTTCCCAACTTCTATTCCTCCTTTGTGGATCAAGAACCCTAAGAACTCACCGGCCCGAGACTCCAAAAGCACACTTATTTGGATTCATCTTTAAACCATGTTTCCTTGTGCACTCCAAAGTCTTCCTTAAATCGGCTAAATGTTCTTCATGGTTTCGGATTTGACTACCACATCATCAATGTAAATTTCCACAATTTTGCCGATCAACTCATGAAAGATATAATTCATGGCCCTCGATAAGTTGCACCAAGCATTCTTCAATCCAAATGTCATTACTATCCACTCAAATAACCCAATGTGGCCGGGACATCGAATGCGAGTCTTTGCAATATCTTCGATCGCCATAAAAATCTGATTATAGCCAGCATTGCCATCCATAAAAGCTGATAACTTCATACCCGCCGCTGCATCCACTAGTAAATCGGCAACCTGGCATTGGGTAACCATCCATGGGAGTAGCTTTGTTGAGATCTCACGAAATCTATGCATACTCTCATCTTTCCATTCTTTTTGTATACAAAGGTACTATGTTTGAAATCCACTCGCATACCTGCATGGCCGAATAAAGTTTGCTTCAATCGGTCTTTCAACTTGTTTCTTTACATTGGCCAATACCTCCTCTTTATAAATTTTCCGTGGAGGTTGTTTGAAGGGACGAAACCCAGGTTTTATAGGCAATTTATGCTCAACAATTGATCGATCCAAACCAGGCATCTCTGTGTAATCCCAAGCAAAACAATCTTTAAACTCTTCCAAAGCAACTCTACTAATTTCAACTTATATTCTCGGGTCTAAATTTGCACTGATATACATCGGCCTTGACTTCGTGCTATCACCAACATCGATCTCTTCTAACTTGTCGGCCGACATGAAACCACGACCTAGTTTGCCTTTGTTGCCATCGATTGGATTGCCCATTAAAAGTTCTTGTCGAGCCGATTTGCTTGGATCGGTGTTGATCTCGTCGAACACATTGACGGGACCTTCTTTCCATTTTTTACCCGAAAGGCAGTCTTGTCCATCATATTCCCAATAAGCAAGCTCGGAAGTGGCAACACTCACTGAATCATCAGCTTGAACAACCTCTACATCATCTCCTATCCTTTGAATAAGAATTTGATGCATAGTTGAGGGTACACAGCAATTAGCATGGATCCAATCCCTTCCTAAAAGCATGCTATATGCCCCCTTGCCATCAATGACAAAGAAAGTAGTGATCAAAGTCTTGGATCCAATCATCGGTTCCACATGTCTTGCTCCACGAGTATCGAAGCATTGCCGCAAAATCTCTAAGGATCATGTCGACCGCAACAAATCCTCACTTGTCATACCAAGCTTTCGAAAGTAGCATAGGGCATAATATTGATAGCAGCCCCTCCATCAACAAGCATCTTGGTTAAAGGTTTGCCATTGACATATCCCTTCGGGTATAACGGCTTCGGATGACGGTTTTAAGCGGCTTGTCAAAAATTGCTTGCCGAGTCAACACAAGTTGAGCCATCAGGTCTCGGCATTCAGTTTCATCAAAATCTGAGTATACTTCATCCTGAACTTCTTGATTTTCAGGAGCTCTAAACTCCAATGGGATAAAGAACACCATGTTAGTATCGCCCGAAGGACCCCGTCCATCATCCTTTTTCTTAGGACGCCACACTTGGTTTCTTTTCGGCTAATTCTCGCTTCAGCTCTTGATTCCTCAAACGCTGAACTCTTCTCTTCCGGCTTTCCCGAGACCGGGAGGGCACCATTGTCCTCTTTGCCACCCGTATGAGCTTTCCTCGCATTATGAACATCGCTATGAGCCCAAGCTTGATCTCGCAAATCTTTTCCTCTCGATGTCCATCAAAATTATTCATTTTTATGCGCCGATTGCCCTCGGGAATCCTTATTCCAAGTCTATCATGGACGGGGCGGTTGACTCGAGATTGCCTATACTCGAATATTGATCACCGCATTCGGGGCAATTGTTTTTAGCGAGGCAACTTCAAGCCTTCATTCCAACAAGAACCGAAGAAGGAACAGTTCAATGTGACCTTGCTCTTGCTCCCTCATGTGCTCTTCTGTTCTCTTCGGCGCACTTCGCCTCATATCTTCGATGCTCGCCATGAATCTGCGTTCCTCTTCAATGTACTTCGCTGCTCTTCATCATACTCCATCTTCTTTTCCCTTTGCCACTTATTTAACAAGTGTTTGTCTTGTAACTCGCGCTTTGGCTCAGCGTGTATTCGGCAATTTCCCTTAACTGCATCTGAAGTTTGACCCTTCTCTGTTCGGCTATTTCTGAACCGTACTTGTTGCACTTCTTCCTTGGTAACTTGCCGATCAGGGTCAACAGCACCACTCTCCTTGGCTCTTTCAGAAGTCAGAATCTTCATCTTTCCTTTTTCTTTGGATTCACTGGCATCAACCATGCTTATAGAGAAAGAGACCATGTTCGAGGAACGGGTTTTTGTCTACTTTCATCTTGCCATCAAATCTCAAGTGTCCATCTTGAATAGCTTTCGAATCTTTACTACGAACACTCGGCAATCATTGATATGATGAGAACCGTATCATGAAACCCACAGTACTTCTTATCCTTTACCCCTTCGAGGCGCAAAGCATAGGATGTCCTTCCGGCGGCTTGATGCGTCCCTCTTGAATCGATACAAAAAGAGCTTATCTCGCTTCTCGACATCAAAATCATAAGATCCTTTTTGCCGCTTCACCCATCGATGATGACCAAAGTTGGCTCTTTTGTCTAGTTCAACTCTCGCAGCAGACTACTTCATCTTCATCTTCATATTCGATGCTTCTTCTAGAAATCCCGATACATGTCAATAGTTGCCTTGTTCTTGAAAACGAGCATCTCTTCCGAACCCTTGGGCTTGATTGCTCATTGCTGTCAACTTTTGTGCAAGTTGTCCAAGGTCTTCAAACTCCATGCCAAATAGCTTGTCTCGATATGTGGCAAAGCATACCCGCAATGACCAATTGTGCGAGTTGATCATCGGGAATAGTCGAGAGAATAGCACATGTTCTTCGTTTCTACGAATCTACGAAGATACTCCATTGGTGTTTCGAGTAGTCTTCATCCTCATAGCCCAAAGATCAACCATCTTCTTCTCATTGGTTCTGTATAAAAGTATGCATGGAACTTTTGCTCCAATTCGCCCATGTACCAATGGAATTAGCCGGCTGCGATGCAAACCATGTGAAAGCCGGCCTGTCGAGACATAGGAAAATATCTAATCCTCCAAGCTTCATCGCAGCTTCTCCAAGTTGCATCGGATATCTCGCTGATATGCTCAATGGTGCTTGGTGTCATCGACCGAGAGAACTTGGTCAAATCCGTTGGTGGCTTAACTCTTGGTGGAAGAGCTACCCTATTGCACCACTGCGGGAAAGGAGATTTGTATGCATATGTCGATGCTTTGGTTTCGGGCCGAATTGATTCTACGCATCATATCAGCCATTCGCTTAGGAGGACATCATTTGCATCTTGCGCTCCCCTGTCTCCTAGAAGGTACTCGATGCACTCCTATATCCCGGATTCGGCAAAGCACTCGAGCACCGTAATCGAGTAAATTCATTGTACCCATCTCCATAGATACTCTTTCGCAATCTATTTGCCTTTGGGGAGATCTTGTAGCGAGATGCGGGTATATCCGTTGTTGCACCAAAAGTTACTTGACCATGAGTTTGCTGCTCGGTCACGGGAGGCTTTTCCTTTTCATCATAAGCAGCCCCGTCCTTGCTAGTGCCGATCATCTCTCCTCCTCCAAATGACTTCTCCGAAGATTCTTTGAGTGTTAAAGAACACCGGTCCACCAAGCTCTCCAAATTTTTCTTCAAAGCGCTTGTTCTTTGGACCAAAAGTATCAACCATGATTTTGCGGAAGGTCCCCAAAAAGGCTGTGTTATGATTCAACATAGTATCTCCCACAACTTTGTAGATGACTTGAACTACCCCTCGCATCTCCTCTTCGTCGATAATATCGATCGACCGGCGAGAAGAACTCGTGGCAATGATTGCTTGACCATCACTCGCCACTCTTGTTTTTGGAGAAAGACATCAAACACTTCGTTGATCTTGTTCCATTGCCTCGCTCCACCATCCGGGCGTTGCTCTGGCTGCAGTTCGTCCATGGTCACGTTCAGAACGTGACTATTGTCAATCTCCGATCCCATCCTAAACTGAGAAGTGGTCCCACCGGGCGTGCCAAAAAGTGTGTTGACACAAAATGTGGCGCACTGTGTCACACACACAGCAAGCCGGAAAGCCTAGCTTCAATCGGGTGCCCGGGCGTCTGAATCCGGAAGCGTGCCAGTCGATTTGACCTGAAAATCGACAAGGGATAAAACGGTAAGATCATAACTGGAATGTGCTGGGTGAGACCAGACAGTTCCATCTTTACGGCCCTGAAGCCACTTACGACGACACATAGCTATAGAAGCTATCTGCCAACAAGTTTGCAATTCATTCGGCTAATATGATATGACTGACATGAATAAAGCTGAGCTGCCGAATGCGTGTAAACGAAGACATGTTTGAACAAGATTAAATCATCAAAGCATATCAAACTGCATCTCAGGTTTAAAGCATCATCAAGCACTAATAATTAAGGATAAGTAACTTATAAATATAAATCTACTAAATAACACATGCATAGGCTACTCCAACTAGTCTGCCGCACGTCTAGTCTTCATAAACCCGTCGAGCATAAACCCAAGCAAGCTAATCCACCGCATGATACCACTCGCTATGAATTCACACCACCCCTTACTGCCAGATCAATCCACCGCATGATACAATCTAACAGTAAAGAGCTAAAAGCACGCAATTACCTAACAGATCTATAAATACTCGCTACATGTATAAGCATAACCGTATCGGTAAGATTGCCGAATCGGGGTCCATGAAGAAGGAACAAACAAGTAACATGTAAAAGGAACCTATGAGATTAAACCGATCTCTAGTCCACCGGATGACTAGCTCTAGAGTAACCCAAAGACCTGCATCTGCCGCACGGTACCCGGTCTGTCAAGGCTTATCTACATCTAACGTGAATGAACCCACAACACGTAACAATCTAGATCGATCTAATTCGGCTATATGAAATTGATCTACTTGATATCGAATAAACATGAGATTATGACCAAAAAGCCAAAAAGAGCATCAATCTAGATTGGGCAAAAGAGTGTTGCAAATAAATAAACATTAAATAAAGCATGCAACACGTGATAACTTAATGAATCTATTAGATCTTGCCAAATCTAAGAGAGCCGATAACTATCTTTACTCATGTCTTAATCCGCCGCACGATACAAGGCACAAGCAAAAACTTCCCATCATTAAGCTTAAATCCGCCGCACGATACTAAGCAAAACGGATGAGACTACTTGCATCATAATCTAAATCCGCCGCACGATACTAGACATGATAGCAAGGTTGCCGGGACTTACGGAGGTCGACGGGTCGATTGGCCCTCTCGAAGAACTCGACGACACGACTAAAGGACTCGAAGGGTGGCACGTAGCCGGTTGTATTGAATTGGTTGTGAACCCTTATTACAATGGCCGAGGGCTTATATTTATACCCTGGACAAAACATGAGTCCTAAGTGTTTACGAACTATCTAAACAAAATTGGAAAGATACAAATATGCCAACTCTAACCATAATCGGAGTCCTTGACTATTACGACCCCTTCCCTTCTCGGTCAGCTCCCTCTCTCCTTCTTTTGCCTTCGAACGAAACCGTCATAGCCGACCGCTTGATCATTTGCCGAACACATGGAAATTAGCCGACCGCATATGCATTTGCCGAATTGCTCTCTCCGCTCCCCGCGGGTCCACCTGTCATATTCCTGACCAAATTCTGGTGTTAACAGAGGTGGAGCTGCTGGCTAGCGCAATTAGAAAATGGCGAAGTGATGACGATGAAATCGACGGCGACAGCGAGGTCGGCGGCGATGGCGGACGGAGAGAAAGAAGAAGAGAAGATGGCGACGGCTTCGCTATTTAAATGACCATGACGACGAGACGACGGCCGACACGTCGAGCTTGAGAGCCTTCGAGCGCGGGGAGGCGAGCCGGAGGACGGTGACGACATGGCGGCATGGGCGACGGCGGCCACCGCGACGGAAGGAACAGGGAGGGGTTAAAGGTTGGATGACGTCAGCGCTACAGTGATTCCAGAACCAGCAGCAAAAATCTCCAATTACTCAAGATTTTTCATGGCAACTCAAAAATTTCCAAAAACAAAGTCCCCCTAATTTTTCATGATCTCCAACTTTCTCAAAAGGAGCATTTTCAAATTCTAAACAGAAATTTGAATTTGAAATCAAATTTGAAAAGGGGACAAAAACCCTAGAATCTAATTTTTGCAATTACTTTTGATTTTTCAACTAAACTTGAAAATCTCCAAAACTATGAAATATTCTACTTTTCAAACTGAACAATTTTCCCAAAAACAATTTTTCCAAATTTTGAATAGTTTTTGAATTCTAGTTTTAAAACCAAAAGGGGACAATTGTCGGAGAACGATATTTTCAAAATATTTTGAATTTCTCTAAGGAAACTTGAAAAACTTTGAAAAACAAGTTTGATGCTCTCATCAAAACGCTCAATAAAGCTTTTTGCACCAACCCCAAATTCTCTACGGATTTTGAATTACCCAAAAGAGGGTAAAACGGGGTTTTCGGTAACTCAAGGTTTACACGAGAAGAGCACAATCAACCTATAAATTTAAACTCGTTTTAGTTGATGCACATCAAAGTGAACCTAATCATGGATGCTTTGCGATACATTATGATGACATGGCATGTTTTAGTTAAAATAACACCAGAGGTGTTACAGTCCTTCCCCCTTAAAGAAATCTCGCCCCGAGATTTAAAGCCTTGGGTTGAGTAATGGAAAAGGAAATGTGTCAAGAAAACACACTTCAACTAAGGACATAAGGAAAGGGGTTTTTACCTCTCACACTACATTAGTTATAACTCATAGAGGGAATTATAACTTAGATAGAAGCATAGAATTCTGGAAAGTTCTCCAACAGATAATCTTCTGTCTCCCAAGTAGCTTCTTCTTTTAAATGTTTATCCCATTGTATCTTGTACCATTTAATTGTTCTGCTTCTCATAACACGGTCTTTCTGGTCCAACACTCGAACAGGATACTCAGAATATGTCAAGTCAGGTTCAAGTTCAATTCCCTCAACATCAACAACTTTATCAGTTACCCGAAAACATTTCTTGAGTTGGGATACATGAAACACATTGTGCACAGCTGACAATTGTTCAGGTAATTGTAAACGGTATGCCAATTTTCCACATTGACCCATAATCTGAAATGGCCCAATATATCGAGGTGCTAACTTGCCTTTGACTCCAAATCGAGCAACCCCCTTCATCGGTGATACTTTTAGATAGACATAATCTCCTTTATTGAACCACAATGGTCGACGCCTTTTATCTGCATAGCTTTTCTGATGTGACTGTGCTACTTTGATATTCTGTTGTATCTGTTTCTTTGACAAGATCCACCCCAAAGAATCTTCTTTCCCCAGGTTCTGACCAATTCAATGGAGTTCTACATCTGCGGCCATACAATGCTTCAAATGGTGCCATCTTGATACTTTCCTGATAGCTGTTATTGTACGAGAACTCTGCTAAAGGCAAACATTCATCCCATTTTTCTGGAAAATTAAGAACACAAGCTCTCAACATATCTTCAAGTATTTGATTCACTCTTTCAGTCTGACCCCCTGTCTGAGGATGGTAGGCTGTACTGTGCAAAAGATCAATACCTATTGACTCATGCAAGTGTTTCCAGAAATTATTCACGAACTGTGTACCTCTGTCAGATACAATTGTCTTGGGTACACCATGGAGACTTACTATACGCTCAAAATACAATTGGGCATACCTGGAGGTATGATATGCATTTTGAACTGGAAGAAAATGTGCAGATTTCGTGAGTCGGTCCACTATAACCCAAATAGAATCAAAACCCCTTTTGTCCTTGGTAGACCCACTATAAAATCCATACCGATATCTTCCCATTTCCACCCCTGGAATAGGCAAAGGTTGAAGTTCTCCTGCTGTTTTCAAATGCACAGCTTTCACTTTCTGACAAGTGTCACACTGAGCCACATATCTAGCAATTTCAATCTTCATCTTGGTCCACCAAAATTTCTGCTTCAATTCATGATACATCTTATTACTTCCTGGATGAATAGACAATTTTGAGAGGTGTGCTTCATCAAGGATCTTTTGACGTAGTTCAGGAACTTTTGGTATGACCAACCAATCATTATACCATAACACATCTGCTTCATCAATGGTGAAACAAGAGACTTTTTCTTTTCTAACTTTCTTTTTGAGATGCTTAATTCCCTTATCGTTTTTCTGAGCTGCAATAATTTGATCTTGGAGTGTTGACTCAACAGTAATATTGGACAAGCTTCCTTGTTGCACCATTTCTATACCCAATCTTTCTAACTCATAACATAAAGAAATGTCCAGAGGTTTCACTTGTCAAGCAATTGCAATGACTTTTTTCGAAAGTGCATCGGCAACTACATTTGCTTTACCAGGATGGTAATGCAATTCCAAATCATAATCATTGATTAATTCTAACCACCTTCTCTGCCTCATATTCAGCTCATCTTGTGTAAAAATATACTTCAAACTCTTATGATCGTGTAAATATAACATTTATTACCCAATAGATAATGTCGCCAAATCTTTAGAGCATGAACAACAACTGCTAATTCCAGATCATGAGTTGGATAATTCTCTTCATGTTTCTTCAACTGTCGAGAAGCATATTATTATTATTATTGTTGTTGTTGTTGTTGTTGTTGTTATAAAGATAAACTTTACTATCTAATTCTCTTAACATGCAAAGCGTCCACATCATCATCCACTCAATATCCCACTACACATTTTATCTCATCATGCATAGTGGCCATGTTATCATCCACTAACACATTCAACTAACACATAACATTATGTTTTGCAAACCACATCATTTACTAACATATATTTAGTTAGTTGTCCACATCAGAATACTAAAAATCATCCACTAAGGGGTTTTCTCCTAGTTATTATTATTAGGTAGGTATAGATACAGATAACGAGTAGTAGAGGGAAAAGGACTCTCGACTCCAACCAAAACTAACCCAATGCGTACACGGACCTAATACATTTTGGAATCAGACTTTATATCACGTTAGACAATAGTTATTCTAACTCATATGGATGGAGAAAAAACACATCGGAAATTTTATCAATTTATTATTGGAGGCCTTTTATCTGTCTGTCGACAGATTTTACAGATGCAAATCTGTCGCAATGACACAACTAAAAAAACCAACAGATTTGTGGACCACAACATCTGTCTGATTTTTCATTACCGGGCAAGACAAATATAGAAGCAAAACCCGTTTACAAAATGACCCATTAAGAAAAGCCGCGAGAGCAGCGAAGCAAACCCGTCTGGGCACCAATATTACAACAGATCGAGACAATTCTTCAAGAAGAATAAAGAAATAGATCGGCAAGGTAGAACAGAGCAAGAGAACTCATGGCGGCTGGAGAAATACATCCAGAAAAGCAGGAGATTGCAAAGAAAGGTACACCACTATACTAAGCTTGTTCATCTGTTTCCTTCCCCCTCAATCTGGTGCTATAAATTTTGCCTTCTCCCTCTATCTTGTTGACACCAGAAAACCTGGAATTTGGAGAAAAAGAACTATAGAAGTGTTCTTAACAAAGCAAAACGAAAATCAATTGGGTACTGGAGATAGGGATGTGACTATTTCTAAGACTCAGTGAAGAAAGATAAAAATTCGAAGCCTAGAGAATGTGCGTGTTACATCCTTAGTACCCTCAGCAAAATTTTCCCCTGCCATGTTACAACAAAATTTTTTGACCATGCTGATCTCATATTCAAAACATGCAAAGAGGCACAATTTGACAAACTATTGTGTTTTTTGTTCATGTTCTTTAGCACACACAATACTGTAGAAAATAGGTCAAGACTTATTTATATGTGTAGTCAGAGCCACACACAGACATGCAGTGTCATCATCACGTGTAATGATATCATCATCTAGATGGACAACACCTGTCATTATTTCTTTAATTTGGGCTTGCATAATACACACTGAAGGACAATTTAGAGGTAGTTGCTTGAAGATTCTGAAATCAGTTTCTAAAAGGAAAAAAATGAATTTCTAGTGACTAACAAATCTGTTAGTTTTGAAAATGATAGAAAACTTTACCTGCCCCAAAAATGGCCCCTACACACATCGGCTCCTTGACCATAGCATTTCTTAATGATCAAGCATTTTTAGCTTCATGCTAAAAAAAACATTTTTAGATTCAAAACCTCAAATAGATTAGATTCAAAACCTAATTTTGATACTTCTGCAAATGTAGATCAGTAGGGTAACAACAAAAAGCAGACACTAGTCTTGCTATACTTTGGGTTTCTATACTTATATTTGACTCGGTCTTGGTATACCAAGAAATAGAGAACCATGCTAATAGGAACATATATTTGACATAGTGGCATAGGTGCTGCTATTATTCTGGGGGACAAATCAGTGAACAAAAAGAAAATAGAGATGACCAACACATTAGATTTAGAATAGTAAACAAACAAACAAACTAACCTTTACAAAGCTTCAAGGTGTAGCCCAGAGAGGAATGGATGGTGACAAAAACAACAGGCCTCCCCCCCCCCCCACCCAAAAGTAGTGCCTATGATGATCATTTGCCACTGGAACATTAATATCGTGAAATAGGCCCTGACAAAAGAGACCAGATTTCAATCAGTTCGTCAAAAGAGAGCTCTACTAAGCAACATATAAAGAGACAGTCACAGAGCTCAACAAAAGTTACGTCCTAACCTTACTACAATATAAGGATCCACATCCATTCTTGATTTAAAAACAACTTTACGGGCTTGTTGTGCTGCATAGAGAAAGTATAAGGATCAAGCTATTGTGTGCTATTTTTATAACAATTTTCAAGTAAAAACAAATGCAAAGACAACATTATGGTTCTGGAATGAGCAGCAAGTGGAGGTGCGATAACAGAGGCAGTGCAAAAGAACAACGAAATACATTCAGGAGGACAGTTTCTTGTACAGGTACATAACTGTTCATTATTTACTTGTTCTTTGGTCATACAATAAATAAAATGAAAAAATAACACATGGTTTATTCCCCCATAATTGCAAGGCACAAGCGTGGGGTTCGAGGTGGCACAGATAAATTGTACTCAGCCATAACTACTTCCCTCAAATAAGTATAAGCAACATTTTGAAAAAAAAAAGTACAGCATACATAGAGACATCCACACAAACACACATGGAGAGATATAGAGAGAGATACACAAAGACACACAGACGCCCACAACTACAGCTCAAACAAATACACACATGGAGAGAACAACCAATCAACTCATGCTCGATATCAACTAGCAGCAACACTTCTATCACCTTCATCAACAAAGACCTCAAGGACAACCCCAGCTTCAGGTGCAATCTCAACTGCATTCATCAGCCCAGATAACCCGCCAACCACAACTTGAGCTACATCTGCAACCACAGGAGACCTCACAAAGCGACACCCACACATAGACAACAGCTGGACCAGAGAAGCAATTGCACAATCACTATCAAACGCCTACAACTACAGCTCAAATACAGCATACAAGAACATTAAAAAAACAACTGAAATCAACTAAAATCACTAATACAAATGCAGCTTTAGGGTCAACTCACAAATACACATGCACAAACGAAAGCATAACGAATACAACTCAAGAATAAACAACATATGGCATTACTAAAAAAAACTAAAACCTAAAGCCTCAACCTCAGATGACACATCATCCATACTCTTAACACCAGCTTTCCCAATAATTAGCTAGACAACTCAAATAACTCAGACAAGGACAATTACAAATAACTCCAACCCCACTCAGAATCACAATCACAGAGAGAACATACACACTCAATATCAAAAGGCAAAAAAATAAAGCTCAAATAAATACAAATTGAAGAGATAAAACCACAATCACTGCTTCAAATGCAGCTACACGGTCAACCAAACCCTCAAACACACCTAAAGGCATCCACAAGACAAAGACAACTGAAGCCTCAGCCACACCTAAAACATAGCTAAAATCTAAATGATCAACAGATCACAGATGGACAACAAAATCCAGTTGCTACTTTCTCAGATATTTGGCAAAGAACAAATCTACAACAAGTTATAACAACTTCAGCTGCAAAAACAAATGCAATTGAGAACAACTCAACTAAAACCAACTCAGGCAATGCAAATCTTCAAATAATTAGATGGGGTAGCACTACAAAAACAAGAGCATATAACAACATTATAGCTAAAACTCAAAACAACTACATAGACTTCAAGTCACAACTACATAGTTAACATTATTTACCCATAGATTAAGCTCTCAATTTATGAACGCATTTCAGTCGAGCATATAGGAAAAAAGCAACATTTGATAAATAACCTTCAAGAATGCCAAGCTCCTTAACATCTTGGGGCTCATCTTCCTTTTCAAATGCTCCAAAACATGACACATAAAAAAACAAATGAGAGATAGAAAAGAGATATATATGCATTAACAAAAACCAGAAACATCTGCACCTGTCCGGCAACACATACTTGCTTTTTATACAAGTAAAACAACACATCATCAACACCATCAGGTTGGAGACTCACCATTGATAACTCCACCTGTCCGGGAACACATTGAACCAAAAAAAGTTTAGAAAGAAAGTTCAGATAAAATAAATTAAGATCTAAAACACCTCAGCAAACTTCTTGAATCTGAACATAAAAGATGAACCACACATAGCTCCAGTTTAGTGATTGTTGAAAAAATAACATTCATTAACTCTCTGAATCTTAGTTCTAAAGGATCTTAACTCTCTGAATCTTAATTCTAAAGCACTGAATCTCAGACAGAAAAAAAAAAAGATATCCAAGCTGATCACAAGTCACAAGAGATGCTTTACTTTAATCCATTTAATCCCTACAAAACAACTCACAACTCACACTCACAAACAGACGATGAGTCAAGCACCCAACTTTGTAAAACACTTGAACTACAACGCCCCAAACATGGAGTTATTTTGATTATTGAAGCTTTTCTCCCCTATTCTGCTTCGCTCCTATTCTACATGTTCAAGTGTTTAGCATACAGTCTATCTCAGATAAAAAAAAAATGCCTAGCAAGGTTGCTCCATCAGATAGGTATGAAGTAAAACTGAAAAAATGGGTGGCCGCTCGCTTCCACTTGACCATACTTGAATGGGATGTTTAGCATACAGTCTGTGTCTAAAAATAACTAGCAATTTCTAAAATAACAGCGAAAGGCAAATCACTACTCCCAAAAAATAGGCCACATAAAAATAGCATGGTCCTCATCTAACTTTGCATGAATGAAACTTCTGAACAAAAAATGCAATCTATAAAGAAAAATGGAACGAGGGTGATGCGTATGTGGACCTCAACATCCAGTGCTAATAAGATGCTTTGCACCTGTAGTATAAATTGAAGCATAAACCTGAATGGTAGGTGGACACATGTGATAAACTTCTAGACCATTAGTATTAGGAACAGTTCACATGTTCTGAACTTTTGGTGAACACAACAAGCATGACAAAGTCAGTGTTTGACACACCCATATACATGTACTGACACAACTGACCCCAATAAAAATTGTAGAGATAGAGATACACATCAACATTTCTAAACATACTACACATGAACATAAATTTCTCCTTTGAACACACATATTCAGGACTTCTGACAAAACACATGTTCTGAACTTCTGAAAAAACACATGTTGTGAATTTTAGATGCTTATTCAGAGAAATGCTCACTTATTCAGAGCAGCCGTAGTCTATTTTTAGAACAAATATTCAATTATTCAGAACAAAAAAATTAACAGTCAACAGCCATGCAAATATTCACTTGTTCAGAGCAACTATGGTCTATTTTTAGAGGCAAGCAAAGGGATGGCATAGCCGCACAGTGAGATCAATTGAACACCCCCAAATTTAGAGTTGAATCGAATCTCGGAGTAGTGCTAGCACGATCCCAAACATAGAAACACAATAGATCGGCACTGCCATCCCTCCAGATGCATATCCTGACATCCAATACAACCAAAACTGCTGCACCAAACAGCAAACACAAAGCGCGGCAACGCACACATCGGCACTGTCATCCCTCGCCGGAGCACTGACCACTGCGTCGCCCGTCCCACTCACTCCGCGAAATAGATCCTCAAATCAAACAAAAAAATCCCCAACAAATCAAGTATGCAGGTTCAACGGAAGGCACGACTCACCTCAACGGGCATGCGCAGGGGCTAAACGGGAGGGTCGGCGAGGGGCGCCACAATGTCTGGGTCAGCGCGCGGCGAGACTAGCACGGGAAGGCGCGCGCGGCGAGGTCGGCGCAAGGAGGGCGCCCGACGAGGCTCGCCGGGGGAACCAGCGAGGAGCGGCGCGCCTGGGAACCCCGCCTGCGGACACAGCGCTGTCGGAGCGGAAGGAATTGGGGAAAGGGATAAGAGGGTGGAGATGGAAAAAGACAAGCGGGCGCGGATTTCAAAGATAACGGGTACACGGGTTGAACACCTACAGAGTTGCGAACCCGTTAGAACGAAAACCGTTCGGGGGGCAATTGCGGACCCGAAAACATCACCGTAATTAGACAGTAAACAGCACGGATCGCAAAGCAAAATGGACGCACCATAATTAGACAGATAAAAGAAAAAAAACAGTCGACAGATAAATAACAAATTCCTTTTTTATTATTATGATTATTAATCTATATTTATACCTACTAATAAAAAGAATAAAAAGGTAAAATTTACGCTGCGTTTTTTTCGTCCATCTCCGATCTCTAATCGGATTACATTTATTTAAAGAGGTAAAATTTCTAGCATTATTTTTTACTTTTTTATTTATTATTAATTATGATTATTAATCTATATCTATATCTATATCTAGCAAACACAACGTCATGGCGATTTCAGTATCATGGCGAGCGTCGTGAGTTTCGGCGACGTTGTTATTTTCGTGTCCGTTTCCCTTGCCATTTTTATTTCCGCTTCTTCTTTCCTTGCATTCAGTTTTTTGACTTTTTGTTTCTATAAAATATAAAAAAATAATAAATATATATTTTTACCTCTAATAATCAATTTAGATTGGTCGTTTGTCCAATCAATTGATCTTAAATAGTTTATGTTGAGCATAACCTATATCTCTACACCCAACTTATTATTGAAAAAAAATATATAGAAAACCTAAACAGAGTACGTTGAGGCTGACATCTCTGTATTACCTATATATATGAGTAAATTGCATCCGGAGTACAAGAACTATACATATGCATGCAAATTACCCTAACAACTTATAATTTGCTCTATTATATACAAGAACTTGTAATCTTGGTGCATAGACAGTCTAAAACCAAATCTCTCATGTATTTAGAAGTTGAGGCTACTGTTGAACTCACACGGCTCGTGCAGAGCTCGCAGCTCCAGTGTACGGCTGGCACATAGCAGCTCACAGCTGGGACGTACACGGCTCGTGCGATGGGAACAAGCTGGCTCGTGCATGCATATAGCAGGTTGCAGTTCTGAGGAAGGAAATGGGGTAACCAACGTGATGTCCCTGTGTGCCTCATCCGACTCCAGATAGGGATCGTGATGTGTTTCTGACTTCCCGCCCCATCTGAACTTAAGCCAACAAGCGATGCATGAGCTGTAATATGGTTCGTATAAGCCACTCGAGCCATGTACGTGACAATACACATCATATCGTAGCCGCAACTATCAATTTTGTAGAGAGATTGGTTTTGGACCGTCTATGCACTAAGATGACAAGTTATTATACCAAATGGAGCGAATTACAAGTTGTTGGGGTAATTTGCACTCACGTGTATAGTTCTTGTACTCCAGATGCAATTTACTTAGAAGGGAATTATTTGTGTCGAGACAACATCCGGCTAGCAAATCCCACCGTCCGTTTTCTAATCCAACCCAAAACAAAACAAAAGCGGTAGTTTGATGACGTGTTCGACCATTCCTCATTGGCACCAAAGACGACATCGTCCATGTCCACCTCGTGATAGCATCGCTACTTCTGCCGAGCTCCGCCTTTCATGACCCATCATCGATGTGTGCATGCTGGCAATCCCCTTCCTTCACCAGGATCATCAGTGTGCTTTTTTTTGAAACCTACAGCCTGCCCCTTCTTGAGGGTAACAGGCAGCATTTCATTAGATAATCTGATCCTTACAAAGGGAAGAACATAGAAACTCGGGGGCTACATAAAACCAGCACGACTGAGAGAGCTGGTAGGCAGACCTAGCCAGAACATGAGCTACCTCATTACACCATCTGCTTACATGAATAAAAGAGAAAACAACAGAAGAAATACAAGTCGCTTTCTTGATATCTTCAATGATGATTCCAATATGGGAGCGATCCTTGTATCCCGATCGGAGCTTCTGAACCAAAGAAAGACAATCAGATGCAATTATAACATGGCTATAAGAAAGCCCCGAAACAAAGAGCAAAGCCTGCCTGAAAGCAATAGCCTCCGCTAATTCAAGGTCTATGATCTTGTCTATACCTTGCCTGCTAGCAGCCAAGAAATCTCCTCTGTGGTTCCTGATCACAATGCCCAATCCCATACGATTAGCTTTATGGAACACCGCTGCATCAATATTTACCATAACCCATCCTTCCGGCGGTGGATTCCATTGCTTCGGCTTAAAGGAGTCACACCTGTTGGAAATGACAGGTTCATACATGTGCAGCAACACCATATCCACATATGCAAGCGTCTTTTCAACTATACAGTGAGGATGCACTTCATTTTCACCATTTCGAACTGCATTTCTAGCTTCCCAGATGTGCCAAAAGGAAATCACCAGTATGATGGCCTCTCTCTGTGTGCAAATAGCCAAAGTTACAAAAATCCATTAGCGTGGAGACACAAAGTGTTTGATCAAACTCCTGAAACCACTTCTTTTCTTCACCTCTTTCCATATTTGAACAACATATTGACAATTAAGAAATGCATGTTCAACAGTTTCAGTTCGCCCACAATGACAACAAAGATCATCATCTGAGATGTTTCTTAGTTTGAGTTGTTGTCCAGTTGGGAGGCTATTATGTGCAAATCGCCACAATACAATTTTCATCTTGGGTGGAACTTTGATACTCCATAGACTCTTCCATTCTTTTGCAGTACATACTTGATTTGATGATTCTCCCTTGCCCTTAATGCTAGCTTTTAGGTGTACTGCTTCACTTTTAGCCATGATGTATGCTGATTTCACTGTGTATATGCCCGACTTAGTGAATGGCCAGGATACATAATCTGGGACCTGGTTATGGCTCAGAGTAATATTTAGAATGCTCTCAGCATTTGCAGGATTGAAGCATATGCGTACCAACTCTTCATTCCATAGTCTGGATGATGCATCCATTAGAGCACTCACTTTAAGACCATCAGGTATTTGGACAATGGGGTGAATAGGGTAACAGGAGGCATTAGGAATCCATTTATCCTTCGTGATTCTAATATCTTGTCCATTACCCACTCGCCAGAGGATGCCACGTTGTAGGAGGCTTTTCCCGAACATCAAACTACGCCATGTATAAGAACATGATCTTGTGGGACCAGAATCCAAGAAGGAACATTTTGGATAGTATCTCCCTTTGAGAACCTTTGCACATAAAGAATCAGGTTCTGTCATCAACCGCCAACATTGGCGACCGAGCATTGCTTGATTAAAAATCTTCAAATCTCTAAAGCCCATCCCTCCCATAAACTTTGGAGTTGTCAACCAATCCCATGAAAGCCAATGCATTTTCTTTTTGCCTCCTTCAAAACCCCACCAATAGTTTGAAATCGTTGCTCTCATTGTATCACAAATAGAATCAGGCAGATGAAAACAACTCATGACATATGTGGCATGGCCTGTGCCACAGATTTAATCATAATTTCCTTTCCTGCTCTAGACAAAGGCCTATCACTCCATCCCTGGACACGTTTCCACATCTTCTCTGGAATAAAGTTGAAAGCACTTCTTTTTGAGGGACCGACATAGGTTGGCATGCCAAGATAAGTAGTCTGGAGAGCTTCATTATGCACATTCAGAGAATCCATTACCTTTTGCTTAATATCAGTAGGACAGTGTTGCCCAAAGTATAGAGACGATTTGTGCAAGTTGATTTTTTGGCCCGACCCCCTGCTATATGTCTGCAGTATACATTTCAAGGTGTTAACACTTTTTTCATCAGCACGTGTAAAGAAAATGCTATCATCAGCAAATAACAGATGTGATATAGATGGACCCGAGACACCATTTCTCACCCCTTTTAGATGACCTGCTTGTTCCTCCTTCTTCAATAAGCAAGATAGTCCCTCTGCACAGAGCAAAAACAGGTAAGGACTGATAGGGTCCCCCTGCCTCAATCCTCTTGTTGGTGTAAAAGGTTCAGAAAGATTACCATTTACTCTCATAGAATACCGGGAGGACACACACACTGTTAATCCAGCCTTGTGCAAAGCCAAGCTTTTGAAGGACACCATGCAGATAGGTCCACTCAACACGGTCATATGCTTTCATCATATCAATTTTAAGTGCAAAAAAGGGGTTTTTAGCATGCTGCCGTCTAATTGTGTGCATACATTCATAAGCTATAAGCACATTATCAGTGATCAGCCTTTTAGGAACAAAAGCACTTTGCTCTTCTGCAATTATACTCAGCAATAACCCCTTTAGCCCGTTTGCTAAAACTTTTGATGCAATTTTATACAACACATTGCATAGACTGATTGGACGATAATTTGTTAGATGCTCCGGCTTTGACTTCTTAGGGGTAAGGACAATTGTTGTATCACATAGACCAACTGGTATGTCATCCCCTTGTAGAAAATTTCTCACAGCTTCACATATATCATCCTGTAGCATGGTCCTGTGCATTTGATAAAATAAGGCCGGAAAGCCATCAGGACCAGGGGCTTTTGTTGGTCCCATCTGAAACAGAGCCTCTTTAATCTCCTCATTACAATAGGGCCTGCATAAAGCTTCATTAGTTGCTTGATCAATTCGCAAAGTAATAGCCTCCAGAACTTTATCTATTTCAACCTGTGGTTCAGATGTAAACAAGTCCATATAAAACAACCGAGCCATCTCTTTGATCTCCGATTGGTCCTCACATTTAGTTCCATCTTGCCTCATAAGATATTTTATTTTATTAATCCTCCTCCGAGATGTGGCCCTTGCATGGAAAAAGGATGTATTTCGATCCCCCGCCTGAAGCCAATCCACTCTAGAACGCTGTCGGGCCATTATTTCTTCTCTCTCGAACAACTCACATAATTTGTGTTCGATATCATTTTCTTCTTGGGAATACGTCCTTGTGGCGCCATTGATTCTCAGCCTCAACAGACGTTTTTCAAGTTTATTTATCTCCTTGCGGGGAGATCCAAATGAGTTTTTGCTCCATTCAGATAGTGATTTCGCCATCTCAAACAATTTAATCCATGTTGTCTGTAAGTCTCTCGGTCCAGCTGACTCACCTGCCCAACTTTTCTCCACCTTTTCTAAGTAATCTGGTGCCCGACACCATGCTGCTTCGTATCTGAAACCATGGGCTATTGTTTCCCTTTGCCTTCTCTCATCATGCTTTGAGATAACTAAATGCACAACGAAGTGATCTGAGGAAGTGGTGATAATATTTTCAACTTGAACATCATCATAGAGTTGTGTAAATTGGCCATTAGCAATAGCTCTATCTAGCCTGACTCGGATATTACCGGCTCCCTGTTGTCTATTGTTCCATGTAAATTTTGGCCCACAAAAACCCAAATCAACGAGTTGGCAGTCTTCCAAACATTCTCGAAAAAGCCTCATCTGATTTTCATCTCTATCGGTTGGCCCCAAGTGCTCATCATTACTTAAAGCTTCATTAAAATCCCCAATGCATACCCACGGTCCCTGCCATTGAGCTTTGAGAAAACATAGACGATCCCAGAAAACATGTCGTTGAGCAATTTTTGGTTCCCCATAAACAAAAGTTGCACGCCAGTCACACCCGACTCTTACGTAACATGCACATCAATAAAATTTGGGCACAAGGATTGCAAGCATACGAATATTCGTGGACTAGAAAAGAACAAGGCCCCCACTCCTACCTTGACAATTAACAGCTAAGCATCCATTATAACCGAGTGACCACATAAAAGGTTTGACCCTTTCTTCCCTCATTTTGGTTTCTGATAAGAACAGGAGGGAGGGACGGTATTGCTTCACTAACCAGCGAAGCTCACCAACTGTCGAGTCCCGTCCCAAGCCTTGGTAGTTCCAGCTTAAGAGATTCATGGCTCCCGGCGGGGCTGCCAAGCAGCCGCCGCCGATCCATCTGTATATGAATTGCTGGCCATCCTCATCTTCTTTTTCATCTCGTCATTTTCATCATCTGTATAGACCTCTAAATCGCCTTCCCTTGTTGGAATGAGTGGCGTAGACGGATTTGCAACAATGAGCGCCATAGCATCATGACTAGATCCCATACACAAACTTTGTATAGGAGAAAACCCCTGTTTACGTTTGGTACCCTGACCAATTACACTGCTTAGATTCAGTTGTTTTTCATCTCCAAGTCTTCTTAGCGGTGAAAGAGATTCATCACCGTCCACAGCTAGACCACTTGTATACATCCTGCAATCTGTAACTTGTTGCACTTGAAAACCTTCACTAGAATTACGCCGCTCTCCCGATTTTAGATTCGACCTGCAGAATTGGACTGCCTATCCTCTCCACCCTTCTTATGTTTGCTATCATCTGGTGCACGAAGATTCTTCCCATATGGCAACACTCCATTGTCATCACGTTCAGCTGGAGTCGGGCATTCAACAGAGGAGTGCCCAATGATACCGCAAGAATAGCAGTAATTGGGTAACTTCTCATATTTGACATCATAAAGTTCTGTTGTTTGCCTCTTTTTAGAGAAGATACTGATACATCAGAGCAAGGATTTTGAAATATCAATCTGCACCTTGGCTCTCAGGTATGGCCCCATGCTCTTCCTTGCGCATCGACATCTGTTGATACTAGATACACACATGAAAGAATCAAAGAGAAATAATCCGCAAGCGCACGGATATCGGTGAGCACTTCACCCGGAAAATATTCCAGAGTATCGTTATTTATTTATCCGCTAGGAGAAACATGCATCTGACTAACCCAAGTCTATACCTAACCGCTGAGCTACAAACAAGGTAATGAGCGATATAGAGATGATTACTACCATAGTCTCCTTCCAACCTATGGTAAGCTTTGCAACTACTACTCTATGGGAGCACCTAAGAAAAGACACCACAGAGGATGCTTAACCTAGCACTTCTGGACCTACCTTACCTACTGACGGGAAGTGGGCTACAAAGGTAACAAAGGGATTGTCACTTCCCTCGATACTACCATGTTTCCGGCCAGATAGGGAGCATCTACGAGTGAACCTAGCCCAAGCACCACGCTTACGCTACGAACGATTACTCTATTCCCAACCGGAAGCGAATAAAGTAAACTCGTAAACCAAAGAGCAATAATAACAAGAACTTACTAGTATTAGAAGTTGAATTGCAGAATGATCCTAGAACCAAGCCTTGAGTTAGGAGACTTGATCCCGCAGGTACAACCGGAGAGGAGACGCCGACATGCCGGGCTTCCTCCAACTCTACCTCCACCCTATACTCTCTCTATCTATCTTGAATGCTAGGCTCTAGGGAGAAGATCCATTCAAGGGACCTCTCTCACCTGATCCTCTCTGGAAATAATGAATTAGGGTTTCAAGGGATGCCTCCTCCAGGGTCAGGGGCCCTGTTTATATAGCCCCCTAGGATGCACCGCAGTCCTTGGATCAAACCGACCTAAATGGATGGTTTTTATTCATCCTCAAAAGCGGTGGAGGCAGGATCCGCGAGGCGGAGCCTGATTGGTCGACCTCAGGAGGCGGCCGCCCCTAGGGTGGAGGCGGCTGACCCTTGGCTGGGCCCAAATGGGCTCATATTTTGTGGGCTGATGGATCTCTTTGTTAGCTTCGATTCGCCGCGTGGATCACCTAAATCGGAGTTCGTATGAGGGAGATATGCCCGTTATACTCCGAACAGCTCTTGGAGCCCAACTGCAATCTTCCGGATGGCGTAACTTTGTCGTCTGGACTCTGATTTGGGTGAATCAAAACTCTATTTCATGTGTCTCGATGAGCTCTATGCAATGGTGCACTTTATTCCATCATTTGACATACTTCTATTTGATGATTCTGGTACTTTTCCTGTTTAGTCCCTGCAAAACATAGATTCACCAAAACTCGTGGAATTCTGTCAGTGTAACCCCTATATCTAGATGGTAATTATATTTAGGTCCTTTTTCATGTCTAGTTGACGGCTAAAAATAGGAGTTATCTACCGTCAACAACATCCACACTGATGACCTTGCCTACTTTGTTTGCTAGCATCCAACCCCATCTATTATTCATCAGTCCAAATGGGAGATCACATATCCTAATCCATATTGACATCTTGTCAAAGGGAACCTCAGACGGCCTTAGGTTCGGATCTAACTTCTGAACTAGTACTGCTTTCTTGCCCACATACCATGGGGAGCCATCCAGAACTCGATCAAAATCCTGCTTGGAACCAAACTCCGCAATAAAGATGTTGTTCTCTGATGATTTTATTTCCAATCCCCTAGGATTCCCCCATGCAGGACGGAGTGCCGCCATGATAGTTTGGATGTTGAGGACACTAGACGAAAGGACCTTACCAATGATAGCGAGGTCTGAAGTCGCCAGGTCTTCCAGGGCTGTGTCATCCACAGATAGAGCATCACTTTCTTCAGCTGTGAGCTTAAGCCGTCTCAGCAGCTCCGCCACATTGGAGCTAGTCCCTTCAGCGCTTCCCACTTCCATGGCCGCAGAAAACCAGTTCCCGATTCAAGGAAGGAAGAAAACCCCTCCCCTTACCAGAACAGGCAGCCGACCCAACCCTCCTGCTCCCCTCCGATGTCGCAGGCCAAGGACGGGCAGCGAAGCAAAGTTCGCCCCTTAGTCGTTCCGAGCCGCGGCGATGGGGAGAAGAAAGCAGGGGCACTCGAAAGACTCTGGCAGGGAGTAGATCAATGGAAAAGAATGCAATCCGTCCACCAGGCAGATGCACAAAGAGGTCCCAAATCCGAGATGGATTATGGGAAGAGAAAATCTAACTCGCTTGCTGTTGCCTCGAACAGACAAGAAAAGGCCACTTGAACTCAATAGAACGGGAGTAAGGGCAGCAAAAGTGCATCGCAAGTTGGATCACGAGCACAATCAAGATCTCCCTCCCTCAAACTCAATCTGTAGCAGATGGATTTTGGTGGAGGAGAAAAATCGCCTCTCTCTACTGTTCAGAAGAACTGTCGAGAAGGCCCAGTGTGCTTTATCACACCATCATATCATCGATGTCAGAGGTTCCCTGAGTAAGAACCCAATCGAAGTGCCTATCATGGACTGTCTATCGTCCAAGGTGCCAGCGACGAATCACATGCTAGGCATACATAGCTAGAGTTTGAGGCACCATCAAGCATGGTGGCATGGATATGGTGATCTATGAACTCCTAGGCCAAGCAATGTCATTGCCATCGGCATGGGAGGTGCAGACCGTGGCGTCCCACACAAGTGCACGACGTCATGCTGCCATAGCCCCTAGCCATATTGTGTGTTTTTTGATCTTGACATTACATTACAATGGAAGAAGTTGAAAAGCAAGAAAAGTGATGTCTGCTGATTGACTGACCAAAGAGATAGATAGAGACAAGTTTGTTAAAATTTATAGAAGAAAAACAAAACATAAGTAAAATATACTATTCATGTATTCGATTTTCATAAATATTATATTAATTTATCTCCTGTTGCAACGCATTGACACTTCTACTAGTTATAATTATATTATTATTATTATTATTAGGTATAGATTGAGAACTAAAATAACTTTTTTTACCTAAATGTTGTGAGAGAAGAATACAAGAGACCGCGAAAAGTAAAAGGAAAAAGTCTATATAACCCCCTCACCTATTGCACCTCGACTACTTTACACCCCAATCTATAAAACCGGGTATTTAACTCCCTCAACTTTGCAAACCGTTCAAATAACCCCCTATGGTGGTTTTGCATGGTGGTTTTGCCATGTTGGCACACTGACGTGGACTTTGAAGCTGACATGTACAAATGACAAGCGGGTCCGCTGCTAAGTAGCAGATCTTTACCCATGTTTTGGTCTATTTGGGTTTGTTCATGAACACACCTAGTCGGCGTTCGCATCCCCTGCCCCACGCGGAGCTCGCCAGCCTCGCCGCGTGGACCTCGTCGGCGTCTGCCCAGCGCTCGAAGTTCGCCGGCCGCCCGGAGCCGCGCGTTCGACGTCCTGCTATGCCCGCGATTGGAGCGCCCGAGGTGGGGATCTGAGAGCTCGTCGGAGCGCCAGCCCGCGGTGGGAGCTCTGGTCATCCTCTATGGCGGCATCTCCCCGTACGCGCTCTGCCCCGCCTCCTACCATGCGCTCCGACACCTCACGTACCCGTCCGTGCTCTGGTCCCGGGTGCCCCGGCTCTCTGCGTTCCCTACTCGCGAGCGATGCTCTGCTCTGCTCGCCGGCGGACGGACGCGAGCAGTCGCCTCCAAGGCTCCATGGCAGTGTGCGCAATTGGAGGCACGAGCAACGGGCTCCGTGACGGCGGCGGCAGGCACAAGCAGCAGGATCTGCAACAGCGGCAGCAAAGCATGCACGAGCTGTGGATTCGAGGCTCTTTGTTTTTGGGCTGTTCTTGTGATGTTGATTTTGGGCACGGATTTTGTGCACTTATCTATTCTTCATTGCTTGGCCTGTACCGTTGGAGAAAAAAATACGATACATTGGATTCAATTTGTTCTTTATACCTCGAGAAATTTTGCTCACCGCCTGTTCTTGTTCTCGCTGTGCACAAGTCTGTTGGATCGAATGCGTGCGTGGTTATACATGGTCTGTGTTTGCTGTGATCTCGTCTCGCGCGCCGAGGGCCAGGGACAGCAAGGGCAGGAGCAGGACAAGGCCGAGGTCGGCATGTCGGTCTCCATCGATGACAAGGACGACGATCATGGGTTCAGAAACGACGGGGGCGCGACCGCGCGACGAGGCTTGACGAGGCGGGCGGAGCTCGGGCAACGGTGTCCGCGGAGACGACGATGAGGCCCTGCAGGATGCCGATGTTGTTGGCGCGCTAGCGAGGTTAGGCAGTGGGTTCTCGACATCGCGGTGCGCTGTAGCAAAGCGAGAGAGACGACGTTTCGGAACTGGGCCAGGTGGAGCAGAGCTGG
Source organism: Themeda triandra (assembly GCA_018135685.1). Lineage (NCBI taxonomy): Eukaryota > Viridiplantae > Streptophyta > Magnoliopsida > Poales > Poaceae > Themeda > Themeda triandra. The sequence continues at coordinate 555,861 of JAENPR010000023.1, forward strand.
AGCGGAGAAGGTGCCAGAGCAGAGGGCTGGCGCGCTCGCTGCCAGCGTCGTTTGCGGTCGCGCGAGGGGAAGGGAAGGAGAGCTCCGGGCGCCATGCGGACGCCGACGAGGTCCATGCAGCAAGGCCAGCGAGCTCCGCGTGAAGCACGGGATGCGAAAAAGCCAAACATGGGTCATATCAGCATCAAAAGTCCACGTCAGCGCGCCAACGTGCCAAAACCACCATACAAAACCACTATAGGGGGTTATTTAAACGGTTTGCAAAGTTAAGGGGGTTAAATACCCGGTTTTATAGGTTAGGGTGTAAAGTAGTCGAGCTGCAATAGATGAGGGGGTTATCTAGACTTTTTCCAAAAGTAAAAAGGTGTGCGCGGTCGGAGCGACCAGTGGAGAAACCACGAGATAAGGACGGGTGCGGCACTACGGTGGGAACCGTCGGGGCTTCTTCGTAAATTGCTAAGGAATCGTTTGTAAAGGACGGCGGGTTGGTTTTCCAGAAGTTACGGGACGTTTTTGCAGGAGACACTTTATTATAGGTTTTACAAATAATATAAATAAAAATAAGTAACCCCTGTCGCCCCCCAATAATTTGCAGCCTCCGCTAAAAAAAAAAATAAAAAAAAATTGCAGCCCTATCGGTACCGACGAACAAGCACCACAAACCCTAAACCATCTAGGCAACACCCGGATCTAGGCATCACGCCGGCGGCATCTCCGCCGGGCGCGACGGGACGGGTGACAGCGACCTCCGCCTTGCGGCCGCAGCGGCGAAGCATCTCCGCAGGGCGCGACGGGACCGGTGACAGCGACCTCCGCCTTGTGTAAGGCGACGGCGGCGGCCGCAGTCGCGACGCATCTCGTGGCTCGCCTCTAGATCCCTAAACTCATCCTTGATTCGCCTGCTTTGTCGGTGAGAAGTTACGCGATGTAAGTATCTCTTGTGTTGCTTTGAGCTAATTAGTGTTTATCCATTATAACTCCCCTCTCTAATTGGCTATCACAACATCAAAACTCCCCTCAACTAGTTACTTAACCGATTAAGGTCTTAGATATATGTAAGTAACGTTTGGATTGGTGGATTTGCTGATTTGTTTTCTGTTTCGTTGGGTAACGGGATTTGTATGAGTCTAGGTATATAATTTAGTTTGTCCTTCCTCATCGATTGGTGTTTTTTGTCTGAATCTTATGTGTTATGCACTGTATCATAGGTAGGTGCTGCGTGTGTTTCTACCGCTTTCCCATATGTCATATAACACTGGTGGTTCGATAAATTGGAGCCTTTTACATTTATATTCTAAATAAACTAAAAAAACATTTCAGTTTTGTACTGGACCTGAGAACTTAATGCGTGTGTACTGTTTTTCCAAATCATTTCAGTTTTGCACTGAACCTTAGAACTTCATATGTGTGTGTATTGTTTCATAGTATTATGGTTGATACTATTTTCAGTGGCCTGAGAAAATATGAGGTACTTAGGTACTTGAATCACACTTTATAGCAAGGCCTTCATTGCTCTACTCAGCATTTGCATTAACCTTCTGTTTCAGGACTGCAAAGACTCTGAGAAACAAGGGGTGCATCAAGGCTGCAAAGACTACGAGAAACAAGACTGCAAAGACTATGAGAGACAAGTGGAGTATTGATTACACAAGAGTTGTGAGGATTGATTGCACAAGAGGTGTGAGTAGGGAGCAGAGAGCAGCTATTAGAAGGAAGAAAATTATGTCGTCATTGATTTCAAATAGGAGTGATCACACAAAAGGCTATAATATGAACTTAAAACAATTCTTCAAATGTGAGTCATTGACTTTTAATTTGCAGGCTCGTACTTTTCTTACACATACAGCTCTAATAGAATACTCACAGATGTGTATCCTGTTTGTTTATTAGTTAGAAAGGCTGAGGCAGCATTGCATGATGCTGAGTCAAAACGACGTGCTGATGAGGAGAAACTATTTCACAGATTTCCTGATCGAGTTGTTTCGAGCATTAATTTTGAAGAGAAATCATTTGGCAATTCAGACTATCGAAGTGCCAATTTTGCTCAAGATTTGTCTTCCATTGTCGTCTCACTTTCCTTGTTTGATGGTGATTGTGCTGCTTTCCGTTTATGCATTTTCCTAATTTGTTTTTAGTTGTCACTTTTTATGGATTAGATCATGATCTTGTGCAGGAGATGAGATGTTATTTGCATGCTCGGGCATACCAATACCTGATGGGCAATCTAAACTTCGTCTATCAAGATTTGTGACTTCAGCACAATTGGTGGAAGAATTCAACAGCCATAGAAATAGAGATGATAAATTGAGGGTTAGTTCTACTAATCACTGTTTCCTTGATCTTGCGTTGTTTTTTAGAGCTACTTATGGCCATTCTGTACTGATGTATTGCTTTTTAGCACAACAGGTTGAAGTGCGCCTTCCTGATGGGAGCACCACATATGGATTTTTGGGACTCTTTGATGGCGATATTGCTATTGTCACAACTTTAGAATTCCTATGTGTCAGACCTGTAGATCTTGATGCACCTGCTATTGCTCCAGAGGGTTCTATAATAGCTGCTGGGCGTGCCTTTAAGAAAGGCAATTTGATGACCATGAATGTGTCTGCAAGAGGATCAAACAACACCTGGATTTCTGATAGTCCAAATTTCTCAGAGGTATGCTGTCGATTAGTTTCTTACGTTTTGGATCTTGAAAAAGTTGCATTGTGATATCAGTTGTTTAATTTATCTCGGGACCAAATAGAAAATGTTTTCCTTTATAAATGGCACTACATTTGTTTTAGGCTGTACTTGGAGGACCACTTGTGGAAGTGAAAAATCCTTCTGATGGAAATGGTATGAGATTTCTTGGGATGAACCTTAGGTGTTGTGATCATGACAATGCAAATGTAAGATACAGCTTCATATCGAGGGATGCAAATGTAAGATACAGCTTTCTATCGAGGGAGGTACTTCGTCAACGCTTGAAGCATTTCCGAATACTCGAGTATGTCTTCTACACTTACAAGATGTTCCCTAGTTAGCTTCGTTATTATTTTTTGTTCCAAACCCCATCTCCTGCCCCAGTCGGTTCAGGATACCTCTACCTGGTGGATACCTTTGTCAGTGCCACATCTCCTGCTGCTAAATTAGTTCTCATGGTTAATGATGAAGCTAGTATTCATATTTATATTTATATCTAAATGAGGAAGAGTTAAAACAATTCGTTCAGATAATATGGCCAAAAATTCATGACATCTGAGGGGCTGCTTGGTTTCACTGCTGTATGCTGTTTGGCCTTGCGGAGCCAGGATGGCTAAGAAGTTTGGTTTCCTTGCCTGAGCATATAGAAGACCGTGCTGGCAAGAATCAGCTCGCTGCTGTGGGAGAGCTAAATTGGCTCACCTGCCTGAGTGAGCACCTTGCCGCTCGTGCCGCCGCATCGATGCGAGGCAAGGCAAAAACGCGTACCGGAACCAGAAGCCCCCGAATCTGCTCGATCTTTTTTTTTTTTTTTTTTTGTGACTTCTGAATTTGCTCGATCTTTGTATGTTTTGTTGAATATCTATAGTCCTTGTTACCTAACCTTTTTCATAACTTGATCCCTTATGCATGATTCGGTTCTTGTGTTGGTATGACTGTTGTTTGATTATACTTCATTTACTTATCAGAACAGGTCTATGTGTTTTATGCAGTTGTAAAGAGTTTGACTTCCGTGATTATTCATTACCTTATGGTGTATCAACTATAATCCCTCCAGGTAAAATAATGCAAGCTATAATTATAAATGCAACCAGTTGATCATTCTGCAAAATATCATGAGTGCTATCATATATATATCAATGCTAATATTGATCATATTATTGCATCAGGATTTGTTCATACTATTAACCGGATAGAAGCCTTAGGCTATCCCAAACCACCACCACTTGTGCTTGAATGTAAGTTTTTACTTCTGATATTGCTAATGTCTTTCTTGTGCAGCACTAAAGATAGTTAACTTCTGAGCTTCTTTCTTTAAGCAGTCAATGGACGATTGCTCAATCATTTTGAAGTATGCTTTGGTAGAGTACGTGCATGGACAGGGTATCCTTTTGGTCGTCCACCTACTGGTTCTGGGGAGTATGTCTGGAAGCGCCTTCCAAAAAAAGTTGTGACAGATATATCACGTCGTGTTGTCTCACTTGCCTCATTCAAAGGTTTTTTTTTACAGCTGTAGATGCTCATTACATTTTGGGCTGGTATTTTATCTTCACAATTTAATGATTAAAGTTCTTATCTGTAGGACATAGTAGGTTTTTTGCATGCACAGGCTTGCTTATAAAGTGGCATGGATGCACTTTGATCCTGACTTCAGCCAGTTTGTTTAGAGGCCATGATGGTGTAACCATTGACAAGAGCTTGAGGGTTGGTGCTCCTGACAATTTCTGTTGGTCCTTTCAATATTATATATAGATGGTAGTTAACTGAGCACACATTTTATCATTACAGATTGAGGTGTTTCTCCCACCAAAACAACGTGCCAATGGGACATTGGAGTTGTATAATATAAGTTCTAACTATGCTATTGTCAGCATTGACAAGAATTTCCATTCGATTCGTCCAGAAGACATTTTCAATGGAAAACTGAAGTCACCTAAAAAAGTAGTAGCTGTAGGGCGTGATGCTACCTATGGACTACTAATGGCCTCAATGGGTGAAGTGAAGCCTGGAAACTCAGAATATGATATGCTGTCCACTTGCATAATCAACAAGGTACTGTGATGAATTTCTCTTATTATTCATTATTCTTTTTTAATAATGGTGACCAGGAAAAATAGTTTCAAGTTTTCCCATAACTTTTGGCTTCTATTTTTCTTTTGTAGGTTGGGATTGGAGGCCCTCTAATTGATTTCAGTGGGAGTTTTGTGGGGATGAATTTCTATAATGGAAGTAAATTAACTCCTGTCGTACCAAAAAGTAAGATTGTCGAAGCTTTGGGAAGAGTGCCAGAATTCGTATTACAATCGGCAAGGTTCTTCTGTTAACCCTCAATGTCTCAATGCTAGTTGGGTAGGCATAGTAATACTTTTCTAGGAACTTACATTGAAAAAAATGTTGGATGGCAGAGTATCACATTGTACTGTTATGGGTGAAAGTGAAGGTGATCGTAGGGGCCCTACGGAAATAGATGATAATGGTGTTATTGGGCTGCAACATCCTGAGTTAGACATAGCAAGGTATTCTTTCAATTTTCTAATTGGCACTTGTTTCAGTATTTTTTTAACAACCAACTTATGTTGCAAAAGTATACTGTATGGCAGGTGGAATGCGCCCAAGCCATATTGGTTTCATGGTGAACTTGATGTGTATAGGTATCATATACCTATACTTATTGGAAGGACACTTCATTAGACATCAAATCATGCTGTTTTTTAGTCTCATCACTCAAGCATCTAGTGCATTTGACCGGCTGTCTAGTAGAATTATTATTATTGTTATTATTATTTGTGAAGACAGTCTAGTAGAATTATTGTATGCAATTTGGGCTTTTACTGAAGACTGTTGAATGTGCCTGAATGTTGCAAGGAAACGTTTCCTCAAAATGTTAGCTTAATGGCCTTTGTTGGCCAAGTCGCATCAGTTTTGTCGTGTTCTTTCCATTGATATGGATTATCTGTATGTAGACACAAATATTAAGTAACGGTTCCTGGATGCCTGCTGAACACAGCGGCTATTAACGGTTCCTCAGAGAGAAATGAATCTGCTTCTGTTGCGCTGTTGACGTATGCTATTAACGTGAAGCTAATAAAAACTATTGAATCAGTGCTGATTCATCTCTTTGATGATCATGCAACAGCTTAAATCACTGGTAATTATTTCTGGGCGTCGAGCGTCGACCATCCGAAAATTATTTCTTGTCAGTGTCCGTTCCTCTTGTCAGTGTCCGTTCCTTGGACCGTATTTGTATTTCTGGGCCTTGCTTCTGCAAGCGGCCGAGCGCACTTCCGCGGCGCCGTATTTTCTTTGCCCTAGAGCATCTCCAAGGGTTATACATTTGGACTTGACATTTATTAATTTGAATAAAACTTCTAAAAAAACTCTCTCCAATGGTTATGCATTTAGCCTTTGCATTTTCATTAACTTGGCATTTGGAGGGGGAGACTTAGGCATATATGACAAGCCCCTCGCGCTTGGCATTTGTTGCATGCGCTGTCTCTGATGTCCCCGCGCGCGACTTTCGCACCACATCCCTCTACCCACGCTGCCTATTTTGGGTAACTGCTAAGTCAAAATTGCAAAACGGTTGGAGATGTCCTCTTTTATTCCTTTGCATTTTGGTTTGAGAGTTGGCAAATGACTACAAATGTCAAAGCAAAAATGCAAAACCCTTGGAGATGCTCTTAAGCAAATGGATGAGAAGCATCTGGGAATTTTTCACTGCCATAAACAAGTGGACAAGAAACCATCTACCAGCCCGTGGATCCACATTTAGATAGACACCGTTGATTGATTTTATTTTTTAAAAAACAAAAGTCCCACCGGTGGCTGCTCAGTGCGCCATGTACAGAGATGTCATAGCCTGATATAGAGCCATTTATTTAGGCAATTTTTTCTGGGTTAAGTCCACTTTAGGACCTACTATCATAAAAGTCTGGATTTCAACCTTCAATTTCAAAACCAGATAACATAGGCCCTCCATCTCTTCAAAAAGTCCACTTTTCAACCTTGGATGGTTTTCTAGGCGGTTTGCATGGCACTGTTTTGTTGTGATGACTTTAGCGATAAACTCAGCACTCATTTTTAATTTGTAAAATTAATATCTTTTTATTGGGAGCTCTAAATGTTGGGAATATGCGCTAGAGGTAATCATAGAGATGATGATATTGCGATTGTATCCATAATATATTATATGTTTTTGAATATCCATTATAAGACAACTTGTATCGATTGACAGTTATGTGAATTGTTTGTGAAACTTTTTACTTGTATGGATATTCTAATATTGTCCCTGATCGGAGTTCATGTAACAGCGCACATGAATATTAGATCAGCACATTATTAGTTGATGACTATGTTTCACAAGTTATAGACATTGAGATGTCAAACTAATAATGTGGGCACATGTACGACATGTAGGCTGGACTGACCGGACGTGAGATGTTGTTATTATCTCTTTACACATCATGTACGTTATGCCAGGTTTTCCTAGACGCTAAATGGTACACGGGCGGTGGTCCTCCGTTTAGCGTTTAGACTGTGTAGATGCCGTTTAGACGGCGTCTAAACAGATTAAACGGTTTTGTTACTGTAGTAAGGTTTCAACAGTTTTGTATATATATACTATAGATGTCAAGTCAATTTTACATGTAAGAGACCTTGCATAATTCCATGAGTCACAGAACATGTACAGAACATGAGAAGGGAAAAGAGCATGAGTCACAGAACTGCACATACCTTGCATAATTTGAGTTTCTGAACATGCAATAATATGAAAGTTCACAAATCAGTTCAGAATTAGCAGAAGTGGCAAACATTAGGCAAATCACAAATGGTTAACAAACAACCAACACACAACATAGTTCTCACAAGGCACAAGTAGGACAACACACAAATAGTTCACACACATAATAAAAAAAGCAAGGCTCTGATCATATCATATGACTTGGAGCAGCTCAATCGTCACTAGTCCCAGCCCCCTCCTCTGCCTCATAGCCTGCTGTGACCACATCTTCTTGGTCAGATTCAAACTCAATTTCTTCCTCGTCAATAGGATCATTCTCAGGTTCAGAGTGTATGTCTTCTTCAATCTCTCTTGGTTGATTCAGTCTTGCACTTCTCTGAAGTCTAGTGACTTCCTTAGCACCATAAGTTTCTGCAATTAGCTGCCATGTCAGCCCCATAACAGGATCAACATCATTGATTTCATCCTCTTCTCCACCTTCCACAATCCATCCTTGAGCATATGTTGCTTCAGTAGCTAGAAGGGGATCCACCTTTTGGTTCTTCTTAGCCTTATCTTTCTTCTGTCCATGGAGAGCATTGAATTGAACGAACACAAGTTGCTCAAGCCTCTCACAAGTGAGCCTGTTCAAGCTTTTAGTATGAATCTACAAAAATCAGATTGTGAAAAGAGTGTATACAACACATAATTTGAGAATTTGAAGGGTAAGCATCCTAAAGAAGAGCTTCAAATTCTCAAATTATGTGTTGTATACACTCTTTTCACAATCTGATTTTTGTAGATTCATACTAAAAGCTTGAACAGGCTCACTTGTGGCAACTCCAATTTCTTTCACAACCTGATGCACTTGAAGTCAAGGATAGAATTCTGATAGCCATCTTTTGTAGTACTGGTACTTGTGTTCCATAATTTCCCCACCATTTGGCTGAAAAAATAGACACAAAAAACTTACTAAAACTTGTGCAGCCAGTCAGCAGCAGCCAGCAGCTAACAAAAAAATTTCTAAAAGTTGCATACCAGGATTCATGTCAAAGTCCTTACAGCCAGCAGTAGCCACTTGTTTTCCAAAATGACCAACACGGTCTTTGAACCTGTGCACCTCCTCATTCAGTACTTGGGCTTGCTTATCATAATCACCATGGTAGAATGTTTCTACAGCTGTTAAGAAGCCATCCATGACTACCTCAGATTCAAAGATGGAGTCATCATTGTAGCTATAATAAGGGTTCAAGAAATAAGCAGCCTTGTGAAGAGGATAGTCCAGCCTATTTTTCATCTTCACATTAATGATTTCCATGATAGAACTATACAACCCTACTACCCCAGGAATGTTTCCAATAGCCACCTTGTTGTCGGCCTTGTCCTTAAGGATTTGTCCATAAAGAAATGCCATTGATGGCTTCACATCCCCATTAACCATCCGAAGTACTTTCACCAATGGCTCAAATACCCTCAAGCAAAGTGCAACAGAACTCCAAAAATTTGGCCTCACCAAGGTGGTTGTGGCTTGCACTCCTTTTGCAGTCTTGACATGGTTTATCTTCTCCCACTCTTCACTTTGAGACATCTTCCTTAGCTGCTCCTTCTTCTCATACAAACTCTGCAAGGTGAGAAAGTTGGATGCAAATCTAGTCACGCCTGGCCGAACAATCTCTCTTTTCTTTGTAAACTTCCTCATCAATGTCAATGTCCTATGGTGTGCATAATGAAGATTGTCAATGACTTTGCTTGATCAATTGTGGCCTTGAACTTCTTCATCTTTCCCATTCCTTCAAGCATCAAATTGATTGTGTGAGTTGCACATGAAGTCCAAAATATTTTAGGCCTCTCTATAGCCAATAAATCCTCTGTCAACTCCAACTTTGTCAATGCAGCTGTTCACATACTGAAAAATGAGTTCTCCAGTGTGGAACTCGGTTGAAACTTCTTTTGACTCAAGAAAGCTTGTACCAATGCTACAATTGACACACATATTCATAATGCTTCTTCGTTTTTGATCTGTCCAGGCATCTGTCATAATGGAGCAGCCATTCTTTTGCCATTCTTTCTCATGTGCCTTCAACATCTCCTTTGTATCTTGAACTTCCTCTTGCTTGACTTCTCTCTCAACTCATGCCGATAAGGCCTCTTTGCACCCGGCCCAAAGCGACCAGTAGCTTCAATCATTTGATCAAACTCTATATTATTGATTGCATTGAAAAACACTCCTAAAAATTAATGCAATTCATGGTTATAAACTTGGAAGTTAGGCAACAAAAATCAAATACTTGCTGCAAATGGTGAAACAAACTTACTGCGAACGTACAACCATCTTGCCACATATCTCTTGAACCTGTGAAGTCTATCTTTCATGACATGCTCACTGATTTTTTGCTGATGGAGCTTCTTCCCCTTGGCCAACGAATTAGAGTCCATAGGCTTTGTGAAGTTGTCCATAGGACCCATCACACGCGATCCTGAGCCTCCAATCTCATCAAGCCCAGTATTTTCTTCCGGTTCCACATCTGACTCAACATCAATCGTAACAGCATCTCTAACCTCTTGTTCTTTCTCCCTTCTAGCCCTTTAACTCCCCCAGACTCTTCAATAGCTTTCTTGCACTTTGCTTTGTCCTCTTCGGTTGCATTGGGGCATGCACGAACTTCTCCTTTCTTGCTGGCAATATGCAATTTGAGCCTATAGATTCCTGCCTTCACAACCTTTGGGCACAACTTGCACTTGATTACATTCAGATCATTTGGATCAAACAAAACTCCATTTCTCTTAAGGGTAGGGGCATGAGCTAGCTCTGGCTAGTCCACGGATGGACGAGTCGATCTCGATCCGGCAGATGACATCCTGCAAATGGCATGTCATCGACCTTTGAATCAGAGCATAACAGAGCTAGATTGAAGTACTTGGTTGGGCTAAAGCTTGAATCTAAACTTAATCGAGCTAATTCGAAGTGCAGGGCAGGCGTACAACAAGTAAAGGTGCCAGGAACAGCAAGTAAATGGAAGAACGGACAGAGCAGTACCTAGGATTGGGAGGCGGTTCGGTCGGAGCTGCTGCTGCTCGAATTCTCGGAGGCGGCGTCATGGCTGGACCAGGGACGCGCGTAGGACGGAGCCACGATGCGCGCGTAGGATGGAGTAGGGACGCGTGCGCAGGACGAAGCCGCGATGCACACGCAGCTGGAGGTGGGCCTCGTCGCCGGGAGCCACGACGTGCGCGAGAGCTGGCGGCGGCGCACGCTGCTGGAGGTGGGCCTCGTCGCCGGGAGCCGTGACGCGCGCGAGAGCAGGACGGAGCGCCCGAGAGCTGGTGGTGATGTGCGTCAAGCTGAGCGAAACGGGAGAAATCTCCTCTCAACCCTAGCCTCCGGTACTTATACCCGCCCTAAATTTCTCTCAATTGGCCGCCAACTCCATTCCCTTCCTGCCTACTGCTCCCGCCCCGTCGATTTGGGCCACGCTGCTCCCGCCCCGTCGATTTTGGGCCGCGGCCATCACCTAAACGCGACGTTTATTCCCGTTTCAGCGTCCACATCCGTTTCCCTGCCGTCCCATTTAGACCGTCTTCAACGTTTATTCCCGTTTTTGACCGTCTAAACGGGAAACCCGTTTAACTACCCGCCCAGGCCCTGAACTCCACGACACCTTGTCGTTTACCATCTAAACGCGTTTAGATGGCCATTTAAAACCATTTAGGAAAACGTGGACGTTATGTCCTTAGACCTGAGATTGTCGTATGTACTCAAGATGTGAAACGACTTACTTAGGGATTGTCAAACGCTACTTCGTTACTGGGTAGTCATAAAGATAGTCTTCGGGTATGTCGAGAAACATGTTGTGAGACATACACAATCAAGATGGAATTTGCTCCTCTCTATGTGAGAGAGATATCACTGGATCACTCAAGTGATTGGATCAACAAACGCCTATATAAGAAGGGGCAGGGGCGAGGCTAGGTTCAACCCACACCTTTTGGCAGCCGTCGACACCCTCTCCACGCTCACGCCTTCGCTCCTCGCGGACCTAGCAGTCCGGAGGCGCATCGCTTCTTCCCTGCACGTGTGTGATACCTCGGAGGTGCTGCATCTAGAGCATGAGGACGAGCCGCACGAGGACGATCCGCAAGTGGAGGACGAACATGATGGACGGACGACCACGCAACTGCACGGCGCTGCTGCGACGTGTTCGACTGCATCGAGTCGCTTCCGCTGCACCTGCGCGTCTAGTGGTAATCCCGTAACCTGTAACTGTAGTAGATCCTGGATTATGAGGTAGAAAAGTTTTGTTTTTCGGCTAGCGTAGCATCCTCATAACCCTACGGTGGTATCAGCTCGGTACTGCCTCGTTATAGGTTCTGGAATTTGCATATGGTGATATGCGCGTGTTGATGGTCCTTATCAACACTTTTTAACCGCCAACTTAAGACGAAAAAGGGAGAATTACTTGTTCTTACATGCATATACTTATGTTATTAATAGAATTCCACTTGTACCTGGAGTTTACCAATGTTTGCAGGGAATATACCAAGTACGGAGAATTTTATAAAGAAAATGCGCTTTCCGGCAAAGCGTAAAGAGGCACAAGAAGGAGAAAGGCCCCACACATAGAAGAAATGGGCCAAATCACCACACCACCTCGACACACCTGATAGGAGAGGCCCACCAGCCAAGGTCGGTTGGGGGGCAACACCAACCTGGCGCGGCCACGCCAGGGGCGCACGCGCCCCCTCCCTGCCAGGTGGGGCCTGCTTCCTGGAGGCGGTTCCATAAATGCAGAGGAGGGCGGTGCGCTGGTGTTCCTTCCATATCTAGCTCGAAACCGACCTACTCAACATATAAAAGGGGAGAAGAATTCATTTCCAACACACACATTCATTTGAGCCATTCTCCTCTACTCTTGTTCTTTGGCCTAGACAATTAGCTTAGGAGCTAGGTTGAGCTATCAAGGAGGGCTTGTCTCCTAGGAAGAAGATTCAACTCTTGGTAATATACTATGGAGAGTTCTTCCTACTTCAAGTTCTTATTCTTATTATGTAGCTTTGTTCATGAACTAGAGTATAGTTGCGTTCTTGCTAAACCTGATTCATATGAACTAGACCAAAGTTCTTATGATCATTGCTTAGCATGTTCTTCGTTGTTCTTAATTGTTCATATGCTTTATAGGATTAGAGGTCCTGATGAGAATGGAATTACGGTTTATTGTTCCTTCGTGTTTGCCTATGTTCTAGCTCGTCCATCCGTAGGGTGGGAGTCCGTGGGAAATATAGGTAGTTCTCTAGTGTGCGGACATGGTGTCCGGATACGAGAGAGCCTTCGGATATGACGGCATGCCACGGTTGAGGGGTAGGCGGTAGGTGGTGACAGCCCTGTCCGTCCCTCGTAATCCCCCACGTCCGCATGTCATGTAGGAGTTCGTAAATGCCTCTATCGGCTGGCAGACCAGCTGCGGGGGTCTCCCTATTACTTTAGGCTCTGACCCATCTCTAACCCTGTAGACTATATGATTTAGCTGTTCATGACATTGCTATGTATGACCTACCTACTCCACTTAGATTCATTCTTTATTCATTCATTCGTTCATTCTTTCTTTTATAGTTTATCCTTGAGTTTGGCCAAATGTGTGTCCACTATCTTGCAATACCATTATCCTTACCCCTGTATAGCACTAGAGTCACATTTTGATGATGTGAAGTCAACTATCCAGATCCATGTTTAGACACCTTTACATCATGCCTTCCTACGGGAAATATAAACAACGATACCCTGAGAATACTCCCCGGGTGTACAATGATAGATCCGTGCGCTTGCAGATGTTATCTAAAGAACATGACTATCACCTGGCATTTCTTGGTGTGGCCACTAGGATGTAACAATTCTAGTGATTGCGCTAAGAAATGCCAACAAGCATTTCTGGCGCCGTTGCCGGGGAAGGCATTGGTTGAAAAGAATCTAGCATAAACATGGATATGAATTGACTTCATTAGAAATAGACATAGTCTATGCAGGCTAACTTTCATGTTTTCATCTGTTGTGGATGAAAACAGGATAGTGTAGGACTGGTTCATTCTTGCCAGAAACTTTTAACATGAATCCAGAGGCAGCTCCGCTGACAGCTGAACTAGTACTTTCTCCACCATCAAGCATGGCCCAGAAGTCAATCCGCGAGTTCTCAGCTCCCGCTGTTGCCCATGTGCCCACGGGGCCCATTGTCAATGCAGCGGAAAAGAACTTTGAGCTCAGGACAGGGCTCATCACGATGGTGCAATCTAGTCCATTCTCTGGACTACCCAATGAGGATGCAAATGCTCATTTGCAACGCTTCATGGAGCTCTGTGACACGGTCATCATCAAGGACATAGCTGCTGACATCATCAGGCTCCGTCTATTTCCCTTCTCCCTCTCAGGGAAGGCGAAACAGTGGTTCTACAAGGACAGAGAAGCGGTGAGCATGTGGAACAAATGTTCCACGGCATTCCTCGCCAAATTCTTCCCCATGGGTAAAACAAATGCCCTAAGAGGAAGAATTACCAACTTACAGCAAACGCAGCACGAACCCATCCCTGAAGCATGGGAAAGGCTCCAAGATTACATTCAAGATTGCCCTCATCACGGGATGGAAGAGTGGCTGGTGCTCCATGAAGGGTTATGAGGGTGCTACGCTAGCCGGAAAACAAAAGTTTTCTACCTCATATCCCAGGATCTATTGCTAGTTATAGGTTACGGGATTGCCACTAGACGCGCAGATGCAGTGGAAGACGACTCGATGTAGTCGAACACGTCGCAGCAGTGCCGTCCAGTTGCGTGATCGTCCAGCAACTCCTCCCACCACTTGCAGTTCGTCCTCGTGCTCCAGATGCAGCACCTCCGAGGTATCACACACGTACGAGGGAGAAGCGATGCGCCTCCGGACTGCTAGGTCTGCGAGGAGCAAAGGCGAGAGCGTGGAGGGCGACGGCGGCTGCCAAAAAGGCGTGGATTGGGTTCGGCCGCGCCCCTCCCCTCTACTTATATAGGCATCTCTCATGTGCTCCCGAGTTGGAGGCCCATTAGAAACCCTAAGCCTTGTCTAATTCGGGTCCAACCCGAATTAGGCTTCCAGCCTCTTAAGTGTGCGACCCTATGGGTTCACGCCCACATAGACATGGGCCGAATACTACTATTCGCCCAATAGCTGACAGCGGCCTCTAGCAAGGCGTGACAACTCCTATATGAATGCAAATGATTATATCAGATGAACCACCACGACCACATACAAGTTATTCCCTTGCCACATGATATTTGGTTCAACTCGTGAGTTAACACTTAACCCAAGCACGGCCATGCATTTGTTGATCCAATCACTTGAGTGATCCAGTGATATCACTCTCATTAGAGAGGGGCAAGTCCCATCTTGATTGTCTATGTCTCATAGCATGTTTCTCGACAAACCCGAAGACGTCCTTTATAACTACCCAGTAATGGAGTAGCGTTGGTCAGTCCCTAAGCAAGTCGATACACATCTTGAGCACATACAACAATCTTAGGTCGAAGAACATAACGTATATGATGTGTATAGAGACAATCTCATGTCGAGTCAGTCCAGCCTACATGTCATACATGTGCCCACATTATTAGTTTGACATCTCCATGTCCATGACTTGTGAAACATAGTCATCAACTAATAATGTGCTAGTCTAATATTCATGTGTGTCCTCACATGAACTCCGACCAGGGACAAATATAGAACAACCATACAAGTAAAAGAGTTCCACAAACAATTCATATAATTGCCAATCAATACAAGTTGTCTTTAATGGATATTCAATGGACACATTACATATCATGGATACAAGCGGAATATCATCATCTCTATGATTACCTCTAGGGCATATTCCCAACAGTCTCCCACTTGCAGTAGAGTTAATCTCTAAGATGTCTAATCCCCTTATACCTCATGTGCTTCTCATGCTTAGGCTGTGGAAGGGCCTTTGTCAACGGATCTGCTACATTCAAATCCGTGTGTATCTTGCACATCTTAATTTCACCTTCGCTCATGAACTGTCGAATGAGGTGAAATTTCCGCTGTACATGTTTGTTCTTCTGGTGATTCCTTGGCTCCTTAGCCTGCGCTATCGCCCCATTGTTGTCACAATGTAGATTCAATGGGCTAGCCGCATTAGGAAACAGACCAAGATCAATGAGGAAACGCCTCATCCAAACACCTTCCTTTGCAGCTTCGAAAGCTGCAATGTACTCGGCTTCTGTTGTAGAATCGGACAGTCTCCTTCTTGGAACTTTTCTAGCTTACTGCACCACCATTTACTGTAAATACAAAACCTGATTGAGATTGTGAATCATCTACATCAGTTTGAAAGCTAGCATTGGTGTAACTATTTACAACGAGCTCCTCCTCACCTCCATAGATCAGGAACTCATCCTTAGTCCTTCTCAAGTACTTAAGGATGTTTTTAACTGACGTCAGTGACTCTCACCGGGATTGCCTTGGTACTGCTCGCAACACTTAGAGCATATGAGACATCCGGGCGAGTACATATCATGGCATACATGATGGAACCAACTGCCGAAGCATATGGAACCTTACTCATGCGTTTGCGCTCTTCATCTGATGAAGGACATTGCTTGTCGCTAAAGCGCATACCATGTAACATAGGCAAGAACCCTTTCTTGGATTGCTCCATGTTGAACTATTTCAACACCTTGTCTATGTATGTATCTTGGCATAATCCTATTAGCCTTTTCGACCTATCTCTATAGATCTTAATGCCCAAGATGTATCGCATCTCCTAAATCCTTCATAGAAAAACTATTATTCGGTGAAGTCTTTTCTGATTGCAACATAGGAATGTCATTCCCAATCAATAGTATGTCATCCACATACAAGATTAGAAACACAACAGTGCTCCCACTAGCCTTTTGGTAAACACAAGGCTCTTCTTCATTCTGACGGAAGCCAAACCCTTTGACAACCTCATCAAAACGAATGTTCCAACTCCGAGATGCTTGCTTTAACCCATAAATAGATTTCTTAAGCTTGCATATTTTTCCAGCATTATTTGGATCAACAAAACCTTCGGGCTGTATCATATACACGTCTTCCTCTAAATTTCCATTTAGAAAGGCTGTTTTAACATCCATTTGCCAAATCTCATAATCGAAATAGGCAGCTATTGCTAGAATGATCCGGATAGATTTAAGCATCGCTACTGGAGAGAATGTCTCGTCGTAGTCAATTCCTTGAACTTGCCGAAAACCCTTTGCGACAAGTTGAGCTTTATAGACGTGAACATTTCCATCCATATCTTTCTTCTTTTTATAGATCCATTTGCACTCGATGGGTCTAACACCATTAGGCGGGTCAACCAAGTTCCAAACTTGATTATTTCCCATGGAATCTATCTCGGATCTCATGGCACTCTGCCATTGCTCGGAATTTGAGTCCATCATAGCTTCTGCGTATGTTGCAGGTTCATCATCGTCCAACAATAACAGATCCCCACGCAATTCGCGAAGTCTTGCTGATCTTCGTGGTTGTGGAGGTGTTTCAATGGCCACGGGAATCTCAACTTGTTCTGCTACATTAGCATCACTCGTAGAGTCCTTCTCGACTGGCTCATCTTGAACTTCTTCAAGATACACCTTTTGTCCACTCTTCTCCCTTTTGAGAAATTCTTTCTCTAAGAAAACACCGTTTCGAGCAACAAACACTTTGACCTCTGAGCGGTTGTAGAAGTAATATCCCAAAGTTTCCTTCGAATATCCCACGAAAATACATTTGTCTGATTTGGGTGTTAGCTTATCTGATATAAGCCATTTGACATAAACTTCACAACCCCAAATTTTTAGAAAAGACAAACTAGGACTCTTCCCAGTCCATATCTCATATGGTGTCTTAACTACGGACTTAGTTGGTACTCTATTTAATGTGAAAGCGGCTGTTTCTAGAGCGTATCCCCAAAATGATAAAGGTAGGTCCGACTGGCTCATCATAGACCGAACCATGTCCAACAAAGTCCGATTACGCCGCTCAGACACGCCATTTCTCTGTGGCGTTCTAGGTGGCGTAAGCTGTGGAACAATTCCACAACTCTTAAGATGATTGCTAAACTCGTGACTCAAATATTTGCCTCCATGATCAGATCGCAAGGCCTTAATTTTCTTGCCACGTTGATTCTCTACTTCATTCTGAAATTCTTTGAACTTTTCAAATGTTTCAGACTTATGCTTCATTAGGTAGACATAGCCATATCTACTAAAATCATCAGTAAAAGTTATGAAGTATTGAAATCCACCTCTAGCTGTCGTGCTCATTGGTCCACATACATCAATATGTACTAGTTCCAACAAGTCAGACGCTCTCTCAGGAAAACCTGAGAAAGGCGCCTTGGTCATCTTACCTAATAGGCAAGCCTCACATGTCTTGTAAGATTCATAATCAAACGAAGTTAGAAGCCCATCATCATGGAGCCTCTTCATGCGTTTTTCACTTATATGACCCAAACGACAATGCCACATATATGTCGGACTTAACTCATTAAGCCGAGGCCTTTTAGCATTAACATTACAGACAGGTGCATCATCAAGATTTAAAATAAATAATCCATTCACAAGGATGCAAAAGCCACAAACATATCATTCTTTGAGATAACACAACCATTGTCTTTACTCGCAAATGAATAACCATCCTTCATCAAACATGAAGGTGACACAATGTTTCGACTTAAGCTAGGAACAAAATAACAATTATTCAATTCCATAATAAATCTTGATGGTAGGTGAAGTTGCATCGTCCCGACGTTCAACGCAGCAACTCTTGCATTGTTGCCCACGTGGAAATCAACCTCTCCTTTCTCCACGCTTCTACTTCTTATCATTCCCTGCATCGAATTGCAAATATGAGCAACCGATCCGGTATCAAATACCCAAGAATTGATATAAGAGTTAGTGAGGAAAATGTCTATAACATAAACAACAAGCGTATGAGCGGGAGTACCTTTACTCCCGCCGTCCTTCACTACGGACGCCAAGTACTGCTTGCAGTTTCTTTTCCAGTGACCTTTCCCACCACAATGAAAACATTTAGCATCAGCCGGTAGTCTAGCATTGGGGGCGGGCAGAGCAGGCTTAGAGATCTCATCTTTAGCCTTTCCTTTTTTCTTCCCCCAGGCCTTCTTTCTCTTAAAGTTAGGCTTGTTCTGGATTGCCAACACTTGGCCACTAGCATGCTTCTTAATGTCAGCCTCTACTGTTTTCAGCATGCCACACAACTCATTCAAGCCCCTCTCCGTCCCATGCATATGGTAGTTCGAGATGAAGTTTCCATAGCTGGGCGGAAGAGACGAGAGAATGAAATCAGTAGCCAAATCTAGGCCAATTGGAAAGCCTAGCTTCTCCAACCTCTGAGTGTAACCAACCATCTTGATTACGTGTGGCCCAACAGCTGCACCCTCTGCTAGCTTGGTTTCAGCAAGCGCCTTAGAGACATTGAACCTTTCAGTCCTAGCTTGAGTTTGGAACATATCCTCAAGCGCCACGATCATATCGTTCGCTGAGTGATTATTATCGAACTGCATCTGCAGATCCGATTCCATACATGCAAGCATAAGGCAGCTTATCTCAAGATCAGCATCACATGCTTTCTTGTAAGCTTTTTTCTCAGCAGCAGATGCATTATCAGTAGGCTCATCTGGTAAAGGGGTGTCTAGATATTCCTCCTTTTTCTCAGCCCTGAGAACAATTCTCAGATTGCGGATCCAATCCGCATAGTTTGTTCCATTCAACTTATCTTTCTCAAGAATCGAACGCAAAGTAAATGGTTGCTTAGAAGACGCCATTTAATCTACAACAAAAGTAATGCAAAATGCTAAGACAAAGTATCCATGACAGAGTAAATAATATCAAATATAATCTACTCCTACTAAAATCAATATCCCTCGATTGAAACTTAGTGATTCAAGACCCACAACTAGCAAGTCGACCAGTGAGCTTTAGCATCACCGGTAGAAGACATGATAGATCGGTAAGCAACTCTTTGCTAATCATATCACATATGACTCTTGTTGTTGGATAGCATCTCTATGCTTGGGTTACCAACTTCTTATGCTCCAAGGTCCCTAACCGTTAGGATGACCTCGTTCAAGCAACCAAACCTTCTGCAGTAAGTATCCGATATGAACCTGCCTAGTCAAGGAAAATCGGTGGCACCCTAATTTCATAGACCCACCACCGATTGTACAAGACAGCGACAGTGCAAGGTTTGGGGGAGCATGAACTCAAACATTACTGAGGGATCGTTCTACTTCACTACCGCACGAATGTAGACAAAAACATTATAGCATGTGAAAGTAGAACATAGTAAGAACGGCATAAACACATATATGACTTGGTATAGCCCATTGTTCTTTTTGAGATCTCCATCTCCTCAATCTATTCATCATGGCAATCTCCATCTCCATGATCCATGTATGCCATCCTTCAATGATGAATCCGCCATGACTAACTACCACTAACGCCAAAGCTAGTGAAATAATATTACATAGTCGCGGATAGGATCATCACAGATTGGCACGCAGGCCATTACAATAATTTTGACAATCTCTATGTGGCTCCAGCCCATATTGTCATTCTCATGATGTGCAAGCCATGATTTAATTACATACATGCATCACATACACATAAGGGCTATACCAGTCATCAAATCCTGCAAAACAGAGTTAACCGATTCCGACTACTAAAAGTAAATCACGAAAAACTCTATCTTGCGGACCTTATTTGACAATTCTAATCTCATTGAATCCAACGGAGTGGGACTTCAATTAGGTCCATCTCGAAATTGTCTACAACTTTCGTTTAGAGATCGTCTCCATCCGAGCTACGGTTGAAAAGTTACGGCCGTTTTACGAACAGAACTTTTCTCGGCAACTTGGCGCCTGACGGCCGATCCAATCTGCCGTCGCCGCGCATCTCTTGCGCTAGGCACTTGACCTAGGGTTCAATTCGATCAATCTGATTGATCTCTAACTCGCCGTGATTGGATTTACATGTATCACTTAACTCGGAAGGCGGAATTCCGACCGGTACGAGTAGATCGTTACAAGACCAACGCGGCATGACCATGAACCAAGATCGGAAACTCATCTAAAACCGCGCATATCACATATGCAAGATCCAGAATGTTGGCATTTCTTAACGCAATCACTAGAATTGTTACATCCCAGTGGTCACGCCAAGAAACGCCAGGGTTGATAGTCGTGTTCTAAAGATATTATCCGCAAGCGCACGGAACTATCATTGTAGCATTTCACCCGGGGAGTATTCTCAGGGTATCGTTATTTATATTTCCCATAGGAAGGCATGGTGTAGAGTTGTCTAAACATGGATATGGATACTTGACTTCATGTCATCGAAATGTGACTCTAGTACTATACAGGGGTAAGTATAATGGTTTTGCAAGATAGTTACTCAAGGATAAAGTATACAAGAAAGAATAAACGAATGAATGAATAAAGAATAAACCTAAGCGGAGCAGGTAGGTCAATCATCGCAATGTCATGAACAGCTAAGTCATATAGTGTACAGGGTTAGAGATAAGTCAGAGCCTAAAGTAACAGGGAGACCCCCGTAGCTGGTCTGTCAGCCGATAGAGGCATTTACGAACTCCTACACGACATACGGACGTGGGGGATTACAAGGGACGGACAGGGCTGTCACCACCTGCCGCCTACCCCTCAACCGTGGCATGCCGTCATATCCGAAGGCTCTCTCGTATCCGGACACCATGTCCGCATATCCGAGAACTACCTATATTCCCCGCGGACTCCCACCCTATGGATGGACGAGCTAGAACATAGGCAAACCCGAAGGAACGACGAACCGTTACTCCATTCTCATCAAGACCTCTAATCCTATAAATCATATGAACAACGAAGAACAATGAAGAATATGCTAAGAAATGATCATAAGAACTTTGGTCTAGCTCATATGAATCAGGTTTAGCAAGAACGCAACTATGCTCTAGTTCATGAACAAAGCTACATAATAAGAATAAGAACTTGAAGTAGGAAGAACACTCCATAGTATATTACCAAGTGATGAATCCTCTTCCTAGGAGACAAGCCCTCCTTGATAGCTCAACCTAGCTCCTAAGCTACTAGACTAGGCTAGAGAACAAGAGTAGAGGAGAATGGCTCAAATGAATGTGTGTCTTGGAATGACTTGATTTTCCCCTTTTATATGTTGAGCAGGTCGGTTTGGAGCTATACATGGCAGGAACACCAGTGCACCGCCCTCCTTTGCATTGATGGAACCGCCTCCAGGAGGATGGCCCCACCTGGCAGGCTGGGGGGCGCGAGCGCACCCCTGGCGCGAGCGCGCCAGGTTGGTGCCTCCCCCCAACCGCCTTTGGCTGGTGGGCCTCTCCTGGTAGGTGGATCTCGGTGATGTGGTGTTTTGGCCCATTTCGGCTCTGGATGGGCCTGTCTCCTCCTTGTGCCTCTTTACGCTTTGCCGGAAAGCGTCTTTTCTCTGTAAAATCCCCTGTACTTGGTGTATTTCCTGTAAACGTTGCTAAACTCCAGGTACAAGTAGAATTCGGTTAATAGCACAAGTATATGCATATAAGAACATGTAATTCTCCCTTTTCTATCTTGAGTTGGCGGTTAAAATGTGTCAATAAGGACCGCCAACAAGATCCCCCAAGCTTACCCTTTGCTCGTCCCGAGCAAAGCTGGGCTTTTTCGGTTGTTGATCAGGAGCTGCTTCTATAATATAAATGAGACAAATGACTCAAGACACTCAGAACTGTAGATAAGGTGCTTACCAATCAGGAATAATTTAACACTTTGGCTACTATTTTGTAGAACTTTATATCAATTATACTTTAATAAGGTTATATTCTGTTGAAAGAATTTCTAGAGACAACTCTAGTAATTAGTAAATATACCTTTCATATAGTGAATTATCATATTCAAACATAATGATCATCGAACTTCATAAATTTTGACTGCACAAATTATAGACTTCAAATTTAAAAGCAACATAAGTATACACAAGTAGGAGTTATGGATAAAGCACAACTAAATGCCAAGGATGCAATTGGATGGGTCTTCGATGGGTTGGCTATCATGCCTATTCATTTGCTACAGCTAAATCAAAGGAGGAGACCGAACATAGTCGATGGCAGGCTATAAGCATATTCAGTCCCTGACCGTGCTATTATTAGACATTAGTTGCTAACTCTCTCTTTGTTGCTGGTTACTGGTTAGGATGCCTCTTGTTTGTTGTTGTCGCGGGTCGTGCTATGTGATACCGTGCTCTTTTTGTAAACACTAGTTCCTTCAGTAAGCCTAGGCTTCCTGGAGTTTGTAACTTGTTTCACATTCTTCTTAATATATATAAAAGATGCACTTTGGCACGGCCATGGAGAAAATACTCTAAGCTTCTATTTTCCAAACCTAACACGCTTGTGTCATAAATCGCAAAGCCTAGGAACAAATTCACCAGCAAAATAAAATGCACAAGTAGTAAAAGAAAATAACTACTGTAATCTCACATTGCAAACAACGATGCCCCCGGCGAGGAGAAGTAGGGTTCTTGCGAACCGAGACCAATGACCAATTAGACACTGCTGTGGGTTGTGCCCAGAGGAGGCAGCTCAATCGGAGGGAAGACGTGCGAGCAGGGAGGGGAGTAGCCGAGTAGGGGACAGCGGCGCGGGGTCAGGGGAGGGTACCGGCGCATCGGCATTGTGCTGCCATCATCAGCGAAGTGGATCGGAGCGTCAGCTGGCCAAGAGAGCCGCAATGGGGGCAGACCGGCCGGCAGACAAAGGCGTAGGAGGGATGGGCGGCGATGCAGCTGGGAGAGTGGTGCCGGCCGGCGACCGCCGCGACAGAGTGCGTGGCGCACAGTGCCGGGCTCTGAGGCTTCTGAGCTCTAGGGGCGGCGCCGTGCCAAGTTCGATTTTCTTTCCCCCTCACTCAAGGGTCGCGCACATGCTCCTGCCTCTTAGCTTGCCGTTCACGCGTCTTTCTTACTGTATACTCGCGTGACTTGTAAGCTACTGTATACTATTTCCAAATTAAAATAACTGTACATTCTGGTTTTGTTGGAGAAACAAAGGTGCTAAACTTTTTCTTATATACATCTGCTAAAGTCGTCCCAATATGTAATAATTGCATTTCAAGACTAAATAAAACTAAAAAAAATCTTAATAAGGGCCAGTTATTAGATCCCATAAACTAATAACTAGTCAACTAGTGTTTAGCTTATGAAGATTTAAACGGATAGACTAGTGAATGGACTAACATCCTGTTGGATAATTAGGTAATTTTCAGATTAATTTCCAGATTAAAAATAGAATATAAATCATGACAAGATGATCAACTAGATTTAGCATGGCACGATTACTAGCATGGCAGATCAGTATATCGCATATACTAGTAGGACAAATCATGATATCGCATAGCATGAACATGATAACTAGTGTAAACCCAACTTGTACACTACTTAGATTTATACCTACCGATTGTAGAAGTACTTGGTGGTGAAGATGCATACGATGATTGCAACGTGAGCTTGTCGCTGAGCGTCTCCCGTAGACGATCCCACAAGCCTGACGACGACGAGACGACGTGCTGCCGACGACGATGGCACGAGCTTGAAGCTAGGCATCTCCCGTAGACGATCCAGCAAGCTTGATGACGACGAGACGATGTTCTGCCGACGTAGAAGATTTGGGAGCAGTCGCGCTAAGAGCGCTTCCCAAAAACCTTATTCGCCTTCTCCCGATGCAGAATCGCAAAGACGAGGGTTCCGGAGACCTGCTCTCCCAGTCGCCGGTGCACGCTGACGATCGGGATGGAGAGACTACGATGGCAACGCAGTAGCGAGAAGAGGAAAACACTATTTTGCTACATTAGGATTTTCTAATTGAAACTCCCAATTGTAGTCTTTGTTGTTGTGTCTATTCTCAGAAGCATCGGTACGTATATATGCAGAGGAAGACCCCCTACATCTACATCAACTAGCAATATGGTACTAATTGATATTGTACCTCCCACCTTTACTCATGGGCTTAATCATTAAAGCCTATTAGGGAACACATGTATTGGGCCTTTGAGATTTATTAGAATTTCTACATATGGATTTTAGGGGAATATCCATATAAATTCTAACAATCCCCCACCAGATCTCAAATTCCCAATATAGACATTTTTCTTCTATCTCACTACTGTTTATATACTAGTATTTCAGCAGAGACTGTTAAGTTGAACATCTGCCTAGAGCTTCAAGTTAGACCAATTCACAACTTGAATAATGGACTACGCCTTGAATTGCAAGTTTTGTGCGAATGAGTTTTACTCAAAGTCAAACTAGTACCTGGCTGCCAGTAGCCTTCCCATGGGTGGAGCGTATACGTCATACTCCCTGGTCTCTTTATGAGATTATTAGAGACCACTCAAGTCTCATAGACTGCGACGTTTAATAGTCAAAACTCATATAGATATGTTCATTCAAGAATGCTCTGCAGGATAGCATCTTCGCCTGTTAAAGCCAATAGAACATATTAAGGCATTAGCCAACCTGCCATACAGTGCCTCATTGCATTGAGAGTATTGCATCTTCACTTAGAGAGGGTTATTATTATACTCTCCTCAGTTTACCAACAGCTTGTTCTTCCCTGATCCGTAGTCACGGGATCTCTGATCAAAAAGGTTGGGTTACTACTACTGTAAACTCGCATGGGTCTCATACCCATCTCCCTTGATGTGATTTCTATCACATTCCGTGATAGCCCTTTTGTAAAGGGATCTGCCAGGTTTTTGTCCGTTTAGACATAAGCCACACTTATTACTCCAAAGTTTCTCAGCTTCCTGACAGTTTTCAAACGTCTTTTAACGTGTCTTGTTGACTTTCGCATTATCCTTAGCACTATTCACTTTAGTGATCACTGTTTGATTATCACAGTTCATAAGGATAGCCGGTATTGGTTTTTCAACCACCGGCAAGTCAGACAAGAGCTCACGCAGCCACTCTGCCTCTGCAAATGCTGTATCTAAAGTAGTAAATTCTGCTTCCATGGTTGATTTAGTCAATATAGTCTGTTTACAAGACCTCCATGACACTGCACCACCTTCAAGAGTAAATACATACCCACTAGTGGCGTAGATTTGATCAACATCAGAAATCCAGTTCACATCACTATGTCCCTCTAGCACAGCTGGGTGCCCAGAATAGTGAATCCCAAAACTCATTGTACCCTTAAGATAACGCAAGACCCTTTCAAGTGCATGCCAATGATCATCACCCGGGTTGGACATGTACCTACTCAACTTGCTCACAAAGCAAAAGAGATGTCCGGGTGCAGTTGCGCTAGCTAGATACATGAGTGAACCAATTATCTCGAGAGTATCTCAATTGATCTCTAGTAATTCTCTTGTTCTTTCTCAATGTCACACTAGGATCATAAGGTGTTGGAGAAGGCTTGCTATCCATAAAGCCAAAACGGATCAAGAGCTTCTCAACATAGTGAGATTGCAACAAAGTAATCCCACTCTCTTCCTTAATCAGCTTGATGTTCAGAATTACATCAGCCTCTCCTAAATCTTTCATGTCAAAACTTTTAGACAAGAAAGTCTTGACTTCGATGATCACATCAATGTTTGTTCCAAAAATCAGAATATCATCAACATATAAGCACAAAATAATAGATTGGACCCCACCATGTCGATAATACACACACCTATCAGCCTCATTAACAGCAAAGCCCGCACTAGTTAAAGTGGTGTCAAACTTCTCATGCCATTGTTTGGGTGCTTGTTTCAAGCCATACAAAGATTTCAATAATTTACACACCTTCTGCTCTTCACCTTTTACTACAAATCCATCAGGCTGATCCATGTAAATCTCCTCATCCAACTCTCCATTAAGAAAAGCTATCTTCACATCCATTTGATGAATGATAAGACCATATGAGGCAGCCAAAGAAAGTAGTACTCGAATAGTGGTCATTCTAGCAACAGGTGAATAAGTATCAAAGAAATCTTCACCTTCCTTTTGTGTATAACCCTTAGCCACAAGCCGAGCCTTGTACTTATCAATAGTACCATCAGGTCTAAGCTTCTTCTTGAACACCCATTTGCAACCAATAGGTTTACACCCAAATGGTAAATCAGATAACTCCCATGTTCCATTAGAAAGAATCGAGTCGATCTCACTCCGAACAGCTTCTTTCCAATCATTTGCATCAGGAGATGCATATGCCTCTGTAATAGAGGTAGGAGTATCGTCCACAAGGTACACAATGAAATCATCACCAAAGGATTTTGCAATCCTTCGTCTCTTGTTCCTCACAAGAACTTCATTGTCATCCTCCTCAAGGATTTCAAGTGGTTGTTCAAATGACTCAACAGGATGCTCGATAGGTGTAGTAAAATCAGGAGCTAACTCAGTAGAAAATTTAGCATTGCTACACATATCTTATATAGGAAATATATTCTCAAAAAAATGTAGCATCACGAGATTCAAAGATTGTATCAACATACATATCAGAAACTTTAGATTTTACTACTAAAAATCTATAGGCAATGCTCCGATGAGCATATTCTAGAAAGACAATCCACGGTCTTTGGTCCAAGCTTACACTTCTTAGAAATTGGAACTTGACTTTCGCCAAACATCCCCACGTGCGCAAGTATGAGAGTGATGGTTTCCTTCCAACCCATTACTCATATGGAGTTGTCTCTCTATTTCTGTTTGGAATTCTATTCAGGACATGACTCGCAGTCAATAAAGCTTTCCCCCACCATGCCTTAGATAAACCAGCAGTGTCTAACATGGCATTCACCAAGTCAGTCAGTGTGCGGTTTTTCCTCTCAGCAGCCCCGTTTGATTCGGGCGAATAGGGAGGTGTCCTCTCATAAATAATGCCATGTTCCGCACAAAAATCATCAAACGATGTAGGAAAATATTCACCACCACGATCTGACCTTAGACATTTGATTTTCTTTTCTAGTTGATTTTCAACTTCAGCCTTATAGATTTTAAAGTAGTCTAACGCTTCATCTTTAGTTTTCAGCAAATAAACATAGCAAAATCTAGTTGCATCATCAATCAAAGTCATGAAATACCTCTTACCACCTTTTGTCAACACACCATTCATCTCACAAAGATCAGAATGTATGAGTTCTAGAGGTGCCAAGTGTCTCTCCTCCGCCTTGTGAGGCTTTCGAGGTTGCTTAGATTGCACACAACTATGGCACTTAGAACCTTTAGCAATAGTGAAATCTGGAATTAAGCTCAAGCTAGACAATCGTGACATCAAACCAAAGTTCACATGACATAAACAAGAATGCCAAACACTAGAACTATCATTAATTGTGCCACAAATGTGATTCACTGACTTGTTACAAAAATCTGCTAAAGATAAACGAAACAAACCTCCACAATCATAGCCTTTACTAATAAATTGTCCATGCTTAGATATTACAACTTTATTGGATTCTAGTACCACCTTAAACCCATCTCTCAAAAGAAGGGAGGCACTAACAAGGTTCTTGCGAATAGTAGGAACATGCTGCATGTTCTTTAGTTGCACAATTTTTCCTGAAGTAAACTTCAGATTTACCGTGCCAACACCATGAATAGAAGCATGTGACCCATTTCTCATCAAAACAGAGGAACCTTGAAGCCCATGATAAGAACAAAACAAAGATATGTTAGCACACACGTGAATATTAGCACCTGTATCAACCCACCAACTTGGGGACTGAAACACTGAAAGCACGGTAGGAACATTATCGTACTCTTCATCAGCGCTGCTAATAGTCACGAGGTTGACATTCTTTTTTTTTCCCACTAGAAAAGTGACCAAGCTCTCCACAAGTGAAGCAAGGCAACTCTACTTTAGTTTGCTTCTTCTCACACGTAGTTACTATCTTGGCATTGGAATGTTTATTATTCAGGATTGTTCTTCCTCTAAGAAGAGTGTGGTCTTCTTGGAATCTTCTCTGATTTTCTCTAGAGATATTTCCCTCACATGAGCCAACACTAATCCAGAACACTTTAGCCTCTAGCCGAGCATGGCCTTAACTCGCCACCTCTTAAATTGTGCACTAGAACACTTTTCTAGTTTCAGCACGTCAATGGAAACAACCATACTTAAATCAGGAAAAAACCTATAATAAGGTTTTTGGATTGTTGGATAATTAGGCAATTTTCAGATTAATTTCCAAATTAAAAATAGAATATAAATCATGACAAGATGATCAACTAGATTTAGCATGGCACGATTACTAGCATGGCAGATCAGTATATCACATATACTGGTAGGACAAATCATGATATCGCACATGAACATGATAACTAGTGTAAACCCAACTTGTACACTAGTTAGATTTATACCTGCCGATTGTAGAAGTACTTGGTGGTGAAGATGCATACGACGATTGCAACGTGAGCTTGTCGCTGAGCGTCTCCCGTAGACGATCCCACAAGCCTGACGACGACGAGACGACGTACTGCCGACGACGATGGCACGAGCTTGAAGCTAGGCGTCTCCCGTAGACGATCCAGCAAGCTTGACGACGACGACGATGTTCTGCCGACGTAGAAGATTTGGGAGCAGTCGCGCTAAGAGCGCTTCCCAAAAACCTTATTCGCCTTCTCCCGGTGCAGGATCGCAAAGACGAGGGTTCCGGAGACCTGCTCTCCTAGTCGCCGGTGCACGCTGACGATCGGGATAGAGAGACTACGATGGCAACGCAGTAGCGAGAAGAGGAAAACACTATTTTGCTACATTAGGATTTTCTAATTGAAACTCCCAATTGTAGCCTTTGTTGTTGTGTCTATTCCTAGAAGCATCGGTACGTATATATGCAGAGGAAGACCCCCTACATCTACATCAACTAGCAATATGGTACTAATTGATATTGTATCTCTCACCTTTACTCATGGGTTTAATCATTAAAGCCCATTAGGAAACACATGTATTGGGCCTTTGAGATTTATTAGAATTTCTACATATGGATTTTAGGGGAATATCCATATAAATTGTAACACATCCAAGACTCGACTAGTGGTTAGTTCACTAATTTATAAAACCCAACTAGCAGAACTAGTGATTTTACTAGTTGGCTCATCACTAACCATGAATCAACTAAAGATAGCTAAAAAAACTAAAGTTAGGTAGTCCATAGTTAGGTGTGCATTTATTTTGGGAATATTAGAGATATACTTCCTCCATCATATTTTACCTTTTTTACCCCTATTTTTTAAAAAAAACTGTACAAACATAGTCAACTTTAAAAATCAATCTTAAAGAACTTTTATCAAGCCACGGCAAAAGAAGTTATATTTTGCACAAATTTTTGAACACGGCAAGTGGTCAAATTTGGTGTCGAAAAAGTCAAACGTATTATTTCCTCAAATATAGGGAATCTGGTGGATTTCCCGCGCATTGCTGCGGGTATGGAGGAGTATATTCCCGTGATTGTATGAATTTTTTTGTGTTTGTATGAGAAAATTTATGTATGAATCGAAATGTGTTCACATTGAATTTAAGAGATGTCTCTTCGGTTTTTTTGCATGCTAGTGGAAATTCAATGGTGGATGTATGGGTAGAAGTGGATGATGTCATAAGTGGATGATGTGGCTTAAGGAAAAGCTAGAGAAATAGCCTAATGGGCATTAACGTTATAGGAGTTTAGGATTTAGGATTCTAGAAGATAGAAATCAGTTTTGCATTAAATACACTTTTCATTTTCAACAAATCGTCATTAATCATATTGATGACAACGTCTTATTAGGATAGAAAGTAAGTACATGCGTCCTTTTTGTTCTTTCTTAATCTATTCTAAATTTTCTAAAATACACTACATCACAGGATAGAGAAAGTACTAAGGTATAGTAGTTTAAAAAAGCATGTATGTATATCATTGATTTTAGCTACCATTATATTAAGTTATTGGGCAAGACTATGCTTTAAAGACATCTGGATATATATGCATGGATATAGTTTGAAAGGCAGCGACCCAAGGATAAGGTTGAACATTAAACCTTCCATACCTTTTGTTTCAGGAGGACGGAGGAGGGTAAAACTTAAGGTCTTAGATATCTAAATTTATCATACATTGTAAAATATTCTGGATTGTTGAATCCTATACAAGCATTCCTTTTAAACAACGTCATACCCAAAATGACTCCTACAATTGTTAGCTCAAATCAGTGACATGTATGCATACCCTTTTAAGCTATGCGTTACTAAAAAAATTAAGCAAGTTAACAACCAAACTAAATGATTAATAATAGGGCAAGTTATTCTTTTTTCATGCTCCTTATTTGGTCCTAATTTTTTTATATTATATATTTCAGAATGGGGGAAGTAAAAATCATCTCCCAGGTTTGTGTTGGAATTGGCAATGGCTAGAGAAGTCTGGCAAACTGAACAAGATTAAACCCAATCTTTGTTGTGTTGTTTTACGAGAGGCCATTTAAAACCTGGGAGATGAATGCAAACTGAACAAGAAAATTATAGGTATTTGACATCTGAAAAATGGTGTGTTTCAAATCAGAAAAATAATGATTGAGCAACAAAATATTAGAATGACAACAATGGGAACTAGATCAGCCCCATATCTTTTGACAAAAAAATTATGCATACATTGATAAGAGACTTGTTAGCTTTGATGAAAACTAACAATATTACAGAGATTTTTACAACAAAGATAGATAAGTATTGTAGTCATAAAAATGGCCACTGTGAAAACCCGATGAATTGACTCCTTCCCAAGCATTTTGACCTTCCCATCTGAAGTTAGCAGATCAGTCATTAGCAAGAACCCCAGTAAACTTTGTGACAATAGGATAGAAAATTCCAATAATCTAGTATCCCCAAGTAGTAGGAACATACTAACATGCTGATTTGCTGGCATGAGCTGATACAGAACGCAGTTGATCAGGTCCACTGTCTACAGAAATAGTACACTCAATTGTACCCAAATTCCCAAGCCAAACCAAGTTACACAGGATTATGTCTGGTTGGGGAGAGATGTGTAGCACTAGTGATAAGTACCGACCAGATATCGGTACAAGGATTGGCCCGATCTTCATGGCAGTAGGTCTATGAACTAGATTATTCACTAAATAACAGCGGAAATATAATAACTTCCTGAAGAACAGCGAAAAGAAGAGGATAACGTTGCTGTAGAATAGCGGATAACTAGCTTTATACCTGCCAAGGTTGGATGCGACCAAGCGACGGGGAGAGAGACACCGAAACCACGAAGACTTTGACTCGATCTCCGAACGACCGCAGAACCACAACCGGAGCTAATCCACACAAGACGGGGCAGCCTTACTGGAACCCGTAGAGCATGAATTAGTGGATCTCAGAGAGATCTCCCCACAAGTCCAGGAAGAACAATGGTTGAGTAAGCACTCGGCAGCTCGGCTGCAATATATCTGGGATTATCTCTAATTATCAAAAGTTGTTTACATCTGAGGCATAGGGAAGTATTTATAGATGGAACAACCCTCCAGGATAGGTGAAAACACGAAGCTAAAATAAACTCGTCGCTAGTGTGAAAGGACCCCTCGAAATGACTCCAGTGCTGATTCTGCGCGGCTGTTTGACTCTGCACAGTCTTCAGTGTTTTGACAATAACTCCTTCTAGGAAACTTCAAATGACGTGCGGCTGGATGCGTTTGAAAGCTAACTGGATAAGCTTTCACACCATGTGCACCTTGCTTCATGGAACTTTGTAGAATGATACAGTTTAATACGAAGATTTGCACTTTAGGCAGACTGTGGACCCTCTGACCAGTCAACACTAAAACTGGTCGGACGCCTTGATGAAAACTTCAAACTGGTCAGGGTTAGAAGCATTGGAAAATAGATTTCAAGAGCTCTCCAACAAGTCCTGAGTGACCTTCATATCTTTTGGAAGTCAAAAGATATGACTGTTCCTTCTTGACACTCCCGTCACGCTGGACTGACTTGAGCTTGGTTCTTCGTTCTGGTTCGCCCCGATGTATTCTCGCTTGTTCTCTCTTGTGTACCTCTTGTTGTATCTTCTTAGCACGGCTACGTGTGATCGGTCCTGCAGGGGTTAGAGATGTAGCCGGAGAGGTCGGTGAAGAGGTGGAAAAGCTCGGCGAGCTCGCCGACGCTGGCATGGTCGTATCATCCTCCCCCCCTTCAAAAAGAGTCGTCCTCGACTCTTCCAATCCAAAGAATGGAGAGAGGTCGGACACATTGAAACTTGTACTCACACCATAAGTACTTGGCAGATCAATTTCATAAGCATTGTCATTAATCTTGCGAAGCACTTTGAAAGGACCATCAGCTCGGGGCTGCAACTTGCTCTTGCGTTGTTCAGGAAATCTATCCTTGCGTAGATGCACCCAAACGAGGTCTCCTGCTTCAAATAACATCTTTTTTCGACCCTTGTTGGCACGCTTCTCATATATCTTGGTCATCTTCTCAATGTTGGTTCGAGCTCGGTCATGAAGACTCTTGACAAATTCAGCTCGCTTGCTTGCATCGAAGTTCATCCGTTCCTGCACAGGTAAAGGCAAAAGATCTATGGGAGCAGTGGGTTTGAATCCATATACGATTTCAAATGGGCAAAATTTAGTAGTCGAATGTACTGCCCTATTGTATGCAAACTCAACATGTGGCAAACTTTCTTCCCAAAGTTTTAAATTCGTTTTGAGAACAGCTCGCAGTAACATTGATAGTGTTCGATTCACAACTTCAGTTTGTCCATCCGTTTGCGGATGACAAGTCGTGGAAAACAACAATCGTGTCCCAAGTTTTCCCCATAAAGTTTTCCAAAAATAGCTCAAAAATTTTGTGTCTCAATCAGAAACAATAGTACGTGGCACTCCATGCAAGCGCACAACTTCTTTGAAAAATAAATCAGCAATATGCGAAGCATCGTCACTTTTGTGGCATGGAAGAAAATGCGCCATTTTGCTAAATCGATCAACCACAACAAAAATTGAATCCTTTCCCCGTTTAGTGCGTGGTAACCCAAGAACAAAATCCATAGATATATCTTCCCAGGGAGCACTAGGAATAGGAAGAGGAGTGTAAAGTCCATGAGGGTTCAAACGAGACTTAGCTTTGTGGCATGACTCGCAGCGAAGAACATGTCTCTCTACGTCTCTTCTCATCTTTGGCCAAAAGAAGTGGTCGGCTAACACTTGCTCTGTCTTCTTGGCTCCAAAATGGCCCATAAGCCCACCTGCATGAGCTTCCTGCACAAGTAAAATTCGAACAGAGCAATCTGGAATGCATAGTTTGTTAGCTCGAAATAAGAATCCATCATGCACATGATATTTTTCCCATCCTCTCGCCATCACAACACTTTGTATATGGTTCAGCAAAGTATGAATCAGTAGCGTATAATTCCTTTATACTTTCTAATCCAAGAATTTTAGCATCAAGTTGTGTAAGCAAAGCATGACGTCGGGACAAAGCATCAGCTACAACATTTTCCTTTCCTTTCTTGTATTTAACCACATAAGGAAAAGATTCAATGAATTCACACCATTTTGCATGTCTTCGGTTCAGTTTTAGTTGGCCTTTAAGATGTTTCAAAGATTCATGGTCGAGTGTATCACAAATTCTTTAGGAAAAAGATAGTGTTGCCAAGTTTCCAAACTCCGAACAAGAGCATATAGTTCTTTATCATAAACTGAATAATTAAGAGTTGGACCACTTAGCTTTTCACTGAAGTATGCAATTGGCCTTCGTTCTTGCATGAGCACACCTCCAATCCCAACTCCGCTTGCATCACATTCAATCTCAAATGTCTTACCAAAATCTGGAAGTGCAAGGACTGGAGCTGTTGTTAGCTTCGCTTTAACTCATCAAATGCCTTTCGATGTGCTTCTTCCCACTTGAAGGGCACTTCTTTCTTCGTAAGCTCGTTCATAGGGGCAGCAACAGTGCTGAAATCTTTCACAAAACGCCGGTAGAAACCAGCAAGCCCAAGGAAGCTCCTCACTTGACTCACGTTCTGTGGAGGCGTCCATTCTCGTACGGCCTTGATCTTTTCTTCGTCTACCTCCACACCTTGTCCCGAAACAACAAATCCAAGAAAAACTACCTTGTCGGTGCAAAAGGTGCACTTCTCAAGGTTAGCATACAATTTTTGCTCACGTAGGACAGCAAGCACGCATTGGATATGTTCTACATGATCGTCAAGAGACTTGCTGTAAATTAAGATGTCATCAAAATAAACAACAACAAACTTTCCAATAAAAGCTCTAAGCACATGGTTCATCAATCTCATAAATGTGCTAGGTGCATTTATCAAACCGAAGGGCATCACCAACCATTCATACAGCCCAAATTTTGTCTTAAAGGCTGTTTTCCATTCATCTCCTTCTTTCATACGGATTTGGTGATAACCACTCCTTAAATCAATTTTAGTGAAAATTATAGCACCACTAAGTTCATCAAGCATATCATCTAATCTTGGAATGGGATGCCTATACCTCACAAAGTGATGTTGTTAATTGCTCGGCAGTCCACACACATTCGCCAAGATCCATCTTTCTTAGGAACTAAAAGGACTGGAACAACACAAGGTGAAAGACTTTCTTGCACATACCCCTTTTTGATCAAGTCCTCCACTTGTCGCTGGATTTCCTTGGTTTCCTCCGGGTTGGCGCGGTAGGCGCGCGATTCGGGAGGGAAGCTCCGGGAACCAAGTCGATTTGATGCTCGATCCCTCTCTTGGGTGGCAGCCCCGGTGGCACCTCGTCCGGAAACACATCCTCAAAATCCTTGTAACACGTCAAAAACAACACTTGGCGGGGTAGAGGGTAAGGTGTTAGTAGCAAGAAGAGTGTCCTTGTACAAGAATACAAAGAACATGGCATTAGGTTCACTCAACTCCTTTAGATCCCCTTTCCTAGCCATCATGACTAACCCCTCTTTCCGGGTTTCGGGTTCTTTTGCGGTTTGTGGGGTTTTATTTTGCTGTGGAAACTCTCCCTCACTATTTTTGTGGGTCACGCTTAAGTGGTTCTCGCTCTCTCGCTGTTTCTTCTTGAGATTATCTTTTAAAATTTCCTCCGGTGTCAAAGGAAGCAAAGAAATTCGCTCTCCTTTGTACACAAAAGACAGCTTGTTGGTTCTTCCAAAAATCTGAACATCACGATCATATAACCATGGTCTACCTAGCAGCAGCTGGCACGCTTGCATAGGCACCACATCACACTCCACATGATCATTATATTTACCAACAGAGAAAGGCACAGTCACAATATGACTGACACGCAATGCACCGCAATCATTGAGCCATTGCATCTTGTATGGACTAGGATGTCGCCTTGATTTCAACCCCAATCTGTCTACCAATTCTTGGCTTGCAATATTATTGCAACTGCCATTGTCAACAATGATGCGGCATAACTTATCTTTGATCATGCCTCTAGTATGAAAGAGATTGTGTCGCTGTCCACTATCTTCCTTCTCAGCAGTGACACTAAGCACACGAAGAGAAATAAAGCAGTTATGCTCTCCTTCATCAGGTTCAATCACATTCTCTTCTTCTATTTCTTCATCAAACTTTGGACCTGCATCTTCTGAATCACTTTCAGATTCCCATTCTCCTTTCTCATTCAGCAACATGGTCCGTCTGCTCGGACATTGTGCAGCAATGTGCCCACGACCGTGGCACTTGTGGCACACAATCTCCCTGCTACGAGTGGAAGATGCAGCACCTGAAGCAATGCTCGGGGCTGCTGAACTAGCAGCAGGTCGCTGCTGATTCGCAGGTGATGACGCACTAGAAACCTCCATCTTTGATGTACCATTTGACGGGAAGGACTTAGCTGCAGCGCCTTGAGATCGTCCCCCACCAAAAGAAGTACTGGACTGCTGTTTGCGCCATGGAGCAGCAAGAGAATGACTGCCATAAGATTTCCCACGAGACTCCTGCTGAATTTTCCTTTCTGTACGCTTGGCCCGATCAACAAGATCTTGCAAGGTATGGTAGGGAAACATCTCAACGAAATCTGAAATCTCTTCATTAAGACCGGCTAAAAATCTTGCCATCTTGGACTCTGCATCTTCTCGATCCCAGCCCGCACTAACAACAACTCCATTTCTTTAAAATACTCATCAACTGATCTCTTCCCTTGTTTCAGAACCTGTAGCCTGTTTCGAAGATCACGTGGATAACTTGAAGGAACAAATCTTCTTCTCATCACTCGCTTCATCTCTTCCCAAGTATTAATGTACCCGAGTCCCAACTCAAGTTGATGCTCCTGAACTTGATTCCACCAAGTCGAGCATATCCAGTGAATTCCACCTTTGAAGCAAGATTAACACGGCGCTGATCGAGAGATTATGGACTCTAAAAATCTGATCACATTGCTCAGCCCATTCAAGGAACTCATCTGCATTCTCCTTTCCAGAAAACCTTGGAACATTTAGCTTGACTCGAGCAATGTTATCCGGCTCGTCATAATGACGGCGACCATGATGATATCCCCTATCTTCAAAATCAGCACGCCGGTGATGTTGACGCCGGCCAAATCTTCTACCATGTGCAAAAGGGTTTTCATCATCGTCATATCCTTCTTCATGATCTTGATCTTCAAACTCTTCATCTTCAAATCGCACTCGGCGACCATCAGCACGACGGCCACCATGCCGATTATCAGCACGGCGTCCACCACCATGTCCTCCACGTTCTTCACCGAAGCGATCAAATCTATGGCCGAAACCAGAATTCTCATCACCAGATTCCTCCAAATGGTTTTCTTCTTGATGACGGCGCAGCCCTCGTCCTCCTGCTGCGGGAATTCGCTCATCAAGCATCCTTCCCATGGCCTCCATGAGTGATTCAGTCATGCGCTGCATCTCAGCCCGGGAAACAGGGGGATCCCTATCACCACGGTGCCCACCACGAACACTTGAGTCGGATCCTGACATGTTAGGTGCAGCAAGAAAGTGGAATGGAGATAAAAATATTTGTGGATACACTCAATCTCACCTCTTACTTACCCAAGTCTCCTGATCTCATGGACTGTGGTTGTGCTTGTTGTGGCAGCTTCAACGAAAGTGACTCTGAGGTCGCAAGGATTACAAGTCGATGTCCCGGTTTCAGTTTTTGGTGGAGCTATAGGTGGCTAATCAAGGAGGGCTACGGTACTGAAATCCAGGTGATGATATATGCTCAAAAGATGTAAAGTTGCGGCGATTCAGATTACCATCAACTCGAAATTATAAACTGAAATTTTCAACAAACCGCAACATAAACCCCCTTTTCAACTCTTTTTTTTTTCTTCTCTCTGTTTTTTTTTCTTTCTTTTCTGAACCCTTTTTTTTATGTATATATGCTAACAGGGGTGCGTCTAACACTTGAAGGGAACCAGATCTATATGGTGGTGACTAGCAACTCGATGAGCAAATTGACACAAAGATAACAGTACCGCCAAGGGCTATGGGATTTTTGTATATGGCTTTGGACTGTAGGACAAAACAAATATATGTAATAGATCAACAAGGATAAATATGTGGATGGCGATAAGACCTACCGTGACAACGGAAAGAGCTGATTACCACATGATAAGTACCGACCAGATATCGGTACAAGGATTGGCCCGATCTTCACGGCAGTAGGTCTATGAACTAGATTATTCACTAAATAACAGCGGAAATATAATAACTTCCTGAAGAACAGCGAAAAGAAGAGGATAACGTTGCTGTAGAATAGCGGATAACTAGCTTTATACCTGCCAAGGTTGGATGCGACCAAGCGACGGGGAGAGAGACACCGAAACCGCGAAGACTTCGACTCGATCTCCGAACGACCGCAGAACCACAACCAGAGCTAATCCACACAAGACGGGGCAGCCTTACTGGAACCCGTAGAGCACGAATTAGTGGATCTCAGAGAGATCTCCCCACAAGTCCAGGAAGAACATGGAAGAACAATGGTTGAGTAAGCACTCGGTAGCTCGGCTGCAATATATCTGGGATTATCTCCAATTATCAAAAGTTGTTTACATCTGAGGCATAGGGAAGTATTTATAGATGGAACAACCCTCCAGGATAGGTGAAAACACGAAGCTAAAATAAACTCGTCGCTAGTGTGAAAGGACCCCCTCGAAATGACTCCAGTGCTGATTCTGCGCGGCTGTTTGACTCTGCACAGTCTTCAGTGTTTTGACAATAACTCCTTCTAGGAAACTTCAAATGACGTGCGGCTGGATGCGTTTGAAAGCTAACTGGATAAGCTTTCACACCATGTGCACCTTGCTTCATGGAACTTTGTAGAATGATACAGCTTAATACGAAGATTTGCACTTTAGGCAGACTGTGGACCCTCTGACCAGTCAACACTAAAACTGGTCGGACGCCTTGATGAAAACTTCAAACTGGTCAGGGTTAGAAGCATTGGAAAATAGATTTCAAGAGCTCTCCAACAAGTCCTGAGTGACCTTCATATCTTTTGGAAGTCAAAAGATATGACTGTTCCTTCTTGACACTCCCGTCACGCTGGACTGACTTGAGCTTGGTTCTTCGTTCTGGTTCGCCCCTGATGTATTCTGCTTGTTCTCTCTTGTGTACCTCTTGTTGTATCTTCTTAGCACGGCTACGTGTGATCGGTCCTGCAGGGGTTAGAGATGTAGCCGGAGAGGTCGGTGAAGAGGTGGAAAAGCTCGGCGAGCTCGCCGACGCTGGCATGGTCGTATCAACTAGCATATATATCGGCTTACATACTTGGACACTGAAATATGGCACCAAGCCATTCATGGTTTGTTCGCCATTTTTCGCCTCTAGGTTTGCCCTTTTTGTCTTTGCCAACGACCACTGTAACATCATGAGCCCGCAAGACGCCATCAAAATGTTCCTTTTTTTTAAGTAAAAGGCAGGAGCCCTGCCGCTCAATTAAGAAGGGAAAAGAGGTTTATATACAAAAAGGCTCCCACGGTGCCACACAGGTCCTAGGACCGAAAGATTACACCCATGTCGCTACTAGCTCATTCCCCTTGCACTGCCATTGCTCTGTTGTCTCTGCATTATGTCTTCTTTGGTCATACAAGCTACCTGTTGCGATGTCCTGTGAACATTTTCGAAGATCCTTCTATTCCTCTCCTTCCACAGGTTCCGGACAATGTAAATGAAAACTCCATTGAAGTGCCTGTGCTCCTGCTTTGGCACCTTGCTTGCCATATCCTCCCACCAAGCGCCAATTGAGGTCGGGTCTTACTGTGGCAGCTGTAAATCAAAGTTTTCCCAAGATAGCACCTGAGCCCAAACCGCTCTTGCAAAGGGGCATGATAGAGAGAGATGTAGCCCTGTCTCCAAAGGGCCATTACACAAGACACAATGATCATGGTGCGGCCATCCCCTTTTCTGAAGATTATCGGCTGTTAGGATTTTGTCATGCATGAGTATCCAAGCATGAACTTTGCATTTATTGTCCGCTTTCCATCAAAATGTTCCTCATACTTGGTATGAATCAGTATGATACAATCTTGGCCAAACTAATCGAATTTGCTACAAAAATGCTTACGGCAGCTTGAAATTGGCAAGAAGAACGTGACAGAATTACCAGTTTAAATCTTTTCTTTAAATAAGAATGAGTACAGGAATGCACTATGCTATGGATCAAGGGGAGCAAATATCATAATCCAGCATATGCCGTGTGACATTAACAGCTAAAGTGGAGAAACAAATTAAAGATATCAATTTTCGTTTTGAAGAACCAAAACTCGAGATGAATAGCAGCAGGCAGAAGACATCACCTTTACTGACAGCAAATGAAATCCACAGATACATGTTTCCTCGCAAGGGAAAAACACTGCTGCTACATATACAGTACTAAATTAAAGGGTTATATTATTGTTCAATAAAACATTGCAGAATAGATCCACA
This sequence comes from Themeda triandra, assembly GCA_018135685.1. Lineage (NCBI taxonomy): Eukaryota > Viridiplantae > Streptophyta > Magnoliopsida > Poales > Poaceae > Themeda > Themeda triandra. The sequence continues at coordinate 596,181 of JAENPR010000023.1, forward strand.
CCTATATATCAGGCTGGGTTGATTAGCATCTAACAAGAATATGTAAATTTAAGTACGATTACTGAATGGAGGATGTTTAACCCTATGCACACAAGAGGCTAACAACAGATCTAGCCATCTAGGTACTGGAACACTAAGCAATTGAATCACTCATTGCAGCGCTGCACATCGATCTACAAACAAACCCATTGCACATTCAATCGAACAACTTGTGTGCAGGCAACACGATTGTGTTGTGCTGAGAGGATGGAGCCATGAAGGAATGGACTATAGAAGCGTGCTCACCTTGATGTTGTCATGATCCTACCAGATCAAGGTGCACCTGAATGGGACGCGTCATATGGAGGAAGGGGACCCGGACAGACTGTGAGACTGGTTTAAAGGGGAGCGACAGGGCCGCGGACGTAAAGGAGCGTGGTGTCGAAGTTGATAATTTTTTCGGGTCCGTGCCCCTAAACAAAAGTGACGGGAGTTTGGCTGCCCGTCTGTGAAGGATACAGACCCGTCACAAGTATATATCTTTGAGACGGGTTTTCAGCCCCCGTCTGTGATATGCGACATTGGAGACGGGTTTAGACATATCTATATATTAGAGACCTGTTTTTTTACGTCACTAAAATTGGCTATCCTCTGTTCGCTGTTTTGACATAGTGCAATTAATCGAGACAATGCAATGGTGAAAATAGATCACTACAATTATTTTAAATTTAAAACCAAACAAAAAGATACATTTTTTAGTATGCCCCATCACAGTTGGATAACTCCCGCTGGGCAAGAAGCCAAGCCAAAATGGGTGCTCATTTCGCTCGCTCTAGGCATGGTTTGTATACTTCGCACTGCCAAATTTCGATTGGTTAGCCTAAGTTCGGTTGAAATCCAAAATGAACAACCAAATTAGTTGGGCACGGACAAATATTGAATGGCTTGCAAGGGCGCAACAAGAGCATTTATCTTTTAAACATCATCTTGCCCAAAAATAACTATATGTAATTTGGTAACTAAAATCAAGGTCTTGCATACCTGCCTTTTTATACTATACCTTACTTGAAAACTAAGCAACTTAACAATGAAACCCGGACGGCCGCCGCCCGAGCTCAGAGCCCGCACTGCTGCGCCGCTCCGTCCTGGTGGCCGGCACCACTCTCCTAGCTGCATCGCCGCCCATCCCTCTTACGCCTTGGTCGATCTTCCGGTCTGCCCCCGCCGCTGCGGCTCTCGCTCCTCTTCGCTGATGGCGGCACCACACTGCCGAGGAGCTAGCGCCGGCACCGGCACCGGCGCCGATCCGCACCCCTGACCCCCTCGCACCGCTGCCCCCCTACTCGATCGGCTGTTCCTCTTCGCTGCTCCCGAGTCTCCTCTCCGATTGAGCTGCCTCCTCGATCTGGGCGGAACCCGCTGCAGTGTCTGATTGGTCATTGGTCACGGCTGGCAAGAAACCCTACTTGTGTTCGGGAGTATCGTTGGCTCTGGGGAGGAATCAGGGAAAAATCGATCATGGCCGCCCTTCGTTCATTCTGATTTGAACTTCATCATGAGAATAAGAGGCCGAAAAGCCCCGCTTGGTGGTGGATCCGGCTCCGATGGCACCGCCGTAGCCCAGCTTGCCTGGGAGCGGGGCGGTGGCTCCGGCGACGTCGCAGATGCAGAGGCGATGGTGCGCCGCTCGAGCATGGCGCCGTGCCTCACCTGCGTTCTCTGTGGTGGCTTCCTCCGTGACCCAGATGCAATCACCATGCCTGAGTGTCTCCATGCCAGTAAGCTCCGCCTCCAACTAATTGTTCGATTCAGCTAGTTTTGGGCCCCAAGTAGTAACTAGTAACTAATACTTACTATATGTGCTTTGGGTTAATATACTCCTAGATCAGAACTAATTTATTTGTGTAGATCTAGAAAAAAATTATTGATACCTTAATTGATTTGATTTGCATGTATTGGTGTGATGTAAGAGCATCTCCAACAACTCCCAATATCAACTTGGTATTCTATATTTTTTTGACTAAAACATAAAATCTCATCTCCAACAACTCTCAATATCCACTTGGTAATACCAACTTGGGAAGAAAAAAAACACCCTCCGCGCACGTAAAGATCCGCGCGCGGAGAGCGCACGTATCACTCCGCTCCGCTCCGTCACGCGGCCGCTCGCCCGCTGCTCCGCCGCTCTCGCCCGCTGCGCCGCAGCGCCTGCTCGCCTGCGGATGGATCCCCACGCGCGCGCCCGACGCCGCCACGGCCGCGGCGCACGCGCGCCAAAGCTCGGCGTCGTCCGCGCTCGACTTGGCCACGACGCCTACGCCTCGAGCTCGAGCTCTCCCTCCTCCGCCTGCCCGGGCCCGCTCCCTTCGGCTCGCCGCCGATCTGAGGCATCGGCAGCGCCCGCTTCGCACGCCGCTTCGCCACGTCCCTGCCGCTTCACCCCACATATATGACCACCGGCGGCGCGGCAGCATAGAGGTCACCGGAAATCGCCGCCGTCGAAGAAAACAGCCAGCAACGTTCGGTCCACCGCCCGCCGCGACGCCCGGCACCGACCGTGGCCGTCGGACTCCGCCGTAGGGACTAATCCTATGATAGATTTTCTTTTGCGGACTTTTCGAAAAAAGTACCAGACACAAAGAATTATATATATGCCCTTGGTTGATTTCAGAAAAGTTTATGGACTAAACTGCTAAGTGGTCATCTCGGGATTTACCAAGTGGGAATAGGGAGTTGTTGGAGACAGACCTTTTTTTCACTTGGGAAATAAAATACAAAGTTGCTATAACACGAGATTTACTAAGTGAATTATTGGGAGTTGTTGGAGATGCTCAACGTAGGAGAAGCATCAATTGTACTAGGTTTCTTCTACTAGTTGTGCATTTTATTTTGCTGGTGAATTTAATTTGTTCCTAAACTTTGAGCTGCATGACACAAACTTGTTGGTTTGGAAATTAGAAGCTTAGAAGAATGTCTTTTTCGTGACCGTTCCAAAGTACATCTTTTGTTAAAATGAAATTGGTGTTTAGAAAGAATTGGTGTTTAGAAAGAGCACAACGGACTCATGACAATAACAAACAAGAGGCATCCTAACCAGAAATAAAGGGAGAGTTAGCAACATAATAGCACTATCAAGGCCTGAATATACTTATAGCTCACCGTCGACCATGTTTGGCCTCCTCCTTGATTAGCTGTACGAAACAAACATGCATGATATATAACTGATCTATAGAAGACCCGTCCCATCCAGTTGTACTCCTTCCAGATAATCTAGGAGCTAGTTCAAATACATAATAACCAAGTTTCGCTAGGCACTAGGCGGATTCTAGGCGGTGACCCTCAGCCTAGCGTCTAGGCCGGATTAATCGCGCCTAGGCGATTCTAGGCGTTTTCCTAGGCGTTACTATATACACATATATATGTATAAAAAAGAAGAAAAAACAAGAGATAAGTGGACTTCAGTGCACAGAAAAGGCCCATAAAATAGTACATGGCCCAAAACCCAAGCCCCACCAACCTTAACTACTCATCCCTAGCTCTCTTCGTTCGCATGCGACTCCCGCACCCGCAGTCCGCCGCCTCCGCATGCGACTCCCGCACCCGCAATTCCGCCGCCGCCGCATGCGCGTCCGCGCACGCCTCCGGTTCTCCTCCACCGGCGACCTCCGCCTGCCGGTCCTGGGGACAGCCTCCCCTGTCTGCTTCGCGCGGCGCCCGCCTCTCCTCTGCCACCACTGGCGACCTCCGCCCGCCGTCCGCCGCTCCTCCTCTCCCACCGGCGACTTCCGCCCGCCCAGGTCACCGACTACCCCCCCTAGTCGTGGCGACGTGCTTCGCCTAGCGACTAGTCCCGCCTAGGCGGCCGCATAGAAACGCCCAGCAGAACTTGGCATAATAATATATACTTTCTTAGTATTTAGTCGTGCTTTTCCCATAGCTCCTACTTTTGTAAACTTATGTTGTTGCCAATTTGAAGCACTAGAGTTTGTGCCATCAAAAGATCGGCCATCTTTATGTTCAAATATCAAAATTCACTATTTGAAAGTTATTACTCTGAGTTATCTCTAGAAATTCTACAATTCTAAGATGTTCAGCATGCTCTTCTTCATTCTTAGAATATACCAAGATGTCATCAATAAATACCACTACAAATCTATCAAGCTCAGGCATGAAGACAGAATTCATAAGATAGGAGAAATGAGCTAGTGCATTGGTGAGTCCAAAAGACATAACCAAATATTCATATAACCCATAACGAGTGGTAAAGGCTGTCTTTGGAATGTCTTCTGGGCGTATCTTGATTTGATGGTACCCAGATCGGAGATCAATCTTGGAAAACACCTTTGCCTCCGCTAATTGATCAAACAGAAGATCAATGCGAGGTAAAGGATACTTGTTTTTGATAGTCACCTCATTCAAAGGACGGTAATCAACACACATTCTCAGAGTTTTGTCTTTCTTTTTCACAAATATTGCAGGACTTCCCCAAGATGACTTGCTGTGCCTAATAAAGCCTTTGTCAAGCAATTCTTGCAATTGCTTCTTAAGTTCTGCTAATTCTGGTGGTGCCATTCTATAAGCTCTTCTAGAAATTGGAGCAGTACCAGGTTGCAACTCAATCACAAACTCTATATCCCTGTCGGGAGGTAACCCAGGCAAATCATCCGGAAACACATCGGAAATTCCCTAACAACTGGTATATCCTTAATTTCCTTTATCGAAGTAGCACAAACCCTTTCAACTTTTCTCTTGAGAGTAGAAAGTTGGATAAGAAGCCGAGAACTGCTATTAGGTAAGTTTACTTTTTCTTGTCCTATTCAAAGCACATCAATAACAACTCCGTGTTGACTCATCCAATTCATCCCAAGGATCACATCTATATCCCGATCCTTCAATACTACCATACTAGTGGGAAAAGTATGCCCACCTAGATTTATAGGTACATCCCGTACCATTTCTTTAGTGCACATTCGCCCCCAGTGCGATTTGTATAAAGAATTCCTTTTTGGTTTCCACAAGTAGGTATTTCATGATTCTTAACAAATGTACCATTGATTGAATGAATGAATGAGATGCACCGAATCAAAAAGCATAAGCAAGGGGAAATTAGCAACAGGAAACGTACCCATCATGACAGGCTCTCCTTCCGGAATTTCTCCGGCTTGAGTATAAAACACTCTACCAACCTTCTTCTCATTTTTCCCCTTTCGCACATTATGATTTCCAGGCTTGTTCGATTCTGTTCTTTGTGGTGGCGGTGCATAAGCCACGGGAGCATAAGAGATGTGCTTCTTGCCTCGGATGCGGACGGTCCCTTGAATAATGACCAGGCTTGCCACAATTATAGCATGGGAAAGTCTGTGGCTGGGAATTTGGGCTTCGAATACCAGGGGCATTCGGCTGTCGTGGATAAGGAAGAGTAGCAGCAGGACGGACAAATGTCTGCTGCTGGGCTTGGTACTGTGGTGGACGGTAAGGTGGACGGTAGTGATTTTGAGGATGATAGATTATTTTTCGGGCGCTTTTGATTACCACGAGAAAATCCCGAAAACCCAGTTTTCTTCTTCTTTGTTTTCGATGCTTACGATTCTTTTCTTCAAAAGTGATAGCAATATTCACTATCTCATGAAAAGTAGCATTAGGAGTTCCAGTCATCATCCTTTCAATTTTACTGTTCAGACCCCTAATGAAATATTTCTTCTTCTTGCGGTCAGTGTTGACATGATCAGGGGCATATTGGGACAGATGATTGAACTTGCCAACATACCGCATAACCGACATATCACCTTTGTTGGAGAGCTAGAAACTCATCAAGTTTGATACGCATAATACCCTCGGGAATATGATGAGCACGCGGAAACCCTCACGGAATTCAGCCCAAGTAATACGATGACCTTCGGGATGTTCGGCAACAAAGTTAGCCCACCAAGTCCCAAAGAAGTGCCTCTCGATTCTTGTCGTGCCGCAAACGTGGCTTCGATATTCGTACACTCAATCGGTCCAAACTTGTTCCATAGTGCGGAGCCATTCATCCGCCTCCATGGGTTCATCTCGCCCGGTGAAGGCGGAGGACGGGTGTCGATGAAATCCACATATGTGGTTTCATCTCTATTATTTCTGCCACGATTTCCATGTTGGACATTCGATTCGATTTTGAACCATCATTATGGTGGCATTAACTAAGGCCGCAATAGCTTGACCAAAGTGGGTGGAACAGTGGCGGAAATGGAGCACCGTTATCGACATCTGTTTCATCAACAACCACACTTAATCACATGATTTATTGAGCTAAACAAACTGATGTTACAGAAATTTAACACACTTATGATACATTATTTTTGATACACAGTCTACTCATAGACTTATCAGTCCAACCCATACTAAGGTTTCATGAAAAGAAAAGGGAAACTGCTATTTTACATAACCCTCTGCATCTTCAAGCATCATCATCACTAGGGACCATTTGACCATCATCCCCATCACTGACAACAGGGATCACATCCTCCTCTTCAGGATCTTCCTCAGATTCCTCCATTACCTCTTCAGGATCTTCTTCATTCTCAAAGTTCTCCACATGGCCTTCTTCTGGCTCTTCCACTATGTCTTCTTCATTCTCCTCTGCCATTGGAACATCTTCATATTCATATCCAGAATCTACTACAAGTCCCAAATCATCCTGTGCTGCCTGACGCTGATAATCAGGGTCCAACAGACGAGCCATATGAGCACGATCCGCATTTATCTCATTTGTATAATCTTGCATGACTTGTATATACCCTTCCAGTTGAAGAATTTGATCCCTAGCTTCATCTTCACGCTGCCATGCATCATTTCTCATCTCTCTCATCATATTGAGTGACCTAACTGTAGCATCCCGGTCTCCAGTAACCTCAGCAAGCTGTCAAGTCAACTTCTCAATCTCAGACTCAGGTGTAGGATTAGGATTACTGCTACTTGCTCCATCATTCCTTGGGGCTAGCTGATGTTTTGGAATTCCTTTAGAACCAGTCTTCTTCATCGGAGCCCATTGACCCTCAACCATCCTATAATAGATAGAATAATAGATAAGAACAGATGGATTGGGATCAGAAGGTTAGCATGAATAGGATTGATTCTACTTAACCCAAACCACTTTAAGAAGGAAGATACTCTAAACAAGTTAATTTAAGCATGATGCATGAATCGAACTTACGATCTAAGCATAAAAGGTTTTTAAAGAAATACATGCGTAAAGGTAACTTTTATAACATAGGGCAATATTATGCTACCCCATTACCATACTTTTACAATAAGAATAAGGGTCGATTGAAAGAATCATAGATAAGGAATAAGCAATTTGGACCCAAAATAGTCAAGTTAGGTTTTTAATTGATCCAAAACCTTTTGAAGTTTTCGCAATGAATACTACAATAACCCTTTTAAATAATAACCAGGCTCTGATACCAGCTGTGGCAGAACCTCCTAAATAATATGGCCCACATGCATTTATCATTGTCTTAACAGACTTCTGATAGCAATGCATGTGTGCCATAAGACTTAAAAAGATCTGTCGGGTAGATTCCCGAAACTTCCACGATTCTCCGAGCAGGATCAATCATTATAAAGAGACATTGCAGTATTACAACAGTTTTATATAAATATTATACATCAGAGTAAAACAGCGGAAGGTTTACAATAACATAAGTTTACAAAGCATTTGGTTCAAAACTTACAAACCACATGTTTAATTATTACAAACCATAATAGTAGTGGAGTAGCGGTAGATAGTTTAATTACACAACCAGACGATGAGCTCTGCCCAAGAGCCAAACACTCTACTCGTCGTCACTCTCCGCAACGTCATACACGCGGGATGCAGTGCAAACTTGCTCCCGAGGCTCACCTCGCAACAAGGGTTCAACAAACCCAGTACAAAAGTACTCAACAAGACCGACCCGACGAAAAAGAGGGGTGAAGACTAAGAGATGCAGTCGAGGGACAAGGTAAGGCTTGCAAGAATCAATATTTTTGCAGAAAAGCTTTTGAAAAACCAAGTTGTAACTAAACAGCTCTCTTGCCTTAGTTCAAGCCGATCAAATAACACCAATTAAAATCTAATCATTAATTAAGTAGTTACTACGATGATGAATAACGATCGAGTCTTCTTCTCCGAGAAGCACGGCGATTCGAATCCATTTTTACCCAGCTGGGACCTAGATCACCGATATACCGGAGACTCTAACTCCGCGCATACGAGATCACATGATATACCGGGACACAACCACAGCCATATATCAACCACAACACCCAAGTGTGTGGATTTGCTAAAGTCTCGATACACCAAATCACCATCGAACGGGCCTTAGAGCATCAACAGACGGAAACACTACAGAGGGACTCCTTTCCCAATGCAAGTTAGCCGTCCGGACTCAATTTAATTACTATCATCGTGATACCAACAATAAAAGCCATTCTCATCTTTTTCATTCTTGACATTTTGAAAACTTAACTAAATAAGCAGGGCTAAGCAATTCTAAGCATTTTCTTAAACAGGTAATAAGGAATACGGAAATAAGACAGGTAATGCAATTGGTGGGTTTTCATTCAATTCCTAGCCTTTAATGCAACAAACCAAGTCTAAGACATAAAAACTTTATAAAATCAAGGTAAAGGTTTAATGCATCCGGGGCTTGCCTTGATACTCGGGGTAGACGATCTCTGGCTCTGGATTAACACCTGGCTCCGGGGTCTGCTCTTCCTTGATCTCTGTTTGGCAACGTTAACTCTCCGTTAACGAAAGCTACTCGATAACATGATATGATTCTACATGATGAAATGATAAATATGATGCTTGAAGAATGCATAAATTAATTAATAACTTGAGTACAACTTTCCTTCACGAAAACGTCGCAATCTACGAGACTAACTAATTAAATAAATAAGTAGAAATAAATAATAAAACAAAATTTGTCAAAATAATTCCAAAAATTAAACTTAAACTCTTCAGACCCAAGGAAGTCTACAAAATAATTTTCAAGATTTTTGGACTAACAAATAAATAATTAAAAATCAAGGAAGACTCATTTTTTAATTAAAAGGGCTAATTTTTGAACATAGCAAAACTACTCAAAATAAATATTTTATATTTTTCCTATGCATAGAATACCCCAAAGAGCTTTCACAAAAAATTTTAGAATTTTTGGAGCTATAAATAATTTTATATGAAAATACCAAGTAGCAATACTATTCACCAAAACAGAAAAAGAATAAAACCTAAAGAAAAAGAAAAAAGGTGACCTGGGCCGAATCTGGCCCAGCTGGCCCAACTCGGCCACGCGCGCGCGGGAGCAAGCTGGCCCGGCAGAGCAGGCAGGCCGGCCCATCCGGCCTGGTAGAGGCCTGGCGTGGCTACTTTGCAGATAACCCCTCGGGATATTACTAAATCACTAACTAGTACACTCCACTATTCACTGGGTCACGTACGTTTGCACCAAGCACCCTGGAGTTAATCGAATTCTCAAATACAAGTCCCCGCGAGTCTCAACAGGATCCCGGCGACTCGGCCGGCTCGGCCTTGCCGACGGCGAGGTCCCCGGCGACGCTAAGGGGCTCTACGCGACCCTTGAGCCACGGCGCACTCTCAGGACACCTAAACCCTACGGCGGAGCCAGCGGAGCAGGCACGAAGGCGACGGCGGCGGAACAGCGCGGCGGCGGCTCGACCGGGGAGCTCACCGGAGCGACTCCGGCGACGCTAGCGTAAGCAACGGCTGCGGCACGACAACGCGAACGCACCTAGCCTACCAATTGACCCCTAGCAGCAGCCGACAACGGCAAGACTCGCGTGCCGACGGACGCACACGGGACAACGGTGACGACGACCGCGTTCCGGCGGATTCACGGCGTCTCTAGCTTAACTAACGACACCTACACGAGCAGTAAACTACGGCGGAACAGATGCGCATGAAAATGAAGATGGGGAGACGGCGGAGCAAGGTGCTCACCGAGAGCGGGGACAGCGGGTATGGCGGCAGGGCGCGCTCCGGCTGGCAAGGTCGGTGTCACGATCGATTCTGTGCACCAAAGTGAAAACCAAAGAGCGCATGAGCTGTAGCGCATCAAGACGAACACGACCGTGTGGAAAATGAAAGAAGTTAACCAACGGCGGCGGTGCTTGTCAACAAAATGGCTCGCGGCGGCGCGGTTGCCGCACGCGAGGAAGATGATGACCCGCGGGCGACTCCGGCGGCGAGAGCTGGCGCGAACAGGCTTGATCGAAGCGCAAGAGTGAGGCGGAGCTGCTGGCTAGCGCAATTAGAAAATGGCGAAGTGATGACGACGAAATCGACGGCGACAGCGAGGTCGGCGGCGATGGCGGACGGAGAGAAAGAAGAAGAGAAGATGGCGACGGCTTCGCTATTTAAATGACCATGACGACGAGACGACGGCCGACACGTCGAGCTTGAGAGCCTTCGAGCGCAGGAGGCGAGCTGGAGGACGGCGACGACATGGCGGCATGGGCGACGGCGGCCACCGCGACGGAAGGAACAGGGAGGGGTTAAAGGTTGGATGACGTCAGCGCTACAGTGATTCCAGAACCAGCAGCAAAAATCTCCAATTACTCAAGATTTTTCATGGCAACTCAAAAATTTCCAAAAACAAAGTCCCCCTAATTTTTCATGATCTCCAACTTTCTCAAAAGGAGCATTTTCAAATTCTAAACAGAAATTTGAATTTGAAATCAAATTTAAAAAGGGGACAAAAACCCTAGAATCTAATTTTTGCAATTACTTTTGATTTTTCAACTAAACTTGAAAATCTCCAAAACTATGAAATATTCTACTTTTCAAACTGAACAATTTTCCCAAAAATAATTTTTCCAAATTTTGAATAGTTTTTGAATTCTAGTTTTAAAACCAAAAGGGGACAATTGTCGGAGAACGATATTTTCAAAATATTTTGAATTTCTCTAAGGAAACTTGAAAAACTTTGAAAAACAAGTTTGATGCTCTCATCAAAACGCTCAATAAAGCTTTTGGACCAACCCCAAATTCTCTACGGATTTTGAATTACCCAAAAGAGGGTAAAACGGGGTTTTCGGTAACTCAAGGTTTACACAGAAGAGCACAATCAACCTATAAATTTAAACTCGTTTTAGTTGATGCACATCAAAGTGAACCTAATCATGGATGCTTTGCGATACATTATGATGACATGGCATGTTTTAGTTAAAATAACACCAGAGGTGTTACAGCGGAGAAGATGAGGCGCCCTGAGGAGGAGAAGAAGCTCGTCGCCGCAGGAGGATCGGCGCTGGATACGACGGAGAGGGAGAGGAAGATCGCCTTCTTGAAGAGCGTTCTGGAGCCTAGTTACGGCGCTGTGGAGGACATCCCAGACTACCTCTGGCCTTTCTTCGAGGGCGGAGCCGACGCGGTCAAGCGCATAAATGACAACTTTCGCCTTTCTGTCAAGGAATTCAAGGAGTTCGCGGCTGCCATTCTCAAGATGGAGTTTAATATCCAGGTCTAAGACCTCGATCCACTGCTATCTATCTATCCACACTCTCTATATATTGTACTTGTCACTGCTTAATTTATCTCCTGTATCGGTTTATTAATTGCCTTGTTTAAGTATTGTCCTTTGTATGGAATTGGAAGCCGTGTTGAACTGATCATATTGACGTGCCGTGAGTCCTGAACCAGTGAACCTTTGTTTGTGGTTATTGGCTGCTTGCTTGCAATTGAAGTACTCAGTATTCATTTGTTATGGCTTCCTAATTTCCCTCTTTCGAAGTGTATGTGCTTGCTCATCTCTCTGGTTTTTGTGGTTTGCGTGACTTTAAATTCTTCTCTTCACTCGTCATATATTATAGATATTATGTTTAATTTACGATCTTAGCTGGCCACAATTTGACCCATATGCAGAAGGTTTGATAAAGATGGGGGCACTGCTTCCTCAAGTGCAAAGCTGTACCCCTGTAGGCAATTGATGGATGGAGATGAGGCTAGGGGTGGAGTTGCTTGCTTCACAAGCCACAAATGAAATGGTGACCAAATTTTATTGCTGCAAGTGTTGATCTTCCTATGGAAGTGGTGGAGCGTGCACAATGCAGTGAACGCTGGAGAAAGGATGTTGGGGACCTCTGAGATTGTCCACGCTGTTGGGTACTTGGTTGCTGAAAGGAGCAAGGGAGAAGCCGACGGTCAGCGGCTCAGAATCTAGTAGGTGGATGCTACCTCCACAGGATTTGCTAAAGATCAATGTGGATGGCGCTTTTGTCCAAGCAACAAATTAAAGCACGGTGGATGATTTGTGGCACGGGATCATGATGGTGATGCAATCTTGGCAGGAGCAGGCAAGATCACGGACGTGCAAGACGCCCTGATGGCTGGAACCGTGGCCTGCTAGAAGGGAGTTGAAGCTGTTGTGGCACACGGCATGTCCAAGGTGTAGGTGGAAACGGACTACTTGCTGCTTCAGAAAGGAGTGTTGTCAAGTGAACTAGATCATGTGCCAGCAGGGAGTATCTTCCAAGAAATTCACATATTGATTTTGTGAGCATTTTTTACACTTTGAATGTTTACACGTTCCTCACATTTCTAACTCGTCTGCACACAAGATTGTTGCTTTAGGCATGAAGGAGCCCTGGGTCCTCAGTCCCAATCTTTGTACAAAACTTGCGGCCTCACTGGGTAGTTGATCAATTAAAGGCCTACTAATAGCCTTAGTTTTTTTTTTTTTTTTTTTTAAAAAAAAGTGCAACTCTGTGACACTGCTGAGTACCACTCTAAGATCAACAAATGAAGCAGGCATTTTGTGTCTTCCTAATCAGGCATTTTGAGAGTTATATACCTCTGTATACCATTGTTTTGTAAGAACAAAATACATCTTCGGAAACAAGGAGTAACTTCCTATTTTATGTCAATCAAAGCCGAAGTTTTCAAACTTTAACCAAATTGATAAATTGTCCAACTGTCAAATATTTGTGAAATTAAATTTAAAAGTACCTTGCATACACATGGCATCTGTCCTTAGCTTGGGATATTTTCAATCAAAAAGTTTGAGGACTCATATGAACAAATTAAATTTTCCAGGGACTAAGTGAATCCCAAAGCAAAACTTCATAGGTGTGATTTCTTCTCCCATGGACATTTAAAATTTCTGCTTGATATTCGAATGGGCAACAATATAAGAAGTGGCTTTTCTTTATCTTAATGGCAATAGAAGACAATGGAGTATTTGGTACGATGTTACACATAGCAATGTCATCACAGTTGCACAAATCTGACTACAATGCATCAACGCTGAGTAGCTAACCAGGAAAGAGGGGACACCCGTCCATGATATCTAGGAATGCAAGCGCCAGCCCGCAAATAGGTTTAGTTGTGTGGGTTATCGCATAACATAACCCATAAAAATAAAACCTATTTCCAGGTTCATGTACAACCTGCCTTGTAATCCCTAATGAAATCCATGTAGCTTTTCGCAAGAAGTTGTTTTGAGCTATCTTCAGCAACACAAGTTTACTTCGACTTGTTGCCTTGGGACATCTTCAATGATTCCATAGCATCACTGCATATAAAATAAAAATTAATCTTGCATAAATAGTATCTCAACTTGCATGTTGTCTAATGCAAAAGTATGCCCATTTAAAATTGAGACAAAAAAATGATGGGTTGATAAAGACTAAATGGTGTGAATCTAGTAAACAGGTAGCAACATAAAGAACAAGACTAAAATGCTCCATATCATAAAAGAATAAGGGAAGTCAACTTCACAACTTTTCCAGTTGGAGCACGAGCGCAAGATCATGCATATGGAAATTTCAATACAAAACTAACGATGAGATGTGAGGACGGATCAGGAAATCTATAGGAGAGGGGATTGAGCTCATCTTCAACCAGTCCCTTTCTCTCTTCCATGTCTAGAAAAATTAGGAGGGGCACCATTGTTGCAGAGGCGGTAAGGAGGCTTCAGCTGCGCCTGCCCCACCACTAGATCGGTCCCTAGATGTGATCATGTAAAACATGCATGCCACAATTCAAAGAAAATAATGTATACCTTAATGCATTCTCAATCTCAGCATTCTCTGGATCCAATTTAAATCCATCAAAAAATGCTCTACACGCATTCTTATAGTCCTGGTAACACAAACTCCAGTGAATGATCAACACAATTATACACAAAGTGAATAACTAGTCAACATTTTCCATCCCACCTTCAGTAACATAAAAGCTGCACCCTGCCGGTAGCAAGCCTTTGGCCAGTCAGGTCGTATTCTTCTGCATTCAAGAGCATCCAACAGAGCCTTCTGTCCGTCACCCATGCGAAGCCAACAAAGGCTTCTATTCGATGGCAAGGTTGCATCATCAGGGTCAAGATCCATTGCCTGCATCAAACATCAAATCCAATGTTATGTTAGAAGAACTGTCAAGTGAACCTTGAAGTTTGAACATGAAATCTGCACGTCATGGTTTATCCCATATTAGTGCAGGGCACTCACGAATCACGAGAACGATTGGGAGAAGAAATGAGAAACTTTGGAATAGGAAGTTAACATAAGTATACTTTTCCACCTCTTATAGCCCGGATGCCTGAGATTGGCATCAGTTTCAGGTAACACACAACCATGGTGGGAGTTAGGGAAGGGGCTACATGTATGTGAGCTTAGAAACTGGCCAGGGGAGATATGCAGGCCCAGCGGTGGTGGTGGTTCGAGGCCGGGGCGTGGCAAGGCAGCAAGAGCCGCTGGCGGCGGACTGCGGTGGACATCCAGATGGCAAGAGGTAGTGCGGGGGTGAGGGGGTGGTGGACATCAACGCCAATTTGGGATTTAGCATGGCAAGAGCAGCGGAGGCAGACCCAGTGGCGCGGACGTTGCCAGGGATGGGAGGATGCCTGTGGTAGGCAAGGGAGTGCGAGGTTGCTAGGAAGAAGAGACGGAGGTTGTGTGATCCATTGGATTGTCATTGAACAGCTACTGTTCATCATCTGATGAGAATGAGAATTACAGGCGCCTAAAGAATAGTTACTCCCTCATTTTTCCTTGAACTAAATATAGTGTTATGTTAAAGTGAAAAAAAAAAACTACAAAACAAATAAGTTCTATTTCATAGTTTCTTCTCTGAAAAGTATGAAACAGCAGCAGGTCAGCAGTTCAAATTATGTTTTCTGCAATGGTAAAAAAAGAATATCCTTAACACAAACAGGTAGGAGAGAGGTGAGAGGTGCTGTTTTTTCTCATTCTTATTAAGGCCCTGTTTGCATGCACCAATTAAATTTTAGCTGTGGTGCATCCAAACATCCCAACCAATTAGCAGCTAAAAGGTCCTTAGCTAATTGGAACTAGCTAATTCCATTAGCTGTTGTAACCCAGCTAATAATATCAGCTAATTAGCTGGCTAAAATTTAGCTCTAGCAATTAGCTAGCTAAACTTTAGTTGAGGCGCATCCAAACATGGTCTCACACAAATACAAGTTACAGTAGGGACATTTGGGCCAAATGAACCGAGTGTGGTGAGGGTAGTGCACAAAGATCACAGGATCACATGGAGGATTTTGGTTTCCTAGAAGAGAACTAGAAGTTGAGGTACGTCTGATAGGTTGAAACGGTGAGAGAGAAAAAAAAAGAACAGCAAATTACATATAAGTTGCAATTAGGTAGAGATGGAGTCGGAACCTCAGTCCTAGTAGTAAAGTCTTTATACCCCTATAACAGAAGTCTAGCTATTTGGCATGTGATCCCTCTAGTTCTTCCTTTCCTAATATTCTAACCCCCTTCCAGTTATGCCGTCTAGCCATGGTGGTTATCCCTTTGTCACCTTTAGGAACAAGACTGGAAGAAGAGTCTGGAGAGTTGGATGAAGAGACTGCTGTGTGGTGTATATACTAGGCTACATGGGCCATATGGGCCAATATGGGCCTATATCTTAACACCCCCCTTCAAACTCAAGGCGGAGGTGGAGGATGTGAAGCATTGAGTTTGAGCATATGAAGCCGATGTTGCTCGCGAGTTTGTGCTTTGGTAAACAAATCAGCCACTTGTAGTTCTGATGGCACATACTGAAGAGCAATTGTCTTTTGATGACAATGAGACCGGGTGAAGAAGGCATCAACACCAATATGCTTTGTAAGCTCATGTTTCACAGGATCATTGGCAATCTGTATAGCTCCCGTATTATCACAAAGAAGAGGTGTTGGAGCATCACACGAAACACCAAAATCAGCTAGCAGCCATCGAAGCCATATAATCTCTGTGGTGGTAGTAGCAAGTGCTCGAAGTTCTGCCTCTGTACTGGATCGGGATTTCTTGGACTTCCATACAAGGGGAGAAGAACCAAGAAAAATGCAATAACCAGTGACAGAACAGCGATCTGTAGGATCACTCGCCCAAGTGGAGTCCGAGTAGGCATAAAGATGAAGCGGACTATCACGAGCATAGAACAAACACTGAGATGATGTCCCCCTTAAGTATCTTAGCACACGGAGCAAATGCCCAAAGTGAACTGAAGTAGGAGCACTGACAAACTGGCTTAAGATGTGAACTGCATGAGCAATGTCGGGTCTGGTAACGGTAAGATAAACAAGGCTGCCCACAATATGTCTATATCTAGAGGGATCCTTCAGAGGAGTGCCATCAGTAGGACGAAGCTGCAAGTGAAGATCCATGGGTGTTGCAGCCGTCCGATTATCAGAAATGCCAGAGCGAGCAATAAGATCATGTATATACTTGGATTGAGAGAGATAATAACCCTTTGAAGAATGTAAGACCTCAATCCCTAGAAAATAACTGAGAGGACCGAGATCAGACATCTGGAACTGCTTGCTAAGTTGTTCCTTCACATGAGAAATGTGGTCCATATCATCTCCCGTGATTAGCATATCATCAACATATAGAAGGAGCAAGGTACGCCCTCGCGGAGAGAGATGAATAAATAAGGCAGGATCATGATCACTCGGTGAAAAGCCAGCATCCTGTATAACCGATACAAAACGCTCAAACCAAGCACGAGGAGCCTGTTTAAGACCATATAAGGCACGACGAAGACGGCAAACATGTCCTGAAGGGGCATCAACACCTGGTGGTGGCTGCATATACACTTCCTCATGTAAATCACCATGAAGGAAAGCATTTTTCACATCCATCTGAGAGATATTCCAGGACTTAGAAGCAGCCACAGCAATCAAAGTACGAACCGTGGTCATGTGAGCAACAGGAGCAAATGTTTCATCATAATCACGGCCCTGAGTCTGCTGAAAACCTCTGGCAACTAGACGAGCTTTATGTCGCTCAATAGAACCATCGGATCTGGTTTTAACTTTGAACACCCATTTACATGTGATAGGAACTGTATGAGGTGGTAATGGAACAATATCCCAAGTACCTGTGCGCTCAAGTGCAGCGAGCTCCTCAGACATAGCAGCCTGCCATTCCGGAATGAGTGAAGCCTCATGATAAGTGGATGGCTCATCAAGAATAGCACTTGCACGTGGAAATCCCAATTTATCAGGGGGCGCAATAGTGGTGCGATCACGTAAATTGTATCTCAGGGGAACCTGTGACTCATCAGAAACATTAGAATCAACCAAAACAGGAGCATCAGGACTGGCCGAGGAAGAAGAATTAGATGGAGGCTCTATGGGATTGGCGGAACGGCGAGTGTAAACACGTGTGATGGGTGGTTTACATGATGGAGGCCTAGGTGGTGGAGACTGAGGAGCTAGGATTGGTGGAGGGTCATGAGAAGGAGGTGATGTAGAACAGGGAACATCATCACTAGGCAAAATAGGAGGAAGGTAAAGAAAAGACGTGGACTCTGTAGAAGAAGAGGATGATTGGGTAGATGGGCTATAAAAGAAAGGATGGTCCTCAACAAATGTGACATCACGAGAGATACGCATGCGACGAGTGGAAGGATCATAACAACGATAACCCTTATGCTCAGGACTATATCCCAGAAAAACACATTCAACCGACTGAGCCGTCAACTTAGTTCGCTCACGAGGTGGAAGCAGAACATAGCAAGTACATCCAAAAACCCGAAGATGATCATAGTGAGGAGGTGTACCAAAAAGGACTTCACCAGGACACTTACCAGATAGTTTGGATGACGGTTGTCGATTGATAAGATAAACAGATGTTGCGACCGCTTCCCCCCAAAAGTGAGAGGGAACAAAGGAGGCAATTAAAAGGGTCCGAGCAGTTTCAATGATATGGCGATGTTTGCGTTCAGCTACGCCATTTTGTGGATGGGCACCAGGACATGAGAGCTGAGGAAGAGTGCCCTCAGAGGTCAAAAACTGGCGAAAATGATCAGACAAATATTCTCCACCAGAGTCGGAACGAAAAATTTTAATAGAGGTGGAAAATTGAGTATGAACCATGCGAGTAAAAGACTGATAAATGGAACACAACTGAGACCGGTGTTTCATAAAATAAAGCCAAGTGTATCGAGAATGATCATCAACAAAGATAACATAATATTTATGACCACCTTTAGTAGCAAAAGGAGCAGGGCCCCAAACATCAGAGTGAACAAGATCAAAGGGTCTAGCTGCGTGAGAGACACTAGAAGGATAGGGAAGCTGAATCTGTTTGCCAAGCTTACAACCCTTACAATGAAAGTTAGACTCGACAGATGTATGACCTAAATAGCCCTGATGTATTAATGTGGACAAGCGAGACCCGCAGAGGTGACCAAGTCGATGATGCCACTTGGCGAAGGATGACGTAGATGATGATGCGACAGTTGACACACAAGCAGCGTAAGAAGGAAGACGCAAGGTGTCCAAAATGTAGAGGCTAGGAGAACCTCTACGGCGACGGCCAGTCCCAATCACAGTCCCGCTTTGACGATCCTGAATAAAACAAGATGAGTCATCAAATCCAATAAAGCAATTATGATCAGCAATTTGGCCCACTGAAAGAAGATTCATGGACAATTGAGGTACAAATGAAACATCAGGTACGGAAAAATTGGTACTACAAAGAGTACCCTGATGAGTGATATAGCAAGATGTACCATCGGCTGTCTGAATAGAAGCACCACCAGTGACTGGCTTGGAGGAGACCAATTGAGACTGATCCGATGTCACATGAAAGGAAGCCCCTGAATCCAGAACCCAAGCTGGCTGAGAGGCACCAATGGGTGGAGCAGCAGCAATAGAGACAGAACCACCTCTAGCAATGGAAGTACCACGGCCACGAGTAGCACGAGCTGCTCGGCGTGCACGATACTCAGCTAACTTCTCCGGATGTGCAGAAAAGCAATTTTCTGATATATGTGTAGTCTTGCCACAATGTTTACATGGCTCTGAAGAAGTACCTTTGGGTACAGTGTTCCGCTGAGAGGCTGCCAACACACTGTGAGACACTGTCATAGAAGAAAAGGAAGACAGAGACTTGAGACGTGTCTCTTCAGCAAGCAATTCGGCCAAGGCTTGGTCCATAGTTAGATTAGAAGCATTGTGAAGTAACCGTGTACGAATGGAATCAAATTCTGGCTTGACTCCCATGACAAAGCGATATGTCAGAAAATTTTCAATGAATTTGTGTGCTGGACAGTCATCAGCTGTGCAATCAGGGACCATGGAGGTCAATGAACCCATCAAACGATCATAAGCAGAATAATAATCATCAATAGACATATCGGCTTGCTCAATGTCATGAATTTGCTGCATGAGACTATGGAGACGAGCACTACTGTCCTGAACATAACGCTTCTCTAAGGCAGACCATATTGCCTTAGCAGTTTTAAACTTTCTGAGACTCATAATCATAGATGGTTTAGTACTATTAACCATGGCAGCCATCACTTTCCCATCATCAGTTTGCCATTTGGTGACAGCACTAGCATTACTGCCATCAGATTTGAGCTCAGGTGGATTATCAGTCAAATGGGAATAAAGACCATGACCCCGCAAAGCAGTTTCAACACAAAAAGACCATTCCGGATAATTTGAACCATCAAGAGTGATATTAATAACAATAGGACTGAACTGAGGATTCTGAGCCATAGTGAAGCTTGCAAAGACTGGACTGACAGCAGAAAACAGCAGAAGAATCTCGAACGATTACCAGCAGAGTGGCAGCAGAACGGACGGGTTACCAGCAGAGTGGCAGCAGAACGGACGGGCCTCCCACCCGCGCGTGGAGACAGCACGGACAGGAACAGGCGGACGAAGACAGCACGGACAGGACGAACGGACGGACGTTCTCCCACCTGCGCGTGAGGACGCCTGGAGTCGAAGGCAATCGCGTCCGCGCGTGAAGGTCGCGGGTCCGTGAGAGCTCGCACGGAGACGATTCGCGCAGGGATGAAGATGGCGCACGACGATGCGCGATCGACGACGCACGGCGCGACGACGGGCCGCACCGGACGGGGACGGGGCCGCGACGGGCGGCTACGACGACGGCGCGACGGCCCGCGTGCGACGGGGCCGCGACGGGCGGCGCGTGGACGGACAGGCGGGCGGCGGCGGCAGCGGCCAACCCTAACCCCAAACCTGCTCTGATACCATGTCACCTTTAGGAACAAGACTGGAAGAAGAGTCTGGAGAGTTGGATGAAGAGACTGCTGTGTGGTGTATATACTAGGCTACATGGGCCATATGGGCCAATATGGGCCTATATCTTAACACCCTTGACAACATATGAATCACCGCCCAGAGTTTTGGTTACAATGACTAGGCCATGCCTTCTGGTGGCTCAAAAATCAAAACCTAGAAGCTAGAAAAGATTAGCAAAGTGAGAATATGGTGTTGAAATATACCTTAGTATAGAACTCTGATGCCAAAAGATAATCCTTTCTCTCAACTGCCTCACTTCCTAGTGACTTCAATTGTGCTACTTTCTCTATATTCACATGTTCAGCCTGATACATAGATAAATAATATCAAATAAGATGAGTACCTGATTAGTGAAAATTTATGAAAAAGACGTTATAGATGTAAAGAAACTATGTAGGGTTGTTGTTAAAAAATTGGAAAAAAAATACATGGTTCTCATAAGGCAGAAAAAATATGCTCACAATTTCTTTCACTGCACAAGCATAGTGTTTTCAAACTATGATCCCGGCTCCCACACACATAGAAACTTTGTGAGTACAACATCTATGCTCAGTACTGTAAACAAAAATGATCTAGTGCACGTCAATTACAGAATATAGTTTCTTCACACATTTCTTCCTCTGCAAATTTCTCTAGTGCAATCCAGTAATCTACTACCTCCTATGTTCTACATTATTTTAAGAGAAGATTTCCAAATCAGTAGATGACTCTTGGCCACACTAGAGACTGAATGGAAATTCTACCACAACAGAAATGAAATATTAATTGACATGATGTCACTAAGTAAGGCCCTGTATGGAAAGTCAGAATTCCAGGAGTCTAACGTAAGTCAATTTGGCTCCTAAAAATTATATCAAATCTATATGTTCCAAACAGCAGGCCATAAGCATAACTAAGGAGATAGAAGCAAAAGAAGAATGACATATTTCAATTAGCCACGCTCGCCATAAGCATAACTAAGGAGATAGAAGCAAAAGAAGAATGGCATATTTCAATTAGCCACGCTCCTCTGATATATTACTTAAAAGCAAAACCAAGACACAGATCTGTCTTTTAGTAAATTGACATATCTCAATAATGGATATCCAAATATCATTTGACCAGATTATATTTTACGTGGGGATACAAGATGAAGAGTAGAATAAATTTTTTGGAGCTAATTTATTGGTCAGCTTGAGTATTCATGCTGTGTCAATAGCCAACAAGTGTATTCATATTATTAGCCTAAATTTAGAATCAGCAGAAAATTCAACTGGATGTTGAATAATAAACACAGATAATTTAAAAGAAATTGAAGGAGGTATGTAGTAAGATGTAAGGACCTGTGTGGTGAGTGGCTGAGTGCCACGTTACGTGGATGATATTATCTTTTATCGGATAATATCTTTTAAATGATAATAAAGGAAGCATCAAGACTGCATAAGTGTTTAGCTAGTGACTTATGCAGTCTTGATGCTTCCTTTATTATGTATAATATAGTAAATATATAGAGGTACATATATATAGGTATATGTTCTTGTTAGAATATAACTGTAACAGCCCATATTGGGCTTACGGCCCATTGGCCTTGTACTCTAGCCTGACTAGGATTAGTACCATATTGTAATATGTACATGTACTACAAGCCTTCCAGGCTATATAATAAAGGTCACCCCCCCTGATTAGGGTGTGCGGTGTTTCTACATGGTATCGGAGCTTGACGAAGACGTCATGGTGACGGCGCGGCCTGATCACGATCAGGGGCGCGCGGGCCTGGGAGCGGCGGCCGGGGCGGCGCGACTCGAATCGGGCGGCGCAGACGGAGGGTCGGGGCAGGCCCGATCGAGCGGGCGGCGTAGGCGGCGGCTGAGGCGGGCGCGGCGGCCTGGGCGGCTCGACTAGGGCAGAACGAGCGGCCGAGGGTAAGGCGCGCGTCCTAGGGCAGGACGCACGGGCGGGTGGAGCGGAAGCGGAAGAGGTCCCGGGGGAACCGTGTACCATGTAGAAACACCGCACACCCTAATCAGGGGGGTGACCTTTATCATATATCCTGGAAGGCTTGTAGTACATGTACAGATTACAATATGGTACTAATCCTAGTGTAATAAAGCAGCTCGCCGCATTTGTCATGCTTGCCAACTTGGTAAACATGTTAGGCTGCCATTTGCTAGTTCAGTCTCTAGTACATCAGCACCTTTTGAACTCGTTCATTGTGATGTCTGGACCTCTCCGGTTTCGAGTCTTTCTGGTTATAAATTTTATCTTGTGTTAGTTGATGATTATACACATTATTGCTGGATGTTTCCTCTTCGTCATAAATCTGAAGTTCATGATCATCTTATTCAGTTTGTTGCTTACGCTCACACACAATTCAGTCTTCCTTTACGCTGTTTTCAGGCAGATAATGGGACCGAGTTCCTCAACAATGCCACTGCCGCCTTCTTGGCTGGTCGAGGCATTCAACTTCGCACCTCGTGTCCCTACACCTCGCTCGAATGGCAAGGCCGAGCGTATGCTTCGCACATTGAACAATGGTGTTCGCACGCTTCTAATTCATGCCGCCATGCCTCCATCCTATTGGGTTGAAGCTCTCTCCACCGCCGTGTTTCTCAAACAAATGACCATCATCATCCAAAAATAATGGTATACCATATCATCTTCTTCATCATAAGATGCCAGACTACTCCATCCTCAGGGTTTTTGGCTGCCTATGCTACCCCAACCTTAGTGCCACGACTCGCCACAAATTGTCTCCTCGCTCCGCAGCGTGTGTCTTTCTCGGTTACCCTCCATCACAGAAAGGCTACCGGTGTCTTGACCTCTCCACTCGCAAGATTATCATCTCGCGACACGTCGTTTTTGATGAGACTCACTTTCCGTTTGCGGCTTCCAAGCCTCGACCGGATTCTCTTGATTTTTTGTTACAGGACTTACTTCCCGCGCCTGCCCCGTCTACCTCAGACGCTCGGCACCCGCGGACCTCGGTGGCGCCTGCATTGTCTGACTCAGACGACGCTGGCGATGCCGGCGACCCCATTGGACTCGACCCCGCCATCCCGTGGCATGGCGCGCTCACCGGCGCCCTCGGCTCCTCGGCGAGGCTGCGGCACCGGCACCTCCTCCGCCGCCCGGGTGTTGCCGCCCCGCCCGCCCGGCAGCGGTTCGGCATCCACTATAGTCGTCGTCCACCTCCGCCGCCGGCTCCACAGCCGACACCGGCGGCACCTTCGGCCCCACTGCAGCAAGCAGTGGTGCTCCCGGCATCTTCGGCCCCACTGCAGCAGGCAGTGGTGCCCTCGACTCCAGCACCGCAGGAGCCCCCTGCGCGGGCAACTCGTTCCCAGACGGGTTCACTACCGCCGCCCATGCAGCGGTATGGCTTCACCGCGACAGCTTCCAGTCTGGCTTCTCCGTTGCCAGGCAACTCTCGCGCCGCACTCGCTGATGCAAATTGGCGTGCGGCAATGACTGAAGAATACAAGGCGCTCATGGAGAATGGCACCTGGCGTCTTGTTCCTCGTCCGCCTCGTGCGAATGTCATCTCTGGCAAGCGGGTCTTCAAGCACAAGTATCATGCTGACGGCTCTTGGCTCGCCATAAAGCCAGATGGGTCGTTCGCGGGTTCTCGCAGAGATACGGCGTCGACTACGACGAAACGTTCAGTCCGGTTGTCAAGCCGGCCACCATTCGGGTCGTCCTCGCATCGCCGCCTCTCGCTCTTGGCCGATTCATCACTCGGACGTGAAGAACGCCTTTCTCCATGGCCATCCGAACGAGACGGTCCCGTCGGCGGCCGCCGCCCGGCGTCGACCCCACGGCTCCCGACCACGTCTCCGTCTCCCCGCAAAAGTCCTTGTATGGACTCAAGCAGGCACCCAGGGCGTGGCACCAGCGGTTCTCAGGCTTCATCAAACGGATCGGTTTCCGTGCTTCGATCTCCGACACTTCCCTCTTTGTTTACAAAGATGGTACTGGCATCGCCTACTTGTTGCTCTACGTCGACGACATTGTTCTGACTGCTTCGTCGCCTCAGCTTCTTCGTCGCCTGACCGAGCTTCTTCACTCCGAGTTCGCTATGACAGATCTTGGGGACCTTCATCACTTCCTCGGGATCTCCGTCACGCGTTCTGCTGATGGCCTTTCCTGTCTCAGCGCCAGTATGCTGTGGATCTTCTCCAGCGCGCTGGCATGGCCGAGTGTCACCCTACAGCGACTCCTGTTGACACTCAGGCCAAGCTCTCCGCTACGGACGGTGCTCCGGTGGCGGATGTCACTCAGTACCGCAGCCTTGCCGGTGCTCTACAGTATCTCACGTTGACTCGTCCAGACCTTGCCTATGCAGTTCAGCAGGTTTGTCTCTTCATGCACGACCCGCGAGAGCCTCATCTTGCGATGCTCAAGCGTGTTCTACGGTATGTCAAAGGCACTCTGTCTACTGGGCTTCACATTGGTACAGCAAGCATCACCGGCTTGACCGCCTACTCCGATGCCGATTGGTGGTTGTCCCGACTCTCGGCGCTCCACTTCGTGGTACTTGTGTTTTCCTCGGCGACAACTTAGTCTCCTGGTCCTCCAAACGACGGACTACGGTCTCTCGTTCGAGTGCGGGGGCCGAGTATCGTTTGTTGCACATGCTTTGTGGCTGAGACTTGTTGGCTTCGTCAGTTGCTTCAGGAGCTCCACGCACCCATCTCTTCGGCGACGATCGTCTTCTGTGATAATGTTAGTGCTGTCTACATGGCCGCTAATCCAGTCCATCATCGTCGCACGAAGCATATTGAGATAGATATTCACTTCGTCCGCAAGAAGGTTGCTTTGGGACAGGTTCGGATGCTCTATGTTCCATCATCTCATCAGTTCGCGGACATTATGATCAAAGGGTTACCTGTACAATTATTCACTGACTTTAGGTCCAGTCTTTGTGTTCGTAACACTCCCGCTTAGACTGAGGGAGGGTGTTAGAATATAACTGTAACAGCCCATATTGGGCTTACGGCCCATTGGCCTTGTACTCTAGCCTGACTAGGATTAGTACCATATTATAATCTGTACATGTACTACAAGCCTTCCAGGCTATATAATAAAGGTCACCCCCCCTGATTAGGGTGTGCGGTGTTTCTACAGTCCTGATATACATGGACGACCACAATTAATTGTCTGGTCAGTTGCATGTCGATCATGTTCGACCAGCCGACCTGAAAACATTGCTTCTGAGTAGTCTATCTTAATAAAAATCTATACATTACATTAAACATAAGCCATACCAAGTTTGTTGTATTCTATCCTGAAATGATTCACTTATATTTTCACTATAGTCAAGAAGAGTGTCACCCTTTTCTCTCTTATAAATAAAGGCAAATGTACAAGATTTCAAAATACAGACAGCAAAAGTTAACTACTTAGAGCACACACTGAAGCTCAATGATTGTATAATGGTTATACTAATCGTTTGATGATCCCCATCTTCCCCTACCTCTTAAAATAGAATGGGTAAATGAAAGCATAAGTCTTGTGCTTATCCTCTTAGGAGTAGTTGGGCTGTTGTGTCAGCACCCTTATCATCTATCTTATCTTTTAAGCATCTTTACTTTAGCATCTAGAGAATATGTGTAATCCTTTCTTAAGGACCAAGAAGCCACCTATATGCACTCCAACCTACCATGGTTTGTGGTAAGGCTAACAGAATGAAAATTCCAGCCCCAAATCTGTGATTTGTCTATCAGTGAATTCGTTGTGCTTAGCAATTTGCATAAAAAAAAGCGATAAAAATAAATCGATGCAACATTCCTAGAAAAACAATAGCTTCCAACCGTGCAACTTGGAAAATAATTCCAGTAAGTACCACAACAAGAATCAGTAAACCTACAAACATAAAGAGTAATCTAGGCACCTAGTACCACATATATCATATACTTTTTGAATGAATACATGTATCATTTTTTAAAAAAACTATATGTATCATATATTTATATATTTATACTAGTAGTTACAAACAGAAGATAACAGCCAGCTTAGAATCATGGAACCACATCACACAACAAAATATCCCATGTATAGGTATCTTCGCAAGTTAAATGGGCTGGGAGTTCCATAAGGAAAGATATTGAATGCATGGATAATAGTAAAGCAACAGCAAAACTATGGATAGGAAATAATAATTATCAAATTACTTTGCTCCAAGTAGAAACCTTGAAGAGCTGCAATGTTTGCTAGTGGCAAAGGGGAATCTTACATCATTGAAGATTTCATGATTGGTGCTGACAGTTTTAGCCTCCAGTAAGTAATTCAGGATCTCAGCAGAGACATCAACTCCATTTGTAGACTCAAATAATGCACTTACGATACAATCATCCTTGACATCAGCACCAGCCTATCATACAAAGAAATGATACAGATAGGTGTTGGCTTAAGTACCAGCCAGTTCCAAAACCCAATAAATAAGTGTGGTGTGCCCAAATTGTCACACACCTAAAGATACTGATAAAAAAGAAGTTTAACTTCCCAAACATTTTTTCCTTGAATACGTAAGAGTTGCATATCATTGCATTAACAAGAAGAAAGGCAAGTACAAAACACAAACAACACTCTACCATACCCACACCCAAACAAAGCTTAGTTACCTTTGCACCCTTTACAGAAAACACATGAGCAAACCTGAACAAAATCAAGCCGCTATCTACCTAGTGACCATACATGTCACTGATCCAACATAGGCATTGGAAAATATGAAATGTGCATCAACCAACCCCAATAAATTCTAGGTCGTGGGATATCTTAGAGGAAGGTATTATACCTCAACCAGGAGTTTCACACATTTCATTGATCCAACAGTTATAGCAGCAAAGAGGGGAGTCACACCAAATATCATGTCCATCTTGTTGCACTAGTAAAACACATAGAGCACATTAGTTGCCACACTGAATGATGATAATTACTCGGTGCAGGAAAACATAAACGTTATGTATTACTATGCGAGATTATCAGTTAAAAAATTAAGAAACTTTCTTTTTACTCATGAAATATTTAAAATACAAGGTACCAAAAATTTCATATCCATGTAGTAGGCACTAGCAACCTGGTAAACTTGAAGAATGACATCTCAGGAAACAACTAGGAGCAACAGGGAAGAAGCAAAAACGATTGAAAAGTCAAATACATGATGTAATTTTTATCTTTAGAAATGTGCAGAAACTTATATAGCAGCAAAATCTAGAAGCCATCAACCAACAAACAAAACAATCAATACAATGGAGCATGTGAACAACAAACTAAAGATAAAAATGAAGCTCAAGGTCAGAAATAGCATGGGCTTACATCAGCATTATGGTCTATTAAAATCTTCATAGCACCAGCATGCCCTTCTACAGCAGCAACATGCAGTGGTGTCCCACCAACACCTACTGGGTCAACATAAGCTCCTTTTGCAAGTAACAAATCTACCATTTCACAGTTTCCTGAATTAAAAACAAAATATATATATAAAAAGAAGGTGGCAGTGGTAATACTTTTTGTAACAATATTTGCTTTATTTGCATCTGGTAGACATCAGTTTGCCCAGAGCATGGGCTAGAAGAATCACAATGGATTAGATTGGTTGCTTGCATTATGCTTAACCTGCAGTAAAAGTTTACGCAGCATAACGTAAAGAAGCATAAATGTATGCAGTATCTTGGTGTTTAGTTGCCGTGTTTGATAAAAATGTGTTTGGTTATTTACATTTTGTTGAATGTAGTGAGTTCCATGTTATCATTGAGATCTCATTTCTAGTAGTGGTATAGGGATGGGAATATTTTATTTTTGTGCATGCACCAGATTGTGCAAACATGCATTGTGTAATACAACTAAATTTGGCGTACTAGGTAATGCAACATTAAGCTTGCTTTGAGCACTGTGCAAATCTGAAGAAAAGCCTAAGCAAGCAAGCTACATACACAAGCCTAGATACAGGCTAATACAAGCAACCAATCAGACCCGATAAAGAGAGAATGTTCTATAAGAACAAGGTCAACACCTAGTCAACAAAATGACCGAGCCAACAAGTGTTGAAATTGAGCGAAGGAGCACATTTTGGATATATGTAAACGTATTATCATATATCAAAAGTTACCTAGACTAAAAAATAAGCACACACAAATGTTTCCTACATTAAGAAACCAATATATTTTTTAGAAGACCAGAGCATACACAATTTGGCACATTTTAGGACGTTTCAAATAATAGTTTAGCAGATTCTAACTACTGAATCTAAACACGATCTATTTCCGATGAATCTAGGGATAAGGGGAAAATATTGCGCACTGAAATGTGGTGCTATGACACTTCTATATTACAAACTACCAAACAGGAAGAACAAAAACAAGAATAAAAAGTGAGATGCAGCGGTAAAAAACCGAGACAAGTGTTCAATCACAAGGACCTGTCGCAGCAGCATAATGCAGAGGAGTTTGGCTTTCATCATCAGCTTTGTCTTGATCAGCACCATGATCAAGAAGATACTTGACAATAGCTACATTATCGTTCTGTACTGCACAAGACAGAGGTGTTGAACCTGCGAAGCACACAGACAAGAAGCTTATGTACACGAAGCACTCCAGTATTATTTATCAAAGAAACATACTCCTGAAAATGTCACATAAAAACACACCTGAAAGTGTGGCACTAGAAATGTAACCCTCAAAGTTCGGAAATCAGAAGTATTGGATAATAGATGCAGAAATTTTTCGCTGATGTATGGAGTAGGATGTCAGTGCACAAGGCAATGGAGGACAGATAGGAGTCGTTTCTTCAGTTCAAGTGCATATTGCACGTGCCAATGTATTAGACAATATTAAAAAAGTTTTAACATATCATGTTTTGCGCCAAGCAAGTAATAATGAGAAATGAAGCCAAGTGTAAATCTATGATTTACGTTTTGTGCAGAGTAAGGACACAGCCACCGATCCAATGAACTCATATAGCCAAATCATAATTCATAAAGGCCTATAAATTAAACACCAAGCAATAAAAACTTCAATTGCATGCCCATAGAATCTGAAAGCTGGAATAGATGTATACATAATACCGTCAAATCTGACAATTCGAGAATCGAGATTGCTAACAGGTCAATAGATACAAACATGAGCCCCGCCCAGGAGGAAATCCGAACATTAAATTTCAAGGCTTCACGAGAGAAACGCACCGCTATCATCCAGGAAGTCCACGTCCACACCAAGCACCTCGACAATGTAGGCGCACACCTTGAGACTGGCGCCCGAGGCGGCAACGTGCAGCGCCCCGACGCCATCCAGCCTCGCCGCCTCCACCGCCTCTCTGAGACGACCCCTGCCCTTATCCAGCGCCCTCACGAGCCCTGCAAGCAAGCAAGCAACGGGGTATTCCGCAAGTGAACCAATCGCGATCGGAATCCATGGCTGGTGGAGGGGGCGCGGGGTGCTCCGTACTCTTGAAGAGGCGGAGGTCTCCGTCGTAGGCCGCGTGGAAGAGCATGTCGTACATCGAAGAAGCGGCGGCGGCTCCGTCTGCGGTGCAGGGCGAGCAGTTAGGTTTGATTTCGCCGGGGCGTCTCGATGCACGGGGCTTGGGGGGAGGTGCTTACCGGAGAAGATCGAGGCAGGGGCGCGGCGGCGCGGCGGCGCCATGGCGAATGGTCGGCCGGAGGGCGGCGGTGAGTTCTGGGGAGAGAGAGAGAGAGAGAGAGAGTGGAGGGCGAGGAGAGAGAGGGAGTAGATGGGGAAAAGTGGGGTTCGAAGGAATTTTGAAATGGAGGGAGGAACAGTGTGAGATGCCGTACGCGGGAAGATTGGGAGGCGTCGGTTCGGAGAGAAATGCTGCGCGAACCCGATGGTGTCACCTCCACTATTCATCTTCTCTTCTAAACCAACCGGATCACGTCGTAATTTTTTTAAAAAAAATATTAATATCTCAGCTTCTATATCGACCAATACATATGAATGCTCCTTATTATAGAGTTAGTGGGTAAAAATAAATAATCCAAGAAAACTCAAAAATGAAGTTTTGAGCCACAATGATAATAAAACCGTTTCCAAAAACCACAACTAAATAGTCTGTTACTAAATCACCAAACATGTCTCGCAAACACCTCCATTGTGAGTGCCTCAATAGTCCTGAAACCCATCTTCAACATATGACGATCTCTGTAGCAAAGACTAGGACCTGGTCCAGGACCTTGTCATAATTGAACTAATCACCCCACCCGACTCCTAATTCATCGCGCTAATCGCCCACTCACGCCCTCTATCACGCGTCCATGCAATCATTGCTCGCCCACAGCACACAACTCACCCCTGCATCTCGCCCACAATGTCTAACTCCTCCCCTCTCGCCCACACAATCGTAGTTGCTTTGCCCAATTCGTAATCTTTGTTCAAGCGGAAGAAAATAAAAGATTTCTTCGTGACTACCCAGTTGTTGTCGAGGATTACAGTGGGCGTGGAGACCAACTAAAAAGATGGATGGGATGTTCAAAAGACTAGTTTAGATTTATTTTATTTTTGAAATTGAGTAAGGACAAGTTGTAGTATGGTCCACTTTGGTTGAACTATTCGATCGATTTGCTTTGGAAAAGTCAAAAGCCAAACAAAGGAGTTGACTTCCACACCCAAAGTCACAGCTAAACATAGCTTTTGGCTAGTGCAAATTTCACATCACCTTCACCCCCACTTTTCACATGCTTTGGCTTTCAACTTTCCATAAAAATTACCCACCTGTCACTGGTTATGTTGGGTGCCGGTTTCTTTTTTCCTTCTTCTAATCCACAACCTCGCAGCTCCGTCCCGCCCCATCGCTTTTATGGCCACCGGTGTCCATAGTTGACAACTATTTTTTTTCAAAAGCTAAAGCTCAATGAACCAAATCCTATAAAGGGAATATCACGGCTATGTTGTGATGACCCAAGTATTCACAAATCTATATCAACAAGATGATACCCCGCATGTTGCCGCACGAATTTATGGCATTGACTTATTTTTGAGACAAATAGTGAAATCATGAAAGAATATCTCTATTATTTTTATTAGAGCCTTCCATGCAACAATAGTTGGACGTTTGTTTGCAAATCTTCCATTCCTTTTTTGTCATTCCTTTACGGTGTTCACGGGGCCATCCTAGGCCATGCCCCCCCCCACCCACCCACCCCCGAAAGGTCGAGATGGACTAGAGGGGGGGTGAATAGTCCTTTCTAAAAACTTACGCACCGGCTAACCAAAACAAATGCGGAATTAAAACTATCGGTCTAGCCAAGACTAACCCCACTAACTACAACTCTAGTAGCACCTTGTAAAAGAACCTAAACAAGATGCAAGGTGCTAAACTAGCTAGTGCTCACCTAAACAATTCTAGCTTGCAAGGTCACACAAACCTAAGCAACTAGTACTTTGCCACACCGGGGAGCACCTACACAAATCTAATGAGCAAGAGCACAAAGCCACACCTAACTTCACTAGATGCTCAAGGACAAGGCTACACAAGCCGAACCCAAGAGCGCAAATTACTTAACTACACAAGCTAAGCAAAATACTTACTCTATTTCTAGCTACACAAGCAAGAAGGTGCTCAACTAGCTACACAAGCAAAAGAGCACAAGAGCCACTACTCAAGCTAAGCAAGAATGTAACAAAAGTAAATACAAGCTTGAGCTAGAGGGGATGCAAACCACCGCGAAGAGTGGACACACGAAGTCGTGGCGGTGGCGAATCACCGGGCGTAGAGATCAACCACCTGCAAACAAGCTCAAGGGAGGTCGAAGCCTCACACACAAGAACAAGGAGGTCGAAGCCTCGGCAATCACAAATCGACACACGATTTTTCCCCTGGTTCACTTGGTCGCCACCAAGCTACGTCCAGTTGTGGCGATACACCGGCTTGGTGATGAGATGGCCGCTCAAGTTGGCTCACTGCCAACAACCCCTCCGGGGAGCCCCAACTCCAATCAACACAAGAACGGGATCCTCCAAGCCACGCTCAACTAGAGTAGCCAATTCGCGCACCCGCGGGGAAGGCTCAAGAACCCCTCACAAATCCTCCTCCGGAGCACCGCACAATCTCCACGCGTGCTTCAACGGAGTCTCTTGCCACCAAGCCGTCTAGGAGGTGGCGACCTCCAAGAGTAACAAGCACACCGGCTTGCAACACGATCACCTAGTGCCACTCGATGCAATCTCTCAAAGCAACGCACTAGAATCGATCTCTAACTCAAGTGGATGAACACTCTCAAGCATGGATGAGTTAGAGGGCTCCCAAGCACCACAACACAAGCCACTAAGGCCCTAGTGTGCTCAGCCACCAGCCATGGCCGAGCAAGGCAAGTATTTATAGGCCAAAGCCCAAAACTAGCCGTTGCCCCCACGCTGGCAAAAGACAGACGCGCCGGACGCGTCCGGCCTCAACCGCCGGACGCTCCAAGCCGCGTCCGGCGCTCCAAGTCGCGCCACGTGTCCCGACCGTTTGAGCTCGACCGTTGAAGCCCAACGGCTACCTCCCGATCCTGCTCAGAAGCCCTGCGCCGGACGCTAAACAGTGTTTTCGCCGCGTCCGCCGCCAGCGTCCGCCCAGCGTCCGGCGACCCGACCGCGCGAGAGTGAGCCCGGCCAGAAACTTTCTGGTCGGCGTCCGGGGACCGCCGGACGCGCCACTGCCGCGTCCGGCGCTCACTGCGCCCCGCCAGCATGCCCACGCTGACTCCAGCACGCGCCTGTTGACGGTCGTTAAGTGCCAATTTTTACCGTCAACTAAACATGAGAAAGGACTAAAATATGTTCACCAACTAGATATAGGGGTTACACTAATAGAATTCCACGAGTTTTGGTGAATGTCGTTTCGCAGGTGTCACCTGAAAATACCCAAGGAAGGCCCACATGTCGATTTACATAGAGATAATCGGGAACCGGTGAAAATTCCGTATGTCCGGAAGGTTCGAGAAGGCTCGGACCAAACGGGAGCCCGAACGGGCTCGGGGGTGAGTCGGCCGACTCCCCTTGAGTCGGCCGACGGCGGCTACCTCCACCAATCGAGGTGGAGGCTCGCGGATCCCGCCTCCACCGCCTTTGAGGATGAATAATAATCGTCCGTTTAGGTCGGTTTGATCCGAGGGCCGCGGTGCATCCTAGGGGGCTATATAAGCGGGGCCCCGGCCCCTGGAGGAGGCATCCCATGAAACCCTAATTCATTATTTCCGAGAGAGGATCGGGTGAGAGGGTCCCTTGAATGGATCTCCTCCCTAGAGCCTAGCATTCAAGATAGATAGAGAGAGTATAGGGTGGAGGTAGAGTTGGAGGAAGCCCGGCATGTCGGTGTCTCCTCTCCGGTTGTACTGCGGGATCAAGTCTCCTAACCCGAGGCTTGGTTCTAGGATTATTCCGCAATTCAACTTCTAATACTAGTAAGTTCTTGTTATTATTGCTCTTTGGTTTACGAGTTTACTTTATTCGCTTCCGGTTGGGAATAGAGTAATCGTTCATAGCGTAGGCGTGGTGCTTGGGCTAGGTTCACTCGTAGATGCTCCCTATCGGCCGGAACCGTGGTAGTATCGGGGGAGATGACAGTCCCTTTGTTACCTTTGTAATCCACTTCCCGTCGGTAGGTAAGGTAGGTCCAAAAGTGCTAGGTTAAGCATCCTCTGTGGTGTCTTTTCTTAGGTGCTCCCATAGAGTAGTAGTTGCAAAGCTTGCCATAGGTTGGAAGGAGACTGTGGTAGTAATCCTCTCTATATCGCTCATTACCTTGTCGTAGCTCGGGGTTAAGTATAGACTTGGGTTAGTCGGATGCACGTTTTCTCCTAGCGGATAAATAAATAACGATACTCGGAATATCTCCCGGGTGAAGTGCTCACCGATATCCGTGCGCTTGCGGATTATTTCTCTTTGATTCTTTCGTGTGCGTATCTAGTATCAACAAGCATTTCTCGGCGCCGTTGCCGGGAGAAAGACGGTCTTTGAGATAACCTAAGTCGTTTAACCATGTATTGTTCTTTTATCTTTTTTTCTTGTTTTCTTTTGCATTTTATTTTCTATTGTTATAGATAACCCAAATTCCACGCCTATCCACCAATATCTTGCACCCATGAGCACATGCTTAGAGCCTCTAGAACCCATGATTTTCACATCTAGCTATGAGCTACACCAATCTGTGGTTGCAATAGGTCAAAGCCAACCCTTTTCGACAGCTAGAGTCCTATCTTCTAATCAAGAAGGTAATGAACCCAAAGTCCTATCTTCTGATCAAGTAGGTAATGAACTTTTTGCTACACTTAGGGAATCTTTTAATTTTCCTATAAACTTAGGTTTAGACCTAGCCTTACAAGACCATGTTCTTCTTCAACATCTATATATGGGTCTTGATAATATCGCCTTTGGAGGAGTTTTCCTTTCTTTACCCATTAGAGAAGTGAGGTTTGTCCTTATTAGTGGGCACACTCCTTGCACTAGCCTTTATGATAACATCCTAGAGGTAGAGAAGGAATCATCCCCCAAACTAGAAGAGGAAGTTTCCAGCCACTTTACAAACATTTCAATCCCATGATTTGGCTATCCATTCCAAACCGGTAGTACTCCAAAATTCTCTAAGGAAAGAAGTAATTCTATCCTTAGAAAATTTTTTTGATGGCAAGTTTGGGAGGAGCATAAACTTCCGCTTCATAAGAGATCTTTTAGTGCATACATTGTCAATCTTCTCGGGAAGAGATCTTTTAGAAAGCATCTCACATCCAATCCCTTTGAAGGACATTTAGAAAGATTCAAGGATGGCATGTCAAGTGATGCCATAGAAGGAGAGCGAAGCCATCTAGAATCCACACTTATGTTCTCCCCTTCTATGCCCACATCGGACATAGAATATGAACCTATCTTTAAACCCATCCTTGACCCCTATAACTCATTCTATGCCCTTCCTCCTAAACCTCCGATGATCCTAGAAGTCCATCTAGCTATCCCATGCATAGGAGTCATCAAAACCATATAGAGGATCGCGAAGAGCAACATCCATGGCTAGAGAGCATTAAAAACCTATGTGCTATTACCATTGAATGGATGGACAAGGCCTTAGATGAGATCATTTCGATAGATGATCCAAGGGGAATTTTGGACATTTATGTCGAGTCACCCTTGGAAGTGGAAGATGATGGAGGCTTCAATGAGCAAAGTAGTTACTTCTTAAACACCCCATCAAGACCTTGCTCATATGAAAAATCTCCTGATTCACTTAGTCTCTCTAATATTGCCCCACACGAGATCTTCAACCCCCTCATGCTCCCTGTTCCTAAAGATATTAAGAGGGTGGTTGTAGACACATATGTTTATCATCAATATCGCAGATCTCGTTGTGTTGAATCTTGAGAGAGTACACATAGATTGGTGTTGGAGGGGGAACCACTTCACCAATTCACGTCTTGAAGGTTTCCCAAGGACAAGCTTAGTGTCCTAAAACAAGCACTGTTTAGACCATGACATGAGTGTTCACCTTTCTACTGTGCTGTCCTTGTTAAATGAGCATAGAGTTATAATTGTGAAAATATTCCTTCGGGTATTCGTGTCACTAACCTTTCCAGGTTTGGAGCAAAAAGATCGAAGGAATAACAAATGCAAGGTATGTCCAACCAATCACTATGCAACATTGAATTACATTCATCCAGTCTTGATTTATGAAAGTCAAGCTTGGGGATATACTTCCATAAATAGATTTCTTGCCATGTTGCTACATTATTTTGGTTGTCCCTACCTTTAAGGCATGCTCAATTTGCTAAACAACAATCATGCTCGCCATCACCGTTTGAGTAAATCTCTAGTGCTTTCATGTTACCTTTGTCTACTTTAGTAAGTGTTGGTTTAGAAGTACTTGTACATGCTTCTATTGGCTTTTAAATTAAGCATGGTGCTTAGGTTAAATAGCCTTCCTTAATCGATTAGACATGGAGTCTAGTTTGGTTATTGAACTAGAATTATCGTAGTAGACATTGGTATATTTTGTTGGACTAACCTATGAGAAAAACTTCCAAAATTCAAATTGGGAAAGTCCTGAGATGAACTCACATCAGAGATGAAGCAAGGCATATGATGAACCTGAACAATACTTCGCACAGAAGACATAGCTCATTCATCGTCCAAGAAAGAGTTGAAAGAATTTATGGCCTGCCTATTCATGGTGAACCTGCGAATTCACCACTTCAGTGATGAAACAAAGAAGGAGACAAGAGTGCCCCAAGAAGGATCTACATCAATAGCATTCACTCAAAGGAAGTAGATGAACAAGGCGACAAGCTATGAGCAACCTTGAAGACATCATAGCAATGAGCCCAAAGGTCAACCTAGGACACCAATGAGAAGCTGGGAGAAACTCACCTCATCTGGGTCAATCAAAGACCTGCTCTTGTTATTCTTGAAGACACCATCTTGCACGTCGGCAGTAAGGACAAGTATGTCATATAGCATGCATCCTTGTGTCAACCAATCACCATCAAGGGTTGACTACTGACCAAGCCCAAGAAGACCATGAACAACTACATTTGCAAGATGATGTCCCTATGGCATTGGAGATGAAGCTTGCATACAAACATGAAGTTCCTTCCTTGATCATCAAGACGGATGGTGTATCATTAACTGCAACTCTTCCCCATGCTGCTAGAAGACAAAGAACATCAAGGAAAACTACATCTCCAATGAACATCAATTAGTCGACCAAGACTCAACAAAAATCAAGAATGGTTGACAAAAGAAGATCATGCAACTGTCCGTCCTAGATTGGATAGTCCAAGGAAAAGAAGAATGCAAAGGAGAGATCTTTGCTCTAGAATTGAGATCCCTCTCCGACAGACTTCAGAACAGAGGATGGACAGTGTATAAAGAACATAGAGTTACAACACACTTTGAGGGATGATTCAACACAACACACTTGGCTTCCAGTGATGAGCAACAACAAGTTTGGGGGAGGAAGGCCGCCGACTCCTCTAATAATGATCCAAGAACACTCTTCCTCTTCTCAAACCCTCGTCACTCGGCACACTTGGTTTGCAATCCCTCCACTCGCAATTACCTCCTCTCTATAAGTTTGACTATTTTCTATAGATTTCATACACCAATCAAACTTAAGACATAGAGAAGAAGTAATGTTGAGTAAATGTTCTACGCTAATTAAAATTATCAACCCAATCTTTTACGTAGCATAGAATATGACCTTTAGCTTAATGACATCTCTACCCTTGTTATTATTTGTATATTCCTTCGGGTATGTGTTGTCCACTAATCCTCTACGAGAGAAGAAACAATAAGTAGAGCACAAGGTCAAGGGAGAGGCCCACTAGAAGCATCTACTCTTCATCCCAAGGTGCTCAGTGATAAAGTTCGAACCCGCAACATGCACACTAAACAAGATGCTTGCTAGCATCACAATTAAAGGTTCACTTCAAACCGTTGGAGAAGGAGAGAACATGGATGACCCCTTCCTCAAGAGATATCGGCTCAAGAGGTGCAGTTCTCAAGGTCTCTACCTTTGAGAACAAATGAAGCACCAAAGGATTGAACATGACAAGAAGTCCCGTTCGAGGACTTAAAACACCGAACCCTCGCCAAGGAGGTAACTTGGTAGTTATCCATATTCCCCATTTTAGCATTGCATAAGTTTTTCCTTTAGCATATTTACTTTTTGCATAATCAGTTCTTGTTGCATATTTATTTTGCTACATCTGCATTAGAAAAGAAAATAATTTTGTCTTGCATTGCATCTAGAAAATGCTAAGCCCCATGTGAATAATTTTGTGGTGCGACAGCCCACAAAGATATCCACTGTGGTGGCATAAAAATAAGTTTTAATCTTAGTTGCATTTTTTTTCTGTCTATATACCATAAAATATAAAATTGCAAAAATATTAAGATCCTGCTAAAAAGATTTTTGTGTTAAGAAAGTTCTAGACATTCAAGGCTTAGAGGTTTATCACTAACACTTAATCAGTTCCACAAGCTTTGTTGTCTATTTGAGCCTGACAGAACTTAAAGGAACAAGAAGAGCTAACAGGCCGAAGGACGTCCTGTCCCTTGTCGGAGTGTCTTTGTCTTCAACGATCGCGATCTTGTCTCTACTGACCATTATCCCCGACACTCTAAGAGGGGCAAGACGCCTTCACCGCCGTCGGCAACATCAACATACTACGTCAACATCCGGCTTGGGGAGAGCACCCCGTGTATCAAGCTAAGTGTTCCAACTTGTCTATTTATAGAGCTTGCTTTGTCAAAACAACTAAAAAAATGCATAACCTTAGAAACCCAGAAAGATTTCCTTATCTATCTTTTCTACTTTTGGAGAGCGCTTATTAATCTGTCTTTAAGTAATCCCTGGAATAAGCTCTTATATGGAAATGATGAATAGTTGCTCTGCCGTAATTCCTTTCAAGTACCTAGTTTTCAACCTTGCACTCTCCCGAGTTTTGGACACAACTGTTTAGATTTGAGATTTACTCTGAACCTGAAACTTGTGGGTAGCAAATGCTTGATCTAAGTCTAGGTAGTTGACGGATATGATATGGGAAAGTTTTGAGCTGCTGTCCATCTTGTTCCTAGAGATGCTAGAGTTCTGGAGAGTTTATCTTTTAAAATCTTAAAATTTCTGCATGATGAGTTCCTGTATGACGAGAGTTCAAAATTCCTACCACAGCCATACATTCATGCTTGCTAGATTAGGAAAACCCATCTATTTATATAGATCATATTGTAGGCTTGAGTGTAG
Source organism: Themeda triandra (assembly GCA_018135685.1). NCBI lineage: Eukaryota > Viridiplantae > Streptophyta > Magnoliopsida > Poales > Poaceae > Themeda > Themeda triandra. The sequence continues at coordinate 635,414 of JAENPR010000023.1, forward strand.
TCTTATAGGCATTGAGTGCGGTTATCTTTGTGGACCCATAAGGAATCGATCATGTAGTTAAAGTCAATACTATGTGCTCTCCATCCATTGATCTATGCTACTTCGTCCTCGAAGCATGCACCCATTTTATAAATACTACATTCATTACGTGCTACTTCGTCCCTAGAAGTACCACCCACATATAGATCCATATCCACTATAAATCGTGCTATCTCTACCCGGAGATATGCACTTATCGCTCCTACCTTGGGAGTACGCATCCCCCCACATATTGTGATGTCTCTACCCCGGAGATACGCGCTTATCCGCTCCTACCCCGGGAGTACGCATCCATCCATCCATCCACAAAATACATACGCCACTCATTTCACTTCATCCGAAAAGGTTCTACTCCTATCCCGGGAGTGAACATCTAGAAATAATCGTCGCTGTTCCATTTGCCTACATAAAAGCTCCAGTCATTATCATTTCAAGTTATACACTCCCCGTTGCTAAAGTTTCATTTTTAGAGGATTGGTTGCTCTAAAAAAAAAGAAAGAAAAAAAAAGAAGAAAGGAAAAAAAAAGAGAAAGAAAAAAAGGAAAGAAAGAGTAGCCAAGTCCTTCCAAGAAGTTTCAAGGTTTCCGAATAAAGGGAGTCATGTTATCCCCAAAGGAGCAAGTGTAGAAGTGGATGTTCACCAGTTGAGTACCCCTCATAATCATTTTCTTATCATCATCATCTCATCGTCATCTTATCATCATCTTATCATCCATTTCATTTCCTCATTCACATGCACATATGACTTTATTATTATTTTAGTTCCTACTGGATCCATGGTTTAACTGTGCAATATATGCAAGTGAGTTTTGAGTGTCTCCTCATCTATAAGCTCCACATAAGCCTATTAGAAAGTAGGGTGAGAGAGAGAAGGCTCTTTTCACTATGCCTTAGTTTCACAAATACCACATATTCTGAGAGAAGAGAGAAGGCATACACTACTCATGCCTTGGAGAGGATCCGAAATACCACAAATGAGAGACTGAAAGTTTCATACAAGGAACACCGAGTTTTATTTGAAAATCTTGCAAAAACTCGGAATAATAGTTGATCAAAGAGCGAGAAACATAGCGCTCGACTTGACCGTTCGTCTTTCAACTACTCAAGACCCAAGTGACGGCTACAAGCCCCATGGTGAAAGGTAATATGAGTAAGTTTTGAGTCGAATAGTTCATTCTAATCCGGAGGAGAGTTCTTGTTTGAACGCATGTGTACTTTTGAGGCGTGAAAGCATTGTAGCAACTCCCGATCCACACGAAGTTTATCTTCGCTCGGGGACGAGCAAAAGGTAAGCTTGGGGGAGTTGTTGACGGTCGTTAAGTGCCAATTTTTACCGTCAACTAAACATGAGAAAGGACTAAAATATGTTCACCAACTAGATATAGGGGTTACACTAATAGAATTCCACGAGTTTTGGTGAATGTCCGTTTTCGTAGGTGTCATTTGAAAATACCCAAGGAAGGCCCACATGTCAGGTTTACATAGAGATAATCGGGAACCGGTGAAAATTCTGTAATCTGGAAGGTTCGAGAAGGCTCTGGACCAAACGGGAGCCCGAACGGGCTCAGGGGTGAGTCGGCCGACTCCCCCCTTGAGTCGGCCGACTGGCTACCTCCACCAATCAGGTGGAGGCTCGCGGATCCTGCCTCCACCGCCTTTGAGGATGAATAATAATTGTCCGTTTAGGTCGGTTTGATCCGAGGGCTGCGGTGCATCCTAGGGGGCTATATAAGCGGGGCCCCGGCCCCCCGGAGGAGGCATCCCATGAAACCCTAATTCATTATTTCCGAGAGGATCGTGTGAGAGGGGTCCCTTGAATGGATCTCCTCCCTAGAGCCTAGCATTCAAGATAGATAGAGAGAGTATAGGGTGGAGGTAGAGTTGGAGGAAGCCCGGCATGTCGGTGTCTCCTCTCCGGTTGTACCTGCGGGATCAAGTCTCCTAACCCGAGGCTTGGTTCTAGGATCATTTACGCAATTCAACTTCTAATACTAGTAAGTTCTTGTTATTATTGCTCTTTGGTTTACGAGTTTACTTTATTCGCTTCCGGTTGGGAATAGAGTAATCGTTCATAGCGTAGGCGTGGTGCTTGGGCTAGGTTCACTCGTAGATGCTCCCTATCCGCCGGAACCGTGGTAGTATCGGGAGAGATGACGGTCCCTTTGTTACCTTTGTAATCCACTTCCCGTCGTAGGTAAGGTAGGTCCAAAAGTGCTAGGTTAAGCATCCTCTCGTGGTGTCTTTTCTTAGGTGCTCCCATAGAGTAGTAGTTGCAAAGCTTGCCATAGGTTGGAAGGAGACTCGTGGTAGTAATCCTATCTATATCGCTCATTACCTTGTCTCGTAGCTCGGGGTTAAGTATAGACTTGGGTTAGTCGATGCACGTTTTCTCCTAGCGGATAAATAAATAACGATACTCGGAATATCTCCCGGGTGAAGTGCTCACCAATATCCGTGCGCTTGCGGATTATTTCTCTTTGATTCTTTCGTGTGCGTATCTAGTATCAACAGCGCCGGACGCGTCCGGCGCCTGCGTCCGGCGCCTTGTGAATCCATGATTCACAGCCCGTCGAAAACGCGATCTTCTCCACCATGCTATCCAACAAGTATTCCAACTTGATCACCATGGATAGTATGTTTCCAACACCAATTTGCATCCGGCGCAATGGAAAATATGCCTCCAATTTTCCCAAAGCGCCGAATCCCGCCTCGCAAGCTCGGCGGGAGGGAGAGAGGGACCCAAACCCAACTCTACCCTACAAACCAAAGCGCGAACAATGCCACCTTTGTAAATGTGCCAACACCACTAAGTGTACATCACCATGTGCATGTGTGTTAGCATTTTCACAATCATTTTCAAGGATTTTCACTTGCTCTCACAACGCCACTCGATCCTAGCATGTCGCAATGTTAGATCGCTCAAGTGGCATTAGATGACCGAGATGCAAACAAGTTTGCCCCTCTTGATAGTACGGCTATCAATCCTAAATCCGGTCATCAACTTCTCTAGACTCCTCATGACCGGTGAAATGAAATGCCCTATAGCATACCTTTGCCTTGCGCATTTCCACCGTCTTCCGCCGGAGTGCCAATGCAACACATGCACCGACACGATCTCAAGATGATATGATCCACTTCATATCGTCATGCAACCCTCTCGGTCCATCGATCTTGATCTCACTTGCTCTTCACCGCCTCATGGTCCATCGGAACCAAGTCTTGCCCGAGCTTCACCATCTCATGGTCCATCGCTCCACTGCCTCGACTTGTCCTTCACACACCCTCCGGTCTCGAGCCAAGCATCATCTCGATCTTCACCATCTTGGTCACATGACTCCATGTCATGTCACATATTCAATGAAGCTCCTTCATCTCACATTCACCTGTGGACTAAATCCCTGTGTATTCTCATGATCACACAATTAGTCCACCTAAGTTGTCACTCAATTATCAAAACCAAACAAAGGACCTTTCAACCCCCCAGCGTCAATACACAGCCATTGTCGAAGTGTGTATGGCTGCATGTATTTGCAATAGCCAATGCTAAATTGCGCTGGAAAAAACAAGATGTTTCCATAAAAATTCTATACTACTTTGGTTATTTATCATTGATGTAGCATTTAAGTTTAAATTACTGTAGCAGTGGATACAACTTGAGACATGGTCACGGCAGCTTGCCGCACGTGGCGATGGTCGAGAAGTTTGAATTGCCCCATTTGACTCAGTGGAACCCTCAAGATCACAACTTTGGCGGTGCTCTTGAGAGAAGCTAAAAGTCAGAGAAACTCCAAGCCTTTGTGGCTTCCTCAACAACTTAGAGGTATGCAAACCTTAGTGGGGACCTAAACTAGAGGATAAATCGCTTATCTCTTGTGTGTTGTGGTTTCGTCGCGTCAACTTGTGTTTGAATTGAATTTCTAGGGTATGAGCCCGATCTATTTTCTCCACGAGCTCTAGTCGCAACCACTACTTTGGACAGCTCCATACAATCCTTGGGAAGGCTCATATAAGAATTCAATCTAAGTTTCATTCAATATTCTACTACAATTAGTTGCGCGCTTTGTTGCGTGAAGACTCCGTGATCTACTGATAGTTTTGTTTAAGATTGTAAATCATAGAAACCATTCACCTCTTTAGGCCCTTTATGTTGAATTTGCTTTTTCGTGTGAGAACTAGCTAGGATCAGTGTTGGTTTTTTAAACTACGTATAGAGAAGATATTTTTTCTAACTTTACTACCATGTGTAGTAGAAGTGGTGCTAGTACTACAATAAAGGGAAGGGGAAGAGGAAGAGGAAGAGGAAGAGGAAGAGGGTACAAAAGAGGAAGTAGAGGAGGAGAATCCCTTCGAAGACTTGCTAGTTTGTTATTAGGCCTCAGCGATCCAATATGATGTTTGCCAATAGAGATGTTAAAATTCAATACTACTAGTTCATACTTTTGTTTGACATGTCACATGAGCGTATTTATACGGATGCCATGATATCTCTTGTTATCCCTAATACCTAGATGATTACATGAAAGTTGTTGATAAAAAGTATGTTTCTCTAGCATGGATGATGTCCAAAATTGCTAAATTAGACAAAATTTTGCCTAGATTTATATTAATAAAACTAATAAAAAATAAAATGAATGCATAAAGTTGTCTAATTTTATTGACAACATCCCCACTAAAATACTCCGTTTGTCCCAAAATAAATGTTATTCTTGCTTTCCAAGGTTTAAACTTTTTTTAAAATGTTGATCAAATATATACAACAAAGTACTAATACTAGGTGATTCCCCGCACGTTGCTACGGGAATTTCTCAACTACTTGGTGAATATGACTCTTCTACTTCTATTTTAGACTTGCAGCTGACTTGATACATTAATTGGGGAGGAGTTTCTGGTGGAAGTGGAGGTGAGGTAGGTTATGGTGTAGTGGTGGGCATTAGCTTTATAGGAGTAGTATAAATTTTTGCCTAGATTTATATTAATAAAACTAATAAAAAATAAAATGAATGCATAAAGTTGTCTAATTTTATTGACAACATCCCCACTAAAATATTCCATTTGTCCCAAAATAAATGTTATTCTTGCTTTCCATGGTGTTAAACTTTATTTAAAACGTTGATCAAATATATACAAGAAAGTACTAATACTAGGTGATTCTCCGTGCGTTGCTGCGTGAATTTCTTAACTACTCGGTGAATATGACTCTTCTACTTCTATTTTAGACTTGCAGCTGACTTGATATATTAATTGGGGAGGAGTTTCTGGTGGAAGAGTGGAGGTGAGGTGGTGTAGTGGGGTCAGCTAATGATGTGGCACCCTAAAAAGCTAGAGAAATACTCTAGTGGGCATTAGCTTTATAGGAGTAGTAGATATGTAGTACATAATTAGTATCATTAGATAGGTATTGAATCTATTTTCACAATAAACTTATTTAGAGATATATTTCTAATATTTTTTATAAAGGAAAAGTCTACTTAACCCTATCAAGGGTTGTCTACTTCACCCCACAAAACTATGAGACTGTCTATTTTACCTCATGAACTTTCTAAAGCCGGTCAAATTACCCCCTAAGCGGGTTTGAACGATGGTTTTATTTTTTAAATTTTCATCGAATCTTTAAAAAATCATAATAAATTATAAAAAATTAAAAAATAGAAATGAAAAATCCAAATTCGTTGGACTCCACATGAGTAGATCTACATACCGAACATATAATAATGTATGCTTCAATACAAAGTTTTTGTTGTAGGTTTGAAAGCTCCGGTTTTGTTTTGGTAATTAATGACACTCAACGTTGCTAATGCTTTGCTCTAAGTGTGGTTAGACACATAGCAACGTGACGATGGATGATGGAGCATGGTAATCACGGTGACGAACATGGTGGACATGTGAAGTGATCAAGCTCTGGTGATGAATGGAAACGCCCGTGGAGATCAAGGCGAAGGTACTTGATAGGGCTTTCCGGTTTAGTGGTCAAGACACTATAGAGAGTGTGACCACATTTAGGATCGATAACCGACTATCAAGAGGGGTTTCCTTGGTTCATTCGCGGTCCTAAGTGCCTCTAGTTGTGACTTTGCATGATGCATGAGAGGCTAACTAGAGAGCTAACACTTGTCGACGTGATCTTGAGAAGATACGCTAACTCCCGTGCTTGAGAAATGACCTACTCTGTGGAGTTAGCACCTTGGACAAGTGGTTTGGAGATTGGATCGACGACGGCGCAACATCGAAGATCAAACGAGAAAGTAACAAGTCGCAGGGCGCCAGACGCGGGCGCCGGACGCAGGGCCTGGCGGGCCGGACCCGTCCGGCGCGTGCTGGATCGGCACAGGTGGTGGCCGGGCCGGGCGCAGAGACCGTCGGACGCGGCGGGGACGACGCGTCCGGCGGCGGGCCGGACGCCGACCGGAAACTTTCGGGGTCGGGGGTCTCTCGCACGGTCGGCCGCCGGACACGTGGCGGACGCTGGCGCGGACGGCGTAACACCGTTGATCGTCCGGCGCTTGGTGACGTGGCAACTTTAAACTCCAACGGTCGGGCGCCGCGGCGCGCGAAGAGCGCGGACGCGGCCCGGCGGGCGGCGGACGCGTCCGGCGCGTTCTGGAGCTCCAGCCCGAGGGGGCAACGGCTACTTTCGTGGAGGGGTCTATAAATAGACCATTGGCCGGCTTGGGGAGGCCCTCTTCGCCATTTCTACTCATTTGAGCATACTTTGAGCAGGAGAGACACTCCCCCACTCATCTCCTTGATTCCTTTGCTACTCTTGAGAGAGATTTGTGTGAGAACAAGTGATTTGCATTGAGAGTTGCATCTAGAGGCACTTGTTCATCGAGTGAGCTGCGGATTCTTGTTACTCTTCGGTGATTCCCGTCACCGTAGACGGTTTGGAGCAGCGGGTGGTGGTTGAGCTCGACTTGGTGATTGTTCGAGGCCACACCGGGTTCTTGTGAGGGTTCTTGATCCTTCCCCGCGGGAGTTCGCGAAAGGATACTCTAGTGGATTGCTCGTGGCTTGTGGATCCTTGTCTTGTGTGGAGATTGCGGCTCCCCATTGGGGTCTTTGGCACCGAGCCAATTGAGCGGGCAACTCACCAAGCAAGTGCATCGCCACAACGAGGACTAGCTTGCCGGGAAGCAAGTGAACCTCGGTAAAAAATCATTGTGTTGATTTGTGATTGCCGAGGCTTCGACCTCCATTTTGATTGTGCTTGAGCATCTCTAGGTGATTGGCTATCTTCTACTCTTCGTGGCGGTATAACCCTCCTTCCTCTCTTTACTTACCGCTTAGTAGAATTGCTTGTTGTGGTCGGTCGGGAACCACTCTTTGTGTAGCTTAAATCCCGTGGGTAGAATTGCTTGGTTGGTTTCGGTGAACCGACATTGTGTAGCTTGATCACCGTTGTTGTGCGTGCAATTAATTTGAGTAGCCTTGCATGGTAGGACGGCTTGCATAGAGTAGTCGAAGCACTTGCTTTGCACATTTGCCGCCTTGCTATCTAATTGGGTTGTCTAGTTTTATTGCTAGAATTTTATTAGGCTATTCACCCCCCTCTAGCCATTGTGACCTTTCAAGGTTTATCATGAATAAATATTTATTTTTTATAGAAAAAAGTATACTAAAGCATACCATATTACATGTTCACTGTGTAAATCTACTCATTTAGAGTCCAACAAAATTATATTTTCCATTTTATAATTTTTCTATAATTTACTATGTTTTTCAAAGATTTAGCAAAACATATTGAAAAAGATAAGCCACCGTTACTGTAGCAAACTACCGTTTAAAATCGCCCATGGGTAATTTGATCGTTTTCAAAAAGCTTAGGAGGTAAAATAGCCAGTTTCATAATTTGAGGGGTGAAGTAGACCACCCTTAATGGGTCAGGAGATTAACAGGCTTTTTTCTTTTTATAAATATAGTCAGAGTTCAGAATGTTTGATCGATACGGAACCTGAAAAGACACTTATTTTAGGTTGGGTGGAGTGTGTCAAAATTATTCTTGAATTGGGGTTAAAGTCATATAAGCCTCTAAAATCACAAGTTTGCTCCGTAAATCTCAGCAAAACACCGAGATTTACTGAGCAAACTTATCTATTCGTGCACAAGTTAACACGCTTTCACAGAACAGGAGAAATTTCTTTTGTAAAGAGGTAAAATCATAATTATAAAGTTTAAATAAAAAAAAAAGAAATTGCAATCCTAAACTCTTATAACTAGGCTATTTCTCTCATTTTTCTTTATGCCACGTCATCCGCTTATGTCATCATCCACTTCTACTCATAAATCCACCATTAAATTTCCACTTTTATATTTAGAAAACTGAGGGCAGTAGCAAATTTTTATTGCCGTTCACTGAATCAATCATAGTATATATTGCTTTTTTTGATAAGCTTCCACAACTTTTTTTCCTGATGTGTGCTATTCTTGAATTTAAACACTATTTCTATTTAATCTAATAAAAATATTATCTCTAGATATCTTCAGTAATGCACGGAAAATCTATATCTATACCCTAATAATAAATTGAGAAAATTTCAGTCTGCCCTCTAATACAAACTAATTCTGTCTGCTCCTGCCTTTCTGTCCGCCTTGCCAGGCAGGCTCCATTGCCAAATCCTGCAGTCCGGCCGTATACGTATAGGACTAATACAAATACAAATTGGTAAAGCAATAGCTCATAAGGCAGCAAAGCAGTTCCAAATACGATTCGAGTCACAAACAAGATACAAATCCAAATCAAATTACCTCAATAAGGTTACAACTCCTCAGATCAAAGCAGGCCAAATAAATCAAAGAACTCCACACCGATGGAAGGTGTTGTTGAACCCGGTTCATCAATCAACGAGGTGGAGGCAAGGGATGCAATGAGGACATGGACGGCGGGTTCGGCACGTCAGGCCGATGAGGGCACGACGGCAACGACGTAGATGTCGGGTTGGCCGGTACGTTGGCGAGATACAGGGTATGACACCAGCTCCGGGCTGTGACGGCTGTCCGTAGCGACGTTCCGAGCCTGCGAGGCTGAGAGGAGAGATGGCGCGACGTTGTGGGCACATCTGAAGTTGTCGTGGCTGGTGCTCGGAGTCATCGCGCCCGCACTAACGCCCGCGAGGCTCGAAGTAGAGCTGAAGGTTGGTGGTCGGAGGCTCGGGGCTCGGCTATTCAGCGGTGTCTCTGCGCAGCGGCGTCATGAGGCGCCGACGTCGAGACGTCGGTGCAGCGGCGGAGATCGGCTTCGTCGGAGCTCGCTGCTACTCCGCGTGGAGCAGCAAGCCACGTGCCTCAGAGACGGCGCCTCTAGCGTCACACACGTACGGGCCGTCCACACACAGGCAACTGCAACCGTGCGCCGCCGCGCGCCGCAGGCGTCGCGTGCGCTCGGAAGCCGGCACGTGTGCGATTGGGCAGGCACAAAGCATGCACCCTGCCGTGAGATTCACCACAACCATGTGGTTTCTCATGGATGTTGTGGACTGTGGTTGTGCTGGTGCGGCGCTTTGCTGTGTAGCGTGAGTAGCAGGAGTGGGACTAGGGTTCCGTCTCTTTTTATATAATCCTCTTTTGGCTATCTAAGATCTTGGCCGTTCATCTTGCATCAATGGTCGAAATCAGTTGGCAGACTTTGCAACCGGGCCTTCAAGTGAAGAAAGGCATGGGCTGGACACAGGCCTGCATGCTTTCTAATTAAGTTTTTGGCTCTATATAAATTTCAGTTGGGTGTTATATTTGATGGTTATAAATTGGTTAGGTGTTAATTCTATTTGCATGCTTTAAAATGGAAGCAAAAAATCTATTAAATTATATTTTATATAATACAATGTAGACTTAATTGGATAAGTAAACATTATTCTTAATACTATATATCATTATTATAGAAAAATTATAGCTTTTCAAATTAAATTCTATAAAAAGGTAATATAGCAAAAAATATGTATTACTCTTGTTAATGTTTGATAATTATTTTCTCCCAAGAAGTTCATGAACGCACTACAAGACCTTTGCTAGTTTATCTAATTTGGCTTAAAAACAAGGACATCAAACGGGCTCCCCAAGATCCTCGGGTACGCTCGACATTTATCCACTCGGGGCCCGTCGCTTTCTCTTCCCGTGTACGCTTCCTCCGCGGTAGTCACACAGTCAGCAGCCAGCCCTCGGTTCGTATACCAAACGTTAGACCCTACGACCGGCGTCCACCGTCGCCATGGCGGCGCCGCCTCACTTCCCTCCCGCCCTCGCCGGCTGCTTCCCGCTCGGAGGCCCTCGCCGGGGCCCGGACAACCCTAACCCTAGTAGGCCGAGCTCTCCTCTCCCCGGCTCTCCCGAGGACGCCCTCCTCCGCGCTGCCTTCGACGGCGACCTCCGCCTCGTCAAGAGTACGTCGCGGCCGTCCTCTCCTATCTCCTCCGACATTTCCTGTTTCGATGTTAATTAACTTCGGCTTTGGTTTGGTCCGGGCGTGGACGGTGCTTTTCCATCCATACCACCCAGAGATGGCGAGATTGCTGGCCGGGGGCGAGGGACGGGGCTCGGAAAAGGTGAGGTCTGTGCGGAACAGCAACGGACTGGGGGCTCTGCACCTCGCCGCAGCCCGTGGGAAGCTGCCGGTGTGCCGATACCTGGTCGAGGACCTGGGTCTGATGTCAGTTCAATCAACGAGGCAGGTGGGTCGGTCTCTCTCTTGGTTTCTGTGCAAGTTGGTTTCTTTCATATACCGGAGTGGAGTGATCTAGTTGCATGACATCTGCTGGGCTTAGGGTCTACCGGTTGTTAGTTTGGGGGAACACCTTTGCTCTAGTTCAGTGGCGGAGCTCGGTCAAAAATTTAGGTGGGGCAAAATCATTGGACCGAAAAATACACATATGAATATCTGGTATATTGCAACTCATTATAGACTAATTGTCTAATTGAAGATGATAATAGCTCTCGTTATAAGATAAATCTGTTAATTCAACAAACGTCAAATAAACAAGGGACCAGGACATCTCCTACGGCCATACCACGGCTAGCTCCAGCGGCAAGCCGGCAAGTTAACTACTCGGCTACTCGTCACCATATGTCCATTTCCCACCGCGTCCTCCATAAGACTTACCGTACCGGTGCAGTGGGTGGTAACCTGCAGCCCGTCAGCTGAGTGTGGCAAAGAGCGCCGGCGGGCAGCGATCCATGGAAAACATATCAAGGATGTGGGCTGCAGGCTGCAGCTAGGAGTAGGGCTCAGCGGCGGCGGCCTGATGTGCCGCACGGTGAGGAACTGACGCGATTGGGGAATTGGGAATCGAGAGCTAGGCATTGACCGGTGATACTTTTTGGTACAAGGTTGATGGGCTCTTTTCTCCCGTTGGGCCTTTGGCCTTCGTTTGTGTCACATTTTAGTCTAGCCAGCCGTCCGGCCCCGCCGGAGATCAAATGATATTGCTCGACTGCTACGCTCCAGGAAGAAGACAGAGGTACTATGGGCTCCCACCGGCGGTAGGTGTGGCAGATGCCACACCCTGCCGTATGGGGAGCTCCGCCTCTGCTCTAGTTTGCAAATGCAACATGCTGTTAATGTTGTTTTACGGTTTGGGTTTCCATGACAGGTTTGACCCCCTTGACATTTTATTTTGGGAGTGTGGATGTGGTGCAGTACCTCCTTAACAATGGTGCTGATACAGAAACACTCATCAGCACTGGGCTTACTCCTCTTGTCTATGCTGTTGCAAAAGGTAAGTGTATCTCCATGCAGTATATTGCACACATTATTCCAAAAATGTTTCCCTTTCCTGTTCATTAGTGTAATGAAGGTAATGCAACGAACTGCACGAAACATAGGTTGGGCGCATCATATATTGAAATTTTATCCCCCTGATGCACATCATGCTACATTTAAGAAAATATAACCCATTTTATACATGCTCATGTGTCCAAATTCTGCACGCTCCATCAGTTCATATGATTCCACATCCAATTTTATGTGGACTGTGTACATTTATTTGTTTACCCTTTGTTTGCCATGGTAAATATCATTAGGTTACCTAACATTAGCAAATGTTTGTCAAGATTAAGTTATAGTGAAGTAGCAATAGTTGATTTTTGATTTGTTCTTTGCCATCTCCAGGAAACTGTGAAATAGTACAAGCCTTACTCTGCAAAGGAGCATATGTTGATGCGTTAACTACTGCTGGGGCAGCACTGCATCTTGCTGCTCATAATGGGCGTGATGATATCGTGAAGATTTTGTTGGATCACCATGCAGATGTAAGTGCTTTATTCTCCCTGCTGGGGATCTCTGTTTAAGATGCTAAATTTGAGAAATTTGTTTTTGAATTGTTTATCTATCCAGTTTTTCATTTGTTTCATGCTTGGTGTGTCCACTAAATTTGAGTTCAAACTTCAGTCCAATAAAATCTTAAACTTTTAATCTTTGAAGACCAACATTTCCTTGAAAATTAACTCCTCACAAACTAAGTCGCATTTCTGACTGGTGTCGTTTCCTTTTCATCTGTCCATGCTGGTGCACTAGTTTTTAATGTTCAATCCCTTTTGCATATTCCTGAGGATTTTTTTTTGAAGAGCCAATTATCTGTTCTTTTGACCAACCACGACCTCATTATCTGACGTGCATACAAAAGAAGTAGCTTCTTTCTAGTGCTATAAAATGTCCAGTCTCACTACACACACGAAATGTATTCAACCAGGTAGAGTCCCTCATCTCTGGTGCGTTTGAGCTTTCTAGCGTGCATGTACTCTCAATGAGGGGTGGGCGTTTGGTATAGACTGAAATTTCAGGTTGGGTATTTCGTTTTTTTATAAATCAATCTTTGAAAATTAGCAACCAAACTTGTCTTTGAAGAATTAGGGACCGACAATTCAGTCACCCAATTTATCGGTTCGGTCTTTGGTCCAAAAACCAAGCAGACCAAGCTTGTCTCACAATCTAGCCAAGAGAAGGGGAAGCGTGAAATTGAGGAAGGGGGAGAGAAATTGGCGGGGAAGATGAAGAAGGCTGACGGGGAAGGTGGCTGCTCTGATTCCGTGCTGTTGCAGTGGTGGTTGGTATTTTCGTGCCCAGTGGTGTACGGTGTCTTTGCACCCAGCGGCACGTGCGGCGGCTGCAATGCCTCTCATCGGCTGCAGAGGAGTGGTGGCAGGAGAAGACAATGAAGGCTAGGAAATATGAGAGAGGCGTCATCCGGCAGCTAGCATGGTGCTGTGACGCTTGCGGCCAAACGGCTCCGTGGCTGATGTACTACCATGCGTGGGTGGATAAGGCTTGCTGGTGACGAAGTTGTTGAGCACTTGAGCATTGGCTATAGGGGCTTTATGGATTAAATCTAGACTATGGGCCAAGCGAAGCACCGAACTAAAGATCGGTGTTCTGAGAATGGGAACCAAAGTAGAGACCGAGGACCAAACATTCAGTCTTTTCGGGTTCAGTCTTGGTCTATCTGGTGCCGTTTTTAAGGAAATGGCAGGAGCTCTGCTGCTCAATTAAGTTAGGTAAGAGTTTTATGTACGCATGACACCCTGGTCTTTGGTCTCGGCTTTTTTTCCAAGTTCTGCTTTCACTGTGTGAGCTCGATCATGTTTGATTTGAAGACTTCGTACACCATTTCTTACATGGTTTTGTCTATAGTTTTTTTTTTTTGGTTTCTACTTCTCATGGTATTCTCTTGCAAGCTGAAGCATGTACATGTTGTTGCAGTTGTCTACTTCTCATGGTACACCATATACTCTTGCAATGCTTAGCAATGCTCTCATAAGTCATGCCATATTGTTGCAGTTGTCTGTATATATCGTTGCACATTTCATTGATTTCTTGTGATTGTTTGACTATTAATACACAACCATGTTTTTTTATATGTACTGACATTTTCTTATCGACATTGACTTCTTTTTCTTTAGTTTGCTTACACAAAGACACTATTTATTTGACGTTCTGTTTACTAAAGTTTGTACTTGTTTATGCTTGTTGTATGCTGATTTGTTATTCGTATGTGGGATTTCTAATCTTCTTAATCTCTCAACAGCATAACAAGATAGCTTGGGGTGTCAACAGACCTCTTATTTATGCCATTTACGCTCGTTCATTGAAATGTGTGAAGCTCCTTATTGAGGTATGTCATTTTCAGCTTGCATCGTACTTTATGGTTTACAACACTAATTAAGAGAGTCACTATACTTAGGATCAGAGAGTACGGCATTCACGATTTTCAATTTACATATATTGTCTAAAGGATTCATTAAACACTGCATTTTTTTTTTGTTAGGCTGGTGCTGATGTTCAGGGCATTGATACTACAGTACTAAGCAGACTTCCCTGCAATTGTACTAAAGGTCTCTTTATTATGTTACTATATTTGGTACATCAACGTTGTATCCTTGGCCAAATGAGCCCCATCTATTGTCCCTTCATAATCTTACTGTTCTTAACTGCTTATGATAACGTACAAATTTACTGTTCCATACATTGAGTACTCATCTTCTGTACCGCATCCATACCCATATGGCCAAATGTATGGATGGTAGGTTTTGAATATTCATTGTTCGTTTCTTTAATGTTTATAACTTATAAGTGCTACTATAGTATACAGTGATCATCCTTGCACATAATTACTCTCTTCTATGGTTCCTGAATAATTTTATTCCTAATTGCACATGTTAATGGACTATATTTTCTTTGTTATATACCTTGAGTATTTATCTTTCATTTTTCCATACTCAGATCACATCAGCATGTACTGATTTAGTAGCTGCTTTAGTGGCAATTGATAGCATTCTTCCTAGACCTGCTTGTTGTGTTTTACCATTCACAATGGTGATTCATGGGCCAGTAGTATATTTTACCTAATTTTAAAAAGTAGTGTCATATATCCAATATCTTTGTTCCACACTTGTCTATATACCTTTCATGTGCTACTATCCTGTTATTCTGCTGCTCCTTGAGAAAATGCTGCACTGGCGTTAATGCTTCTTATTTTTCTTGGTAGTTTGGATTCACTCCAATAGAAAATGCTGCATGTTACAATAGGCGGGAAGATGTTGAGATACTATTTCCAGTCACCTCTCGTATCCCAACTGTGCATGATTGGAGTGTTGATGGAATTATTCGCTATGCAAAATCAAAGCCAGCACTCAAGGTATCATAAAACACTATGATTATATTTATGTCAATTGTTTGAGTTGTTATTTCAGCGATCCTTTTGTGTTTATCTCTATTCTCTGGTTTCTGTAATTAATTCTTCTAACTTGGATGCAAATAGCTTTTCTGTATCCTTTCTTCATGGAAGTGTTCATTATCTCTGCATGGCAAATCTGGAAGCATAGCAATAACCTCATTTTTATGAGAGGATCAAAGATGAAGTTCGACTTCAAGCATATAGGATTTCTGAAAACAAGTGATCTGTTTTTCTCTACTGGGTTGATTCTTGTGTTTAGTGGTTCTTTGTTTTTCTTCTTGTTCTAGCAAACTTGGATGCAAATATTTCTTTATAAAAAACTTCATCAAAATAAAAAATGGATGCACATACTTGAATCATAAACTTGATTCTCTCCATAAATGAAGCTTAAGGAATATGGATCTATCATGAATGGTAGTGTAATATTCCAGCTGTCCTTCTCAATGAATTTGCTTAGTGTGGTATAAAATGTGTGACTTGGCATTCTAATATGGTATTGTGGACAAGTCATTTGTCGGCAATGATATTCATTTTGAGAGAAGTATATACCTTTGTCCTACAATTTTACAACTAAATTCGTGCTTATGACATAACTATTTGATGGCATATGTCTGTTGCACTTCTCTTTTCTCCCAATAAGAAGGTTTTTAGCATTGCAGCTTGGGTTATAGCGATTTTTGTGCCTACACTGTATAGTGGTGGGATAATGGTTGTGTTGTGAGCTCTTTTAATTAATTTATCATGCCTACCCGTACCCCTAGAGTTGATTACTTGATTTCGATCCAATTCTAATGGATAGGATGAGGACCATTCAGTAGTCATGTGCTGGGCTAGGGTAGCTGGGTAGGCATGTAGGTTATTTGTGATGAGATTGTATAGAAGAGGAAACATGTAGTTATATGCTTTGGTGCCCAGATATGGAGTGTCAGATATGATATGTATCAGGCATGTGGATGCACCACTTCAAAATTAAACACTGGCCGGGAGCTGGCTAGTATATATATTCATACCGGAATATTATATAAAATTACAAAGTAATAGTAAGTTCAGTGAGTTAATAAACAAATGGAAATTTGGGAGGGTTAACTAACTTGCACGGCAATCTAATTCAGCAAGCTGTGAACTATTATTTATTTCCTACGTCTCCTAAAACATGATTCCACAGTATGGATGAAGAGACAGGGAAGGACGGGATTAAGAGTTTAGACAAAGAAGAGGATTGTAGGCTCAATCACTGGCGGAGCTACAGCTTGGTCAAAGTTCTAGCTTCTTACCACCATGCACCAAGCCTTCCCAGTCTCTTTTCCTGACATTTTGAATAGTCTCACTATCAGTAGGTTCCGATTTTCAAAATCTTGATGGCTAATTGGAAAGTCTAGAGGCTAAGCAAGACCTATCTATTTGAATGGTAATTTGTACTCCTTCAATTCCAAATTATTCTATTTGAGTGGTACCTAGACATAGTGTATATCTAGGTGCATTGCAAAAGTTACGTATCTAGAAAGACCAAAACTTACAATTTGGAATGGAGTTAGACTAGTTCCTATCTTTTTGCTATGCTAAATTGCACGTACCCCCCTCTCCTCGGAAGAATTGCTCCTACCTCCGCCTCTGGGCTCATTGTTGGCACTGAGATGGAGCAAGGAATGGCAGAGAACTGCAGGAAAGCCATGCCTTGCTTTAGAACTAGACCATGAGTCTGTGGGCCTCAACACATATTACTTACAAAACTCATAAAAAGAAACAAAAACGACCATGAGTCCATGACTAGCCAACCAAACTAGACGACTAAGGGCCTTTAACAAGCGACCCCAGGAGTAACTCCTGAAGGGAAGAAACACTGGCCAAACACCACATGACACTCCCAGCAACCAAGTGAAGGACAGTCAGGACATCAGGTTAAGCTCTGTCAAAGACACAAGCATAGCAACGAGGATAATTAGGGAGTTCAAACCCGTGCATCTGCTAGGGAACCATTTTAATGGCACAACATTACCATCCATTGAAACGTCTTGTGGAGTCCGATGGCACCACTGCAGCCAAGTTTAAAATCTAGAGAACCAAATTCCAGATCTCCCTGAACACCACACATGAGGTGAGGAGGATGTGTTGGATTTTTTTATCAACCTGATCACAAAAGAGGCAGGCTGACAGGTGAGCGACCTGCGCTTGGCGAGATGATCCGATGTCCAACATTGAAAGTTGATGGCTAGCCCAATAAAGAACCTGCGGTCTCTTCGGAGACATCCGATAAAATAAAGAACCTGCACTTTAGGGGACCCCGACTCTTCCAAATATTCTTCTATGGGGTAAGTCTAATGGTCCCAGGAAAGAAGGCATTGTAGGCTAATTTGCTCGCTATAATATCCCGAAGTGGTGAATTTCCACTAGTGTTGGTCAGGGACATTCTGTTCAAGCCTTGAAGGACCAGGCCATCTACTAAATTCCATATGGATAAACATTCAACTATAGAACCTACAACATGGGATATTGATAATTGTGTATGCAGATAATTTTTTTAGATAAAGAAACAAAGTTCCAGCGTGTGCAGATAATAACAGTGAAAAGAATCAAACAAGTCAAACAGTTTATTGTTTTCAAAGTGAGGCAAACTAAGGAGATACATGAGATGCTATGTCAATATCCATAGCCACTTCACATATGTTTGCTATGATTTAGGTATGTTGCTACTTAGCATGGTTAAAATGTTGCCAATGAAAATTTATTTCTTCCATTTATTATCTATGTTTTAGGATAAGGATTTGTATAGCGTGATGCTTGCTAATTTAAAGTTTCAAGGACGTGAAGCAGTCAAGAACAAGGATTATCTTGGCGCAGTTGACATTTACACTAAGGTATATTGTTGCATCTCATTTATTTAAACTTTAAATACATATCTTTCCTGTATTTTTCAATGGTTTACCTTCTCTTCCTCTCTGAATTTCTGACTAAAACAACAAAAATTTAATAAACCAATAATTTCTTAGGCATTGGCTGTACTTTCGTAGGAAATTTTACTTTACTATTTATACATTTAGCTTTGGTACAGTGAGGAATGGCAATAGTCAGTAAGCATTTTGATGATTTGCTTCCCTCTCTCCCTCATGTAAATTCAACTTGAAAACAGCCAGAAAACAGTAAGCCATTGTGTAACCAAGTAAGTGGTGTTAGCCTGGGTGGTAGGGAATAACACCTCAAATAGCTCCTGTAGTTATCCTTATTGTAAGGCATTTGATAGTCAGGCTGAGCATTTTCGTTATTGTAGCACCAACACAATATTCACTGTATGGTTTCACCAAGGGCAAAGTTTAGTGCCATAGGAATCCAACTTGTGAGAATTGTTTTATGGAGTGGTTCACTCTTCAAGAACTATGGAACATTCAGTTTGATTGGATAATTGGCCTTAGAATGCCCAAATGGTGAAGACTTGATATAAGCAACAGATTAACCATGATCATTTGTTCTGATCATCTAATCACCATTAGAAGGAAATCTGCACACGAATCTAATGAACCCAAGAACATGATGGGTTCTAAAACATGATAATTGAGTTTCCAATTGGGCATAGCCATCCTATTTATTCCTAAATTTTTCTTAGAGGTTGGTTAGCATCCATCTTACCAGTTTTCCTTGCATAGAATGCTTAACGAGTTGATTATGTTTTTGGTTAGATGGGAATATGGGGATTATATTCTAAAGAGGATTGATGTCAATTAATGCGGCAACTACCATGTCTAGGAACCCAGACCATTTTAACCTTGAAGAGGCATTTCTTCTTCTTCTTTTCTGAAAGCATTGCTTTGAAGCACCTTGCTTTATAGTATTTGGTAGTGGTGTTCTAAAAGGCATTACTAATGGTATGCCTAGGCATGCTTAAGCATGAATCACAGTCTCAACGTGTTGTTTAGGCCCAAGGTGCCCAATTAAACGTCGGGTGGTGGCAAGCATACGGTTGGAAGTGCAGAGGAGGCCAGGAGCATGGGCAGGAGAACAAGAACAGAGGTTACACAACACAGTTGGTAGAAAGAGTTGGCGACAAGGGTTACGAGATGCAACTATCTTCCTTGCATCACTGGCGGCTCCAAGTTTTAGCTCCTCATGCATACTCTCATTATCACCCCTAGCCGCCTAGCGTATCCTCACATTGCTGCCTGCAGAATCCTGCTCGCCACCAAAAACGCATGGAGGAAGAATCAATGGGATTGGAGAGATATGAGAAAGAGGACCAATGGTGGGTGGTGGCTTCTCGTAAAGTTCTAGGAATAGGGCCACGTCTGGTGCATATCAGCTACATGGGCCTGTATTTGCAGCCTATGTAGTGGAAATCATGAGGGTATAGGTCAAATGAGCCTTTCATAATAATGGACCGAGAATCTTTTATTATTATATTTTGATGATGTATAATGTGTACTGTTTAAGCTTGATTAATCTACGCATTCTGGGTGCTAGGTGCTGGACCAACACCTGTTGAGTGCCTAGCGTTTTTTGGAACCTTGTTTTGTATTATATATAGTGGTCACTGCATGCTTCGTAGGAGTCACACTACTTTGAACACCAAGTCACCAAGCACTGTGCATACTCAAGTTGCGTTTTGTACCTGTTAGTGTGGAGGCATACTAAAAGGATATTAAAGTTGCATGTGTTGGAGAGTCATCTATTGCATTTGGGTCAAGAAGAGTCATGTGACTTAATGGCTCATGATGGGAGCTCTTGGCTTGAACTGGTTGAGTGTTCGTGGACCCATTCACTCCGATTACTATTAAGTTGCATGCACCGACCAGTTCAACTCAAAAGCTTAAATAGATGGGAGACGTGGGCAAATCACTTATACTCCAACACTCCCATCATGTGGAGGCTCCCTCATACCTCAGACGTGGAATACGAGCGGCAACAACAATTCTGTTTAATTGTTCCTACCAGGATTCAAACACAAGACCTCTGGCTTTGATACCATATTAAGTTGTATCCTTAGACGTGGAATAGGAGCGAGCAACAATTATACTAGTGTATTATCAACAATTACATTTGCCACCATCATGTTAGTAATGTGCTTGCTATATCCCTAATGAGGATGAGGTATTATGGACAAACATATTTGCAATGTAAAGCTCCACTATAGATTTTCTTGTGGTGAAACAGATTTTTGAACATCGATAACATGTTGCATCTGTGGATGTTAGAGAAAATACAACCAATAAAATTTGTTCAAAATCTTTAATACTTTCTAGTTGTGAACAATAGTTGAACTTATACTGGTGTGGTTTCATTAAATAGATATTGTCAGTGTGTTGTGCTTCTTACATTTATAGTTTCATCCTTTCTTTTCTCTCCCTTTTTGGAAACACAAAGAGGAACTAATCCTAAGTCAATGTTGCAACTTGTTCTAATCTTTTAACAACAAGAGAAACCTTGCAACTGTTGAATAACCCTGTTCGGTTTACCATTTTAGGCGCCAAGTTTAGTCTTCTCTATTTTTAGGAGCTTAATTTAGTGTGTGCTCGTTCTCTCTTCACGGACAAGCGCATGGCTTAGCTTTATTTCAGTTGTGTGACCGAGCACTGCATTGGCTCGTTCGTGGGATGGCGCGGACCTGTAGGAGTTATGTGGTGCATGGTGTAATCAAGATTGTGTGGTGCATGTTGTTATCACGCCTGTATATAAACCCATGAATGAAGAAGGAAAAGGAACGACAATTGTAGCACCAAATACTCTTGTGTCCAGCTTGTGTTCGCGTTGAGTTATTTGCGTGTGTACTCTGTGTTCGTCAGTAATCCTCTCTAGCTCCGGCTAGGATCGCCGGTGTAGAGAGACGACAAGTGGCATCAGAGCTAGAAGGTTGAGAGGACCTGCAGCGGCGACATGGCTTCATCGCCGCGCCGTGGTCGCACCTCGGAGAAGAAGGAGAAACCGGAGGGCTCCGGCAGCAAGACTCCGCGCCGTTCTCCGACTCCGAGCCGCTCTCCACCACGCCGCTCACCGCGTCGTTCACGCACCCGCGACACGCGCCGTGGGCGGAGCCGAGGACACCGCGAGGTCGTCGTCGAGCGCATCATCAAGGAGGGCCGCAGCTCCGGCAACTGGCCTCAGCTCACGAGGACCAACTACAACGAGTGGTCCCTCCGGATGAAGCTCAAGATGGAGGCGCGAGAGCTCTGGGAGGCCGTGGAGTACGGCGACGTCGACTTCACCGACGACTGGAACGCGCTCGACGCCATCCGCAGCGCGGTTCCGGAGGAGATGATCCCCGTCCTCGTCAGCAAGAAGAGCGCCAAGGAGGCCTGGGAGGCCATCCGCAACCTCCGCATCGGCGATGATCGGGTGCGCAAGGCAACGGCGCAGAACCTCCGCGCCGAGTACGAGTCAATCACGCTCCGGGGAGGGGAGGCCATCGAGGACTTCGCACTGCGCCTCTCTGGCATGGTGCAGCGCTTGGCCATGCTCGGCGACCCAGAGCCGGACGAGAAAGTCGTCGCCAAGTACCTCCGCGTCGTCCGCCCACGCTACAAGCAGCTGGTAATCTCCATTGAGACCCTCCTCGATATCTCACAGTTTCAATTGAGGAGGTCACCGGGAGGTTGAAGGCGGCCGACGACGTCGAGCCCGCTCCGGCAAACACCGCGTGCGGGAAACTGCTTCTCACGGAGGAGCAGTGGGAGGAGAAGTACAGGAAGAAGGCCGGCGAGTCAGGGCGTGGCGGCTCTGGCTCCAGTGGACGCGGAAAGGGCCGCGGCAGAGGCGCTGGTGGTTCGAGGCCACCGAAGCACGCTGGCGGGAGCAGCAAGGGAAAGCACATCGCCGACGACGAGTGCGCGTACTGCGGCAAGAGGGGCCATTGGGCTCACGAATGTCGCAAGAAGAAGAGGGACGAGCAGGCACATGCGGCACAGGCTGAACATGAGCCCACCGAAGGAGCACTCTTGCTAGGCTTTGCATGTGTCCAGGCACAAGGCGCGGAAGATGGCATATCTGCCCAGATCGAGGGCGGAGGGAGCACGAGGTGGATGTTCGTCGAGGAAGATCCGGAGGAGCCGGAGCCTGCGGCGTTTGTGGCTGTGGCGTCCGCCAGCGTCGTCAAGCCATCTCCATCAAAGGCAGCTCCAACCCCGACGCCGGAGATCCACCTCGACGAGAACCGGCTCTTCGTCCAGCTCGGGGAGAAGGGCGGTGGCAGCACCACGCGCGGGATCCTCGACACCGGCGCGACGAACCATATGACGGGGGAGCGTGCGGCCTTCTCCGACCTCGACACCGACATCAGCGGAACAGTTCGGTTCGGGGACGGCTCCACGGTGGCCATCGAAGGGCGTGGCACGGTCCTCTTCAAGTCCAAGGGCGGCGAGCACCAGGTGCTGGCCGGCGTCTACTTCATCCCTCGGCTGACGGCGAACATCGTCAGCCTCGGCCAGCTCGACGAGGTTGGCCATAAGGTCCTGATCGAGAAAGGCGTTCTCAGGATCTGGGACCAGCGTCGACGGTTGCTGGTCATGGTGCGGCGCTCGGCAAGCCGCCTGTACACCCTCGACGTCGACATCGCCCAACCCATTTGTCTCACCGCTCGGAGCTCTGAGGTGGCCTGGCAGTGGCATGCCAGGTTCGGACACCTTGGGTTCCAGGGGCTCACGGCGCTATCCAAGGGCGGCATGGTACGTGGACTGCCGCCGATCGACCACGTCGACCAGGTCTGCGAGAGCTGTCTTGCAGGAAAGCAGTGACGACGTCCGTTCCCGGCGGCCATCAAGTACCGTGCACCTCACCTGCTTGATCTGGTGCATGCGGACTTGTGTGGACCGATCAGCCCGGAGACGCCTGGCGGGAAGTGGTCGTTCCTCCTCGTCGTCGACGACAAGAGCCGCTACATGTGGCTCGTCTTGCTGGCATCCAAGGACCAAGCTGCTGCAGCCATCATCAAGCTGCAAGCGTGCGCCGAGGCGGAGGCGGGGCGGAAGATGGGCACGCTCCGCACCGACCGTGGAGGCGAGTTCACGGCGCACATGTTCGGCGACTACTGCGCCGAGCAGGGCATCCAACGCCACCTCACCGCGCCGTACACACCTCAGCAAAACGGCGTGGTGGAGAGGCGCAACCAGACGGTGCTGGGGCCAGAAGCATGCTGAAGGCCAAGGGGATGCCGGGCTGGTTGTGGGGGGAGGTGGTCACAACGGCCGTCTTCATCCTAAACCGGTCACCGACGAGCGTCGAGGGAAAGACACCATTTGAAGCTTGGTATGGTGTTAAGCCTCCAGTACATTTCTTTCGTACATTCGGGTGCGTGGCACATGTTAAGGTGGCAGGCAAGCACCAACAGAAGCTGGACGACTGGAGTACCCCGATGGTGTTCATCGGGTACGAGCCGGGGTCCAAGGCGTACAGGTTCTACAACCCGGACACTGGTCGCGTGATCATCTCGCGTGACGCGGTGTTCGAAGAAGGGCGTTCATGGGACTGGAGCACCGACACCGAGGCTGCACGCACGGCGGACACCGAGCCGTTCCACGTCGAGTACATGACGGTGGTGGATCGCCGTGGCAAGCCGGTGGAAGAGCAAGACGTTGCTGAGGACGTACAAGTTGGGGGGAGCCCAGTACCCTCAGCTGGAACACCTGCGACACCTGGCACACCCGTGGCGGCGTTCGGGACAGGCTCGCCAGCAGGCACGCACGGCAGCGACGCATCACCAAGTCCTGCATCCTCTCCACCAGGCGCAGCTGTGGAGTTCGCATCCCCTCCATCAGGTGAACCAGACCTCGACAATGGTCATGATGGTGCACCCCTCCGCTTCCGAAAGCTGGACAACATCTTGGCGCTGGTGGAGATTCCCGGCTTGGCAGAGCCGGAGTTTGTGGTCGATGAGGACTTACTCCTCGCCATAGGAGACGATGAACCGGCCACATTCGAGGAGGCCCGCGGTGATGTTCGCTGGCGCAAGGCGATGATGGAGGAGATGGCCTCCATTGAGGAGAACAAGACATGGGCGCTCGTTGACCCCCCTCGAGGCCATCACGCAATCGGCCTGAAGTGGGTGTACAAGCTGAAGCGCGACGAGCAAGGCATCGTCGTCAAGCACAAGGCCCGCATCGTTGCCAAGGGCTACCTCCAGCAGCTGGGGATCGACTACGACGAGGCGTTCGCCCCGGTCGCACGGATGGAGTCTGTGCGCATGCTGCTCGCTGTTGCAGCTCAGAAAGGTTGGCTTGTGCATCAGATGGATGTCAAGTCAGCATTTCTGAATGGCGAGCTGAAGGAGGAGGTGTACGTCCGGCAGCCGCCGGGCTTTGTTGCTGCTGGGCACGAAGGGAAGGTGTTGCAGCTGAAGAAGGCATTGTACGGGCTTCGCCAAGCCCCCCGCGCGTGGAACGCGAAGCTGGACAGCAGCCTACGTGAACTCGGCTTCACCAGGTGCGCCAGCGAGCATGGGATGTACACCAAGGGCGCTGCGGCGTCACGTGTGGTGGTCGGGGTCTACGTCGACGACCTGATCATCACTGGAGCAAGGCCGGCGGACGTCGAGGCGTTCAAGGAGCAAATGCGCCGGCTGTTCAAGATGAGCGATCTCGGGCTCCTGTCCTTCTACCTCGGGCTGGAGGTCAAGCAGGGTCGTGACGCCATCACGTTGGGCCAAGCAGCTTATGCACGCAAGCTGCTGGAGAAGGCTGGCATGGGAACGTGCAACCCGTGCCACACGCCTATGGAGGTCCGGCTGAAGCTCTCTGCCAAGAGCTCGACGCCGGAGGTCGACGCGACGATGTACAGGAGTCTGGTGGGCAGCCTGCGCTATCTGGTTCATACCAGGCCAGACATCACGTACGCGGTGAGCTATGTGTGCCGCTTCATGGAGAAGCCACGTCAAGAGCACCTAGCTGCCGTCAAGCACATCTTGCGGTACATTGCCGGCACGGTCGACTACGGCGTCATCTACCCCAAGCGCTGCAACACCGACATCAAGCTGACGGGCTACTCGTTGACCGGGTACACCGACAGCGACTTGGGGGGAGACGTTGATGAGAGGAGGAGCACTGGCGGCGTCATCTTCTTTCTTGGAGACATGCCTGTGTCATGGCAGTCCCAAAAACAAAAGACGGTGGCCCTCTCAACTTGTGAGGCTGAGTACATGGCTGGCGCGGCAGGTGCGTGCCAGGCTGTGTGGCTCGTGCGGCTGTTGGGCGACATCACAGGCGTACAGGTCCAGCCGCCGCTGTTGAAGATGGACAATCAGTCCGCAATTGCACTCAGCAAGAATCCTGTTCTTCATGACCGAAGTAAGCACATCGATATCAAATTCCATTTTATTCGTGAATGTGTGGAGAACGGGAAGATCTACGTGGATCACGTGAGCACTGAAGAACAGCTCGCAGATATTCTGACGAAATCGCTTGGGCGTGCACGGTTCGTTGAACTTTGCAACAAGATCGGCATCGTCAAGATCAAGTAAACCGAGTCAGGCTTAGGGGGAGATTGTTGAATAACCCTGTTCGGTTTACCATTTTAGGCGCCAAGTCTAGTCTTCTCTATTTTTAGGAGCTTAATTTAGTGTGTGCTCGTTCTCTCTTCACGGACAAGCGCATGGCTTAGCTTTATTTCAGTTGTGTGACCGAGCACTGCATTGTATCGTTCGTGGGATGGCGCGGACCTGTAGGAGTTATGTGGTGCATGGTGTAATCAAGATTGTGTTCGTGGGATGGCGCGGACCTGTAGGAGTTATGTGGTGCATGGTGTAATCAAGATTGTGTGGTGCATGTTGTTATCACGCCTGTATATAAACCCATGAATGAAGAAGGAAAAGGAACGGCAATTGTAGCACCAAATACTCTTGTGTCCAGCTTGTGTTCGCGTTGAGTTATTTGCGTGTGTACTCTGTGTTCGTCAGTAATCCTCTCTAGCTCCGGCTAGGATCGCCGGTGTAGAGAGACGACAGCAACATATTAGTTTGGAAGGCTGATGTAAAGACCATGAACACACATAATCAACTTCCAGATTCTTGGTTTATTTTTGCTTAATTCTTTCCTTTTCATTTGCATTTTTATGTTGTATATCCTTGACCTATGTTTATGTGCTTGAGCTGTATTTGTCAACTCACTAATTTGTAAATCTAAAAAACAGATTATGAATTAGCTGATCAGTTATCATCTGAACATGCTTATGCAAGTATCAGTCAAGTACTCCGTTCCAAATTGTAAGATGTTTTGACTTCTCTAGATACATAGATTTTACTATGCTCTTAGATATAACTATGTTTAGATATATAGTAAAAGCAAGCATCTAGAAAAGCCCAAATCTCTTACTATTTGTAACAGAGTGAGTCTTGACTAGCCTATGTTGCACAAATTTTATTAATTTTTTGTCAGATTTAGTACTGTATATCTAGCAGACCAGATTCTTATGAGCAAATGGGAGAATGATGTGTAAAATTGTGCTAATTGCCACTCCTATTCACTGGTTGTAGGCGATGAATCTTGACCCCGCTGATGCAACCTTATTCGCAAATAGGAGCCTTTGTAGGCTTCGCTTGGGTGATGGGATGAAGGCTTTGACAGATGCTGTAGCGTGCAAGTCTATGAGACCTGGCTGGTCAAAAGCCTGCTACCGTGAAGGAGCCGCCCGAATGGTACTGAAGGTGAGGTGAAATGGTCAGTTGATCATCTGTGCAGCTTATGTGATTAATTATTTTCCATTTACACTGATCTTTGTATCTTCAGGACTTTGAAAAAGCATGTGGTGCTTTTCTTGATGGCCTGAAACTGGAGCCAGGGAATGCAGAGATCGAATCTGCTTTATGGTAACTTAACTGCCCCTTTTGTCTACATGAATATAAAGCTTTGCCACCACAAACGTCATGCTGGTCACTCGTATATTTCTGTAATGGATCTCATTCATGGTCACTGTGATTGTGATTGAATGTGCAGGGAGGCTTTGGAATCCTTGAAGATATCTCGCAAAAATGAGAAAGAATAGGTGGCTCAATATAGATGTCAGAATGTTGTATAGACCTGGACTAGTCTCCTTGAAAGACTGAGTTGCCTCTTCTGCTGTTGACCAAGTCGCATATGAAGTTCTGGACTTGAGTCTGGGAGAGGCGAACTGGTTTATGATAACCATTATATGACCTTCTGCTAATTACTAGGTTCGTGCCCGTGCGTTGCAACGGAGCTAAGAAAATCTTTTATGGCAACATTTCGATAACACAAACTAAACAGCTAAAGGTCAACATGTAACCTCTGTGATCATTGATTGGAGACAGGAATTCAACCATAAGTTCTCAAAAGCCATATGTACAAGAGAAGCAAGCTGAATCTAAAATCATCCTATCTGAAACATTAACACCCTCTAATTTATAGCGGACTAAAAATTATGTAGTTTGACAACACCAAAATATGATACAAATAGTCAAATACAACCATGTTGCCAATTTTTTCCCCTCTTCTATAAGATTTCAAAGATAGAACGGTAAAAGACACGGATGTTACATTATTCTCATGTCCAAAGTGATCCAGTCAATTGTGCTCACGTCTAATTAGAACTTCTGCTTCTCCCAATAATCTCTTTGATTTCAAGAACATAATTGTCAGTCCATGAAGTGCAAAAAAATAGTAATACTTACATGTGCACTTACTAAGAAAAACATGGAGTAATTTCCTATTCTGAAAATAAGTCTAAACAAGTAACATGATTTTTCAAATGTACTTTAGTACAACAGTGTTTCAGTTATGTGAATTTCAATATCTTAAAACAATACAGTGGTTTTCATGTGTCTAGGTGCAAGTAATTAAAAAAACTGTAAGATATTTTTTTCGTGATCAAGCCATTCACCCGTATTTCATATATTAAAAAAAGATATTTCACAGTGCCGATAAAGTGGCATAGTTATATTTCATAGTGCTTTGTAAATACTTAAAAACTCTCTAAAGGAGAGATTAAACTAAAGGGGTAGAGAGTATCAATGACCTGTCTGACTAAACATGCTTGAAACTGCAGTGTCATCTAGACAGTAGGGTTCTCTCATATTAAATTGTAACAATGCAACAATAAGCCAGGTAGATTGGTTTTTTATTGTATTTATTATTTGCTTCTCGGTTTCAAAGATTATTTCTAGTGCATTTAAGTTTGGATGTCCACATAGCAGCCGCGGAAATTGATAGAAAGTTAGAAAGGGATGGAAAGAACAATCAGCCATACACATTGTGAGTGTAAATATTAGATAATTTTATATTCAATTTAATTTAGTTTGTAAGCATATATATTTAACAAGCATGTAGTTTAATTTGTAAATCAATTAATATGAGCAATTCAGAAATATGATGATACATAATCAGCTTTAGTTGTCATTTTTATCAAGCATCCCTGAGGATCACTAATTTTTTTTGTGACAAGAAGTCAATTATGTTGGATTGAGGGTGAACTACCAGATGGACATGAGATGCAACAAAAGTCTGAATGTAGTAATAGTTCTGAGGGAAGGGTAGTAGCTTGATTCCTTTTTGCAGCATAGGTCTGAAACTATGAATATAGTACTCCCTGAACTTTACAGTGGTATTCCTCATAATTTCAGCGATATCCCCTATCTTACTTGGGGTTTAAACACAATAGAAATAGACATTAGTAAGGGTTTATCAATAGAACTGTAGCATCAAAGAAAAATATTACACAACATAAAGGAGGAAGAAATACTATTTTGTACAAGTATGGCTCGCAAAAGAAAGCTTTGCAATTCAAAAGCATGCACATAGTGCCAAAATCGTTGGTTAACATTTGCACCATGCATCCAACTAACAAACAATCATATATTTAATGTCCGGACAACCTCTCGAAGTAATGATGAAGAAATGAATTTACCTTTATGTAGAGGTTCTTCCAATTCCAAGCGCACTCCTTGAACTCGTCATTGCAGGCCAGTCTCCGCCTCATGCAATAGCTGAAAAAAAAATGCATGTGCGCTTGTTCTGGCGTGCCAACATTGTCCAGTCTTGACTGGTTAATTAAGCTAAGCACCTGCGTTGGACGAACCATTGACGGGATTCAGCACCCAACTGTCACACCCATAAAGAAAACACTGATAATCTAGCTAGCTATTCCAATTCCAAGCATGAATCAACGACCCATGAATCAACGACCTAGTTGCAACTGGATGCCATGGAAAATTGAGGTAGCTAGATTAGTCGCCGTGATTACAATAACCAAACGATCAATATTTATATGGAGCCAACCTTACATGATTGTTGCCTGATCTATCGATTTGAGCGGCAGTCTTCTTGAGACGCGTGGAATGGGACCTCTACAAGCAGCGACACGAAGAAACCTGCACAGATTCATCAACTGATGCTGCCGTGCGGCCAGAGAGATCAAGCACCAAAACATTCACGAAGTTTCTGATGCTAGTGGCCGCAAGTCGAGTTACCTTGTAGTTGATCTCGTGAATATATGAGGCTCCTGGCATCCTCGACGTCGAGCACGAACGATGCCGGCGCACGGGCGGCCGCTGCGGTGATGGGCACGAAGGACGGCGGCGCGACGTGCTGCAGAGACCGGGCACGAAGAACGGCGGCACGCGAGCGGCTGCATTTTGACGTGCTGCGGCGGCGACCGACGGGGCTGGGGAGATCGGGCAGTTTCCTTGGATTGTGTGGGAGAAGGAGAGAACGAGGACAGGTTTCCTTTCAGATCGTGCGGAGAGAGCGGAGCGCCGGGGTAGTTTCACCGTAGGGGTTGGGATTACGGAAGGGGGGGGGGGGGGGGGGGGGGGGGGGGGGTATTAGTTTTGCGGAGACGATAGCATTTGGTTCTTTTTAGTAGTTAGATACGCTAGGTCTTGTGATATGTCCAAGAAAGAACTGAAAGAGGGAGCATACCCACTCAATCGCATTTTGTGAGCACTTATGTCAAATTTGCAAGGTAGACTCGAATGACAGAGCTGTGTTATTGGAGTTCATGGTGTGTTTGGTTGCCCAAGCTGTCCAAGCCAAAATTTAGCTTAATTTGGAAACTTTGGCCACTATTTGGTTCAGTAACAAAAAATTGGATTGGCATCCTTCTTCGGCCTCTATTTTGACGATGAGAGTTTGGTCATACAAAAATTTGCCTTAGTTAGGAACTTAGGACTTAGTAGACCACAGAAATCATACCTAGATATAAACTATAAACTAAACCAGTGCCAAGCTTCAAACAAATCTCTTTGGGTTTAGCAGGTTTTATAGAAACATCTTTCTTATAATCTCTCCATCCTAGCAGTATATATGCATATAAAGGGTCTGTCTATCTCTCGCTCCATTGAATTCTGGGTTTGTTTCACTCGAAGCATACAACATTTCACTCGAGTTTTAAAATCAAACAGCGCCGAGTGAAAAGATGTCACATGCACACCAGATTCGATACAACACAAACAAAAGGGCGATCGCCTTCATGGAAAAAGTTAATATAACAGATTTTTAATTAAATAAGAAAAATATAAGATAATCACATGCATAATAAAACAAAAAACTTTTCAAATATCCAAATCACTCAGATTCTTTTATATAGGGAAAATTAAAATATAATCACATGGAAAAAACACTAAAACACAAAAATATAAGACACATCAATCAAATTTTTAATTATGTAGAAAAACTACAATATAGTCACATTGACAAAAACACAAAATACATACATATATAACAAATCGCCCAGATTTTTTATCATACAGGGAAAATTAAAAGATATACACATGAACATAAACAAAAAAACACAAAAATATATGCCAAATCATACAGATTCTTGATTATGTAGGGAAAATAAAAATAAAATCACAAGGAATAATAGAGAAAAAACAATTCAAAAATCCAAATAACTCATTTTTTTATATAGGGAAAATTAAAATATAATCACATGGAAAAAACACTAAAAACTAATAGAAATTAAAATTTTAATATAACCAACCAAATAAAAAATTACATCACTAGAATATGAAATTTACATCAACATAAACAATGTAAAAGCAGTAGAACTGAGTTGTAAAGACCCAATGTAAACTTCATTAAAGTCACCATTTCAATCAAGCCAACTGAAATGATTTAGGTGGAGGTGTCACTCGAGTGGTGTAGCCTGAGCACTCGATTCACAGGGAAACAAATATCAGGTGTTTTTTCTCTCTCCCACGGTCGATTGTCACAACTCGATTGTCACAACTGGATCCAGATCAGATGAATAAAAAAATTAATCTAAATAATACAAAAAAGTATTAAACAACAAATAAAAAATAGTCAGATTAGTTCTATAAAAGCCAAGTCTATTCAAAAGAAAAAAGCAAAATACAAACAAATTTGGCAAATCCATTTCTATGAAAGGCAAATAGAAAGATATCTAAAGAAAAAATATACAAAACTACAAACAAATTTGTTAGATCTGTTTCTAAGAAAGGCAAATAGAAAATATTCAAAGGAAAAATATAAAAATACAAACAAATTTGTAAGTTTAATTTCTATGAAAAACAAATAGGAAGATTTTCA
This sequence comes from Themeda triandra, assembly GCA_018135685.1. Lineage (NCBI taxonomy): Eukaryota > Viridiplantae > Streptophyta > Magnoliopsida > Poales > Poaceae > Themeda > Themeda triandra. The sequence continues at coordinate 667,080 of JAENPR010000023.1, forward strand.
AAAGGAAAAATACAAACAAAAAAGAGTCGCTATGAACACATAATAACCAATTTACACTAATTGAACATAGAATTTACACTAAAATAGAAGTAGCAAAATATGTTTCAATAAAATGTAATTTGATACTCTAAATAATCATTATACACATATGATAGGGGCTAGTGGCACAGGAACCGAGGTAAGTGGATGTGGCTTAGCGGCTTGCTCCCACGCACAACACGTGCAGACCGATGCAGGCGTGCAGTCTCCATAGCCCAAAGGAAGTGGCAGGCGGCTCTCCATCGGTATACGCATGCGGGCGGGCAACCAACAGCGGCAGGAGCGCTGCATCCACCCTGCCCACCTTGGGCCCGCGACAGTTTGGGGCTAAATCTGCTCCGTTGTCAGCAAATGACGGACGGCCACAAAATCGAGTGAGCATAGTCCAAAATTCACTCGAGCAATGCGTAACTTTACCGAAAAATAGAACGTTCTATGTTAGAACGGTCAAATAAAAAGGCCTTTAGAGCCCATATGCGTCTTGCCCAGCTCCCAGACGCCCCGCCTCTCCTACGCCTCCGCGACCCTGAGTACGCCAGCGCGGCGCGCCCACGCCCTAGCTCCAATCTGCCTCACTGGGACACCGCCGGCCTTCTCCATCAAAATGAAACTGTAATAAAACAAAAACAAAAAAATATAGTGAAACATCGGGGCCGTCAGAATCGAAACAAAAAGGAAAACAACAAAGAGACATGGCCAAAGCATGAGTTGAAACATGAGTTGGAACTGCTCATGTTTCAACGAGAGTGCAATATGTGTTGCAAAAACAACATAGAAAACTTAAAAAAATTGAAACAAACATGTCAAAGAATCTGAAACAAAAACAGTGAGCGCCAAATTGAAACAAAATGGCTTCAAGCAATTTGAAACAAAACATGTCAAGGAATATGAAACAAACAATGGGCGCAATAGAAACAAAAGCCTCAAGCAATTTTTGAAACAAAAATCATGTCAAAGAAATCTGAAACAAACAATGGAAACCAATTGATACAAAAGACAAAAGCAAAATGAAACAAACATGCATGGTATACAGAAACAAAATGAGCCCCAAATCCAGATGAATAGCCACAGTACGAGAACGAGGAGTAGCATGAGGACGAGAGTTCGGATCCGGGGACCCACTTACCTCGTTGAGAAGCTGCCCCCGGTAGCACTCATCTCCGGTGGCATGGAGTCAACGATGGGGGAGCAGGAGTCACAGCTCGCCAGCAGCCCCTCGCTGTTTTCCTCAGCTACGGCTAGCGGCGGCGGCGGAGGAGCCGTGGCAGGCGGCCGGCGGTGGAGCGCTGTCGAGGCGCCCTGGGCGTCGCACCGGCGCGCGGAAGAGGACGAGCAACGACAGGCGGCCGGCGAAGGGAGGCGTCGAGGTACCCCTGGGCGTCACGCCGGCGCGCGGCGCAGGAGGGGCCGCGACACACGGTCAGCGGAGGAGCGCCGACGACGCTCCCCTAGGCATCGGCGCGCGGCCCGGTGTCGCGTAGGCGCGCGGCGGAGGAGGGGCCGAGGAGGGGCCGGGACACTCGACCGGTGGAGGAGGGGCCGCGACGCATGCCGGCGGCGGAGGGGCTGCGATGGCGAGTCGAATGGCGGAAGCAGGCTCGAGCGGATAAGGTCGCGCGGAAGGAGTGGATGGTGGGCTGGGCCGTCGAGTGTTCTATTATTAGAACGTACTAATAATAGCATTATCCCATAATAATAACACGCAGATACATGTGACGAGCTCGACCATGACGCACCCAGAGCTCAAATGTCCTCGATCATAGCAGGGGATGCTGACATTCAGATGTTTCGGCGAGCTGCGTGCGCCACGACGCGGTGCCTTACCGTGCACCTCGCTGCACACCCAAACCCGCAAATCTTTTGCGCACCAACGAGGACGTTTGTGAGGATGGAGACGTCGCAACGAGATTGAGCGAGGAGTTGCCGGCGATTGAACGAGGTGCCGTGTACTCGATTCCGCAGTAGGCGAACAACGTGGTGACCTTGCGGTTGCAGTTTAACCTCCAGCCAGAGAACCCCAGTGGGAACGTGACAGGCTGCAGGCGCATGGGCAACCACACGGTGCAGGCGGTGGTGCTGTGGCAGGTGAGGGTACGTGGCAGAAGTAGATTGCATCACAACGTGCTGTTGTTTCCATCCTCGTGGCCATGCATATGCCCGCCGTTGTTCTTCAAGCAGAAAGCGAGAGGGAAGCGATACATAAATGAGAGAAGAGACAGGAGGGGTTGAGTACAAAAACACATGCACGTTGACATGACACATCAGCAAGGAATGCACACATGGCAAGGATGGACCTACTCTGCACGTCTTAACAAGTTTAGGATCTAGAAACACATTTTCAAAGCATTTAACTCTTGAATATTTACATTTCTCAGTAATGGGCTTTCGTAAATATTTATATGCCCCCTTGTTTCCATCTTTTGTTAAGGTTCTCACATGTAAAATTATCTTGGTTCTCGCACATTATTCTCTACTTAATTTCCTTCATTTTTATTTTCCCATGATTTTGACACGTGTCACCATTGTCCTTGACCATCTGATCACGAAGTCCTCAAGGGTCTCTGGTTGACTTTGTCAATTGTTGTCTTGACTTGGTCGACATGGTCTACTCCTCATGTGTTGTTTCTTGTTTGATGTCCCAAAGTGTTAACCACCGTGGTTAATTTTCTGGCTATCTTGGTCCCTCGATCCAAACATCACGTCTAGTCTCCATCATTCAGCTGCAAGAGTTACTATGAGACTTCATACACCTTAAAATTCATAGAACGAAAACGTTTTTGGAGGTCCTTATCCTCATTACTCCTAGTCCTTCATCACTCCCGCTACATCAGTATAGTCTCCAATTGACTTTCACTATGCTCGTTGACCGTCGGTGTGCTTCATACCTTTACACCAACATTAGTCTCCAAACTCAACTAAAGCCAATCATCTCAAATAATCACTCATCATAAACTCAACATATACGAACCTTGTGCTCATAGATAGATTTGCAGGACTACATTTATAGGAGGCACACATATAGATGAGTAGATGACACCATTAATTAAAGTTTATACAAAGATGTACTAAAATTTTACTTCGGGTATATCAAACTCAATATACATCTTTGTCTGCACGTTCTCAAAGGAGCATAAACCCTCTTTGCTGATTTACCATTCATACATTTACATGGTGACATTATTAATCTAGCGAAAGCTTGCTCTAATATATATGTTAAGGATGGAAACAGATCGGATTCGCATGATATCGGATCTGGATGTGTCACCTTTTACCACATTTTAATTCAGGTTCGAACATGGATACAGATCTTGTCGAATACGAATACAAGACGAATGTCTCAGATTTTAATTTTGATTTGGATATTTACTCAATTCAACTCAAAGTGCATATAGCTAAATTCAATGATGAATATAATTTTACTACTAAGTTTGTCGATAACCAAAGTGAAATAAAAATCAAAGTACACTTCTAATAATCTCCAATACCGAAGTGAACTAAAACATAATAGATAATATTTAATAAAATGGCAGATTAAGCGAAGAAAAATTATAAGAATGATAGAAAACAAGTAGCATTTTGCTTTACAGTTTCTTTAAGTAACTACAAAATTATTAAACAACCAAAGAGAATAAAGTATGCTGGTATATAACATAGACAAGAATAATTCATGAAGAAGAATATAGTTATCAAAAAATATTTAATAGTACAATATATCAATTAATCTCATTATTTATATAATATTTATCATGAAATTATGAATTGTAGAAAACATTAAGTTAGTAAAATAAACTAAGGTATTAAAATATTTTTTAAAAATATTATGTTTAAACTAAACCAAAAATATTCAACCAGTTTTATATTTATGTATCATTAATAATATTAGTATTATTAATCATTACTTATAAATACTACTAATAAATAGTTTGAATGCATCATTAATAATACTGAAATTACTCGTAACTTATTTTGTCACTAGTCATGATTTTTTTAAATATATTCTGTTTGCACCGGAATTTGGACTAGTAGAGGCTCGGACAAAGCTTTAACAGAGTGGTAAATTGTTGAAGCCAGCCTCGTGTTGACAACACATAAGTTTGGGGAAATCAGCTAAATCAAAATGAGTCAACAGGATGGAATCGACTATTGTATGGTATGAATGACGTCGGCTTTAACCCAGTCGCATCGAAATCATGGAGACTCCACGACGAAGAAATAGTGGGTCCCAAGTTATCTTTTAGGAGTAGTTATTTTAGATTATTTTCCTTATTTTGTAAGTTGTATCAGAGTAGGACTTGGTCAAAGCCCAGGGTATAAATATGTAAGCCCCGGCATATTGTAAAACAATCAACATTCAATACAACAAACAACCCTTTTGGCCCCCGTGCCATCAAACCCTTAGTTCTTAGGATCTCGGCGTATTTGCATCGGGCTTGGCTGGTTCGACCTCTTGCTTGCTGTAAGTATCGTTAGAAAGCTTTTACTTATGCTAAGATCGGGCTGGTTCGACCTCCTTTTGATGCATCTGTGAAGGTGACTATTGCTCATTGCTAGATAGGGCTGGTCCAACCTCCTATGGACGCATTTGCAATAGTTGAAGGTTTCGTGTTCACGCTAGATTTGGCCGGTTCGACTCTTATCTAGTGTTGCGCGTGCCAACAGTTTGTGTTAGCGCTTAACAGGGCCGGTTCAACCTCCTGTCGTATGGGTTGACACATGCTAGTTATCGGCTCTGCTAGACTTGGCAAATCTAGTAGAGTCATTAAGTTACCATCGCTAGTTATCGGCTCTACTTGGTTTGACACCCCGGTAGATTCATCAAGTTACCGATGTTGTTAGATCTATTTGTTACTTACGTTTAACACATCTTTTGCCCGAATTAAGATTGGTAGATTTGGCTTACATCTTCTAGATCCGATTGTCATCAATGTTTATATCTGTTAGATCTGTAATGTCGATGATCGATCTCATGCTTATATTAGCATTTTATCAATCTTATTCGTAACGTGTGCGCGTTCTAGGGTGTAGATAGCTTTACGATTTATTTGTAGAGTTAGCTATGCACTTAGTTCGTTCTCATGTTGGAATCGGTTAAATTAGCCGATTTGCCCGAGCTTCATCCATATCATTATTTGCATAAGCATATTTAGATCGATTTAGTTTATTAAGCTTGCTTGGACATTCACGGGCTTGGTAGATTCACTAGATTCATTCGTGTTAATGTACACATGTAGGATTTTTACACCTTTGTATCGGATAGATTGAATCGGCTAATGGTTCCGAGCTTCACATGTATATTCAGATAGCCGATTCAATATATTCTTTACTTCTTTTGGCACGTATCATGTCTAGATTCTATTCCATAAATGTTTATTTGATCATGACATAATTAACTGCTTTATTTAATGCATGATTATTTATCAGTTCATTGTTTCACATGCATAATGGATCTTGACTCTCTAGTCATTGTCCTAACCTGATCGGCTATTTAGCCATACACTCGGAAATGTCTGAAATCAAGCCAGCAGGTTCCATAATTTAACTATTCTTTTCCTCCTTGTCAATTGCAGGGTCAAATTGATTGGCACGCCTTGACTTCGACCGGATCGACTGCCGGAGATAGCCGCGGGGACTAAGGAATGTGAGCCTTGGTCTGTCTGGCTTGCGAGAGTGTACACTCTCGGCGCAAGGACTGATCACGTCACGTTTTTGTGCCGACATATTCATTATACCTTATTCTTCGTGTATACTTGTAAATGTTGGATATTTCATATTTTTATCAAATACAGATTTGAAACCGGATAGATCGAGAAAAATACTAAAAAATGAATTCTAATATGTTTCATTTAGTATCCACATTAGAAACAGATATGATTGCAGATATCCTTATTACATGTTTAGTGAATACGGATATGGATAATTTGGATTTCCAGACATCCATTTCGATCCCTATATGTGAGCAAGAACGAGATAAGCAATAATGCAAAGATTATTATAAAGGCAAGTATTTCGTAAAGTAGACCGGACGATGTTAAAGATTGGCCCATTGTTGACGCCGAAAAGTGATCCGGCGCCTAACACACCACACGTGGGCCTTGGACGCCCTCGAGGTAGCCTTCGCAACCTGCAACGCGGTGCCTTCGACACGTGACCGGCAAAAACCGATCTAGAGATCGGTAAGCCGATGTAGAGCTCGAAGTTGACCGAAAAAGCTCCCGAACTCGCTTCCGGAAGGATCCGTCAGGGATGAGCACGTGGAGGATCTTCTAGGACCAGCGGATGGTGCCTAGAAAGCCAACGGAAATCGTGGAGATAGCCGCCGGACAGCAACTAGAGGGGTTGAGGAGAGAATTAGGGCAAAGGAGATAGTTTTGGTGTTGTTGGTTGATTCGATTGATAGATGGGATCAATCGGCCATGATCCTCTTATATTTATAGGGGGGTGGTCTTATCCCAGTAGGAAACATCTCCAAGGCATAATCTTCAAGTTTCCCACGTCTAAAACTTGCCCAAAACCGATTTAGGAACAAATCGGTTCGGTATTCCAAAAGCTAGATTCGGAACAGGCACTCCCGGTAGTACCGATAGATTCTGTCGGTAGTACTGGCCCCTCCCGGTAGTATCGATGGAAGCCCGGTAGCACCGGTAGTTCAATTTTGCGCCAATGCGCACGAAATCTCCGCCAACCGTCGGTAGTACCGGCCTCTGCCGGTAGTACCGACGTAACCCCGGTAGTACCGGTAGTTCATTTTTCGCCAAACTGCGCCAATCTCCGCCAGCCGTCGGTAGTACCAGCATTATCGGCCGGTAGTACCGACAGCACTTCACCCAGTTTTCTTAGAGGCATAACTCTCTCATCCGGATTCTAAATTGGACATTCCATATATGTTTTTCAACGAGAGGAACACAATGGTGAAATCCTTTTCCTCCTTTGACAACTCACCAAAATAGTCATTTTTATCCTTGGACATTTTTGAGCGTCAACACATGCCCCCCATTTTCAGGTGAATTAGTCAATGAACCTGAAAATATCCTTTCACCTGGAACCAACTAGCAACGATACCCATCACATCGGCTAGCCGGTGACTAAGGGCGATGTATACATCGGCCATTTTTATTCTAAGGGCGATACATGTATCGACCATTATTTGGAAGAGCACTAGGCTTCTTGCCAAACACTTGGGAAGTATTTTTTAAGATACCTCCCGTTAATTGCTTTGTCGAGACGTTCCTTCTTCATTGTCTCTAGCACATAAGAGTTTCCGGGCACCACCTTGATCACTCTTAAAGGACCCTCCCAATTAGGAGACCATTTGCCAAATTCTTTGCTCTTCGATCCAATAGGTAGTATGGTTTTTCACACTAAATCTCCTACTTGGAATGATTTGCTCCGCACTTTCTTGTTATAGGCCCTTGCAACACGCAGCTTGTCTTTATCAATCTCCCTAAGAGCTTGTAACCTCTTGTCGGTCACTTCATCTATGTTGTCCATCATGAGATCATGGTACAATGTTGGAGATAAATCAATTTGTTTAGCAAATCTGAATGCACCCAAGTTCACTTCAACAGGCAACATAGCTTCTTGACCATAAACTAATTCAAAGGGAGAAGTATTTGTAGCCCCATGCTTTGATATGCGATACGCCCACAAAGCTTCTGACAAGACTTCATGCCACTTCCTTGGAGTCTCTTCGATCTTCTTCTTAATGAGCTTGATCAAGGTCTTATTACTAGCTTCAGCTTGGCCATTAGCTTGAGCATAGTATGGAGATGAATGAACAACCTTAATCTTGTATGATTTGGCAAAAGCCCTCACCTCTTTAGCCATAAAGGATGTACCTTGATCCGTATGTAATATTTGAGGTATGCTGAATCTATGGATTATATGTTCTCTAATGAACTCAATCACCTCCATATGTGTCATGTTCTTCAATGGGACCGCCTCACACCATTTAGTGAAATAATCTGTAGCAACCAAGACGAACCTGTGTCCCTTTGAAGATGAGGGGTGTATTTGGTCAATGAAATCAAGCCCCCCAACCTCTGAATGGCCACGACGTTGTGATAGAATGGAGCCCCGAAGCAGGCGCCATTTGAATATTTCCGAACCGTTGGCACTCTTCACATCCTTTGTAGTAACGAAAGCAATCGGCTATCATAGTAGGCCAATAAAAACCAGCCCTCCTCAATAACCACTTCATCTTAGGAGCCGATTGATGCGTACCACAAACTCCTTCATGGACTTCTCCCATAGCCACTCTTGCTTGATCAGTCCCTAAACACTTTAGCAACAAACCATAGGCTGTTTTTCTATAAAGCTCATCATCTTGCATCACAAACTTGAATGCAAACCGCCGAATAGTCTTGTCAACTCTAGTGGTAGGATCCTGCAAATATTTCATTATGGGAGCTCTCCAATCCTCTAAATCGGCATTAGCATTATTACTTGAACTAGGCCGATTTGAGACATCATCAATAGCACATGTTTCTAAAGAATTGGTTGACCCGATCATATCGAACGGTTGAACCAATTCGCTTGTTCCTGCACAACAAAAATCTACATCTTCATGCATCAGCTTTGTTTGTATATGAAAATTTCGCTTACTAACATCAAAGCCGGATGCTTGTTGAGCTAGCATATATTAGCCTTCTAATTCTCATGTCTAGGAATATGCCGAATCTTAAATTCAGCAAGTTTAGAAATATAACCAAGACAAGTATCAAGACAAGAACGCAGTGATTCATCTAAACATTGATATTCTCCATTACTTTGTTGAACCACTAACAATGAGTCACCATAAGCTTCAACATGCTGCACTTTTGTAGGATCTAGTACACCATAGGCTTCAACATGTTGTACCCCCATAGAAGTTAACACGATCAATCCAAATAACAAACCTTGATATTCGGCTTGATTATTAGTGCAATTAAATTCCAACCGGCTAGACATCTCGGTTACAAGACCGTTGGGAGAGATTAAAACAATACCAACGCCCCGACCGTTACTGCAAACCGATCCATCAAAATATAGCTTCCACGGAGTAATAGTGACATAATTGATTTCATCATCAAGATTAATGCTATGCTCAACAATAAAATCAGCAAGAACTTGACCTTTGATTGCTCGCAGTGGCTCAAAGACCAGATCATATTCAATTAAAGAGTACGCCCACTTGCCTAACCTCCCACTGAGGATTGGCCGATGCAACATGTGTTTAATAACATCGGCCTGGCATGCTACAACACATGTACTTGATAGCAAATAATGTCTCATCTTCTGGCATGCAAAGTACAGTGATAAGCATAATTTCTCAATATGGGCATACCTTGTCTCGGGATCAAGAAGACGGCGGCCAAGATAAGCAATCACATACCCTTTCCCTTCATCTTCTTGAGTCATAACAGCCCCAATAACTTTGTCTTCGGCAGCAACATAAAGCTTGAATGGTACTCCTCTCTTAGGTGCACGAAGAACGGGTGGTGATGACAAATATTCCTTTATCTTGTCAAATGCCCTTCGTTGGCTTGCCCCCTGTTGATACTAGATACGCACACGAAAGAATCAAAGAGAAATAATCCGCAAGCGCACGGATATCGGTGAGCACTTCACCCGGGAGATATTCCAGAGTATCGTTAGTTATTTATCCGCTAGGATAAAATGTGCATCTGACTAACCCAAGTCTATACTTAACCCCTGAGATACACACAAGGTAATGAGCGATATAGAGAGGATTACTACCACAGTCTTCTTCCAACCTATTGCAAGCTTTGCGACTACTACTCTATGGGAGCACCTAAGAAAAGACACCACAGAGGATGCTTAACCTAGCACTTTTGGACCTACCTTACCTACTGACGGGAAGTGGGCTACAAAGGTAACAAAGGGATTGTCACTTCCCTTGATACTACCACGTTTCCGGCCAGATAGGGAGCATCTACGAGTGAACCTAGCCCAAGCACCACGCTTACGCTACGAACGATTACTCTATTCCCAACCGGAAACGAATAAAGTAAACTCGTAAACCAAAGAGCAATAATAATAAGAACTTACTAGTATCAGATGTTGAATTGTAGAATGATCCTAGAACCAAGCCTCGGGTTAGGAGACTTGATCCCGCAGTACAACCGGAGAGGAGACACCGACATGCCGGGCTTCCTCCAACTCTACCTCCACCCTATACTCTCTCTATCTATCTTGAATGCTAGGCTCTAGGGAGGAGATCCATTCAAGGGACCTCTCTCACCGATCCTCTCGGAAATAATGAATTAGGGTTTCAAGGGATGCCTCCTCTAGGGTCGAGGCCCCGTTTATATAGCCCCCTAGGATGCACCGCAGCCCTCGGATCAAACCGACCTAAATGGACGATTATTATTCATCCTCAAAGGCGGTGGGAAGGGATCCGCGAGGCCGATGCCGATTGGTTGAAGTGCCGGGCGGCCAACTTCATGCCCGGCGGCTGCCCGTCACCGAGCCGGTTCGGGCTCCCGTTTGGTCCGAGCCTTCTCGAACCTTCCCGATTATGAATTTTGGTCGGTTCCCGATTATCTCTATGTAAACCCGACATGTGGGCCTTCCTTGGGTATTTTTGGTGACACCGCAGAAATGTACATTCACCAAAACTCATGGAATTCCGTTAGTGTAAGCCCTATATCTAGATGGTAATTATATTTAGGTCCTTTTTCATGTCTTAGTTGATGGTAAAAATTGACACTTATCGACCATCAACAACTCCCCCAAGCTGCCCTTTGCTCGTCTCTGAGCAAAGATAAACTCAGTGATGGGTCAGGAGTTGCTACAATGCTTTCACACCTCAAAAGTACACATGCGTTCAAACAAGAACTCTCCTCCGGATTAGAGTGAACTATTCTGACTCAAAACTTACTCATACTACCTTTCACCATGGGGCTTGTAGCCGTCACTTGGGTCTTGAGCAGTTGAAAGACAGAACGGTCAAGTCAAGCGCTATGTTTCTCGCTCTTTGATCAACTATCGTTCCGGAGTTTTTGCAAGATTTTCAAATAAAACTCAGAGATTCCATGTATGACTCTTTCAAGTCTCTCATTTGTGGTATTTCTAGATCCTCTCCAAGGCATATGTGTAGCATATGCCTTCTCTCTACTCTCAGAATATGTGGTATTTTTGGAATTAAGGCATAGTAAGGTTGCCTTCTCTCTCTCACCCTACTTCTAATAGGCTTATGTGGAGCTCATAGGTGGGGAGACAACTCAAACTCACTTGCATATGTTGCATTGTTAAGCCGTGGATCCAGAGGAACTAAGCATACAATCAAGTCATATGTGCATGTGAATGAGGGGAATGAAATGAATAATATGGATGATGGTGATAGAAAGGAAGTAATCATGAGGGGTGAAACACGATGGTGAAGATCTAGTTCTACACTTGCTCCTCGGGGATAACATACCTCCCTTTATTTGGAAAGCGAAGACCTTTGAAGAGGAGGACTTGGCTACTTTATATTTTTTTTTCTTCCTTTTTTCTCTCTCTTTTTTCTTTTTTTTTTTCTTTCTCTTCTTCTTTTTTCTTTTTTTTTTTTTTTTTTCTTTACTAACAACCAAGCCTCTTAATGGAACTATAGCAATAGGGAATATCAACTGAAATAACCGGAGCTTTATTGCACAATGGAACAGGATAGGATGGCGGCATATATTTTTGGTGTTCACTCCCAGTGTAGGAGTAGAACAATTTCTAAATGAATCTGAATGAATGGAGAATGTGTATGTGGATGGATGGATGCGTACTCCCAGGGTAGGAGCAGCATGAGTGCGTATCTCTAGGATAGAGATAGCACGTAGTGTGGTAGAGTGTGTACTCCTGGGGTAGGAGCAACATGAGTACATGTTTCTAGGGTAGAAACAGCACATAATATGGTGGAATGCGTACTCCTTGGGTAGGAGCAGCATAGGTGCGTGTCTCTAGGGTAGAGACAGCACAAAACGTGGTGGATATGGATCTATATATGTGGGTGGTACTTCTAGGCACTGAAGTAGCACAGAGTGAATGTAGCGTAGTGAATGTAAGTGGGGGCGTACTTCTGAGGACAGAAGCAACATAGATCAATGGATGGAGAGCACATAGTATTGACTTTAACTGCATGACTAATCCCTAAGGGTCAACACAGCACAGCTACAATGCCTACAGAGTAATATATGTAAGTGGATGGCTTTCCTAATCTAGTAAGCATGTATATTTGGCTGTGGTAGGAATTTTGAACTCTCGTCATACAGGAACTCATCATGTAGCAATTTAAAATTTTCAAATATAAATTCTTCAGAACTCTAGCATCTCTAGGAACAAGATGGACAGCAGCTCAAAACTTTTCCATATCATATCCGTCAACTACCTAGACTTAGATCAAGCATTCGCTACCCACAAGTTTTAGGTTCAGAGCAAATCTCAAATCTAAACAGTTGTGTCCAAAACTCGGGAGAGTGCAAGGTTGAAAACTAGGTACTTGAAAGGAATTACGGCAGAGCAACTATTCATCATTTCCATATAAGAGCTTATTCTATAGGGTTCATTTTAGCAGGCAGACTTATCACATACTCTCCTATATTTTATTTTGAAAACTTAATAAATAAATAGATAGATAAGCTAGTGATACTTAGCTAGATACATAGGGGTGCTTTCCTCCAAGCTGGATGTTGATGTAGTCTGTTGGTGTTGCTGATTGGCAGTGAAGGCGTACTGCTCCTCCTGGAGTGTCAGGGATGATGGTTGTAGAGACAGCACTACGATTGTTGAAGACAGCACTCCGACAAGGGACAGGACGTCCTTCTGCCTGTTAGCTCTTCTTGATCCTTTAAGTTCTGTCAGGCTCAAATAGACAACAAAGCTTGTGGAACTGATTAAGTGTGTTAGTGATAAACCTCTAAGCCTTGGATGTCTAGAACCTTTTTAACAAATAAATCTTTTTAGCAGGATCTCAATATTTTTGCAATTTTATATTTTATGGTATGCAGATAGAAAAAAATGCAACTAAGATGAAAACTTATTTTTATGCCACCACAGGGGATATCTTTGTGGGCTGTCGCACCACAATATTATCCGCATAGGGCTTAGCATTTTCTAGATGCAATGCAAGATAAAATTATTCTCTTTTCTAATGCAGATGCAGCAAAATAAATATGCAACAAGAATTGATTATGCAAAAAGTAAATATGCTAAAGGAAAACTTATGCAATGCTGAAATGGGAAATATGGATAACTACCAAGTTATCTCCTTGGCGAGGGTTCGGTGTTTTAAGTCCTCTGAATAGGACTTCTTGTCGTGTTCAATCCTTCGGTGCTTCATTTGATCTCAAAGGTAGAGACCTTGAGAACTGCACCTCTTGAGTTGATATCTCTTGAGGAAGGGGTCATCCATGTTCTTTCCTTGTCCACGGTCTGAAGTGAATCTTTTAATTGTGATGCTGGGAGCATCTGTTTTAGTGTGCATGTTGCAGGTTCAGAATTTTATCACTGGAGCACCCTATGATGAAGAGTAGATGCTTGTAGTGGGCCTCTCCCTCGACCTTGTGCCCCACTTATTATTTCTTCTCTGCAGAGGATTAGTGGACAACACATACCCGAAGGTATATACAAATAATAACAAGGGTAGAGATGTCATAAAGCTAAAGGTCATATTCTATGCTACAGAAAAGATTGGGTTGAAAATTTTAATTAGCATAGAACATTGTCAACATTACTTCTTCTCTTAAAGATTGATTTTACTATGTCTTAAGTTTGATTTGTGTGTATGACATCTATAGAAAACAACCAAACTTATAGAGAGGAAGTAATTGCGAGTGGAGGGATTGCAAACCAGTATGCCAGAGCGACGGAGGCTTGATAAGAGGAAGAGCATTGCTCGATTATCATTAGAGGAGTCGGCGGCCTTCCTCCCCCAAGCTTGCTGTTACTCGTCACTGGAAGCCATGTGTGTGTGTTGAATCATCCCTCAAAGTGTGTTGTAACTCCATGTTCTTAAATATTGTCCGTCCTCTGTTCTTAAGTCTGTCGGAGAGGGCTCTCGATTCTAGGTCCGTTGAGCAAAGATCTCTCCTTTGCATTCTTCTTTTCTTTGGACTTGTCCAATCCAGAACAGATAGATGCATGATCTTCTTTTGTCATCCATTCTTGATTTTTGCTGAGTCTTGGTTGACTAAATTGATGTTCATTGCAGATGTAGACTCGAATTCTTCCTTGATGGTCTTTTTCTTCTAGCGGCATGGCGAAGAGTTGCAATTAATGATACACCATCCATCTTGATGATCAAGGAAGGGACTTCATTAATATTTGCAGGCTTCATCTCCAAATGACCTAGGGACATCATCTTGCAAATGTAGTTGTTCATGGTCTTCTTGGGCTTGGTCGGTAGTCAATCCCTTGATGGTGATTGATTGACACAAGGATGCATGCTTATCATGCCATGCTTGTCCTTGCTGCCGACGTGCAAGATGGCATCTTCAAGAACAACGAGAGCAGGTCTTTGATTGACCAAAATGAGGTGAGTTGCACCCAGCTTCTCATTGGTGTCCTAGCTCGAGTTTTGGGCTCAATGCTATGATGTCTTCAAGGTTGCTCACTGACTTGTTGCCTTGTTCATCCACCACCTCTCGATGAGTGCTATTTGATCTAAATCCTTCTTGTGGCACTCTTGTCTCCTTCTTTGTTCCATCACTGAAATGGTGATTTGGCAGGTCTACCATGCATAGGCACGCCATAAATTCTTTCAATCCTTTTTTTGGACGATGAACTATGTCTTCTGTGCGAAGTTGTTCGAGTTCATCATATGCCTTGCTTCATCTCTGATGTGAGTTCATCTCAGGACTTTCCCAATTTGGATTTGGAAGTTTTTCTGCAGGGGTTAGTCCAACAAAATATACCAATGTCTACTACAACAGTTTTTAGTTCAATAACCAAACTAGACTCCATGTCTAATCAGATTAAGGAAGGCTATTTAACCTAAGCACCATGCTTAATTTAAAAGCCAATAGAAGCATGTCGAGTACTTCTAAACCAACACTTACTATGGTAGATAAAGGTAACATGAAAGCACTATAGATGTTTACTCAAACAGTGATGGCAGAGCATGATTAATGGTTAGCAAATTGAGCATGCCAAAGGTAGGGACAACCAAGATAATGTAGCAACATGGCAAGGAATCTATTTATGGAAGTATATCCCCCAAGATTGACTTTGGCAGAAATCAAGATTGGATGAATGTAATTCAATGTTGCATAATGATTGGTTGGCATACCTTGCATTTGTTATTCCTTCGATCTTTTTGCTCCGAACCTAGAAAGGTTAGTGACGAATACCCGAAGGAATATTTTCATAATTATAACTCTATGCTTATTTAACAAGGACAACACAATAGAAAAGTGAACAGTTATGCCATGATCTAAATAGTGCTTGTTTTAGGACACTAAGCTTGTCCTTGGGAAACCTTCAAGATGTGAATTAGTGAAGTGGTTTCCCCTCCAACACCAATCTATGTGTACTATCTCAAGATTCAACACGACGAGATCTGCAATGTTTATGGAAAACATATGCGTCTACAACCACCCTTTCAAAATCTTTTGGAATAGGGAGCATGAGAGGGTTGAAGATCTTATGTGTGGTAATGTTGGGGAGACTAAGTGAATCAGAAGATTTCTCATATGAGCAAGGTCTTGATGGGATGTCAAAGAAGTGACCACTTTGCTCATTGAAGTCTCCATCATTTTTCACTTCCAAGGGTGACTTATGATAAATGTCCAAAAATTCCCTTGGATCATCTCTCAAATTGATATCATGTAAGGCCTTATCCATCCATTCAATGGTAATAGCACATAGGTTTTTAATGCTCTCTAGCCATGGATGTTGCTCTTCAAGATCCTCTATATGGTCTTGATGATTCCTATGCGTGGGATAGCTAGATGTATTTCTAGGATCATCGGGTGGTTTAGGAGAAAGAGCATAGAATGAGTCATAGGGGTCAAGGATGGGTTTAAAGGTGGGTTTGTATTCTATATTTGATGTGGGCATATAAGGGGAGAAGATAAGAGTGGCTTCTAGATGGCTTCGCTCTCCTTCTATGGCATCACTTGACATGCCATCCTTGAGTCTTTCTAAGTGTCCTTCAAAGGGATTGAGTGTGAGACGCTTTCTAAGAGATCTCTTCTTGAGAAGATTGACAATGTATGCACTAAAAGATCTCTTATGAAGCAGGAAGTTTATGCTCCTCCCAAACTTGCCATCAAAAAGAATTTCTAAGGATATAATTACTTCTTTCCTTAGAGAATTTTGGAGTACTACTGGTTTGGAATGGATAGCCAAATCATGGGATTGGAATGTTTGCAAAGTGGCTACGGAAGCTTCCTCTTCTAGTTTGGATGATTCCTTCTCTACCCCCAGGATTTCAGCATGAAAGCTAGAGCAAGGAGTGTGTCCATTAATAATAAGGACAAACCTCACTTCACTAAAGGGCAAAGAAAGGAAAACTCCTCCAAAGACGATATTATCAAGACCCATATATAGATGTTGAAAAAGAACATGGTCTTGTAAGGCGAGGTCTAAACCTAAATTTATAGGAAGATTAAAAGATTCCCTAAGTGTAGCAAAAAGTTCATTACCTACTTGATCAAAAGATAGGACTTTGGGTTCATTACCTTCTCCATGGTTAGAAGATAGGACCTTGGGTACATTACCTTCTTGATTAGAAGATAGGACTCTAGCTATAGAAAAGGGTTGGCTTTGACCTATTGCAACCACACATGGGCGCAGCTCATAGCTAGATGTAAGAATCATGGGATCTAGTGGCTCTAAGCTTGTGCTCATGGGTGCAAGAAATTGATAGATAGGCGTGGAATTTGGGTTATCTATAAGGACAGAAAATAAAAGGCAAAAGAAAACAAGAAAAAGATAAAAGTATAATACAAGGTTAAGCAGGACTTAGAGTTATCTCAGCAGACCGTCTTTCTCCCCGGCAACGGCGCCAGAAATGCTTGTTGATACTAGATACGCACACGAAAGAATCAAAGAGAAATAATCCGCAAGCGCACGGATATCAGTGAGCACTTCACCCGGAAGATATTCCAGAGTATCGTTATTTATTTATCCGCTAGGAGAAAATGTGCATCTGACTAACCCAAGTCTATACTTAACCCCTGAGCTACATACATGGTAATGAGCGATATAGAGAGGATTACTACCACAGTCTTCTTCCAACCTATTGCAAGCTTTGCGACTACTACTCTATGGGAGCACCTAAGAAAAGACACCACAGAGGATGCTTAACCTAGCACTTTTGGACCTACCTTACCTACTGACGGGAAGTGGGCTACAAAGGTAACAAAGGGATTGTCACTTCCCTCGAACTACCACGTTTCCGGCCAGATAGGGAGCATCTACGAGTGAACCTAGCCCAAGCACCACGCTTACGCTACGAACGATTACTCTATTCCCAACCGGAAGCGAATAAAGTAAACTCGTAAACCAAAGAGCAATCATAATAACTTACTAGTATCAGAAGTTGAATTGCAGAATGATCCTAGAACCAAGCCTCGGGTTAGGAGACTTGATCCCGCAGGTACAACCGGAGAGGAGACACCGACATGCTGGGCTTCCTCCAACTCTACCTCCACCCTATACTCTCTCTATCTATCTTAAATGCTAGGCTCTAGGGAGGAGATCCATTCAAGGGACCTCTCTCACCCGATCCTCTCTGGAAATAATGAATTAGGGTTTTAAGGGATGCCTCCTCCAGGGTCAGGGGCCCTGTTTATATAGCCCCCTAGGATGCACCGCAGCCCTCGGATCAAACCGACCTAAATGGACGATTATTATTCATCCTCAAAGGCGGTGGAACAGGGATCCGCGAGGCTGATGCTGATTGGTTGAAGTGCCGGGGCGGCCGACTTCATGCCCGGGGCGGCCGCCCCGTCACCGAGCCGGTTCGGGCTCCCGTTTGGTCCAGAGCCTTCTCGAACCTTCCTGATTACAGAATTTTGGTTGGTTCCCGATTATCTCTATGTAAACCTGACATGTGGGCCTTCCTTGGGTATTTTTAGCTGACACCCTGCAGAAACAGACATTCACCAAAACTCATGGAATTCCGTTAGTGTAAGCCCTATATCTAGATGGTAATTATATTTAGGTCCTTTTTCATGTCTTAGTTGATGGTAAAAATTGACACTTATCGACCGTCAACACCCGCCAAGTGAATTCAGATTCATCCTTCAACTTGAGTATAGGAGTAAAAGGAATAATTTTCCCAGACAAATTAGCAATAAATCTTCTCAAGTAGTTCACCTTTCCTAAGAATTTTTGCATGTCTTTCTTGCATGTAGGTGGTTGAACTTTCTTGATCTTCTCAATCCTCTTGAGATCAACCTCTATGCCCTTATCATGGATTATAAAGCCTAGGAACTTTCCAGCCGATACTCCAAAAGCACACTTGAGTGGATTCATCTTTAAACCATAGCGACGCATCCTTTCAAAAGCAAGACGTAAATCGGCTAAATGAGATTTATGGGCAGCCGATTTAATCACAATATCATCAATGTATACTTCCATAATCACCCCAATTAGATCATGAAAAATTAAATTCATCGCCCTTTGATAGGTGGTGCCTGCATTCTTCAACCCAAAGGTCATCACAATCCACTCAAACAAACCGACGAATCCGGGACAAACAAAAGCCGTCTTTGATGTATCTTCTTCCGCCATAAAAATCTGATTGTATCCCGCATTACCATCAAGAAAGCTAATCACCTTGTGTCCCGAAGCATCATTGATCAACATATCGGCTATAGGCATAGGATATTCATCTTTGGAAGTGGCCCTATTCAAATCTCTGAAATCAATGCATACTCTAATCTTGCCGCTGTCCTTTTTCTCAACTGGCACAATATTAGAGACCCACTCCGCATATTGGCATGGAAGAATAAACTTCACTTGCAACAACCTTTCGATCTCCTCCTTTATTCGGTCATGGATGGCCGAATTGAAGCGCCTTGGATGCTGCTTGACAGGTTTGAAGTTCTTTTTTAGAATGAGCCAATGCTCAACAAGATCTCGGCTTAATCCCGGCATCTCAGTGTAATTCCATGCAAAGCAATCAACATATTCCTTGAGAAGCGCGATTAATTCAGCTTTATAATCGGCTTCCAAGTTTTGATTCACAAACGTCGGCCGCGGTGTAGTACCATCCCCAATATCAACTTGTTCTAAAGGGTCGGCCGACGTGAAACCTTGGCCCAACTTATTGAGCTCATAAAAGTCATCAATAGCTTCACAAGCATCGGTCTTTTCAGCCCGATACTCCTCCAATCGACGCTTTAACCATTCATGATTATCCATTAAACAATTGTATTTAGCCGATTGTCAATCGGCTTGAGAGATACGGGAACAAAGCCACCTCTAGCATAATCTACATAATCATAAGTAGATAAATCTCTACCTGATAAACAACCAAAGGCGCCATGCCCCCCGGGCTCGGATGAATCGGTAAATGCAACTTCAGCCGATGAATCCGCATGGACAATCTCAACAGCATCGCCTACCCACTGAATGAGAAACTGGTGTAGACTGGAAGGAACACACTCATTAGCATGTATCCAATCACGCCCAAGTATCACATTGTAACTTCCCTTGATGTCGGCGACGAAGAAAGTGGTAGCCAAGGTTTTGTTCCCGATGGTCAACTCAACGTTAGCAACACCCTTACCTGGAATTGGAGCATCTCCGCCAACTCCCGTGATGGTCATGTTGGTCTTGATCAACTCCTCCTCCTTGATCCCAAGCTTGCGGCACAACGAATAAGGCATGACATTAACAATAGCACCGCTGTCCACAAGCATGCTATGTACCGGAGTTCCATTGATGTGACCCCTCAAGTTGAGAGGACGAAGGTGATCCACTCTAACCCCTGGCTTCTTGAACACAGCATCTTCCACTGCAAACACAAGCTCCGCTGCTGGTGGCTCTTCCTCATCATGATGGATCACATAATAATCCGATGACAAGTATACTACGTTGATCCGCTCTGGAGATGGCTCATAATCCACCATCTCATCATCTCGTTCCTCCGGAGCCTCCATGCCTATAGCATTAGCAACCACAACAGCAAACTCTTTGGGATTCTCCCCAAGATCCTCAGAAATTGATGGAATCGGTTTGGATTCCTCAAGAGAAATCTCAACCGATTCAACAACTGCCAGGACAATTGTGTTAGCAATTACCGACTCAACCGATTCTTCAATCGGTTGGGGCACCACTACCTCCATAGCCGGCTCAACTGGCACCACCGGCTTAACCGACTCCAAAGTCGGCTTGGCCGATGCTGCTTCCTTAGTAGCATTACCATCACCCTTGGGCAAGACTTCTTGTTGTTTTTCAAGAGCTTGCTTCTTCAACTTCCTCGCCCGGGCACGCTGCAGCTTCCGCCTTTGTGTCTTGTCTAAGTTTGGCGGACACCACTTGGGCTGCATGTACTTAGGATCTCTTGGTGGCTTCTCCTTCACCTCTTCTCCAGCAACTTCCTTTGCAACTTCATCTTGCTTGTTTGCTGGAATTTTATTATCGATCACAATCGGTTCATTGTCGGCAACCACAGGAGCCGGCATTGACCCGATAATGATGCTAGGTGATGGAGCACTCTTGGGAGCAGGATTTTCAAGTTCTTGCACCTTCTTTTGAACATATGCTTGCTGCATTGGTGCTTTGATCGCCTTCTCTTGATATATCCTGCTAGAGCTCGATTGAATTTCCAATCAGCTAGAGACAGGGTGTCTTGCATCTTCCAACCTCTGATGAACTGGAATGCGAGCTTGAGGATATGGAATCCACACACCTTGAGCTCCCCACTGTGGCAATGGTAACTCAGGTGGAGATGAAACAATCGGTGGCCCCCAACGAGTTGGACGAGAATGGACAACCTGCATAGAAGAACCAACCGATGGAGCTACACCTTTTTGCTTCTTATCTTCTGTTTCTCTCTTAGGGGGTGTAGACTCTCTTTTTTTTATGGGTTGATTCTTGGAATCGGCCTTTTCTTGCTTGTACTTCGCCATAAGTCGATCAAAAGTACAAAGTGGCTTGACCACAAATTTCTTAGGCTTCTGTTCTTGCTGCTTCCATACACCAATCTCCGGTTTGTGTGGTATGAAGGTACGTGTCACATGAATACCGGAAGCAATGGAGCCCTCTAGAATTTGGGAGTCGGTTTGACCGATTGTAACAATCGATTTAACCGACTTTGCAGCTGTAGAAACGTCGGTGGGCTGTTCACCTTGGGGCACCTCCTTGCTCTCAATAGACGGGTCAACCCTGTCGGCCGAAGGAATCAGCCGAGCTGGTCTTTGCTGCGCCGCTTGATGCTCATACCACCGTTGCCTTCGCAATGCTTCCACTGAACTAGCGGTGATTGTAAGCTTGCTCTTGCCTCGATCATCCTTCTCAAGTGCCACTTGTCGCCCCGAATTCTTTTGAACATTCGGTGCAGGACGTGGCTCACCGATAATCACATTCTTGCCTCTAGCTTTATTGGCTTGGTGAGGACGGATCAAGATAGCCGGCTTCCCTGCTTCAATGGTATTTGTAGGAAAAGGATTTTTCTTGATCTCCATATCAGCAAGGCTCAATCGTCCCTCATTAAGGTCCGATTGTATCTGTCGACGAAAGTAATTACAATCATTAGTCGCATGAGAATAAGAATTGTGATATTTGCAATAAGCTCTTTTCTTAATCTCATCCGGCGAAGGCATAGTGTAATTGATTCTAATGTGTCCGATTTTAAGTAACTCATCAAAAATCCAGTCACATTTAGAAGTATCAAAAGTATACTTTACTTCTTCATACCGATTCTTTTGAATCGGTTTGAGAGAAGGACAAGTAACTTGTTTATTTTCTGCTGGCCACCTAATTTCAGCAGCATTGCACTCATAGTTATCATCATCCGAATGATCTGAAAAAGCATCACAAGCATGTGTATTCGAACAATGTGACTTATAAGCCTCACATGAATCTTTAAGGCGCGATTCCCAGAAAACGGCCCTCTCCATGAGATGATTGAAGCTAGTAAATTGAACATTTTCTAGTTTCTCACGAATCCTAGAGTTCAAACCATTAAAGCATATATCCACTAGATCTCTTTCGAGAAATATTAAGATTAAAACATTTATTCTTAATCTCTCTAACTCTAGTGAAAAATTCTACACAAGCTTCATCACACATTTGCCTAACAAAAGAAGGTGTGTGCCCTAGTTTCTTGAGCTCCAAAGTATAAAAATGATTATGAAATATTTCCTCTAATTGAACCCAAGAATTAATAGAACATGGTGCTAAAGAAGTAAACCATGCAAAAGCAACCGATCAATGATAAAGGGAAATTACGAATTTTCATATACTCATGAGCACTATGTTCCCCTAATTGAGCAAGATACATACTAATATGTTCCATGGTAGTTTTATTGCCAGCACCACTAAATTTCTGAAAGTCAGGTACCTTCCACCCCTCGGGATTCTTCATGCAATCATAAGCATAAGGATACGGCTTGGTATACAAGTTTTTAGCCGTCTTCAAGTTGATACCTAAACTTTCTTCGAGGGACTTAGTAAAATCATCCCTAAACCGATTTAATATATCATTGAAATCGGTTGGGGGATAATTAGAAGTGTTTTTGCCCTCAAAATCAGGAATCGGGCTAGGAGACTTCGGTGGGTTGGGTAAAACATTATTTCTCTCCGAAGCTTTTGATGCCCTATGATCGCTTCGCAATGGAGTCGATTTAGGAACACCACCCGATGAGCTAGCTCCAGGATGACCGGTTCCAGTGAATGGAGCCGATTTCAATTTGCTAGCATCAGAATAAGATGATTGATTCTTAAAGAATCCTTGTGGCATGCCTAACTCCGGTTGTGACAAAACACCCGAACCCTCTGGTTCGGTTGTTTTCCCCAACATCTTATTCATCTTAATTTCTAACGATTCATGTGATGATTTAATAAGTTGAGTTAGAGCAAACATTTTGATTTAACAACATCTTAGCTACACTGGCTTGATTAATTGGACCATCATCATATTTAGGGCCAGTTTCGAGGTTTACCTCTTCCTCTGCCGATGCTCCCAAGATGTCGCAGACGTTCGGTTCTTCCTCTAGAATCACCCGTTGTTGACGATCCTTCACGCAACCGCCCAAAAATGCTTGCTGAAGAGCCGCCATCTTTTCTTCTAGTTGGGCCTTCAATTCTGGAGATAGCTCCTCCACGGAGGTAGGTCGAATGATGTTACCGCCATGGACATCGCTTTTGTCCTGCGTTGAACCGTCTTTCGCCATGTCACCGTTTGAAGGAAACTTAACCTTACTCCTTGGTTTCCCCAGCGGAGTCGCCAAAAAGTATGTTGACGCCGAAAAGTGATCCGACGCCTAACACACCACACGTGGGTCTTGGACGCCCTCGAGGTAGCCTTCTCAACCTGCAACGCGGTGCCTTTGACACGTGACCGGCAAAAACCGATCTAGAGATCGGTAAGCCGATGTAGAGCTCGAAGTTGACCGAAAAAGCTCCCGAACTCGCTCCCGGAAGGATCCGTCAAGGATGAGCACGTGGAGGATCTTCTAGGACCAGCGGATGGCACCTAGAAAACCAACGGAAATCGCGGAGATAGCCGCCGGACAGCAACTAGAGGGGTTGAGGAGAGAATTAGGGCAAAGGAGATAGTTTTGGTGTTGTTGGTTGATTCGATTGATAGATGGGATCAATCGGCCATGATCCTCTTATATTTATAGAGGGGGGTGGTCTTATCCTAGTAGGAAACATCTGCAAGGCATAATCTCCAAGTTTCCCACGTCTAAAACTTACCAAAAACCGATTTAGAAACAAATCGGTTCGGTATTCCAAAAGCTAGATTCGGAACAGGCACTCCCGGTAGTACCGACAGATTCTGTCGGTAGTACTGGCCTCTCCCGGTAGTACCGATGGAAGCCCGGTAGCACCGGTAGTTCAATTTTACGCCAATGCGCACGAAATCTCCGCCAACCGTCGGTAGTACCAGCCTCTGCCGGTAGTACCGACGTAACCCCGGTAGTACCGGTAGTTCATTTTTGCGCCAAACTGCGCCAATCTCCGCCAGCCGTCGGTAGTACCAGCATTATCGGCCGGTAGTACCGACAACACTTCACCCAGTTTTCTTAGAGGCATAACTCTCTCATCCGGATTCTAAATTGGATATTCCATATATGTTTTTCAATCATCTCGACGAGAGGAACACAATGGTGAAATCCTTTTCCTCCTTTGACAACTCACCAAAATAGTCATTTTTATCCTTGGACATTTTTGAGCGTCAACACCCATTCTCGTAAATCAAATAGTAGCATGAGATCTGATGATTGAATATGAAGAAAATTACATATATTTTGTAAACAAAGGAAATAATATTCCTCAACACAACTGATAAGAAGGAAATGAACTTACATCTTAAGAATACATTACCAAAGGGGAACAAACAGTAGCATGAGATATAATGGATGATTGACCATGAAGAAAATTACATTTATTTGTAAACAAGGGAAATATTCCCCAACACAACTGATAAACAAGGAAATGAACTTACACCATCTTAAGAATACAATACCAAAGGGGAAGTATAGAGAAAAAAAATGAGTTCACAGTGGGTCGAATCAAACATGCATGTACCCAAACTGGCTTTGAAGATAGTTAACCGTATCATGATTGACCTGAAAGGCCTTGGCTAGGATGTCATCTGATATTGATGGATCGGATCCAAATATTGTGTTGGCAATAGTGATTACCCCAGGGTTTTGGCTGCTCAAGGCGGCAAGAGCTACAGCATTGCCTGTCCCATAGTTGTATTGAAAGTGGACAAGGCCCTTGGGGAACACAAAAACATCACCCTTGTTGAGAACCTTTGAGATGAGTGTGTTGTTCGGATTCGAGGTAACAAAACCAACAAAGAGCGATCCCTCAATCACAGCTAGTATCTCGGTGGCACGAGGGTGCGTGTGAGGCGGGTTTTGTCCTTTGGGAGCATAGTCAATACGGACCATGGAGATCCCCATGGTGTTCAACCCGGGGATCTGCGCAACATTGGCTGCTGTCACGGCGGAGCCCTGAATGTTGTTGGTGTTGCCAACCATGTGAAGGCCAGACAAGAAGAAATCCTCAGCAACGACATCTTTTGCATCTTTGCAGGCAAACCCATTAACGTGAACTGCATGTTTATATCGTGTTCATGTAAGATAATCTCGATCAAAATCATGGTACTGAATTCTTAATTAGTACGACGACAGTAAATCAATAATTTCTTTGTGATGAGAACGCCAAAAAAAACAACTTTAGTTGTACCTTGAGACATCTTGTCCGCAACGCAGAAGTCTTGGAGAAGGCTGGGATCTGAAGCCATGGCACAGCAGCATGCAATAGCCAACAAACAAATAAACAGGAATAGACGACGAACAGCCATTGCTAGTTTGTCTTAGCTTCCTAGCTTCCGGCCTGACTAGAACTCTACTACGTACTAAGCTTGAAGAGACTGTTGGGCGCTGATCGCTTTCTGAGTGTCGAAAGCATGGAGAGGGAGTTTGTATTTATAGGAGACCATTGTCGTTGTGGTTCAGGGCAGGGGGAATTGAGTAATTGTTGTGTGATGAGTCGGCAGTATGCAGCTAGGAACAGGTCTTCCAAATCCATGGTGTCATGCGTGTGCTTTGATTTAGATGGACAGCCAGTCTGCTGCTTGATTGCAGATAAGGGCCGGACGGCAAGAACCAATCCACTATATGTCTTGTGCTTGAACTAGTCTAGGTGTAGTACACAGTATTAGCGACAAAAGGAAGATGCTGCGATCTCTCCACAGATGTAAACCACTCAAATAAAGGTCTAAAAATAAAACACACGATTAATTACATGTATTAACAAAGAGTAATAATAACTTCCGCTGGTGGCGTGATGACAGCTAGATACCAAGCTTAATTAGTTCCTTGATTTTGTCCACTGGTGGATGTCTGTATGATAAGCTCCATCCCAACGAGTGTAGTACTCGTACCACCACAAGATAATTTTAATATATATTTCTCAAGTATGAAAGAATCATTGACCGCTCTTTTATCTCATTATTATTATTACTGTGACAGAATCTAGTTTCAGATTATATCTTCTGGATCATTACTTGTCATCTAAAAATAGCTGGCAAACGCAAATGTTGTTGCAATGAAAAAAAATGATCCACGCGACACCACAATAACTATCGTTCATTCGTGACGACTTGTGACTTTTTTTTTATTTTTGAAAAACTAGCAAGTGGTTCCTCGCTTCTGTGGAAGAGAGCCAACCGTTTTTCAGCGAATAACCGAAGATTAGCCGATCGTAGAGATTAAGGTTGGCCATGTACTATTGTCCTAATTAATATAGAAGAAAGAAACGTAATGATAAAAAATAGTAGAGATGAACAATATTTATTGGCTACTACAATCTGCCGTATACCCATTTTATATTATATACTAGGGGGATTCCCCGCGCGTTGCAGCGGGCATGAAGGAGAAATAAAAAGTAAAATACACCTTGTATGTCAAGATAAATTGCAAGTGACAAATGATAGTGGATTGCTGAGATGGACACATTGCATTAAAAGAAATAGATAGTGGGTTTGATAGTGGATGCTGAGGTGGACGCTTTGCATGTGTAGAGAAATATATAGTGGGGTTTGTTTATATAAAAGTTATAGATTTCATAACGGCCATGCATGGTCTTCGGCAGCAATAGACTCATGTAGGTACTTGCGCGGAAGGTTCCTTTTGCTAGCTACAAACCGAATATAAAGAATATATATCTCTATTCCCTAGGCTATATATACATATCTAAATATACACATGGTATTCAGCTTAAGTCCAGCTAGTACTCTATATCTTGCTAATCCTGTATAGAGCTAGCACCTGACCTGACATTTCCTTGTGAGACGAACAAGTTCTTCCCTGACATGGTCTCCTGCTTTGCATTGGTTGGCTAAAAGATCAATAAAAAACTTTAGCAGTCGAATTACCTTGTTCACAAATTAACCTGGCCATTGGAAGTATTTCAGGCTTTCAACAGCTAACAAACAAACTAGCTACTGCTAATAAAGCCGAAATATATTTAACAACAAACCTGGCCGGCCAAATTATAGTATCAACAAATGTTACCGAGTTTTATAGTAGTCATGACTACTATAAAAAAAAATCCCAGCTTTGCCGACAGCTTTGACCATAGCTGTCGGCAAAGCTGTGGATTTTTTGCCGACAGCTGGAGTTTGCCGACAGCCTTGGCAGGGGCTTTGCCGACCGTGTGACGCGGTGTTGTCGGCAAACCAGGCTTTGCCGGCCGGCGTGGTCTGTCGGCAAACCCTGAGTTTGCCGACAGCCAGGGCTGTCGGCAAACCTGGCTTTGCCGACAGCCATGCTGACGTGGCTGTCGGCAAACCCCGAGTTTGCCAACGACCCAGGGTCGTCGGCAAACCCGGCTTTGCCGATGCCGTGGTCGTCGGCAAAACCCGACTTTGCCGACAACCGGGGCTTCGGCGAACCGAGTTGACGGCGCATTGTTCTTCGCCGACAGACCACGTGGCTGTCGGCGAAAGTACGCCGACTGAGCCCTTATTCCTGTCGGCAAAGTCCTGTTTGCCGACAGGATTTTTGCCGACAGCGGTTTGCCGACAGGAATAGTGAAATCCTGTCGGCAAACTGTTCGCCGACAGTAAAAGGGGCTTCGCCGACAGCTTTCAGCTGTCGGCAAACCCGCGAATTCCTGTAGATCACCACCACAAGGCTAATATACTAGCCAGTCATCGTGCAAACTGCCAGATATCTGTTGATGTGAACTGTCAAACATTCTTTATTAGTGCCACTAAGCATTCACTCACTGACAATAACTGTGGCGGAATAAGCAAAGGGTGTGTTTGGTTTGTGAAAGCCGCTAGATGGGATGGTGCATTATAAGTAAATCCTTTGAATTTTGGTAGAGTTAACCCACTCCAAATGGTTGACTAACCAAGCTCCTGACCTATTTCATTCGATAGACTAAACAAGAAAGTAAGTTCTTATCTAAAAGAAAGAAAGTGAGAAGTTTGAACATTCAGGTACCATGACAAAGAAAACATTGTATTAAACCAGAATAGGAAATTATTCATACATATATATACAATAGTACACTCATTGGGTCAGGCGCTTGGTTTTCTTAAGCCAACCATCCCTAAAAAATGATGTTTAGACTTTATTAAAAATCATTTATAAGTCATAAAAAATAAGTTTTTTTTCCTAGTAAGAGGCATGGAGGACTAATAAGTAATCACCTCCTACACCGCACCATATCATCACTTCAAACTATGCATATGATGCCTTTTGTACTAATATATACAAATCTTGTAGCTAATATTTTGACTTGTAAATGATCTTAAACGATAAAATTTTCAACTACATACACAGTTTTAGATATCATCAGGAATTATAACTTTGCTATAGAGCGTTTCTCTATCCATGGTCATTTAAAAAAAAATCAAAAATTGGAAATTCAAGAAATCTAAGAAATTAATGTATATCTGGAACCCTAAATAATCTCAAACAAAAATTTATCGAGTCCAAATTTTAAGATCTCATCAACTTATAATTTTGACATAAATTTTATCATCACCCAACTTTATTTGAAAAAAATATGAACTTATTTTTACAACCACCCTACAAATCGATTATATGGACAATTGACTTAACAAAACCGTAGTACCTAGAAATCACTTATTTTTAGAGACGGTTGACATTAGCAACCGTCCTTAAAAGTCTTTATTTTCAGGGGGTAGTTCTATTAAGGCAACTGTCCCTGAAAATTGGTACATTTTTAGTGATGGCTTACTTAAGATAAATACCCTTGAAAATGTGTTTCCAGCGTCAGTTTGTAAGCTATAGTGCTCCTTGCCATATTTCATGCAGTTTCTTATGTCGTCTCCTCTGTTAGAACAGGCAGTGTTCAAAAATCATTTCTGTACTAGTGGGTGACCATCGATTAAATCTCCTAGGATGAACATATAAGATAACAAACAACACCAAATGTGTATTTGTTAAGGTTTAGCTGAAACCTGTGCCCCTAGGGCATTACGAGCATTCTCACCCAATACACATCGGCTACTCTAGAACCCCAACAAAACGTCACCCATCTCCTGTGACCCTATTGCTATGTCGTTATATAAAACAACATCTCTTCTCTCATGTTTATGAGGATAACATATTACAAGACTCAGACTCCAACCCTATACTGTATTACCAAACACAACTCAAACTTTGTTATTGTACTCATATGAAATATCGAACCACATACCTAACAAATATCAGTTCACATCTTTTCTAATATAGCTGATAGTGTCCATATGAAAATCCAAAAACCTAGAAAAATAATAATGTGATAGTTGTAGCTCCAAGTGAGGAGAATACTTGTAATACTTTCTAAACTAAGGGACTCTTTAGCAAAACACCCAAAGCATCCCAAAGTGAATAGTCATGACCTCTTCTCCCTGTGTGAGCTCATTTGCTTCTTGGAAGTATAGAGAGTTATTGTGTTCTTAATTGAGAACTAGGGTTGGGGAGAGGAGTGAAGAGGCTTTGATCTACCAAACCCACCACTAATAAAAGAGAGAGGGGGGGGGGGGGTCGCGTTGAAGCCTGCCCACACTCATTGTGGCTCCCACCATCGTTCGCCATATTGAAATCGTCTCGTCATCGTTCGTGGTTTTTTCCTAGAATGGATTTTTCACATAAATCTTGGTTGCCTCTCTTGATTCGGTAGTATTTCTCTTGTCATATGTGTTAAACAAGTCTCCATCTTGCTTGTATATATATATGGATGAGTTGGCATGGAAGTCATGCGTTTGTTCTTATATTCAGTATGAGATGAGCTACTTGATGAAAGTATTGTTGTTGGAAGATGGGACAGCCTGTGGTTTTATTGATTCGGATTTAGGTGATGTTTTAATTCATGCACACGTACAACGCGTTCATTGATATCCTTCTGATAAGTTTGTTTGCTAATTTTGATTACTCTGTTGCCCCTCTGTTCTCACAAATAATTACTCTCTCTATTCCAAAATAGAAGATATTTTTTTGGATTTTTAATACATTGATTTTACTATAGGAGAAGTGATATATAAATCAAGATACAATGTAAATAATAATACAACATGTGCGTGAAAAAAAGCAAATGAATTGCTGAACAAATAAATAATCATAAATAAACCATCCAGACTACTAAGATGATAGATCTGCATGCTTGTTTATATTAGAACTGAGCCTGCATTAAGTCCACCGTAGCTTTGTTAACCTGAAAGGCCTTGGCGAGTATATGGTCCTCAATGGACGGGTTGGATCCAAACACCGTGTTGGCAACTGTGATGACTCCAGGGTTCTGGCTGCTCAGGCCTGCAAGAGCAACGGCGCTGCAGGTGCCATGGTTGAACTGGAAATGGACGAGGCCCTTGGGGAAGACGAACACGTCCCCCACGTTCAGGACCTTGGTGATGAGCGTGTTGTTTGGATTCGAGGTAACAAAGCCAACCAAAAGCGAGCCCTCCAGCACCGTCAGGATCTCCGTGGCACGAGGGTGGGTGTGCGGTGGGTTCATGCCGTTGGGGGCGTAGTCGATGCGGACCATGGAGACCCCCATCGTGTTCAGCCCTGGGATCTGTGCCACGTTGACGGCCGTCACGGCTGAGCCCTGCTTGCTGCCGTTGGTGTTGCCAGCCTTGTGCAGCCCGGAGAAGTGGAAGTCGTCTGCTGCAACGTCCTTCGCGTCTTTGCAAGCAAATCCATTGACAAGCACTGCATAAATGCATATTCATGCAACAGGTAAGTAATACCCTCCTATACGTACATAGCATACATATATGACCTGGTGGACGTAGGTGCTCAAGTTTTGCATCCATTTACCTGTAGATGTCTTATCGGCAACGCAGAAATCTTGGAGGAGACTAGGATCGAAGGCAATGGCATGAGAGCAGGCCATAGCTAATAACAGAGCAAAGAGAAGCAGATGATGACTCGCCATATCTGTGCCTCTGTTTCTGTAAACTGAATTACTAAGATTTGGTTTGCAGATATATGTCACCTGCTTGACTTGTGTTTGCCTCGCTAAGCAAGAAGTTGATTCTATTTATGGTGAGAGTGATGAAGCATGATTTGTTGGATGGCCAGGCCGGCAATTATACTATTAGTCTATTTGTGAGCGACGACTGCTTCGTCAGGTTAGGAACGAGTCTTCCAATTGGCATTTGGCCGCATTGCATGTGTTTGATTTAGATCGATGGATGTATTCGCAGCCTGCATATTAT
The DNA here is from genome assembly GCA_018135685.1 of Themeda triandra. Lineage (NCBI taxonomy): Eukaryota > Viridiplantae > Streptophyta > Magnoliopsida > Poales > Poaceae > Themeda > Themeda triandra. The sequence continues at coordinate 698,461 of JAENPR010000023.1, forward strand.
CTACTATGTACATTCGGTTGGGCTTGAACAAGTCATCGACACATCAATACATCATCATAACGTACTTATCGCTAAAGAGGTACTGTGCTCTGTAGTAACCATCTACGCAAAATGAAAAAGGTAACAAATGGAGTACAGTTTCATTCAAGCGCATCAATCTATGATAACTTAAGGTATATATACAATAATAATAATAATGTTGCTGTCCGTGATTTGTGACCAGATGGGGCGTGTTTAGATGGGGCGTGTTTCCGTACGACAAACACATATACAGCAAATCGATAATCCATGATAAGCTGGCTTTCCTGATTTCTACTTATAATTATAGGGTGGAGATCTATTTGGGCAGGGGCAGACGTGTTATAGGGACATGGGTGTTCATTTGAACACCCAATATTTTTAGAAAAAAATATTACAGCTATATGTTTAATATATGTACATACTTGTTAATTTGAACACAAAAACAACACAACAGCCCAGTTCAAAGTTAGTCTTTTTTAGATGAAAGAACAACAAGCCTAACAAGCTCGAGCTTAACGAACCAGTTCGAGCTCGTCAACAAGCCTAGCCGCCTTCTAGCTCATTAAAATAACGAGCCAAGACGTGTTATCTTAACGAAACATAACGAGTCGAGCCAAATAAGCCGAGCTGACTCGTTAAGCCAGCCTGTCTATTTTGCCTCGTTCACTTCTCGTTCACTGCTATAAGGTTCTACACCTTTTTAAAGTTGGCCGCCCTGTTTGTTTCACTAAAAAGCTAGGCTGAAAAGTAATGTTTGCTGATTTGTTACGAAAGAAAAAACACTATATCATAGTTGATAAGCTAGCTGGTGAGCGGATAAGCCTGTTGATAAATTCAAGGAAGGCCATACATGTCTCCACCTTCACTGGTGGGCGGAGCAGGTATACAAAACCAAAACTGCTCATTGTGGCCTACACACATCGAGAACGAGGAAATCACAGGTCCGCATCAGATGGTGCGACGTAACGGACCGAACCATCCGGTGCATATATTTTGAACGGCTTGTCACTTTGGAGTAATATACATGTTCCTTTTTTTTGACAAAGCTTGTGTATTACCAAAATAACATTCTTCTGAACCAGACGATGGGAAATAACACACATTAGGCATATTTATTCTAAGAGTGATAAAAAATTTATTGGCCATAGTACTTGATCAAATTCAATTAGAGGTATCTATTTTGGCTTCCAAAACCTTCTTCATGGATGTTGCCTTTTGATTGGGCTTTGATGAAATTACCTGCACTTGCGCATTCGTTGCATTTTCCTCTTTTGTGTGTGTGTGACGGATAAGCCGAGAGCACACCTTGACTACTGAGATGCAAAACTCCCGGTCCATAAAAATTACATCACATAAACTTCAGAGCAAAGTAGGGTTTCCATCTTCTGTAGGCTGTCGACTAGAGGTAGCCTTAACACCCTCTTTAAGGCTTTAAGTTTGAAGAGCTAGGTGGAGTAGCAAGAGAGAGACATCAAGAGGACAGGCTGAGCACCGGCTGAGTGGGTTTCTATGCATGGTTTTTGTTTGGCTAAATGGGCTTGGGCATGTAATGCAAAAGTTAGGGCCATATAAGGATCCACCTCTAAAAAGCAATATCTAGATGGGCCTCTTAAGAAGGTGTCTCTTAAAATACTTACATATATATTGAGAGGACAAATTAAGAGATCACTAAACTTATTTCCATATATGGATTGTCTCTTGGACCACTTAACTATTTGTAGAGGGGATGCTGTTCTTGACCACGTATTATAAAAACAAAATGTGATGTCTACTAAATCACTTTTGTACGTAGTAATGTATGAAGCTACCAAGCCACCATAGAGAGCTAGAAACTAAGGCGTTGTTGCTCCATCAACCAACAGTAGTTATACATGTGCTTTCTACAAGTTTTCTAACGACAACCATGCTCCATCTTGCATCGTATCCTCTTTGCACCGACTATGGATTGCACAATATCTTGTATGTGTTTAATCCCTGCACCAACCGGTGATCTTCTACTGCCTCTAGATCTACTCTAACCATAAGAACTGATACCTAGTTGTTAAAATTAAACCCTCAAGCAGCAGCGTACTACTATCAATTCCACCACCAGCAGAAACGTCAATTGAATCTTCTGAGATGAATATGCGTGCTAGTCATAGATGACACTACAGGCACCATACTTGTAAACAAGTTTCAACCAAAGCTTACATCTCTTGTCCATGACTATGTTACCCCTCTCAGAAAAAAAAAAGAAGAAAGAAAGAAAAACAGCAAAGCTTACATCTCTTGTCCATGACTATGTTACCCCTCTCAGAAAAAAAAAAAAAGAAGAAAGAAAGAAAAACAGCCCCACACTGCCAAATACAACTCGAAGTCATGCAACTGGATTTCTATTCTAACAGCATTCTAAAAGAGTCCGAATTCAGTGACTCAATACATGTTTGGAAGGTCTACACTACTCCATGGAGTTAACTAAGTGAGAGCATGACCATTGAGAAAGGTTTGCTACGAGTACTGCAAGACACAGAGTGAACTACTGAACCCTGATATCTTGCAAAATGATTGACATTGCTGAATTCGGGCAGAGTTTGCATAGCAAGCACCCCGCATGAATATGTTAGTTGTTGCGCACAATCATATTTTTAGTATCATCACAGAACTGCGAATCTATAATTTATTAACAATGACAAAAGTATTAAGTTTAGATTCTCAAGTTCTGTCAGCTTCTAATTAAGCATCATTCCTAAAACACAGTAAGTGGCCCCTGAAAAGTTCGAAGCATCTACCTAAATTCAGTAACCTTAAGGCTTAAGGTGTCGAGTGGATAGGTAGCCCAAAAAGGAAAATATCGCCGAGCTGTTTCTAGAAAGATATACAACATGCATTTTATATCATGGACAGCACTCAAATAAGAACAGATTATTTTCACTTAAGAAGCAAATGGATAAATTGCAACATATTACTTTTTATAACATAAGTACAGAATTGTGCACGTATCCAACCAACACTAGCTAATTATTTTAAACAACAAAACCCAAACAAAGAATCAAGGAATCTTCACAATGCATACATAACCAACTATATATGTATGTTTCCACGTTCTCTAGAATTGAGCCTGGATGCGGTCAACAGTTTGCTTGTCGACTTGAAAAGCCTTGGCAAGGACATCGTCCGAGATGGATGGCTTGGACCCAAATACAGCGTTGGCCACAGTGATGACCCCAGGGTTTTGGCTACTCAATGCGGCAAGGGCCACAACGCTCTTTGTTCCATAATTGAATTGGAAATGGATCAATCCTTCAGGGAACACGAACACATCTCCTTTGTTAAGAACCTTTGTGAACAACTTGTTGCCTGGGTTTGATGTGACAAAGCCGACATACAAGGAGCCCTCAAGCACTGTCAATATCTCAGTGCCCCGTGGATGTGTGTGAGGAGGGTTAAGACCAAAGGGTGCATAGTCGATGCGAGCGAGAGAGATGCCCAAGGTGTTGAGCCCAGCAATCTGAGCCACGTTCACCGGTGTCACGGCGGAGCCTTGCTTGTTGGTTGTGTTTCCGGCCATGTGAAGGCCCGGGAAGAAGAAATCTTCAGCAACAACATCCTTTGTGTCCTTGCATGGGAACCCATTCACACGCACTGCAGGTAACAATAAGAAGTTAGAACAGGGAAGTGAGCCTGACTCACTTGGCTAGGTGACTCATTGTGGCACTACACCTAGCCACCCAGGTTCGAATCCTGTCGGGAGCGAATTTGGGTGCCTATTTTGTAAAAAAATCATTACTGTGGGGAACTCCCCCACAGTCTTTTCTTATCAAAAAAAAAAAGAAGAAGTTAGAACAATGTATATAGTCAGAGGTTAATTACTACTTCCTTCCAAAGTATAATTAGCTATCTAGATTGGACATAACTGACCTATGTAAAAGTAAGAATAGTTATGTATATGTAAGTGTACCTGTAGACATCTTATCGAAGGCTTGGATCAGAGGCAATGGCATGGTAGCATGACAAAGACAAGAGGGCTGCAGCTAGGACGAATGCATGAGTCGCCATATCTGCGTTCTGCTCTTGTTAACCGGAATGAAAGTGAATGATATGAGGCTCGGAGATGTAAGTAGTGTTGTACGCAAGGTGAGGTATCCAAAGACTGCTTTTGGTGCTAGCTTGTGATAACAAAGCTAATGGGGAGGTTGGTATTTTATAGGCAGGTAGTGTTGCAATGCAGGTGGAGATTTAGGTAAGAAAAAGTCGTCTAGGACTGGGTCGTTCCGTTTTTCATTTTGGCTGCAGGTGCATGGCAAAGCAGCCTTGCAGACAACAAAGACATGCTGGAACAAGTCGCTTTACGCGTCAACAATGACTACTTGGTAGGATTGTGGACGTGATTGACTATTTAATCTTTGCGCTTTAGTAAACCGTTTGTCGATTGAATGATTTTCCTCGGATGAGTTACTGGTGACAATCGATATATAGGTTACGTATTTGGAGTACTAGCTAGGTATAATAATAAATACTGAAAAGTAGTAATCATTGACTATATATACAACTTTGTTTATTTTGGGAATTTCCTTCTCGTCCCAAGTACGTGAGTAGGAAAAAAGCTAATTAGTAATCTCGTAAACTACTGTATGTATGTTTTCCATTTAGTAGTAGAACAATAATTATGACTAATACAGAAATGTTTTTTGTCACAGCATTTAAACTGTTGGTCTTATTAAAACCGCTGGTGATATTCTAACACTACCGCTGGTTCATTTTCCGAACCGGCAAAGAAATTGAACCCGGCAATGAAAATGATTTTAGGATAGTTTTAATGGTGAAAACCCGCTTGGAGCCATCTTTGCGCTCATGTATCTCCCCCATAGCCTCCACCGCTTACATTTCTTGGGGATGGCTGACTTGGCGGCCCACATGCGTGTGTGTTGCCTCGAGAATGACAAGGAGCACAACATGAGGTCCCTCTGCCCCACCACCGGATGTTCTTCGTCCCGCTCTCCTGGTCTCTCATTGTGAAAAATTATTCATTCCCTTCTCTCTCCTCATGAAAAAACTATTTGTTCCACTCTCTCTCCCCCTGACCCGGCGGCGATCGTTTCCCTTCCCTCGCATCGCCTCTCTCGGGGGGCGACCCGAGGGCCCCCGCGCCGCCGCCGAACCTCCGCCTCCAAGCCGCCGGTTGGGCCGCCGCCGCCGCTTCTCCTCGCCGGCGGCGGCGGCCAGCGGGGAGGGCTCAAAAAGGCACCTCCCCGCAGCCTCCCTCGTCCTCGTTCGCCCCCGTAATCCTCTCCTCCACCCCCTCCCCTTCCGGCGTCGGCGGCCGCCGGCCGGCGGGCGGCGGATCCGGCACTTCCTTGCCCGGATCCGGCCTTCCCGCGGTCGGATCTCCCTCCTTGGCGCCTGACTCGGCCGGATCGGCCGGCGGCTGGGCGACCTAGGGTTGACGGCGGCGGCGTCGGGCTTCGCCGGCCAGCCCCTCCCCTAGGCCCGCTCGTGCCGCGGCGGTGGTGCCAAGGCGCGCGCTGGTGCGCGGCCCCGGCCCTCGGGGCTCCTGCGGTGGCGGCGGCCCTGCTTCGGCGACCAGAGCGGCCGGCGGCGGGCTGGGCCAGGGTCGACGGCGCGGCGACGGGCCTTGCCGGCCAGCGCCTCCCCTCGGCTCGCCCGTGCCGCGGAGGCGGAGCCATGGCGCAAGGGTGCGCGCGGCCCCGGTTCCTCGGTGCAGCGACGACGGAGGCTCCTCGCGCTGCCACATCCGTTGTCGTTCCGTTGTCGGCCTCGACGCGGAGGGCGGTGGCGCCCGTCCTCCCCGCGCCTGGCGACTCCAGGGCCGCGCAGCTTCGGCGGCGGTTAGGGTTTGTGCCGGGGCGGCGGCGCCATGGCTCCAGGCCTCGAGGTGCGGGGTACCTCGGCCGGGGAGCAGGCTGCGCCTTCCTCCCTTCTCTCTCCACCACCTTCCCCTCCCCGCCCCCTCTGTCTTCTCCGGTGGCGGCCGGGTGGATCTGGGCCCCTTCGGCCGGATCTGGACCCCCGCTGCCAAGGTGGTCGCGCTGGCCATGGCCGGCCGGGGATCGAGCGGCGGCGGCGCCCCCTGGGGCTCCTCCCCCCGGGCGACCCCCCTCATCCCCTCTCCGGCGAGCGGACACATCCCCCTTCGGCCGGGTTCGGGGTCCCCCGCGGCCTGGGTGGCGGCCCTGGCTGGCGGCGGGCCGAGTTCGAGCGGCGGCGGCGCCCGCTAGGGTTTCCCCTCCGGCGACCCCCCTCGTCTCCTCTCCGACGACCTTCCCCCTACCTGGCGACTTCTACCGTCGGCGGGGGACGGGCGACCGGCCGCGCCGGCGCGCGGCGCCGTCCTCCCCACCAGCGGTGGTGGGTTGGAGGACAGGCCGCACCACGATCACTGCCCCCAGCTCCACTGTGCCTCCTCGCTTATTCTCCGGCACGCCGCTCTGGCCCGGCCTCGAGGTCTGGGACTTCGGCCGGGGTCGGGGGCACCTTGCCGCAGGCGGGGGCTGGGCGGCCGGGCGGGCCAGCGCGCGGCGCCAACTTCCAATCCGGTGCTCGTCCTCCCCACCGGGGTGGTGGGTTGACGGACGGGCCGCACCGCTGCGCGCTGCCCCAACTACCCCGTGACGACCGCCGCGTCTGTTCAGCGGGCGATCAGGCGACGGCAAGGGTGAAAACCATTGCTCCTTGGGCTTGTGCCCGGGAGCGGCGACGGTGGCGTTCCACGTCATAACCTTCCTGAAGGCGTCGTCGGCTTTCCGTCGGTCTGCGGCGACTATCGGGCTCGGGAACGAAGGTTCCGGCGGGTCACCTCTAGAGTTGGCGTCCGGGGACGTCATTTCCTTCTCGAAGGCTCCGTTGAGGCCGCCACGAGCTTTCACTTAGCCAGCTGCCCTGGAGCTTCATGTTCATCAACGTCGTCGGCGCGTTCGTCCACTAGGGTAGTGTGTCACGTGAGCTTTGCTCCGCTTGTTGTTTGGGTCGGTGGGGAGGCCCTCCGTTTCTTGCTTTTGTGTTTGTTTTCATTCGTGTTGTTGTCTTTGTTTTTTCGCTTTTCGGGCTTTGCCGGTAATCCTTGGATTACCTGTGAGCCTCTTTGTATCCGTGATCTGGCCCTCTTTTGGCCTTTTCTTTCCTCTTAATGAAAAACGGGAGAAGACCCGATCGCGAAAAAAAAAACTCTCTCTCCCCCTCTCTTCGTCCTCTCCATCCTTGTGAGTCTTGGATTGAAGGTTGTGGCCGCTCTACATGGTAGCCATTCTTGCACCATCGCCGACCCAAGGGATGAGCTCGCAAGATGGTCAATCCATGTACCCATAAGGACACCAAGGACGAAACTCCATACTCTGGGATTGCCTCGTGGTTCTGACCTCATGATTCTAACCTTTCCTTAATGTGGCTCTCAAATCGATGAACGGTTTGACTAGGTACCAGCATAACACCATCACATCTACTCCCTCTGTTGTTGGTATTTCTTAACGTCGTCACTAGAATAGCAACGGTGCAAGAGATGCTAGGCGGGTAATTCTAGAACTATTGGATATTCCACAAGCGCACAGAATGTACCGCTGTAGCATTTCACCGAGGATGAGTATTCCAAGGTATCGTATTTATTTTTATCCCAAGGGAAAGCGGACTAAGAAGATTCTAATAAAAGGGATGAGGATATCCTTATGTCTACTCAATCTAGTATCACTAGTGATAGCAGGGAGTAAGTGAAGTGTAATGGATAGATAGATAAGTGGAATAGAATAAAGATAAATGGTAGAGTGTTAACTAGGTGGGAGGACAACGAGTGAGTATAAGTCTCCTATGTATCTACCTTTACCCCTATGGACTAACCCCTAGTAGTTAATTGACTTAGATAAACTGACCCTAACTACCTTGCGTGAGGGGAGGAAATGAGAGAGTAGGCGACCTAGCTCCTACTCAAGTGAGACCAAACGTATGGAAGCCCTACACTTAGAAACTAGCCCCTACGTGGTGGAAATCCTTAATGCCGAGCCCGATCTGTCACTTCAGGCCAGTGCTGCCCACAATCATTCCGTCGAGACTAGTGGTCACCACCGGTGAGACTAAGTATGAACACCACGTTCACACTTACTCTCACAACCCTAGCTACTGTCCAGGTAACTAGAGCTCCTATGCAAGATAGGCGATGATCTACACACAAGGAGTTGGTACAGGGACCGATCTAACTAAGACAACTACGCTACTAGACTTTAGCACACAACAAGACTATAACAAGTATAGAATTGCACTAAGTAAATACTGAAAGTAAATACTTAATAAAGTAAAGAAAGAATGTAAATAAAGTAATGCTGAAGAGTGAGATACAAGAGCAATACCAGAATCTCCAGAAGAAGACTCCGGAGACCCGAGGTTCGCCCGACTCGACTCTAACTCCCATCTAGACTAACTACTTCTACACTCAATCTCCCAAGGAGAGGATTTGAGCTTGTAGCTACATTGGGAATACACTTGGGGCTCTTACAAGTGTGAACTCAGCCTCTATTTATAGGGGGAGGTGGAGTAGGGGCTATTCCACCGCCACATTAGCGATCCGCGTGATGTCCTCTCTTGGCCCTTGGATCAAACCGACCTCCAAACCGACTTTGAATGGAAGGTCTGGATTGTTCAGCATGTGGGAAATGTGGGGAGGGCCAACCGACCTTGGCTGGCCACCAGGTAGGGGTCGGCCGATCCCCCTATGATAGGTGGGACCAGCCTAGGTCGGTTGGCTGGTGTCCCTACATGTCATGGACCTTGGTTCACCCACTGGTTGCACTTTGTCACGTCGGTTCTTCTGACATGTGGACCCATGGATCCGTGTGCTCTTGATTTCCACCGTTGAGAGAAAGCACATGTTGATCTGATGGCTGAGAATTGCTTCTGGCAGGTTGCCTTGGATCGTGCCTGCGTGGCACAATGTGAAGGCCACATAGGGGGGTCGGCCGACCCCCTCTATGGGCCCATTCCTGCTGCATTTTGTGTCATTTGTAGCTCTCTGGAAATCACAAGCTAAGAGTACAAGTGGAACTAGTTATTGATAAAATGTATTCATGAATGTTTAATCTTCCTTGCAACCAAGGCATGTTGACGATGTTTTGATGATGTAAAAACATGCTACAATTACCGTCAACATCCGTCCCTAAAAGACCGTCGCCGTGGGAAGCGTGAGTTTGACTCAATTTGTAGAAAATACGTGCAATATTTAAATATTCAAATAAATTTAATAAAAAACTAGATTCAAAGACATTTCTAATGATACTAATTATATACCATAGATACTTATATTTTTTAATATATAATTGGTCAAAGTTAGTTCTCGGGAAACGCAGCGACAGTCTTAGTACACCGCATCACCTCTTGCATCGAATCCACCCGATGAGTGAGTACTACTGGTTACTTAGGCTCGCTATTCATGAATGATCATTAGCTACTCCACGAGCTACGTTACTTGAGATCCAACACTCACATTGACCTTATCCTCGCATGAGCAGAGATTACCAGAATTACTAATTTATTTGATTAGAGAATGTCCAATAACTTCACAAATCCACTTTGTGTTTTTATTATTTTGATAAAAACACAAAACACCTCAACAACTTGGTAAACCCACTTGGTATATTTCCAAACTTCGTAAAAGGACTCCTCGCGCGCGTATCTATCCGCGCGCGGAACAGACTTACTATCGAGTGTTTCGGCGTCGACGACTCCCCGCGCGCGACGATTTCCTCTCCCGCGTAGTTCCCTGTCCGCCGCGACGTTGGTCCCCAGTCCGCATCCCCCACACGAAGAGGGCCAGCCTTGTGAGGCAGCGGGCGGTGGACGATGCCGACGCCGGGCGGCCGGCGTGGAGCGCGAAGGAGCGGGCCTGCAAGTAGGTGTTGAGGAGGTCGAACCCGAAGGCGCAGGCGGCGATGAGCAGCGGCACTGGCGGCCGCGGAGCTCGCCGAAGAGGAGTGGAGCCGTGGCCAGCCAGCGGAGCGGCGGATCCACGTCGTGGCCGGCCGGGGGACGTGCGGGACGACCGCCGAGAGCGCACAGGCACCCGCGGCAAGACGCACAGGGCGGCACGAGGCGGCGGCGATGGCGGGTTGGGCATGGGGCCGGGCCACGCCGGGGGGAGGGGCTAGCCGGGGGCGCGAGCGCGGCGGTGCACCGTGGAGGCGTGCACGGGCGGGCGGTGGCGCACGCGGAGGCGCTGTGGCGAATGGCGGTGGCGCACACGGATGCACACACGGCGGCGCTAGCGGATACGCATTGCTGCGGCGGGCGGGCGCTGGCGGATGCTCGCTGCTGCGGCGGCGGATGCACGAGGGAGGCCGCGCCGTCCAGAGTGGAGAAGAAGAAATTGGGGAAGAGAAGGAAGGGGTATGTATGGGGTCCACGGTCAGGGGATTTTTACCAAGTTGGAATATCAAATTATCGGAGAACGGTCTTTTTTTTCACTTGTCAAATAAATTAGCAACTTGCTAAAACTCAAGATTTGACAAGTAATTTTTACCAAGTTGTTGGAGATGCTCTTATCTCAAATTGAGGTTGGTCCTTAGTCACATTGAGCAAATTGGGTACCGTTGCAAGTTTTGAATAATTGATTATTCTGTTGTAACTCCAACACACAGGATAGTGGATTCCGTTCTAATACTCGACTTCTAACAAAACCAATCAACTAAGCAATTAAGCTATCCAAACCCATTGGTTAAGTAGAGTCTATGATTACTTAAGTGAGTAGATCTAAATTAATGGGCAAGATTAGGTTCTTAATCAATATCAAATGAGATGATTAATGAAAACAAGTAATGTGTATCACTCTGCTCAGTTTGTCGGATGTCGCTCTCTGCTCGAAACCCCAGCAAGTCGCGACCGCAACCCTCCTCCCTCTTCCCTCCACGCTCATGGGAAGTCCTCGGGCGCCTACAATGAGTCGTATATTTATATGTTTTTTTTTTGTTTGCCTTGCCGATGTGGACTACGATTATGCCTTGCCGATGTGGACTACGAGTTTGTTTAGGACACGGATTTTGTTTCCGTAAAGGATGGCCTTGTGGCTGCCTATTGCCAAGTAAACGCAATTTTGCCGTGTATATGTATATGTGGAATTTTTCCTTGGGGTAGGTACGTAAAGGAAAATATAATCTTAGTAGTTTTTTATTTGGTATATGTTTCTTTGCCTTGCCGATGTGGAGGGAGTTCGTTTAGGAAATGGAATCTCTATTGTCTATTCTTTGCCGTGAAGGAAGCTGCTAGCGATCGAACGTTCTATGGTAGAACGCCCGTCGCTAGCAGGGCCCCGCCCATTCTCGCTTCCCCGCAAAACACGCACACAAACCCGCCCACGCGCGCGGCACACATGCGCGGGCACACACACACACTCGGATACATGCACGCATGCCCCGCCACCGCGACACCCTCGACATGCACACCCCGCCGCAACACCCCTGCGTGGATCTGCTCCTCCGCCACCGGCCCTCCGCCGCCGCCGCCCAACATGGCCACCCATGCATCTGAAACAAAAAAAAAACCACATGAAACATATATCTAATAGCGATATAGTTCTCGGCTAATGATTCATACCTTTTCTATCTAAAGCACTTAGAGGTTTATCTTTGAAAATGTCATAAAACCATAGTGTCACTACTCCTCAATGGTATTAAATTCCTACCACGGCCATATGCTTGATATATCTAATAGCCTTCTACATAAGCTACTTGCTTGCACTGAGTTTGGTTAAGACTTGTAGAACCTGTGCAAGAGGTCCTTTTCATGCTCCTAAGATCAAGACACACACCCCACCAAATATGCTGCTTCCAACCCGGAAGTACGCAACCATGCCACTCCTATCCTGGGAGTACGCATCCTCACACCACCATTCTTATGCTACTCCTACCCTGGGAGCACGCATATTCATTCATACCACCATCCTTGTGCTGCTTCTACACTGAAAGTACGCACCTCCATCTCTATCATATAGGTTGCTCCATGCTCCAAAATTTAGAAATTCTATCTCAAAGTTATCATTTGTTAGGTGAGACACAGCCCAAAAGGCTAGGCATCTGTTCCTCAGATAGTTATAAAAAAAAAGAGAGAGAGCTAGCCTTGTCTCAATAGAAGTAGAAAGAGAGATAGAATCAAATAAAGGAGCAACCTCATCCATCTTCTTTCCATTACCTTACCATCCATTACATTCCTTTACTCTATTCATACCATTTTACATCTTGATCTGGTAGTATGACGAGTCTCTTCTGTGGTCCAAGTTTTTCTTAACTAAGACAACATATGCATTGCTAGTATGCTATTCCTTGACATACCCACTTAAGCTCCACATAAAGCCATTTAGAGATAGGGTGAGTTGAATAAAGGCAAACACTTGATATGCCTTGGTTAGGATTCATACACCATTTGAGTGACCAGAGAGTACCCTTTGAGGAGTAGGGTTGACACATGTGCTTTCTTTTTGAAAACCAATATCAAAAACTCTAAGTACTAAGGATATGAAAATGAGTAGAGAACTGTGCTTTGAGAACTATTCCATTTGTTTGAACAACTGAAGGATTTATGTTAGACAGTACCACATAACCCACATGAATGACTTAAGCTTGAGTAAAATTAGTATTTGTTGTTATCTTAACAATGTCATAGTGTAACTTTCTCTCTAACCTTTGCTTGAGGACAAGCAAAGACTTAAGTGTGAGGGATCTTGTTGACGGCATTTAGACCCTATTTTCATCCCATCAAAGCCGTCAACATTGGTCACAATTCAGAGCTACACCCAGCATATAAGTAGTGACATATGTGTATTTCACTTGGTTCCACTTGTACATATCATTATTTGAATGCAGGTGCAAACAGCTACTAATCAAGTCTGAACAAGCTCAAATGAAGCAAACATAACCAAACTTCGAATGAGCAAGCAACACACTCCAGGACACGTGGGGACAGCTGTGGAACAAGGCTGGTGGGCTCACCTACCCAAGCCCTGGTCGGCCAACCAGGCTTTGGTGGGTCCCACCTGTCAGACCTGCTCCACCGACCTACGGGACCTTCTAGAAGATGCCACATGTCAACACCAGGGTAAACCCCTGGTCGACCGACCTGAAGGGTGGGCCCAACCAAGGTCGGTTCGCTCCACCGACGTTCCCAGCACATCTCTGACGTCGAATCAAGTCGGTTTGAGGTCGGTTTGCATGATCCAAGGGTGGAGAAGTCATGTCACGCGGATCGATGACATGGCACTAGAGTAGGGGCTACTCCATCTCCCCTATAAATACCCCCTAGAGCTTAGTTCAAAAGACACAATGTATCATAGGAAGAGCTACTCTTAGCTATAGTGTGAGAATAGAAGGAAGAGAGTGAGGAGTTCCAGCGGAGGAGTCCCGGCCTGTCGGGAGTCTTCTTCCAGGAGCGCCTCAGCGGATGCTTGTCTTCTAGTAAGTCTTCTTTCTAGTTGTCTTTCATCTGAGTACTTCCAGTATTTACTTTCTGCCTTAGTTTATCATAAGTATACAACCTTTCCACTGGCGCATTGCTCTCTCTTGAGCGAGCGTATGTTAGGCTCTTGAGTGAAGTGCTCTAGACCCTATTCTAGGTTTATAGTAGTAGAAATAGTGTAAACGTGGTGTCTAGACTAGATCTGCCGGTGTGGACGTCTTGTCGCACTCAAGGAATGCCCGGAGCGAAGTGTGACAGACCTCTCCGGGACCTAGGAGTTCTCCTTGGGTGTTGTTAGGCAAGATAGTAGGCATGAATTGGTAGCCACCTCAGGGCTGTGCTGAGTCACAATCTGTTTCGCCTATCGGCTACAGTAGAAGGGTGAGTTAACTCTCACGTATCCTTAGGATAGCTAAGCCAGAGTCCAAATACTAGAAATACCTCTCTACCCAATCCTAAGCCCTTGATCATTGCCTGACGGCATACCTTGGCCTAGTTAGTCCACTTCTCGTTCCCTGTGGAAAATACGATAGTTGAAATACTCCCGGTGAAGTGCTACATTGACTACCCGCCCGCTTGCGGTAATCCCGTTTGCCACTTCTGGTGTCAACAAGCATTTCTGGTGCCGTTGCCGGGGAACGGTAGCTGATTAGCTAGAACCAAAGTCGTCAAGTTATCCTTGTTTGATTAGAACCTTTTTCACCTATCCAATGGATCAAACAACCCTTTTTGACTACGCTGCTCCAACGGGCGCTGAGTTGGAGCCGTCTAGTTCTTCTCAGGCTATTTTAGCCGCCCGCTAGGAACTTCGCCCGAGCCTCATAGCGATGGTTCAGGAGAATCCCTTTTCGGGAGAAGGAGTGAAAACCCCTACACCCACCTACGTGATTTCGAGCAACTTTGCTCGTGCATTCACATCCAAGGGATGAGACGAGTTACCCTTAAGTGGAAGCTCTTCCCATTCTCTTTGATGGGAAAAGCTAGACGCTGGTACTCTCGTTACGTAGGTAGTGTCGACGGAGAATGGGAGAAGCTGCAAGCCAAATTCTGCCTTACCTACTTCCCTATCTCCCGTGTAGCCCGTCTCCGTAGAGATATCCTAAGCTTCAAGCAAGAAGAAAAGGAATCTCTAGGTGCGGCATGGACACAAATCACGGACTTAATGTCCTCAGGTCTAGACTTAGCCATACCCAAGCCAACACTAATGCAACACTGCTATCTCGATCTTAGGCAAAGTTCCGCACAATTCCTTGATCTAGCCTCGAAGGGAGCATTCCTTCAACTACCCATTAGTGAGGGTAAGGTAGTCATAGCAACCATACTAGACAACACCCCCTACACTGATGACCATAGAGAAGCCCCTGAGGAAGACCAAGCCCCTAGGGACGAAACTTCATTAGCTAATGCCACAATTGCCACAACCCAAGCTGCCGAGTCTGAACCACAAACACCTCCAAGGGAAGAAGTCATCCACCCCTTGGAATATCCCTTGAACATCGAGATAGACCTTTTTGCCGATTTTGGCAATGTCTCAAAACAACCCGTGCAAAAGAAAACTAATAGAGATCCAAATGAATACATCTCTTCTCGCCTGGAGGCCTGTTACCTCAAGGCAACTGCCCAAGAGCTCATGTCTATCATGAGTAGCGAATGGCTGAGAGAATCAGAGGTGTCGTCTAATGTCATCAGACTTCTATCCTGTTTCACAACCATTCCCTGTCTCATAGGTAGGACCTCTATCGACTCTCTTTATGACCCAGCCGTAGGAGCAAATGTAATGTCTAAAACCCTAGCATTAACACTCCTCGGTGAGGAACCGTTAACTCTAAATGATAAGTTCTTCAAATTACCGTCTGGGGAATGGTCAAGAGTTGCGGTCTTGCACGGAACATACCAGTCACCATTAACAAAGTAAATGTCCTTCTGAATTTCTACATCTTTGATGTAGAGGACATTGACTTGTTAATTGGGTACCCGCTCCTCAGATTCCTAAATGGATTCCAGGACGGGTACGTTAAGGGTCAACTCGGGAAAGGCACAAACCTCTCAGTCTCCATTGCCGACTCAGTTATTACCAAATCAGAGCCGCAACCCGAAATTGACCCAGTAGAGGAGGTGATGGTAGCAACCCATCTAGAGGCATCACAACCTAATTTAGAAGAGGAGGATAAGGATTACATCGAATAGCCAGAAACAGACCCTGACCTAGACGACCCTTTAGAGCTAGATGAATCCGAACCACAACCTAAACCCTCCATAGAACTTAAGCCACTTCCTCCTGGGCTTAAGTATGTCTTCCTTAACAGCAATAGAGAGAAACCTGTCATCATTAGCGATCAACTCTCAGAAGAGGAGACCGCTAAACTCATAGCCGTTCTGGAGAAGTATCGTTCCGTCTTAGGATACTCCCTCCAAGACCTTAAGGGAATTAGTCCCGCTCTCTGCACACATCGCATCCCAATAGAACCCGAAGCTATACCATCGAGAGAGCCTCAGAGGAGGCTAAATAATGCGATGAGAGAAGTAGTGAAGAAGGAGGTCTTGAAGCTCTTGCACGCAGGCATAATCTGCCCTGTCCCAAATAGTGAGTGGGTCAACCCCGTACAAGTAGTACCTAAGAAAGGAGGAATGACGGTCGTTAAAAATGACAATAACGAACTTATCGCACAATGAACCATCACGGGATGGAGGATGTGCATAGATTACCGAAAACTCAATAAGGCTACAAAGAAAGATCACTTTCCGTTGCCATTCATCGATGAGATGCTGGAACGGTTAGCGAAACACTCTTTCTTTTGTTTTCTTGACGGGTATTTGGGTTATCATCAAATCCCAATCCATCCCAAAGATCAAAGTAAGAAGACATTCATATGCCCCTATGGGACATATGCATACAGGCGCATGTCTTTTGGCCTATGCAATGCTCCCGCCTCTTTCCAAAGGTGCATGATGTCCATTATCTCGGACATGATTGAAGAAATCATGGAAGTCTTCATGGACGACTTCTCCGTCTATGGCAAGACTTTTGACGGATGTCTTGAGAACCTGGAACGCGTCTTACAAAGATGCGAAGAAAAGCACTTGATCCTGAACTGGGAGAAATGCCATTTTATGGTTCGAGAAGGGATAGTGTTAGGACATAGAGTGTCCGAACGTGGAATAGAGGTAGATAGAGCTAAGATAGAGGTCATAGAACAGCTCCCACCTCAGTTTCCTTGGTCACGCAGGCTTTTATAGAAGGTTTATACAAGATTTCTTGGAAATTGCTAGACCTTTAACAAACCTGCTAGCTAAAGACGCACCTTTTGACTTCAATGATGAGTGCTTAGATGCATTTTACTACCTTAAGAAAACATTTGTCTCAGCGCCAATCATACAACCCCCGATTGGTCGCTTCCTTTTGAGATAATGTGTGATTCTAGTGATTATGCTGTAGGTGTTGTCTTAGGACAGATCAGAGATAAAAAGCATCATGCTATCTGTTATGCTAGTAAAACACTAACCGGGGCTCAACTAAATTATGCAACCACTGAAAAAGAGCTATTGGCCGTAGTGTTTGCTATAGATAAGTTTAGGTCTTATTTGGTAGGAGCAAAAGTGATCATTTACACCGATCACGCTGCTCTAAAATATTTGTTCACTAAAAAAGACGCTAAACAAAGATTAATAAGGTGGATTCTGCTACTACAAGAATTTGATTTAGAAATAAAAGATAAAAAGGGAGTAGAAAACTCGGTCGCAGACCACCTGTCTAGGATGCAGGTTGAAGACAAACAGGGTCTACCTATCAACGATTATCTCCGAGATGACACACTTCTCAAGGTGTCAGCTACTCACCCTTGGTACGCAAACATCGTCAACTACATGGTCTTCGGCTATGTACCACCAGGGGTAGACAAGAAGAAGCTAGTCAAGGAGAGCAAGGCACACCTCTGGGACGACCCTTACCTCTATAGGGTCAGCCAAGATGGTGTGCTGAGACAGTGTGTTCCAACCAAAGAGGGCATTCAGATCATCAAGAAATGCCATGGGGCTGAGTATGGAGGCCATTATGGTGCATTCAGAACCCATGCCAAGATCTGGCAAAGTGGATTCTATTGGCCTACCATGTACAATGACACCAAGAACTTCATCAAAAGGTGTGAGAGGTGCCAACGACACGGGAATATCAATACCCGTGACGCCATGCCCCTCACAAACAACCTTCAAGTGGAGCTCTTTGATGTCTGGGGGATAGATTACATTGGTCCATTCCTGCCATCACAAGGCTACGAATACATACTGGTGGCAGTGGACTATGTTTCTAAGTGGGTCGAAGCAATGCCTTGTAAGTCACCAGACTCAAAACACGCCAAGACTATGTTTCGAGAGACCATCCTCCCAAGATTCGGCACCCCAAGGCTAGTCATTAGTGATGGAGGTAGCCACTTCATTGATAGGAGATTCCACGAGTATCTATCAGAAATGGGGATAAGGCACAACGTGGGTACACCTTATCATCCCCAGACAAGCGGACAAGTAGAAACCTCGAACAAGCAAATTAAGAATATTCTGCAGAAGACTGTCAATGAGATGGGAGTGGCATGGAAGCTCAGGCTCCCTGATGCACTCTAGGCATACCGGACCGCATACAAGACTCCTATCGGTATGACCCCATACCAACTTGTATACGGAAAGACGTGCCACCTGCCTGTTGAGCTAGAACATAGGGCACATTGGGCCATAAAGAAGTGGAATATGGATTTGCCCTCAGCCGGCAGCAACCGGAAGCTCCAGATCTCAGAGCTAGAGGAATGGAGAGAACAAGCTTATCACAATGCGAGAATTTACAAGGAAAGAACCAAAAGATGGCATGATAAGTGAATTAAGCAAAAGGAGTTCCATCCGGGGAACAAGGTACTCATGTTCAACTCCAGGGTCAAACTTTTTGGCCATGGAAAGCTAAGGAGCAAATGGGAAGGCCAGTACCTGGTGGTTGACACCGCGACGCATGGAGCTGTGACACTTCAGGATGACGATGGCAACGTCTTTAAGGTAAATGGTCATCGCCTCAAACTCTTTTATGAACATGAATCGCTACAAGAAGAATTAGACATGATAGATTTTATCTTACATCCTAATGACTAAAATCTACAAGTGTTTGGTGCTCACTCAGACCCAGGGTGGTGCAGCCAACCCAGAACCGTAGCCTGGTCGACCAGACCCAACCAGGGTCCGGTCGACCGACCGTTGTTTTCGCGGTTTGTAATCGCGCAAACGCTCGGAATGGCTAGGGGAGCCTGGAGTTCAAATTTGAACTCAAACAGCGAAAATTCACCGGTCAGCCGACCGGGTTTTTGAGTTTTTGAACTCAGCCAAGAAGCAAGAACGGTGGGGAGACGTCCTCCAGGACGCTCCCCTTCAAATTCTTTCAAAATTTGCCGGACCCTTCTCCTCAAACTTGTCTTTAAAACCCCCCTCTAGGCCTCTCCTCTCTTCCCATTGCCTTTAGCCATCCGTGATCACCTTCAACCTCACCATGGAACCTCCAACCAGAAACAATCAGATCATCCCTCGCCCAGATTCACCTTGACCTCCTCGCTCACTCACTGCAGGCATGGAACACGCCATGGCAGGGCACGTCTTGGAGGCAGAGCCCCTGGCCATGATGCCACCGACCAGAGGGCCATCGGGGGGACACCCCTGGTCGGCCAACCAACATTATGGGTCGACCGACCCAGGGCGTGGTCGCCCGACCACCCCAAGGCGGTCCGCCAAGTCGGGGGCTTCGTCGCGCTCCCTGACCCCCAAAAGGACTCTCGGGAAATCCCTCGCGAGATCCACCATGCCAAGGCGACCCACCACGGGTCAATTGGCGTTGAAGGACAAGTCGCCTACAGGGGCTCGTGATGCCCCGATTGTCATCTCTGCCAATGCCGGGGGCAGCTCGAGTTTCGAGCCGTCCCACACACCCCACTTCCGCAGGATCAAGGGTGCGGGGCCTGGGATGGGAAAGCCACTCATCCCACCACTGGACTCCGACGAGAGGATGTCACTGAGGGAGTCTAACGACTCCACCAGCACCTCCGTTCATAGGCATCTGTATCCACCTCCCATCAGATGCCCACCAGGGCAGTTTGAGGGGGAGGCAGAAACGAGTGATGTGGAGAAACTCCTCCGTGTCACGGCTAACCTGAGGGAGAAGAATGAAACCCTCAGGGAGACCGTGGCGGAACTCAGGATAGCCCATATGGCCATGTTGGATGAGTTCCGCAATCTACGCATTAGCAATAATGCGAAGATCAAGAGGATCGCGAGGGCGATCAACAGGGAGGATCTGCTAGAGATCCCCTCTCCCTAGATTAGGGTAGTTTTAGAATACTAGGCACCTTTGTTTTTGAATTCCTTAGCTATTTCCCTTTTCAAATTTAATTTTTTCCCTTTAAATTGTAATAGTGCCTAGTAAGAATTTGATTTACTTGAATGAATACAAAAAGTTGAGTTGAAAGAAATAAAAGTGTCTAACCTTGCTGGTGTATTTTGCCACCAGCAGGGTATGTACATTTTACCTTGTCTTGCCGTGTCATTTTCTCAGTGCAAAAGCCAAGTGTGGGGGAGTCGGCCGACTCCCCAGAAACACCAAAATTTGACACAGATTCGAGGTGCTAATGGTGTGGCAACTTGACACGAGGAAAGGCGACCCAAACCATCGGTCGGTCGACCTGGCCTTGGTGGCAATTTGGCAGACCAAGCACACCACACTGATCAGCAGATCGAGGAGAGCCAGGACCCAGACCGAGAGAGGCCCGGGTCAGGTCGACCGACCTGACCTGTTGGCCCCCGGGCCCACCATCCAGCCTCGACTCATCGAGCACATCTTCGCTGTCTGGTTTGCCACTCCTACTCCCTTTTTCTTTCTTTCAATTCAGCCTTTATTTATTTACTTACTTGCTTTGAATAAAAATAAAATGAAGACTTGCATCTGAAATTAAAAATTGCCTTAATCTATGACATTTAAAGATAGAAGCTTTGCTAAATCTTACTTTGGCTTATCATCATACTTGTGGGTCAAATTTCTTGATAGGATCACCATATTGACTAGGTTGTTGATAAATGCGACATAGTTCTCGGCTCATGATTCATACCTTTTCTATCTAAAGCACTTAGAGGTTTATCTTTGAAAATGTCATAAAACCATAGTGTCACTACTCTTCAATGGTATTAAATTCCTACCATGGCCATATGCTTGATATATCTAATAGCCTTCTACATAAGCTACTTGCTTGCACTGAGTTTGGTTAAGACTTGTAGAACCTGTGCTAGAGGTCTTTTTCATGCTCCGAAGATCAAGACACACGCACCACCAAATATGCTGCTTCCAACCCGGAAGTACGCAACCATGCCACTCCTATCCTGGGAGTACGCATCCTCACACCACCATTCTTATGCTACTCCTACCCTGGGAGCACGCATATTCATTCATACCACCATCCTTGTGCTGCTTCTACACTGGAAGTACGCACCTCCATCTCTATCATATAGGTTGCTCCATGCTCCAAAATTTAGAAATTCTCTCTCAAAGTTATCATTTGTTAGGTGAGACTCATCCCAAAAAGGCTAGGCATCTATTCCTCAGATAGTTATAAAAAAGAGAGAGAGAGCTAGCCTTGTCTCAATAGAAGTAGAAAGAGAGATAGAATCAAATAAAGGAGCAACCTCATCCATCTTCTTTCCATTACCTTACCATCCATTACATTCCTTTACTCTATTCATACCATTTTACATCTTGATCTGGTAGTATGACGAGTCTCTTCTGTGGTCCAAGTTTTTCTTAACTAAGACAACATATGCATTGCTAGTATGCTATTCCTTGACATACCCACTTAAGCTCCACATAAAGCCATTTAGAGATAGGGTGAGTTGAATAAAGGCAAACACTTGATATGCCTTGGTTAGGATTCATACACCATTTGAGTGACCAGAGAGTACCCTTTGAGGAGTAGGGTTGACACATGTGCTTTCTTTTTGAAAACCAATATCAAAAACTCTAAGTACTAAGGATATGAAAATGAGTAGAGAACTGTGCTTTGAGAACTATTCCATTTGTTTGAACAACTGAAGGATTTATGTTAGACAAGTACCACATAACCCACATGAATGACTTAAGCTTGAGTAAAATTAGTATTTGTTGTTATCTTAACAATGTCATAGTGTAACTTTCTCTCTAACCTTTGCTTGAGGACAAGCAAAGACTTAAGTGTGAGGGATCTTGTTGACGGCATTTAGACCCTATTTTCATCCCATCAAAGCCGTCAACATTGGTCACAATTCGAGCTACACCCAGCATATAAGTAGTGACATATGTGTATTTCACTTGGTTCCACTTGTACATATCATTATTTGAATGCAGGTGCAAACAGCTACTAATCAAGTCTGAACAAGCTCAAATGAAGCAAACATAACCAAACTTCGAATGAGCAAGCAACACACTCCAGGACACGTGGGGACAGCTGTGGAACAAGGCTGGTGGGCTCACCTACCCAAGCCCTGGTCGGCCAACCAGGCTTTGGTGGGTCCCACCTGTCAGACCTGCTCCACCGACCTACGGGACCTTCTAGAAGATGCCACATGTCAACACTAGGGTAAACCCCTGGTCGACCGACCTGCAAGGTGGGCCCAACCAAGGTCGGTTCGCTCCACCGACGTTCCCAGCACACCTCTGACGTCGAATCAAGTCGGTTTGAGGTCGGTTTGATCCAAGGGTGGAGAAGTCATGTGACGCAGATCGATGACGTGGCACTAGAGTAGGGGCTACTCCTGTTGGGAATATGCCCTAGAGGTAATCATAGAGATGATGATATTCCGCTTGTATCCATGATATATAAAATGTGTCCATTGAATATCCATTAAAGACAACTTGTATTGATTGGCAATTATGTGAATTGTTTGTGGAACTCTTTTACTTGTATGGTTATTCTATATTCGTCCTGGTCGGAGTTCATGTGAGGACACACATGAATATTAGACTAGCACATTATTAGTTGATGACTATGTTTCACAAGTCATGGACATGGAGATGTCGAACTAATAATGTGGGCACATGTATGACATGTAGGTGGATCGACCCGACATGAGATTGTCTCTATACACATCATATATGTTATGTCCTTCGACTCGAGATTGTTGTATGTACTCGAGATGTGTATCGACTTGCTTAGGGACCGACAAACGCTACTCCGTTGGGTAGTTATAAAGGATGTCTTCGGGTTTGTCGAGAAGCATCTTTGCGAGACATAGACAATCAAGATGGGACTTGTCCCTCTCTAATGAGAGATATCACTTGGATCACTCAAGTGATTGGATCAACAAATGCATGGCCGTGCTTGGGTTAAGTGTTAACCCACGAGTTGAACCATATATCATGAGGCAAGGGAGTAACTTGTATATGGTCGTAGTGGTTCGTACGATATGATCATTTGCGTACGCATAGGAGTTGTCATGCCTTGCTAGAGGCCGCATCGGCTATTGGGCGAATAAGAGTATTCGGCCCATGTCTATGTGTGCGTGAACCCATAGGGTCGCACGCTTAAGAGGCTGGAAGCCTAATTCGAGTTGGACTCGAATTAGACAAGGCTTAGGGTTTCTAATGCGTCTCCAATTCGGAAAGCACATGAGAGACACCTATATAAGAAGAGGGGAGGGCGTGGCCAAACACACAACAACCAATCCACGCCTTTGGCAGCCGCCGTCGCCCTCCACGCTCTCGCCTTCGCTCCTCGCGGACCTAGCGTCCGGGGCGCACGCTTCTCCTCGTACGTGTGTGACACCTCGGAGGTGCTGCATCCGGAGCACGAGGACGAACCGCACGAACCGCAAGTGGTGGGAGGAGTTGTTGGACGACCACGCAACTGCACGGCACCGCTTTGCGACGCGTTCGACTACATCGAGTCGTCTTCCGCCGCATCTGCGCGTCAAGTGGTAATCCCGTAACTTTGTAACTAGTAGTAGATCGGGCGATGAGGTAGAAAAAGTTTTTGTTTTTCGGCTAGCGTAGCACCCTCATAACCCAACGGTGGTATCGAGTTCTATCTTTGCGTTGTTATAGGTTCTGGATGTCGCATATGTGATATGCGTGGTTTTAGATGAGTCTCTGATCTTGGTTCATGATCTTGCCACGTTGGTCTTGTAACGATCTACTCGTACCGGTCGGAATTCCGCCATCCGAGTTAAGTGATACATGTAAATCCAATCACGGCGAGTTAGAGATCAATCAGATTGATCGAATTGAACCCTAGGTCAAGTGCCGAGCGCATGTGATGCGCGGCGGTGGTGGATCGGCCGCCGGGTTCTGAGAAAAGTTCTGTTCGTAAAACAGCCGTAACTTTTTAACCGTAACTCGGATCGAGACGATTCTTAAACGAAAGTTGTAGAGAAAAAAATTTTACATTCACCCCAAACCATTGGTTTGGCCCGAGCCAGATTTGCGAAAAACGGCTTGGAAAATAGAGTTTTTCGCGATTTACTTTTTGTAGTCGGAATCGGTTACCTCTGTTTTGCAGGTTTTGATGACTGGTATAGCCCTTATGTGTATGTGATGCATGTATGTAAGAACAATGGGCTATATCAAGTCATATCTGTGTTTATGCCGTTCTTACCATGTTCTACTTTCACATGCTATAATGTTTTTGTCTACATTCGTGCGGTAGTGAAGTAGAACGATCCTCGATAATGTTTAAGTTTGTGCTCCCCCAAACCTTGCACTTTGTCGCATTTGTCTTGTACAATCGATGGTGGGTCTATGAAATTAGGGTGCCATCGATTTTACTTGACTAAGACAGGTTCGTATCGGATACTTACCGCGAGAAGGTTTGGTTGCTTAAACAAGGTCATCCTAACGGTTAGGGACCTTGGAGCATGAGAAGTTGGTAACCCAAGCATAGAGATGCTATCCAACAACAAGAGTCATATGCGATATGATTAGCAAAGAGTTGCTTACCGATCTATCATGTCTTCTAGCGGTGATGCTAAAGCTCACTAGTCGACTTGCTAGTTGTGGGTCTTGAATCACTAAGTTTCAATCGAGGGATATTGATTTTAGTGGGAGTAGATCATATTTGATATTATTTACTCCATCATGGATATTTTGTCTTAGTATTTTGCATTACTTTTGTTGTAGATTAAATGGCGTCTTCTAAGCAACCATTTACTTTGCGTTCGATTCTTGAAAAAGATAAGTTGAATGGAACAAATTATGCGGATTGGATCCGCAATCCCGAGAATTGTTCTCGGGCCGAGAAAAAGGAGGAATATCTAGACACCCCCTTACCGGATGAGCCCGCGATGATGCATCTCGCTGCCGTGAAAAACGCTTACAAGAAAGCATGTGATGCGATCTTGAAATAAGCTGCCTTATGCTTGCATGTATGGAATCCGATCTGCAGATGCGGTTCGATAACAATCACTCGAACGATATGATCGTGGCGCTTGAGGATATGTTCCAAACTCAAGCTAGAATTTGAAAGGTTCAATGTCTCTAAGACGCTTTTGAAACCAAGCTAGCGAGAGGGTGCATTGTTGGGCCACACGTAATCAAGATGGTTGGTTACACTTAGAGGTTGGAGAAGCTAGGCTTCCCAATTGGCCCAGAGTTGGCTACTGATTTCATTCTCTCGTCTCTGCCGCATAGCTATGGGAACTTCATTGCGATCTACCATATGCATGGGGCAGAGAGGGGCTTGAATGAGTTGTGTGGCATGCGAAAACGGCAGAGGCGACATAATGCTAAAATGCCTCGGCTTAATGAGTTAAGTCCTACATATATGTGGCATTGTCGTTTGGGTCATATAAGTGAAAATCGCATGAAGAGGCTCCATGATGATGGACTTCTAACTTCGTTTGATTTTGAATCTTACGAGACATGTGAGGCTTGCCTTTTAGGCAAGATGACCAAGACGCCTTTCTCGGGTTTTCTGAGAGAGCGTCGACTTATTGGAACTAGTACATAGTGATGTATGTGGACCAATGAGCACGATAGCTAGAGGCGGTTTTCAATACTTCATAACTTTTGCGATGACTTTAGTAGATATGGCTATGTCTACCTAATGAAGCATAAGTCCGAAACATTTGAAAAGTTCAAAGAATTTCAGAATGAAGTAGAGAACCAACGTGGCAAGAAAATTAAGGCCTTGCGATCCGATCGTGGAGGCGAATATTTGAGTCATGAGTTTAGCAATCATCTTAAGAGTTGCGGAATTGTTCCACGGCTTACGCCCACTGGAACGCCACGGAGAAATGGCGTGTCGAGCGGCGTAATCGGACTTTGTTGGACATGGTTCGGTCTATGATGAGCCGATCGGACCTACCTTTATCGTTTTGGGGATATGCTCTAGAAACGGCCGCTTTCACATTGAATAGAGTACCATCTAAGTCCGTAGTTAAGACACCATATGAGATATGGTGGGAAGAGTCCTAGTTTGTCTTTTCTAAAAATTTGGGGTTGTGAGGTTTATGTCAAACGGCTTATATCGGATAAGCTAACACCCAAATCGGACAAGTGTTTTTTCGTGGGATATCCAAAGGAAACTTTAGGATATTACTTCTACAACCGCTCAGAGGGCAAAGTGTTTGTTGCTCGAAACGGTGTGTTCTTAGAGAAAGAGTTTCTCAAAAGAGAGAAGAGTGGACAAAAGGTGTATCTTGAAGAAGTTCAAGATGAGCCGGTCGAGAAGGACTCTACGAGTGATGCTAATGTAGCGAGAACAAGTTGAGATGCCCGTGGCCTTTGAAACACCTCCACAACCACGAAGATCGGCAAGACTTCGCGAATTGCATGGGGATCTGTTATTGCTTTGGACGATGACGAACCCGCAACATACGCGAAGCTATAATGGACTCGAGATTCCGAGCAATGGCGAGTGCCATGAGATCCGAGATAGATTCCATGGGAAATAATCAAGTTTGGAACTTGGTTGACCCGCTCGATGGTGTTAGACCCATCGAGTGCAAATGGATCTATAAAAAGAAGAAAGATATGGACGGAAATGTTCACGTCTATAAAGCTCGACTTGTCGCAAAAGGTTTTCGGCAAGTTCAAGGAATTGACTACGATGAGACATTCTCTCCAGTAGCGATGCTTAAATCTATCCGGATCATTCTAGCAATAGCTACCTATTTCGATTATGAAATTTGGCGAGATGGATGTTAAAACAGCCTTTCTAAATGGAAATTTGGAAGAGGACGTGTATATGATACGGCCGAAGGTTTTGTTGATCCAAATAATGCTGGAAAAATATGCAAGCTTAAAAAATCTATTTATGGGTTAAAGCAAGCATCTCGGAGTTGGAACATTCGTTTTGATGAGGTTGTCAAAGGGTTTGGCTTCCGTCGAGAATGAAGAAGAGCCTTGTGTTTACCAAAAGGCTAGTGGGATTTGTTGTATTTCTAATCTTTTATGTGGATGACATACTATTGATTGGGAATGACATTCCTATGTTGCAATCGTAAAGACTTCACCGAATAATAGTTTTTCTATGAAGGATTTGGGAGATGCAAAGCATACATCTTGGGCATTAAGATCTATAGAGATCGGTCGAAAAGGCTAATAGGATTATGCCAAGATACATATATTGACAAGGTGTTGAAACGGTTCAACATGGAGCAATCCAAGAAAGGGTTCTTGCCTATGTCACATGGTATGCGCTTTAGCGACAAGCAATGTCCTTCATCGATGAAGAGCGCAAACGCATGAGTAAGGTTCCATATGCTTCGGCGGATCGGTTCCATCATGTATGCCATGATATGTACTCGCCCGAGATGTCTCATATGCTCTAAGTGTTGCGGCGGTACCAAGGCAATCCTGGTGAGAGTCACCGGACGTGGTTAAAAACATCCTTAAGTACTTGAGAAGAACTAAGGATGAGTTCCGATCTATGGAGGTGAGGAAGAGCTCGTTGTAAATGGTTACACCGATGCTAGCTTCCAAACCGATGTAGATGATTCACAATCTCAATCGGGTTTCGTGTTCACGGTAAACGGTGGTGCGGTAAGTTTGGAAAAGTTCCAAGCGGGAGACGGTGTCCGATTCTACAACGAAGCCGAGTACATTGCGGCTTCGGAAGCCGCAAAGGAAGGTGTTTGGATGAGGCGTTTCCTCATTGATCTTGGTGTGTTTCCTAATGCGGCTAGCCCATTGAATCTACATTGTGACAATAATGGGGCGATAGCGCGAGGCTAAGGAGCCAAGGAATCACCGAAGAACAAACATGTACGGCGGAAATTTCACCTCATTCGACAGTTCATCGGTGAAGGTGAAATTAAAATGTGCAAAATACATACGGATTTGAATGTAGCGAGATCCGTTGACAAAGGCTCTTCCATGCCTAAGCATGAGGCGCACATGAGGTCTATGGGGATTAGACATATTAGAGATTAACTCTAGTGCAAGTGGGACCTGTTGGGAATATGCCCTAGAGGTAATCATAGAGATGATGATATTCCGCTTGTATCCATGATATATAAAATGTGTCCATTGAATATCCATTAAAGACAACTTGTATTGATTGGCAATTATGTGAATTGTTTGTGGAACTCTTTTACTTGTATGGTTATTCTATATTCGTCCTGGTCGGAGTTCATGTGAGGACACACATGAATATTAGACTAGCACATTATTAGTTGATGACTATGTTTCACAAGTCATGGACATGGAGATGTCGAACTAATAATGTGGGCACATGTATGACATGTAGGCTGGACCGACCCGACATGAGATTGTCTCTATACACATCATATACGTTATGTCCTTCGACACGAGATTGTTGTATGTACTCGAGATGTGTATCGACTTGCTTAGGGGACCGACAAACGCTACTCCGTCACTGGGTAGTTATAAAGGATGTCTTCGGGTTTGTCGAGAAGCATCGCGAGACATAGACAATCAAGATGGGACTTGTCCCTCTCTAATGAGAGATATCACTTGGATCACTCAAGTGATTGGATCAACAAATGCATGGCCGTGCTTGGGTTAAGTGTTAACCCACGAGTTGAACCATATATCATGAGGCAAGGGAGTAACTTGTATATGGTCGTAGTGGTTCGTCGATATGATCATTTGCGTACGCATAGGAGTTGTCATGCCTTGCTAGAGGCCCATTTGTCGGCTATTGGGCGAATAAGAGTATTCGGCCCATGTCTATGTGTGCGTGAACCCATAGGGTCGCACGCTTAAGAGGTGGAAGCCTAATTCGAGTTGGACTCGAATTAGACAAGGCTTAGGGTTTCTAATGCGTCTCCAATTCGGAAAGCACATGAGAGACACCTATATAAGAAGAGGGGAGGGGCGTGGCCAAACACACAACAACCAATCCACGCCTTTGGCAGCCGCCGTCGCCCTCCACGCTCTCGCCTTCGCTCCTCGCGGACCTAGCGGTCCGGAGGCGCATCGCTTCTCCTCGTACGTGTGTGACACCTCGGAGGTGCTGCATCCGGAGCACGAGGACGAACCGCACGAACCGCAAGTGGTGGGAGGAGTTGTTGGACGACCACGCAACTGCACGGCTTTGCTGCGACGCGTTCGACTACATCGAGTCGTCTTCCGCTGCATCTGCGCGTCAAGTGGTAATCCCGTAACCTGTAACTAGTAGTAGATCCTGGGCGATGAGGTAGAAAAAGTTTTTGTTTTCTGGCTAGCGTAGCACCCTCATAACCCAACAACTCCATCTCCCCTGTAAATACCCCCCTAGAGCTTAGTTCAAAAGACACAATGTATCATAGGAAGAGCTACTCTTAGCTATAGTGTGAGAATAGAGGGAACAGAGTGAGGAGTTCCAGCGGAGGAGTCCCGGCCTGTCGGGAGTCTTCTTCCAGGAGCGCCTCAGCGGATGCTTGTCTTCTAGTAAGTCTTCTTTCTAGTTGTCTTTCATCTGAGTACTTCCAGTATTTACTTTCTGCCTTAGTTTATCGTAAGTATACAACCTTTCCACTGGCGCATTGCTCTCTCTTGAGCGAGCGTATGTTAGGCTCTTGAGTGAAGTGCTCTAGACCCTAGTTTAGGTTTAGAGTAGTAGAAATAGTGTAGACGTGGTGTCTAGACTAGATCTGCCGGTGCGGACGTCTTGTCGCACTCAAGGAACGCCCGGAGCGAAGTGTGACAGACCTCTCCGGGACCTAGGAGTTCTCCTTGGGTGTTGTTAGGCAAGATAGTAGGCCTGAATTGGTAGCCGCCTCAGGGCTGTGCTGAGTCACAACCTGTTTCGCCTATCGGCTACAGTGGAAGGGTGAGTTAACTCTCACGTATCCTTAGGATAGCTAAGCCAGAGTCCAAATACTAGAAATACCTCTCTACCCAATCCTAAGCCCTTGATCATTGCCTGACGGCATACCTTGGCCTAGTTAGTCCACTTCTCGTTCCCTGTGGAAAATACGATACCTGGAATACTCCCAGTGAAGTGCTACATTGACTACCCGTCCGCTTGTGGTAATCCCGTTTGCCACTTCTGGTGTCAACACCAACTCCATGGGGGGAGGGGAGGAAGGAGGAGGAGCGTGGGCGTGCGGGAGGAGCTCGCCACCGTCGTGGAGAGGAGGGAGGAGGCAGGAGGCAGGAGGCACTGCCGCCGTCGCCCATGGTCAGAGAGAGAGAGATGGGAGAGAGAGAGAGAGAGAGAGAGAGAGAGAGAGAGAGAGAGAGAGAGAGAGAGAGAGGGCCGGGTCGGGGGAGAGGGGTTGTGGTCGTCCACCCTGTGGCGGAGCAGCCGAGGCGCGTGGGAAAAACCGACTCTGCCCCTGATGGGCCGAGGCGCGTCGTCGGCCCACTCCCGTTCGAGCGATAGAACGTAAGAAGCATAACATTACCGTAACGGATACGATAATCTTAGTGGCTTTTTATTTAGGGGTATAGATATGATAAGCTGGGAAACCAGGTATTTCCAAAAAAAGAAAAGAATATTTAGCAAATTAACATCAGGTGTTAGGAAGCTTCACTCTTTGGTGCGCTAGCTGCAGATGCTAGCCGTTGCCTTTCGTGTTCGACGGCACGATAATTAATTCCCAGATAACTAAGCTTAGAACAATGGATATGGAAATCGTTGAAGTGGTCCTCACTAACTTAATTAATTCCCAGAAGTAATAAGACGAATTGGTATATCCAGCTTTCTCTCTCTTGATGGGAGATAGTATGACCTGATTGAACAAAGTAAACTAAGGCCACACCGGCCTTTATTTCGTTGACATAAGCCAAAATCTTGGCCTCTTCATGACGATGATGTCATAAGAATCATCTTCAATGAGTTCATTCCAAATGAATATAAAGAAAGTTCTATACCCAATGTTTACTGCTTTGCAGTAGCTAGTATATCATTTCGACTTTCACCATCAGTGTAACTCTCGCAAATCATTTTGACTTTCACCATCAGTCACTCTCTCAAATCATTCAGTCGACAAATGGCTTACTTAAACGTGAGGATTAACTTGTCAAACGCAGCCACAAATCCTATATCATTATTGCATTGACGCGTAAAGCGACTTGTTCTAGCACGTCTGCATTCCATGCACCTGCAACAACACAAATGAAACACGGGATGACGCATTCCAGGAAGACTTTTTCTTGCCTAACCTCCCCTCCATGCAACACAGGTTTCTATCTGCCTATAAATACCAACCTTCCCCCTCACGCTTTGTTATCACAAGCTAGCACGAAAGCAATCTTTGGATTGGAAACCTCATCAACCAACACTTCTGATTTCTCATTCTCATATCTCAAAGCCTCAAGCAGTTCTCTCTCATTCCTACTTTTAACACCCAACTCAGATATGACGACTCATGCAATCGTCCTAGTTGCAGCCCTCCTGTCTTTGTCATGCTTTCATGCCATTGCCTCTGATCCAAGCCCTCTCCAAGACTTTTGTGTTGTCGATAAGATGTCTAAAGGTATATACATATACAACTGTTTTTACATTTACATAGGTCATCAGTTCTGTCTAATTAGCTAAATCTATATGTTTTTCTAAATTATTTTTGTTGCAGTGCGTGTGAATGGGTTCCCATGCAAGGACACAAAGGATGTTGTTGCTGAAGATTTCTTCTTCCAGGGCCTTCACATGGCCGGCAACACGACCAACAAGCAAGGCTCTGCCGTGACACCAGTGAACGTGGCTCAAATTGCAGGACTCAACACCCTAGGCATCTCTCTTGCCCGCATCGATTATGCACCGTTTGGTCTTAACCCTCCTCACACACATCCACGCGGCACTGAGATATTGACCGTGCTCGAAGGCTCCCTGTACGTCGGCTTTGTAACATCAAACCCGGACAACAAGCTGTTCACTAAGGTTCTTAACAAAGGGGATGTGTTCGTGTTCCCTGAGGGATTGATCCATTTCCAATTCAATTATGGAACAAAGAGCACCGTGGCCCTTGCAGCACTGAGTAGCCAAAACCCTGGGGTGATCACTGTGGCCAATGCTGTATTTGGGTCCAAGCCATCCATCTCCGATGACGTCCTTGCCAAGGCTTTTCAAGTCGACAAGCAAACTGTTGACCGCATCCAAGCTCAATTCTAGAGAACATACAAACATACACATCAGTTTGTTAGTTGTATATGTGTATGTATTGATTCTTTTATTCTTCATTTGTGTTCTATTCTTTCAAAATTTATGTCGGTTGGATACTATTCTGTAGTTTCTTATGAAAAGCAATATATTTCATTTGTTTCCTATGTGAAAAAATAATATTTTTAGTGCCATTACTAGTGGCATCATTTTTTGCCACTAATGTGTATGTTTGTGTGACAACCAATGGGCTACAAAAAGCCATGTTACTAGTGGCAATATAGTTTATCACTATTGGTGTGGCCATTTGTAGGGAACGAAAAATCATCACTGTGACGTGAGTATTTGTGGTGACTAGTGGCGATTTTTAGAAAATCGTCACAAAGGATGATTAGTGACGAAAAAGTAAGCTTTTGTGATGAAAATTTTCGCCACTAAAACCTTTGCCCTTGTGGTGCTCGATCATGAGGAAACAGATGTGTCGCTATTATCCCTAACAACGCTAATAACATGACATCCGAGGTTCCGAGCTATGTTCTAGGGATGCACACCCTTTGCCTTCGAAGATCATTAAGTCTGAGGTTGTTGAACATTTCGAATCTTCCATGTCTTGTTTCTTTGCTTCTGAGCCCATATTCCCAACCACATTGAACCTTACAGAGGACTGTGTACCTCTTCTCCTTGTCATTGTGCGTGACACTATAAGGCCTATGAAACCTAACCACGTAATCCATCAGATAATACTTCAGATGCTCCAACGTATCAAACACCATTCCCTTCTTAATCTCCATCTCCTCACTCTCTGCCACCTCATCATCCAACAAAATAAACTAGTGTCACAAATTGCCTGATCGATCATATCAATGTCCATGAAGTTTGGAACCGAAGGTACCTCAACCTAAATAGCCCTCAATTGCCTTAGTTCGGCATCATTTCACTCCATTCTTAATGACCCATCCTCACTACTAGGCTCGGACCTATACTCATCCTCAAACACATCATCCGAAGTAGCTTGACCTAAAGTCATGTCATCTTCGACCTCATAGGCAACAACAACTTCGTCATCCTCCGATCCTTAAGATATATTGTCAAACATACCATCTTAATCTTCAAACTCTTCTTCATCGAAATCATCACACAGGGCACCAACCCACATGACATATCAACTTCTCTAATGGCAACCGCATGCAACTCTTCTTCTTGGGTAATGTTCTCAATAGGATCCACATCAACACTATCATCCACAGGCACCACAGAAGCCCTTGACCCCTTCTCCACCACAACTTCCAAGCATCTAACACTGCTACTCTTGACAACATCTACGAAGTACTTCCATTCATCATCACATGATAATTACTTGAACAAAATTTAATGTGCTTGTTCATTCCCATAGTCAAATCTGCCTTCACACTTAGGGGCCACCCAAATTTATTCTGACACTTGCTAACCAAACAATCAATCGTTGGAGGTTCACTAAAGAACTCAACATGTTTGTTCATGCATCAAACTCTCCATTTTCTATCACTTTGCCACCAAAATAGAAACACACTAACCGATCCATCTAAAAAATATGAAGCCAATCATCAACACTAGCAATACCTATAAAAATTTGGTAACCAAATCTTCTGCAATGAATACTACATTACCATAGCAAAAAATATATTAGGGAAACAAACCAACCTATCTAAATCCTCCATGCATCAACTACCTACATATATGCAACACATAGTTTATGGTGAATTAGCAGCCACACTACATCCTCAACCAACTTTATGCACCACATTGTATAAACAAACACTTCAATCTCTTATAATGTAGCTAATTTTCTAACCCTACCCATGATAATAAATCAGGCAAAAAATTCATGAAATCAAGGGGAGGGGAGGGAGGTGTACCTTCTAGCTATCCTTGTTGCCGCAGGAGGGTATGAGGGAGGTTGGCGGTGGGTGGTGCTGGTGCTGCTCAATGCCGTTGGCCTACCAGAGGAGGCGGCACGACACCCTGCCTCCAGTCCTGCCGCCTGCTCCTTTGCTCCCCAAGGGGCCAGTGGGGTGGCGTGGGGCATCAATGAAGGGCATGGGGTCGACAGCGTGGCATGGGGGCCGTGATGCAGTGGCAAGGTGGCACGATGCGTTGGCGGCATGGAGGCAGAGGGGTCATGGGCGGCCATGAGGAAGAGGAAGGAATGAAGGGAAAAAGAAATTGGCCGGTCCGGCCAAACCCTATTCCACCTTGTCGCACCATAGCCGGTGGCACGACAATGTGGGATACGTGACCTGTAACGCCAGCCTTGGTTGAGTCAATGGCGGGTGCCAACGTGGCGGAACCTATCGCGCCATCACTTGTGTCATGATAGAGTGGTGTTGTCGTGCCACCAACTCTAGTGCGACTAAAGGGGTTATGGGGTAGAGACAATTTTGGGTAGGGTAATATTAAAATATTATTTAAAAAAAGGAATAAAAAATTAAAAAAAAACTCGTTGAGAGGGGTTGGAATGAGCACTATAAAAGCATAGAGAACTCTAATTTCTTTGTAAAATGTTATCAACTCATCATTGCATTGGGGGCAAAGTTTGCATTGCATAATCTTGTTTCCCAATACAAAACCAGCTGAGTTTTCAATTTATAACATAATCAATGCAGAAAAGTATCAAGTTAAGATTTCTAGCTAAGAGGGATTACAATGGAGATATTAGGTGCTTGGATTGACCTTTCTTGTATGTGCGCAAAGTTATTTAGCTCGGTGGTGGCCGGTGAGCAACCATGTGGCCAGACTAGATTTATTAGTAGAAGGTGGCACATACTTCATATATAGGATGGTACAGAAATAAGATTAGATTTCAGATAGGAAACAAAAAGAAGATACTGCTTTTCATAAGAAAGTACAGAATCATATCCAATCCACATAAATAAATTTTAAAGAATAGAACACAAATTTAGAATCAAAGAATCCTCAATACATACACATATATAACCAACAAACTGATATGTATGTTTCTATGTTCTCTAGAATTGAGCTTGGAAGCGGTCAACAGTTTGCTTGTCGACTTGAAAAGCCTTGGCAAGGACGTCATCGGAGATGGATGGCTTGGACCCAAATACAGCATTGGCCACAGTGATCACCCCAGGGTTTTGGCTACTCAGTGCTGCAAGGGCCACGGCGCTCTTTGCTCCATAATTGAATTGGAAATGGATCAATCCCTCAGGGAACACGAACACATCCCCTTTGTTTAGAACCTTTGTGAACATCTTGTTGTCCGGGTTTGATGTGACAAAGCCGACGTACAGGGAGCCTTCAAGCACGGTCAATATCTCAGTGCCGCGTGGATGTGTGTGAGGAGGGTTAAGACCAAATGGTGCATAATCGATGCGGGCAAGAGAGATGCCTAGGGTGTTGAGTCCTGCAATTTGAGCCACATTCACTGGTGTCACGGCAGAGCCTTGCTTGTTGGTCGTGTTGCCGGCCATGTGAAGGCCCTGGAAAAAGAAATCTTCAGCAACAACGTCCTTTGCGTCCTTGCATGGGAACCCATTCACACGCACTGCAACAACAATAAGTTAGAAAAAAATGTATATAGATGTAGCTAACTAGACAGAACTGATGACCCATGTAAATGTAAAAATAGTTATGTATATATGTATATACCTTCAGACATCTTATCGACAACACAAAAGTCTTGGAGAGGGCTTGGATCAGAGGCAATGGCATGAAAGCATGACAAAGACAAGAGGGCTGCAACGAGGACGGTTGCATGAGTCGTCATATCTGAGTTCGGTGTTAAAAGTAGGAATGAGAGAGAACTGCTTGAGGCTTTCAGATATGAGAAATCAGAAGTGTTGGTTGGTGACGTATCCAGTCCAAGGATCGCTTTGGTGCTAGCTTGGGATAACAAAGCATGAGGGGGAGGTTGGTATTTATAGGCAGATAGAAACCTGTGTTGCAAGAAAAAGTCTTCCGCGAATGCGTCATCCCGTGTTTCATTTGGGTTGTTGCTGGTGCATGGCATGCAGACGTGCTGGAACAAGTCGCTTTACGCGTCAATAATGTTATAGGATTTGTGGCTGCGTTTGACTAGTTAATCCTCGCGGATGCTAGGTCAAGGTCAAAATGATACATATTTGGAGTTCTACCGGTGTGTGAGATCGTTATACTCCTGCAAAAGCAGTAAACACTGAGTATATAAAACTTTGTTCATATATATTGGGAATGAAATCGCTGAAAGATGATCCTTATGACATCATTGCTAATTAGTTCCTTCGGGGAATTAATTGAGTCAATGAAGACCGGTTCAGCGACTTCCATATTCATATCGTTCCAAGATAAAATATTATGGCTACCACTTCCCAGTATTCACACGGAGCCGTCAGACAGAAACGCAATGGCTGCCTGCGTGCCTCTGCAGCGCACTAAACAGTGAAGCTTCCTAAGCATCTCCAGGAACACTACCTAGAAACACACCCCCCTACTTCCTTGTTTAAGGTGCTACCTATTTTCACTCTACTCATATTTTGTGATTTACTCCAGCAACGCTACCTAAACCACACTACTGAAATTCATTTTCACAGTCAATGAAGTGTGTGGCCCTTTTGTCATCCTCTATCTTCTTCTCAATCTGGACGCCGGCATAGTAGAGCGGAGTGTCGGGCTTGCCATGCCGAGGTAGGCCGTGCTGCCCAGGCTAAGCCGGAGAAGGCTCAGGGTCGCGCCGCGCCACTGGATCAGAGCAGGCCGACGGGCCGTGCCACGACAGGAAGGCCGCCAGCTTAGCCAGCTAGGAAGGGGAGGGTAGGCTGGGCCTGCCTGCTGCGATGGGGAGTGGACCAGCGACCTGCAGGCCTCCGCACTGGGGAGGAATGGCCGACGGCCAGTGGTCCTTCGCATCGTGGTGGAGCGGCCGGCGGGACACCGTCGAGGAGGCACGCCGAGGCCGCGTCTGGGCAACCCACCGTGCCTGGGACTGGCAACCGGCGGGCCTCCGCGCCTGGGAGGAGCGGTGGTGGCCGCCGAGCCTCAGCATTGTAGAGGAGTGGCCGGCGAGCCACCGCTATGGAAGACGCCAGGGTGGAGCGGCCGTGAGGCCATTGTCATGGGGATCGAGCCGCGTGGGCGCAATCGATGGGGAAGATGCCTGTTGCGAGAAAAAAAATAGGGAGAGGAGTAGAGAGCCAATGGAGTAGGGGGACTTAGGGAAAAAGTAGAGGGCTCACAAAATTGTTCGGTGTAGTAGGGGGTCTGCTGGAGTAGCATTGTTTATCACGCTTCTAGAAGCAGGGGGCAAGTAGTGGCCCTTGTTGGAGATGTTCTTGATGTTTGCGTAATGTCGCTTACATTCCTTGTGATCCACGTACTCCATTAAAAAACTAATTTCACTGCACTATAAATGCTCTTGTCTGCATGTCACAAGGACATAGAGTGAGGCTATGTTAGTCAGAAGCTTCTCAAGATGCCACGTCGCATTTAGACTCTGACTCAGATACACCATACGCTACTAGAAAACGCCAGTCATGGCCTTTAATTGCCAATGAACCTAATGCCAATTGACCGCTCCACTATCCTATGAAAACAATGGACTCAACGCCTAAGATTGGCCTAAAGCCATTGAGAAACCCTTCTACACATCTTCTCAATGCAACAAACATTCTAGTAAACCTCATCTTCTTGCCAACAAGAGCATACTCTATATCCACTATGCTCCTAGGGTTTTGTTATGCTAAATGGGCTTGGGCCTCTAATTCCAAAGTCGGGACATACAAAGACTCATCTCTAGAAATTGATTTCCGGAGGCTGACCTCTTATGGTGGCTACCTCTGAAAATAGAACTACTTTAAGATGTGGGCATCTTAAGCTTGTGTTTGGTTTTCAGACGAGATGTGATCTATTGAGACAAATATGCAACATCACAAATGACACTAGAGAAATGATATTGGTCGACAAGGTTCATTGAAGGCTACATCCTAGGTACATGTCTACATGCTCTCAAGAAATAACAACACCACACTATCAAATAGGACCCAAAGTCATTCTAACATACTTGGACTCATGCGTAGTATATTTCAAACATATTCTAACAGTGTTCCAAAAGAGCCTACCAATTCGTTGACTCCATGGGGAAGTCCTAAGGCTGTGCATGGAGTTACCAAGGGGAGCATAACCATTGAGAGGGGTTGCAATGAGCACTCAAAGATCACCGAGAACCCTTATATATTTGTAAAATGTCATCAACTCATCATTTCTCCAGCAGAGTTCGTATCTTCCAGCAAGCATTCCATAGGGATTTAGTTGCATAATCTTGTTTCCAATACAAAACCAACTAACTTTACAATTTATAACATAATCAATGAGAGAAGTATCAAGTTGAGATTTCTAGCTAAGAGGGATTGCTGAGGGAGAATAGAATTGGTGGAATTCGATGAGTTGCATGGGACCTCATGTGTTGATTATATAGATTACATAGGACTAACACCTCATGTGGTTAGACAATGTGGTACTATTCCTATTTACTCTAACATCCCCTGCAGATTGGTGAAACTAGAGAAGAAGTTCACAAGCTAGCATCCCCCTACAATCATAACAGTCGATGAGTCCTCATGCAAGACGGTATATCGATCTTTATGGCGATGTCAAGGTAGCCGAGCATGAGGGCAAAATAGTCATGTTCGAAGAAGTCATGCTGAAGACGGCTAAGCTCGACATAGTTGGGGCCGTGTTGCCATGTCGATGGAGCTGCAGGCGCACAAGGGGCGCCATGGTGATGACGAAAACACACATCGAGGTAGTCGTCGTGGGAGGGGGCGATGCTAAAGTTGACATAGTCAGGGCCATTGTGGACATAGAAGAAAGGCGATGACGCAATCAAGGCAGATTGGGTGGGAACCAAAAGGGTCGATGCCAAAGTCGATGCAATCAAGCAGCCTAAGCGCCGAGTCGCATTTTGGGTTTGCCAGACCCTGGAGCGCATCAAGGATGAAAGCACGTGTTGGTGTTGCCAATATCGATCATACAAGAAAGAGGGCCCCAACCACAGTGACGATGATGATGTGATTGTGCCAGATGAAGAAGTAGTAGTGTGGCGGTAACACGTCGGTGAGCAAGGCTCAGCGGCGGTGCAAGGGATGTGACGATGAGCATGGCTCAGCGGTGGCATGGGTAGCAGTAGCTCGATAACTTAGACCCAAATAGTAGGGTGAAGAACTTGTGCAGACGGATGGCGCAACATAGTCGTCGATGCACTAGTGACGACAATGTAGATGCAATGGCAAAGCGAACACACAACAGTGGTGCTGCAGCCCCGACGAGGTGACACAATAGCAGCCCCGAAGATGCACAGCCAATGCAAATGGCCTAGCTGATGGCGTGCGTGGGCACCTGATGGCCCAGTAGATGCCGATGCTAGAGTAGTACGTGTGAGGTCAAAGGACAGTGAGTGACTCAATCCCAATAAGTGATCGGGAAAACCAAAAAGATACATCAGCAGGTGATTGGGTTACCCAGCGAGACCGCATGCCGACGGCGTGCGACCCGATCGGGTGGCGCAAGGTGCAAGGCAGGTTGCTGACATGCAGGGTCGAAGGCACCAATGTGGGATTGACGTGGTGGAGAAATTCGCATGACAACAACGACACCATGTGAATTCCATCTGCCTCCATGCGACGAAGATCAGTAAGGTGTTGAAAGCGGCAGCCCGAGGACAAGGCGACGGCGGCCTGTCGATGTCGTTGGGGAGATCCCGATCTGTTGCGTGATAATATGCTAACAACATCAATAGGATGGGCACCTAAAAAGGGGTGCTGCCCCTAGCGTAGATTGACCTATCCTAGGGGGTAGCCGGGGGAGGGGGGTTGTTCCTGTGCGGAAGTGACAGCGGCTAGGGTTAGGATCTTGAATCGGTGGAGTTGGATGTGTTGCATTGGGTCTCATGGACTGATTATAGAGAGTATATGATACTATTCTTATTTACTCTCTAACAATTACGATGGAAACATTAGGTCCTTGGATTGATCTTCTTGCATGTGCGCAAAGTTATTTGGCTCGGTGGCCTGTGAATAACAATGGCTAGATTAGATTTATTACTAGGAGGTGGCACAAACTTCATATATCGGATGATACTCAAACAAGATTTGGTTTTCACATAGGAAACACATTAAGATATTGCTTTTCATAAGAGAGTACATAATTGGGAAATAAGTTTTAAAGAACAGAACTCAACTAAACAACCAAAAAAATCCCCAACGCGTACATATATAATTAACAAACCTAAAGGATCAAATAATCCTCATTACATACACATATATAACTTCCAAACTGATATCTATGTTTGTATGTTCTCTAGAATTGAGCTTGGATGCGGTCAACAGTTTTCTTGTCAACTTGGAAAGCCTTGGCAAGGACGTCATCGGAGATGGATGGCTTGGACCCAAATACAGCGTTGGCCACAGTGATCACACCAGGGTTTTGGCTACTCAATGCGGCAAGGGCCACAGCGCTCTTTGTTCCATAACTGAATTGGAAATGGATCAATCCCTCAGGGAACACAAAGACATCCCCTTTGTTAAGAACCTTTGTGAACAGCTTGTTGTCTGGGTTTGATGTCACAAAGCCAACATACAAGGAGCCTTCAAGCACGGTCAGTATCTCAGTGCCCCGTGGATGTGTGTGAGGAGGGTTAAGACCAAAGGGTGCATAATCGATGCGGGCAAGAGAGATGCCCAAGGTGTTGAGCCCAGCAATCTGAGCCACATTCACCGGCGTCACGGCAGATCCTTGCTTGTTGGTTGTGTTGCCGGCCATGTGAAGGCCCGAGAAGAAGAAATCTTCAGCAACAACATCCTTTGCATCCTTGCATGGGAACCCATTCACGCGCACTGCAACGATAATAAAGTTAGAAAAATGCATATACATGGCGGTCTACTTTATGAACTGATGACATATGTAAATGTAAAAGTTATATATACATGTATATATATATATATACCTTTTGACATCTTATCGACAACGCAGAAGTCTTGGAGAAGGGCTGGATCAGAGGCAATGGCGTGAAAGCATGACAAAGACAAGAGGGCTGCAACTAGGAGGAATGCATGAGTCGCCATATCTGCTTTCTGCTCTTGTTAACAGAAATCGAATGGTTTGAGGCTCTGAGATGTAACTATGTGAGTAGTGTTGGTTGATGGGGTATCCAAGGATTATTGCTTTGGTGCTAGCTTGTGATTACAAAGCGTGAGGGGAGTTTACTATTTATAGGGGCATAGCCAAGGCTGGATAATGTGTGTTGCATCCAAGGCGTGATCAGGCAAGAAAACTTCTTGCTGGAATGCGTCATCCCATGTTCCATTTGCATTGGGTTGCAGGTGCCGGCGGAACAGGTCGCTTTACGCGTCAACTATGACTTAGGAATGTTTGTGGCTATGTTTGACTATATATCATTGTGTTTCTATAAGCCATTTGTCGATCGACCATGATTTTCGTCGGACGAGTTACTTCTGAAATCAAAATGTTACATATTTGAAGTTCTGCTGTTGTGTGATCTGTATTCTGTGATGTAATACTGCAAAGCATGCAGTAACCATGAATATAAAATCAAATATATCAGGATGTCTAAACTTTATATCTCAGCACAAGTTCTCTCTCCCGTTCAGCAAAGGCGCCCGTAGTTTAATTTATTAACTAGTTTGTTCAATCAGGTTGAGTGAGCACGATAATTAAGCACGCTGATTCTTCAAAAAAAAAATATAATCAAGCACTCTTTGGACTTGTTCCGGCCTTCTGGGAATTAAGTTAGTGAAGACCGCTTCAACGATTATCCATCCGTCGGCGGCTATATAGCATCAGCAGCTAGCTAGCACACTAAAAAGTGAAGCTTCCTAACACCTGATTGTATTTTCCGCAGCCGCCGGCTAACACGGCCACTAGCTGCGTCCTGTTCGATACGTACGATGTCGTCCGTCTCGCTGGCTGACTTGGCAGTTTTGCATTGTGCAGACGTGTGCACAATGCCGCCGGCCACGTCCAAATCCTGCACGCGCTGCTGGCCTGTTCCTAATGTACTGAAATCTGTGTTGAGAAGTTTGTCCACGACGCAGCTGTCACAATGGCATATCTGGATGTGGAGTTCCTACTCTTCTTCGGGAAAATATAGTGTGCAATCTTTATATGCAATAGTGAACAATAGGGGAGTGATTCCTATGTATGTGAGTGCCATCTGGAAGTTAAATATACCTCCTAGGGTACAAATTTTCTTGTGGCTGTTAGCAAAAAATAAGTTGTTAACCAGAGACAATCTGGCCAAAAGAAGACAAGTTGATGACATGACCTGCTTATTCTGTTCTGAAACAGAAACCATATGTCACTTGTTCTTTGAGGGCTTTGTAGCTACTCTAGTTTGGGACCTGGTGAATGAGTTCTTTAATGTGAACATTGGTAGAAGTTTTGAGTCAATAGCCAGGTTGTGGATTTCTTATAAGAAACATGTGATTATTAATGTTATATCTTCTGCTGTCTTGTGGTCTATTTGGAAGCTGAGAAACGAATTCTATAGT
This sequence comes from Themeda triandra, assembly GCA_018135685.1. Classification (NCBI taxonomy): domain Eukaryota; kingdom Viridiplantae; phylum Streptophyta; class Magnoliopsida; order Poales; family Poaceae; genus Themeda; species Themeda triandra. The sequence goes on from JAENPR010000023.1 coordinate 740,957, forward strand.
TTTTCTACGGGCAACAAAGATTGTATTATCAAAATCAGATTCAAACATATAAGAAAGATAAAGATCAAATCTTAGCTAAACTAAAAAAACTGCATTTGCATGCAGCAGAAAAGGCAGCCTCACCCTGTACCATATGAATGACAACATTACTTTTCTTTTTTAAAAACATCAGTGCCAACATTACAGCTTCCTCATTAGTCAACAGACTCACTGTACAGTCACGTGGGCAATCAATCTGGCTGCCAATAACACAACTGTTAGAAGGCTAAGGCGGCATCAAATGTATCTTTTTTCAGATTGAGTTACAGCGAGTGGCACTATGGCAGTGCTTTAAATGTCCATTCGTTTGTTCATTCTCCTATCCTTCCTCACTGCCTTTGTGCAGCAAAATTGGCATGCAGCAGTAGCACCAGCAAATAACTGAGAAATCTAGTAAAAAGCATGACTTAGGACAACAACACAGGTGGCAAAACTTATATTTAAGGATGCAGGGTTCTATGGCAGCACCATAAACAACAAAAGAATGAAACAGCACAGAGCTAAATCTGGACAAATGGCCATGACATAATTGAAAGCAATTCTCTGAAGTACTAAGCATAGAACAAGCAGGGAGACCAAAAAAAAGGAAAAAAATATCTGAATAGTGCCTTCTTTCTAATATAATCACATTGAGACATAATTTGAGACACCAATTGACAAAGCTGAGTATGCAAACAATAGACATAACATTCATATTGTAGCAACAACAGACGATAAAATTCAGAAAACCAAACCCAGTACGACATGTCAGATAGCTAGGAATCTATGTGCCAAATAAAATAAGGATTTTCCTAGTTATATCAGTAGCTCTGAACTAAAGGATTTTCTTGTGGCAATCTTCATCTTAGTAGCAGGCTTGGTTAGTAGCTTAACTAAGGATTTTCTCAGTAGTTCCTGAAAAGGAGGCAGTGTTAAGTAATTGAACAATGAAAATTTATATAGTTGCTAATATTGACCAAAATAAGGCAATCAATTATTGAAATATATATTTACATTAGTGTTCGCCCTGTATTTGATCTATTCAATGGTTGGGCCACTTGCAATTATTGTCAGACCTTCATCATATTTAGAGTTCAATGGAACTTTAAACCCTCTAAGTGGCAGAACTTTTGAATTCAACCATCCATATAACTTACAACCACCTAAATTGTGTTGCTTTGCCAGTACATGGAGATGCTCTCAAAACTAATTTTTCTACTTGCATCCAGATCAAGTAAATGCACTATTTTAGCAATACAAAGAATAAACTATTGTATTTGAGCTCCTTCATTCTCACAATAGAATCTTGTTCAGTTATTTTAACAAACACATAGTAGGTATAAGACTCTCCACAATGTGTGGTTTTTGCGGTGCTTGGAAAGGAGAGAGAACGTCCAAGCACCAATGCCACACATTGTGGCCGGTGCCAAGTTAGAAAATTTTTTGGCACCGAGGCATGTAGAAGCACCGGTGCTTCGTCCCATAAAAAATTGTATTCCTCGGCAGGCGAGCCAGCAGGAAGAGGGGTGACCGGCGGGCCATGGACTGCGTGGCGAGGAGGACGACGAAGACATTTAGAAGCTCGCCGGCGCCCAGGAGGAGCAGGTCCGCCTGCACCGAGCGCTCCGAGAAGCTCTTGCCGCCGACGAGGTCGCGCGCCGTGAGAAGCTTCTCGACGACCTCCGCCGCCTCCGCCGTCAGGACCTCCGCTCGCGAGCCTGAACTGCGCCGCCATAACACCGTCGTCGTCGTCTTCTTCGATCCAGCACTGCCCCGACTCCCTCCCTTCTCCCTCATGCTTCCCCGGCGCGCTCCTAATGAGGAGGCAGCTGATGCGGGGCCTCCTCCCGCTCGGGGAGGTGCGGCCGGGGCGGAAGGCCCGCGCGTGCGTGGCTGCCGCGGCCCCCGTGCCGTGGATGGTGGCAGCCCCCAGAGGCGCTGCTTGATTTGAGGATGAAATACTCGATTTTGACGGAGGAGATGGGAAAGAGCTCTGGCGCATGCGAGAGGAATGTGTGGTCTGGGCGCTCTCACGCACGGTGCCCACACTGTGAGAAAAGATGGAATTGAGGCATCGCTCCATATGTCAGGTGGAAAAATTTCTCGGCATCGCTAAGGCTATGGACGCTCATAGCACAAGGTCATATGTTGGTATGAACGCTTGCCCCCTACCTTCGCCGGGGTCCGGAGGAGGAGGGCGAAGGTTCCCCAAACAGAGAGTGGGATCCAAACACTTGCACAGGACAGATAATAGTTAGTGGGCCCCCTTTGGGGGTTTTGCATTAATTGGGACCAAAAATGTCAAGGGTCCTCCCCCCTTTACACTTGCCATACCCTTGGTATTTATAGGCCATACCAAGGGTCAAGTGGCTTTTTACAATAGGGTTTTAACTATGATCACACTTACAAGTGGGCCTCAACAAGGGCAATAGTGTACATTGTAAAATTAACTACATCTTCATCTAGCCCTATCACAAGACGCCAAGTGTCATGCCCTCCAGGACTCCACGTGTCGCCCTCCGGTGCCGCCACGCGTCAGGCCGTCGGCGCCGCCTTGCGTCCGTCGTGCATGCAGCCGTCCGGAGGTCTCCCGCCGTCTGTATGGCTAGGTGGCTGAATACCCCCGGGCGGAGGTCTTCGAGGGCCCTGCTCATCGCGGAGGTCTTGGGAGGCTCCTTCGAATCGTCAAGTACCTGCGCTGTATGAGGTTTGAAGGGCTCGAGTGCGGAGGTATGACGTACCTTCGCCGAATCGCTAAGATGGGCCTGATGACCTTCGCCATCAAAGAGCATGTGACAGCGAAGGTCGTCCGTGGTTGCTTAGTAGCTTTGCCTGTCTTGGCCCATGCTGGGGCCGCGGAGCTAAGTAGGGGGGTCCTAGCGGAGGTTGTTCCCCCCAACAGTAGCCCCACGATGGTTCGGCCCGGCGGCGGGGTCGGAGCAACGCCCTTAAGAAAAAAAGGGGAATGGTCCGATGCCGCGTGGCCTCGAGGTCCACCTCCGGACGCCCAACCGTTGCTCGCGGCCCGTTTTAGCCGGGCCCGGTTGCGCTTTATTTTAATTGATTAATGGGCCGGATCGGGCCGCCGCCGCGGCGGTGACGGGACAGTTAGGGTTTGCGTGGCGCTTTCCCCGTCGTTGGATCACCGGATCCTCGAGATTTGTGCCGGCCTTTACCGCGGTGAAACCCCCCGGCTTATAAATAGTCAGGGTGGGTGAAAGGGACGCTTTTTTACCTGCTCTCACGTCTTCGCTCCCCACTGCGCGCTTGCTTTCACTCGTTCATACACGGAGGTTGCGGACTCGTGCGGGGTGAGAGGCATCGGGAAGTCGGGGGTTGTAAGCGGGAGCGGAGGTGCTTCAAGTGAGGCGGAGGTGATCCGGGGAAAGGCGGAGGTAGTTGTTTGATGGCGAAGGGATCGAGGCGAGGGGGACCGACGCCATGGGCGCCGTTAGCACCGTCCCGTCTATGAGATCGGAGCTAGTTACGTGGCGGTGGGCGATCTCGATAGGTTCGCCGCGAGGTTGGTTGGAGAGGAGCGGGCGCGCTCCCGGAGGTGTGCGACGCCGCACCCGACAACAATCGGGTGGTGGTGTTTGAAGCCTTCTTTGAAGCGGGGCTGCGGTTCCCGCCTCACCCCAGTCTTTGGCGCGCTGCGGAAATTCAGCATGCAATTCCATCACCTGACGCCCAATAGCTTCTCGAAGCTTTGCGCGTTTGTGTGGGGCTGTCACTCGCAAGGGGTGGAGCCGACCGTGGAGGGCTTCGCGAAGGTGCACAGCATGCATGTGCAGAAGAAGACAAAGACGGTGACCACCGGCGACGGGACGGTGACGGAGGAGAGCCAGTTCGGGGTTCTTACGTTCCGTCGACGGAACAACGCGAAGGTGCCGGTGCAAGCTCAGAAGAACAAGTGGGAAGGTTGGCTGAGTAAGTGGTTCTATTACCGCTTGGATGAAGCGGCGGGGCGTGACTTGGCGGGCGACCTTCGCCCGCTCCCTGACAAGGAGACTCTGAAGGTGACCACCGCTTCCGACCAAGGGTCGCGGCTGCGAGGACACGATGCGTGACCTCTCCCGGTGCATGACGCAGCGGGATGTGTTCGCGGAATATCACTGCGCGAAGGTCGTGCCTCTGAAGGCCGACCATGATTGGACAGGCCTGGTGAAGGAAGGGCCGTCATCTTATGCGGCTATGGGGTACGAGTTTCTGAAGGACCTGAACTTGCCGAACCTCCGCGTTGCATGGGCGGAGGAGCTCTCCTCCGCTTCGAGCGAGGCGGAGGCTTTGAAGAAGATTCGTTGTGTGGTGGAAGCGGAGGTGCTGGAGCTCGTCGGGAAGGTGGATGCCGAAGAGCAGCGAAAGATGAAGGAGGAGATGGAGGGGGTTACCCGGGTGAACCGGGTTTATGACCCGCTTGGCATCAAGTACGGGGGGGAGGCTGAAGGCGCTGCGGCAGCGAAGGAGAAGCAGAAGCGGGCTAAGAAGCGGCCGGCAACAGAAACAGCCTCGGAGACCTCGGAGGTCTCGGCTAGCGACGATGTCCCTGCCCCGGGCGGCGGAGGTGGTTGTGGGGGCGGGAAGATCCGGAAGACGTCGGCTAGCGGCCGCGGAGGTGGGTTGGCGACGGGAACAACTCGGTCTGGTGCGGCCTTCTCCCCCGCTGTGTCTGCAGAGGAGCCGTTGAACGTTCTCCCTGTCGCCCAGCGACCTCCGCTGGCGCCTAGGGGTGGACGGGGACGGGGGAGCGGAAGAGGACGCGTGCCCTCTTTGGCTTCGCTGGCGGTGCCCAAACCCGCTCCGGTCCTGACCGTCAGCAGCAGCAGCAGCAGCAGTAGCAGCAGCGGCAGCGGGGACAAGTCTTCAGGCAGCTCGTCTCCTTCAGGTCGGTCGGGAAAGAAGGCGGACGAGGACGTGGACATCACTTCGCCCCACGTTCCTGAGCAGCAGGTCCTTGCGGAGGTCCAGCTAGAGGCTACGGCCAAGGAGGCGGCGGAGGAGCCACGAAGAGGAGAAGACCAAGATCTGGCGATGGTGGATGCTGAGGCTTCCTCCGACGCTCGTGACGAGCCGCTGGAGTACGAAGGGATCCATATCTGGGTCAATGGGGAGGAAGCTGTACCTCCGCCCCATACGGAGCCTGGAAAGAAGGGTTTGGGAGAAGCGTCGCCGAGCTCGCTGCCCTATTTCGCCCAGTCGGCGGGGGTCACGGACCCTAAGGCGCACCTGTATACTAGCGCCGACCTCCGCGACTGCCGGTTGACCTGCAGTGAAGGGGAGCGGAGGTTCCTGGTCCCCGCCTTTGGACGCGTCAGTGTGCCCGAGGCGGAGCTGTTGCTGGCGGGTCAGAAGGTTGAGAACAACTTAACTGACATTGAGGCGAAGATGATTGAGGCTATTTTGCTTGCACGGGGCTCGCGACAGCGTTGCGCGAAGGATGAGGCTGAAACGCGGAAGAGGTTTACGGTGCTCGAAAGGCAAAACCGTCAGCTTGAAAGGCGAGTTCAGGAGCTCCTCGCGGAGCAAGCTTCTCATGAGACTGATATGAATAAGCTTCGCGAGGCTAACAAGAAAGCATTTGAAGATTGCGATGCTGCTGTGTCGCGGAGCCTGGACCTGAGGGCTGAGCTTCGGAATGCCAACCAAGCCTTTGAGGACATGAGGAAGCGGGCGGAGGGCGCCGAGGGTGAGAAGGAGCGCTTTGAGAACCGCGCTATAGATGCGGAGGAGAGGGAGGCGGACTTGATGCGTGCCCTTGTATCCCGCATGGCGGAGGTCAAGGGAATCTTTGATGCACAGCTGGCACATACTGGCGGGGCTCCCACTAGCGATCTGCCCGCTGAGCCCAGCGTCGAGGGTTATGCGGAATGGTTGAAGAATGAGCTAAATTACTTGACGCCGTTCTTTGATCACCGGTCGAGGCGGGGATTTTCTCGGGGGTTCGACCACCGCTCGCGCCCTTAGGGATGCGGGGAGTAAACACGCCCGCAAGATCATTGGCGCTGACTTCCGCTGGCCCACCGTGGAGGAGGTCCGCGAGGCAAGGAAGGATTCATTGGTTGCCTCTGTGGGCCATGCGGCTTTCGACAAGTTCGCTGTCTGCGGAGGTACCAGACTGGCGTACGAGATCGTCGCTGAAGTTGCTGCGGGGGTAAGGATCGCGTGGCTTTCTTGCTCGTGAGTAACTGTTGTGATTATGGAGTTGCTTTGATTTCTAAAGGGACCTTTCTGGGTTTTGCAGATTGACGCACTGGCTGAGGGGACGCAGGATTTGCCACCTCCGGAGGAAGGCAACAACACGACGACCACCGGGACGTCTGCCGACGGAGGTTCGGCGCCAGAACCCGTGAACCTGGGCGCGCAGGAAGCTGATACTACCGCCGCGATCGACCCGCCTCCGGAAGGCTCCGCAGATGAACAGGTTGGTGTTACCCCCGGCGATCAGGCTTAGAGTATCGTTGAATGGTCCTATCTTCTTTTTGATGAGACTTAGAGGGAAACATTCTTTGAACAATTTGCACTGTGTGCTTTCTGGATGGTTGTAAGATACATTGAGCCGTAAGGCTTCTCGGTTTGGCTAAATTTGTGCTACCTTCGAGCTTGCTCTTTCTTAGATTTGATCGGTGTTTTGGCGTTCAGCCTAGGTATCTCCGCTTGTTTTATGCGAGGGTTTAGTGTCGTGTGTTAGGGCGGGGGGGTTTGGCGAGCACTGATCGTGTGCCTTCGCTGCGCAGGTTCCTCTGGATTTTGGGCCTGCCATTTTTAATGTGGTTCCGCTGATGCTGAATCGTCAAGATTTTTTCATGACGGGGGCCAGTTGGATTAATCTGAGGGGCAAAAATCCTCATGCGAAATTTGATAGGATTTGGTGGTGGAGAGTTGCGAAGTATGATCGATCAATTCAAAAGTCGCGCCAACTCCTCCGGACCGCTGGCCGTGGGAGGCGGTCTGAGGGATCCGGAGGTAGTGGCGGATTGCTTATTCCGAAGGAGGAACCAGTGGAGATAGACACGCGTGATCTCCGGCAGTGTTTTCGCTCGAGGGTGCTTGAAGGCGATTTACCTCTTGTGGTAAAAAGCTGGCGGGGTTCTTGGAGTGCCCCGATTTTTGTTGAAGACAGCGACGATGAGACCGACGCGAATCGGCAACCTCTTCCGGAGGTAGTAGTCATTAGCGACGACGAGGATGACGAGTATGTTGCTGGTCGTGAGGTAATTTTCACGGATGTGGAGGAATTTATTGGCATGGTTGCGGAGGAGCTTGTTGACGACATCTTGGAAGGGGTCGTACAATCTGTGGCTGCGGAGGTGACTCGACCACGATCTCGGCGGAAGCGTGGTCGAGTGTTGCATTATTATGTCGACCCTCAAGGTCGCCTGCGGAGGTGACTTGTAAAGGAAACTTTTAACTTGTTGTTGTTAATGAAAATTGTGCTTGTTCGGAGGTGATGAAAGCGCAGTGACGCCCAACTTTTCGAAAGCGAGGCTCGCGTAAGTTTTCGGAGGTAAAAGAGCGCAGCGACGCCCAACTTTTCAAAAGCGAGGCTCGCGCTTGTTTTGCGGAGGTAGTAAAAGCGCAGCGACGCCCAACTTATCAAAAGCGAGGCTCGCGCGTGTTTTGCGGAGGTAGTAAACGCGCAGCGACGCCCAACTTATCAAAAGCGAGGCTCGCGCGTGTTTTGCGGAGGTATTAGAAGCGCAGCGACGCCCAACTTATCAAAAGCGAGGCTCGCGCGTGTTTTCGGAGGTATAAGAGCGCAGCGACGCCCAACTTTTCAAAAGCGAGGCTCGCGCGTGTTTTGCGGAAGTATAAGAGCGCAGCGACGCCCAACTTTTCGAAAGCGAGGCTCGCGCGTGTTTTGCGGAGGTATAAGAGCGCAGCGACACCCAACTTTTCAAAAGCGAGGCTCGCGCATGTTTTGCGGAGGTATAAGAGCGCAGCGACGCCCAACTTTTCAAAAGCGAGGCTCGCGCGTGTTTTCGGAGGTATAAGAGCGCAGCGACGCCCAACTTTTCAAAAGCGAGGCTCGCGCGTGTTTTCGGAGGTATAAGAGCGCAGCGACGCCCAACTTTTCAAAAGCGAGGCTCGCGCGTGTTTTGCGGAGGTATAAGAGCGCAGCGACGCCCAACTTTTCAAAAGCGAGGCTCGCGCGTGTTTTCGGAGGTAATGAGAGTTGCAAAGTCCTATATTTAGTTGATACAGGATCTTTTGCGCGAACTGTAAGCGGAGCTTAGCCTACATGTGTTTACATGGCGCCAGTCTGGCCTTTGGAACAGCGGTTCAGAGGACTGAATTGTGTTCTTTGCCACGAAGGCTCTGGTTGATGATGAACCTTGGTTACCGAGTTCCGAAGGTGAGAAGCTTCGCATTGTTGGGGCGAGGGTCGAGTTCAGAATTACCCGCTGGTTTGCTTACTTTCGCGAGTTTGGGTTTCAGCTCAGGCACAGCTCTTCCTAGGTTCTCAGCGGTGGTTTGGGCTACAGCAGATGTCAAGTTGTGGCCTTGCGCGTGACTGTATAAAGCTGCTGGGTTTTGTTGCGGAGGTGGCTGGCGGAGGGTGTGTGCAAGTGATGGCTGGTAGGGGCATTGCGCTTCATGCCCCTGACCTTCGGAGATTGTGGCTGCGATGGTTGGGTTGGTATGGGCTAAAGGCTAGCTGGAACTGTGCTAAAGTGGCTGTGCTGCGTAGTCGAGACCTTCGGCTCAAACACTGGCTTAGGCTCTCCTTCCTGACTCCTCTCATTCCTAAGGGAGTTTGCTAATGGCCGGACATAGTTTGGGAATGCTTGGGTTTGGCTATCGGGTCGTGCTTAAATAAGCGTATTTTGGTGGTAATGAAGTACAAGCAGGTGTAATGCTTGGGATTTGTAAGGTACTAGGGTGGGTGTGGTGGTTGAGGCGAGGTACAGGGCTTTTAATACACGGTCTGGCTTGTACGGCGAGGGTTTGATGATTGAAGGCTATATATGGGAGTGCGCTGGTTGCGGATGAATGTGGGAGAAACTCTGTATCACTGGTTTTGGTTTCTTTTGGGCAACAGGTGCGCTGTAGTGGTGCTCTTTTTGTTTGAACTTAAGAACTGAATGCTGATAGTTTGGAGGAGCTGGGTGTAAGGTTGATCGATGTCTTGGGGCTCTTTTTGTTTGGGTGTCGGATATCGTACCTCCGCTCCTCGCCCTCTGCGGGGGTCGAGGTGGAGTTTGCTTTCATCGCAGCCCCTGGCCCGACTGGCGGGGGTCTGCGGAATTTGGTAGCTCCGCTCCTCGCCCTCTCGCGGGGTCGAGGTGGAGTTTGCTTTCATCGCAGCCCCCGGCCCGACCGGGGGGGGTCTGCGGGATTTGGTAGCTCCGCTCCTCGCCCCCCGCGGGGGTCGAGGTGGAGTTTGCTTTCATCGCAGCCCCGGCCCGACCGGGCGGGGGTCTCGCGGGAATTTGGTAGCTCCGCTCCTCGCCCTCCGCGGGGTCGAGGTGGAGTTTGCTTTCATCGCAGCCCCGGCCCGACCGGGCGGGGGTTTGTGGATGGGCTTGCATCGGGGTGACCTTCGACTGGGGTCGATTGTCGGCCCGAGGCAATCCCCGCATTTATAGCGGCCGCCGATGAGGGCAAGGCATAGCCCGGTCCGTTTCGGCGGTGGTTGACATGCGAATCTCAAGGAAACAAAACTTTGCTATATTACACAATTTTCTTGCCTCATTAAAAAACCTCATGCCATGGACATAAGGAAAAAGAGTGCAAGGACGGTCTAAGTATGCGAAGTAGAAAAGGGAAAGAACGATGCGAAGGTAACGATTACATAGTTGTTTGTGAGATGCTAAGGGTAGTACTTGCGGAGGTCGTCGATGTTCCATGTGTGCGGTAGTTTACGACCTTCGGCATCCTGGAGGTGGAACGAGCCTTGTCTTTCAGAGCTTGTGATAATGTAGGGGCCGAGCCACTTGTCTTGGAGCTTGCCTCGCCATCTTCACGTCGCTTCCCGATCGAACCATGTCTCCTAGGCGGAGGTCACGTGGTGAGACCTTCTTGTCTCTCCACCCTCGGGTTTCACTGGTAGCTGCGGAGGTTGTTGGATCGCTTTGCACCTTACTTCCTCGAGTAGGTCTTTGTCGAGCGCTTCATCTTGAGTGTTGGTATCGGAGGTAGTTCGTGGTGACCCGTGGCGGAGCTCTCCTGGGAGCACGGCTTCTTCTCCATAGAGCAGCTTGAATGGGGTGATGCCGGTGGCCCTGCCATCGGAGGTGTTGTGAGACCAAACGACAGTGATGATTTCCTCCGCCCATTTGCCCAGTGGCTTGTCTGTGAGGTTCTTTTTGATTCCTTGCAGGATGATTGCATTGGCCCTTTCGACTAGTCCATTGGACTGCGGATGTCTGACTGAGGCGAAATGTATTTTGGTGTCGATTTGGAAACAAAACTCTTTGAAGGCGAAGCTATCAAACTGGGTTCCATTGTCGACTGTGAGGTCCCTTGGGACGCCGAAGCGACATATGATCTGTTGCCAGAAGAACTTTTGTACCGTTGCGGAGGTGATGGTGGCAAGCGCCCGAGCTTCGATCCATTTGGTAAAGTACTCTACCGCCACCACCGCATAGCGGAGCTTTCCGGGAGCGGTCGGTAGGGGTCCAACCAAGTCCATGGCCCAACACCGCATTGGCCATGTCGGGCAGATCAAAGTGGTCGGAGAGCCCCGGTGCGCTTGAATGGTTGGCGGCCCGCTGACAACCTTCGCAGTGTCGCACCAGCAAAGAAGCGTCGGACAACGCGGTGGGCCAATAAAACCCTTGTCTGAATGCCTTTCCAACAAGAGCCCTTGGGCCATTGTGCGAGCCACAGATGCCCTGATGAATTTCTTTGAGTATGGCGATACCTTCGCTTGTGGCGACGCATTTAAGCCAAGGAGCCGTGACCGAGGCCTTGTACAGGTTCTGCCCCTCGATTTTATACCCTCGCGCTCTTTGAATCATCCTTTTTTCTTCTTCCTTCGATTTGGGTTCATAGAACCCCTTGATATAAGCTATGATAGGGGCCCGCCAATCTTCGCTGGATATGATGTTGACCATTCTCACCGGAGATGTGTTGCAGGCAGTTGCAGGTGCTGCGAAGGTCTCAAAGAAGACGTCCGGAGGTAGTGGGGTTAGTTGAGCTGCGGCCTTCGCTATTTCGTCTGCCTCCCTGTTCTCGCTGCGGGGAATGGACTTTGTGGTGATGCCCAAGAAGAAAGCTTCTGCTTTGCGGACAGCGTGAAGGTATTTCTGTAGCTCTGGATCCTTTGCCTTGAAGGTTTTCTCGATGTGGCCGGCGATCACCTGAGAGTCGGTCCGGATGATTGCCCGGCGCACAGAAAGGGCACGAAGCTTCGCGAGGGCCAAGAGGACGGCTTCATATTCTGCAGAGTTGTTGGTGCATTGGAACTCGAGTCTTGCGGCGTATCTGAGCTGAACCCTCGACGGTGAAGTTAGGATTGCTGCGATTCCGGCCCCTTGGGCGCCCCACGCTCCGTCCACGTGTACTGTCCACGGAGGTTCGATGTCTTCTACCTTGTTGTGAGGATCTGGGGTCCAATCTACGATGAAGTCTGGTAGAGCTTGTGATTTGATCGTGTGCCTGCCAACGAAGGTTAACGTGTAATCGCTGAGTTGTGAAGCCCACTTGGCGATTCTGCCCACCGCCTCTGGGTTCCTGAAGATATTATCCAGCGGGACATGCGAAGGTATTGTGATGGGGTGAGACTGAAAATAGTGCTTGAGCTTCTTTGCAGCCATAACCACCGCATATGCGATCTTTTCGAGCTCTGAATAATGCTTCTTGGGACCTTCGAGGACCTCTGATACGTAATACACGGGCATCTGTCGTCTTTGGTGTTCCTCGAGGGTTTCTTTGACCAAAACGGCACTGACTGCGTGAGGCGAAGCTGCGACGTATAGCAGTAGCGGTTCCGAAGGTTCCGGGCTCGCAAGGGTTGTTAACTTGAGTAGGTACTTCTTGAGACTATCGAAGGCGGCCTGCTGGGCGGGTCCCCACTTGAAAGGTTCGCAGGTTTTGAGTACATCAAAGAAGGGCAACCCCGCCGCGGGACCGTGAGATGAATCGCTAAGCGAAGCTAACCGACCGGTTAGGCGCGAGCGAGACTTCCTTGACGTCGGAGGTGACATGGAAACGATTGCGTCTATCTTTGTTGGATTGGCTTCGATTCCTCTAGCCGAGACGAGACATCCCGAAGCTTCCCTTTGCCGACTCCGAAGATGCACTTTTCGGGGTTGAGCTTGAGCTTCGCCTTTTGAGCTTGTCGAAGGTTCTAGCCAGATCGGCTATGTGGTTGATTCGAGTTTGCTCGGATCACAATGTCTGGATCACAATGTCATCAACATAAGCCGAGACCGGTTGGATCATCTTTGAAGACCTCCGCCGTCATGCGGGCGAAGGTTGGGCTGCGTTGCGGAGCCCTTGGCCATTCTTCCGAAGCGAAAGTGCCATCGGGGTGATGAAGCTTGTTTTTCTTCGTCGTCCTTGTTCATCCAAATTTGGTGGTAGCCGGAGAAACAATCGAGCGGGGATAAGAGCTCGCAACCCGCGAGCGTCCACAAGGGTGCTTATCCTGGGTAATGGAAAGCAGTCTTTTGGACATGCCTTGTTGAGACTTGTGAAATCAACACACATTCGCCACTTGAGGTTCTTCTTTTGTACCAAAACCACATTAGAGAGCCAGGTCGGATATTTGACCCTGCGAATAACCTCCGCTTTTAGCGGCCGATCTACCTCCGCTTTGGCGGCTTGTTTCCTTTCTTCGACATTTTGCGGAGCTTTTGCTTGATCGGAGGATGATCTTTGCCGACGTTTAGGTGATGCTCGATAAGTTTTTGTCCACCCCGACGAGGTCCGAGGCCGACCATGCGAAAGCATCGCCATTTGTTATCACGGAGGAACTGGATGAGTTGAGCTTCAAATTTCGTATCTAGCGAGCGATATGATGACTTTCTTTTCGGGATCGTCCGGGAATAGCTGAATCTTTTTGTTTCTTCCTCCGCTGCGCGCGCAAAGGTAACCAAGCTACGTCTATTTTCGGCTCGCTTCTCGTTGCTCTTTTTGTTCTTCTTCTTGCTGCAGTCTCTCGCTCCTTCTCCCGCAGGCAATGGACGTTTTTCTGCCCGGAGTGGCTGCTTGCTCCGCTATTCTGGCCGTGTTTTGGTCTCCGTAGACGGCTACGATACCTCCGGGCGCTGGCATTTTCATGCAAAGGTAACTGGATGAATCGCAAAGATTGAACCGATTGATGGAGCCCCTCCCGAAAATGGCGTTGTAGTTGTATGGGATATCAACTACGTCGAAGGTGATGTGCTCGTGCGGGCGATGGTTTTGTTGCCGAAAGATACCGGTAGGGTGATTTTTCCGATTGCTCTAATCTGCGGCCTCCGAACCCGAATAGCGGATGTCCCGCCGGTTGAAGTTTATTTCGTCGAGCTTCATGCCGTCGAAGGTGGATGTGAATAGGATGTCGGCGGAGCTGCCGTTGTCCACAAGGATTTTGGTCACTGTCCAGCCTGCGATGTTTGTTTCTATGACCATCGCATCAGTATGTGGGTATTGCTTGAGCTTGAGGTCTGAGCTGTTGAAGGTCAAGGGAATGTGCGACCAGTGGTCATTTCTGTGAGGACCCTCGCAGGCTACATGATTGACCCGGCGAAAGTGCTCTCTGCGCTGTCTTTTGTTGCCATAATCCTCCCCTGAACCTCCGGAGATTGCCATGATGACCCCGTAGGTAGCCGTGGGATTGTTGATCGCCGTCTCGTGCTCCCCGTGCTTCTCCCTCAACTTTAATTGGTTGTGGCGGAGGTAGTGCTTGGTAGGGGTGGTGGCGGAGGTAAAGCTTGCGCTTGGGTTTGCCGAGCGATTGGCCGGGGTTGCCGATACCGCGCCGTGCTTGGCGATGGTAGTATTGGTCTTGTTGGTTGTGAGCATACCGACCCCGAGCGAAGGGTGGTTGATGGTAGTAGATTGGTTGCCGATATGGGGGCCGCGAGCTCGATGGTTGTGGTTGTATCCCTGGTTGCGGTTGCGGGGGTTCGGTGCTGCTCTGCGGGTATGGTTGACTGTTCCTACCTGCGGAGCTGGTGGGGCTTGGCCGTCTCTGCACTCAAGCCCCTTGATGTACCATACGCACCGCTTGATGTAGTGATCACCGGCTTTCCCACGAAATGGCAATAATGCAAAGCTGCGGAGGTTGTTGCCTCGCGATCCGAGTTGGCGTGTCTTCTATCGACTTGTGGCGGAGGTTGTCCGGGTTGACGAGGGTGCCGCCGAGCTTGCCGATCGTTACGCCATCGATGGCGTTGACGTTTCCCATGTCGATGCGGGGGTACTCATTGCGAGGGTTCGGATTGCGCTCTCTTTGTTGACGTTGCGGAGGTTGGGACGGCGAGACTTGACACGTTCATTGTTATCTCGCTCCGATTTGCTTTTCCATGATATCATATAACTCGGCGATGGTTCTCGGTTCCTTCTTGATGCCTTCGGCGAGCATGGTCCCTATTTGGATGCAACTTGTTACCGCCAAAATCATGACTTCATCCGTGATACCGGGGTGCGATTCTTGGTATTGAGGAATCTTTTCCACCAATCTTGTAATGGCTCATCGACTCTTTGTTTGCAATTGAGAAGAGCGGTGGCCTTGGCCGCAGATCGACTGACACCTTTGAAGTTTGTGCAGATTCTCTCTCGAAGGTCATCCCAACATCTGATGGATCCTGGCCGGAGGTTGCTGTACCAGGTTTGAGCAATATCTCTCGCCACGATCACGAAGGCCTTGGCCATGATGTCCTCATCACCTCCGGCGGCTGAGACGGCAGCTTCATAAGACATTAGATATTGGCGTGGCTCGTAGGTGCCATCATACCGCGGTAGATGTTGCATGGCGAAGCCCGGGGGCCACTCGGTGATCTGAAGATCGTATGACAGGGGGGATTTGGAGTCGTAGTGCGGGATCCGCGGCGCGCTCTTGGCTCGGGACACCTCCGCCCGCCGGCCGCCGGTAAAGTATGTTGGCGCGGAGGTCCGGTTACGGGCGTGGTGGGTGGGGGTCTTGCTTTGTTGCTCGATCGGGGTTGTGCGGCGGCGCATGCCCCGGGAGAGCCGGGTCTCGTAGTTTCTCACCTCCGCATCTGCCTCAGCTGCTCTGATGCTTTGCTCGATGCGGCGAAGCTCTGCTTCTGCTTCCTCTGTTCTGCGCCGGATGGTTGCTGCTCTTGATTCCTTATTGATTTGTTCCAGGTGCCTTTTGCCGGCGAGGATACTTTCTTGGAGCTGTTCTAGATGCCTGGCCAACTTTTCTTCTTCCGAAGCTTCGCTGTCGGTCGTGGATCCATTGGCGATGCCACCTCCGGAGGTATGAGGGTGCGGCTGGATGATGATGTCCCTGACCACCGACGCTCGCTGTCGACCTCCGGGTGCAACTTGGTCTGGGTTGGGATCGACTGCCAAGTCGGCGGACTGCTCGATCGGAGGTTGTTCTGGGAGATGATTTGGCGGAACGGCACCTCCGCCAGCGAGGGTCGGATCCGCGTTGGTCCCTTGTGCTGAGGAAAATTCACTGATGTTTGGAGCCATGGCTTGCTTGTTTTGTTCGGACCCCACGGACGGCGCCAACTGTTGGTATGAACGCTTGCCCCCCTACCTTCGCCGGGGTCCGGAGGAGGAGGGCGAAGGTTCCCCAAACAGAGAGTGGGATCCAAACACTTGCACAGGACAGATAATAGCTAGTGGGCCCCTTTTGGGGGTTTTGCATTAATTGGGACCAAAAATGTCAAGGGTCCTCCCCCTTTACACTTGCCATACCCTTGGTATTTATAGGCCATACCAAGGGTCAAGTGGCTTTTTACAATAGGGTTTTAACTATGATCACACTTACAAGTGGGCCTCAACAAGGGCAATAGTGTACATTGTAAAATTAACTACATCTTCATCTAGCCCTATCACAAGACGCCAAGTGTCATGCCCTCCAGGACTCCACGTGTCGCCCTCCGGTGCCGCCACGTGTCGGCCGTCGGCGCCGCCTTTGCGTCCGTCGTGCATGCGGCCGTCCGGAGGTCTCCCCGCCGTCTCGTATGGCTAGGTGGTGAATACCCCCGGCGGAGGTCTTCGAGGGCCCGCTCATCGCGGAGGTCTTGGGAGACTCCTTCGAATCGTCAAGTACCCGCGCCGTATGAGGTTTGAAGGGCTCGAGTGCGGAGGTATGACGTACCTTCGCCGAATCGCTAAGACGGGCCTGATGACCTTCGCCATCAAAGAGCATGTGACAGCGAAGGTCGTCCGTGGTTGCTTAGTAGCTTTGCCTGTCTTGGCCCATGCTGGGGCCGCGGAGCTAAGTAGGGGGGTCCTAGCTGAGGTTGTTCCCCCCAACATCATAGCTCAGCGCTCTTGCTAGGCTTGGTTGCAGTGGTTGCCAGCCGGCTGCCTCACCGTCGCCTGAGATACTGCAGCAGATTGGTGGCCAGCCGGCCATGCCGACTCCTACTGGGGCCCGCAATGATATAGACACCATAGCAAGTCACAGACCAGCTGGCTATGCCGCTCCAACAGGCGGTCAGGCGCCAATGTCGCCCCTCCAGTCGGCCACGTACCCGCGCCACCTCCGCCTCCGCTCGTTCGTCTGTGCCGGCCCCGCGGCCCTCATGCCCCATGCCCCCCCGGCCAGGCGCCGCCGTTGGCTCGCCCACCCAAACCCCGCCGACAGCAGCCGCCGCCAATTCCCCTTACGTGCCGAACCCTGCAGCCGGGAGCCACAGCCAGCAGGCGCGCTGATGCCGGATGGGCGCGGACGAAGGCTCGATGTCGGATGCTAGATGCGAGAATGGGGCGTCGAGGCGGAGTGGAGGGCAGGTGGAGCGCAAGCGCAGTGGCCCTTGCGACGGCGGCGAGGCAGCCAAGTGCTTGAGAGGACGGAGATGTGCGGAGCTGAGAGGATGCCAGATGCGGATTGTGTTTCTGCGTGGAGTCAGGGGGGCACCTGTTGGCGCAAATAGGAGCCGAGATGCATTTGACCGAGCGGCTTCACCATGGGGAGTGAACGGGCCTTGTTTCATCTTTTTAGAAGTAGAGATTCATTTTGACATCTAGATATTATAAAAGTAAAATGCACCATAGGTACCTACACTATTAGCGTTTTTTCACGTATGAGTACTCAAACTCTCAAAACGACTATCCAGGTACCTCAACTTTTTCCACGGTGCACAACCGGTGCAAAGATTGCCATGCCAGCCTAATAATCTGACATGGCCATGCCATCATGGCCAATCCCATCACATTTAGCATTAAGCCTCCTCGCTCACTTTTTTCCTCACTGCCCAGGGCAAGGCTTCATCAATGAGGTCGTGCCGCTCCATCGCGAGGCTGTGCCTCTCCGCCACGACGCCATGCTGCCACATCGCCCGTGCCGTGAGGCCACGCCGTGAGCACTGCACCGCCACTCCGCCGAGCGTTGGGGCCTCCTGTCGCACCTGTAGCTGGGGAGGCAAGGGAGGCTGGCGCCGCGCCTGTAGCTGCGCACGCCACAGCTCTTGGGCGCGCTGCTGCTTCCGCCCCACGCGGCCGCACGGGTGGACACTCGACCCAAGGTGCTGCTCGCCGTCACCCTACTTCCTCGCCCCCCATGACGGCTTCCCGATCTCGCAACAGAGGATCGCGGTCGGCTTCCCCTCACGCAATGGATGGCGCCCTCGGCTGGCTTCCCCCTACGGCTAATGGCGCCCGTGACTATGGCAGGTTGGTTTGTCAGGTTCGCCGGCTGGAGGGTGGTATGCGATCGGAGCTCACGGGTATCTGCACCGGCTCGATTCACGTGGTCTGGCAGGGCTAGTGGGGAGCATGGCGAAGACGGAGGCCATGCTGCGGTGACGGTTGAAGGTCTCCTGGACGAAGTGCGGGACCAGGACGCAGTCGACGCTATGGATGACACCGTCGGCGTGCACTACGTGTCGGGGCGCATCATGGCCCGGGAGACGACGGTGATCTCCAGCGGCTCGCCGGTGAGCGAAGGGAGAGGTGGAGGAGGGGAGGAGGCGTGCAAGCGGGCAGGGAGGACGTGGCGGGCGAGCTCTGCTGCTTTGGCGCCAATGCCGCAGCGGTGGTGGCGGCTGCAAGGGAGAGGAGGAGGAAGAGGATGGCTAGAATGAGTAGTAAGGAACAAATTTTTCGAGGGGGTTTATGCTATTTTTTATGGGGACCAGTCACGGTGGCATGGACACATCAAATTATGAGGCTGGCGTGTCTGCTTTTGGACCGGCTGTGCACCGTGGAAAAAATTGAGGTATCTGGATAGTCGTTTTGATATTTTGAGTATCCAGATGGGAAAACCTCAATAGTTTTGGTACCCACGGTGCATTTTACTCATACTATATTATGTCTAGATACATAGCAAAATGCATGCATCAAAAAAGTCAAAGCGAACTACAATTTGAAATAGAGTAAGTACAAATTAAATTAATAAATGGCCTATTTGTACTTGAAACATCCCTCCTAGTTTGGTCTACGTAAATTAAGAGAATTGCTATAGATCAACCAGTTGGTTTTTGGTCTGCTCTCAACTGATGTTCTGGCCTGCTTCCGGCGATGTTCTGGCTCCGCAAATAGTGCTCGATGTTTTGACTGTGTCCGGCGATGTTCTGGTCTGTGTCCGGTGATATTCCGTGCGAATGCTCTCATCTATTTCGCGGACAGTGCTCGATGTTCTAGCCTACTACCGGCGATGTTCTGGACTGCTTCTGGTGATGTTCTTGGTTGATTCTTGATTGATTTGTCCTCATTTGGTTTATTTTAGTCATAGCAATCAACCAGTTGATGCTAAAGTAAAAATGAACTGGTTGAGCTATAGACAGACCCTAAATTAAAGCTTGCAGTGGTAAGAGAAGGATGAGAACGTGGCAGGATATGGACCGTACGGCCCGGTGTCTAGTTTAGGGTTGAGTGGCTTAGGTGGGTTAGGAGTGACCAGAATAGCTTGGCAACCGGGGTATTATAACCCTAACAGTTTGTTTACATAGTCTACGTCTAATATTAAAGACAAAAATATTTTCTCAACCTACCTTTTTACTTGTCAAACTGTTCGTTTTCCCCCACCACTTTTTACTTTTCTAAACTGCCATCGCACTCGCACGATCTAGATCCCTTGTGATGTGGACAAGGATAATTCGATGATAGGGTCGTGGAAAACATGCATAACTATTGATACATGTAGTGGCTTATTAGTATAGTATTTGTGGTTTAAGCATGCATATGCTATATCATTACACTACACCAGCCAACCACTATAGGGCGGCTGCCCAGCCTCTGTAGGGGCGGCACACCCAAAAGTTTTTTCAAACCCGGGAAGGGCCCCCACCATGCCACTCTATACACACTATATTTTTTCGAGTATTTTTCGGACTTTGCATCACCCGGGATTCAAACCCACGACCTCTTCCTCGCGCAGTTCCTCCCTTTGCCACTGCACTACACAATCACATGTGTCTATACATAGTTATGGTTCCCCACATATTGTACCCAACCGAAAGTAATTTGCTTATTTAAGACCCTAAACTATATCAAATCAAAAAGTCGTCAACTACAAACTTTCATATCTTTTCGAGATTTATACTTTTTGTTTAGAAAGTTTTTTATCCGAGGTCATTTATAAAATTTGAATTTCAAATTTGAGAAACTAAAACGTAGGTTTCGCATGACTAGATGAAGTCAAATAAAAAAGTTTTTAACTACAAAGTTTCATAACTTTTTGAGATGTATAAACTTCATATAGAAAGTTTTTTCATCCGAGGTCATTTATAAAATTTGAATTTCAAATTTAAGAAACTAAAACGTAGGTTTCGCATGACTAGATGAAGTCAAATAAAAAAGTTTTCAACTACAAAGTTTCATAACTTTTTGAGATGTACAAACTTCATATAGAAAGTTTTTCCATCCGACATCGTTTATAAAATTTGAATTTTAAATTTGAGAAACTAAAACGTAGGTTTCGCAAGACAAGATGAAGTCAAATCAAAAAGTTGTCAACTATAAAGTTTTATAACTTTTTAGGATCTACAAATTTCATATAGAAAGTTTTTTCATCCGAGATCGTTTATGAAATTTAAAATTTTTAAAACCACTTATACACCTACGAGACCACCGTAGGGGCGGCTCAATCACCGGCCCGCCCTTACGGTGGTCAATGGTCACTGTAAGGGCGGCTGGTGATTGAGCCGCCCTTATAGTGACCATGACCACTGTAAGGGCGGCTCCAAAGTCAACCGCCCCTACAGTGAAAGGGGAAGTGTTCCCGTAGTGCGTTTTTCACATAGTGTTAGAAATATATTGAGGTCTAGTTTCCAATATAACAAATGGTGTATCTTTTAAACTTCCAAGCTAAGAGTTATGACTATTTTAGTGGAGGTTGCACGTGCTGTTGGTGGCTGCGCGAGAATGAAAGAAGACCATTCAATTATTCCACCAAGATGATCTTCCACTAGTTTTTATTTATAATTAACTTCACACCTAACTAGGAGGGATGTTCCAAGTACAAATAGACCATCTAATCCATCATTTTAAGAGTCTTTGTATTGAAAAAACGTCCACATTGTGTGTGTTCTCTAATGGAGAGAATTTTTGAAAATATCTAGTAAGGCATGAGTGCTTTGCAATCGTCGTTTTTTCGACTCCTGAGGGGGTTGTAGAACATCAAACTTCGGTTCACTCCGTCTGTGCCTTCATGTCTTAATGGCACGACTGCGTGGACTAGTTTTGTTGGCGCATGGAAGGGTGGATGTCTCGGCAGTTCATTGCATGTGTAAGATCTCGTTGTGCATTGCCTCCATCAGGTCACGCAATGATGGTTCTGGTGCTGCTGCTGTCACGACTTGGACTAAGGATGATGGCCGAATCATGAGTGCCATTGTCACCAACATGAAGCCCTCATTAATGATGAGTCTTGAGAATCATCAATCTGCGAAGGAGAAGTGGGACTACTTGCAGGGGAGATATGTTCAGAATAGTGGTACACTTTTGCTTACTCTAATGCAAGGACTTCATGATCTTCAGCAGAATGAGATGTCTATCGAGGAGTATTATACTGCCTTTGGTCGTCTGATGGGGCCTTTTCTTTCCATGGTTCCTAAGTGCAAGACAGGGTGTTCAGGCTGCTATGATAAGAAGAATAAGTTCATTGAAAAGTTCCTTATATATCAGTTTTGTCATGGTTTGCAGTCCGATTTTGAGTCCAGTCATAAGCAGTTGTTGAATGCTTCCACTACTCCATCCATTTCTGATGTGTTGTCCGCTTTGATTGCTGAAGAGACGCGGCTTAATTCTCAGTCTTCTGTATCAATACCTCATAGTGTTGTAGCAGCCTCTCACAAGACCAACACAGTGAAGGGCAACTCTTTTCCGCCTTGTACTCATTGCAAGAAGACTACTCACCGTTCAAAAAATTGTTTTGTGTGGTATCCTGAGAAGTTAACTGCTTATCGCTCACGCCATGCAGCTCATGGTCGTGGCACCGGTTCCACCCCTCCAGGCTCTGTGCGTGTAGGTTCCACTCCTATAGGATCTGTGTCTGTTGCTGCTGCATCACCTGTTAGTGCTCCTTCTTCTTGGGTGCTTGATTCAGGAGCCTCTTTCCATGTGTCATCAGATCAGTCCCAGCTCATTGCCTGCAAGCCCATTGTTGATGGTGCCTCTATTCAGACAGCCGATGGTACATCCTATCACATTACTCATTAGGGTTCTCTTTGCACCTCTCATTTTTCTATACCTAATGTCTCATTTGTACCCCAGTTGTCCATGAATCTTCTTTCAGTTGGTCAATTAACTGATCACAATTGTTTTGTTGGATTCGATGACTCATCTTGTTTTATTCAGGATCGTCTCACCGGGACTGTACTTGGGACTGGCCATCGCCATAGAGGTTCTCATAGCCTCTATGTTCTTGACACCTTGCGCCTTCCTCACTCCACCGCCCATGTGCCATCCACCGCTGCTGCTGCTGCATCATCCAGTGCATCGCCATCCACTTCATCCTTCGCCAAGTGGCATCATCGCCTTGGTCATTTATGCGGGTCTCGTTTGTCCACCTTAATAAACAAGGGTTGTTTAGATCGTACATCCATTGAGTCTAGTTTTCACTGTAAGGGTTGCAAGCTTGGAAAACAGCTGCAACTCCCATATTCTACTAGTACTTCTCATTCAGCTAGACCTTTTGATATTATTCACTCTGATGTACGGGGTCCTGCACCTTTCGCTACCAAAGGTGGTAATAAATACTATGTCATTTTCATTGATGATCATTCTCGATATTCTTGGGTTTACTTTATGAAACAGCGCTCTCAGTTGTGTTCTATTTATCAAAATTTTGCTCGTATGGTGCACACACAATTTTCAACTCCGATTCGAGTTTTCCATTCTGATTCTGGTGGCGAGTATTTATCTCACACTTTTCGCCAATTTTTGACCTCTGAAGGCACTCTTGCTCAGCTCTCGTGTCCTGGTGCGCATGCTCAAAATGGGGTTGCTGAACGGAAACACCGCCACATCATAGAGACTGCTCGCACACTTCTCATTGCATCTTTTGTTCCTTCTCATTTTGGGGGAGAAGCTGTTTCCACTTCTGTTTATCTCATCAACCACCAACCATCATCAAAATTGTCTGGTCAGTGTCCTGGTGAGGTTCTTTTTGGTACTTCTCCTAACTATGACCACCTTCGTGTTTTTGGTTGAACTTGCTATGTCCTACTTGCACCGCGTGAGAGAACTAAGCTGACTGCTCAATCAGTTGAGTGTGTTTTTCTGGGGTACAGTTCTGAGCATAAGGGTTATCGTTGTTATGACACCTCTTCTTGTTGTATCCGTATATCTTGTGATGTCACTTTCGTGGAAGATCGTCCTTTCTTTTATAACTCTTCTACCCATCCATCCCATAGTTGTATAGACTTAACATCCTTTATGTGTCTTCCGCCTATACTCAACGATGTTGACACTCCTACACAACCTATGTCTTCAAGCTCACCCAACACTCTTGTGTCTCCTCCTACCAGTACTGAAACTCCTCCACCTACTCATGTCGATCCTCTCCCATTAGGTCTTTCTGAACCTTCATCTTGTGAACCACCTATCCAGCAGCTCCCTTCCTTTGAAAAAACACCTATCCTCAAATACTACACTCGTCGTTCCCAAATCCCCACAACCACTTCTTCGGCCAGTCCTGCTGCTCCCGATGTTGATACTTCTGTTAATACTGATGAGTCATGTGACTTTTCTGCTGAGTCACAGGGTGGTCCGAGATATAATCTACGAGATCGTGCTACTATTGGGCATGCTGAAAAGTATGGTTTTCCTCGTGTCACTGCTGTTGTGGAAGAGCCAGCCACTTATCGAGAGGCCTGTAGCATTCCAGAATGGCAACTTGCTATGTGTGAGGAACTTGCTGCACTTGATCGTACAGGCACTTGGGATATTGTTCCATTACCATCGCATGCTGTACCTAAATGAATTTATATGCATTTCTTCATGGTGATATAAATGAAGAAGTTTATATGCAACCACCTCCAGGTGTTAATGCCCCTCTAGGTTATGTTTGTCATCTTCATCGGGCTTTATATGGTCTTAAATAGACTCCTCGTGCTTGGTTTGAGCGCTTTGTCTCTGTCATTCGGACTGCTGGTTTTTCACCTAGTGATCATGACCCTGCTTTATTTATCCACCTCTCCTCACGTGGACGTACTTTGCTTCTTCTATATGTTGATGATATATTGATTACGGGTGACGATGCAGACCACATTTCTTATGTCAAGCAACAACTTGGTGCACAATTTCAAATGTCTGATTTAGGCCCTCTCAGTTATTTCTTAGGCATTGAGGTTAAACAATCTGCAAATGGTTGCTATCTTTCTCAGTCTAAGTACATTCAAGACCTTATTGCTCGTTCTGGCATCACTGACCATCGGACAGCTGCGACACCTATGGATCTTCATTTGCAGCTTCGTCCCACTGATGGTACTCCTCTCAAGGATCCATCTAGATATTGGCATATTGTGGGCAGCCTTGTTTACCTCACGGTTACTCGACCTGATATTGCCCATGCCGTCCATATTTTGAGTCAGTTTGTGTGTGCTCCTACGTTAGTTCATTTTGGCCATTTACTTCGCGTCTTGCGGTACTTGAGGGGGACCTCAACTCGTAGCTTATTCTATGCCCATGACAGCCCGCTTCAGCTTCATGCTTACTCGGACTCCACTTGGGCGAGTGACCCAACAGATCGTTCTTCCATCATAGGGTACTGTATTCTTCTTGGGTCCTCTCCTATTGCATGGAAGTCCAAGAAACAAGCCGCTGTATCTCGTTCAAGTGCAGAGGCAGAACTTTGAGCACTTGCCACCACTACTGCAGAAATCATATGGCTCCGATGGTTGTTGGCTGATTTCGGGATTTCTTGTGATGCTGCCACACCTCTTCTATGCGATAATACAGGAGCTATACAGATTGCCAATGATCCTATGAAGCATGAACTTACCAAGCATATTGGCGTCGATGCTTTCTTTACTCGGTCTCATTGTAATCAACATACCATTGCTCTTCAGTATGTGCCATCTGAGCTTCAATTGGCTGACTTCTTCACTAAAGCGCAAACTAGAGCGCAGCATCGGCTTCATTTGCTCAAACTCAATGCTTCAGATCCTCCATTTCCACCTTGAGTTTGAAGGGGGATGTTAAACATATGAAGACTATTATATTAGAGGCCTATATTGCCCAAGGCTTTCCTGCTGCTATATATAGGCTTTACAGCCCTCTATATATATTAAGCTCCACCTCTGGAGTGACCATGCTCTGAGATCCCCAAGGTTAGTAACAAATTCGATGGTTTGGTTCTCATTATATGGAGTTGTTCTCAGTTTGCGGTCAAGTTTGCAGTTATCTTGTGTCCTACTCAAGTCTAGGTTTTTTTATTCTTTCTTGAGTCACGTTTCCAATAATATTCGTTCAATGCTGCTGCTACAAGCACGAGTCAAGGATGACTCATTTCAAAGGAGGGGAGAATGATGTGGACAAGGATGATTTAAGCATGCATATTCTACATCATTAGAAAGATATTGAAGTCTAGTTTCCAACGCAAGAATATTTTAGACTTTCAAGCTAGGATTTATGGCTATTTTAGTGGAGGTTGCACCTGTTGTTGATGGTTGTGTGAGAGTCAAATAAGACCCTTCAATTTCTCCACCAAGATGATCTTCCACTAAATTTTATTTATTCTTAACTTCACACCCAACTAGGAGGGATGTTCCTAATACAAATAGACCATGTAATCCATCATTTGAACAGTCCTTGTTGGATTGAAAAAATAGCCACCTTGCGTGTGTTTCCACCCATGGAGAGAATTTTTGAAAAAGTATGGCATGAGTGCTTTGGAAATTGTCGTTCTTTCGACTCCTGAGGGGGTTGTAGAACATGGAACTTCGGTTCACCAAGTTCGTCCCTTCATGTCTTAATGACATGATTGTGTGGAGTGATTTGAGACATGGAAGAGTGGATATCTTGGCAGTTCGTCACGGGTTCAAGATCTTGTGGTGCGCTGCCTCTCCATTAGGACATGTAACGATAGTTATCAATTTTACTTCAGCTCTACTATGCAGATTGGGTCATACAAGTTGCAGCCGTGTGTTCCATACACGTTTGCATATCACCTTGTAAATGATCCAAATTTATGTCCCAGAAAAGTTCAAAGAACTTTGTCTAATGATGATATGGAATTTGATTTCAAAAATGTACTGGGTTCAGTGAGCACACGAGTATATATGCTAGTATTATATGTTAACTATAGACTTTGTAGTCTTCATTATTCCTTATAAGAACAAAGTTTCTTACAATCATGTTTTGATGTAGTTTTAGTTAACAACCAACTTATTTAAGAAAAAAGTAGATCAACTAATGGTTCAATTATTCAAACCACGATCTAAAACCGTACAAATTTAATGTCTAATATCTTAGGGCTTGTTTAGATCCATTAACACAAAAATTAACAACTAAAATTATTACTAAGGGATCCAACCAAAACTGGTAATAAATTTCTTAATTATTATGTTTAGTTTATAATAGGCGCTAATAATTTATATGCGCCTTGAACTCAATATTCAATCACCTAGCATGTGGATTCAAGCAGCCTCTTACTTGAAACTAGTATATTGCCCGTGCTAACGCTAATATAAATAATGCCAACCAGCACTAATGCTTTGAGTTTTTCCAATCATAGAGAATTAGATCACTTGAGCAAGACATCACCTGCCAATACAATGAACATAGAAAATAAATTAAACAAGAATCACAATTTCAGTATGCAAGCGCAAGCTCAAAAAAATCATCCGTCCATCCGTAAATGCATTTACACCTTTTCAGTTTAGAGAGATTGATGATATTCCTATACACATGCCTAATTAGCAAGTGCCTTACGGTCCCAACACACAGTATCACGCGCATAACTATCTGCACCACTGCATATTTTGAAACCAGAATGTTAGGATAATGTCACCATACCGTTTCATTAGGATGTTGACTAAGTCAACATGATGACAAAGGTGCCATGAAAAAATGTTTCCAACAAATCTGGCAAGGATAGTTACTGGAGTGGCCCTGTCAAAAACAAAGAAAACAATTGGTGATAATGTGACTGCGTATGTTGACTCGACATTTGATACACAATGGTAGGGAGTAAGGTAAACAATATTGTGTTCTTGTGCTTCGAGAAATTGCATAACCTGAGTGAGACACGTAAATTGAGGTCACAAACTACGATCATAATTCAGAAGAATGGAAGCAGGGATACCACAAGCTACACACATGTGTCTTCTTATCTTACCTTAGAAATTGCAATTGGTTCATCTAGGCCAGGTGGTAGTGTGTCCAACAGTTCCCCCAATTTCAAACTCTCCAAGCTGTACTGAGAGATGTCATTAGCCAAATACTAAACTGAACTGCAGGTACTAGGACAAAGCGCTTTACGCTGATCTTAAGGTGATTGGACACAAAGCACCTTGAACTCAATATTCAATCACCAGCACGTGGATTCAAGCGGCCTCTTACTTAAAATTAGCTAGCTAAAAGTATCTATCAGCTATTTCGCTATAGCTAAATTTTAAAGCTAATGAATTCAAACATGCCATTAAACTGGACTAGAGAATAAACAAAATTTCTATTAGTTAAGACACCGTACGGATCCATAGAGATTTTGAGAATCTTGATAGAAAAAGTCTCAAAACTCTCAAACACCTAGATTTATTAGATTCTAACACGTAGACACAGAATCAAAAAATATTAAAAATTAGTTTCACCTAAAACCTGAACTTAAGAATCCCACTAAACTTAGGCATGCTCGTTTCTTCCCAAAATCAAGGGGAATAAAGGGGTTGAGTGGAATTTTGGGCTTGTTTCGTTGGGATCCAAATTTGCCCAACTAAAACTAGGGTAAGCTAAAACTAAAGCATACCAAATTATACTAGTTGTCAAAACAATAGCAATAATTTTCATATAGCACTTGGTTGTTACCAATTTCTCTTTTATACGTAGTTTAAGAATATTTTAGAGATTTATCAAAACTTTGACATAAAAATTGATGATACTAATTCTTTGATAATAAGCCGATCGATGACCATAAATTTAACATGATTCATGATTTTAGTTTAGCGAGAATTGGATGCCAACCAAGCAGGCTTTTTGACTTGTTGGAGATTTCATCCATTGTTCTTGGGATCAAACGACGAGTGCGTTGCAATGGCCAATGGGCAATGACAGGGAGCAATGGCAGAGCGATTCCAGAGACTTCCGCAACTACCAACCGTTCCCCAACGACCGCGCAAAGCCGCTATCCATCCCTGTCTGCCCCTTTCGTTGCTTTAGCCTCATCCACGGACCACTCACTGACGGTTGGGCCATATCTAAAGAACTCTCTAGAACACCACGCTCCATAAACACATGCTCTCAAGTCTCACTCACGCATAGTAATTCCAAAGCTCCGCCGGCGCATCGATCTTAGGAATCGAAACTCGAAAGGCGCACGCGGTCCACGCCCCCGCCCGGCTCGAGAAGCCACTCGCATTCCTCGCTCCTTCTAGAAGCTTCCATTTCCGGAGGCCATGGAAGACGACTACGACTTCCCGGCGGCCGCCGGGTACGACCCCATGGGAATGATGGGGATGGGGATGGGGATGGGAGGCCTCGGCGGCGCCATGGGGATGGGGATGGGGATGGGGGGCTACGGCCTCGGCGGCCCCATGGGGATGGGGATGGGGGCTACGGCCTAGGCGGCGAGGACGACGAGGAGGCCATGAAGGACCTCCAAGCCGGCGCCGGAGCAGGGGACGACCACGAACCTCCTCCCGCGGAACTGAAGGTGGGGGAGGAGAGGGAGATCGGGAAGGAGGGACTGAAGAAGAAGCTGGTGAAGGAGGGCGAGGGATGGGGCCGCCCCGGCGCCGGCGACGAAGTCGAAGGTGAGAGATACCGAGACTCGATCGCCTCTCCGGCGTGTGTTTCCGATTCTGAATCTCTGGTTTGACGAGACGAGAGTTGATTTTGACGGCGCAGTTCACTACACGGGGACGTTGATGGACGGCACCAAGTTCGACTCCAGCAGGGATTGCGACTCCCCGTTCAAGTTCACGCTGGGCCAAGGTATCATCACGCTGCTCTGCTCTGGCATTACACTACCTCATTTGGAACTTGGAACTAGCATCGAATCCCCAATTTTTTTTTAAAAAAAAAAATACTAGCATCGAATCGAATTTTAAGTTGTGTAGAATTGATATATGTCATAATCCTGCTGAGGTTGTGAAATTTGTTTTTCTTTCTAGAATTGATCAGATACATTACTAATTGCTGATGTACAGTATATATAGCTAGCTAAAAGTTTTAGCCAAAAATAGCTCTAGTGTTTGTCCAAACAGGAGGGCTAAAGGTGGGCTAATTTTTTAGCCAAGTCTTCAACTAGTTATTATTAGCTAATTTTTAGCTCAGCTAATTTCTAGTGCCTGTTGAACATTCTTGACTTCCAATGGCTAATGACAAAGGAGGTATCAGAATTGGCTTACATGCAGCTGTTGCGTATATTCACTGCTTGTGTCCATACTGTATACAGATTCATTAGAGGTGTTTTGTAATCATACCAGGTTCGTTAAGTTGGCTGATAGCACTTTGGCAATGTAGTTCTGTCATCTTACTAGGTATTTTAATTCGACTTTCCGTACTTTAGTTTGATCACTGAGCCACCAGGACAGCAGATTTGAGACTGTAGCAAAATATAAATGTAGGGAGGGTTGCAACAGGTTATGCTTTCCTTTGTTGCTGCAGTTACTCTTCAAATGTTCTCCATGTGTGATTGACCAAAGTTTTACAACATTGCCGGACTATTACAGTATGACACATAGCAATGAACAAGCTATTAGGTGATCTGAGATATTAAATGGTAGTTACATTATTTAGTTCATGTACTAGACATCTAATTGATCTGTATCCTAACATCAAGTCAAAATTAACTATTCCTCGTCGAAGTAGAAGAACAAGTATATTGTTTCAGGTTTTGTTTGGACATTGAAATTGAAAGTGACTGGAGGTTTTGTGCTGTAGGTTCTGTCAATTATACTGCACACACAGCATTCTGGTTAGTGTGTATTGTTTTGATCCTACTGGTTTACTACTACGTTCTATATCACATGATTATTCTTAACTTTCTTAAAGTATACACTATGGTGAAATGGTGCATGTTTCTAAAGCAAACAATATTGTTACTCCCTGCAGGACAAGTTATAAAGGGATGGGATTTGGGCATCAAGACCATGAAGAAAGGCGAAAATGCTGTTTTCACCATCCCACCAGAGCTAGCATATGGTGAAGATGGCTCACCACCAGTCATTCCTCCAAATGCCACACTGCAGTTTGACGTTGAGCTTCTGTCATGGGTGTGCATCAAGGACATTTGCAAGGATGGAGGCATCTTGAAAAAGGTACTAGCCGAAGGCGAGAAGTGGGAGAACCCCCGAGATCCTGATGAAGTTTTTGGTACTGTACCATGTTCAACTCTGTTGTTCGATTCCATGTTGCCTTTTCAGTGACCAAAACTTTTAAATGTTTATTTGCATACTTTCTACAGTTAAGTATGAAGCAAGGCTTGAGGATGGAACAGTTGTATCGAAATCTGATGGTGTTCAGTTCACCGTCAGAGATGGTATGTTGGCCATTTTTAAGTAATTGTACTATAGTTCTAGATTTTAAAAGTCAGTTTCTTATGCAAGAATTGTGTTTCTTCCAGGCGTATTCTGCCCTGCAATATCAAAGGCTGTCAAGACTATGAAGAAAAACGAGAAGGCCCACCTCACTGTCATGCCACAATGTGAGTTTGCAGTATGTTAATAATAGACTAGGTACTATGTGTGAGTAGATGCATATCTAACATCTGTCGTGTATGGTGAACAGATGGCTTTGGTGTGAAAGGTAGACCGGCCTCTGGAGAAGAAGCTTCTGTGCCTCCTAATGCAACATTGCACATTGATCTTCAAGTGGTGTCCTGGAGGACAATCACTGAGTTAGGCAATGACAAAAAGATACTTAAGAAGATCCTTAAGGAGGGTGAAGGCTATGACCGTCCCAATGATTGTACAATTGTCCGAGGTACATGATAATCTATGATGAATTGATTCTTTCGCATAATCTCATAACTGAATTTGTGATAATGTTCTCTTCATTTTTAATTTTGGTACAAATTACAATGTTTTTGCTTTCCAGTGAAACTTACCGGGAAGTTGGAGGATGGTACCTTATTTGTCAAGAAAGGTCATGATGGTGAGGAGCCATTTGAGTTCAAGACTGATGAGGATCAAGTGATTGAAGGTCTTGACAAAGCAGTACTCAGCATGAAGAAAGGAGAAGTAGCCTTGGTCACTATTCCTCCTCATCATGCCTTTGGTACTAATGAAACGAATCAAGATCTGGCCACAGTTCCACCTAACTCATCTGTTTACTATGAAATGGAGCTTGTCTCCTTTGATAAGGTAAATGTGCAATGCGCTTGTAGCGTGTATTGATCGGTGATGAAATTAAGATCGTACCTGCCATTTCATGCAGGCAAAAGATTCATGGGACTTCAAGAACATTGCTGAGAAGATTGAAGCAGCTGCTAAGAAGAAAGAAGAAGGGAATGTGTGGTTTAAAGTTGGCAAGTATGCCAGGGCTTCTAAGAGATATGAAAAGGTCAAAAAAATTTGCACCTTTTTTGCACCTTTTTGCATTATTAATTTATTATGCTAAAAAGGTATTTAAGATTGTTTTGCTCTTTCTCAGGCTTTGAGCTTCGTCGAGTACGATAGCTCCTTCAGTGAAGAAGAGAAGCAGCTATCAAAACCACTTAAGATAAGCTGCAAGCTCAACAATGCTGCATGTAAACTAAGACTTCATGATTACAAGGAAGCAAAGGAACTGTGTACTGAGGTACTATACACAGAATATACTGAAATGTATCTTGGGAATTATATACTTACAGTAAGTAAAAAACTGTGCTTACGATAAGTATTGGTATTTAGGTCCTGGAATCTGACAGCACAAATGTGAAGGCCTTGTACAGAAGGGCACAGGCACACATGCATCTTGTTGATCTTGATTTAGCAGAGGAAGATATCAAGAAAGCTCTAGAAATAGATCCTGACAACAGGTAATACTTTATTGGTACTGTTTGTTTGATTAAATTACAGACCCCCGGACATGCTAACCATATGTAGTACTTAAGTTGGCTTAATGAAAACCCTTTGAGAATAACTTGCCAGCTAATTCTGTTACATATCATATTTTCAACGCCACCAGGGAAATCAACAGTTGATGGCATCAAACACGCAAGCACAACTCAGTCCTTTGCAATATGCTTTTATGCAGAAACTTAAACCTGCATGTCGATACAAGTAAGATATAACTCATTCTCTTTATCAGGGATGTGATGATGGGGTACAGGAGGCTAAAGGAGAAGGTCAAGGAGTACAAAAGAAGGGATGCCAAATTGTATGGCAACATGATTTCCAAGCTGAGCAAGCTTGAAGACACAGAAGACAATGTAAGATCCTTCTGAAACTCACATCCAACTTGCCCTGCGATACCTTGATGGTGTCTTAAATGTAAATTTGCTGTTGTTGCTGCTTCTAGGACCAAATGAGTCAGGCACCAAACAAGAAGCGTGGGCTCTTATGGCCACTGGCAGAAATGCTTAGGAGATTCTTCACTACCGATGATAGCAAAGGGTCCACGCTGTGGCTTGTGCTGAGGCTATTGATTCCGGTAATACTATTGGTTGCAGTTTGTGTGGGTTACTACATGCACAGCAGTGTCCAAGAGATAGACTGCATTAATTGTTAGTTGAGCAAGTTATCTGTGTGTGCTCGCCTAGAACTTCTTTTCATGGGACAAGTGTTTATCGTCGTATAGATATGAGTATTATACGTATATTTGGTATTGTTAGCTGTGTCGGATGAGGAGTTGGGTGAAGTCTTGACTGCACTGTACTGTTCAACTGACTTGTATAATAGTCGCTTCCTCTGTCTCAAAAAAGAATGATAATCTCGGTTTTTCCAGTTGTCAATGAATCTTGAGTATTAATAGATTTATAGAAAATGCTATTATTATTGTATCTGTTATAAATAAGTCCACTATTAAGATTTTTTAATCTAACAACACTTACATTACTGGTCAAACTTGAATCTGATTAACTTTGGAAAAGTGAGGTTTATATTCTTTTTGGACTGAAGGAGTATATGTCGGAGCTGCTAGGATTGCGAAGGTAGTAGTCGTCGAATGTGAGTGGCTGGCGGTGAGGCTGGGACGCCGTCCTGCCGGCCGGCGTCGAAGGCAATGGGTAGTGAGAGCACTAAGGCTCCAGGGAGCAAGAGAGAGAACTCAATCTCTGGTTGATCTTATTATTTTCCCAAATGGCGATTACATATAGCTCAAACGATTGACACTTAACAGCCTGCTGGCTTGGTCTCAGCTGATCGCTAGAGCTGGCATGCAGAGGCGCGCCTAGCCACAAGTGTGCTTCCTCCGTTTGTATACTTGACCCACCGTTGACGTTGAATCTGGTCTAAACCAACACACCATGAGGGCTTTATTCACCCGGGCCGCCACGAGCAAAAGAACGCAGCAAGTAATCACTCTTTTGCGGTGAAGGACGAAGAGGTTTACAAGCAAACCATCAAAGAATAACCAACGGCTTTTGGGATGAAGAATCGGCTAGTTTTCAGGCAAACTAGCAAAGGAATCGCTGAAGCTCTTGTCCGGGAGGGATCCCGTCAGGGCAAGGACGTCGCCAGGTTGTCCTAGGTTGGCCATCGGTCGACTGGATCAATGGATGAACAACATGAGGTTGGAAAATAGAGTAAAGGTAGAAGATGGATTGGTTTTTGTGTATTGGATGTGATCAATTGGCCATGATCTTCTCGTTTATATGGGGTGGTCTTATCCCATTAGAAAACAACTCCCATATGCAATATCTAAGTTTTCCACGTCTAAAAATAGGTCCAAACCAATTTGAGAAGCCAAATCGGCTTAGAAAACAGCTCGAGTCGGCTAAGCCGGTTTTCTCGGGCCCGAGGGGCTGTTTTCAGCCTCAAAAGTTGGCTAGGCTAGGCCGACTAGCAACCAGAAATTTCGGGTAAAAACTTCTGAAATTCATAATTAATTCATCCGGACTCCAAATACGGCGAACCATATATTTTTTTTATCAGCTCGACGAGAGGAATGCAATGATGAGATCCATTCTTGCATGGCTGATCCAGCACTCGAAAAGTGGTTGTCCTCACCCAAGCACCAAATGCGATGATCCGAGGTTGCTCTCTAATCTTCTTGACGACAGAAACATGATGACAATATCCATTATACCCTATGAACAATTTTGGGTGTTAACATATGCCCCTTCTTTTCAGTGAAGCTTGTATACTGAAAAGCATTCTTCAAAGCCAAAACTATCCCTGTGTTGCTGTTTTGTGCAAAAGATTCATCGATGCTTGTTGTTTGTTGTTCTGAACTTATCTAGAATATCATTTCCAGCTTTTCAAGTGAATGACGCTTCTTAAAATATACTGAGCAACAACGAGACCCATCACATCGGTTGTTCAGCGGCTTAGGGCGATGTATGCATCGGCCATTGTTTGGTGAGCGGTTAGGCGTCTTGCCAAACACTTGGAAAATACTTCTCAAGAAGTTCCCGTTGACTGCTCTTGGGAGACTATTAACTTCGTATTGTCTCCGCCAACTCATATGAGTCTTCAAGCACTACTTCGATCACTCTATAAGGATTTTTCCAATTTGGTGAATTCTTGCCAAACCTCGACAACTTGACGTTTATTTTTCTTGCTAATCCTCTGATGTCACCTCCTTGAGATATCCTCAAATTTTCTTCTTGATGAGCTTGATCAAAGTCCATGGATCTCTCCCACAATCATTCTTGTTTCATCAAATTCCAAACACACCAAGTAACAGTGTTTGGATCATGTTTGTAATGAAATGTGGGAATCCTCCAACGATTCAAATCGGCTTCAAGATCATTGGGGATCAGATCGAGCCGATTTGAGAGCCTCTTGGGCAAAGTGACTGTGCTAGCCACTCGGAGCTGGCTAGGCCGACTATAGTAGTCGGCTTAGCTGACTAGATGCTGGCCTAACCGGCCTGCTTGCCCTGCTTAGCCGGTCTGGGCTAGCCTAGCAGCCTGAAGACTGTAGGCTGGCTTAGTCGATTGTAGCAGTCGACTAAGCCGGTTTGTGTGTACCTGTCCAGAAAAAATTTGCGTCGGCTATTCTTTTATATGAAAGTTACGCCCACTGACGCCATAGCCAGATGCATGTTGAGTTTAACATGTTTGCCTTCAAATTTTCATGGCTTGAATATGCCAAATTCAAAGTTTGGCAAATACACTGATGTTGAGGCATATAGCATAATGAATATCAAATAGTGACCCTTTTTAAATGTTGAATCTTTCTAGCCCCTTTGTTGTGCCATCAATAAGGAATCGTCATTGACCTCAACATGTTTTACTTGCATGGACTGTAGTATTTCCAATCTGAATAAAATATTTACATTCGGTTTAAATATTGGGGCAAATGTAATATTTGCATTCGGTTTGAATATTGGGGCAAATGGAACTCAAGTCCCATTGACTCTGCACTCTGTTCCTAGTAATCATTATATTATATTATATTATATTATATTATATTATATTATATTATATTATATTATATTATATTATATTATATTATATTATATTATATTATATTATATTATATTATATTATATTATATTATATTATATTATATTATATTAAGTCCCAAAATACAAATTCATCGAGCATACTGGAACGTTCCAGGACAACTTTATCTACATGTGCATATGAGAACTGGACGAACTAATGTATTTCGTGGAACCATTTGCCTTTGTTATGCCTACGTGGGTGCAACTTGACTGGCTTGTTTAGTTGCAGTCCTGGAGATGGGTTTCAGACTTGCAGTCGTTGCTGTTAATAGTCTAACTTTTAATGTGCAGCCCAGAGCCCTCCTCCTGGGACCCCCAAGGATTTTTGGGCCTCCTGTGGTAGAGACCCCCAAGGATTTTTGGGCCTCCTGTGGCTGGCACGTGTCCAGGTTCGCGGTAGTGGTTGGAGAAGTGTGGTAATTTTTGAAAAAGGCCCGTCAGCTTTCTAATTAGTGAACTCACAATTAATATTTCTTTTTTGCAAAAATGCCCCAGCGTCCACCTTCCCCACGGCCCTGCGCCCTCCCGGTCACCCCCGCTCCCCCTCCTCCCCTCCCTCCCACCGCCCCTCTCCCCGCGCTCCAGTTCCACGCCACCGCTATCGTCCATCTCCCGTGTCGCGCCTCCGTCGCCACCCTCTGCCCTTGCCGATCTAGGCCGCAGCATGGAGGTGGACGAGTGGCGGCGCGTGGAGGCAAAGAATCGGGCCGCACTGTTAAGGCAGCGGTGTGGTTGTGTAGGCGACGGGGCGGCCGGAGCAGCGGTGGCGTGCTGGCTGAGAAGTCGGAGGCGGCGTGCAATGGCGTGGGGTGGAGGCGCCAAGGCTAGGGTTTCCTGTGTGCCCTTGGGATGGACTGGGCTAGGCTGGTGTCACCTATGCTAGGCTAGGCCTTCCTCTTTTGTTTCCCAAGCAATGTGCAGCGTGCCTTCCGGCCTAGTAGACTTGGTAGCCCACAGAGTTGATGTAGAACAAAGTCAAAAGAATAACAATCAAGGAGACTAGGACGAGACGAACTGGACATGAAAATTAGACGAATATTTTTTTTGAAACTTGGGATTCTCATTACTCAAAAGATAACAAATCGTTAGAAACTATTACAACAATGTCATCTGGGATGGAATCAGCAATGATCCCCTCGAATCAGCAATGATGCCCTCACCTTCAGAGCATATATACCCTCAACTTAGCCAACCCGTGAGTGGCTTCATTACAGACTCTACTAACATGAACACAATTGAAACTAACAAAATTTGCACTAGCTTGGAACTTGATCTCCTCGATGAGATGGCCTAACACTGAACCATCATACACGGTTGATGTCAAAGCACTAACAACCTCTTGAGCATCTGTTTCAACTATAAGATGACTGATTCCCATGTCGTAAGCAGTTTGCATACCTTATAGACAGGCCACTAAATCAGAGTGAAAGGCATTCAAAAGATGATCAACTTTTCCTCTTCTTGCCATCACCAGATCACCTTCACTATCTCTAAGTATAAAACTCTAACTACCATCATTCCCATTAGGTAAAAATGAGCCATCAACATTCAGTTTTATCACAAAATCAGATGAATATTTGTGGTACGATAGGTTCACATCTATAAAGACATATAAACTGCACTGTTCACCCGTATGTTTTCCCCTCACAGTTCACCGTTCATCCACAGTGCTTCTTCCTTGGCTGTTCGATCGTGCCAGCAAACGTCCGATGCCCTCCACGTTGCCCACGCCTACAGACCTCCCCGCACCAAATGAGCCAACGCCCGTTCTAATGGGCCGACCTGGGCCATCGATTTGGGCTGGATATGGGCCGAATTTGGAGATGGGCCCAAAAGCAAAGTTATTCATCTAATGACGCTGATCACTTTTTGTTAAGGCACCTTAGTCATTAGACCAAAGGATTAGGAGATAAACTAATGCCAACATGGCAATGTTAATCTGCCTATCCAGCATGACCTAGGGCCCACAATCCACTAAATTGGATGACTTAAACAACTCTAATTGACCCCATCTTTTGGCATGTCATGTCCAACTAGATTATAAATATTTTCTCTAATTGGGCCGACTCATGTTACCTAATAGAATTAGGTGAACGCGGCATGCCAACCGACGATTATTGTAAACCTTCACTAAAAACAGCCCCTAGCTTCTACCTTAACCCCTCCTTTTGAGCACCTTCTAGCTCTTTTCACATAAAGTCGTAGTTGGATGAATTGCTCCTTATAAAATTCTACATAAGATCTATTAAGAGACCAAAAGCTAGTTTTGAAATTTCGAGACACTTTTGAATAAATCAAACAACAACATTCAATAGGTCAAACTGGTCAACCTATTGATCCAAGCATAATTAGCCAAAGCCATTAATATAAACTTAGGTTCATTTAGTGACCTAAGTATGTCTAAGTTATTTTAGTGATCAAACACCAGACACTTGTATTACTTTATCATGTTCCATGCATTTCAGGCATAAATCAAACAATTCAAGCATCACACATGAAATGACATGTTATGTCTAGCTAATGCCATGCATGATGATGCTCGTGCTCATGAAATGCATGTGTCTTAGCAAGGCTGAAAATCCCAGATGTGACAGGCCGGCCGTGCTTTCCCCCGGCATCGAACCCCGCCGCCGTCGCACGGCGGAGGGAGATGGGAACAGTCACGCGCGAGGCCCGCCCTGCCGCCATCTATTTGAATGTAAAGAACTGGACTAACGCTATATATAAAGAGACAAAACTCCTAAATAGAACTGTTGACGAACTACAACTAACTCAAGCAGAGTGCCTTACTATTAGAAGAAGGAGCAATGAACATCTCGAACTTATTGGTGCAAAGCAATGTAATTAGCCCGTCCACAAATTCCAGCCATCAAGAAACAAAAAAAAGGAGGACAGCAAGCACTTGAGATTGTCGATGTACCAAGCACACAAACAAGAACTTAAAGAACCAGTAAGAAAGACAAAGCAGAGCGCAGCATGAGCCCAAGACAAGAAGACAGAGCAATCCATGATACTTACATTACCATGAGGCCATCTCGACACGAACTCCCCAGGCAACACGGGGTCCCTCTCCCTCCCTTGGAAGGACACACCCATGAGGCCCTTCATCCCCTGCTCTATCTCAGCAAACATGTCGCCGCTGTCGTCACCTCCCTGGATTCTCATCAGTGCGGATTTCGTGATCGCCGCATGGCCAGGCTTGTCCGGAACCGCGGGCTGCACGCCGTCTCCCTGGGCGCGTGCTTCCGACGGATGCCTGGGCACGGAACTACTCGCGACGACGTCGGCACCATTCTTGGCGCGCTCCTGCTCTTCTCGCTGCGTGCCTGGCAGAGCTCAAGGCGACGGGGAAGCGCTCGTGGAGGCAGCGGAGCCATTCTTGCTCTTCTTGGTCGTGTTCCCTAGCAGCCTCCTCCACAGCGGCACGGGGCCGGCTTGCTTGGCCGCGTAGCTCCCCTCTATCGCCCTCTCGACAGAGTGGAGCAGCTTCTCCTCTTTGGACGGCTGCCTCGGGGACGGGGACATGCGCCTGTTCTTCTTTATGCTTCTTGCCTTGTTTACTTGAGGGGAAGGAGGAGAGCGTGGGGGAGGCGACACGACGAGGGAGTTCTGCTGCAGCCGTTCGGCGGCGCTCCTCGCTGATTTTGTACAGATTTTGGTCACGGGGATCATTTCTTCGTTTTTTTCTGAATTTAGTTAAGTTAAAAAAACATCTGCTCTTTGTTCTCTCTAATATTCAGATTTTTGGATTCTACTAAACTTTAGCCAACTAAAATGTAGCCACTAAACTTTAGACTATAAGATTATTTAGAGAAATATTTTGATTTTTAATGAGTTCAAACAGCTTAAAGTCATTGACCGGTCCTGAATTAAATTTAGGTTGCACAACATTAGCAATTCACTTTGCTGGATATATAGGCCAATGACAGCTACGGGGATCTTTGAAGTTGGTCGTTATCTTAATACTTCTATTGCTTCTAGCATCTTGTTTATCTATAACTCTTATATAAACAAACTCCACTATCTAATTTTCTCGACATATAACGCGTCCAAATTAGCATCCCACTATCAATCCCACTATCTATTTCCTTCACATGTAATGCGTCCATCTCATCAATCCACTATTACTTGCTAGTTGTTACTAGCAATTTATCTTGATATAAAAGGTGATTGTGAGTGCCCACTCGGCACAAGGGCCCACCTGTCGGCGCGGTAAGAAGCCCGGTGGAGGGATGGGAGGGAGTGTCGGCTTCACCACGGACGGTAGACGGGTCCGTTTCACAATTTTGTAGTAGAGATAACTAACACCACTAATGCACTGGCGATCTGTCTATGTAAATACACACACATACCATTTCTAAATATTTGATGATTTCTATGTGCTTGGTTGTCCATTATCCGGGTACCATTGTGATTTTTTAGCCACTGAACTGTACATGCCCGTGAGACCTGATGGCTGTGTACGAGTTTTTTTTTTTCTTTGCTGTCATTTTGTTTGCTTGCTAAAATAATATTGATATTCATAATAGATAATTTAAAATTGGTACAGTAGGTATTTCAATGAAAAGAGTCACAAATAGTTCAAGAAAAAATTGTTTATCCACATGCGGACCTCCTTGTTCGCTTGAACTTATTAGTGAAACAAACAAATCTAGAAAAACATACAGTTCAAACAATGCATAAACTTTTTAGAGAGCACTACTTTTTGTCTACATCAATCTCACTGATAAGGACATGCCGAGAATTTTCTTAATCTTTCACGGTACAAAAGTCAAGCTGATGACTGTCTGTGGAGCAATTTTAGAGCATATATTTCTCAGTACTAGTGCTGATCAGATTCTTCTGGAGCAAATAATCGTGTGCTGGTAATTAATACTTCATTACTCCTAATTGTTTGGTTTGTAGAATGAAATGAGTTTTTTTTTTTGAAACTTAGAATGAAATGAGTTGATCCATCATCAACAAACTTTTCACGAGCTAATAATTAATACTTGCTAGTATGAGGTCTGAATCATTCCTCCAAAGTCGCAGATCCATTCGATTGTAGAGCATGTCTTCATCTGACTTGATTTGCGAAAAAATATAAATTGTACTATGCATGACACACTTATTTTTAGTAGTGAAAATCCGTTTCTAGAAGCAACTGCACCGTCTCTAAAAATATACTGTATAGGGCAATTCTAAAGGCAACTTGAAAGCCCAACCGCCTCTAAAAGATAATTTCAACAGGTGGACCGGCTTAAAACTATTTTTAAAGAGAGATTTTGATAGAGCTGTCTGTATAAAAAAGAGATTTTTGGCTCATAGACTATTCTTAAAGACAGATTTTGATAGAGAGATAACTCTAAAATGATTTATGTGTAATAGTGGGATCCGGATGAAGCCGATGGTCTCAAGCCATGAAGATTGAGAGGAGGGCGTTAGCCTTGCTCCTGCTGTTCTCTCTTTTTTATTTATTTTGTGATTTTTTAGTGTTTGTAAATTTGCAATCAGGTTGTCAGTTTGTATCATTAGTTAATGCCCGGATTTTTTTATCAAACAAACAAAAAATTTCTGGTAAACTGCCCACCTCAACGGCACCATAATATGCCTAATGTATTGGCCTCGTGTTTCATGCCCAAGCATATGTTGTGCAATTTAATACAGAATCACTATATGACGCGCATGTGTTATTTTGTCCTTTAACACATGGATTTTGCCACCGTCGGATAGAGGGTTGGAGGGCTGGAATGTGTCTGGTCTGTCCCCACGATGTGATCCATGTTGTGTCGCTGACCCGCGGGTCCCATCCTCTGTCAAAATTGCTTGAGTTCGGGAGTCGCGCCGAATGGGGGAACAGACGTCTCGCTCGTCGTCATTTTCATTTCTTCCTCTCTCTCCGGCGTTGGCAACGCTCTTCGTCCGGCGGCCGGCGTGCGCGAGGCGGTTCATCGCAGCGGCTTGAGCTCATCTCCCGGCGACCATCTTCCTTCCGGGCGCGCCCTAGGGATCCATCGGCGGCTGCGGCTTGAGCTCCTCTTCCCGTCATCGGCGACCCTCTTCCTCCCGGAGTGCACTCGAGGCGATTCGTCGTCGGCCGCTGCATTTGGTCCGGTGGAACTGCGTCTTCATCTCGGGCCCCTTCCAAAGGTGTGTAATCGATCCCGTTTCTGTATTTGTGTGGGATTCATGGAGGCGATTTAGGTGGGGGATTTAGGGTTGTAGCTTGGGGTTCATGTGTAGGTTGGATTTGATTGCTTGTGGTTGGCAGAGGGTTCTTGGAAATCATGCTTGCTTGTCGATTTTGGTTGGAGCAGGGGCGGATTTGTGGTTTTTTGTCTTGTGTGGCATCGGATTTGGGGAACAACATCCTGTACTGGTACTATGTGTTGGTAATCTTCGTGAATGACTAGTTATTCCCCCGGCAATTCAGGCTCAGGTTGTCTTTGACATGGATTTGGCGGTTGTCCAGTTGTTGATTTGCGTGTTTTTGCGCATGAACTCCATCACCATGAATTGTCTAGTTGTCTATTTTGGGTGTGGATTTGGTTGGGGCAGGGGAGGCTGCTTGGGGATGGTCGTCTGCGGTCATGCTTTGGGGGAATTCGTCCGAGAGCGTTTGCCTTGTGTGTTGCCGATTTTGCTGCAGATCGGGTGGCGTTATTATCAGGCGTGAGTTGAAATGCTTGTGTATCTGAGTTTGGTTTGATCAATATGGAGTTGGAGCGGAATCAGAGAAAATGGAGAACCAATGCATGTCAGGCAATTCAATCCGATGCATGGGCCTCATGTTGTTGTGAATTATTTTGTAGCTATTATTAGAAATGGCCTCCTATTGCTGTGAATTCTACTACCGAGTTTTTGACATTCTCTGAAGTCTGACCTATATTTGGAATGTGTTTGTTTTCTCTGTTTGTACATGTTAAATCCATCATTGCGGGATATAAGTTAATGTCCTCTTTCAATCGTGTTTTGGTCAACTATAATGGAGTTTGTTCCTAGTTACATGATTCCCGAGTGTGTTATGTGTTTTCATGGATTATTTCAATCTTTTTTACGAGGTGTTGAAGAACAAAAATGCTAGTTCTCCAATTTGTATTTCACTGAAATCTGTATTCCTTTTGCACAATTGAAATATTTTGGCACCAGGTAGTAAATTTGTATTTGGGCCAGAAGCTTATAGAAAATACATGGTGTCTCTTTCGTGCTTTGTTGTCTTTTCTCGGAGTGTAGAAGCCTTACTTTTAATTCAATATTGCTTGTAGGAAAGAAACACTACAGGCTATAAGGTTCACCCATACTTTACTGTCACACTAGTCTTGATTTGTGCATTTTTCTAACTGTCGCACAAGTCCAGGTCATGTTACATGCTCTTTCTCTTTGTTCATTTGCTGACCATCCCCTTTTTTTCCCTCCATGTCTCCTCAATAATCTGAAATATCTTAATAACCACTGAGTTGATCTATGTTTTTCCTTTTGTAGAGAAGTAACATGGATATTGAAGAATAAGTTTGTGGGTGTTTCATCTCCATCCTATTTTGTGTGTTCAAGTTTTTTGCAGTGCACAAGGTGAGTATTTGGAATAGAATTTGTCACACTTCATATCTAGAAATGTTTTTTTTTAAATGTTGCTGCATAGTGGATCAGTTTTCATTTTTTAATATCTCAGGGATGTTTTTGACTTGTCTAAAGACAACCTGCATATCAAGGAAACGAAAACCCAAGGAGTTTACATTTCTGGATCAACAGAGGTCAGATGAAGAACATGGCACCTTCCTTCCATTCTAATTTTCTGTCATATTCAGAAATAAGTACTTGGCATCAGGATCTCCATGCTTTCACTTCTCCTTATAAGTTTAAGTTACATGTCAGACTTTTAGCTTTTGATAAAACTCTGGTTTTGAACTTTCCAAGTTAGAAGAAAAAAAGTGTAAGAATGGGAAGTCGTTGTTTAACCTGTACCCCAAGAAGACTTGATCGTGCCACCTAACCAAGTATTAGGTTTGAATCTGATTTTTCTCATGTACAGACCCTGAGATGTCATTCAACTATACATATGTCTTCAATCTTGATTCTGCACATATCCGGATCCATAGTTCTGTCAGTAGAATTTTTCAGTTAAGGTTCAACCCTATTTTAGGCGATCTTGTTGACTTCTAATACAAATGTGGGTAATATCAAATTTGTATATTGTCGAATCCTCTATCATCTGGTGGAATTGTAGATTTTTGGGGCATTCAGATTTGGAGATATAAAATTTGTAAAATTCGCTGCCCTGATTTCTAGGCAGATTCAGAAGTTTGTTTTCAACTCCAATTCGACCACCTTAATGACACGATAAAAATAAAGCTTCTACACGAAAGTTTTAGGTTTTTCTCTGTAGATTCTAATAATGTATTTGTTTGCTATCATATCACTTGTGGATTAAAACATATAAAAAGTGAAGCAGCAGTACTGCAGCTCACATGGTGTTTGTTTGCTGTTTTGCTTGGATTTGGTTTGGGGAACGTAGGAGTGCTTTATTTGCTATAGAAACTTGATGGAATTAGTTTGCTTATCTTTCTTAAATTATCAAAGCAGGTGGTAGTGCTCGAGATCACGTGTAAAGTGATCATCCCTTTGTTGGAGGCAAGTAAATGTTTGCTACATGGTTTAACTTGTTGTTTATTCTACCTCCACGCATTTTAAAACTTCAGAACCACAACTAACACAATCTGGCCCTTCAACCATGCTTAATTCATTTTGACTTGCCCTCTTTGCTTTCTATGTGAATATTCATGATCCTCTACTTATGGTTTTGTGATGCTCTTGTTGCTACAATAGAATATCACTTGTTGACTACATGGAGAGATGCTCATGGTGTTTCAGTTTATTTTTTGATGATGCTCATGTGGATTCAAGTGGAATATGGCTTGTTGTCTACATGGAGAGATGCTCATGGTGTCATGTGATTATTATTTGTCTATCTTTTCAATCTTCTAGCACCAGGAGAGCATAGGTTTAGAGTTTGGTGTTTGATTTATCCCATGCCTTTTCCTCGATGTGGGTTTAGTCGGCTATCAATCTGTAGATCCGTTTGTGCATTCGGTCATTTTTCTACCGCGTAATACTTAATTACTAAAGCTTTAATGCAGTTGTGCTTGTTCTTTTTGGACCAATAGTCTCCTAAAAATTGTAGTGGTTGTACTAGGGAACTTGTCTCGAGATTGAGTGTAGGTTCAACCATTTGGTTTGCCTTAGTTTTGTTTG
Organism: Themeda triandra; assembly: GCA_018135685.1. Classification (NCBI taxonomy): domain Eukaryota; kingdom Viridiplantae; phylum Streptophyta; class Magnoliopsida; order Poales; family Poaceae; genus Themeda; species Themeda triandra. The sequence goes on from JAENPR010000023.1 coordinate 785,477, forward strand.
TTGCAATGTTGACTTCAAGACCTGATCCTTCCACTCAATTAGCTTATTAAATTTGGCAGCTTTCGGACTTCCAAGGCGCTCTTATTTGGGTTCTTTGCTTTAGTAAAAAAAACTCGAAAATGAGCATTTCCTGAAGTCATTCTAGGTCTGTACCTTTGAAAGCAAACCTCTTATTATTGTGCCTTCTAAATTTTCACCAAATTGCATAACCATATAACCTATTGATGCCACCTTCCCCAACTCTAATTTCTATATGCAGATGGTTATGCTCTTTTGGGGGTGTGTTTTTTTATTTCAGGGACCAGTGATGTTTGTTACTGCATCTTGGGTGCAGGAGTAGTATACTAGGAGCAGATGTTTTGATTGTGCATTCATTTTTGGGATTTGTGTACATATATTTGAGCAGCTCTTTTTTGAATAGTATTTACGCATGTTGTGATGAGCTGATGATGTTTGTCTTTGGATTCAGGGTTAGCTTCAGTTTGGCTGAAAATAGTATAATCTCGTCAGTGCCAGCAGAAGGTGGTGCTCTGGATCCCCACCATGCCAAGGCCATGGAGGACATCACGGACACTGTTCAGTAAGCAACTAATCCAAACTAATAAGCACATTTTTTCTTCCATGCTTGATTGTTTTCTTTTTTATTGAATTTAGATGGATAAAGAGCTATAAAATATGATATATATGATGGATATCTATAGCAAAAACTAGATAGACACATACTCCAGGATCTGGATGCTTGCTTTAATTTCACCTTTTCTAACACGGTTAGGTTAGAATGTTAGGTCGATGGCCAAAATAGAATCCAATTGTGATGCCTGATTCTAGTTCAGAGTTGTCTTTGTGCATAAGGTGCATGACACCACCTTGTTCGTTTACGCAGTTTGTTGCAGCATATATGTACATTGGCATGGCTCCGGTCTTTGTAGCTAGAGCCCTTGGCCGAAGCCACTTTTCATGGCTTTGTTTTGTACTAAAAAATGACTTTGGCTCCATGCATAGATGGTTAGAAACCCTCCTTGTGAGGGCTCAGCACAAACTTGGTTGTTGTTTATAGAATCAGATTTGTCTTTCCTTAGATGTGCTTTTTCTGTGTGTTCCCTTTTGCACTAGGACAAGTTAACTTTACTCAGTACTCATAGAAGTAGGTACTCTGCTACTAGTCCCCACTTGTTTCTAGGCACCTCTGTCCATGCACCACACCACAGTCCACAATACTAGGTGGGCTCTGCATTCATGAGTTGGATTCTGTATTTATATATATCATATTTCTGCATATGTCGTTGTAATTGTCAATTTGTCCTTCGATATATGTATATCCGTACTTTGTCCTTTCGTACTTTGTCCTTTCTTTAGTTTCTTTATCTCCACTTGTATACTTCTTTTTGTCTATTGTCCTTCTATAGAAAAAAAAATTGTCCCTCTGTACTTTGTCCTTTGTCTATATGTCATTTGTTATGCATTTTTGTATATATGTCCTGCATTTTTGTCTATTGTCCTTCTATAGAAAAAAATTGTCCCTCGAATTTTGACCTTTGTCTATATGTCCTTTGATATGGTCTTTGTACTCTATGTCAATGAACTAGTTTGTTTGGTCTAGGTTTGGCAATAACACTTTGTGTAATCACTATTAGACTAGTTTCGATCTTAAGGGGAGAAAATGTTTGAGCCGTTGTGCTGAAATGTTTGAGACTAGCTGTTGTCCAAGGCTCAAATCATGTCTCGTTGATGTTTGTTTGTTTCGCTCGGTGGCGAGGGCTTTTCTTTGGTGTGTCTTGATCTTTGATCATGTCGCATCTTGGCGAGGCCATCTTGTTCAAGTTCTGTTAATCCCAAAATGGTGCATGATTTGTCAACAAGGTTTATGTGGCCATGTGGTTGGTAGGTTGAGAGAATCTAGGTTCAACTATGTGGCTATGTGGTTTTTGCTAGTTTGAAGGAAAAAACTTTGTAAAACATACGAATTGACAACATTGCAAAAACCGATAATTTAAATTGCCGTAGCTGCTACAGCAATTGTAGTTCTCACCAAATGCAATTTGGAGGTGTTTGCATAATTTAAAGTGGAGATCTTAATATCTACTCATTACATAAATATGGCATAGATAATTTCTAAAACATGGGATTTGTAAATGCATATGGGCTAGTGCTGCACATCAACTATAATGCTTGTTCCCATTGCTTAATCCCTTTAGGTGTTGTCCGGTCAAAGTTTGACACCGATTGTCCATCCATCTTTGTCAATGTCAATTGTAACCGAAAACGAGAACATGAGATACGTTATTTCATCACAACCACCATTTGCCCACTGGGGACATGTTGTCAATTGTAACCTGAAAACAAAACATGAGATCTATCATTGTTATGGATGGCATGTTGTGGTTGCATGCTTGTAGTGAGTAAGCAGTTTTCTTGTGTGGCTGTGCCTTTGTTCCATACCAACCAATTGAATTGGTGCATGGCTATGAACTTTCAGTTTGTCCTAAAACTTTGAGGTAAGTTTTTATATTTTGAAGCTAGATAGTTCCTGATTTGTTTCGTCCCGAAACTATTACCTATCCTTTATTGATTTATTGAGCCGCTAATTACTTGTCATCGAAAGTAGGCTCTCATTCGAGGTAGGCAAAGTAGAACTGAAATGGTGAAAAGTATATAGTTGCCATGTGCTATTTTTTCAAAGATAAGTCCATAGTTTTTTTTATCGTGGCACTAGTATGAATCTTGTTATTTTGACTAGAAGTGTAACGAAATTTGTTCACTTGTTTTGTATATACCGATATGCCAATCTTCACTCGAAATTGACCAATCGGCTTGGGGTTCTAAGGTTGCTTCTAGAGCATTCAAGTCATTCCCAAATAACATGTGTGTTAATGATCCACAAATGACCAGATATCTGCTATGATAAATTGAATGCTCATTCACAAATTTGTGCTGACACATTTTGAACTTTGTTATTTGTGATTTGTTCCAACACACATCTCTTATTTGTTCTTGTCCTTCCATAGAAAAATGTCTCTTTGTGATCTTGTGCTCACACATCTTAAAATCTGTAACATGTTACATAACTGAACCCTTGATTTGTCTTTCCTTCTGTTACAGAGAGTCTCGATTTTTGGATCGAGGAAGTACCCTGCCATAATTCCAGTAAACTTCTACCCTCATGTATGCACTATCTTTGTTTGTGCCAATTTACTCCAAATCTTAAAATGAAGAGGCATACAATAATTCGAAAAGAAACCCTCATTACTAGTTGACTCTTCTCTTTTGTTACGAGAAGAAGGAGGCACTGAGGCCCTGCTTACTAGTTGTGAAAGGAAGTCTACTGCTGCTAGTGCTTCTTCATTAATCTAGCACAATGCCACCATTAAACTTGTCTCTGCAAGGTAACTTCTTCTAACTTTAGTATGCACATGGGATGGGACTACTACTTGAGTTCCATGTGAGAGCCTTCTGCTTGGTTTATTACTTATTTGTTAGCATAGTTCATTAATTGAAACAATCGTTCGACTGATTCATATGTGCCTTTGTATAAAATCTGACCTGTTATTTATGCTATCTCTTTGTACCATATTAAATATTAAATACAAGTTTGGTATCCATCTCATGTCTTGTTTGTGTGAGTTGAGTGTATCTTGTGGCCTTTTATGGTTTTCACCAAAAAAAAAAAATATACACATACTAAATAATGAAGGTCCAAATAGTCATGCACAATCAATTTTACTACCTTTAACTTTATTAAAATAATATATACCAATTTATTCAAGCCCCGAGATGTGCTTGTCCATTCTTGTCCAAACTTGTGTTTCTTTTTCTCTACCTTTTTCTAACTAGTTAGTCGAAGCACGAACATATCAGATTCAACATTTCTATTCTATCTCCTTTACACTCATGTTTTTTTCAATAAAAGTATGCTATTTTTTGTTCCTACCCTTTCGTATCCCAAGGAACTTACTTTTGTAAACAAGAGTATGTATGCTGAGCTATACTGAATTGTAGAAGTATGCTGTTACTAGTCCCCACTTGTTCCTAGGCACCTTTGTCCATGCAACACAAGTACGGTCCGTAACACCGCATTCATGAGTTGAATATTCTGTATTTATATACATATATAATGTAATTGCATTAACAACACGTAATATTGGCACCATCTGAAATGTGCAATATCCTTATTTGTGTTTTATAATTTTTGTTTTGTAGCTTAAAACACAATCGGGTGGGTTCCATTGAATGCTAACTCAAGTGCGCCTTTGCAACTAGGTATTTGTATTTGTTAGAGGTAAGCACTTTGGACCGTCTGTTTGGTAAGGTTCAACAAAAACACTTAGTTTAATCACTACTATATATCTGAAGGCTAAACACTTAGTCTAATCACTACTCTATTCTAGCACAAACCAGAACTAGCAGGCATTATATGAACCAAAGCAACTGCTATACTAGCGGCACAATCAGATACACAATTGCAATTGATGATAATGTAAATTGCATTTATTAGGCACTGCAATTGTAGTCCTCATGATGTGCAATTTTAGTTCTAGGTATATGTTATGCTAATCACTTCATCATTTCAATTTCCATATGTGCTTTTCCTAGAGGTTATGCAACACTAGTTTACTAATTGTGCCTAGAAATTCTTCCTCCACCATGTACTTACTACATGTACCTAGAGCAAATTGTGGTAAAAACAAATGAAATCAAGCTTCTAATCTCTGTACATATTGTTTCAGATGAAAAAAATCAAGAACTCAGGGATGAAGAAATCGGAGATTGTTTCACATCAAGAAATCAAGGGATCTAAGATAGGAATGGGTTGGAAATGGTGTCTTGCTGACCTTGATGATGTTGAGGTGAGTTCTTCCTCCTTGGATCTAGTGATTTCCCTCGTTTTCCCCTGCTCTGATCTCTTTTGTCCTTGTCTGCGTGAGGAGAGCAGAGCTCGTCCTCCCTTTTGTCCTTGTCTGTGTGAGGAGAGCATAGCTCGTCCTCAGAACAGATCAGTGGATCTGTTTGGCTTGCTTCTTTGCCAAGCCCTTGATCTTATATAGTCCTAGGATTTGGTTGTTGGGCTGATGGGACTGAGTTGTTAACATTAGCCTTTTTTCTTCGAGTTTGTGGGCTACAAGGGACTACAAGCACATGGATAGAAAATTTTGTTTACGGGCCTTGCTTGACACGAGTACAAGAATACAATTTGTACGAGAACAAATACAACTCATAGAAGTACAACTTGTACAAGTATAAATTTGTGTGCTACTTCCTTGGAAAACACACGGTTTTTTGCCTTATTGTTTTTTGTGTGCTTGTTAGAGAGAAAACACATGGATTTTTCTTTATGAGGTGGGACTTGCTTTGTTTGCCGGGCGGGCAAAATTCGTGTGCTAGGATGTAAAAAACACACAGATTTATGGCTCTCTACTTTTCGTGTGTTTTGTTTGTCCAAAACACACGTGTGCTGGATGGGAATAAAACACACTAGGTGTTAGGTAGACAGGTCCATTTAATAATAATATCGAGATAAGACTCTAGCCACAATCATTATTGTCAACTTCATCACGATGATAGAAACTTCCGTATGCCAGGGTATTGTACTGTTTAGTCCCTTATAGATGTTATACTAATCTAGGTGGAATAGTTTTCGTGTTATTAACCTAAAAAGCGCATTGAGAAACGATATAAATGAGTTTTTTATCATTATTACCCTTACTTTTGCTACCATATTATATAACTAGAATTAGAAAGGCATATGGTGAGATATTGGAGACTTTGTGGTTACCTTGGCAATATTTTTTTTGCAAACAGATAAACTTTCTTAAAAATAATCAAATCACATCATTACAGACTAAAGACTAAACAAACTCAGGAAAAAAAACCAAAAAAGACCTGACTACTACCCTGGGTTTTTTTTACCGCCCGGTTTACCGCGGTAAACCGCGGTTACCGGACTTACCGGGCCGCTCCGGTTTCGGTTCGGACCGGCCCGGTAAGTCCCAAATTCAAATTTCAATTTTGAAAAAAAAATGCTGAAAAAATTCAAATTTTAAAAAACCGCTCAAACCGAGCGGTAAACCGGACTTACCGGGCGGTAAACCGGACTTACCGGGCGGTAAACCGGTCATGAAGTATTTTTAGGAATTTTTTTAACATTTTTTTAAAAAAATAAATTTGAATTTAAAAAAACCGCTCAAACCGCTCAAACCGGCGGTAAACCGGACTTCGGGCGGTAAACCGGACTTACCGAGGCGGTAAAAAAAAACCAAGGTTATAGGTACTCAAATTTGAATTCAAATTCAAATTCGGACGGTTACCGGGCGGTTTCCGTACAAACCGCCCGGTAAACCGCCTCCGCCCGCGGCCGGTTTGTTTGCCCCGGTCGGTAAAAAAAACACAGCTACTACCTCACCTAAGAGTAAAATAGGCGAGTTCATGAGCTGCATTATTTTGACTTCTTCGAATCTTAACCACCTCTAAGCTATGAAGATCCTCCATCTCATGCCGCGCTTCAGGTAAAATCAACCACACGTCACCGATCGATCATTTTCCTTGCTCTTAGCTTTTTGGCAACAACTGCACAATCCAGAGAAGGAGCCTTGTGGAGGACAAGATGGGCATCCCTCCCCCGGGTGGATGATGCTCCACTATTTGTGAATGCATTCATAAATAATATTTAACTAAGAACACACGTAATTTGTAGTAGCTAGTAGAGGCAAGATGAATTAGCCCATCCTTCACAAGCCTTGGCCTTGCACCACCATTGAGCATACACTGTTTCCCCCACATTCTTCTGCTAGAGGAGCACAAGAGAATCCATATACCTCATGAGAAAAGTAATGAATCCTTCGATCGAAAGCTTCTATCCAGCACACAGTATGTTATCCCTTTTACTTATGATAATGCAAGGGATGGTAGTGCAAATGTGATGGTGTGGTTGGACAGGGCTGTGGCTGATACTAGGTTGAATTTTTCCCGCAACTCTAAATTTGAACTGCAGGTACATCAAATAATGCAAAATTTTGATTCGAAAAATGATATTCATGATGCTCGGAGTATGTTCAGGCCGTATCGAGGACCTCACATGAAATTACGACCCTGTTGGCCTCGTAACATGGGGAGTGACGTGCACGGAAAGTGTTTTTAAATTCTATAAAATCCAAACGAAGTCCGAAATTGACGAAACTTGACCAATTGTGTTGTCATGGCATGTGTAGTGTGTGGTAAAAATTTCAAAAAGTTTCGAGCAAGTTGTGACGTCGGATGGTCAAAACCCAGACATCTCCATCCGACAAGCGCCTTGCGGGTTGGAGCCTTGTGCAGTTCGTATCGCGACGCGGTAAAGCGGCGGTCCCGAACGATGATGATTACAATTTTGACCCAAGGACAGATGAGTTCTATTAACCTGAGGGGCTAGAAGGGAGGTTGGAGATAGACATTCATTCGTTGATGAGTATGGAAGTAAACAACGACATCGATGAGGACGAGGGTGATGAGGTGCACGATGCTGAGGACATACGAATCCTAGATGCCTAGCAAATACGACGCGATGTTGAAGTTGGGTAACAAGTAGAGTGTAATGATGAGGACTTAAGAGAGCTCGACAATATTGATAGTGATGACGACAGTACTGATGACGACGACGAGCGCTCGCCAGCAATATTGCCATTTGCGGAGATAGTTTCTAATCCATGTAATATTGATACTATTATTTATATTACCTTACATTTATATTTCTTTACAAGTACTTGCAATCTATTAATACTAACTATTTTAATCTTTGTCATTGCAGGCACTCGACAAAATGCCAGGCGGAGGACGGGCGCGCCGACAAAACGTCAGGTCGAGGTACATGGTCACCGAGCCCCAGCAGGACCACATGGCGGCCGGCCACCACAAGGAGCACGTGGTGGCCGGCCACCACGAGGAGGAGGACGACGAGGAGCTTGAGGTGGAGCCGTCGACCAGCAGGGGTCGGAGTAGGCGGAGGGCTCCCAGGATGAGGCTGTTTGTGACGGCGGCGGCGGCGGTGGCGACGACGACGAGGAGGAGGACGGCGGCGGCGGCGGTGGCGTCGACGACGACGAGGAGGACGACCGGGGCGGCGGTGGCGGCGACGACGACGAGGAGGACGACGGGGGCGAGGAGACTGCAGGCACCTCGAAGAAGCCCTTCCAGCGCGGGCCCGCTAAGCTCCCTGAGCACGTGCCGTGCCCTGACGACCGCCCGCAGATCGTGATCGCTGGGAGGTAAGTATCTATTGTTGATTTCTGTACTTGTTCTTATTTCATTTTCGAATTAAAATTGTATACTAACAATTGTTGTTTATGTGCAGTGGCTGGGCAAAGGTGACGGCCAGGAAGTCTTCGCCCCATGTTACTAGCATCCAGGGGCGAGTGATTAAACATAACTTCCCTGGCTTGGTCACCATCGAGGGGAAGACGATCGTGCCCGACAAATGGCCATACTACTACCTCATCAGGGACGAACGTGGGGAAATCCTCACTGACAAGATCAAGAGGGAGTTCTGGGTGAGTCTTTCAATCGCAACGCATATCTCAATACTACGCATTTGTTGGACTTTTCTCAAACAATGGAATGATGCTTGATGCCTGTGTGCAGTTGTACTATAGGTTGGCGGAGTGGCAGGACCCCGTGCTGGCGGACCGGCATCAGGACAAGGTGTGCGAGTTGCGGCTCAAGGACATGTTTTACGAGGCGCACACCCAGGCCGTCATCTCCTACTACGCCAACTTGAGGGGGATGAAGGTGGATAAGACCCAGGCCAGGGAGATGATATGTGAACCGGAGACCGACCTCACCGAGGAGCAGTACATGCAGGTAAATAAGTAGGAAAACATCCGTTGTGATTCCTTATGTGACACATTCAACTCATTATCCGGAAGATCTAATACTTGAATGTCATGCGAGACACCTCCGGGCTGGTGCGGCAAGTACGCCGCCGCGGCGTGAGATTGTCGGAGGGTGGCAAACGCCGAGGCGTACGTGCGGCACGAGCACGTCGGGCGAAACGCTTGGCGAGATGGCGAGGTCGGGGTCTCACACCACCCGGGGAGCCGGAACCTCCCGAGTTCATGGAAACATGGGTATGCTTGTGTTCAACCATTTCTTATAGCGCTGGATTTCTTATATCTCTACTTGTAACCATGTTTTTGTTTTCCTCGCGGAGGAGCACCACGACGGGCAGCCCATCAACGAGTACATGGGGTGGGCCCTTGCTCACAAGGGCCCAGCGAAAGCGGCCTCCACCACGTACAGCTCTTCGGACGGGCCCGAGAAGTACACCAGCCCGGTCGTGTGCGAGAAGCTCACCAAGTACGCCGCCGCAGCTCGAGAGCTCCATGGCGACGACTATGACGTCACCGCCGAGCCCCTGGACCAGCAGCTCGTGATGAGGTTGGGAGGAGGGAAGCAGCATGGCCGGTTCTATATGGCCCACAGCGCCATTGAACCGTCCTCTGTCCCGACGCTGACTGAGATCCGCAAAGAAGACCAGCGAAGGGGCGCACCGCGGGTCCCCATAGCGCCTCGGCAGCCGAGCAGCGCGCAGGTGATCGCGGGTCTTCAGGTAAGTGGAGTTTCATTCGTCGTTCGACCGTTTCACAAATAATGTACCTTGTCTTCAAATACAATCAACCATGCTGGTGTAATATTGCAGTCCATGGTCCAGGAGGTGCTAGCCAACCAGAAGCAGATGACGATTGCCTATCATGAGCACGCGGCCATAGTTGCGCAGCACTACCAGCAGACGATGTCACAGATGTCCCTACAAATGCGTGTCCAGGGAATGAGTGAGCCTCCAGCCTCTGTCTTCGCTCCACCACCAGTACCTCCAATGTCTTTTTTTGTACCTCGTCCGGTGAGTACATTGCCTATTGCTTTAGCTTGTGATGGCAGTCTGCAGGTACTAATTCCATCACTTGGTCTTTGTGCAGGCACAGTCGGCGGGTTCGAACCCAACTCCAGGTGCTAGCCCTCCAGCGGGTGCTTCTCCACAGGGTCCTTCTCCACAGCATGGCTGGACTCCTTACCAGAGCCTCCCCACGCAGCCGTTCGTCTGGGGTCCTCCACCGACGCAGGGGTACTCGTGGCCGCCGCAGGGGCAGCCCGGGCCGTCTCAGTTCCCTCCGCAGCCGGGGTACTCCGTGCCTGCCGTGTTCCCTCCGCAGCAGCAGCTCGGCCACTGGCAGTATGGTGCGGCCCCGCAGCCGAGTTGGTCTCCGTGGGAGGATGGTGGTGGGGGCTCTGGGACCCACGGGGACGGCGCCACGAGCTAGGTACCTTCTCTTCTAGCTTTTGGACCTTCTTGTGGCACGTCGGATATGTTTGGCCGATGTTGGCCTTGTATGGATGAATTTGGACTTGTATGGAGCCATTTGGACTTGTATGGATGATTTCGGACATGCTATACGAAATTCATGCTATATTATGGTTGAAATGGTGTATTATTGCTAATATATGTGATGAATGTTGGATATGTGTGATGTTTGTGATTAAATGTGGTCTAAATGGAAGAAAACAGAAAAAAAAAAAGAAAAAAAATTCCCAAGTTTGCCGATGGCCAGCCATCGGCAAACCTGGGGAAAAATTCCCAGCGAAACCCAGGTTTGCAAACTGACCATATCTTTGCCGATGGCCATGGCCATCGGCAAAAAAATTCCTGGAAAACATTTTCAAAAGAAAAAAAATGTTACGCCGACGGCCGTGGCCATCGGAAAAGATAATTGTTTGCCGATGGCCACGTGGCGTCAGCCATCGGCAAACACGCCGTCAGGCTGACGGCGGGACGGCTGACGTGGCCTGTTTGCCGATGGCGGTCGCGGCCATCGGCGAACAGTTTGCCGATGGCATGCTCAGTTGCCATCTGCCCGATTTGCCGATGGGAGTTTGCCGATGGCAACGTGACTTTGCCATCGGCAAACTGTTTGCCGACGGGGTCCTGGTGTTTGCCGTGCTTTCTTTGCCCTTAAATAAGAATTGACAACATAACTGCCCCTATGATAAAAAGGATAGGCAACAGCGGATAATAGTGTCCCGTTTCATCGTTAACTTTAATCCCTACACTTCCTCGACTCAAGATTCAATCCATTTACACCAGACTAGTGAAAGAGTCTTCATTCTTAAAGTTTGTTGTAAAAAGGACCAATTTACCTCGTCATGGGATTTGTCAAAATTTAGTATTAGGATAAGACCATGTTTCTTTTTTCAATGTAGTTTATGGGTGGTTTCATGTAGCACCAGTGCACCTCGACTCCATCCAAAATATTTCTTTATGTAGATAGAATCAATAAACAAACAAAACTGAGGTACTAAGTAGGAACAGTATATATTATTTCAAAACATATCATAAGTTGATCGATATGGATCATGGATGGAAAACCTCATTGAGCAACCTATTAAAGTTGGTCCAAGAGAGTCCACTTGGCTGTGAAGACGCAACTGCTCTCTCCTTCCATTGGGCAGCTTGTGCTCTCATCTCCATTCCTTTCTCCCCTCCCATGACATCTCTTACCAGCGTCTCGACCTGGCCCCTCTCTTGACGTCACTGCCGATCTCGACACCGACGCGCCATTCTGTGCAGGCGAATCGGCGGTTGGTATGCTGGTCCGCAGCAAAAGGCCAACACAACATGGGCACCCAGGAGCAGATGCCCTCAAGCATCGAGTTCCACCCACAGTGCGTCAGGAACACGCCGACGGCCTTGTGCCGGAGCACATCCCCCTGAGGGCACCAGCTCGTGACATATCCCCGGTCCTTGGTCGCCTCGACAAACTCCGGCGGTAGCGTCGTCTGCTTGGCGCCCCTGTGCACCATCAGAAAGTGATAGCCACTGTTGGTCAACCCCCACGCGAACTCCTCGATCTGCTGGCGCGTCAGCACGACTATGCTGCCGAAGTTGGCGTACACCACGGACCGGGGTTCCTTGCTCCCGAGCCAAGCCAGGCACCCGTTGTCCTCCTTGGTGAGGTTGCCGCCGGTCAGCGTCTCCACTAGTGGGCTGCCGGCGGCCGCTACTTTGCAGTGTTCTTGCGTGAGCAGCGGGAGCGGGCCGACGGTGTAGATGGGTGGAAGGACGGGCGACATGGCGGCGACGACCTCGCCCTCCAGCTCGCCGAACGTGTTGAGGACGACGGCGGTAGCGACCGTCCGTAAAGCCTGCATGTGTCCATGGACGACGCGGAGCACGGGGTCATCGGGGTCCGTTGTGCGGACGAAGCTTACCATGTCGCGCAGGCGCATGTCCGCCGGCATCCCCGGTACCGCGTCGATGACTGTGCTGTCCAGGTAGCCATTGTGCAGCTGCTCTGCATCTGCAGTTAATGAGCCAATTGTTCATCTACGGATCGATACTAATGACAGCTAGATGTTCACAAAAGAAAAAAGAGAAACAGACAGCTAGCATCTCCATACAGTACCTTTGAGGGGAACTATGCCCTTGTCGACGAGTTGCTGGCACTGCAGGGATGCCATGAGCCCGCAGGCGCTCGTCGTCCAGAAGGCCACCGCCCGGACACCCACGTCCGCGGCGGCGCGCAGGACGGAATCCATGTCGGAGACGACGCATGTTGCCGGTGCTCCGGAGGCAGATAGGTCGTCGAGCAGTTTCTTGAGGTGCGGGACAAAGGTGTCAAGTGAGGAGAGCAGGTTGTCCACGACTTGCGGAGAATTGTCGCCGTCTTCATCCGGCGGAAGACCGTCCGGGACGGAAGCGAAGCCAAAGCCCGGGGCGCCGTCCAGCGCGGCGAGGCCCCGTGTGCGGAGCAGGCGGCGGCTGTTGCGCTCGGAGTGGACGAAGGTGACGTGGACGCCGCCCCGGAGGTGGAGGAGCTTGGCCAGGTGCAGTGCCGACGTGATGTGGCCCTGCGCCGGGAACGGGAAGAACACCGCGTGGGCGGCGGCTGGCTTCTCAGATCGAGTCGGCATGGCGTGAGGGCTGCGTTTTTTTTACCGCTCGGTTTACCGCGGTAAACCGCGGTAACCGAGCTTCCCGGGCCGGGCCGGTTCCGGTTCGGTCCGGTTCGGACCGGCCCAAATTTCAAATTCGAATTTTGAAAAAAAAATGCTGAAAAAATTCCTAAAAATAGCTCATGAATTATGGAACCCAATGGTGTAAAAATTTTTGAAATTGGAACTCGTTTCATATGAAAAAATTCAAATTTCAGTTCGTTTAAAAAAAAAAAACCCCGGCGCGGCCCGTTAAGGCCCATGAGGCCCATTAGGCCCCATAGGGCGCTTAAGGCGCCGGGAGTCGCGGGGCGGGGGGTCAACGGCCCCAGAAGCTCCCTCCGCCCCCCGCCGCTCTCTGTCCGGGTGGCCTGCCGCCGCTCCGCCCGCCACCACCGTCCGACCGACCGGAAGGGCGGTTTACCGCCGCGGAAGGGCGGCTTACCGAGCGCCCGCGCCGCTTCCCGTGACCGGTCCGGCCTGGCGGTTTCCCGCTCGGTTCGGTCGGTAAACCGAGCGGGAAGCGCGGGAACCGCCCGGGGAGTAGGTAAGCTTTTTTTTTTTTTTGTTTTTTTTTTGTTTAGAGTACTTTTAGCTCTAGGATTTAGGTAGGATATGCTTGTAGGGTATGATTTTGGGCCCGATCTATGATTTAGGTAGGATTTAATAGTGTAGGGTATGATTTAGGTAGGATTTGGGGTAGGATGCATGTATTTTTTTGTTATATATTGTCGAGATACATGGAATTTAGGTGTGACTTAGTGACTTAGGGACTTCATATATATTCTTGACATACATTTCGTGCACTTGGTGTATTTATATATTGGTATGTGTATGTTGTTGTTCGTTCATGCGAGGTAGACAATGTCGGGCGAGACCCCACGATCGTGTATGGGAGCATGGTCAAAACCTTTCTCCTGGATGGTATTGCGATTGAACCGACGAAACATGGCGGTGGTTGCACTAGATTCAAGCAGCATTTGGCGGGCGCGGGACGGATGTCGTGCATTGCAACAGAGTGCCACCAGATGTGCGTGCCTACTTTCGGCGAGAGCTTGACAGTACTAAGGAAAGAAGCAATGACCGGGCTCGAGTAAAGCTAGCACAGGAGGCGGCTGCACAAGAGGGAAACCAGCCCCTTGGTGATGAGGAATATGAGGCTCAGATGCAGGCAGCAATGAACATGTCGAGAACACAGTATGAGTACGAACAAACTGTTCGACAGAGAGGAGGTCATTACGAGCGTGGAGGGGGTAGTGGTAGTGGCGGCGGTGGTGGTGGTGGTGGTTCGCGTGGGGGGAATCCTATTCAGAGGATGTTTAGTAGAAGCTTGGTCAAAGTGGTTCCATTACATAGGAGTCCCAGGAAGAAATGCAGACAATCCCTACTTTGTCGGTGCGGTCCGAGAGACACAGAAGCATGGTAAGTACCTATAGTTGTAGATTCTGGCATTTTTTTATCTTTGCATGTTCTCATTATTTGCCTATGGTTTCAGGTGAAGGCATCATGTCACCCACTGGAAGGGAGATTGATGGCAAGTACCTCGATCTGAATGAGAAAGACTTGCAGATTAAGTACGCAAAGTTTAAGACCGAGTGGCCCACCTTTGGTGTCTATGAAGGTGGTGGTGGTGGTGGTCGTGGTAGTGATGCTGCTGATCCTCGTTACGCAGGTCTTCATTTCACAGGTATCCATTGCACCTACATTCGCACAGTTTTTTCTGTCAATGCCTACTAATTATGGTTGATTGTAGGCGAGACCGACTTCACACATTGTACTCAAGACCGTGACCATGGGCAACCGTCATCGCAGAGGAGATCACGAGGACCGACGGACTACGACACCCCACAGTACTCTTCTTCCTCCTACAGTGATACCTCACAGCCTACTTATAGCTATCCCATTCCTGACGTGAGCGTGCGGCCTACTAATAAATGGGTGTTTGAATGGGAAGACCCGAGTTTTATAGAACATTAGTTCGGGATTGGGAGACAACAGCGGCATGGACGGGCAAAACTTGGCAACAATACAAGGCTGAACCGCTCCGGGAGCTGGGTATCTCTCTTATGTCCACCGCCGAATATCAAGCGTCGTGCCGATATGGGGTCTTCCCATACATCCTCCGAGTGAATGAGACTATGTGGTTGTGTTTGTATGCGACGACGTGGTTGTATTTGTATGCGACGATTTATTTGTATGAGACTACGTATCGGTTTGTAGTTGTATTTGTATTCGACTAAATATTGTTGCTTTAGTGACTTATGCTATTTAGTACCGCATTGTGTTGTATGTGAACATTAATAGGTGCCAAAAAACTACCCAAAAAAGTGTTTATTCAAGCAAAAAAAAATTCCGGTTTGCAGCGGTTACCGGAAAAACCGGCCGGTTTACCGGTACAAACCGGAAGAACTACGCATTCAAATTTGATTTTGAATCGGTCGGTTACCGGGCGATTTCCGTACAAACCGTCCGGTAAACCGCCTCCGCCAGCGGCCGGTCGGTTCGCCCGGACGGTAAAAAAAACGCAGCGTGAGGGTCGTTCAGCTCTGCGGTGCCTGCTGCCGCTGCATGCTATAGCTCTGTGCCACACTCCTTCCCTATTAAATGGAGTTGGTGGCCTACTGGCCTGCGATAAGCTGATAAAGTTTTGAAGGTGGCACCCTGCAACCTAAAGCATCAGTTTCAGATTATGATCTCTGTACCTACTCTTACAAGTTGTTCACACGGACGTTCAAAAAACAAAAAATGCGTCCGGACTGCAATAAACTAGTAGAGACTTGTCTGGTACTCCTAGACCACAGCTTTTTTTTAGTGAGGTAGTTTCTTTTGTTCGATTCTATAACTAGCTTAGTAATGAAGCTAAAGTTATTTTAAAAAATGTTTGTGAAGACAGCTTCTCAAAGAAGATAGTATAGAGATGCAGCCGCTTACCAAGGCATACAGAAGTACCGCTTCAGCCCTTCTAATCCTCGCCAAGGGCGACTCCACCCCCACCGCCGCCTTGGCCCCTGTTCTCCTCGCCTCCGGCCTCCTTGCCGATGGTTAGAAGGAGCCAGGGTTCAGCGTGTTAACAGATAGATGTACTGTTATATTAAATTTTTTCTTCGTTTGTTTCCCTTTCTACTACAGTAATTGTGGCTAGGTTTTGTTTAGTGTTTCGATGTCTTCGATTTGGCTTTCTGCTACATATCGGATCGTTGGTGGATGTTGTCGTCTTCGGTGATGGCATGCTCCTGAGATTGAGGCATGTTGGCATAGTTCTTCTTGACGAGGGATTGGATCTATTTTGCCCTCCTATGCGATATAGTTTTTCGGCCGCTGGTGCACTAGTACAGAAAGTTAGATCTGCATCGGTGAAACTGAGTCTTCAGATGCGGCGTTTCTGGCCGACACTATGTCAGGAACTGTAAAGATCAAACAGCTGCAGCGACGAGCTTTTAATCGCCCCTGAAGAAGGACCTTCAGAGGCGGTTTTGTCATGAACTCCGCTCCTGAAATTATTTTTAGAGACGGTGAAGTTACGTGAACCGGTCTTGAAAATGTTTTTAGCCATTAAAAAAACTCGTCGGCGCCACGCTGCCATGTAGGTGCTCGCTAGTGCTACCGTAGAACTCGCCGGTGCTCGCACATGCTACTGCGCTAGCTTCGCAGCTAGCGGTGGCCGTCCAGTAGGCCAGCTCGCCGACGCAGCTCGTCGTCAATGTTGATGTCGGCACATCTCGTCGTCGATGTTGATGTCACCACAACTCGCTGCCGATGTCACCGCCAGCACACCATCGCTGCTTGCGCAACACCTAGTCGTTGTAGCCGAGGAGCTCACCACCACTGTTGTGCCCTTCAGCTCGCCATCGATGTCGATGACGCTGCAGCTTGCCGTCGATGCCGATGACTCCGAACTCGCCTCTGCCCCCTGGAGCCACGAGCCGCCGCAGTCTAGCTCCCAACGCTGGAGCTAGCTCCACCGCGCCAGTGCCGAGCCGTCCATCCGCCATGGCCGCTGCTCTACTCTCACTTCTTCTTCTCCCTCTTCTCTCCAACTCCACCTCGCATGCCTCTGTTCGCAATGCCCACAACCACTGAGATAAATACTCTGGCTGGTGAGAAGATAAGGTCACATACAGTGGTGAGAAGATAAGGTGGGGAACGCGCCCCTATGCAAGAAGAGAGAGCCAGGGAATCCAAAGTGAAAAGTTTGAACTACATGCCCACGTAGTTATTTTTAGAGCGAGTGGAATCAAAGCGAAATTTTAAACTCATGTGCGCGTAGTTATTTCCAAAGTCGGAGCTCTTAAAAGATCTGTATCTAAAAATAGTGTTATGGTTCTCATAAGTCGTACGCTTCTAAAAATATACTTTTTAAGGGTGGATTTTTTAGACAACCGTTGTTGAAAATTGATGAACTTCATAGGCGGTTTTCTTAATGCAACCGCTTCTGAAGATGAATCTTCAAGGGCGGTTGCGAAGCTACAGTGCTAGCTCGTGAGTTTAGCAGCGGCGTGCTATGTCAACTGCCTTTGTTTGAAATGTGTGGCATTACAAA
The DNA here is from genome assembly GCA_018135685.1 of Themeda triandra. Taxonomy (NCBI): domain Eukaryota; kingdom Viridiplantae; phylum Streptophyta; class Magnoliopsida; order Poales; family Poaceae; genus Themeda; species Themeda triandra. The sequence goes on from JAENPR010000023.1 coordinate 802,968, forward strand.
TGTCCATTTCTATACTAGTGGTGATGCCACATGCGGCAGCGGATCTGCCCTTCCAGTTGGTGGTGGTGATACTAGCGATGTCGGATCTTATATTCAATTCAGCCTTTAGAAGACATGGCCGATGTGTTCTCGGTGCCCTTTACTCCCTACACTTGTTGAGCATACTACGCTTCTTTTACGGTGCGCAGCTAGATGCTAGAAAGATAAAATATAGAAACCTAGTAGTGTGATTCAATATAATTTCATTTTATATTGAGGTCTCAGTTATAAAAGAGTAATAAATCCAGTCCCTTTTTTAAAAAAGAAAAAAAAGATAGTATAAAGAGCTGTGAGTAGCTAATGCGTGGGAGAGGAAGGTAAATAAAAGAAACTTTTAGGAAGAAGCTACTTCATCAGTACCTATTCGGTACTAGAAGAAGCTAAAAAACAGCTTTGTGAAGTTCAATTCAGTTTAGCTGCCCAAAATTAAGAACTAAACCTCAAACGATTAAACTTTAATTCTAATTCAAAAAACTATTGTACCTTTGGGATTTTTCAGCCATTGAACTGTACATGCCCGTGAGACCTGATGGCTGTGTTGTTGTTTTTTTTTTTTTTTTTTTTTTTTTTTTGCTGTCATTTCGTTTGCTTGCTAAAATGTTAATGACAACAGGACACCAAAAAAGGTTTTCAAAATCCATCGCAATAGGTTTTTAGGGCTTGTGGCCTAAACTAAACTTTTTTAAACGAGGAAAACCTCGGCTTTTTATAGAAAGCCACGAACCAAGTAACAATATTTTTCTGGGGTTTCCAGATTACAATACCAGGGCAAAGCAAAGTAAAAACAAACTCGCTACTGCTTAAAGTTCAACTAATCTGACAAACTTATTACATCAGGATGAAAATTCTTGAGCTAGTTGATCACTATCGTTCTGAACTTGTTGATTTCCTCCTAGTCCTTCTCCTTCGCTTTAATACTCCACATCTGCAGCAGCGAGAGGGCATTATACAAAACATCAGTTGGAGCTCGCGGAAAGGATTTCTCAATAGCCATTTTGTTCCTGCAAGTCCAAATAGCCCAAGCCAACCCCGATACTAGAAAGATAGTCAGTCTGGCTAAACAGGCCCATGCTTCTCAGCCAGTTATCACACAAGTTAGACCATGACGACGGGTATGACTCCAGCTGAAAAACTTCTGCTAGAATCTCCCAGATCATCTTTGGAATATGGCATTTAAACAAGAGATGATCTACCGTCTCTAACTCCCCACATAGGCAACAGTCAGGAGAGCCCATCCATTTTCTCTCAACAAGATTCGCCCCCACTTGCAGTTTGTTATGGGTAATCTGCCAGAGGAAGAATTTAATCTTCAGAGGCACTTTACTCTTCCAAATAAACCCAGCAATTCTGCTTATGCAACCCCTGTCAGTTAGAAACCTATACAAGGATTTAGTGGTGAACTTTTTACTTTTATTCAGCTTCCATACAACTTCATCTGCCCTGTTATCAGTTAAGGAACTGTCATTTAGTACTTGCAGTAAACCCAACCACCTATCATATTGTTGCAGGCTGAGGGATCTTTTAAAATCAACCAACCATCCATCCTCGGTCCAGCAATCAGAAACCGAGCAAGCTTGATCCCTAGCAATCTTATAAAGATCATCAAATAAAATCTTCAAAGGGACTTTAGACACCCAGCAATCCTCCTAGAACCTGCATATCTTGCCATCCCCCACACAAAAACTGGAACCCCAATTGAAAAGATTTTTCACACTATGCAAGCCTTTCCAGAATTGAGAGGCTCCCACACATTTAGAGGCAAAAAAACTCATGTCCCCCAGATACTGGGGCTTTAATAAGCTCAAACCAAAGGGAATCAGGCTGTTGATATATTTTCCAAATCCACTTCACCAAAAGGCTTTCATTCATATGCCTGGTGTTAATACCACCCATCCCCCCCTGATCTTTGGGCCTACTAATCATATCCCATTTGGCCATGTGGTATTTAAACTTGTCCTCTGCCCCCTGCCAAAGGAACCTAGCTCTGATGCTATCCATCTGCTCATGAAGATCTTCTTTAAAATGGTAGAAACCCATACAGTACAGAGGAATAGAGCTAAGACATGAGTTAGTTAGAATTAGCCTCCCCCCAGATGTCATCATCCTCCCTCTCCAGAGGTCCAGCCTCTGAATCATTTTGCTAGTGATAGGTTTAAAAGCCCCAATGGGCAAATGTGTAGGGCTCACTGGGATCCCCAAGTATTTCATTGGAAAAGATCCTAGGACACAATTCAACATATTAGCCATGGTTTCCTTTTTAGGTTGGTTAACCCCAAACACATACACTTCACTTTTGTGGTAACTGATTTTCAGTCCAGAAAGCCACTCAAAGGTGTAAAGGATCAGTTTTAGGTTAGTAATGGATCTCTCTGACCCATCCACCATTATGACAGCATCATCAGCATATCGGATGTGAGTAATCCCTCCTGGAATCAACTCATCTAAAACCCCCCTCAAGTGACCTTTAATTCGAGCAGTTTGTAGCATAACCCCAAAGCATCTGCTACAATGTTAAACAGTAGAGGAGATAAGGGATCCCCCTGTCTTAGACCCCTGAAAGTTTTAAAGTAGCTACTTCTCTCCCCATTAACATTCACACAGACTTTTCCCCCTCTTACTGTGCTCATTACCCAATTAACCCATTTTTAGGGAAAACCCCTACCCAACATAATCTGTTCCAGGAAGTCCCATCTAACTCTATCATAGGCTTTTTCAAAATCAATCTCCAGAATTAAGCCCTTACTTTTTGATCTATTCATTTCATGCAAGACTTCATGCAAAACCACCACCCCTTCTAGAATATTTCTTCCTTTCACAAAGCCAGTCTGATTCCTCCCTATGATCCTTTGGGTCATAGGAACTAACCTATTAGTAATGGCTTTGGTGATGCATTTATAATCCACATTCAGTAGGCAAATGGGTCTATACTGCTTAATTGTGTTATCCTCTTTCAACTTGGGCACCAAGGTAATCACCCCATATTCAACCTCTTAATGTCTAATTGTTCCTCCCAAAGATCCTGGAACATGTTCATCATATCCTTCTTGATAGCCCCCCAGCATTCTGGAAGAAGCTCACACTAAAACCATTGGGCCCAGGGGCCGAATTGGTTTTCATATTTTGCACTACATTCCATACCTCTCCAGAAGAGAATGGCTTGATCAGATCAGCTTTTTCCTGATCTGTGAGCTTGTATTGTTCAGGCCAAAAATCATCCCCTAAGGTCAAACTACAAGCTTCACTATGCCCAAACAAATTTTTGTAAAAGGCTACTATATGGTCAGTAATATCTTTCTGTCCTCTTATCTCCCCAGATTCACTTTCCAGGAAAGCAATTGCCTTCTTCCTCCGCCTTCCATTAGCAAACTGGTGGAAAAAACTGGTGTTAGCATCCCCTTGCAGCACCCAATTCTTACCAGCTTTTTGTTTCCATTGTAGGTCCTCATTTTTGCTTAATTCTTCTAGCTGAGCCTCCAGCTGTATCCTCTCTTCCCACTCCTCCACAGTCAATAATCTACTCTCCGCAATCAGATCTATATCCTCTATTCTTTTAGTCCAATCCCCTTTTACTCTTCTCTCTTTCCCCAACACATTAAGGTTCCAACCCCTCAAAAACTTCCTGAGCCCCTGCAGGCAATTATGCCAAACAGCCAGAGAATACTGATTCTGAGAAGAGGAATTTTTTAAGTCCACCCATTTAGATTTAACCATACTCCCAAACCCCTCCATGGTCAGCCACCTCTCCTGATAGTAAAAGTACTTAGCTTTATTGTCCCTATGTTCTCCTGAATCAATGACTAGAGGAGTATGGTCAGAGCCCACTCTGGTTTTTGCCCAAGCAAAGCATTGAGGATAAGTCATTTCCCAACAAATAGACATCAAGATTCTGTCTAATTTCTCAAGAATAGGGTTTTGCTGCTTATTAGACCAAGTAAACTTTTGTCCACTAACAAAAATATCCCTCAAGTGCAGATCCCCAATGAAAGAATTAAAAAGGTCCATGAGCCTGGAGTCACCCTGACCCCTGTTCCTCTCATGATTAAACCTTATCAGATTAAAATCCCCCCAATTAACATTGGCAGCTGAGTACCAGAACAAAAGGCCTGTAATTCTTGTAGAAAAGCCTCAGAAAAGTTATGCTGAGCAGGACCATACACATTCACAAACCAGAATCTATGCTGAGACTTTCTATTTCTGACAAGGTTTGCAATAAAGTATTCACCTGCTTGAGATCCCTCAATCTCAAAAATATGCAAGTTAACCCCCAAAAGCATCCCTCCAGAATGGCCCTTAGCAGGGACCCAAGACCAATTGAAATTAAAGGCACCACCCATCTCTTTTAACTCATGATCATTAAAAGATTCTTTAATAATTTCCTGAATACCAACTAGATCAATATCCTCTACTAAAATATGTTCCCTGACCCAGTTCCTTCTATATGATTTCCCCGACCCCCTAATATTCCAGAAAAGAGCTCTCATTTAATAAAGTTGGATGAAGAAGGCTGATCAGGATCTCCTCCCTTAGGAGACCTGTCACCCAAAGCACTTTGGCTCAGCCCATTAACATGCTCATATCTAGAGACACTTCACTCTCCAAATCCTCCTCTGGGAAACCACTAGCATTCTTTTGTTTATCTAAAAAATTTTATAATTAGCCTCTGCCAAAGCAGCCCTGGCTAATTCTTCAGCCTTAAAAGCCCCAATTAATTTCTCAGGACAATCTAGCACAATATTTAACTCCCCCAACACATTTTGTATCTCATTGGCAGGCAAACTGTTCAACAAAGTAAAAGGATTGTGATTCCTGCTAGTACCTGGCAGTTCATTCTTGGCTATGGCTCTAGAAGCAGCCTTCATAGCCACAGGGACCCCATCCTTGGGAATTCTGTTGCTTGTCCTGGTGGCAATAACCACCTTCCTCCCCTTCTTGTTGATCTTCTTGGACTTAGGTACCTGCCAATTCACATCAGAATTTTCCCCCTCAGAGCAATCTTCAGGATTAGAAATAGAATCAAAAAGTTCAGTTTCAGACATCACCTCAACCCCTTTTTCATATGACTCTATCTGATTAGCCATCAGAGTTTCTTTTTGAGTCAGCACCTCAGTGGATTCATTTTCAGTATTTTCCCCCACCAGCTTCAGCTTTGGCCACCTACTGATGTCCATCACATAGGGGCCATCCCTTCCAAATACCACATCTTGAGTCTTGGGGTCATACTCCAGACCTTCTTTCATGTGTTTTCCTGTTGGTTCAGCATGAGGGTCCTCAGGTCCACCATTTTGATGCCCATCATCCATGGCTTCAGCATCCATAGACTCATCATTTCCTGTTTTATTCATCTCTAGTTCACTATCCAGAGTTTGAAACATTCCAAATTCTGGATGAAATGCAGCCAGAGGAGTCACTTGGATAGTCTCAACCTCCCCATCAGGCTGCTGCTCCAGTCCCTCTTCCCTTTCATCCATTTCCATGTCATTGTCTTTATCAGCTCGACCCAACCTGTCAAATTTGCCAACTGATTTCTTGGAGCTGGCCTAAACTAAACTTCGTCTGATAAACATCCGTTCTTGATAATCCCATACTGGTTGGTCACGTTTTTCACTCCAATTTGTTGTTAAGCTGCGTACTTGTTGAAGCTGTAATCATAGGTCATCAAAAGAGAAGAGGTTTAATTGTTGCATTAGTGCTGACCTTGACCCACAAGACTTAGTAAATTTTCCCCCCACACACAAAAACAGATTTCTAGTTGTAAATTGCCCAATTTGCTCGAACTGAGTCACAGAAACTGTTGTCTGCTGTGGCAAAATCTTGTGAATGTTTTGTACCGGATGAGATATCCAATGATGTGTACATATATGATCACCTTGTCTGCAGTATCAAAACGTGATCGTGTACATATTCCTATTCGAAACTTCTCGTTCCTATAATATGTTCTAACAATATCAAACGTGATCGTGTACCATATTGCAGCAAAGCTAGCAGAGCTGAGAAGAGTTCTGGTTGCATTATCGACCTCAGGGCAATTTGCATTCCTCATGTTCTCCTATCAGCAAGGGCTTGTGATGCTATGCTAAGAATCTCCTCAATCTGAAAGCTTGTCTCCAGTGGCATTTCTTTCCTTTCCAAGTTACTCAAGACGTCAACAAAATTCTGCAATATCACTGCCGTCTCCAGTCCGCCCCTGCCCGTAGCCTCCTTAATGGAATTGTAAATCAGGCCAAGTGCAGTTTGAATGCCCCTGAGGAGGTAAGATGCCCAACTCCATGCTCGGTGGTCATGATTACTTCCATCAGAAGTTCAACACTAAAAGCTATCCGATCTTGAACAAATTTACGATCTGAAGTACACTCAAGCAGAAGCAAGCACTCATCAGTCACCATGCCATCTAAAAGGCACTCCACCAGCGAGGCATCAGGAACACGGCTAAGAGCTGTAGCATCATCTTTGCGAGGGCCAGGATTAATGCAGCACTGGCCTCATTCCTTAACAGATAATCCTTTTTGCAAAGCAGGACATGAAGCTTCTCGATTCCATCTATCTCAACAAACTTTCTCCTGAAAGTGCTGTACTCTGACAGGATGGTGACTAGAGAAGATACCTTGACCATTACTGTTAATGGATATCCATGCTTTTCTGCCCTTTCACTGGTTTTTTTTCAATGTCTCTGGGAGTTTCTCTTGCTCAGCGAGGATATCTCGGTTCACCCTGTGGAGGGACAGGTTCAGCAATATTGTCAGCCTCTCCTCCAATTCCCTGGCCCATGTTGACTTCCATTCCTTGTGTAGACCCATCAGCTTAGGAAGCAGATCCTGCCACTGATCAAGGCAGGGATGGACGCCCTTGGAGGATGTTGATAAAAGCTGGATCCTGTGCAGAGCTTCCTTCTGGTCTACTGAATGCATAGAGAGCTTCTGAAGGAGCTGCATTTGTTCCTCTGAAGGCGGTACCTCTTCACTGGCAACTGAAGTAGACATAGAGGATGGAAGAGGAATTGCGTGATCAGAGCACCATGTCGTTATGATATCATGGAGGAGGTAATTTAGAACCGTGAGGAAATCTTTTGAAGCCCCCAGAGAGGACCACTGGTAGGAGAATCTGTCAATGGACTGCAAAGATGTAAGACAACAAGGTAAAACTTCAGTGACATCATCAACTGATTTGATACTGAACAGAAATTTTAGCATGGTGTATTACACAATGAAGAAGATGATGATTGGTTCAGAAATACAACCAATGTATATATGATTTACATATTGCATGGTAAATATGAATATGAACTTTCCATTGTATATAATATGACCAAAATTATTAGACTGGGAATTAAAAACTTAACAAGTCCAATAAACCAGACATGGCATGTCCAGTTCATATTGAACATTCAACAATGAGACTAGTGCATCCTAAGAATACTTCACAGTTGTACAGATCACTGGTAATGGAACAATTTAGTCTTTTCTTTTTGTTGGTTGAGTCCAAAAACTGGTGACAGAACAAAATACATGTGGAAACCGACCATTTGTGGCTTATAACTTGGGCTAAAATGTTAAATAACTGGAAAAAACCATGATTTCCAAAAAGAATATGGAGACCAATATAATATTGAGAAGTGACACATTATACAAGGGCACATGAGAAAAAAAATATTGAAATAATAAATAGGAGTTTCTGCATGAGAGAAATAGTATAGAGCAGATTATCAACAGAAATGACAAAGTAACGTGTAGAGAATTCATGTGACCAAAACAAAGCAACGTATCTGCAAGAAATTGCAATTAAAAACTGAAATGAGAACGGTGCTTACATCTCCAGACGTCAGGATGAGCGGATCAGCGAAGTATCCTGCTTTGGCGACACGAGGGAGTTCTGCAGCCGTTCTGCGGCGTTCCTTGCTGATTTTGTACAGATTTTGGTCACGGAGATCATTTCTTCGTTTTCTCTGAATTTAGTTAATACAAGTTAAAAAAACATCTGCTCTTTATTCTCTCTAATATTCATACTTTTAGATTCTACTCTCTCCATCTCGAATTGTAAGTTATTCTAAGAATCTTAGAAAGTCAAAACATCTTAACTAAAATTATAGAGAGAATTACAAAGATTTATGACATCAGCTAAGTATACTACGAAAATATAGTTAACGAAGAATCTGACGGTGCTTAGGTGGCATCATAAATATTATTATCTTATCGTATAAATTTTGGTCAAACTTGAAATCTTTGACTCTTCAAGATTCTTGAAGTGACTTACAATTTAAGACGGAGGGAGTAATAAACTTTAGCCAACTAAAATATAGCTACTAAACTTTAGATTATAAGACAATTTAGAGAAATATTTTGATTTTTAATGAGTTCAACAAGCTTAAAGTCACTGGCTGGTCGTGAACTAAATTTAGGTTGCACAACATTGGCAATTCACTTTGCTGGATAGAACAATGACAGCTACAGAGATCTTTGATTTTATTACAGAAGTTGGTCGTTATCTTAATACTTCTATTGCTTCTAGCATCTTGTTCATTATGACTGTGATTGTGGCATTAGCTGACAGAAGCTTCTCAAAATTAAAATTATCAAAGAATTATATAAGGTCCGCAATATCTTTTTTTTTTTAACAACAGGAACTGTGGGGGAGATCCCCACAGTGGTAGCCATTTTCATTAAATTTTAAAAACAGGAGTACAAGGATTTACATACCGAGATTAACTGAAGGTATCTAGCCACACGCAAAAGGATGACCTAAGGTCCTCCCTCAATCTACAAGACTGAAGATTACACTGATTCTTGAAATTAAGCTTCCACCTCTCTAGACTAGGGTTGTGTCTTTGAAAGACTTTGTCATTACGGATTTTTTCAAAGTTCCCAAGCTGCAATCATAGTTACCTCAGTGAAGCATGGTATGTTGTGAGTGGATCGAGCCTGAAGAAATCTCTCATCAAGTGGGATTGAGGCATCCCAAGTGATTCCCAGTCTTGACCAGCAGCCTTGAGCAAAAAAGCATTCAAAAAATAAGTGTTCAATCGTTTCAGCATCTCCAGTGTTGCACATGACACAAGTTGTTCCTCCATGCATCTGCATGTTTCGCCGTTGCAGCATTGTCTTGATGTTCAACCTATCCACCAGGACTAACCAAGTGAAGATCTTTAGTCTCAGGGTACGCTTAGATTTCCAAATTATCTTCTAGATTGGGTGCGCATCAGTGTTACTAAAAACATGTTTGTAGAACCGGTGTGATGTATACTTGGTGCCCCATGTAGGGACCCATTTATCTGCTGCATCTTCTTCATAGCTAAGTGTTTGCAGCTGCAACTGCAATTCCTCCAATTCTTGAATGCCTCCTCTGAAAGTGGCAGCATAAACAGGGTGTCAAGGTCCTATGCCTGCATTACTTCTTGCACTGATAGGCCATCTCTTTTAACAATAGATGCAAGCCTTGGGTATTTGTGTGATAAAGTTGTTTCTGTCCATAAATCCTCCCAAAAACAGACAGTAGAGCCATTGCCAATTTGACATCTAGTTATCTGCCTGAATATGACATTTAGTCTCAGTGCATCTCTCCACCAGAAGGAGCCCATCTCCCTGGTTGCATGAGGCACCCAGTTATTGTAATACTTGAACCAGATAAGCTGCACCCATAGGATATCTTCTTTGTTATAAAAATTGCTGGGGTGTTTCATGAGCAGTGCATCATTTTGCGGGCTCAGGTTAATAACACCTAGGCCTCATTTTTCTTTTGGTTGTCTCACTACTGGCCAAGCAACAAGATCGCCCCCTCTCTTTTTTTCAAAATTCCCACGCCAAAGACATTGCTTTCTAGCTCTGTCAACATTTTCAATTACCCCTTTGGGAAGCTTTATGGTGCACATTGCATATGTCATGATGGGTCTAATTGCTGAGTTGATCATCTCTAGTCTTCCACTATAGGACAGCCATACAGAGCATGTAAATAGTCTTCTTTCCACTCTTGTCATGACTGGAGAAAGGTCATCGATTCTAGGTTTTGTTGTCCCCATTCGCAGTCCTAAGTATGTGAAAGGAAGGGATCCTACTTCACATCCAAAGGTGTTAGCTAGAATGACCATTTTTTTTCTGGAGTGACATCGATGGGGTACATATTGGACTTGCTATAATTTACAGAGTCAGCAAAACTTCTGAGTAATGATTTGAGAAATACCAACTGTCTTGCATATCTTAAGAGACGTTAAATGGTTTGGCAACATTATGTGTTGAAAAGCAACTATTGGATGGACTGATATTGATAACATCATCAATGACTTCGCATAAAGCATGTTAGAAAAAATCTAAGATAATTTAAGATATATGAATATTTCTTTTGTATGCAGTTGATTGTCTATTGATAATATTTTTATGTTATTTTTTATGTTAAAGTATTATTATTATCTTCATATAACGGGAGCACTGAAATTTAGATCAGCCCCAAAAGCCTCATGAGTGGCCCTGCATCCCTCCTTTGTGGAAATAATCATTGTAAACTCTCTCTTTTTTTTTTTTTGAAACATCATTGTAAACTCTCTACTTCACTACGGTCAAGGACTCGCGCAGCTGAGGCATGGCGGTGAGGTGCCGGCTATGGTCGTCAAGGCGGTGGTTTGGACGGAGCAGGGGCGAGGGAGCCTTGTCAACAACCAGTTGACGAAGTCAACAAATTGTTGGGCGGTGCAAGCTGTGGTGGGAGACGACGGTGTGTGGGGTCACAAGCTCACATGGGAGCATGACCGGTCGTGTGTTAAGACTACCCGCACTCGTGAAACTCTAAATCCAAACTCTAAAAGGAATATTCCGTCCTAGTCATCCAGATTCTCTCATCTATAATATTTTCTTCCGCACTCATTGTTGATATTTCTTAGCACAATCACCAAGTATGGAGGTTTTAAGTCCATCCCCGGCAACGGCACCAGAAATGCTTGTTGGCATGTCTTAACGTCATTGCTAGAATTAGCAACGTCACAAAAAAATACCTCAATGATAGTTCTGATTGTTTACAGACCAAGTCCGCAAGCGCACGGAATTATCATTGTAGCACTTCACCCGGGAGTATTCGGGTATTGTTATTTATATTTTCCCGTAGGAAGGCATGGTACAAGAGTAGGGACATGGACAAGATGACTGTATGATAGACCAATACTCAATACAGGGGTAAATGATAGTTTTAAGATAGTGTGACACACACTAGAGCCAACCTCAGGGATAAAAGGAAAATGAAATGTAAACAACGAATGAAAGAATATAAAGAATAAAAGAATGATCCTAGGTGGAGCAGGCATGTTCTAATATAGCCTTGCAATGAACAAGTTAATGTCATATGATGTATAAGTCTAGAAATAAGTCAGCCTAGAGCAACGGGAGACCCCCCCATGGCTGTCCGTCGGCCCGATAGAGGCATTTACGAACTCCTACACGACATGCGGACGTGGGGGATTACGAGGGACGGACAGGGCTGTCACCACCTGCCGCCTACCCCTCAACTGTGGCATGTCGTCATATCCGAAGGCCCCCTCGCATCCGGACACCACGCCCGCATACTAAGGAACTACCTATGTCCCCCATGGACTCCCACCCTACGGATGGACGAGTTAGAACATAGGCAAACCCGAAAGAACAACGGACCGTTACTCCATTCTCATCGATACTTCTAAACTTATAAAGCATATGAACAATGAAGAACAACGATGAACATGTTATGAAATACTCATAAGAACTTTGGTCTAGTCTATGAATATCGAATATAACATGATCAAGACTATACTCTAGTTCATAAGCAATGCTATATAAAAGATATGAGAACTTGAATATGGAAGAACTCTTCATAGTATTCATACCAAGAGTCGCTCTTTCTTCCAAGGAGACAAGCTCTCCAATTAGCTTTGCCTTGCTCCTAAACATAGTACTAATACTAATCTAATACAAGAGGAGGTAGAGGAGGTGGCTCCAAATGAGGTGTGTGTGGAAATGTTTTCTTCTCCCCTTTTATAGTCCAACTAGGACGGTTTGGTGTAGGTAAAATTGGAAACACCCTCAAACCGCCATAGCACCTTCCAAACAAAGCTGGACCAAATCGGCTCCCGCGCTAGTGCGCTCGTTCCCTTGGCGCGGCCATGCCAAGGGTAGCTCGGCTGGGCCTCAGCTTTTGCAGGCACGTGGGCCTCGTCGTTAGCTTCGCGTGGCCGGGTCGTTTGCCTCAATCGGAGTTCGGATGAATTCGTAGCGTCCAAATTACCCGAACATGTTCGTGCAGTCCAAGACAAACTCGACCATGATTTGGTGTTTGGGCTATGCCTCTCCCATGTTGGTGGTTTGGCCCCGAACTGCTGGGCAAGTGGGGTTCTCTCCTTGACTCTCTTCTATGCCTTGTTGGAAGGCATACTTTCTTTATAATTCCTCTTGCAAATGGCCATGTTTCCCGCAAAGTGATAATTCACCACTACAAGTGGAATTCGGTCAATAGCAAAAGTATATGTGTATAAAAATAAATAATTCTCCCTTTTTAATCTTATATTGACGGTATAAAATCGTCGATAAGGATCGCCAACACTCATCCATCCTTTACGGTTTACCCGGCGGGAGAGCTCCAGCGGTGCGGGCGAGCGCGCACGGCCCCGGCGGCGGGTGCGGCCCAGCGAGTGCGCTCGGCCCCGGCGGGCGAGCTCCAGTGGAGCGGGCGAGCGCGCACGGCCCCGGCGGCGGGCGCGACCCGGCGAGCGCGCTCGGTCCCGGCGGGCGAGCTCCAGCGGCGCGGACAAGCACACGGGGCCCCAACGGCGGGCGCGGACCCGGTGAGCGCGCGCGGCCCCCTCGCTGGTCCCTCCGGCTCGGTGAAGCTCGGGGGCAAGCCGGCGCGGAGGAGCCGCCGCGAGGTCCTGCTGCTTTGTCCTCCTCTGCTCCTCTCGCCATCCTCTGCTCCTCGTTCGGCGCCGCGCGCGGGCTTGCCGTGCCCGCGAATCGGGCCGCTCCTGGTATTCCTCGCCCTCTCCTCCGGTGGATGACCGGCACTAGCGAGCCGCTTCCTCCGGGCGGACAAGCGGCCGCGGTCCTTCTCTCTCCCCGCCTTCTCTCTCCTCGTGGGCCCGCACCGTCCTTTGCAGGAAGCATTGTAGGCACGCCACAGGTGAAGTCTGCATGCTCGAACGGAATCTTTGCGTGAGCTATACTGGCTCCCGCTGCAGCAGTTTTGAGACGCTAAAGCTTTTACCGTGACCTTTACCATTCCCCAGTGCGGGTCGTCTAAAAGTGTCCAATAATCATTCCCTACTCTATAGCCATTCAGTTCTTGCGTAATTACATGTTTAAGTAAAAATCAGAACTTACATGAGAGCATTGTCACGTTTAACTGTTTCCATTATAATCTTTCTCTCTCCAGAGCCATTCAGACCTTGCACAATTGCACGATAAGTAAAGATCAGGAGATACCTACTTGATGTGTTTTCTATTTCTGATTTTCATCCAGCCAAAAGGAAAGGAAAGAAAAGAAAAACTAAAAAACTAGCAATAGCATGGTCTATCCAATTTATCCACAACTTGACTGGCTTTGGAAAGTACGACTTTTAATAGACTAGTAGTATCCCAAAATAGGATTTTCAAACCACCGAAATTGGCATATGCGCTGACCCCCTAAATAAAGTAGGAACGCCTCACAACACCTCTCATCTCATCATCCAGAAACGAACCATTTAGGCACCACCAAGAGGCAACAGCATGTCGAGGGCTCTCCTGATGGTAGTAGCCCTGGCCGCCGTCGTCCATGGGCTCGCCCTCCCCGGCGTCGACGCGACCGTGGCAGCGACATGCCTGGCGGCGTCCAACAGCGACCGGCGCGTCAACTACGACTTCTGCGTGTCGGAGCTGAACAAGCACCGCGACAGCCCGGGCGCCGATACCCCGGGCCTGGCCAAGGTGGCGGCCAACGTCGGCGTCAACGGCGCCGGCGGCGCGGTCAACGACATAGAGGCCCTGCTCGCCGCCAGGCAGCCGCCGCCGGACGCCAGGACCAGCGCCGCGCTGCGCCTGTGCGAGCAGCTCTACTACGACATGGAGCTGGCCTTCGCAGGGGCCTACGACGAGATCAACGCGCTCAACTACACGGCGGGGAAGCAGATGGCCGCCGACGCCGACTCGCTGGTGCGCCGGTGCATCGGCGGCTTCGCCGACGCCGTGCTCGTGCCGCCGGAGCCCGTCGCGCGGCGCAGCGCGTACGCCGTGCAGATCGCCATCGTGTGCACGGCCATCACCAACCTCATCATCAGTCCATGATTATTCAAGAGATGCGCCATGCATGCGTCCAGAATATAATGATGCCCCCCGTCATTCCTCTCCAAGCTTAATAATCTCGTAGTATTACCAAATTAATTGAAAGTTTCTTCCACCAGTAAACTAAAGAGGTCGTAGATTTTGATTGATTATTTACTCATCTTTGTTTTCTCTTGTACTAGCACAGATCCCAAAATAGTGAAAGTACATGCGATGGTAAATGAATCCAGCATTAGACAAGAAAACATTATATTGGGGTAACCAAGAATTTAAATTTTTCTGTCCAAACGCGACCGTTGGGAGGAATATAACAAGAAGTAGGAGTAAAAGAACAAGCTCATTTGTTCTGTTCATCACACGTCGGTCAGTTGTCATTGTCTTCTTGAATCAAATTCTTCATTACAGAATGTCAAAAAGGCAGTAAGCAAGATTATATGCGTGTCACAAACTTCACTTGATTGTTCATATGATTCACCAGACTTCCATCACAGTCAAAAATTCAAACTTGCATAGAAAGTCAAGTAAAACAGCAGTAAATCTCTGACTGTTTGGGAGGCCACACCGGAAAGGCAGTTATAGGATTTAGTCCATTCACGACTGGAGACAGTTTCCACTGGATTGCTTCTTTTGCACTTGCATCACAGATTCACAGGAGCAGGAAACCCCTCGGACAGACAGTTGATTATCGTGTCCACCTTTAACATTGTCTGCATCGGTAATGTACCTGATGACAGCTCCCTCAGCCGCTCCTTAAAGCCCTCCAGGTTCTTCACCTGCTCCATCTTATGCACGTCTCTCTGCACAACAGCATGAACCAAGGAAATCGCACAGTAAGTGGCCTCAGGAGTAACCGGCCGAGTTCCCTCTTCAGCCATGATGATATCCACCAGTTCCATAGCTTTATCGCACATCTTATCCACCATCTGCAGATCTTTCGGCAGACAATCAAGCAGAAGCAGCACCTCGTCACTGACCATGAGGTATTCCAGCAGGGCATCAGGCACGTTATAAGATTGAGCATTTATCTTTCCTTCCTCATCTGCACAGAGTCCACGGATTGCAGTGACAGCCTCCTTCCTTACAACAACATCCTCAACCCTGAGCAGATCCCGGAGCATTTCCATCCCACCAATATCGAGTACCCTTTTCCTAAACATGTCAAACTCTGACAGGATGCCAACTATGGAAGCTACCTTTGCCAATTGTGATGCTGGACTTCCATTTTTATGTAACTTATGGATGATCTTCTTCAGAAGAACAGGCAGTTGGTACGCTCCAGCTAGGATCTCCCTGTTTGGCCTGTGAACAGACAGATTGAGGATTACTCCGAGCCTCTGTTCCTCCAGCTCCTGTGACCATGTCGACTTCCAATTCTTCTGAAGATCTATCAGCTCTGGAAGCAGGCCTGCCCACTTGTGAAGACAAGGTTGCTCTCCCGTGGTTGTTTTGGAGAGTAGCTGAATCTCGTGCAAAGCCTGCTCCTGCATCACTGAATGCCCTGAGAACTTTTGTAAGATAGCTTGGATTTGCTCCCCTGAAGGTGACACAGGAATGGACAGTGTATCAGCCTTGTTAGATGAGGAACCGGCCATGTGATCAAGACGCCATGCAGCAATCATATCACGGAGGAGGTGGTTTGGAGCAGTGGAAGTGTGGGATAAAGTCTCCTTAGTACTTGGGCAGACGTTCGGTAAACAGAACAACCGATGGTACAATTGATCAACAGACTGCGTAATCAGGCAAGAAAATTGGTTTACTTGGTCAAATTAATCGGTGGGGAAACTCAGAAGATAGCTAACCAATTGTTCCAGAAATTAACATAGAATACTACAGCAAAGAGTTTGGAACACCTTTGTTGGCAAAATAAACTGATATGTGTATGTAATGTAACTTACAGTGGGACCCTAAACATGTCCAATGTACAACATCAACACTTCAGAAAGTAACAACATTACTAATTGCATATGGAAATAAAAGACATAAAACCACAAGTTTCTCTAGCTCTCATGACATGATTTTCATTTTAGTTTGTTAGAAATAAGTGCCATGTTTTTTCTACAGTCAGAAACAAGATGCCCTAATAACAAGAACCACAAGTATCATCCCAACACGGGTAAAAGGGATAATCATTTTGAACAGTTCTTTAATCATAATATCATGAGATTGATCACGATACAGCACGTTGAAAAACAAAAACCGTCACACACAAGCACTGAATTATAATCTAGGATGTTCATGATAGGTAGATGTCTACAGAGTGGTAAATAAGCAGGGTGCCTGGTGCACTACCATACTAGAATGCAACAACAGGATTTCTGTTTCAGTCAGTGAGGAAGCAGTGGAGATGCCTTGTTCTCAAAAAAAAAAGTTTATGCATGGGCTACACCAGAAAATTGAATTGACATCTCCTTAATCACTTCATTTTGCCCAAATCTCCAACTAAAAGCAACACATCTTTCTTTCTTTTTTTGAAACTAAAGCAACACATCTTGTATCAAAACAGATTGGTTTCTATGTTACTAACCAAGTCAAATAACAAGTTTGAAGTCTAATCTTGGTTATTACTAGATATTTACATCACAGACAGTTGGATAGTGCAATCAAGTTAACTGACAACATCTATCCTCACATCCAGTAAAATTTATCAGGATTTTCCAGCAGAACAGAGTCATGAAAAGTGAAAATGATGAGG
This sequence comes from Themeda triandra, assembly GCA_018135685.1. NCBI lineage: Eukaryota > Viridiplantae > Streptophyta > Magnoliopsida > Poales > Poaceae > Themeda > Themeda triandra. The sequence continues at coordinate 819,957 of JAENPR010000023.1, forward strand.
GGCAATCCAATTGTGTTTAGCCAACTAAATGATCAGAAGAAGTGGGCACTTACATATCCAGAAGCCAATATGACTGGATCATCCATCATTACTCCACTCTGTCCACTGTGCGAGCTATCAGCCTAGAACACAGTATAATTGTGTGATAAGTACTCATCAAAAGGTCGAGATGATTCAATCAGTTTGTTTAAGCCGTTGAGGCAACTCCTCACATGTGTACTTATTTAATTTGAAGAAAACTTCTAATCATGAAGAGTTGAACTATCTTCGAACTAGATATTTTATCAAATGCTAAGACTTTCTAAACAAGTGAAACGAAAATCCATCAATTGTCACAAGAGGACAAGAGATCTGTTCATGCAGTAAACAATGACAATGTTATTCACACCATGAAGAACGGGCAGCAGGCAGTGCTTGCACAGAACTAAACCAAAACTCACCCAGGGACCAATGCGTACAGCAATATGCCATCGAGAAGCAGAAAGAACCGTGAAGGGGTAGATTAAACAAGGCATCCAAGGAATTCAAGAACTCGATCAGACAGAGAGTTGGAAGGCTGGATGAAAATCCCAAGAAGTCAGGTATGCGGTGGGACTTACATCATCGTACGGGAATCTGGTAGCGAACTCGCGAGGCAGCTCCGGTGGATTTTGGAGCTCTGCTGTCCCACACGTGAGCTCCATGAGGCCGGTGATCGCCTCCTCCATCTTGGCAAACGCGGCCTGCTCTTGGCCGTGGTCGTGGGTGCCCTCCTGGATCTTCGCCAATGCGCTTCGCATCGCCGCGTCGTAAGCAGACCTCGTGTGGGCGGCTTGGCCCTGCTCCAGCCTGGCTTCTTCCTCGCTACCGGTTCTTGTTGGCCCCTGGGGCACCGACCCTGACGTACCGGGAACGTCAGACGACGCCGCCTGTCTCCGATGTGGGCTTCTTGGCGGCGACCTCCGTGTTGCCAACGTGTGGTCGGAGGGGCTCGAAGCGACACCAAGAACCCCGGCTACGCCCCGCACCAAACTTGACGGCGATGACGGCCAACATCCTGACGATGGCTGCTGGGCGGAGGAGGCCCGGGCGTTCTCTTGAACAATCTCCCCCTCGATGGCGCGACGTAGCTCGTCGTCCAAGGTCTCGTCCGCCGAGCTGATGTGGCGGGAACGGCGCAGCGACATTGCTGCTTCTTGAATCCGGTGGAATTTCTTGGCTTCTTGCGGGTCGCGGGGTGGCTTCTTGCTTTGAGTTTTGGAGGGAACGCGTGATGCGTTGAGGCGCAGTTGTTATAATTATAACTAACAAACTGCGGTCTTCAGGGGCTATCCCTGGGCTTCCTTTCTTTATATAATGATGCGGAGGCCTGGGCTCACGAGGGCGTTGAGACTCGCAAATCACGATTAAGCGCAAGCAACCGATGGACTTGCCTGTCTGATAGTCCTGGGGTTTTCTCACAAGCCCTGCTGATGTCCAATTCTTCAGCATCCGTGTCTCATAGGAGAAATGCAGGTCTTACAAACTTTAATGTGCTACTAGTATCTTCATCTGATGAACTTTTGCCTGTCTGATGCTGCAACTGAAATGTAGGCATCACAGCTTTGATTGTTCTTGAATTGATCTCAGGAACTTTGTCGGTCAATTGTTGATATCTCTGGCTGAAGACCCACCGATTGAAGATTACAGCCACTGAAATTTCAGTTTCTCAAATAACACTGGGATTCAGGTCTGCAGTATGAACTATAGCTTGCTGAATGCATCAACCCCGTCATTGTGGCCATGTTTCAATCTCCTGCTGGATGGCTGGATGCAGGCCACAGGAAGATGCCACGGAGAGCTAGGCACTGCTGACATTGGTCTATGCCGCATGCCTGCATGACTGCGCCAACCCAATTCCGTTTACAGCATTGCTCATCTTCTTTAGACGGTCTGATGAACTGAGTCGGACTCGTATGCATTTCTGAAGCAAGCAGTCGCTAAACACCCAAGGTCCATCGACCGTCGTCTCTGCTCCTTGGCTGGCATTTCATCGAGCACACCAATTCCAGCCGCGCATGATGCCCAAGGTCCCCCGCCTACTTCACGCCAAGCCGCCAAGGCGCCAAGGCTGCACCTGAAGCAGGAGAGCTGAGATCCCTTGGCTTGGCATTTCGTCGAGCACCAGACATGCCTCGCTCGCTCCGACTCGTCACCGCGCCAGCAGTCATCCTTGACGAGCTCGCGGCGGAGGACGGCCTCCAGCCCTCCGCATGGCTTCTCTCCATAACGTATCTGGATCTACAGCCGCCGGTAGAGACGGAGCGCATGCAGCGCCCCTCCCCCGCCGCCGCCGCCGCCACCCACGCGGCGCGCGCCATGGCCAGGCACTCGGACACTCGGTGAAGACTCTGCTTTGGTCCATGGGCGAGCAACGGGCAGAGGAAAGCGTTCATTTCCCTTCATCACGAAGAAAAAGGCCTTGGGCTTTGTACTCAGTTTCAGGCCCTACGGGAGCCCAAACTGAAGTGCGCCGAAAATTAAGGCCCTGTTTGGTTGAGCTGTGGATTTTGAAAAAGGCTGCTTTGTGTGGTAGTAGGCGTGGAAAACTGGCTTTGTGGTGAGAGAAATTGGAAAATTTGAAGGCCGTTTCTTAGAGTAGCTGTGAAGGCTGTAGGATGTGTAGAAATGTCTGTAATGCCCCTGAAGACCTGAGGGACTATTTGTAGGCAAACCGCTCATAAATGAATACTGTACTCACTTATTTGTACGTAAATGACTATTTTGGAAAGGAAATAAATTTGTTCCAAGTTTTCTAGCATTCAAAGTGATATGGTCCATACGAATACAATATTAGCATTTTACAAAAGATAAGGCCTCATCCAATCATGTCATCCCTCAACACACCTATCTCGCACTGAACAAAGCATCTGCTATTCTACTACGAATGATATTCATGGCATCCTCATTCTCCTCGTCTTCAATCTCATCTTCCGGTGTCGTGTCATCCTCTTCTACCAAGTATTCATCATCAGCATCACATCTTTCGAACGCCTTATCATGCAAATTGCTATCACGAATAAAATTATGCAATGCCAAACAAGCAAGAATGATGTGCTTCTGAGTATGGGTTGAGAAACTTGGTATGCACTTCAAAATACGCCACTTCTCCTTCAATACTCCAAAGGCTCGCTCAATAACATTTCGAAGAGAAGAATGATTGAAATTGAACACCTCGTACTTCCCTTGGGGTGGTCCAGAACGATTACGAAATTCTGGAATATGGTATGTGCTTCCTTTGAAAGGGGCTAGTGTTGGCGGTCTTTAACTCCGATTTTTAGCCGCCAACTATAGGTCATTATGGGGAAATAAATATTTTATTTCACTTATATCTTTACTACTGACCTAGTTCCACCTGTGCTTGGAGAAAATATTGTTTTGCAGAATATACACCAAGTGCAGGAATTTCCGGATTAAAAATACGCTTTTTGGAAGGCGTAAAACAAACTATAAGAGCAAGTGGGCCATCTGGAGGCCACATGGGCCAGAAACACCAGCAACAATGCAGCCCAGGAGGTGGCACGAGCCCACTGACCAAAGTCGGTCGGCGGCTCCGCTGAGCGCGGCGCGCTGGGCGCGGCGCGCCCGACCGACTTGTGGGCCGGCCAAATGGCGGTTTGCACACTGCCATCCGAAGAAGGACGGTTTTGGTGGTTTTGACCATGCTACCCCCGAACCGCCTCCAGCACCCTATTTAAGAAGAGGAAAGGCCCCCACCATCACACACACCATTTGGAGCCATCTCTACACTTCTTACTTGTTCTTTAGCATTAGTGTTAGTCATTTGGAGCTAGGCAAAGCTACTTGGAGAGTTTGTCTCCAGGAGGAAAAGCTACATCTTTGGTATAAATCTATGGAGCGTTCTTCCTTAGTCAAATTCTCATCATATTTATATAGTCTTGCAAATGAACTAGAGTATAGTCTAGTACACGATATATTCGATGATCAAGAACTAGGCCATAGTTCTTGTGAGAGTTGTTCATCGTGTTCTACATTGTTCTTCATCGTTCATATGTTTTACTTGTTTAGATTAGATTGTAGGAGAGAAATAGCGGTTCGATGTGCCTTCGGGTTTGCCTATGTCCTAGCTCGTCCATCCGTAGGGTGGGAGTCCTGGGGATGTAGGTAGCTCCTTAGTATGCGGGCATGGTGTCGGGTGCGAGGAACCTTCGGATATGTCGGCATGCCACGGTTGAGGTGGTAGGCGGCGGGTGGTGACGGCCCTGTCCGTCCTTTGTAATCCCCCACGTTCGTATGTTGAGTAGGAGTTCGTAAATGCCGCCATCGAGCGGACCGATTCTGCCGCGGTCTCCCCATATTCTAGTCTATAGTCGAGTCTTGACTTGTATAACATGTGGAATTAGTTTGTTCTAGCATTGACTATATAGGACCCCTTTGCTCGCGTAGATTATTCTTTATTCTTTATTTTACCTTTATTCCTTTGAGGTTGCTCTAAGTGTGTGTCCACTATCCAAACTACCGTATGCTTACCCCTGTATAGCACATTGGTCGGTTTCTCCTCATGCTAGATATTGTATTCATACCCATGCTAGATTACTTAACTACCCCATGCCTTCCTTTGGGAAATTATAAATAACGATACTGAATACTTCGGGTGAAATCTTGCCGCAACGATAGATCCGTACGCTTGCGGATATTTATTCTAATAGGATGTGATCTATCTCTTGGCAACACTCGCGTAGTTGCTAGAACCGGTTTCTAGTAATTATGTCGAGTAAAGCCATTTAGTGTTTTATTTGTTATCGAATTAGGCTCTAAGTCTATTTTGGTAATCGCGCTAAGAAATGCCAACAAGCATTTACGCGCCGTTCGGGGAAGGCATGGAAGTTAAGAATCTAGCGGCATGGATATGCATATGATATATAAAATGAGAAACGACAATGTCTATACAGGCTAACTTTTATGTTTTCTCTGTTGTGGATGAAAATAGGATAGTGCATGACCGGTTTCTCTCTTAGGAAAATTTCAACTCAAATCCGGAGGCACTCCTAAGGAGGAAGAGGACTCGTGCCCTTTCCTCTTACGCTACTCCGCCGATAGATAAACCGGTCACCACTTTGCACCTACCACGCCGCACTCCATGGCCAAGTCCCGAGTTCTCCGTCCCCAATGTCACCAACGTGCCCACTGGGCCCGCTTTGTCAACTTGGGAGACAAGAACTTCGAGCTCGGGGCCGGGCTCATTACCATGGTGCGAGCAAGTTCATTACGTGGACTGCCTAGTGAGGACGCCAATGCCCATCTTCGGCGTTTCTTGGAGATATGCGACACCATCGTCATCAAGGATGTCGCACCCGATGCAATCGAGGCTCGGGCTCTTCCCTTTCTCCCTTGTGGGAAAGGCGAAGACCTGGTTCTACAAGGACAAAGGCATTTGTTGACACATGGAGCAAGTGCTCCACCGCGTTCCTCGCTAAATTCTTCCCCATGGGCAAAACCAATGCCTGCGGGAAGAATCGCCAACTTCCGGCGAGAGTTTGGAACCCATCCCGAGGCATGGGGAGGCTCCGGGAGTACATCCGGGAATGCCCTCACCATGGGATGGAAAGTTGGCTGGTACTCCAAAACTTCTACAACGGGTTAACACCCATGTCGAAGGGGCACCTGGACGCCGCCGCTGGCGGCGCATTCCTATCATTGACTGTTGATAGTGCCACGGCACTGATCAACAAAATGGTAGAGAACCAAGCTTGGGGGGAGGATCGCACTCCCACCAAGGGACAAAAAGGCATGCATACCGTGAAGGAGGCGGATATGCTTGCTGCAAAAATAGACCTACTCCTAAAGAAGATTGACGGTGGTGCCATCAATGATGCGTCCGGCACCGTCAACGCCATGGACGCTCGCATGACATGCGAGGTCTGTGGTGAAACTGGACACTCGGGGAATGACTGCCCCGAGACCCGTGAAGAGGCCGCCTACCTCAACAATGGGTTTCGTCAGCAGCAGGGAGGAGGAAATGGCTGGAATAACTAGTGCCGTCCTCCATTCCAAGGTAATTTGAATTACGCCTCCGGGTTTAATTCGAATCAACCTTCATTGAAGGACCTGGTTTACGGCCAAGCCAAGATCAACGAAAATCTCACCAAAAAGATGATCCAAAATGACAAAATCTTGGAGAACATGAATAACAAGATAGAGGGCCTATCATCCGTCAAGAATCGGTGAGCTTCAACAAGATGATAGAGACCCGGCTCGCCCAGATTGCCGCGGCCGATCCCGACGACGCCGACACGAGCGGGATCCGGGGCAACCGAGGTCCCGCCGAGTCGGTAAACATGATCGCGACAGGGGTTTGGTCACCCTTGTTAAGCCAAGTAAGCTTGGGGGAGGAATAAGAGCACCGACAAGCGGGTCGGTAAGTATTTTCTTGCTACTCGAAAAAAAAAAGAGAAAAAAAGAAAAAAAAAGGAGAGAGAATAAAACTTCTTCTCGAAAAAAAAAGAGAGAAGTTTTTATTTTGAAAAAAAAAATTTGAGCAATGGGGCGAAAGCACCAACGGCTAGCGCCAAGGGTAGCGCCAAGGGCTAGCCGTTGGCGCCCAACGGCCAAAGCAGGGAGGTAGCGGGGCCCGCCTGGGCGCGCGCACGCCCGAGACGCGCCCGCGCCAGTCCTGCCGAGGTGGGGCCCGCGCCAGCGCCCAACGGCTCCTAGCCATTTTCCTCCCCCATCCATGCTGGTGGTTCGGCTATAAAAGGAGGGGGTGACCGGGGTGCTCAAACCACCTCCCATTCTCAATCTCTCACTCTCCTCCACCCCCACTTCCTATGCCACAAGCTTCCACTAGCAAGTTTTGAGCAAGAGAGCAAGAGCTAGAGCTAGTCTCGGGTGTGGAAAATCAACTTCCACTAGTTCTTTCGCACCCGAGAGCTAGCCACCGGCGTAGTCCACCATGAGCAACTACAGTTCATGGGGTACGGTGAGGGCTCGAGCTCTTACTATGGTGCCCCCTACGAGCCCGAAGTGACCGGGGAGGAGGCACCACCCGCGACCCCCGAGCCCGAGGGAATCTACGCGGTCGACGCCCCGTACCTCGACCTGGAGGGCGAACAGGAGCTGCAGAGGTACCATCGCCTCAAGGATCGGCTCTTCAACCACACGACGGTCTACGATGCCAACCTCATCGAGAAAATAGGTACGAACACCGACTTCAAAACCATTTGGAGGGCGGTTGGTTGGGAAAACATCGAGCCCATCGATGAGCAAGGTTCGCGTCTCTTGACCATCCAGTTTCTTTGCACACTTGATTATGATGATGAGCGTATTTACTTCCGTTTGTTTGGCATGGACTATCATCTTACTTGGGGGGGAACTCGCTCATCATCTAGGTTTTCATTCTAAGTGTGCACTTAAACTAGATGCATCCATCCCTGGTTTTGATCGAAATTCTTTCTGGGAAAAGATTTCGGGTAGGGTAGAAGTTGGACCTTTCAAACCCTTGAACACACAGATCCAACACCCTACCCTTAGACTCATGCATCGTTGGATCTCCATGACTTTGTTTCCTGCTGGCAAGACTAGATGGGTGCATTCTGTAGAGCTTAAGCTTCTCTATGCCATGGTTCAAAAGTTCAAGGTTGCTCCTGTGAAGGAGATGTGCCTCCACTGGCTAGATATGGTTAAGAAGTCTTATGCTATCGATTGCACCTCTCTTGTGACTCGCATTGCTAATGCCGTAGGAGCACTAGATGGTAACGATGTTGAGTACATTCCCCTTGATCGGCCGATTTGCGACTTGCGTGCCCTAAACCAAGGGCACACTTTGAAGGCCGATGGGAAAGATCATATCATTTCTTCTTCTCCGGTTATGTAAATAAGATTCGATTATCTAACCCGGATCTTTATTTATATAGCGTGATGTGCTCACCTTCGATTTGAAGACCGCTGAAGAAGCACACGGGGAAGAGCAGGCACCAAGAGCCACTAGAGGAGGGCGAGGCTTATGCACGGCGACTCCCCTGCTCGACGGATGCTCTGCACGGCCTCCCGACGGTACGGCTATGGTGGATGGGAGGCCTATCAGGGATACTCAGGCTACTCGGGGTAGGAGCAATACCCTCAGCCGTCACAGACCGCTGAGAGGGCATGGTCCGAGGCAGGGACCGACGAGTGGGAGCGACAGAGGAGATACACTGTCGACTTACCACCACCAGAGCAGGAGCCGACGCTGGCCACAGTCCATGCACGCCTTGGACAGCTGCAGATCCAGACGAACGACATCAGAAACACCACAGGCGGCTTCATGCATTCGACGACCCGGTGGCGGCGGCGGCACGGGCGGCGATTTGACGCTCTTGCGAGAGCCTCCGCATACTGGCGGGGAGGAGCGGAGGGCCTCTTGGAGGTCCCGGGGATACAACCCCTGGGCCATGAACTACAGGATAGCTTGGGGGAGGACCCCCATTTAAGGTACCTGCATTGCATATTTAATTTCTCACAATTTTATTTTCCATTTTAGCATGTTTAAATTCAAGTTTCTTGCATTGAAAAATTCAAAAAAATATATTTTCCATTCCATATATGTGCTATGAAATGTTTAGTTCCACCCATGTTGAAATGATTGGTTGCTGTTTTTATGTCTCGCTTGTACTTGTTTAAAATAGAGTTTTCTCTAATATTTGGGTTTATCGGCTTTACATTATCATGCTCTAGAAACTTGATTTAGTGGGTTGCATACAATTACTCTCATCTAGGTTATTGCGTGATATGATATAGTGACTTAGACCACAAAGCAATGACTTTGTCCCTTTGAGAAAACTCGATGTCCGGAGTCTTTGTTTCAAAAATTTCAAAAACAATAGTTCCTCAATGATCGCGAAATACCCACCGAGCCATATGATTTATCCATAGTATAAGAACCTTCATACGCTGCTTGTTCGTACATTGAGTTCGGTCGGATTGTTACCGACGCGAGATTATGACTCTACACCCATGATTGAGATTCACTTGCACCCACCAAATAAACGCCAACTCTTACACTGAGAGTTGCGCACAACATGCACCCTTCACCATCCGCCGATCCTTACCCTGAGGATCGCACACCCCTCTCTTGTAGTTTATAAATTTCTCCATGCATTTTTTTTATCATGACATCTCTCTCCACTTCATCCTCTCCATCAATAAAGTTATGGGCTATGTTCTTAGTCAGAAAAAAATGAGAGAAAAGAAAGAGAGGAAAGAAAAAAAACGAAGAAGAAGAGAAGGATATATAGTTATAGGTTTTACCACTCTTGTAGGCAAACGGGAAAAGTCTTAGATCCCCATTCGAAAAAAAAATATGAGAGAGTAGTTTTAATTGATCATTGATAGCCCATCATTTTTCGTTCATCTCATCCACCAATCAAAGAGAGTATGTCATGATGCATGGAGACCCAAAAATACCACAAAAAATTAGGAATCATCTTCCATCCATCCACACACTTGCACATCTCAATCAAGGTGTATAGCTTAATCTTCGTAAGGTTCAATCCTTGACCTTACAACATATGTGATACAAGTATGCCCACTTACATACCTACCCAGAACTCCACTCTCAGCTTTTAGTGGTAGGAAGAAGGGAAATCTTAAAAATGCCTTTGGGGAGGTAACTATACATAGTTGAGCGATCGAGTGGGTCATTTGAGGAACTTGGTTTATTTATAAAATTTACAAAACCTCCGGACAGAAAGTAGATCTTGGGACGAATGAAAAGCACCGGTCTTTGAAACTGTTCTGTTTTGCAATCGCCCAAGATTTGAGAAAAATTAGAAGCCCCACTCCATCAGGAATCATAGAGTAGATACAATTGCCGATTTATTCAAATAGCAGTAGAACGCTCTCTTTTATCTTGTACACTTGAGATATAATCGGCATCGTAGCAACCCCTGATCAACAACCGAAAGCAAAGACTTGCTCGGGACGAGCAAGGGGTAAGCTTGGGGGATCTTGTTGGCGGTCCTTAACTCCGATTTTTAGCCGCCAACTATAGGTCATTATGGGGGAATAAATATTTTATTTCACATATATCTTTACTATTGACCTAGTTCCACCTGTGCTTGGAGAAAATATTGTTTTGCATAAAATACACCAAATGCAGGAATTTCCGAAATAAAAATACGCTTTTCGGAAGGCGTAAAACAAGCTAGAAGAGCAAGTGGGCCATGGAGGCCACATGGGCGAAACACCGGCACCAATGCGGCCCGGGAGGTGGCACGGGCCCACCGACCAAAGTCGGTCGTGGGGCGGCTCCACCTGTGCGCGGGCGCGCCCGGCCGACTTGTGGGCCGGCCAAATGGCGGTTTGCACCTGCCATCGAAGAAGGACGGTTTATTTGGTGGTTTTGACCATGCTACCCCGAACCGCCTCCAAAGCACCCTATTTAAGAAGAGGAAAGGCCCCCACCATCACACACACCATTTGGAGCCATCTCTACACTTCTTACTTGTTCTTTAGCATTAGTGTTAGTCATTTGGAGCTAGGCAAAGCTACTTGGAGAGCTTGTCTCCAGGAGGAAAAGCTACATCTTTGGTATAAATCTATGGAGCGTTCTTCCTTAGTCAAGTTCTCATCATATTTATATAGTCTTGCAAATGAACTAGAGTATAGTCTAGTACACGATATATTCGATGATCAAGAACTAGGCCATAGTTCTTGTGAGAGTTGTTCATCGTGTTCTACATTGTTCTTCATTGTTCATATGTTTTACTTGTTTAGATTAGATTGTAGGAGAGGAATAGCGGTTCGATGTGCCTTCGGGTTTGCCTACGTCCTAGCTCGTCCATCCGTAGGGTGGGAGTCTGGGGATGTAGGTAGCTCCTTAGTATGCGGGCATGGTGCCGGGTGCGAGGAACCTTCGGATATGTCGGCATGCCACGGTTGAGGTGGTAGGCGGCGGCAGTGGTGACGGCCCTGTCCGTCCTTTGTAATCCCCACGTTCGTATGTTGAGTAGGAGTTCGTAAATGCCGCCATCGGCAGCGGACCGGTTGCCGCGGTCTCCCCATATTCCTAGTCTATAGTCGAGTCTTGACTTGTATAACATGTGGAATTATTTGTTCTAGCATTGACTATATAGGACCCGCCGCTCCGCGTAGATTATTCTTTATTCTTTATTTTACCTTTATTCCTTTGAGGTTGCTCTAAGTGTGTGTCCACTATCCAAACTACCGTATGCTTACCTTTCGTATAGCACATTGGTCGTTTTTCCTCATGCTAGATATTGTATTCATACCCATGCTAGATTACTTAACTACCCCATGCCTTCCTTTGGGAAATTATAAATAACGATACCCGAATACTTCCGGGTGAAATCCGCAACGATAGATCCGTGCGCTTGCGGATATTTATTCTAATAGGATGTGATCTATCTCTTGGCAACACTCGCGTAGTTGCTAGAACCGGTTTCTAGTAATTATGTCGAGTAAAGCCATTTAGTGTTTATTTGTTATCGAATTAGGCTCTAAGTCTATTTTGGTAATCGCGCTAAGAAATACCAACAGCTAGATACCCAGTTCGGTTTGGATATCCAGAATCCACAAGAATATATTTGCCTACAAAGTAAAATCTGTGTAAGAAAAATAAATAATACAAGTACTTCATCCCCGGGCACAGGAAGCAAATAAATAATATGTAGGTCATGTGTATACCTTTTGGAGGCACAGGAAAATCATCAAAATTTGCCAAAGCATGATTGAGGATACGTGTGTCATGGGCACAACCGGGCCAACCAGCAACCGCATGTGTTTTTGTACATTCGATAAAATGGACTAGAGATCCTATCTGCTGCACTTTCTATCTTCAAACATGTGTTTTTGTACATTCAATAAAATGGACTCTTCTCTTCTTTGCTTTTAGCAACAGTACAGGAGCTCTTGCGTTTCTTCTTCCCTTTTTGCTTCAAATCAGCCAGCTTGACGTCATCCTTGGGTGGAGGTTTTGGCACCTCGGCCACGTCCTCATCACTCTCATCAGAAGATATATCACCAGGACAAGCTGCAGTGGCCCCAGTCACATGTACCTTGCCAAAAATCAGATCAAGATCATCAAGGTACTTTGGTCCTTGCTTTCTGAACCTCACATGGTTACATTTAAGCCCCTTTTCACGATTATTGCACCTCTGAAATTGAATGAAAACTATTAGCACGACACACCTATCATGCTATGGACAAAATGACAGCAGAGACAGTGCTTACAGCAAGGTGTTCATCCCACCATTCCTGGGGGCAATCAACAGTTCCCTTTGTTGCATCCCATCCAAGTCCAGTGGCACTATTCTTCAACTCCATGAACCAAACATATTCTTTTTTTAAATTGTCTAATTTATTCTTCAATTGTATCTTTGTTCAGTTGTCACCAGTTTTTTTGCCGCAAACTTGGCTACAATATTTTCCAGCCGGTGGTAGTCCAAAGCCCACAGGGCCTATTCCCTGCTTCTATCTCCCCTTTGCATACATCAATCAAAGGCTTCAAAAAGGAATCGCCCCAATCTGCCTTGTCACCCATTCTTGAATCAAACAAAACATTTGTTTCAGACACTTCATACCATCACAATCCCCTACTATCACTTCTATCATACACACAGCACACAAACTGAACAAATAACAGGAACGAGATTGAGGTACCTTGAGGAGGGACGGGACGAGGACGACGAGTCCGGAGTCCGGCGAGGAGCTGGGGCAGGGCCGGCAACTCCGGGGTCCGGCGAGGAGCTGGGCAGCGCCGACGAGCTCCTGGTGGCCGAAATCCACGAGCGGACCGGAGAGGTGGGGCGACGAAGGGCCTCGGCGCGAAGGGATGCAGGGCGGGCCTCACAGCGAAGGGAAGCAGGCAACGAACGCCGGTGAGGAGATGGAGGCGACGTAGGAGGGCGGGGGCCGGGGCACGGACGGCGAGATCCGCCGCCCAAACCCTAGCTCGGTGTCGCCTTCTCGTCCCTGGAGTCGCGAGCGGAGGTACGGAGTCGCGGGCGGAGGGTACGAGTGGAAGGGGAGAGGGGAATAGAACGAAACGTTTTCTTGATAATCAGTGGCATTGCGGGTAATTTCGTTGAAAGTTACCCCCCACAGCTGGTGAAAGCAGCCCCTCCCCTGCTGTGAGAAATACACTACGCAAAAGCTAGCTTTTGGAGAATCGGGTGGTTCATTTGAAGGCCTTTGGTTGGCTTTAGAGCTTTTGGGCCCAAAAGCTACAGCTTGAAGTTGAACCAAACAGGCCCTAAGTCAATTTTTCGTCTCTCCCAAAAAAAAAGTGAATTTTTGGTTGGGACAAAAGTGAAATATGATTATATGAACGCTATAGACCCATGTAAAATCGTTACCATATACAAGTACATATGTATAATGTAAGTAGAGTGGTAGAATAAAAAAAAATCTTCTCCTACTTGCTATTTTAACAAAAAAGCAAAATCCTAGATATTCGCCAAGAATTATGATTTATGATGACGAATATATGGAAAGTCAATTGTTTTGTAGCCACAACACCTTTTTTTTGCTTATTATACCAGTTGGTTTACATTGAAATTACTCTTACTTTACACATGGGTGGCATTGTGGCGATCATGTTTTAGCTGTAATTTCTTTTCAGTAACCATGATGATGTACCAAAATTAGGGTAGTAAATAAAAAAACCACTTTACACCGTGTCACATGGTTTGTTTCGCCTTTATTACGAATTGTCAAATTGGAATTAGATCCGTATACATGTTCTGTGTAAACACACTTGTTTTTCCTCGTAGACATTGACGCACCTCGCGTGGCAGCTGGCACTGCAGAAGAAAAGCGAGTGCCATGCTGATGCATGGTTCATCCACACCGCCTTTCGACTTGCGTGCACCACAAAACATCTCCCGAAATTAAAGGAAACGCACATGCCCATGTGTCCGCCCGTCCGGACCCGGAGCTTGGAATCTGAGGCCAGGAACGACAGGTGGTTGCTGATTTCTGGTTAGGTTTGGCGGCAATCTTATCGCGTCCTAACTACCGTTTCTTTCGCTATGACTCTGATCTGATCTTCGCACAGGTGTGCTTTGTTGGAGGCTTGGAGCGGAAAGTCGTATACCACAGTTGCTGTCAACCGATGTTGATTACTACGATTGATTTGAGATTTTAGTTTGATGGAAAAAGAAAACTAATGTTTATAAAATTTAACAACGTTGTTGGTTTAGTAGTAGACAACACGTCCATCAATAGTGAGACGATCTCGGGATTTGTTTACCGATTTCTAAGTCTCTCGGAGATGCTCGTAGTTATAAAGATAGAGTGTGTGTATGTGTTCTATCGATCCACTCTTAACATTTCAAAAGTGACTTTATCCAGCGCGACGAAGCAAGGGCTGGCTTCCTCTTCTTCCTCCTCCATCCCCTCCTTGCCTTCTTCTTCCTCCTCATGGGCGGTAGCCCACGGGTTAACCATGTAAATCATGGCCGTAGCGCAACACCCCCGCGCGGCGGCTTCGTCGCTGACTTTATCAATCTCGAGTGGATGGTTAGCAATAAAAAAATTGTGATCTACGTGGTTCCAAACAATGCTACTAAACTTTTCTACGAGAATGACCTTGGTCCATAGATATTTGAAATACCTACAACGAAAACTGGGGAGCCTAGGTTTCAAAGCGAGCTGCCAGCACTACGCGCGTTTCTCACATGGCCTATTTTCTTGTCCTCTTGCTTCGGCTGGTTGCTATTGTTATGCAGTGCTTCCTGGACTCTTTCCACCGGGTCCCTATCTTCATCTACAAGCACAACTTCTGGCTCTGGGTCTGAATAATGGGGACAGCAACACCAGAATTGACAATATATAGTGAGTAAGATGACATTTGGAGGAATAAACCAACCCAGAATTGTTGGAAAAGATGTATTATTGAAATGATCGTCCAGGGGATTAAGAGCAATGGATTAACATGTAGAGACGTTTTTACAAATAGTGCAGATCTAGTATCCAGGGAAACTGCTGGGGTGCCTCCGTTACTGAATTTATGATGTTGCAATATTTCAAATATTCGTAAAAAAAAGATCATGTATGTAGTACACACAAGTTAAATCATATATCCAACAACGAAGTGTCTGATTAGTTCAAGATGTCAAGAAACAATTCTTCTCTTTGTTTTCTCCTTTCTATGCTCTCTCTACGTAGACTAAAAACGAGAATTGCATTTTTTATGGGTCTTGAAAATAAGTACCAGAATTTAATATTTAAATGTAGCAATGTATGGGTATTGTGAAAGTAAAGTTGTGAATATTTAAGAAGTCTAAATATGTTTGTGTTTTGTAACTAAAGAAAAACAAAATCCTTAAGAATGTATTTTAATGTGGTAGGAATTTTGATAATAATGACAATATCAACCTAAATTATTGAATGTTGTACTCATCAATGAATAATGCATATATTAAATTTTAATTAATAAATTATAGCGCTTAATATTTGAAAGGGAAAAAATCTGATAAACACAAATATAGGGTGAGCATTCTTCATTTTCTATAAACATTTAGGCTTTTATTAACGCATGGGCATACTCCTCTGGGCTAAAAAAAAAAAGAACACAATGCCTAAGGAAAGTAGCTTAAGTTTGCCTGACTATATTTAGCAATATTAATATTTATAATATCAAATAAGTATTGTTAGCTATGACAGTATATATTTTCATTGCATAGCTTTCCGTGTCATAAATATTAACATTTTACGTGCATAGTAATATGGGATTTGATTAAATTCTGGATATTTTAATTAAATCTAGAATGTAGTGCTTTTGGCATTTCTCGGCATCTTGTCACTATATATACACTTGAATATACGTCATACGCAGGAGTACATGACTTAAATAGTATACTATCTAAAAAGTCAAAATGTGTTACGATTTAAAATTGAAATGAAAAATGAACGAATAAAATAGGGTAATGAAAAAACGTGGCAGAGCGGTATGCGGTGGGTGGATGGGGGAACGCCAGGGTCCCCGACTCCCGCTCCACTCTTTACACATGTCGCACGGAGGGGCCTCTTGCGATCCCCTGCGGCGCTCGTTCCTGTAGCCCAGCCTGCGTCACTGAGCTGTCCACTGTCTCAACCTCAAACCGAGTATTTGTCGTGGACGCTGGACCGCGACACGTCGGCGACACGGGAAGGTGCACCAGAAACGCCGGCCCAGCGGATCCGGCCCGCGGCTTCCGGGGGCGGTGCAGCGTCCGGGTCAGACTTGGAGGCATGCCTGCCTGTCCAGCGAGAGCACGAACAGTGTTGAACAGATCCCCGTCGCTTTCAGTGCTTTTTTTTGCTTTTAAGGAGTATTTATTTCTTAAATATTTATCTCTCTCCTCGTAAAAGAGATTCATGCCTACAGTAATATAAATAAAAAAAGTAAAGTGGTTTAGAGAGAATTTTTAGCTTATCACCGAAATGCCGCACCGCCTAACTAAAGTCCGTTTGACATTACTCCGTATCTCGAGAGTCGAGAGGAATGGGGGAGAGATCACGTCGAGATTTTGCCGGGGAATGGGTCCGGATGGTCGAGGACAGATGCTTTTATTTTTTTCCTGCCATGCGCCATTAAACAAGTGGCATCGCACATATACCCTGCCAGAGGGGATGATGGGCAGGAATGATTGTAGATCGTATCAACCAACACGTTTAAACTTGATGAACAATCAAATTCATCTTTTTAACTTTTTCTTTGAGTGTATCACACACTTTCATCTAGTATCTCTAAAATAGCAGGCGTTTTTTTTTACAAGAATTAGCAGGCGGTTAAACATTGTCGTTCAGGCCAAACCATCGTTTGTTACGTTGTGACGTGCCTAGTTGGCGATACATTTGTTTTTCACCGTTCTCCCATGGCATCGCGATTGATGATTTAGGGCGATTGATGATTTAATAAGTGCTTTTCAAGATGCCATGCCGTGACACAACTTCCGCATGTGTTTGCTTTGTGGCCACAATTGCGCCACAGTTCCTAAAGACAACATAGCTATAGTTGATAACAAAATTGAAGTTATGAATATATATCATACTCATTTTAGAAAAAGAAAAAAATATGGCACTTTGTTTAGAGATATGTTTTCTTGACAACACTTAGATGCTAGAATTATATTATTTTTCAGGGCGGTGAGAGTACTTTTAAAAAAATTATAAGGATCATAAGTAGTTCAAAAGACTCTTTACTGGACCAGCTTTTCTTCCTATTGCTGATTTTTTCCCTGCGTAGTTTGAGTAAAGATACCAATCAAGATGAATTTGGACTTCGACTTTGCTCCCCCCTTGCTAGTCGTATAATCCAGGCTACATGCTTATGGTGTGACAATATTAGTGCGACCTATTTATCAGCAAATCCACGGTTTAGGTTGCTCCCATTTCGCTCGCTGCTACTACGGGAATCGCTTTGCTTTCTTTTCCTTCGGCTACTAAGATGTTTCAGTTCGCCAGGTTCTCTCTTGCCTGCTCATAGATTCAACAGACAATTCAAAAGGTTGACCTATTTGGGAATCTCCGGATCAGTGACTTCGGCACTGAACGTTTCAAAAACGAGTACTATCGGATTGGGTGAATTAGAGAATGGACAGAGGTCCATTGGCACTTCAGCTTATCTTCTCCTTTATGGGCCTAAGCCTTGTTTAGTTCCCAAATTTTGGATCCAAATTCACTATGCAAAAAGAAGATTCTTCATTACATCAAAATGGCGGCACATGCATGGAATACTAAATGTAGATGAAATCAAAAACTAATTGCAAAGTTTGATTGTACTTTACGAGACGACGTTTTGAGCCTAATTAGTCAATATTTGGACAATTTTTACTAAATACAAACGAAATTCTACAGCGACGCTACAATGATTTTGCCAACTTTGCACACCCCAATTTTGGGAAACTAAACAAGGCCCTGTCTGAAAGAGAATCGAGCCCAATATATGGCATATACAATGAGTACTTAGTAGCGCCGTGCTCTCTATCTCCTAAAATAGAAATCATTCTAGTTTTCAAAAAGTCAATTTTTAACTCTGATTAATTAATTATATAAAAAATAACTTTGACCAATTATATATAAAATATAATATAGTACATAATTAGTATTATTAACTGAATACTTTCATATATAATACATAATTAGTATCATTAACTAAATACTTTCAAATAATAATAATTTATTTGGAAAATATAAATGTTAAACATATTTTCTACGGACTAAGTTAAATTTTTAAAAATAACCTGCATGCATAGCGACTTCTATTATGAAATGGAGACAGTAGTTTTTTGAATCACTTAAAAACACCTACTCTGTACCAAATATAAATCCACGTTTTGTAAAAAAACTATTTCAAAAGAATATAAATCCACGGTGAAATGAAAACATAGGATGTCAAAAATCGGCTACATGCCACGGCAACGGGACAGAGAACGTATCGAAACTGACCGCTCCCATTTCGCCACCCTTATTTTATTCTATTATTAATTAATCACTGTGCCATCACAATCTCTCACCGCATATGAAACTCGCCGAAGCTCCCTCTCTCTCTCTCTTCACATCCTGCCGTGCGTTTGCGTCTCCGAAGTTCCGAGTCCCCGTACGGTCCCCCCCCGCGCTCTCTCGAAGCCTCCAGGCCTCGCCCCCCTCCCCTCTCGCGCCGCGAGGGATCGATCCGTCCGGCGATCTGGGCCCTCCGGCCGGCGCCCGCGCCCGGGAGGCTCCCCCTTCCCCTTCCCCGCCTCACCGGCGGAGATGCTCTCGCTGCAGCAGCAGCAGCAGCACGGCGCCGCCGTCGCCGCCGCCGGCGACGCGCGCCACCACGCGCCGCAGCCGGCGGTGCTCGGCGGCGGAGGCGGCGTGGACTGGCTAGCGTTCGGGGCTTCCCTGGAGGAGCCCGCGAGGAATGCCCCGTCGCCCGCCCCCCTGTTCCTCCTCCCGCCCGCGCCGCCGCTCGACGACCGGGCAGCGGCCCAGCCCGAGCCCAAGCCCAAGCCCCCCGGGCAGCAGCTCGCAGGAGGTGACTCACTCTAGCTGCAACCGATTTTTTTTTTAATCAGTTGCCTATGTTTCGTTCGGAGGGTGTGTTCTTCCGTGTTTCGGGGGAATCCGAGCTCGTGTTCTAAGATCTACCGGTTTCCCCCAATTTTGCTCCTTCCCTTGGTGCCTGCTACTGGTAGATTTGGAGATGTCCCGTTTTTTTCCTTGGGGAAAATAAGAATACTAGTAGTACTATGTTGGTGTCACTGCGGAGATTCGATGGTGTTGTTTTCGTCTTTTACTTAAAATATTTATTATTATATAGGTGGAATGTATAGTTTTTTCTTTGTGTGTTGATTTGGATTAGAAATTGCAACTTGTAGGCGATTGTGCCGACGTTGGATTGGGAGAAGTGGGCATAAAAGGTTCTAGAAGAATATTATATGCTATCTTTGTTTCTGGTGGTCTGTATTCTGTATAGGGTTCACTCCCCTTTAGCTCTAGTCCATCTTTAGAAAATTGCAATTTTGGAGGTGGCTTGTATTAGCAGCATAACTTTCTGGGAACCTGATGTCATATTCTTCAGTCCGAGAAACAATCTTCTGTCAAACTGTATTGGTTTCTTGTGTAGTAAATCTGACAAACTGCAATCAAGAGCTTTAGGTTACTTTGGGGATAATCAAATGTTGATGCTGTTTTGCCATTCTGAGTTGTCAACAAGGCTAGTGTATTCATCTTCGGGGCTTAGTGAGGATCTTGATGGTAGTGACACTTGGTGTCGATCTCTGAACAATTATTTGCTGTCATTTTAAGTTAGAAAAAAAAACATCATATTTGTGGAGATGTGTGCATCCACAGATTTGTCGCATTAACAATTAGTTTAGATTTATTTATAAATCTGTTAGGGTTAACGTTTTAGCAAGAAACTAAGAAGTATCATCTGTTTCTAGCATGAGTTGAATGGCTGGATTACGTTGTGGATATTATCACTGTTTTGAATTCTTCACTCAAGCTTACCTCAACTTGCTTGTGAACAGAAAGCTTTGTTGTTCTTATTAGTCGATATACTGATCGGCAAATCTTATAGTTTTGTTCTCCAACGTTCAAAGTGTGATTCTGGTGATTCATGGTTGTGCGAAGAATATGCTTACTTCTAAGTCCCATGGGAAGATTTATATGTAAACTGCAAAGGGCACTTAATTCTCTTGAATTTCATGAATCATGGCCTGATTGTGGTAATTGCCTTTAGGTCCTGCACCATGTGCTACATTCTGCTAGGTGTAACTTTCTGCAACCATACACAATATATTTATGTTATTGGTATAAAATTGTGTAAGAAATGGATGGATAATTAATATCCATGATGATTTGGAACTTAGTGGGAGGGAAACACGGACATGAATCATCTTGTTTTGTTCAGATGAAACAAAATTATCAATACATGCTTGCACGCAAGGTTTCATTTCACTGTTTTTGCGTGTATGTTGATAGTAGGCCTGATGGAATTTTTATTGGTTACTTGAATGGTGTAGCTGTTGATGAAGAGCAGCATTTGGCACTCGCTCATCAAAACTACAGGTCAGGGAAGTACAGAGAGGCACTAGAGCATGGTAATGTCGTTTACGAGAAGAATCCACGTCGAACTGATAACCTCCTCCTCCTTGGAGCTATATACTATCAGGTGGCTAATTCACTTCATATTCTCCCAGGCATGGATGCTAGCCTTTTCTACCAGACATTATCTAACGTGTCTGAATTCCTTTTCTGTTGCAGATTCGTAATTATGACATGTGCATTGCAAAAAATGAGGAGGCTCTTGCCATAGATCCACACTTTGCTGAATGCTACGGCAATATGGCAAATGCTTGGAAGGTAGTTTTGGGCAAATGTGACAAATATTATTGTGTCTGCTATACACACACACACACATTCATCTTTGCTCCCTCCTCCTTCCCTGAGACGCCTTTATTTTTCATTGATGTCATCGATGTGTTTTTTGTGTGTGTGTAGGAGAAAGGCGATATTGATCTTGCAATTCGTTACTATCTTACTGCCATTCAGGTTTGTCTCCGGTCTTATTTATATTTTCTTTGCCTTTTTGTTACTTTATACCGTTTTAATTTAATTTACCTTTTTTCACCATTTTAGATGAATTTTATTACTTCTTGGTATTTGATGCTCATGCTCATCTAAGATGACTAGGTAGTGTCTAAATGCTGCACAATATATGGTGGCAAACTGCCTAGCACCTAGTTTAGGGGGTCAGCGCTACTCTAGACACTCAGCCCACCTAGACGGTCCTGGACAGCCTATCCAAGTCCAGCTATGTTTAGGTAGTTTTTTATGGTGCCTGGCGTGACTAGATGGCTGTACTGCAGTGGAGATCGACATAGTGTGCAGAGATGAAATTTGATTCACTTCCAGGTGGCCATCTTCCCCAGAATTTCAGGCTTTTAGCTCTCCAGTCCCTTGTGTTGTTGTACATCTGGCTCCAGCTCTGCTGCTCTTCTCCCGCACCTGCTGCAGCAACAAGCCCATCCTCCTCGCATCTGTGCTGCTCGTGCTGATGAGTGTCGTGGCTTGTGCTGGCTGCTTCTGCTTGTGGTTTTATATGGGCTAAGGCTCTAAAAATGGAAATGTATGATTGTACGTACTGCTAGCATGGTAGTTCAAGCTGCTACTTTGTGCTATGCCGCTAGCTCTAGTAAAGAGCATGTAGACTAAAAGCAATCCAGGTGCTGTCTAGAAAGCCTAGCCACTAGTTGTGATGTGATTGTGTAGTGTCTGGGGTGTACATGGGCGCCTGCTTTCTAATGCAGTGACATGCAGTTCTCCTGTGTATTCAGGAAAAAGAAACATGAACGTACTGATACTTGGGTTAGAGGCACAATAAGCAGTACATTATTTAAGAAATGTTTCAATCAGCTCCTCACTGTCCCCCACCCCCTGACCTCCGAAGCTTCCATTTTGGGGGCATCTTCACTCTACACTCTAGTGGACATGTGATGTGCTTTTCACAAGCTTTGTGGATTCATGTTTGTAATCTTCTACTGCAATCCTTACCGTTCCAGTTGACTTTTGATTGCTACAAGTAAATGGCCCTCATCTGTCTTTTGTGTATTAATCTTTCTAGCTGCGATCAAACTTCTGTGATGCATGGTCAAATCTTGCTAGCGCATATACAAGGAAGGGGAGACTGAATGAGGCAGCTCAATGCTGTAGACAAGCACTTGCTCTAAATCCTCGATTGGTACGTACCATGTGTTCATCAAGTTAGTAGTTGTGCTTGTTTGTGAACTGATGCCATTCTGTGCCTGACTTAGGTTGATGCACATAGTAATCTCGGAAATTTGATGAAAGCTCAAGGTTTCATTCAGGAGGTGCGCAACTTGATTTTCATCCTTTTTACTTGTCACTGTTTTGTACTGAAAGAATTCTTCTTTGCACTCAGTTTCACCATTGTTTCTGTGCATTTACATGTTCTTGTCTAAAATGTTGTTATGTAATCTTGACTGATAATCACCTCGGTACCCTTAACCAAGTTCAAGGGACCAATTACGATTAATCGAATGACTTGACTTGTAAACATTGGTTCCAAACGTACACTATGGCTTGGTTTTAATGTCCACAAAATTGTAATGGAACTGGTCCTACTTGGACATTTATAATGTTGTATTTCTTGTAATGGTATGAATCTCAAGGTCATCTTTTATATTTATCTGTTGGCTTCAGCACTTGAACTCCCCTCGTGTAGACTGATAGCTTTGTGATTTGACATGTTGATTGTAATAACAGGCATACAGTTGCTACATCGAGGCGTTACGCATAGATCCCCATTTTGCAATTGCATGGTCAAACCTTGCTGGTCTGTTTATGGAGGCAGGAGACCTTGAAAAGGCTTTAATGTATTATAAGGTAAATGCTGTGACTGTACTTATTTGACTATTACAATGCTCCCTCTATCAAAAAATATAAGGCGTACATGTATTTCAAGATTCAAACCTCGTTATCTTTGACCAACAAGTAGTATAATTATATAAGAAATTTTGTGCTACAAAATGGTTAGATTGGATTTGTATTTACATATACTGTGTAACGATCAAACTTTTGTTTCCACAAATTATATGTTATAAGAGAAGTGAGTGGTTGAAGTGTGATAAGACCACACAAAGTCAGCGCTGTGTGTTTTGGGGGTGGAGGGAGTGCTTTGCGTCACTTATGCTTTATTTCATAGTTTATTGAGGTCCCTTATGTACTGAATTGTATTTTTTGTGGTGCATGTGAAGGCCATAGATCATTCTATTTACATGTAATCTAGGAGAAATGGAAGTTTACTTCATTCATTTGCCATGGCATGATGGTTTATTTTGGGCTAAATTGTGCCGTCGCTTCCTACTTCCTAGCGTCATGTTTTGGTTTTGAGATTTGGATCTTCCTTTAGTGGTTACTTTTTGCTTCATGGCTTTTATGTGCCTTGCAAATCTACCGAAATAGTGCTTTCTCATTGTAATGAAGGGAATTTAAACTTCTCTTGAAATTTGCAGGAAGCTGTTAAGCTTAAGCCATCTTTCGCCGATGCATATCTTAACCAAGGGAATGTTTACAAGGTAAGTCTAAGTATCCTGCAAGAGAATGCAGGGGTAACTTCACTCTTAGAGGGAAAATGGATCTTATATTGTTTGGTTCTCCAGGCTTTGGGAATGCCTCAAGATGCCATTATGTGTTATCAACGTGCACTGCAGGCACGTCCTGACTATGCTATGGCTTATGGTGAGATTTGATTCTTCTTTTTTCCTTTGCCAAACCCTGGCCTCTCTGTATCAGGGTATTATTTCTTTAGAACTTCTTAACTTTTAGCACAAAAATAAAAGTAAATACTGATTAAAGATTATCCTTCGAGTTCATTCATTTAGATACTCATCTCGGGTGAGATGCGAACAAGCTTACAAGAGAATGGTCCTTTCTTTACCTTCAAAGTAGAGCCTTAGTATACCTCGTAATACAAAGGTAGGGGGAACATTTTCGTGCAGGTAATCTTGCTGCTATTTACTATGAGCAAGGCCAGCTTGATATGGCAATTCGCTGTTACAGTCAAGCTATAGTCTACGACCCACAGTTTGTTGAAGCATACAACAACATGGTTAGTTAGTCACTCATCCTCATTTTGTGAACTATTTTTATGTATAAATTGAACAACTAGTTCACCATTTTTTATCTGTGTAGGGCAATGCACTTAAAGATGCTGGAAGAGTGGAAGAAGCAATCAACTGCTACAGAGTATGTTTTCTTGCTATTGGTTTTCCTTGTTCTACATGTTGCTCATGTTGTGATCTAGTTGTATTTGTGCAGTCCTGCCTTGCACTGCAAGCAAACCACCCGCAAGCCCTTACTAACTTAGGGAACATATACATGGAGTGGTGAGATCCTTATATGCACATATTCTTAATATGAAAAGAAATAAACTTTTAGCTGACTTAAAATAAAGATGCAAGTGAGCTCATGATGACAAAAAGAATATACTGCAGGAACATGATAAGCGCTGCTGCTTCATTTTACAAAGCAGCTATATCTGTGACATCTGGATTATCTTCCCCACTTAACAATTTGGCTGTGATATACAAGCAACAGGTGGTTTTCTTTCCTTCATTTTGTCTGATCATATTGTAGCTGTAGGACAAAAAAGTCTCTGTTCTACTGTTCAAATTGAATGCTCTGTTGAACAATATCCAAAACTCATACCTGTTGTTTCTATCTCTGATTTATCTATTTTGTATATGCGCCAGGGGAACTATGCTGATGCTATCACTTGTTACACTGAAGTACTTCGTATAGATCCTACAGCAGCTGATGCACTTGTTAATAGAGGGAACACATTCAAAGAGATTGGCAGGGTTAATGAAGCAATTCAGGATTATGTTCAGGCAGCAACAATTAGGCCAAACATGGCAGAAGCCCATGCCAACTTGGCCTCAGCATACAAGGACAGGTATTCTATGAATCTCAAGCCTATGCAGTGTTGATGTACTGCATTTAATTTCTGGGCATGATTTTTTTTTTTATTTCTGTTGTATAATATGGTAATGTGATCTTTTTGCAGTGGGCATGTAGAAACAGCTATAGTTAGCTACAAACAGGCTCTCCGGCTGCGTCCTGATTTTCCTGAGGCAACCTGTAATCTCCTGCATACTTTACAGGTATCTTTCAAATTTTCTCTACTCTTTAAATGCATTTGTGAAATAAAGATTTAAATAAGACTGTAAACTCTTGAGGAAATATTCATCTTTATGTTGTGTGTGCTACTTATGCAAATTAATACAGCAGATGTTTGCAAACATGCAAGGACATTGATGCAAAGCACTGCTCAGTTGTGAGTTAATAGTGGTCACATATAGGAATCGTAGGTTAGTGGCCTAGTATTATGTTTACCCTGTAAAACCTGCTAGGCTGCTACCTGCATTAGGATAAGCTTCAGGCTCTTCCATCGGATTATTATCTCAGCTTGCTCACCTTTGCTGCCTTTATAATTCTGTATGTATTGTTGAAGTCTTGGTCCAATGATTTGAAGCAACTGACCTTTTAATAGGGATGGCTAGCCTACTAATGTGTATTGTTTTCTTTGCATTACTGCAGTGTGTCTGTGACTGGGAAAACAGAGATGCCATGTTTCATGATGTTGAAGAAATTATTAGAAGGCAAATAAAGGTACACATTATAAAAATGAATGAAATTCCATTTTTAATAATGGTTAATTCTTTTCCTGCACAACTTATATCTTTTATCCTTTTTCCTACAGATGTCAGTACTTCCAAGTGTTCAACCTTTCCATGCCATTGCTTATCCTATTGATCCAATGCTTGCTTTGGAAATAAGGTGAGTTTCACTCACTTTACTCGTCTTTTAATTAAAGAGTAATGTCCAATTTATACTTAACCCAGAAACATGTAGTTGAATTTAAAAAGCACCCTCGGACTCAAATACTGGACAACTTACCCTCTCAACTTTAATACTGGATAAAATACCCCCTTTGACCATTTCAATGTGGTTTCCTAAGTGGTTGAAGTGAAATGGCAATGGGCTCACATTTTAGGTCTCTCTCTCTTTCTTTTATATCCAAAAATCAAAACTTTTTCATATTGAGTCGGATGAATACAAACTTTATATCAAAATGGTAGAGCTCGATGCGATCTAAACTTCCAGTTGATTTTTTACCAATTTGAGATCATTTAGTAGCTCAAATATCAATAAAAGATGGTACGACTCAAAAACTGAAGAAGACATGCCACATGCCACATCAACCAAAATCACCAGGGGTGGTTATTTATCTAGATTGAAAGTTAAGCTGTATGTTGTCTGGTATTTGAGCTTGAGGATGCTTTTAAAATTCATGTACAAGTTTCGGGTGGGGTGCCCCCCTCCTCCTTTAAATACATCCTTTCCTATTTTTAATATATAACCCTTTTCGTTGACAGCCGTAAATATGCGGCCCATTGTTCCTTGATCGCCTCTCGTTTTGGTCTGCCGCCTTTTCTGCATCCGCCTCCTGTTCCTGTAAAAGCAGAGGGTAAACACTGCCGGCTGAGAGTAGGGTATGTACACAAACTTTCTTTTGTACATTAAATTGGAAAGATTTCATCCAACAGCAGAATAAATGGCCTTTTCATGCTACAGATATGTGAGTAGTGATTTTGGAAATCACCCCCTTTCCCATCTCATGGGATCAGTATTTGGGATGCATGATCGTGCCAACATCGAGGTTGTTTTATTTTCGTTGAACCTCCTCTCTCCCTTTCACATTATGTTGTGATTCTCTTTCTCACCCATGATGGAATGGCAGGTCTTTTGCTATGCACTCAGTCAAAACGACGGTACTGAGTGGAGGCAGCGTATTCAGTCTGAGGGAGAACATTTTGTTGATGTTTCTGCCATGACTTCTGATAATATCGCTAGACTTATCAATCAAGACAAAATACAGATATTGATAAATCTTAATGGCTATACAAAGGTAATAAATAATAATGCTGTCCATTTGGTGAATAGTTTGTCAATTCCTGATTATCTCAGTTATTGTTTCAGTTGTTCAGTTTCTTCAAATGATTGTCATTTGCTTTTCTTGTGTATCCTTGGTTCTTTTGGGGCAAATTGTTCATTGTGACTTTTGAGGATTGTGATTGTTTTTTTTTTTTTTTGAGGGGGATTATTTGGAACCACTGATATCTATTATTTGTGTTACATAGAATTAGAAGACTTTGCCATGGAGGCATGGAATTTTGTTGTTTTATTAAAACCCAATAAAGTTACATTGAAGTTGGGAAATCAAATGTAATTTTGTTATTTTTAACACAAAGTGCAGTTTGTTATATTGTTTGTCTGTACACAGCCTTACACTGATATTAGGTGTCCTTGTGTTGCTATTTGCTGTCTGACATGTACTTGATGGAAACAGGGTGCCAGGAATGAAATTTTTGCATTGCAGCCAGCACCTATCCAGGTTTCATACATGGGGTTCCCTGGAACAACGGGTGCTGCGTACATAGACTACTTGGTCACAGATGAGGTACATGAGCATCTAAGGTTTTAGTCTAACAGTTAATTAGCTTAAGTGATTTATATTGAATGCTGTTTGTTTTAAATGGTCTTGCAGTTTGTTTCTCCAACTAGATATGCACATATATATTCAGAGAAGCTTGTCCATTTGCCTCATTGCTATTTTGTCAATGACTACAAGCAGGTTTGTCTTCATGCTTCTTCATGTATTCTTTTCCCTTTTTTTCATTAATTTGTCGTGTGATATAAATTTCATGTTCTGTACCAGAAAAATCGAGACTGTCTCACTCCTGTATGTCCACACAAAAGATCTGATTATGGATTACCTGAGGATAAATTTATTTTTGCTTGCTTCAATCAGCTTTACAAAATGGATCCTGAGATATTTGACACATGGTAAGTGTCCACTATCTACATGCTCCATGTGTGCACTGCAAGTTGGAGGCATGTGTTTTTGGTTTTAGATTTCCCAATGGTACTCCATGAATTAGATTGATCAACTAGATTTATTTATTCTTTTCACTGGACTATTCTTTATTATGTGTTGCTACTAATCTTTTGCTCACAATTCTTTCTTAAGGTGCAATATTCTCAAACGTGTTCCCAACAGCGCATTATGGCTCTTAAGATTCCCGGCAGCTGGTGAAACTAGAGTGAGAGCACGTAAGTACACTTAAGAGGCTCCTATTTATTTTTCACTTTTTAATCTACCTTGTAAATGAAAGCTTCAAATGAAGACGGTTTATTTGACATCTGCAATGTATCCTCACACCCTTTCTATACAGATGCTGCTGCAAGAGGAGTAAGAGCAGATCAAATTATATTCACAGACGTTGCCATGAAAAATGAGCATATACGACGCAGTGCACTGGCAGACCTTTTCCTGGACACGTATGAAGTTCATATGTTATTCTTTTTTCAATCATAACCTGAAAACATAAAATTAATTTACATCGTCCTTGTGATTTTCTGGATCAGCCCCCTCTGCAACGCACACACCACGGGCACTGACATACTGTGGGCTGGTCTGCCAATGATCACCCTTCCACTAGAGAAAATGGCAACCAGAGTAGCTGGTTCCCTTTGCGTAGCTACCGGGCTTGGGGAGGAGATGATTGTTAGCAGGTAAATATGAACAAAAATACCGATTTAGATATTGTAATAATTGAATAATGCGGAGGCTTACTTCCTTTTTGTGCCAGCATGAAGGAGTATGAAGATAGAGCTGTAGACCTTGCGCTAAACCCGGTAAAGCTTCAAGCATTGACTAACAAGCTCAAGGAAGTTCGTATGACCTGCCCATTGTTCGATACAGCTCGATGGGTAAGTTCTTGCAATCAATGTCCCTGAACAGTCATGATCTCAGTTAGGTCTGATCAACATTACATGCAAACTCTCAGGTGCGCAATCTTGAAAGGGCTTACTACAAGATGTGGAACCTTTATTGTTCCAGTCGCCACCCGGAGCCATTCAAGGTGTTAGAGGATGACAACGAGTTCCCATATGACCGCTAACAAGATTTCATCACCATCCCGGCTCTGTAAATAAGGCGAGAGTTGTAGCATACTTAGCATTGTGACACTCCAGGTGCTTGTTTGCCGCTGCCTGTCCTGCTGTGCACATCACCTCTGTGGAGGCTAACTTGTGTAGTATGTACACTACAAAAGTCCTAGGGGTAGCCTGTATTGTTATCATTATTGTTACCGAGGTCTATTTATTAGTAACGAAGTCATAACTATTATCGGGTTGTTACATTGTATTGCAGTCGTGATTTATAAAATAAATCTGTAGCCATAAAGGATGTCGATGTGAAATTAATTACTTCTGTCCACTGAATTTTGTCATGGGTTTTTGCCGGTCGCTGGCATTTGACTTGCGGTACGTGGAAGTGGCTTATTTGCAATTGCAATCAGCTACATGTGGATGGCATCGTTAATCTAACAGAGTGCTAGTTTGTAGTGCTGCTTGAAGCTTTGTTTGATTTTGTGAATTGAGACCTGTTGGGAAAATGAATTTTCTCTGGTAATAAGGCGCAAGATCTAAATGCTCCATAGAGTTGAACTACATGCTCTGAATTTCAATTTTCAGAAAAGTCGGCCATTTTCTTATTGTGCGCAAACAAATGAATATGTTGGTGTAAGCTAATGTTTTTTTTTTTTTTGAAAATTTAAGCTAATGGAAATGAACTTCTGATGGAAGACAGAGGCTATCTTTAGTTAGTCACGGAACTGTAAATAGATAGCTTAATTTCATAATGGATACTGTGCTTTGGTGATGCTTAGAGTCTGCGTTCTGAATCATCTTACCAATGGCGACCGCCGACCGGGCAGGTCTTCAAGTCCGAAGTTGAATAGGCATCTACAGTAGGTCACCATTGGTTAGGTATTTTATTTTGTGAGAAGCAACTGCTCTGCGTTATCCTTCTAGCTTTGCGTTGAGACGTCGCAGGTTGTTTATCTGCTGAGTGCTGCGTGCTTTTAATTTGGATCAAGCTCTGACCGGCTTTAAAAACTTGTTAAAAAAAAGAATTGCCGGCTTCCTTGTTGACCAGAAAAGCTTGCTTATTGTCATTTATAAAAAGAGAATCATAAGTGGGCATAATACTGGCCGATGAATAATGATGTAGCAAAAACTGCTGATGGTTATCACTTCCTCCGTTGTAATAATAATCTCTCTCTTTTTTTTTTTCTTTTTTTTTTTTTTTTTGCTCTGCTTCCATATGTTTCTCATCGGCCTGATTGTAATTAAAACGAGAGTGGTTTTAATTACATATGGAAGCAGAGCAAAAAGTGGTTGTAATAATAATCTCTCTTTCTCAAAACACACAAGTGGTTGTAATTAAAACCACCCTGATTGAACTGAATGACATAAACAGGTAACCGGCTTAATTAATAACTATGCAAATGTTTTGAGTGTACAAGGATTCCCCGCTTGTGTGTTTCCTTTAGTTCTTGCAAAGCTCGTACACCCCAACAGTGACATGCGTACAATTTGTTCTCGCATGCAGCTCAGCTCAAGCTGTGTTCTGCTCCTGCTTCAGCATCTCATGTTGCTGAGAAGATGCCCTCGCTTGGCGCTGTCTCCGTGTATGCATTTGGCGAGCTGTGACAAGCTAAATGGCAAAGCTAGCGCTGCGATAACCGCAAGCAACTGGCGCCCGGCAAGAGGACCCCATGTGTTCATGCAAAAGCAGCACCAGCGTCCAGCAATGTTCGTGCATATAAACTGCATGAATGATGGGCGTCCATTCATCTGTCTCTATCTGCTTCTCCATCGCTGCTAATGCTTGCTTGCATTATTGTTCTTATCATAGGCTAGCTACATTGGTACTCACGGTTAGATTCAGGCAGCTTCTCGTCCTGATCATGATGACCGGCCGGCCGGGCCACGGCCACGCTCCGATGGCTCAATGATGGCTCATATTGCCGCCGATGTTTCTTGCTGTACCTGTCATGATTGAGAACATCTATACAATTCAAAAACCGGTCATTTTCCCTACAAAAAAACAGTCATTTGCTTGTGGTAAGTGGCACCTTTACCCCTTTATTAACTCAGTTTTCAAACCGGCGTTATCTATATTTCAAATTATTAAAATATGAAATGAACACCCAATCTTCAATTAAAAAATATAATTTATATGTTGGCGGTGCTCAATTTAGAGTAGTCATATATATTTATTTTGTTCTTGTTTCTAATGTTTTGTGGGTAGCATTACTCATATTTGTTACTCGCTTAAGTTATCATTTTGCACTAATGCTACATTTGACCATGAGTAAACAAAAGATCTAGAAGAGGACACATTAGTATACATAGGTGAGCTTTAGTCCTGGTTGGGAAGTGGCTTTAGTCCCGGCTTCCTAACCGGGACTACGGATTTGGGACTAAAGGTGTTCCAGTTTTTATTCCCGGACTCTAACACAATGGAGACTAAAGGTGCGAACAGGAAGTCGTTTTTCTACCGGTGACATTAACCTCATAGGTGCCATGTGTAAGGAAATAATTAGCCCATGCTAGAACAAAATATAATTTCAACTATGACATTAAGCCAGGAGATCATATATAGTTACCACGTAGCACAGCTGAAGAAGAGTTGGAGCAGCCAACCCAAGGCTGTACATGAGTAGCCCCGTTGTCAACCATTATTAATAGCAAGGGCCAACAGCACCTACAAAGCCCTAAATCCCACTAGGATCCACGAGCAGGTTACCCTCGCAGATGATCTCCCAAGCTTCATCCTGCGCCAACGTCGAGATCCCTTCGAATACACTGTAGTTTGGTTCCTTGTTCCAAACCATCCAAGAGGCCAAGAGGACAAGAGCACCACCGAACCCGTTGCACATTTGGTTGGGCAATTGCGATCGCAATAGCTGCCACCAATCGGTATCTGCACCCTCCGGAGCTAGCCAGATCAAATCCAATTCGGCAGAGAATATGGCACCATGCCACCCGCCTGAAAGGGCAAGAAAGCAGCAGAGCCCGACTGAAAGGGAGAAAGCAGCAGATGGTCAACTGTCTCCGCGCACTGATCGCACAGAGCACAAGCATGGTATCTTCTAAGTCGTGGTCTTAGACGATCTGCAAGTCCATATCCTGCCGTGTATGGGTAGCCAATAAAAAAGGAGCTTGACCTTGGGGGGGACACTAGTTGAAAAGCATCATCGTTGAGATATACGACCGTAGAGTCTATTTCAAAAGTCTAGATATTTATGCTAGAAACTTTTAAAAAATTTAAAACTTTATCCCAAAGTAGTGCATCAGCAGATGGGCATTGTCCGAAAATTTGAGATTCAAACAACTTTTGTTAAAAATCATATGAAAAAAAATCACCCATCGTGAATTTTTGTCCTCGAGTGGTTAAAATTTGTTTTTATATATGAATTTGTACAAAAGTTGTTTGAATCTCAAATTTTGGAACAATGCCCATCTAGTGATGCACTGTAGGTGTGTAAAATTTCGAAAAAAATTAAAGCTTTTAAGTGTGAATATCTAAACTTTTGAAATAGACTTACGGTCGCTTAAATTGACGGAATTTTCGCTCTAGGACACTAGCCTTCCACAACAAGATGGAAAACTCCGTAGCTACGAATACGCGCAGAGTTTATTTCAAAACTTCTCGCATGTCGCATCTAGAAGTTTTTAAAAAAAAATTAAAACTTTACACACTAATAGTAACAAGTTAGATATACATTATGACAAAATTTTAGATTCACCAAAAATTCATATGTTCCCGCGCCAAGAAAGCTACTAAGAACGCCCAACGACGTTTGTCAATTTCCTTGACAGCCCCTTTGGACTAATTAACAGCAGGCAATCGATACGTGTACAGGTATCGCGGAAAGGGTGGCCATGGTCGGAGTGACCCTGCTCCCCGATGTGGTGAGGAGTCCTGCCTTCCACGTCGGAATATTCTCACCGCCACCGCGTCGACCAGGGGCTGTTCGTCCGTAGCATTAGCATGGTGACCGCGAGCGGTGCGCCCAGATAGCGACAACGGGGACGTCGCGAGCTGGCGACATGAGGCACTTGTGAAGGTTGAATTGGTTACCAGGCCTAAAGCCCCGGCTAAGACGAGGGTCTAATTTAACAGATATAAAGAGCACCGCCTCCTAGAAAGGAAGCCGGTGCTATGTCACCTTAATTTTTACCACCATCAGATCTTACCTTTGACGGCCCAGATTTACCGAAGCAGCTTTTACCACATGAGCTTCTGCCTAGAATCAGCTTCTCCTCAGCCTGCTTTCAGCTTCTTGTCCGAAGCCATCCAGGCAAATATATACATGGCTTCTGATTCTCCTCCCACCTCTTCAAAAAAAAAAAAAACCAAACCTTATCTCTTCCTCTCCTCCTCCCGTCCCTCTCCTGTCTCCTCCTCCCCTTCAACGCCGCCGCTCGCGCCGCTCTCCGGCGGTGGCGGCGGAGCTCCAGGCGGCGCGCCGGCCACGGGCACAGCCGGGGCGGGCGCGGCCCCAGGGGCGCGGCGCGGAGCGGAGGTGGCGGCCCGGCCCGGCATGGCGGCGGCCAGGCAGCGCGCCTTGCGGTGGCGGCGGCGCTCCAGGCGGCGCGGCCGGGGGCGGACGGCGGCGCTCCAGGCAGCGCAGCGCTGCAGCGCCGGCCCGGCCTGGCGCGGCTGCCCGGCGCGCGACCCCGGCGGCCAGGCCACGCGGGCGGGCCGGCCGCCTTGGCAGCGGCGGTGCCCAGGCAGCGCGCCTCGGCGGCGGCGGCTGCGCAGGTCGTCCCTCTCTTCTCCCTCTCTCTTTCCCTCTGTCTGCCGTCCCTTTGTGCCCTAGGGTTAGGGTTAGGGTTTCGCGAGGGGGCCGAGCTCTTCGGTCGCCGGCCCTCGGCGCGGTCGACGGGGGCCTGCTTGTGCTCGCGGGCGGTGTTGCCCGCCCTCTGATGTGCCGCCGTCCTGCTGGGCTGCCTGCTCTCATCTTCTCCATGGAACCCTATGTACCTATCTCTTCCTCTCTCTCTCTACCTCTCTCTTGATCTCTTTCGATTCCTAGGTGCCCTGTGGTGCTCTGCCTCGCTTGCTCCTGCATCTTGACAGATGAGCAATTGTTCTTCAAAAATTTGGAGCTCCTCGATGTTGAGGTGAATAAGCCATTTATTTGGCCATCCTTCTTTTCCTAACTTAAATTGTATTGTTTCACATTTTACCTAAGAAATTAACAAGAAGTTTGGTGGTGCAAATGTGGGAGATTGGAAAGGCCTAATGATGCAGAAATGAAAATAAGGTGGCTGCCTCTTTTTACGAGTTGGTTTCCTTTATTGTCTAAGATTTCTCATGGCTGTCATCTAACCGTCGGACACGTCCATTCCCAAGCAACTCCTTTATTAGCAGAGGTTGATGGCTTGGGATGGACGAATCCCACGGTTCCATGCCTGCTATGCTATTGTGTGTTGCAGCTGTACACTGCTCCTTGGTTCTGCTATGTTTTTCCTGTTTCTAGGCAGCCATCAATGAAGAGAAATATTGAAATGAACCATCCGATTTGAATGCTGAGGCCACAAATATATTAGACTACCTCAAAAATCAACTGGTTCTATGTGCACCAAGTTCAGTATGTGTTGAACTGTGGACAAAGCTAATTTTCATAGATACAAAGTGCACCGACTCCTAGAGAGGAAGCCGGTGCTACGTCACCTTGATTTTTACCACCATCAGATTTTATCTTTGACGGCCCAGATTTACTGGATCAGCTTCTACCACACCAGCTTCTACCTAGAATCAGCTTCTCCTTAGCCTGCTTCCAGCTTCTTGTCCGAAGCCGTCCAGGCCATTTATTTGGGCATCCTTTTTTTTCCTAACTCATATTGTATTGTTTCACATTTTAACTAAGAAAATAACAAGAATTCTGGTGGTGCAAATGTGGGAGATTGGAAAGGCCTATGATGCAGAAATGAAAATGAGGTGGCTGCCTCTTTTTACAAGTTGGTTTCCTTTATTGCCTTAGATTTCTCATGGCTGTCATCTAACCGTGGGACACGTCCATTCCCAAGTAACTCCTTTATTAGCAAAGGTTGATGGCTTGGGGTGGACGAATCCCATGGTTCCATGCCTGCTATGTTATTACTTGTTGGAGCCGTACACTGTTCCTTGGTTCTGCTATGTTCTTCCTGTTTCTACGCAGCCACCAATGAATGGAAATATTGAAATGAACCATCTAATTTGAATGCTGAGGCCACAAATATCTTAGACTACCTCGAAATCAACTGGTTCTATGTGCATAAAGTTCAGTATGTGTTGAATTGTGAACAAAACTAACATTTATAGATAAAGGGAACATGCTTACAGTCGGCGCCGATGGCCAAAGGTCTAAAATGTGAGCTTAGATGTTCATATGCAGATTTTCATAGTTTGGTGAGTTTGTGCACATGTGCCTCCTAATTTTGCCGTTTTGTTTGTTTACAGCTGAGGTAATATGACTTGCCGATATACAATCGAAGCTGCATGTTGGTACAACAAGTTTAAATATACATGCATGGTTGCTTTATTTGTTATTACTTTTTTTTTTTTTTTTTTTTTTTTTTTTTTTTTTTTTTCTCGAATACGCGGGAGAGCTGCGTATCATTGTATTAGTAGAAGAAAAGGAGTCATACATAGACCCAAACACACTCACACACACTACCACACCTTCCCTGTTTTGTAAGGCTACATCATTGAATCTAAGAGTACATCGACCGAGCGGACTAAGAAACTAAAAACCCCTAGCGGTGAGCAAGGACAGACCCTTAGCTCCTGCCAAACACCACCAATGGGCATCATCTCTAGCTAAACTAAGGGCTGTGTTAATGTTTGGTACGGCCCCATTGAAGACACGATCATTCCGGTGTTTCCGGATGCTCCAGCGCCAAGGATGACAATAGAGTTTAAGCCTTTTCTCACATCCCCGAGTGGTAGCTGCCTCCGCCTTTTCCCACCGGTCATCCCAAACTGAATCGTCGGCCGAGGCGTGAGGGAAGAGAGTCCAACTCGCTGCAAGAGGTAGAACCAAAATTGCCTTGCGAAAAACGCACCCAATTAGAAGGTCTTTGAATGCTTTCCTGTTCTTGATCACAGAGCGAGACATTTGGGCGGGTGAGGAAGCCCTCGTCGAGCAAGTCTGTCGGCTGTCCAAGACCGGTTATGAGCAACCACCACATGAAAAAACGGCATTTGGGAGGGGCCCATGATTTCCATATTCTCTCATATGGTCGAAGTATATGGCGCCCCGAAAGGACACATCATATGCGAGACTTTGCCGTGTATTCTCCTGAAGCCGAAAGTCTCCAAGTGTGTTTGTCCTGTACCCCTTCATGAAGCTCAACATTAGATAAATTATCCCATAGTTCCGAGATATTCCATCGAGCTTCTACGGGTAGATCAACCGGAATATCATCAATCCATTTGTCATTAGTCGGGGCCTCCCTCACCGTACGCCTGCCTATTCTTCTTTTAGGGACCAGACAAAAAATCTTTGGTGCTAGTTCCTCAATATTTTTCCCACCAATCCACCTATCCTTCCGAAACAGTGTTAGCTCCATCTCCTACATTAGTAATCACAGCCATAGAGAGGAGACCATCCACCTCCTTGGTAACTTGAAGTGAGACTCGCCCAAGGTTTATTTGGTTCAGATTTTTTCAGCCATGGCCACCTAGCTACGAGTGCAAAACCTAGAGATTTTAGGTCCGCAATTCCTAGTCCCCCAAGTTCTTTAGAGCGACAAACTTTGGGCCAGGCAATGAGACAATGTCCTCCATTTGCTTCCTTTCTGCCTCTCCATAAGAATGCCCTTCGAATTTTATCAATTCCCTTAATAACCCATGGTGGTAGCTCAATTGCCTGCGCAGCTTCCCCCTCCCCTCGGGCGTCGGCTTCGTGCCGCCGGTCGCGACTTCAGCGTCTCCCCTCCGGCGACAGCACTCCCCTTCCGTCGCTCCCTTCCCACCGCCCGGTGCTCCATTTGTTATTACTAAATAAACTGGAATTTATTAGTATGAAGGTGCTCTGATTCTTTGTAGTATTCATGAACTAAAGCTATGGATTGGTGTCATTGATTGATTCATATTACATTGCAATCTCTGAAGGTATGAACTTGGGGTATGTGAAATATGACGTTGCTTTGCTATAATATCAATTTTGCAGCAAGTGTTCATTTTGATGTGCTAACTG
Organism: Themeda triandra; assembly: GCA_018135685.1. Classification (NCBI taxonomy): domain Eukaryota; kingdom Viridiplantae; phylum Streptophyta; class Magnoliopsida; order Poales; family Poaceae; genus Themeda; species Themeda triandra. The sequence continues at coordinate 857,093 of JAENPR010000023.1, forward strand.
CTATGCAATTCTGTTTGACTCAAATTTTCTGACGGTCTATGAACAAACCTTATGTGAGTTCCTTGCTTTGCAATAGAGGCGTTGATCCTCGATTGAATTATTTGGGTTCAAGTTTTACACCTCTGTGAAGATAATGCAAAATTCCTAAATGAATGATGTTTTGTTTCATGGTTGTCGGGTTCTGAATTGTTTCGACAGATTTACTATTACATGAAATTCCAGGTAGGTATATGTTGCATGCCAAATAGAAAATGGAAATATACTATACTCATACCTTATTGTTAATTCATTTGTCGGTTTATATTTATGGTTCATATATGGACCTAATAGAATCCAGGTTTTCCAATAAGATCAAACAGGTAAAAGGCTTCCTTGCTGATCTCGACAACAATTGCCATGGTGCTGCGTCTGATGATTAGGAGAGGGGGTTCTTACTAGGTGGCGCCAGGCTTAAGTATGAGGTGAGGCCATGAATGAAAATAAAACCTTAGGTTCTTTAATTAGACTGAGGTTGTGATGTTGTGCTGACGGTTCGTTCTAAACAGAAACATTGTGATTGCTTGTCTGCTGAGTCCAACGTCCCAACTTCAAATGTCTGCTACTGTCATTTTTCTTTTAGACTGCCAATTGATTGTATATCTAATTCTATATGCTTAGTCTTCCATTTAGTTTTATCTTCTAAATTTTTCAAACCTCATTTTGATGCTGCAGGATCTGCGTAAGCACTAGATCTCCATTTTTATGATAGTCACATATTCACAATCATCGACAATACTAATCACTTGAAGAAGGCGACTGTGTCTACTGGAACGGAAGGTTTGGTGTCAGAAGGCAATGCCGCATATAGATCAAGGTGAGTGCAAAGATCTGCTTTAATTTCAATTGGTTACATTTTTTTACCTTTGTTTTCAGCCATTATTTTCCTGCAAGGGACATTATTATTTTCCTGCAAGGGACATTATTCTGGAAATGCACCAGACATATGTCATGATACATGTCATAAATGGTTAGTGCTATGCCTTTGCAATGGTCCTCCATTGGATTACTGTCACAAATTTTTTTATTTATTAAATGTGCCTTTTAGTACTCAAGCTACGATTCTTCACTGACAGTAGAACAAAGTTTTTAGTGTATACACATGAGAATTAGCATAGGGTTCCTGCCACTTATTTGGCATGCACATATTTCTTATACTTTCAGAAAATATCCAGGGCTGTAAGTTGTTCTTGCTTATAGATATTTACAGTCCCTTATTATACTCTTGGCTGCCCTTGCAATATCTATAAGTTGTCTAATTGATTCCTACACTTTCAATTGTTCTTGACATAACTACCTGTTCACTTTAGCATAGATATTTATAAATCACCTGTTTTACCGGGCTACGCATTTGTGGCAAAACAAGATGCCGGTTAATGCAATTCATGTCCGGCTGCTCATTATTTGTTGTGCATCAGCGAGCAAACAGAGAATCCTTTCAGTATTCAATTCTGCAGTGGATCCTACATCCTTTCAGTATTCAATTCCTTGCAAACATTTAGACTTTGTGTTACATATTTTTTTTTTAAGTTACCAATGTATACATTTCAACAACTACTCGCTCATATTCCTGATTTCGGTCTAAGAAATGCTCATAATCCTAATGCTTTTGTACAGCTAAAGCTAACTACCACTTGCTAAAGCTAAAGATCTCTATAGCCACTTAGTATGCCATCTGTGTTATTTTTTTAGAAGATGCCATTTGCCTCATTAATGTTGACATTAATATTGTTTTTCCTAAATTTGTCGTGACAGAGGCTTTGCACTATGGCAGTGTGTTGCCATTCTGTAGGCCACCTGGCTCCATTGGCTGCAGCAACGGGAGGTCAGGGTCATTTTTACAAGGTTTTTAGGCATATTAAAGCCTGCACATATTTTTTTTCCAATTCTATAAAACCTTCGTTACTGCTTAAATTTGTACCGACTCAGATAAAGCTGAACTGAGATCGTAGTAAATATTTCCAACATTATATGCTTGCCTCTTTTTACCTTGTGTCCTGATTGTGAATCTCTTCATTGGTACATCTGTTTTTCTCATACCTTTGTTCTTAATTTGCTTCCCTTTTAGATAAGAGCATGGAATGTGCAAAACCTCAAATTGCCAATCTCTTCACGCAGCAAGTATGGAAGCAGTTATTCTTATGGTAAGTCAGCACATATGATCATGTGCACTCAGGTTTTTCTTCTGTGTTTTCTGTTCTTTGTAGTTGTAGATTCATGAATGACCCCTCATTGCTGGTCCTATTTTAAAATACATATATGTTATGTTTTTCAAATTTGCAAATAATTATGAAGTGGCTTCGAAGTTCATTACTCTGTTCTTTGTTGCTTTCGGTAAGGAAAAGATTACAGAGCGATATCAGTGTGGTGTCACATGCTACATCAAATTGGTAGACACCAATACATGATTTTGCATGGATATTCTAGGTTTTCAGGCCAGCATTTTTAACCTGGTCTGCTCTCTGATCTACACCCACTTTCAGGCCAACATTTGACCTAGGAAGTGAACGCTGGGACTGGATGGATGCAGTTGAGCCCTAAAGACTTGCAACATACTTGCTTCGACTATCCAGTCTGTAGAAAAGATGCAGCTACCATCTATGTACATACATTATGTAAACAGTTTTAAAGAACCGCTACCTAATTACTATCCTCTGTATCCGCATCCGTGGTACCATTACAACTATACATTCATTATAAAATCACTTTCAATGCAAGCACTCACACTGTATCAATCAGAATAACTAAATTCAACCATTACCGCTAGCAAACCAGATTCCACACCTCATGCAAACCAATAGGGGCGCGCGAAAGCGCACGCCAAGGTACTAGTATCTTCATATATACTGCTGCTGCCTTGCCTGCCTAGCAGTGTGCATTGGGCCGGCTGGGTAGACTGGATTAGTTGAATGCTGGAACTGAGGTGACGCACAAACTAGCTAGCTAGAGTCCCATTTCTATCCTCCACCACCCACGCATGTGTTTTGCCATGTGTACGCATGCTCAGACATGAACTAAAATAAACACAAGGCTTTGGAGATGCTCTAAATAAACACAAGGCTAATTCTCGAATACTAACGGGTCAATTATTGTTGTGTTAGTTCAAAAGCAAATACAGAGCACAAATGACGACGACGTCGTCGTCCGGTACGTACGAATTGTCTATATCAAGCTGTATGCAGCCAAAAGACGGATAGATGAAAGGTGATGAGTATGACGACCTACTACTACTGCTACTGCTAGCATCGTGGTCGTCGTCGATCCATGGCCAGCCACCGGTGCAGCCGACACGTACGGCGACACGCATGCACGTACACGTCGTCGTCGCTCGCCATGCATGCATATGTATACTACCTACCTGCTTTGGTCGGTCGGTTGGTGGTGCCATCCTCCTGGCTATCACTCTGTTATAACTGCACTGCTACCACACATACTCTTGTTCATCGTGTCATATCTGCGATAGAAACGGTTTATCAGATTGCAGCGTGTGTCTAAAGTAATCATCACTAGCAGATGTGTAGCTATGACACACACGTGTCTACAATAAAAATACAGAAATACTATGTTGTACATAAACTCTTAAGAGTCTCTTGGTACAGCGAGGAAATCTTAAGTTGCCTTGGTACGTATCTTCTTTGTCACCTTCTTTGTACGCCTAAAAGAGAGAAAAATTATTTCGAATCACGAGCACGTGACTGAATGAGTCTGATGAGTTCAAAGCATTCTGAATTTCTAAGTGACTGGCAACGCGTGCGTGGAATGAATGTTGTCTGTCCTGTAACACCTTCAGTGTTAAACATTAATTAATCATTTCTAAGCATATCATCATTTGCATAAGCATGGTTTACATCATTTGATTGTGTGATTATTTGCTTAGCCTGATAGGGGATTGATTACCTGATAGATGACTGCAAATGATGAGAGTTAGTCTAGGCTTATTTGGAAAATATGATTGAGAATCCTCCTGTAGTACCTACAATTATCTTTCCAAATAGTTGCAATTAGTTTTGCTTAGAGATTGCAATTAGTGGATTTAGTTAGCACAAGTGTGCTAGCTTAGGTGTTGAAATGTGTTTGAATACTTGCTTGTTTGAATTTGGGCCTTTGGGAAGAATTATGTAGAAAAATATTTCAAGAAAACTTTATGTTTTGACCAAATTGTGAAAATGGGTTTAAGGGCCTCAAAATAGCCAAAGCAGTGTTTAGGGGATTTTAAAAGTATTATTTTATAACTCATTTTCAAACTAATTTTAGATCTTTTAAACTAGGCCGAATTAGCCAAAGTGGTAGTTGAATGAAAGATTGATCTTCCAATTTGGAGAAACTTTCATGTTGAAAGTTTTGTCTAATTCGTAATAGTTTGAGAGATATGGGGTTTTGAAATTCAAATTCAAACCGAGCGACGTGGCGCCTTTTCATTGGTCGAATCCGGTGTTTGCTGTTCTGCCGTCCGGATCCCGTGCGGCTGCCACACGCCGGACCACACGGATCCACCCCGCGTCGACGTCGCCCGCGCGCTGACACGCGCCCCAGCGAGACCCACCTGGCAGTGGCGGTGGCCGCCACACCCCGCCATGCGCCGCGCCCACGGAGGTTGCCCGAACGGGAAAGGGGGTGGACCCCCGTCCCGTCCCATTTACTGCGCCGTCCCCCTCTTTCCCCTTCCTCCCGTTCCGCTCCGCCACCGCGCCATGGCCGCCGCCCTCGCCACCGCATAGCGCCGCCGTCCACCGTTAGAAAGCGAAGCCGAGGGCAGCATCGTCACTTCCGTCCTCGGCTCCATCTTCCTGACCTCCTCATCGTCCGCTTCGTCGAAGGTACGGGCCGCATTGGCCCCTTTCTTTCTCGGACAAGGCCGCCGCCGCCATGGGCTCCGGCGAGCCATCGCCGCCATCTTCTTCCTCCTCTCGGCGCCTTCTATCGTGCGCTAGAGCCGCGCGTAGGCGTAGATGCCGCGGCTCGAGCTAATGGAGAGCTCGGGTCCGCCTATAACCGCGTGCGCGCCGCGCCGGCGAACTCGCCGCCGCCGCTCCGGCGGGGCATAGCCATCGCTTGCGCCGTCGTTCGTCCGTGCTTTCGGGCTCTGCTCGCTCGTTAGGTAGGGCGCGAAGCCCGTAGGCTTGAAGATGGGCACCGCCGAGGCCTCGACGGCCTTCCCACCATCGAGCGCCGCCGCACGCCGCCATGCGCGCCACCGCCGTCGTCTCGGGCCGCTAGGGCCAGCACCGAGTAGCGCTAGGGATGCGCAACGCCGAGGCGCGTCCGCCGGTGCCCTCGGTCGAGCCGGAGGACCGTCGTCGGCGGAGGATCGCCGCGCGCCACCGTCACCCTCCGTCGCGGAGGTGATGACAGGTGGGGCCCGGTCGTCAGCGGGTCCAGCCCGAGGGCTGAGCCTGGGTGCACGAGGTCGGGTGCACCTAGCGCGCTGGATCTGATCTGGTTGCACACCGGGGTGCACTTAGCAATTAGGATCGGTTTTTCTGAAAAAGAAAATAGGTTTTCAGATTTAGTTTTAAGCTTTAAAAAATCATATCTCCCTCATTTTTAGTCCAAATGAGGTGATTCAAGTTGTGTTATTTTTCTTATGTGATGAGCTATGCAGAGAAATTATGTGATGCCACTTCTGGCATACTTTTCTGTACTGTTCTAATTAATTTTAGGAAATGCATTTAATTTGTAAAATGCATAAGTAATTCTCTGTTGCTTAGAAATTTATGATTCTTGTTTTGTTAGCTTAGTTAGGCTATGATTTGTCTATAGGAGGTGTAATCTTGCCATGTACAGTGATAAAAATGTGAGTTGTAGTACAAGTGCACTTTTTGGCACTTTGCTTCATTAATTCATAGGAAAATAATGGCTAGGTTTCTGGCCATGAAACTTCTTTTGACCTGTTGGAATGATGTTTGGAAGGTCCACATGCCATTGGTGCTGATGTGGGACTACTTTGGTAGTGCAAAGTATTTTCAGGGTCATTTATGGCAGCTGTCTTGTGAATTTTGTGTAGGTCATTGTGTTTGGAGTTTTGAGGTGAATTTTATGTGGTAGCCTAGATTAGCTAAGAGCCTGCTGCTGTATTTTTTGTGGAATTTTGGGAGCAGCAAAAATAGGACTTGTTGTAGAAGCTTCGTCTTTTATGTCGGTTTCCGACAAAGGGTACATGTGGGATGATTGGTGTTGATGAATAGATTAGGATAGATGCTGAGGGTTATTCACTGATATTTTTTTCATTCTGTGGTTAAGCACTTCATCATGACATCATTTACTCAACAACTCCGATTTATTTGCACGTTATTTATATACTTGCACCGCATCATACAGGATCACAGGACGTCAACCCGCAAGCAGTTCCCGAGGAGCCAGACGTGGAGGTGCAGCAGGAGCAGGAGCTGCAGGAGGTAGCCGAAGGAGAGGAGCTAGAAGCTGACCTGCCCGAGTGTCCTAACCACGTACCTAGCTCCTTCGTCAAAGGCAAGCCCCGGAGCATTCTCCTACGATTTGCAAATATTTACTTGAGTCCTTTACTTGATATGATGCATTACGTTAGAGGAGTTGCTCGGAAACGTAGTTGCATTAGGGCTACTTACCACAAAAGTTATCCTATTGTAGGTACAGGGCTACGTAGTGCTTAGGCCTGCTACTTAATCGGTAGAAGATAGGTGATCGGCCATCATCTGCGCGGATAGGAGGTTACTATCTCTTGGATTGAGTTTGGTATAGAGTGATAGTGAATATAACCATGAGGCCTTCTAAATCACCTCTTAAATAAACATGGCTTCGTACGTCCTCGATCATATTGAACAATGTCTCACAGATAGCTGGAAAAGGGCGTGTGGGGCCCATTCCGCGAAGCCAAGAATCTACTTGGGCCGGGTTTCAACGGCTAGGTATCCATGGTGGCGATGGGGAAGGGGTAAACAAGAGCCCGATTGTGAGACCTTAAGATGGGGCGTTGTCATTTGATGGGCACGCTTACCTGTTGGCTGCCGGGAGTTGCCTTGGTCATGGTGGTGTGAAGTTGATCCCGCGTCTTTTCCCGAGTAGATCATGGTGAGTAAGGCTACTTTCGAGTAGTATGCCTGGTTTGTGTGAGGAATACCCCGCCAGCTGGTTAGCAATCGATTATAATCGCCATCATTTCTGGATAGCGAATACTTGAGAGAGACAGCGGCGCGGTCGCAAACAATATTCTTTGTGCGAGGTGGTTATGTTCATCCATGCTGGTTAATGATTACTCAATCAATACGTTACATGATAAATGTTGATTGCTTCTACTAAAAGTGAAGTAGTGCAGGTGCTAATATAGCTGGTAGGCCCCAACTTAATTGGATAAGCTAGAGAGTCCTTTTTATCACTAAATGATTATTTAATAAACTCATCCTTTTGGCAAATAAGGAGTCAGCTATCCCACATAAAGCCTGGCATCCACAAAAGAGTCTTTTCCTTATTTTCTCTTTTGTCGGGTAAGTCTTGTTGAGTACCAAGTACTCAGTGTGCAATTCCCAATGTTGTTGCAGATGGAGAGATGAATAGATCATGGGCTCGATCAATCCTTTCTTCGTATCTTTTGCTGTAGTAGATCTTGATGGAGAACCTGGCACTATTTGGTGAAAAACTTGTGTGTGTTTGAGAACATGGTTTACATTTGCTTCCGCACTTTGAATTTGAAACACTGGTTTGTAATAACTTAATTTGAGCACTCTATGTAATATTTTAATTTGGTACCTGATGTAATGATTCTGAGATGTCATATGTTGGGAAACGATCCGAGATGTATGTGACGTTGGTGAAATCCGTCGAGATTTCCAGACTACCGGACTGGTATAATTGCGGTTTACTACTTAAGTTGCCCACGGTGGCTTGATTAGTGCACAATAATTATATTAGTTGGTCGGTTCTGTTACATGTCCGCGAAGGTTTTTTTTCTGATGATGTCAATAGCGGAGGCTGTTGCAGTATGTCTACACGCTATGAGTAGTGCTGTTTCAGATACCAGTATTACTCTGTGAGAGCTTACGTACGTGTACATATACCTTATACGCGTACAGTACGTACTAGCATGCACCGAATTGCGTGGCCGTGGAGGTGGAGCAGAGCGTCGGCTGCAGACTGGAGAGGAAAACAGAGTCACACACACGCGTGCGCGGCAGGTACGTACACGCGGGCTTCGCCGCAGCGCCTTTACGTGCAGTGTTCCGGCACAACACAGCTGCAGCTGCGGCGTCCGAGCACGTAATACGGCGTCCAACACAGCTGCAGCTGCAGCTGCGGCTGCGCGCATCTCATCTCACGGCTCGGCTGGCGGTTTGACGTTGACGCCCGCGGCACCCGCTACCTAAGGATGTCCGCCGCGGTGCAAGGAGCGCTGGTTCAAAGTAGGCCTCCTCCACCTCCACCAGCCGGCAGCCAGCCGTGTGGAACGGCTCTCCAGCCCCGCCTCCTGAATCCTGATGCATGCATGGGTGAGAGACACGGAGCGCCACGACGACATGGAGGCGTCGTTCGTCTGCCCACTGGTGGTGATTCTGCTGAGCGGTGGCAATATAGGGCGTGTTTGGTTCGTGGGCTATCCCCAACCAGGCTACCTGGGAGCCCAAATCCAGTTGTTTGGATGTCTGGCCAAAGAGCCTGGCCTGGCTAACTTGGGCCATCCGTACGCCCGTAGCCAGGCTAGGGGTCGTTCCGTGCGCCCGTAGCCAGGCTAGGGGTCGTTTAGCCAGCCAGAGCCAGCCGCCTGCTCCGTTCGCGTCATCTCTCTCGCTCCTCTCACGCGTCTCAGCAGACAGCGCCGCTCCTCCTTTCACCTCCTCTGCGTTCCTCCACCGGCACGGCCTCCACCACCACCGCCGGTCCTTGACCTACGAGCAGCTGCGCGCCGCCACCATGGGCTTCGACGCAGCGCCCAGAGCTTCCTCGCATACCTCCCGCCCGCCGGACGCCCCGCCGCCGTCAAGAGCCTCATCCCCGCGTACCTGACCCCGAGATCCTTACCAGCCTCCTCTCCGGTGCCCTGCACTCTCCTCCGGCGGCCCACGAGGAGCTGGATTCGGTTCCGAAGAGGAGCCGTGGGCTCGACTTCCCGTGACGAGAAGCGGCTCAAGCAAATCGGCACCCTGCCCCAACTTCTCTGCTGCGTGGCGAGCGCATCGGTCTGAGGCTCTGATTGCTTGATTGCTTGCTTGGTGGCCGTACTCGTATGCTGATTGTTTGCTTGCTTGGTGGCCGGCGCTAACAAATGGAGTACTCTGTTTGCTCTGATTGCTTGCTTGCTTGGTGGCCGTCGTGTGCTTTCCATCGATTGGTGACCAAGAAGCTCGCTTGTGTTTTTAACAATACAGTTAGCAACTAGCAAGCAACAAAATTGTTGTTAGAGAAGGCTTTAGTGCAATTTATACTGGATGTTGGTTTGTTGTCGCCATTTCCATCTCATTGCTGCCTTGAATTATCGGACACTCATGTTGCTTAGCACATGTTCGATGAAATGTCTCAAAGGTGGTGAACATACTTATTTGGAGAAGAGGTGAGCCTATCAAAATAAACCGGGCAACCAAACATAACCTTAGACTAGCTAAGCCAGACAACCAAACAACAGGTATTGGCTTGTTGAGAGCAGGCTAAGGCTGGCCAGAATAGAATTCTAGCCAGGCTAAAAATTATGCAGGAAACCAAACACACCCATATGCTCTCTGCTGCCTTGTGCTCCCTATTCATGTGTTGTTTTTTTTTTCTGCCGTTGTCAGGTCGTGCTTAGTTCGTTGGCAGATTTATTTGACTTTTCTAGTGCCAACGTGTTCTCAAGCGTTCCATTCCGATTACTTGAAGCTGCAATGGCTGTATGATAGGAGAGCGTCACGGAGGCCCGCCTGCCTGCAGGTGCGATGCTACAAGTCACTGTACGGAGATCTTGGTTAGGTATTTCGTCCGACGGCACAAAGAGTGTGCTGTTGACATCAGAGACACACACGGTCACACGGACGGAAGAGTGCTGCGAGCACAAATAGCGTGGATAGAAATATTGAGCGTGCGCAACCGAAGAAGAGAACCAAGACTGAAGGGAACTGGGTCCGTCGGCACTCCGGCTGCTGCTTTGCAAGAAACGAGACCACGTTTATGAAAAGCTCCTGCGCGCGAGACGGCGGAAGAACTCATATCTAGCGCCAGCTGTCCGTCCGGCCACGCACTCGCCCCCCAAGTCCGGGACGAGATGCCCCGCGCGCGCCCGCCTGTCTGCCTGGGCCCTGGGGTAGGGCCCTTCTACTTTGATGTCGTGGGCCATGGGCATGGGCTGCCGCCTGCCGCCTGCCGCTTCCTAGGGAGGGACACGTACGCACGGCATGCCGACACGAGGGAGCGCCTCGCCTCGTCTAGTCGCCTGCACTTGCATAGCATAGCGTTCCGATCAACCGCGTCATGCCACTTGTGGAATTCTAATTTTGCAGCATAACTTGAATGGTTTCGATCCCAAGTGGAACTAGCAATCCACGTGTGTCCTTAAAAAAAAAAAAAGCTGCAATCCACGTGTGCGTACGTTTTAGTATCCGTCCACATGTGTGGTTTATTATTGTTACACATGGCGCACTGTGTCTCACACGCAGCAAGCCCCCGGACGTTTCTGAATCCGGAGGCGTGCCAGTCGATTTGACCTGAAAATCGACAAGGGATAAAACGGTAAGATCAAAACTGGAACATGCCGGGTGAGACCAGACAGTTCCATATTTACGGCCCTGAAGCCACTTACGACGACATATAGCTATAGAAGCTATCTGCCAATCATGTTTGCAAGTCATTCGGCTATTCTAGGACAAATGATATAAGGAGAATTAACTGCCGAATACGTGTATGTAAGGATTGTTTGAACAAGATTGAATTATTGAAGCATAACAAACTATATCTTAAGTTGGAGCATTATCAAGACATAAACAATTATAAATAGACAACTTGTAAATATAAATCTATCAAGATAACACATGCATAGGCTAATCCAACTAGTCTGCCGCACGTCTAGCCTTCATAAACCCGTCAAGCACAATACCAAAGTAAGTTAATCCACCGCATGATACAACCTACTATGAGTATATGCTACTCCTTACGCTTAGATCAATCCACCGCATGATACAATCTAATAATAAAGAGCTAAAAGCATGCAATTGTCTAAACATATCCATAAATACCCGTTACTCATGTAAGCATAACCGTATCGGCAAGATTACCGAATTGGGGTCCATAAAGAAGGAACAAGCAAACTATTACGATCTAGAGCCAAGCAAAGCCTACATCTACCGCACGATATCCAGCTTTATCTAAGATCTAAACGCTCTAACATGCATGAACCCGTAACATGTAACAACCTTGATTGATCTAATTCGGCTGTCCGAGTATATGATCTAGTTATAAATAAATAAGAATGAAGAGACTTTCAAGAGCCGAACAATATCAATTTAGGTTGGGCAAAAAGTGTTACAAATATATAAAATATTAAACAATCATGCAACACGTGATAACTTAAAGAATCAATTAGATCTTTCCAAATCTAATAGAGCCTGATAACTATTTTCACTCATGTCTTAATCCGCCGCACGACACAAGGCATAAGCAAAAACCTCCCATGATCGAGCTTAAATCTACCGCATGATCTAAGCAAGAGCAATAGGATTACTTGCATCACGATCTAAATCCACCGGATGATACTAGACATGATAGCAAGGTTGTCGGGACTTATGGAGGTCGACGGATCGATTGTTCCTCTCGAAGAACTCGACGACACGACGAAAAGGACTCGAAAGGTGGCACGGGGCCGGTTGTATTGATTTGGTTGTGAACCCTTATTATAATGGTCGAGGGTCTATATTTATACCCTGGACAAAATATGAGTCCTAAAAGACTACGATCTACTAAATGAACTTGGAAAATAAATATTCCTAATTCTAAATTTTGTCGGAATCCTTGATCATCACGACTCCCCTCCTTTCCGGTCAGCTTTACTCGTCACTTTTCACTTCCCGAATGGAATCATCGCTCAGCTGAGGATAGCCGACCGCCCGAGCACTTGCCGAAACGTGGAGATTTAGCCGACCGCACGTGCATTTTGCCGAATCCTCTCCTTGCCGAACGCGGGTCCACCTGTCATCTTCCTTACCAAATTTCAGTGTTAACAATTATTATCTGATGATCGTCACCTATTTGTTGATGCTCAAAACTGTCTAAGATGGAGGTCAACGCATTAACAAGCGATGAGGCGGCAAAACCGACGTCCAACAGGCATCGGACGCGGTCCAGAGAGGGCTGCAGCGAGGCCGGGCGCCGGACGCGTCTGACGGATGCGCCTCGGGCCAGGCCACGCATAACACGGCGTCAGACACGGATTAGGGCGCGTCCGGCGCGCGCCGGACGTGGCACAGAGACCAGCCGCGTGCGCGAGAGCGTTGGACGCAGGGCGCCGGACGCGCGCCCAGAGCGTCGGACGCGGGGCGACCGACCCTGACCCGGGTCGCGTTTTTGGTAATTTTGGACGTGGGAAACTTGTTGTACATGCTTTGGAGTTGTTTTCTATTGGGATAAGACCAATCCCCCTATATATTTGAGGGGATCACGGCCGATTGATCCCATCTATCAATCGAATCATACAACTACAACAAAACTATTTCCTTTGCCCTAATTCTCTCCTCAATCCCCTCTAGGTTTTGTCCGGCGGCTCTCTCCGCGAGTTCCGTTGGCTTTCTAGGCGTCATCCGCTGGTCTTAGAAGATCTTCTACGTGCTTATCCGACGGATCCTTCCGGGAGCGAGTTCGAGAGCTTTCCGGCCGTCTACAAGCTCTACATCGGCTTACCGGTCTCTAGATTGGTTTTGCCGGTTATGCTTCATGAGCATCGCATTTGCAGGTTGCTTTCGAGGGCGTCCAAAACCCACGTGTGGTGTGCTTGGCGCCGAGACTACTTTCGGCGTCAACACTACTCATCATTCACGTAAACAAACATACGGAGTACAAGAACATGACAATCACGTTACGTTTCATTCCAACCATGGTAACTTTGCACGGTATCCATCCATCAGTGCCAGGATCGTCACACAACTCTTGTGGGAGGATTCTCAGGTGCAAACCAAGCCATGTAGAATGTGTGAATACGTGCCGTTGTACACTTGTACTGTCCTCCTCCGCCTAAGGGAGAGCGCATTTATCCCTTCTTTTTTTAAGTGTCACGTTTAGTTTGTTCTAGTCAAATATTGCAATCTTTTACTAACCATTTTTAAAAATCCTTATAGTTTCATAATATATGAATTATATGTTACGATAGTAGTATTTCTCATAATAAATCTAAAAAATATAAATCTTATGACATGAAACTATAATTTATTAATTTTTAAAATCAATGTGCAAAGTTACACATGTTTAACTTATCTATAAGCAAAATAGAAACTTTTAGGTATTTGCACATAGAGCATGAAGTCGTTGTGTTTTCACATCATTCTGAAAATACACTTTGTGCAGTGTGAAATATAGGAGTATGTTATTTTCCTTTTCTTTTTTAGCGGGAAAGATATGTCTCCCTCTCGCGTTCAAGGACATATCTCTCTGCAAAACCAGAAAACCGTTTAATTACTTACACTAAAAGCATCGAGTTACCACGTCTTCTTATCATTCTTAAAAGTTATTGATGATTTATATTCACAATGTTTGACCCAAACCTTGTCCAAAGCGACTTCTAAATCCTATATGGAGAGAGTATATACTTTGTAGTCTTTGATGGTGTCCAAGCTTCCTTCGTCAGATGGGTGCAGAATTTCAAAGAAGAAGCCTTCTTTCAATCCCTTAGAATTAAAGAGGAAGATCATGCTACTGTTTTGCTCTGGCTTGATGCTTTGTAAAGGCTTGTTGTAATCCTGTAGCATCCTCTAGCTCTTTGTTCCTCTAGCTACTTGTTGTAGTCCACCCCCCCCCCCCCCCTTCCCTTTTTTTATTTTTTGTAAATGTAAACCCTTGAACTCCCCTTTTATTTATGTTATAAATGTTTTGGCACCGTGAGGGTTTCCCCCACGGTCTTTTCGTAAAAAAAAAAAAATCAAAAGGAGTGTGATTTCTTTTTATTTTTTTCTTTTTACGAGAAAGGTGGACCCGCGTGACACCTAGGCATATACTTGGAACGAAAACATAAATCCCTTTTATATGCTTGCACATAGCGAACACAGTTGCATTGTACTCTTATTATTCTTATATACATTTTGTGCACCTAAAAATACTAAATGACTATATGTTTTTTCTCTTTGGGTTTCCCTCTTTTTTGGAAAGGCACAGCCTCTCTCTTTCTCTCTCTCTCTCTCTCTCTCTCTCTCTCTCTCTCTCTCTCTCTCTCTCTCTCTCTCACATATCCCTTTACAAAATGGAATGACGACCATTTGTGTTATTTGCGCATAGAGCATGCAGTTGCAGTGTTTCCATATCATTCGTCTTACATCATTCGTCTTACAACGTACACTTATAAGACAAGAAAACACAAACACAATACGATATGGTTTCTATTTCTTCTGTTTTTAGTGAGAGATGTGAAAAAAAATAGTTTCAGTACCAAGGACCTTTAAATAATAGCAAGAAATTTTTGTGTTATGTTTCTTTCAAAAATAATATATTTATAGTCTTAGGAAATATAATTTGGAGGGTAGAAATAAAAAAGGACCCATTTGAAAAAGAAGCCTGGACCCACATATATAGAAAAACCGAAAACAAAGTGTAGGAATGAAATAAAACTCTGAAAGAATACGGAAGAATTTAAAACTTGATGAGTCAATGAATTAATAATGATATATATAGTAGTACCAAAACATAAATGGCCAGAACGACGGCTAGTACACTAGACTAGAGTCTAGCTAGAGCAATCTTCTCCTCTCACTTGTGAAGTCGTGATGTCCTTAGACCATCTGCACTCACGTTCCTCTATTTCTCTCCTTTATACATCCTAGTCAGCAAGATTCTCTCCTCCATAACAATCTCTTCCGTACTCATCCATCCTTTATAGCATCCTTTATCCAGTGTAGGGCCCACTTGTTACTTTATCTAAATATATTCATGTGAGATCTTGTTTTGAAGTATTTATTGCAACGAATTTAATGGTGCAATCGGAATTTAATTTGGATTTATGGTTTGTGATTTATAAGGCTAGTCTCAATGGTGTTTCATGAGAGTTTCATGCACATTAAATATCTTGATGTGGCACTATATTAATGAAGAGAGAGATGATAGAGTTTCATGGGAGCGAGAGAGAGTTTCATCCCCATGAAACTCTTACGCACCGTTTCCAAAAAAATTAACGACGGAAACTACGCCATGAAACCCCCACTGAGACTAGCCTAACATTTTTTCATACGGGAAAAGGTTGGGCACGCTCTCCCACGCACTCTCTCTCTCTTTCTCGTGCTTGCTCTCTCACGCGCGCGTGCCCTGCTGGCGCATTGCGGAGGCTCTGCACACCCGCCAGATTTACGTGATGGGCTTGGTTCCTGGACAATTGCGTAAGCGATACAGCATGCCGCTGCAGCGATTTTTACTCAAAAGCCATACTTCAGTGCGTGCTTGCGGACGCCAGTGCAGCCAGCCTTACAATCAACCTCCTCACCTTTTCTCAAAACAATATGCAAGTCAACATCATTCTGTCCAGCGTGAATGCTAAGATTGTGCTCTTCATTGTTTATAAGAAAAGCTCAATAATATGGCAACTTAGTACATCTCACACGTAGCTTCTACTGAAAAATAGTAAGTGTAAATGCGAAGTCTAAAATCAATAACATAAGCACCCATGAAGATGAAATGTAATGTAATTATTAGAGCATCCGTCTCTCAAGTATATGTATTGTTGGTATGGTTTTAAATTACTACCTCCATCACAAAATAAATCAATTTTTATATTTGTATGTCAAGATATTTAAATTTATAAAAGATATTAATATTTATGACACTAAATACTTATCACTAGATATATCATGATTTATATTTGATATCACTAGATACATCATGATATATATTTTTATAATCTACATCTGGTGTCTATACAATATTATTATTTTCTATAAACATAATAAAATTTAAGATAATTTGACTTTAGGTGATTCGATAAATTATTAATTAATTTCTCATGGCACAGAGATAGTATTTAGGAGCATATAGATTTGCCATTAATTATAATCATAATTATAATATAGAATATAGAAAGGAAATTAAACTGGGTCCCGCAGTCAGTGGCTTACACGTCGGCCGAAACCCGGTGGCCCCGCCGTTGGAAACGAAATCAATCACGGGGCTAAACGTGCCCGCGCGGGTCCCACCACCCTCGCCTAAACCCGCCGCCTAGCCTCTCTTCCTTCCTTCCTCTGCAACCCACCACGTCCGTCCGCCCCCCATTAACCCTCCTCTCTCCTCTCCCTCTCCTCCTCCACCGCCACCTCTCCATGCCCGACGGCGACCGCGAGGCGGCGTCAGCGCTAGCAGCAGCAGCGTGCAGCAACACCGTCGGCTAGCCAGCTAGCGAGCTAGCGGTGAGGTGGGGGATGGCGAAGCCGACGCCGGCGGCCTCGGCGGAGGAGGCGGCGGCGATGCGGCGCCGGCTGCGGCGCCTGGTGGCCGCGGTGGCGGCCGGCAGCGCCGACGCCGAGGCCTTCGACGAGGCAGCCGAGGCGCTCGCCAAGCTCAGGGACGCCGAGCTCGGCCCCCGCCGCAAGGACAGGCCAGGCGACGGCGACGGCGGGCAGGACAGGCACCGAGTGGAGGCAGCCGCGGTGCCGCCGGAGCACTTCCTCTGCCCCATCTCCTCGGAGATCATGCGGGATCCCGTCGTCCTCGCCTCCGGCCAGGTACTTCCCCTTCCCCGTCCGTCGTCGCTTCGTGTTGCCGGAGGAGAGGGGTCGATTCGATTGGATGTGCTTGCTCCCTTCGGTCGCTCGGTTTTTTTTTTACTATTTTACTAGCGTTAATTGCCGTTTCTCTACCAAGTGAATTTCTACCCTTCCTTATTAATACCATTTTTAAAGAAAGTAATTAAAATGCGATTTTATTATAGTATATAGTAAGTGAAAGAAGTGGTCGACGGGACTGATTTCGAATTTCCTTTTAGCGCCTATAATTTACCTCCCCTTTCCCGGCGCAAGTTTGATTCTCGTGTCCTCATGCTCCTAGCGCTGCTGCTGCTGCGACGTCTGAACCTCCACGAGCAAGCTAAATTTAATCTTGTGGTGCGCCAGAAAGCTTCTGATGATACCGCCAATCCCCGCCACCTGTCCCTTTCCTGCCCCCCGACAGTTTTGTTTGTGCCCCCTTTGTTTCTGTCTAGTTTTATTTGTTTATTTTTTCATTCATCTGCTACTTTTTGCTCGTGATTCGCCGCTCTCCCGTGATGTGATTCGGTGAAACATTCAGTCTACATTTTTTTTTTTTACTTTTACTTTTGTTACAGTCAGTTTTTTTTCTTCTTTCTTGTGTTTGATTTGATTATTATTCTGAGGAAAACGAGGATTACATCTTTCTCCTTCAGTAGTACTGTTGCTTTTGTCGTTCGATTATTGGTGGTGGTTATTCTCCAGGCATGGTCTAAAATAGACTGCTCTTACTAAGCGACAGAGTATTCTACTGAACTGAATTAGTTAAGCTCTTGTGAAATTACGATTTCTGATTGAAAAGTGTTCCATTCCTGTTGCTGGAACCGTGGTGCCATTCTCCTGTACTTTCTCCATGGCAAGTACTAAACAGAGATGAAACATTACACATGGCCATTCTTCCTCTTTGCTACGCAACCGCGTGGCCTTGTGCTCTTTTTCCACGGATGACGTTGCGTACTGCAGCACGAGACCCTGATTTTATGGCTTGGATTTGGAGCGAGGATTTTATTTTATTAGTACGTGATCTCAGATGGGTGCTGTCACTCTGACCGTCTTACGCCCCCCATGTTGGACAGTGCATGTGACTCGAGTTATTGCCATGTTCACTTGCCGTTCCCTAGTTCTTCGCGTGGACAAATCATGAAAAGATTCAGCTTTTATGGCCTTGGGACTTTGTTTGCATCGTGATGTCGGTGTGATGTGAGCACCGTGTCGACTGACGAACCTTGTAGCTATTTTTGGTTGGCTATATTGATGCCGTGGTACTCGTCCCTGTTTGCCGAGAGACTTCTGCTCCCAGCACAAATTTTGTGCCTTGATTCCTTCCGGGTGGTTCTTGGTTCTTGTTTCAATTGCTTCACCTTTTTCTTGGTTTTCCTTGATTCTTGTTTCAATTACTTCATCACGCCAAGTGAAAGTGTTGCATCTTTGTGAGCTAAATCCATAAATAAAAGTTCTCTAAGGGAGGGAATCAACATGTAACTGTATGTATTATGATGAATTAAAAAGAAAAGTTCCTTCTGTATAAATTCACGCACTGGATGAATTGTGTTGTAATGGCTTGAAGAGGGGAATAGAGCTTCTCATAACAAAATTTAATGTTTGAAGTTTCAGTTTTAACTGGTTTTGATACTAGAGTTTTAGCACTTAAATTGCCTATTGCCCTGTCCCTTTGGATATGTGCTGTATCCCATACTGGCCTGCTGGATTGACTTGGTCCTGCCTCTGTCGGCATGTCCTGTTCAGAATTTATTCTCCTTTCAGCGAAAGGAAAAACATATGAAGTTTTCCTTACAAACAATGTGACAAGTTTAATTCAAATTTTAATTAGCTCTGCGCCACCCAGTTTTGTTCGAATAAATATGATTGAGACTTCTGTTTGCAGCGATTGTTCCATGAAAAAGTTGGTCTGACACTGCCACTTCTCTTCAGGAGAAATAGGCATTTAGATTCTTGAATAAAAAAAAAATGTGGGTATATCAGCTTCATTTTCCTGGCGGAAGTCCCACATATTCATCACTGTGCCTGAATGACTGATGTGATATATTAACTAAATTCTCTTTATAAATAACTTCTCTTTTGTGTGCGTCCCTGATGTTGACGTTGTATTGATGCATTCATCAATCCTCTTGTCCTTGCATGAATCCAAAATTGTGTGTTGGCTTAACATAATGGTTGAGAAAAGTGGCAATCAGTCAATCTGCATCCTACAAGATATAACTATTTATTTCTCTGTATGCTTACACAAAAGTCATTGTAGCTTATGAGTTATAAATATGTTTCATAAGTAATTGCTTTCTTTACTGCTGAATTGGCATAAAGTCCAATGTTAAATCGTTTTTTTCTTGGCATAAGCTTGACATAACTATTCTACTCCTTGTGCAGACGTATGATCGTCATTTCATTCAAGAATGGTTAAGTGCTGGAAACCGGACATGCCCACAGACTCAACAAGTCCTTTCAAATACAATTATCATCCCAAACCACCTTGTGAGAAGCATGATCTCACAGTGGTGCACAGATAATGGGATCACTCTGCCACCAGTTGAGAACCAAGATGAAGATCTGGTTACAAACAATGAGCGGAAGACATTTGGTAAAATATTTGAGAGGATCGCATCATCGTCAAACCTATCTGAGCAGAGGGAAGCCATTAAAGATCTCAGGTTGCTGACTAAGTGCAACAGTTCACTAAGAGCAGCCATAGGAGAGAAACCGGATTCAATCTCACAGATGATTTCTGTAGCATCCAACCCAGAGCTAGAAAACAATGCAGAAGTTCTGGAGGATATGGTGACAACTATTCTTAATCTTTCTATTCATGAGAGCAACAAGAAGATTATTGGAGATGACCCATTGGCAATCCCATTCCTCATAAGGACCTTACAATCAGGAACCATGGAGGCCCGGAGCAATGCTGCAGCTGCCATCTTCAGTTTATCTGCCCTTGACAGCAACAAGGTGAAGATTGGCGAGCTAGGCGTGATGAGGCCTCTGGTGGATCTCCTCGAACATGGCAGCATGATAGCAAAGAAAGATGCAGCTTCAGCTATGTTCAACCTCTGCATGCTGCACGAGAACAAATCAAGGGCCACCAAGAGTGGGGTTATTGACGTGACCCTGAAGGCCATCGCTGATGACTCACTCGTGGACGAGTCTTTGGCCATCCTTGCCCTGCTGTCGGCTGACCATGAGACAGTAGAGGAGATTGGCGAGACTGGTGGTGTGGCCTCCATGCTCCATGTTATAAAGGAAGACCAGTGCAAGCGCAACAAGGAGAATGCAGTTGCGGTGCTCTTCGCAGTATGTATGTATGACCGCACCAAACTGAGAGATGTTGCGGAGCACGAGAAGCTGAACGGGTCACTGGCCTGGCTCACGCAGAACGGCACTTCAAGGGCGCGGCGGAAGGCTGCCGGGATCCTTGATAAGATGAAGAGGACCCTGCACCAGCCGCACTACTCCTGCTAGTGCCCCGGATACCATGGTTGTGTAATTAGGGGAATAATAAGGGGGGTGTTGGTTGCTTCACTGTATATATTCAACCTGCATATATAGCTATACTCTTGTCTTTTGGTTTGGTACATATGAGGTTATACAGTTTTCGTCTTGCAGAGTAAGTGGTGGTTTCCAACCTGCATATTATATAGCTATGCTCTTGTCTTTTGGTTTGGTACATATGAGGTTATACAGTTTTTGTCTCGCAGAGTAAGTGGTGGTTTCCCCTCTAAAACGTTCTTATTCATCTGAAATTTGCAGTTGACATGTTTCTTCAGGGTCTCTTACATGGATTTTTGTCATAGAAATATGGGTGGTGTTTGCTCATGATTTGTGATGCCTTTTTCTGTTGAGATGAGTCAAACATTCTCAGTGCTACAGTGTTTGCTGAGACGTATGTTTGACGCTTTGTCGAAACAGATACCTAATCTGCTGACTTGTACATATTGGAATCAGATACCTAATCTGCTGACTACATATTGGAAGACTGGAAGTCCCTTTCAGGTCTTTCTCCGGATTTCGAGATAACCACCGTGGGGCACACTGGGCTGTCTGGCTTTGGCTCACTGGATCAAGTCCCTAAAGGCGTTAAGCTCCAGTCAGACGTTAGAGCATCTATAATCCAAGAGCCTTTTTTTTAAACTTGCTCTCCAAATCATTATTTAGAAAAGACCATTTGAATAAAAACTAAATTTCTATATCTTTCTATCCTTTAACAGTTTCTGCGATAACTTGTGCATACTCGAGCCTAACTTGTACATAAATACTCCAGAGAGTCACCAATCTCGTTCTCTAGCTGTGATTAGTGATACATACTCTTGATAGCACCTTCTTTATATACCATCAACACCAACTCAGACGGCGGGAAGATGGATCCCACAACATGGGTTGCTGTTGCCTGCTGGACAAAGGGAGTAACCTAATCGGATGTGAGAGGCTATGGCGGTCCGGTTACATAATATCGGCCAAAGCAATGCATCAGATGTGTCGCAGTCGCAACCTCATCGTTCAGGAACGGCGCGCTGCTGCTACCAAGGTTTTTTTTACCGCCCGGTTAACCGCGGTTTACCACGGTAACCGAGGTTACCGGACCGGTCGGTTCGGTTCGGACCGGTTCGGTAACTCCCAAATTCGAATTCCAACTTTGAACAAACAAAATACTGAAAAAAATTTCTAAAAATAGCTCATGATTTATAGAACCCAATGTGTTAAAATTATTCAAATTTGAGTTTGTTTGGATTGAAAAATTTTAAATTTCAGTTTGTAAAAAAAAAAAAAACACCCTCCCGGCCCGTTAAGGCCCATTAGACCCCAACGGGCACATAACGCGTCGGGGGTCGCGGGGGGGGGGAGCCCCTCCCCTCTCTCGTCCGCCCCGTCGCCGCCCGACCGCCATATAAAGCCCCCGGTCCCGCTTACCCGTAACAAACCGACCAACTAATATAATTACGAAGCACTAATCAAGGCACCATGGCAACTTAATTAGTACTCGGCAACCATATCGGCCCGGTAGTCCACGAAATCCCGAAGGATCTCGAACTTTTACAACGTCACACCGAATCGTACGTTCGCAGGTCCCATTCACTTGATAAAACAGTTCACAAATAAAATAATTACACCACAGGTATCAAAGCATATATTATTACAACATAGACTTTTTAAATAAACAGCGGAAGTAAATATTCTTAAAATTACACTCACACCTACATTTTTAAATACGTGCCGGCCTTAGGTCGACTCCATCAAAAGCATGTAGATGAGATATAAGAGTTGACTTTGCCCAAAGTCTATTTCCTCCCACGTGGGATACAGTCCACCTTGTTGCCACAACAAAAGTCTTCGATCTACGCAACAAGTGGGAATAAAACCCCGAGTACGTGGGTACTCAGCTAGACTTACCCGTCTTAAACCAGAAAATAAGGACGCTTTGGGGTGGAATGCATGGCCTTATAGTGGGTTGGCTGACTCATTTGCGAAAAGCACAAGTTATCATATTCTAGAATGTATAAGTGTGGACCTTTCATTTTATTTTTGCATTGCTTATCATTATAACCTGTTTATGCTAGGTGAGCACCTATGCTAAAGCAATCAAATAGATCATCAATTTACATAACTAGTTATCATTCCAAGTTTAGCCTTTCCAACATCATCCATATAACCATCCAGGGGTCTCATTATTTAATTAGACGTGATCGAAGCTCAAGTCAAGTACCCACTGTCCAGGAGTGATGGCGATTCAAATTGATTACTAACCAGCTGGCGAGATATTCCCCACACAAACCCCACTCACGGGATCAAAGTGAGCGACGGGTCATCGTTGGTACTGTTCGGGTAAAGTCGCGGGACCGCTATGGACCATTCTACACCCAGAGGTTGTCCGAAGCCAGGTCGACCAAGACGTGTCTGCCCACAGGACGACGCCAGGTAGCTCAGACATTCTTGCCCACGGTCACTCAGGCCTCTGACCACTTCCGCCTCCATTCGGTGTTATTGCCTACATTTCGGTCACCGGCCCAAACAGAGCTACTAGGCTTCGCGGTCGGAACGACTTATCCTTCCAGCTAAATGTGGGGCATACGTTCAACATGACTTGTGGGGCCGATAGCGTTGGGTTCTTAATTGACATCGATGGAGTTACTATGGTCTCCAATACCATAAGCAAACCCCATCCGATCGTCGGCTCATTTAGCACCCATGGTTACTTCCAGGATTTACCAACATATTGCCCAAATAGGCCTGATAACTGCCTATAATTCGCGGGTGATAAGGATCCACCCGACATCTATCGATCTATTTAAGCAGGGCTAAGCAGTTATATCGATCCTGACCTAACAGGGTGAAGGATATTTAAAGTGGTCAAGGAATAGATAAAATGCAGCAAGGGTTCCAGGCAACTCCTATAACCTAATGCATTAAACATATAAAAGGATGCAAGTGATATTTGCAAACATAGGAGAAATGCTCCGGGGCTTGCCTTTCTTTCGACGAGTTAGTTCGATGATCGGATTCCTCAGGTAGGTTCACGTCTGGCTCCCCGTATATCAGCACCTCCTGTGCGGACAGCTTCTTGCGAGATTCGTCCGTCAGTTATGGGCGTCACGACGAATGATATATCCACAATCCTGTATGATGCATGTGCATATAACTATTACTATACAATGTACCTCATGCATACAAGTGCAAGAATAAATGATGATCATGTACTTATATGAATGAATGAATGAGCCATTTCAATTCTTCACAAGTAGTCATTCATCAACTAACCAAACATTGATCACTCAACCCTCTAAGCATGCGAAACATTGGACATACACCCAACTAAACCCAACTAGTTGCTTGCACACCTTATAATTTAATTATAAGCGAATTACAAGTGGACTATATTCTAGATTACAGACTGACCCAAACCAAACAAACCATCAGATCATATGCATCCCAAGCAGCCCTAAAAATATTTGTAGCACCATCTAACTTAATAATTAAAACACTTTCAAGCAATTTAAGGAATAGCTATAACAGGGTCTACTATTTTGACCATACAGAAAATTCCCATAAAATTACAGTAGATAAAACATGGCAATCCTAGTCTACCATCCAAAATTCAACCCAATTGGATAAGACTACTGTCCTACACAAAAATAACAAGCAATAGGGCAGATTGGCACCTAAAAATACTTTGTATGCCAAACATCATAAAGCATTGCATACAGAGCTGACCTATAGCATACAAATGACCTACAAAAATTATGAACCCCCAAATTCTACTTATATAACTCATTTATGAATTATTTCCTACATAGCTCCTAAATCGGGCTTGAACTACAACCTCATATTTTCACACAACACATGCCCATGTTAAACATTCAACAACAAGGGTATGTCAATACAAGATCATAGCAACAAGAATCACATTTTTCAGAGCTCCCTAGAATTACTTATGAATTTGCTAAGATTAAATCATAACCAAGAATTAACTAAATCTACACAGAAAAGTTTCAGAAACATGCAATCTCATATTTTCTATGCATGGCTCTCATCATAAGAAAAATAACGCAAGTTGAATCACTCGATTTGGACTAAAAATGAGCAAGATATGAATTAAACAAGCATTTATCTAATTTCTGGAAAAATCTATTTCGAAATCCATATAAGACAAACAGTTATCGATTAGGCCCCTGTACTTTCCTATAATTCCCTAAGGGCAGATCCGCATTTCTTTGAGTCTGGCGGCTTTGCACAAACCTCCCTCACCTTTTTCTAATTCTATTCTCGAGGTCCCCGCGCGGAGGGAGCACAGGAGCGGTCGGGGAAGTTTGGGGGCTGGCCGGTGGGGCAGCCCGCCGGCGGCGCTGAGGGGCGGCGAAGGTCCGCGGGGTCACGGCGCACCCGCCTGTGCTCCTAGTTCGGCACGCGACGGCCGGAAGCGGCGGGGCCGCGCGAGGGCACGGCGCGCCGGCGGCGGCGCTCCGACGGCGGGCACCACAGCGCCGGAAAAGGCCGGGAAAGGGGCGCGGCGCGCTCCGAGGATGATGGAGAAGACGGCTACGCGCTTGGTTGGGGTTGAGGGGGCTCAGATGGAGGCGAGCACGGTGGTGGCTGCGGCGGCCCGCGACGACGTCGGTCGCGCGCGGAAGGTGAAAAAGCGAGGCGGCAAGGGCGAGCGGTGGTCGGCGAGGGTAGAAGAGATCGAGGCGAACTCGGTGGTGGACTTGGTGGGCGACGAGGAGGTTTGGGGGAAGTAGTGGCGCTACTGGCAGAGCTTGGGCGGCGAGCGGCAGGGGCGGCGGTTTCTTCTCGCAGTGGAAAACAGCGAGGAAAGAGCGATGGGGAGGAGGGAGAGAGAGTGAGGCAGGAGAGAGGAGGAGTGAATGGGTGGGCAGAGGAAGCCGGGCGGCGTCCCCTTTGGGCGAGGTGGCCTGGGGCGACAGGCGCTGCGCGCCACGCGGCGGGCATGCTCTTCATCGGCCATGGGAGGCGGACACGGGGCCTGCCTGTCTCCTTGGTGAGGATGACAGGTGGGTCCCACCAAAAATTATTTTTATTACTTTTAAAAGTGACTGCGCATGAATTTTAAAGCGGCTATAACTCTAAATCTAGGCCGAACTAGCAAAAACTTTCAACACGAAAAATGATCATCTCAGAGAGTAGAATATTTCTCCTCACGGAAGTTTGGTCAGATTTCGTATTGTTTAAAAAATATAAATTCCCAAAAAACATACTCTCTAAAATCCAATAAATGGAAAAACAGCCCCCTAGGCTGGTCTTTCCCCTCAAAAATATATGCCTTCCACCCATTTTCACAAAAAGTGGTCTTTGGGAGTTTTATTCCTTGTAAAATTTCCCATCTAAAAGCTTTAGACCCCAAAAGCATTTGAAATGCTCGAGAAATACTTTTTAACAAAATCAACAAAGACATTCAATAAATCAAACAAGTCAACCTATTGATCCAAGCATAACTATCTAAATCAAGCCAACTAATTACAATCCTTAAGGAGGATTCTTAATCATATATTACCACTATACTTAACACTACCAACATCATTTGCAGGCATGTAACACCTCCAGTGTTAAGCACTAATTAAACTTCTCTAATCATGTCATCATTTGCATAAGCACTTCATTATCTGCTTGTTAGCCTAGAGAATGTTTGCCTTGCTAGACAGGATAGAATAATATGTTTATGCCTGCAAATGATGATTGGAAATGCTAGAGTCAGTAGCTTAATATGATTGAGAATCTTCCTGATAGGATTGCTTTCAGTCTTGCTAAGTGTGGCAATTAGATTTCAATTAAAGTTTTGCATAGGCGTGGTTATTAGTTTAAAGTGTGCAAGCAAATCTATTCCAAAGTGCTAGATAGGTTGCTTGTTTGAATTTGGTTCTTTAGAATGATTTATGGAGAAAAATGTTCCAAGAAACTTTCCTGTTTTGACCAAATTGTGAAACTGAGTTTTTGGGCTTCAATTTGGGCAAAAACAGTGCAAAGGGTTTAAAAATATTACTTTTAAAGTCTTTTTCCAAACCGATTTTTGAATCTCTCAAAGTAAGCCGATTTAGCAAAAGTCGTAGTTGGTAAAGTTATTCATCTCGAAATTTTGAGAAACTTTCATGTTGGAAGTTTTTCCTAATTCGAAACCGTTTAGAATCTACAGGGGGTTTAAAATTTCAGTTTGAAATTAGAAAGGGGGTGGGACCCACCTGTCTGCGTCCCCCTCCCTTCATCGTCTTCCTCGCGGCGACAGTGTCGCGCCCGACGTACGCCACGCGGCGTCCGTACGCCGGCGCACACCCGCGCTCGCGGTGTGGCCGCCGGATCGGCTGCGGCGCGCCACAGGAAGGGCCACAGCGCCACACCGACGCCCCGCTGGCGCCACCACGGCTCTCGGGCCCGCTTGTCGGCGTCCGTACGTCGGCGTCGACCACCGCCACAAGTTGCGCGCCACCTGCCTCGCCCGCTCCCGCACGCGTCCGCCTGCCCGAACGGGAAAAGGCGTCAGCGCCGTCCCGTCGCCTTCACTCCGTTGTCGCCCTCTCCCCCTCTCTCTTCCTCCTTCCACCGAAATGCCATGGCCGCCGTTCACCTCACCGCCGCCTAGCTCGAGTTCCGACCGTCGAAACTCAAAACCAAGGGCAGCGCCGGGTGCGCCGTCCTCGACTCCATCATCTCCACCTTTTCTTGTGCCGTTTCCGTCAAGGTAGCTCCCGCATTCCTCCTCTTCTTCTCGCGCGGAGGTCCGCCGTCGCCATGAGCTCCGACGAGCTAATGCGGTCGCCTCCCTCCTTCTTTCCACAGCTTCTTGCGCGTCGGGGAGTCGCATGCAGGGGCATAGTGCTAGGATGGGGAGAAAACCGAGCTCGGGGTCGCTTAGAGCCACGCACGCGGTGCGCCGGCGAGCTCACCATCACCACTCCGGCGAGGGTTTGCCGGGGTATAGGCTGTCATTTCTTCGGTTCTTGGGGCGTGTTACTTTCCGCAGATCGAGGCGGAGCCCGTAGGCTAGAAGATGGGCGCCGTCGCGATCTCGTCGGCCGTCTCGCCGTCGGGGGCCGCCACCGCTCGTCGGCGGGCTTTCCCGCCATCGATTCCGGCCACTACGGCCCGCGCTTCTTGGTGCGTTGAATGCGCAAGGTCGGGGCGAACCCAACGGCGCCCTCAGATGCGCCGGAGGACCGCCGTCGGCAAGAGTTGCCGCACGCCGCCGTCGTCCTCTGCCCGTAGCGGCCGACAGGTGGACCCGGTCCACTGCGGGGCCCGCTGGCAGAGCCGACGCGGGGTGTACACCGCTGGGTGCACCTAGCAATTCCACCCGAGCCTGGGTACACTCGGGGTACCCCTAGCATTTAGGATCAATTTTCAGAAAAAGAAAATAGGAATTTCGTTTTAGTTCTAAGCTTCAAAATTTCATATTTCATTCATTTTTAATCCAATTGGGGTGATTTAAGTTGGGTTATTTTTCTTATGAGCAGTAGATTCCACAGAAATTATGAGATATGGCTTCTTGCATATTTTTCTATAGAACTTTATTTAATTTCTTGATTTGGCATATACCTTTAGAAATTCATAGTAAATCATATGTGGCTCAGAAAAATGTGAGGATTGCTTTGTTAGTCTAGTTTTGACATGCTTAGTCTATATGAGCTATTACATGGCCCTGTACTGTGGAAATTTTAAGAGTTGTAGTTCAAGTGCTATTCTTGGCACTATGCTTAGAAAATTTATAATTAATTCATGGTTTATCCAATGCTTATGAATTTTGATATACCCTGTTTATAGTTCATGCTTTAGGCCTGCACACCACTGGTTTTGGCTTTGGGCAACCTTGGTAGTACAAAGTATTTTCTTGTTCACTAGTTAGTGCAAACTTGTGAATTTTGCGTAGGATGATGTACATACTGTTTTATGGTGAAATTTCTGTGGTAGGCTAATTTTGATATGCTTTAGCTACTGTAATTTTTATAGAATTTTCTGTAATGTCTAGATAGGACTTGCTGTTGTAGCCTAAGCACTTTTAGCGGGATATCATGCTTGTTTTGCATAGAAAGTCGTATATCTAGCTTGGGGTTAATACCTTTCTGTCATATACTGATCATGGCATCATTTCATCATTTACTTAGCACCACTTGTTATTTATAATTATGCATTGCATCATACAGGATCGCAGGCAAACAACCCCCAAGCCGTACACGAGGAGCTGGACGTGGAGGATCCTCAGGAGCTCGAGCTGCAGGAGGTAGCCGAGGAGGAGGTGCCAGAAGCTGAACTTCCTGACTGCCCTAACCACGTGCCCAGTTCGTTTGTCAAAGGCAAGCCCCGGTGCATCCTCCTATGTTTTCGCAATGTTTTAAATTGGAGTCATTTACTTATTATGCTGCATTAAGTTATAGGCGTTGAAATGGAACCATAGAATGCACTAGGACCACCCTGCTACTATAAGTATCCTATTATTAGGTTTAAGGTTTTGATACTGCTTAGTTGCTAACTTATCGGTAGAAGCCGGGTGATCGACTATCACTCGCGAATGGTAGGTGTTACTACCCCCGGATTGATGATGAGGTTAGAAGGTAGTAGAACATAACCATGTGGCCATGATTAAATCACCTCTAATATATTATGGCACACGAGCGTCCTCGGATCATTTTGAACAACGCCTCACAGATAGCTGCAAGGGCGTGTAGTGCCCAACCGCGAAGCCTTGAATCTACTTGGGTCGGGTTTCAACTTCCAGGTATCCATGCTGGCGATGGTGGTGAGTAACAAGGGCCCGGTTTGTGAGTCCTTAAGATGGGGCAGTGTCATTTGATGGGCGCACGCTTACCTGTGGCAGCCGGGAGTTTCCTTGGTCATGGTGGTGAGTTGTTGATCCCGCGTTTACCCGAGTAGATCAAGGTGACCGTCACTCACTCTGGCCAGTGAGTGTGGTTTGTGTGAGGAATACTCCGCCAGCTGGTTTGCAATCGATTATAATCGCCATCGTTCCTGGATAGCGAATAACTTGACCGAGCAGTTACGGTGCCACAAACAAGATTTGAAATGCGAGTTGGTTATGTTCCTCACATGAAGTTTGAGTAATCAATCAATGCGGATATGATTAATAGTTTTGATTGCTGCTACAATAAGAAATGAGTAGAGCAGGTGCTAATTTAGCATGGCTAGGTAACTAACTAAAGAGATAAGCTAGAGAGTCCTTTGTCACTAAATGAATATTTAATAAGCTCATCTTTTGACAAAAGAAAGGAGTCAGCTACCCCACATACAGCCTGGCATCCACCAAAGAGTCTTTATTTTCTTTTAGACGGTTAAGTCTTGGTGAGTACAATGTACTCAGGGTGCAATTCCCAATTGTTGTTGCAGATGGGGAGATGTTTTATGGCTATTGCCCGACCTGTCTCCATCCTGCCATCGGAGATGAGTAGATCATGGGCACGATCCTTCCAGTTGTCGCATCCCTTTCTTTTGTGGAATATGATGAAGGACATGGCACTATGTTTATAAAACTATTTGGGGTGTGTTTGAGAACTTGTTAAACTATTTGCTTCCGCACTTGTTGAGAACTTGGTTTGTAATAACTAAATTTATGTTATGTTTATCTTTTTGAGAACTTTTATGTAATAATCATGGATGGATGTTCGTTGGGCCTTTACCGGTCTGGGATGTTACTTGATGTTGTGCGAAAATCCTTCGAGATTTTCTGGACTACCGGGCTGGTTTGGTTACTAAGTTCTAATTAAGTTGCCATGTCAGCTTGATTAGTGCTTCGTAATTAAATTAGTTGGTCGGTTCTGTTACAGCGGCATCAGCTCCCGGTTCAACGAAACACTGTTCATGATCCCACCAGCCCTGGCCCCTGTCCTAGAAAAAGGGGAGACACCAAAGAGATCATGTATCCACTCCTGCCCATTGGCTTGCACTCCGGCTAATGCAGCATAGTTGGTAACATCAGGTCAGTCTTGAGAAGCAACAGCCTGAATAAAGAATGACATCACAAAGAGCAGATGCATGTTTACATGTCCAGATTGATTGGCACCATGCTAGGCATCTACATGACATAATGCACTCACAGTTTCAATGGAGGGACTGTCACTTTTCCTAGGACACCGAATATAATAGTCGGTATGTCACCAACATAGGGCAGCCTCCTTGAATCAGCAAGTACAACATTTTCTTTCTCCTACTACTCATAGTAATAAATATATATATCACCTTACCTTCCCTCCTCCAACCAGCTAGGCAAATGGAAGAGCACAACAAACCTTGACATTGAGTTTAGGGGGCAACATTTACAAGATACTGTTTGCTCATCTTTAAAACATGTTTTGCAAGACAACACTAGACACTATTCCAATCTCCGTCTCGCATATTCTTTTGATATTACCTGAAGAGTGATAGGAGTTTTACTTATATAGATATAGATATTAGACAGCAAATGATTGATGAGTGCATTTTGGAGTTAAGATAAAGTATCGTAAAGAGAGCCTTTATTGTTGGGCAATATTACAATCAGAAGGTCAAGTTCTCTGCCAAGTGGTTGGAGCATGACCATGGCCTCATCATAGCATAACTAAGTGTCAATTCTAGATTCTTAGAATCAGCAGTTTGCACAGGAAGCATAGAATCAGGGCAAAAGTTCTACATTGAGAGAGAGAAGGGTCAACAGTATAGACTACCTAAAAAACAGAAAGAGAAGTTCAATGTTTAGAACATTTGTGACTTAGGGTGAGGTTTTGTTCCTCTGCGCCTAGCTTGTTTGGGGAAGGAAACAGAGAGATTAGATTGATATATTGTTCTTGCTTGATTAGATTGGTACATTTCCTCTCCTTATATAGAGAGGGTACACTGACTCATAAGAAAGACACTCTTATCTAAACTTAACACTAACGGGCTAAACCACCCACCTAGGCCCAATAGGCCCCCTGATGTACTCTACCACATGACACTGGCTCATGGCACAAGCTTCTAACGATTTCGTTTTCTACGTCACAAAAAGAAGAAGTTCACACATGTCCAATCGCTAGCTTTCGCACCAACGAGCATCCTCTGCAAGAAAAGAACTAGTAAGAAACTAGTTTACACCTTTATAAGATATTGGCTGGCATAAGATCTTCTATAAGAGCATCCCCAACCGTTTTGTATATTTCGTTGGCAAATAAGGGAGTTTGCCAAGTCCCAACTAAATATGGCAAAGATAAAAAAAAAAGATAATCTCCAATGGTTTGACATTATTCACTTGAGAAAAAAGAAAACTGTGGACGGGAACACGCGCGGGGGGAGGAATTCTCGCGAGCGAGCAATGCCAAGCCCGAGCCGCTGTGCATATATGGGAGTCCTTCCCAGGTTTTGTCGAGTTAACCAAAATGCCAATCTTATTTGCCAAACCGTTGGATAGGTGTTTTTTAATTTTTTTTGCAAATATATGAATGCAAAACCTATTTGCCAAACGGTTAAGGATGCTCTAAGTTCTCATGTGAATAACAAAGATTTGGAAAGATAATACACAAGAATGCAAAGCTACAAAGCTTGTGGAAATATCTCTTTGGTCATGCCAGTGTGTTGTCATGGAACTTAAGCTGGTATATATATCATATACAAGAGTCGGATTTGTATGAATATATAATATCAAATAGAAAAAGGAAACTAGCACACGAGCATCAAGTGACACAGGTTCCTCATTACTGTTGCCATTCACAGCCGCCTAGGAACCATGCAAAGATATGACATGACAAAGGACTGAGAACAATTAAACTTAGTATTGCGGCACACGGTACAAAAAAATCTCTCACTAGATGCAATCTAAAAATATATATTTTGTACGGTAACATTCGCTAAGAACTTATACATACTTAATATGCCAATAATTTATTTCAAAGTAAATCATGAATAAAAAAGGGCAGACCAAAAAATAAGCAGATAAAATTTCATGTATGCCTTTTAAACAAGTTTTTAGATATGGTTTTCACAGCTTCACGCCTTCACGGCATGGTCCTAGAAAAAACTATAGAAACCATCGCAGTAGCTATCCTTCATCAATATTAGTATAATTAGTAACAATTAACAAAAAATTAAATTTTTTGCACAAAATAGTTCATGTTAGAAGAGACTATTATATACAGCTAGTACATGAACTATTCTTCGTAAAACTACTTAATTTAGTTTTTTGTGTTGGAATGTTAAAAAATAGAACTAATTAATTTAGATTTTTGTGTTGTCATTGTCGTGTCGTATACGGGTCAACCCACTGGTGCCGGGGCCACTCTTCCCTCCCCCGACTCGGGGCGCAACCCTAGGCGGCCGCCGCCAGCCCCCCGCAGCCATCTCCACCTCGCCGCGGCCTGAGCGCGCTGCCCGGAGGCCGGCGCGGCGCGCGATGAAGGTGGCGGCGGGGCGCTGCACCGGCGTCGCTCGTGCTCCAGCGCGTTTGGAGGCGGCGTGATGCTGAGGTGCGGGCGGCGCTGGTCAGGCGACGGCTAGGCGACGGCGGCTCCGGCTCCCCTGCGCGGGATGGAGCAGTCCACTCCCTGGTGCGTTGGTGGCGGCGCTTGGACATACCACGTGAAAGGTCACAATGGCTAGAGGGGGGGGTGAATAGCCTAATAAAATTTCTAGCAAGAACACTAGACAACCAATTAGCAAGCTAGGCGGCAAATGTGCAAAGCTAAAACTTCGACTACTCTATACAAGCCGTCCTAAACAAGCAAGGCTACTCAAACCAGTTAGCTCTCTAGTTAGTCTCTCATGCATCATGCCGAGTCAAACCTAGAGGCACTTAGGACCGCGAATGAACCGAGAAAACCCCTCTTGATAGTCGGTTATCGATCCTAAATGTGGTCACACTCGCTAAGTATCTTGACCACCAAACCGGAAAGCCCTATCAAGTATACCTTCGCCTTGATCTCCATAGGCCTCCGTCGGAGCTCGATCACTTCACATATCCACCATGTTCATCACGTGATCACCATGCTCCATCATCCACCGTCATGTTGCTATGTGTCTAACCACACTTAGAGCAAAGCATTAGCAACGTTTGAGTGTCATTAATTACCAAAACCAAACCGGAGCTTTCAATCTCCCCCTTTTTGGTAATTGATGACAACCCTTCACAAAGCTCACAAAGATATGGAAATTAAATTCAATATGAAATTGAATTACTTGCCCAAGACATTTTGATCATGAATCTTGGATTGGACAAGCATTTCAATTCCGGTTTTGGTAGTGGTAGCTCCCCTACATGTGTGCATCAAATGTTTGGTCGATTTTCAAGCACACATGCATAGATGAAACTTGTGTGAGAGTTACCACAACCAAAATGGTACTAAGATTTATAGAATTGACCTTTGAAGCATGATACCAATCGGAGTGCGATAATAAACCTTCCTTAGCACCATGGGAATCTAGACATCCATCAAAACTCAAAATACCTCATGAGATCACATTATAAGCAAGGTACTTTGAACAAGAGAAACTCTATGTCTAGAGACCACCTATGCATGCTAGTACTTCATTTCATCAATCAAGTTCTATACTAGCATTACACCAAACAAGCATGAATATTGAATTTAGCTTGCAATGCTCCATATCATCATGTATGCACACACAATATGCAACAAATAGTCTATGAGCTTGCTCCCCCTATTTGTATGCTCATGATTGGGTCATATCATAAAAATTGATCCCCTTCCATTGCTCTTTGTGACTTCTTTCTCCCCCTTTGTCAACAATCACCAACAAGGGTGCATAAGATGAGAGAAACAAGTCAATCAACTATGGCCAAATCTAAATCACATGCCTAGAGAATGTATCTCGGTTTGAACCAAGGGCAAGCTTCTTCACACCTCATAAGAATAAGGGCTACCTTGACCATGTTGAGATACACATCATGAGCAAGTGCTAAAGATTCAACGCTAGGTTCACAAGCTCACAAACAAGTCATATGCCACCACTAGATCAAATCAAGCATAGAAACAATAGTGGTGCCATATATCCTTCAAATTCATTTGATTTGCAATGAATGAGCCTAGCAAGATGCACATGTATACATGTCTACACAACTAGCAAAGGATGCATGAGATGCAACAACCAACTTTACCTTGCTATGTTGGAGGAGAGGCATGTCATATATGAGGGTGCATCAATCCATGTTGGAGAAGCTAAGTATGTTCAACTCATTCCTCAACTTGCAAAATTTTTTCTCATCAAGAGGCTTGGTGAATATGTCGGCTAGTTGATCTTCGGTGCCAATGCTTTCAATGCTCACATCTCCCTTTTGTTGATGATCTCTAATGAAGTGGTGCCTCACATCAATGTGCTTGGTTCTTGAATGTTGAACCGGATTGTTTGTCATCTTAATTGCACTTTCATTGTCACAAAACAAAGGCACATGCTTGAACTTGATCCCATAGTCCTTCAAGGTGGCTTCCATCCATAGCAATTGTGCACAACAATTCCCCGCACTAATATATTCGGCTTCGGCGGTGGAAAGTGCCACACTATTTTGCTTCTTTGAAGACCATGACACTAGAGATCTTCCTAGCACTTGGCATGTTCCACTTGTGCTCTTCCTATCAATCTTGCAACCGGCATAGTCGGAGTCGGACTCCAATTAACTCAAAGCTTGAGTACCCTTCAAGTATCTCAACACCCTCTTGGTTGCCGTCAAGTGGCTCTCTCTTGGAGAAGCTTGATATCTTGCACACATGCACGCACTAAACATGACATCCGGCCTTGAAGCAGTCACATATAGCAAGCTTCCAATCATTGATCTATATAGCTTTTGCTCAATCATCTTCCCACTATCATCAATGTCCAAGCCACCATTGATTCCCATTGGTGTGCTAATGGCCTTAGCATCTTGCAACCCAAACTTCTTGATTATGTCCTTGATGTACTTGCTTTGACTCACAAAGGTGCCATTCTTCATTTGCTTGATTTGAAGACCAAGGAAGTAGCTCAACTCTCCAAGCATAGACATTTCAAACTCACTAGCCATCATCTTAGCAAACTCTTCACAAAAGAATTGGTTTGTTGATCCAAAGATGATATCATCCACATATATTTGCAACACAAACTAGTCATCTTCTATCTTCTTGGTGAAGAGAGTGGTGTCAACTTTGCCCATCTTGAAGCCTTTGGAGATGAGAAAATCCCTCAATCTTTCATACCATGCCCTTGGAGCTTGCTTCAAGCCATACAATGTCTTCTTGAGCTTGTAGACATGGTTGGGCTTCTTATCATCCTCAAAACCGGGAGGTTGTGCAACATAGACTTCCTCATTGATGAACCCATTTAGAAATGCACTCTTCGCATCCATTTGATAGAGTTTGATGTTATGAGCACAAGCATAGGCTAATAGGATTCTAATTGCCTCCAATCTTGCCACCGGTGCATATGTTTCTCCAAAGTGAAGACTCTCAACTTGTGTGTAACCTTGAGCCACTAGTCTTGCTTTGTTCCTCACAACTAATCCATCTTGATCTTGCTTGTTCTTGAAAACCCACTTGGTTCCAATCACATTGTGCTTCTTCGGCCTCTCAACAAGCTCCCATACTTCATTTCTAGTGAAGTTGTTCAATTCCTCATGCATGGCATTTATCCAATCCGGATCCTTCAATGCTTCATCAATCTTGGTTGGCTCCATAAATGACACAAAGGAGTAGTGCTCACATATACTAGCCAATCTTGATCTTGTTTGTACCCCTCTTTGAATGTCACCAATGATATGATCTAGAGGATGATCTCTTGCAATGTTTGAAGGTTGAAGAACTAGCTTATTTGCATTGCTTGCATGACCTTGATCTTGATCTCCATGTTGAGTACCACTTGTGCTTGCCTCATTGTAATCATCAATCACAACTTGAGTTGGCACTTGCACCTCATCACCATCATCCACTTGCCTCGGCCTAATGTCACCAATGTCCATGTGTCTCGTTGCATTGCTCAATTGATCTCCACCCACATCATCTTGATTTTGATCTTCATTTTGAGAGCCTTGGGTTTCATCAAATTCAACATCATGAACCTCTTCAACTAGCCCACTAGCCAAGTTCCACACTCTATAGGCCTTGCTAGAAGTAGAGTAGCCAAGAAGAAATCCCTCATCAAACCTCTTGTCAAACTTGCCAAGTCTTTGCCCCTTCTTGAGTATGTAGCACTTGCAACCAAAGATCCGGAAGTAAGCAATGTTGGGCTTCCTTCCATTCAAGATTTCATATGGAGTCTTCTCTAACTTCCCATGGCAATAGAGGCGGTTGCTATAGTAGCAAGCCATGTTGATAGCATCACTCCAAAACTTCTCACTCACATTGTACTCAAGTAGCATGGTTCTTGCCATCTCAATCAAGGTCCTATTCTTTCTCTCAACTACACCATTGGATTGGAGAGTGTAGGTTGGTGAGAATTGATGCACAATTCTAAGCTCATCACACAACTCTTCAACTCTTGTGTTCTTGAATTCACTCCCATTGTCATTTCTAATCTTCTTGATGGTAGTGTCAAACTCATTTTGCACTCTCTTGACAAAAGTCTTGAATAGATCATAGACTTCACTCTTGTCATAGAGAAAGAACACCCAAGTGTATCTTGAGTAGTCATCCACAATCACAAAGCCATACTTGTTGCCCCCAATTGATGTGTAGTGAGTTGGGCCAAACAAGTCCATGTGCAACAACTCAAATGCTCTTGATGTTGACATCTCATTCTTCTTGGGATGTGAGTTCCCATGTTGCTTGCCGGCTTGACATGCACAACAAGGTCTATCCTTCTCAAATGTGACATCATGCAAGCCTCTCACTAGATCATGCTTCACCAACTTGTTCAATTGCTTCATGCCAACATGTCCTAGGCGCCTATGCCATAGCCACCCCTTGCTTGACTTGCCAATCAAACATGATGAAAGTTGATCTTCACTAGCATTGAAATCCACCAAGTACAAACTTCCATGCCTAAACCCCTTGAAGATGATATTTGCTTGATTCTTGCTCACCACCTCAACATGCTTGTCATCAAATATGCACTTGTAGCCAAGATCATATAATTGTGCCACCGATAAAAGATTGAAGTTCAAAGTATCAACTAGCAACACATTGGAGAGATCTTTGTCATTTGAAATTGCAACCTTTCCTAGACCCATGACATCACCCTTGCTATTGTCACCAAATGTGATGGAGTTGAATCCACCATTGTCATTCTTGTCAAGTGATTTGAACATACTATCTTCCCCGGTCATATGATTTGATGCACCACTATCAAGCACCCAATGCCTCCCTCCGGCTTTATAATTGACCTACAAGAAGACATCAAGCTTTAGGTACCCACTTTTGTTTGGGTCCTTGAAGGTTAGTCACTAGAGTTTTTGGCACCCAAATAGCTTTCTCCTTTGAGCTCCTCCATGGTGTACCAATGAATCTAGCACTCACACCACACTCACTCTTAACAAGCATGTAGGAAGCATTCAACTTGTAAGAGGAAGCACTTGTGTTCTTGTTCTTGCATTCTTGCTCTAAATGACCCACTTGCTTGCAACTCTTGCAATAACTACCATTATTCTTCACAAAACAAGTCTTGTGAGGAGCAAAAGCGGCTTTGCCTTTCTTGGGGGTATAGCCCAATCCTTCTTTGTAGAGAGAAGCTCTTTGGCTACCCAAGCACATAAGCAAGCGGTCCTCACCACCATAAGCCTTAGCCAAGGTGTGATTGAGCTCCTTGACTTCCTTCTTAAGAGACTCATTCTCAACTACTAGTGTAGAGTCACATGCATGACCAACACTACTAGATGAAGTAGAGGCATGAGAGCATGAAGGGTCAAGTGATGCAACAACAATTGAATCATCAAGTGAATCACATGATGTAGCCACATCTTTCTTTTCTATGATCACCACTTGTGATTGCTCTTTCTCTTCCTTCTCAACTAGAGAAGAATGAGCTTTTTCAAGCTTGGAGTGAGCTTTCTCTAGCTTCTTATGGTCTACCATTAGACTCTCATAAGAAGCCCTCAACTCCATAAGTTCTTGCTCAAGGTTTTGTTTATCCTTGCGCAAGCCCCTATATTCTTTTCTAGAGTCATTGAAAGCACCTTTGCAATCCTCAAGCATGACCCATAGTTCTTCTTTAGTAGTCTCATCATCATCATCACTCTCATCATCACTATCGGGTGGAAGTTGTACCTTAGTGGCCTTGGCCATGAAGCAAGATGATAGAGCACCAAATAGAGAAAGCTGCAATGCTTGCGTGCCCCTTCTTCTTCTTCTTCTTCTTCTTCTTCTTCTTCTTCTTCTTCTTCTTGGAATCATCATCATCATCACTTGAGGAAGATGAATCACTCTTCCAAGTTGCCACATGAGATTCACCCTTCTTCTTCTTGTGAGAGGAGTCATTCTTCTCCTCCTTCTTGTTCTCTTGCTTCTTCCTCTCCTTCTTCATGGCATCTTCATCATCACTTGCTTAAGGACACTTGGCAATGAGATGATCCTTGCTATTGCACCAGAAGTACTTCATGGGACGGTCACTTGACTTGGATGAGCTTCTCTTGCTCTTGGACCGGTACCCCTTCTTCATGAGCTTCCCCATTCTCTTCACAAGGAGTGCTATTTGTTCACTCACTTCTTTTTCTTGTCCACTTGAGCTAGAGCATGATTCATCTTCACTTGAGGACTCTTCTTTCTTCTTCTTGCCCTTGCTCTTGGATGATGTGGCCTTGAATGCCACGCTCTTCTTGTCATCATCCTTCTTCTCACTTTCTTTCTTCTTCTTCACCAACTCTTCCTTCTCATGATCTTCTCTAAACTCATCATCGGCCATGACTTCTTGAAGGACTTGGTTGGGTGTTGGCTTTTCCTTCATGGTTGTCTTCACCATGACGGTCTTCAACATGTCAAATCTCTTGGGAAGACACCTCATAAACTTGGTGGAGAATTAAGAATCCTTGATTTCTTCCCCAAGTCCCTTGAGCTCATTGACAATGACTTGGAGCCTATGGAACATCTCTGGCACACTTTCATCTTCCTTTATTGAGAAGCTAGCAAACTTCTCTTGCAACATGTAGGCTCTTGCGGTCTTCACACTTTCGGTGCCCTCATAAGCTTCTTCTAGCTTCTTCCATATGTCATGCGCCACTTCAAGATTCTTGATGAGCTCAAAAGCTTTATCATCAAGTGCCTCATGGAAAGCACTCACGGCAATGTCATTTGCTTGTTGCTTCTTCTCTTCGGCCAGTGTTGGCACCGCACCCTCAACAAGCTCAAATTTTGTTTCCACTACTTTCCACACCTCAAGATTGATTGACTTGAGATGACTCTTCATCTTGAGCTTCCACTTGGCATAGTCATCACCACGAAACGATGGTGCCTTCTTGGTGTTGTTGATATGCATAACCAACGCCATTGCTTCACCGTAGGATGTTAATCCAACTCAAACAAACGGTGCCCGGCTCCGATACCACGTGAAAGGTCACAATGGCTAGAGGGGAGTGAATAGCCTAATAAAATTTCTAGCAAGAACACTAGACAACCAATTAGCAAGCTAGGCGGCAAATGTGCAAAGCTAAATCTTCGACTACTCTATGCAAGCCGTCCTAAACAAGCAAGGCTACTCAAACCAATTGCACAAAAAACCACGGTGATCAAGCTACACAATATCGGTTCACCGAAATCGAACAAGCAATTCTACCCACGGGATTTATGCTACACAATGAGTGGTTCCCGACTGACCACAACAAGCAATTCTACCCACGGGATTTAAACTACTCAATGAGTGGTTCCCGACCGACCACAACAAGCAATTCTACTTTGCGGGAAGTAAAGAGAGAATGGAAGATTATACCGCCGCGAAGAGTAGAAGGTGGCCAATCACCGGTGTAGCAGCCAATCACCTTGAGAGCTCAAGCACAAGCACAAGGAGGTCGAAGCCTCGGCAATCACAAAACAACACAATGATTTTTTACCGAGGTTCACTTGCTTCCCGGCAAGCTACTCCTCGTTGTGGCGATGCACTTACTTGGTGAGTTGCCCGCTCAATTGGCTCGGTGCCAAAGACCCCAATGGGGAGCCGCAATCTCCACACAAGACAAGGATCCACAAGCCACGAGCAATCCACTAGAGTATCCTTTCGCGAACTCCCGCGGGGAAGGATCAAGAACCCCTCACAAGAACCCGGTGTGGCCTCGAACAATCACCAAATCGAGCTCGACCACCACCCACTGCTCCAAACCGTCTACGGTGACGGGAATCACCGAAGAGTAACAAGAATTCGCAGCTCACTCGATGAACAAGTGCCTCTAGATGCAACTCTCAATGCAATGCACTTGAATCCTCACTCAAATCTCACAAGAGATGCTCAAGAATCAAAGAGATGAGTGGGAGAGGGAGTCTCTTGCTCAAGAATGCTCAGGAATGAAAGAAATGGCCAAGAGAGCCTCCCCAAACCGTCACATGCTCTATTTATAGCCCAAGCCACAAATAGAGCCGTTGCCCCCCTCGGGCAGGCCAAACACACGCGCCGGACGCGTCCGCTCCAGGCCGCCGGACGCGTCCGGCGCCTGCTTCGTCCGCGAGCCAGCCGACCGTTGTGTTTCAAAGTTGATGACATCAGCCTCCTTCAACGTGCGTCCGGCGCCTTCACCTGGACGCGTCAGGCATCCGCACGCAGCCGAGATCCTCTCTGCGTCGCGTCCGGCGTCGCCCGAACGCGTCCGACGCACGGCCCCGACGGCGTCCGACGCACGCGCCAGCTCGAGGAGCTCTCTGGGTCGCGTCCGACGTCTATCAGACGCGTCTGGCGCCCGAGAGCCCCGCGTCCGCCGTTGCCGTTGCCGAGGCGCCCTTCTGTCCCGCGTCCGGCCCTTCAACGCTGCGTCCGACGCCGCCCATCAGGCGCGTCCGGCGTGTGCTAGGAGGCCAGACTAGACACAAAGTCGTCGTTGCCGCGCCGTCTTCGATCCAATGTCCATCCTCTTGCCTTGATTACCAACTCCACCAAGTGTAGACCTCGTCTCAAGCACCGGAGTTAGTAGAACAAGCACGACCACGTCG
Organism: Themeda triandra; assembly: GCA_018135685.1. Lineage (NCBI taxonomy): Eukaryota > Viridiplantae > Streptophyta > Magnoliopsida > Poales > Poaceae > Themeda > Themeda triandra. The sequence continues at coordinate 898,497 of JAENPR010000023.1, forward strand.
GCAAGAGTTAGCTCTCTAGTTAGTCTCTCATGCATCATGCCGAGTCAAACCTAGAGGCACTTAGGACCGCGAATGAACCGAGGAAACCCCTCTTGATAGTTGGTTATCGATCCTAAATGTGGTCACACTCGCTAAATGTCTTGACCACCAAACCGGAAAGCCCTATCAAGTATACCTTCGCCTTGATCTCCATAGGCCTCCGTCGGAGCTCGATCACTTCACATATCCACCATGTTCATCACGTGATCACCATGCTCCATCATCCACCGTCACATTGCTATGTATCTAACCACACTTAGAGCAAAGCATTAGCAACGTTTGAGTGTCATTAATTACCAAAACCAAACCGGAGCTTTCAGCGGGCGGAGCTTGTCCTCGGCCGGCGGTTGGTGGCGGGTCTCCGGTGGACGGTGGCGTTTTTCCGGCCGTCGGGGCTCGATCCGCGCGGATTCGGCATGGTCCTGGCCGGATCCGGCGTCCCTAGTGGCGGATCTGGCGGGGTTGGGAGCCTGCCCGTGGGTGGCCGGTGGTACCCCCCCCCCCCGTGCTGCTTCTGGTGGCGTCCTGCTCCAGCTGCTGCTGGCCGCTGGTGGTGGCGGGCGGTGGTTGGCTGGTGGTGGCTGGTTTTCCTGGCTGCCGCTGGCCGCTGCGGCCGGCCACGGAGGGCTGGGGGTTGCTCGGTGGAGAGGAGCGGCTTTGGCGGCGTCGTGGTGGCGTGGCTGGCTGGATTTCGATGGGCCAGTGGTGCCGTGGCGGTGCTGCTGGCTGCACCGGGTGCGGTGATGGCTGCCCCTCTCCGTTGGGGTTCGTCGGTAGGGCGTCGCAGAGCTGCTGCCCTTTCGGGTGTGGGGGCGGTAGAGGGGCTCCCTCCCCCTCTCCTCGTCCCCCGCCTCCTCCTTCTTGGTGGCTGCTTCGTGGCGGTGGCTGAGGGTGTGTTGGCGTTGGGGGCGGCCTCCGTCTACGCCGTCCCTCCCCCATGCCTCCGACCGCCGTCGTGGAGCGGTCGTTTTTTGGGATGGAGGCCACGACGTCCGCGAGAGTGCTGGTTCGGGGCTTCGTTTCCTGTTCCGGTGCCTTCGAGGGGTGGTGGTGCTTGCGACGGTGGCTCGGCCGGGTGCGGTGGCCGGCGGCGGCTACGGCTTTGGGCGAGCGGTTGGTGGAGGTTCACGGTGGCGGGGGGCTGGTGCTCGGCAGGTGATTTGGCAGGGTGCTGGCGCAGCTGCGGCTACTCGTGTGGCCGCGCGTCTACTCTGGTGAGTCTTCTTTTGAGGGCTGGCAGCGGTGTCGTGGTGGCTGGTGGGGAACCGGACTCCTGTCCGAGTCGGTGCTAGGGTTGTTTTGGGCGAAAGCCTGGCGACAGCGACACTTACGAGTGTCGTTCCCCTGCTGAGGGCGTCGCGTCCTAACACATTCCATGGGTGAAAACCCAGTCCTACCTTGGACGGACGACGGTGGCGTTTCGGCGTCGTAACCTTCTTGAAGGCGTCGTTGTGGAATTCGACTCGGCCGGGTTGTTTTGGGCAGTGCTACTTCGTCGTCTCCGTCAATGTGTTCACGGTTGGTGCTGGTGGCGGTTTAGGCTTAGTTTGTTTTAGTTGCTTAGTCTACTAGGTTTTGCTGCTTTACGTTGAGTTGGCGTCAGTGGTGGAGCTCCTTGTGGTTTAAAGTCAGAAGTTCGTATCGATGACCCAAGCCGACCGAGCTCTAGGTTGTTTTCAGGCTTGTTGTCGAGGTCCCAATCCGACCAGGCGCGGAGCTGAGTTGAGTTGAGTTGGCGCTTTGTGGCACGAGTTGAGTTGTATCTTGGTACCTAGGTGTGCATTGGAGTAGGGTACCCTCCAGATTGTATGGTTTTTTTGGCCCGGTTTCCAGTCAAAAAACTGGGCTGGCACTTGCCTTTTCTTTTCCTCGTCTAATAGAAATCCTGGCAAAACTTTTGCCGGACTTTCGAAAAAAATTGTCGTGTCGTATTGTTTCGTTTCAACTCAGATACAAATGTACCAACTTTGTAGGAGATTTATTACTCGTTACCTTGCAATAATTTTGAACAAACTTATTACTTTGTTAGGAATAACTTGACGAACCATGTTCTCATCAGAAATTGACTCAAAGTCCTATTGTGAAAAAAGCTCGTTTGGCAAAAGCTCTGACTCCTTCCTACGATTCATATATTGGAGTAAGAGAAGCTAACTTTATCTCTTCTCTCAAAATAAACTATTTTTTTTATTTTAGTGGCTTTGATTCCTCCGCATAGTGAACTGGAGCTAACAATTAAAGAAGACTTGGAGCTGTTTGAAACGATGGCAAATGGTGGATAAATATATTACTTTTTTTCGTTCTAAATTATAGTTTACTTTGACTTTTCTGATGTGTTTAAATATATTGTAAAATGCATACAACAAAAAAGTCTAAGTGAACTATAATTTGAAACGGCGGGAGAGTACTATGGACGGAGGATACACTGAAAATGGCGGCAAATGGTGGATAAATATATTACCATCTCGCTAAAAAATCTCTACTATAATGCAATTCTTCTCAAGGTGTAAGAAGCCTGGCCCTTACACCCCCCAACGCCCGCAAGGGAGTTCAAATTTCAAACTCATCTCACCTCAGATCTCCCCCAATCACGGAACCAACTACACCCCCTACCGGAATTCAAAATTCAAACTCATATGAGATAGCAAGGAAATAGCCTGCAATCACGGAACTATCATCCTGCCGTCGTGCGAGTGAATCCACGTCCGCAGTCCAGTCCACATCCGTGCTACGAGAATTCAAAATTCAATATCACGCCGATAGGCGGCCGGGTCGTGAGCGGTTTTCGGTGCGCGTGGAGCGGGCTGCGGCGCGCGGCCACGGGCACCGGCGGTGGCCCCCCGTCCGCGGGGTGGCGGCGGTGGTGACCGGCATCGGGACTCGTGGCGTGCGAACATGCCGCGGCGACGATGGCGCCGGGTGATCCGCTGCGTTCGCATCGCTGTCTCGGAAACCTCCTCGGGCGAACCACAATGTTGTCGTTGGGAATTGAGGGGTAATCGTGGCCCGTTTGATGCATGTGGCTTTATGCGGGGCTACGAACCGGAGCGATCCACGTCAAGATGGAAGGATTCATGCGTGTGTCTTTGGTGTTCGCGAGGACTGTTCTTCATTTACCCGCTTTTGATGATCAGATTTGATGCGGGTCGATTCCATGCAATTGATGTTCTAGCGTTATAGTGCCACTTATCGGTTTTCCCGCACATAACAAAGAACAAAGAAAGAAGAGCCGACAATTAAGAAGTTTGAGTCGGGTGACACATTGGTGATCTATGCCGACGTGTTTTTGTTGCGGTATGGACTTATACTAATATACCAGGCACACATTTGCAACATTGTCATTTATTTCGAGACTTTTTTTCCTCGATCTATGTTGGAATGAATGCGTATAGAGAAGTGGAAGATTGTCGGTCAAACATATAGGCATGCTCATCTCCTCTCTTCATTGCTCAAGTAAAATATTTTTTCCCGGTCTGTATTTTCTATCTACCTCACTCCAATTGAGTGTTATTAGTTGCTTCTACCGCGATGTAACAATAATGCGTAAAGGAAAACCCGATGTTTCGCAAAAAAAAGGAAAATAGGTATATTAGAGAGCTTTTTTTCTAATAAAATTCTGAAAAACACTCTGCTTAGGAACAGGGATGAATCTTATATGTTTTATTTTTGCTCTAAACTATGAAAACATATAGTATCGTCTTTTGTTTGCTTTGATGTTTATGGACGAAATGTTGTTGTGGCGTTGGTACGGGCAGGAGTGGAGGAGTCCATTATTGGGCGGTGGCGCGGGTGCGGGAGTTCGAGTGGGGACCGCCCTCGAAGAAGTTGCCAAGCGGGTAGCGGATAATCTACAACCTTCTCAAATCCGCGTGTTCGGTCTTCCGATTCGGCCATCACTCGCCTTGTTGTTTTCTCGAAAACGCAAAAGCTTTGCGTTTATTTTTTAATTAAGTAGAAGAATTCAGAATGCAAATGCAATACAGAGAAACCGGGGTGCAACAAGATTGGGACGATTAGAAACTAGCCGAGGCACCTCCGGTGAAAACCAACAAGAAAGAAAGAAAGAAGACCACCTCCCAACAAACAAACATCCTGTCTTGTTGTTAAGGTATGTTAACACCAGAATTTGGTCAGGAATATGACAGGTGGGCCCGCAAGGAGCAGAGAGAGCAATTCGGCAAGTGCGTATGCGGTCGGCTAATTTCCATGTGTTCGGCAAATGATCAAGCGGTCGGTAACGGCTTTATTTGAAGGCGAAAGAAGGAAAGATGAAGGCGCGAGAAAAGGAAGGAGTCGTGATAATCAAGGACTCCGATTATGGATAGAATTAGCGTGTCCGGACTTTCCAATTTTGTTTAAATAGTTCGTAAGTGCTTAGGACTCATGTTTCGTCGGGGGTATAAATATAAACCCTCAACCATTGTAATAAGGGTTCACAACCAATCCAATACAACCGGCTACGTGCCACCCTTCGAGTCCTTTAGTCATGTCGTCGAGTTCTTCGAGAGGGCCAATCGATCCGTCGACCTCCGTAAGTCCCGGCAACCTTGCTATCATGTCTAGTATCGTGCGGCGGATTTAGATTATGATGCAAGTAGTCTCATCCGTTTTGCTTAGTATCGTGCGGCGGATTTAAGCTTAATGATGGGAAGTTTTTGCTTGTGCCTTGTATCGTGCGGCGGATTAAGACATGAGTAAAGATAGTTATCGGCTCTCTTAGATTTGGCAAGATCTAATAGATTCATTAAGTTATCACGTGTTGTATGCTTTATTTAATGTTTAATTGTTTGCAACACTCTTTTGCCCAATCTAAATTGATACTCTTTCGGCTTGTTGATCGTTCCTTTCATGTTTATTCAATATCAAGTGGATCGAGTTTATATAGCCGAATTAGATCGATCTAGATTGTTACATGTTGTGGGTTCATTCACGTTAGATGTAGATAAGCCTTGACAGGACCGGGTACCGTGCGGCAGATGCAGGTCTTTGGGTTACTCTAGAGCTAGTCATCCGGTGGACTAGAGATCGGTTTAATCTGATAGGTTTCTTTTACATGTTACTTGTTTGTTCCTTCTTCATGGACCCCGATTCGGCAATTTTGCCGATACGGTTATGCTTATACATGTAGCGAGTATTTATAGATCTGTTAGGTAATTACGTGCTTTTAGCTCTTTATTGTTAGATTGTATCATGCGGTGGATTGATCTAGTAGTAAGGAGTGGTGTAAATTCATAGTGAGTGGTATCATGCGGTGGATTAGCTTGCTTGGGTTTATGCTCGACGGGTTTATGAAGGCTAGACGTGCGGCGAGACTAGTTGGAGTAGCCTATGCATGTGTTATTTAATAAATTTATATTTATAAGTTACTTATCCTTAGTTATTAGTGCTTGATGATGCTTTAAACCCGAGATGTAGTTTGATATGCTTTGATAATTTAATCTTGTTCAAACATGTCTTCGTTTACCGTATTCGGCAAGTTCGTTCGTTTACATCGTTATGTTATTTTAGCCGAATGAACCGCAATCTGTTGCGATAGCTTCTATAGCTATGTGTCGTCGTAAGTGGCTTCGGGGCCGTAAAGATGGAACTGCCGGTCTCACCCAAAGCACGTTCCGGTTATGGTCTTACCGTTTTATCCCTTGTCGATTTTCGGTCAAATCGGATCGGCACGCCACCGGATTCGAGACACCGGGCACCCGATTGAAGCTAAGCTTTCCGGCTTCTTGTGTGTGTGAGACGGGCGGTCACATTTTGCGTCAACACACTTTTTGGCACGCCCGGTGGGACAACTTCTCAATCTAAGATGGGATCGGAAATTGACAACGAGTCACGTTCGAACGTGACCATGGACGAGCTGCAGCGACGAGCAACGTCGATCGTGGAACAAGCAATGGAGTTTCAGCGAAATGTCGATGTCTTTTTCCAAGAACAAGAGTGGCGAGTGATCGTCAAGCAATCATCGCCACGAGTTCTTCTCGCGGTCGATCGACATTGCGACGAGGAGGAGATGCGAGAGGGTAGTTGCGGCCATATACAAAGCCTGTGGGAGACACTATGTTGAATCACAACACGGCTTTTCCGGGCACCTTCCGCAAAATCATGGCCGACACTTTTGGTCCGGCGGTTGACAAGCGCTTTGAAGAAAGATTTGGAGAGCTTGCTGGACCGGTGTACTTCAACACTCGGCAATCTTCGGGAAAGTCAACTGGAGGAGAAGAGATAATCGGTACAAGCAAGGATGGAGCTATTCACGATGAAAAAGAAAAGCCTCCTTGCCGAAGCGAAAGCAAACTTATGGTCAAGTAACTTTTGGTGCAACAACGGATATACCCGCATCCGCTTACAAGATTGCTCCAGTGGCAAATAGATTGCGAGAAGAGTACCTATGGAGATGGGTACAATGAATTTACGATTACGGTGCTCGAGTGCTTTGCCGAAGCCGGGGTACAGGAGTGCATCGGGAATGCCTTCTAGAAGACGGGGAGCAAAAGATGCAAATGATGAGCTCCTAAAGCGGAATGGCCGACATGATGCGGAATCAATTCGGCCCGAAACCAAAGCATCGAGACATATGCATACAAATCTCCTTTCCCAGTGGTACAATAGGGTAGCTCTTCCACCAAGAGTTAAGCCACCAACGGATTTGACCAAATTCTCTCGGGTCGGGATGACACCAAGTACCATTGAGCATGTCGGTAGATATCGATGCAACTTGGAGAAGGCCGATGAAGCTTGGAGGATCGAGATATTTTCCTATGTCTCGACGGGGCCGGCTTTCACATGGTTTGCATCGCAGCCGGCCAATTCCATTGGTACATGGGCGTAATTGGAGCAAAAATTCCATTCATACTTTTATACGGGAACCAATGAGAAGAAGATGGTTGATCTGTGGTCTATGAGGATGAAGACTACCGAAACACCAATGGAGTATCTCGCATGATTCGAGAAGCAAAGAACATGTGCTATTTCTCGACTATTCCGATGATCGGCTCGCACAATTGGTCATTGCGGGCATGCCGCCACATATCGAGACAAGCTATTCGGCATGGAGTTTGAAGACCTTGGACGGCTTGCACAAAAGGCGACGGCAATGAGCAATCAAGCCCAAGGGTTCGGAAGAGATGCTCGTTTTCGGAAGAACAAGTGCAACCGTTGATATGTATCGTGGATTTCGGAAGAAGCATCGAATATGAAGATGAAGATGAAGTAGGCTGCTGCAGAGTTGACCTGGACAAAAGAGCCTACTTTGGTCAGTCATCGATGGGTGAAGCGACGAAGGGATCTTATGATTTTGATGTCGTAAAGCGAGATAAGCTCTTTTTGTATCTGGTCCAAGAAGGACGCGTTAAGTTTGCCGGAAGGACATCCTATCTTTGCGCCCGAAGGAGTAAAGGATAAGAAGTACTGTGGATTTCATGATACAAACTCTCATCATATCAATGATTGCCGAGTGTTCAGAGTAAAGATTCAGAAGGCTATTCAAGATGGACACTTAAGATTTGATGGCAAGATGAAAGTAGACAAGAACCCGTTCCCTCAGAACATGGTCTCTTTCTCCATAGGTATGGTTGATGCCAGTGAGTCCAAGGAAAAGGGAAAGATGAAGGTTCGACATCCGAAAGAGCCAAGGAGAGTGGTTCGTTGACCCTAATCGGCAAGTTACCAAGGAGGAAGTGCAACAAGCGCGGTTCAAAAATAGCCGAACGAGAGAAGGGTCGGGCTTCGGATGCGGCTAAGGGAAATTGCCGAATACACGCCGAGCCGAAGCGCGAGTTACAAAGACGACACTTGTTGAATAAGTGGCGGTGGGAAAAGAAGATGGAATATGATGAGGAACAGAAGTACATTGAAGAGGAGCGCGAGTTCATGGCGTAACGTCGGAGATATGAAGCGAGGTGCGCCGAGAGAGAACAAGAAGAATACGGGAGAGAACAAGAGCAATCTCATTGGAACTGTTCTTCTTCTTTACACCGTTGGAATGAAGGCTTGAAGTTGCTCGCCGGGAACAATTGCCCGAATGCGGTGATCAATATTCGGAAGTACGAGGCAATCTCGAGTCAACCGCCGTCCCGTTCATGATAGACTTGGGATGAAAGTTCCGAGAACGATCGGCGCTTAAAAATAAACAGTTTTGATGAACATCGGAGGAAGAGATTTGCGAGATCAAGCTTGGGCTCACAGCAGTGTCCATAATGCGTAAGAGAGCTCCTATAGGTGGCAAAGAGGACAGTGGTGCCCTCCGGTCTCGGAAAAGTCGAAGAGAAGAGTTCGGCGTTTGAGAAATCAAGAGCTGAAACAGAAATAGCCGAAAAGAAGCCGGTGTGGCGTCCTAAGAAAAAGGATGATGGACGGGGCCCTTTGGTGATACTAACATGGTGTTCTTCATTCCATTAGAGTTTAAAGCTCCCGAAGACCAAGAAGTGCAAGATGAGGTATATTGATTTTGATGAACCGAATGCCGAGACTTGATGGCTCAACTTGTGTTGACTCGGCAAGCAATCTTTGACAAGCCGGTTAAAAACCGTCATCCGAAGCCATTATACCGAAGGGATATGTCAATGGCAAACCTTTAACCAAGATGCTTGTTGATGGAGGGGCTGCTATCAATATTATGCCCTATGCTACTTTCGAAAGCTTGGTATGACAAGTGAAGATTTTCTTTGATCGACATGATCCTTAGAGATTTTGTCGGCAATGCTTCGATACTCGTGGAGCAAGTACATGTGGGCGATGATTGGATCCAAAACTTTGATCACTACCTTCTTTGTCATTGATGGCAAGGGGGCATATAGCATGCTTCTTGGAAGAGATTGGATCCATGCTAATTCTTGTATACCCTCAACTATGCATCAAATCCTTATTCGGTGGGTAGGAGATGATGTAGAAGTTGTTCGGGCCGATGATTCGGTGAGTGTTGCCACTTCCGAGCTCGCTTATTGGGAGTATGATGGACTAGGCTGCCTTTCGGGTAAGATATGGAAGGAAGGTCTGTCAATGTGTTCGACAGAGATCAACGGCCGATCCAAGCGATCCTCGACGGTAACTTTTAATGGGCAATCCAATCGATGGCAACAAAGGCAACCGGGTCGTGGTTTCATGTCGGCCGACAAGTTAGAGGAAATCAATGTTGGTGATAGCACAAAGTCAAGGCCGATGTATATCGTGCAAATTTAGACCCGAGAATATAAATTGAAGTTAATAGAGTTGCTAAAGGAGTTCAAAGACTGTTTTGCTTGGGATTACACGAGAGATGCCTGGGTTGGATCGATCAATTGTTGAGCATAAGTTTGCCTATAAAACCTGGATTTCGTCCTTTCAAACAACCTCCACGGAAAATCTATAAAGAGGAAGTATTGGCCGATGTAAAGAAAGAGATTGAGAGATTAATTGAGGCAAACTTTATTCGGCCATGCGGGTATGCGAATGGATTTCAAATATAGTACTGTCTACAAGAAGAATGGGAAGATGAGGGTATGCATAGATTTCGGAGATCTCAACAAAGCTACTCCAATGGATGGATACCCAATGCCGTTGCCGATTTATTAGTGGATGCGCGACGAGGTTATGAAGTTATTAGTTTTATGGATGGCAATGCGGCTACAACCAAATTTTCATGGCGGTTGAAGATATTGCAAAGGCGCATTCGGATGTCCCGGTCACATTGGATTGTTTGAGTGGATAGTGATGACATTTGGATTAAAGAATGCTTGGTGCAACTTATCGAGAGCCATGAACTATATCTTTCATGAGTTAATCGGCAAGATTGTAGAAATTTATATTGATGATGTAGTAGTCAAATCCGAGACCATGAAGGACATTTAGCCGATTTAAGAAAGACTTTGGAGTGCACAAGGAGACATGGCTTAAAGATGAATCCAAACAAGTGTGCTTTTGGAGTCTCTACTGGTGAGTTCTTAGGGTTCTTGATCCACAAAGGAGGGATAGAAGTTGGGAAAAAGAGCATGGAAGCAATAGACAAAGTTGTGCCCCCAACTAACCTTACGAATTGCAATCATTCTTTGGGCAAGGTCAATTTCGTGAGAAGATTCATATCCAATTTATCGAAAGAGTATTGCCTTTCTCTCCATTGTTGAAGCTCAAGAAAGATCGAAATTTATGCAGGGTGACATACAAAAGGCTTTTGATGAAATCAAGCAATATATGAAGGCACCACCGGTGTTGGTACCTCCACAACTTGAGAAGCCTTTCAAGTTTGTATGTGGCGGCCGATAGCCTAACAATAGGATCGGCCCTTATGCAAGAGTTTGATGGAAAAGAGAGAGTAATAGCTTACCTTAGCCGAAAACCGTTAGATCCCGAAACAAGGTATTCGGCTATAGAAAAGCTCGTTTGTGTGTTTATTACTCATGCACCAAATTTCGGCACTATTTGTTAAACGCCGAATGTGTGGTGATATCTAGTTTTGATGTAATTAAACACATGTTGTCAATGCCGATTTTAAGTGGGAGAATCGGCAAATGGGTATTAGCACCGTCGAGTTTAATTTAAAGTATGAGTCGGCAAAAGCGGTGAAAGGACAGGCAATTGCCGATTTTATTACTCAACATCGTGATTTATCGTTGATATGATTAACATTGCCCCATGGGCATTATTTTTTGATGGATCATCATGTGACAAAGGTGGTGGTCTTGGTATTCTTTTGATATCCCCACGTGGAAAGATATTTGAGTTTGCTTTTTCAATTGAATATCCTGTCACTAACAATCAAGCGAGTATGAGGCTTTGCTTAGAGGGCTTCGGCTGTTGGTAGAACCGAAATTTATTCTTGTTGAGGTATTTGGTGATTCGAATTGGTAATCAATCGGTTGACGGGACAATATGAATGCAAAAATAATGTACTTGCAAGGGTACCATGAACAATGTAGGGAACTTCGAAAAGTTTTTCGTAGTTACTTTGCATCATATACCCGAGAGCACAATGGAGAAGCAAATAAATTAGCTCAAACGGCATCTGGATATCGGGAAAATCATGAAGTCTATACGACGAGAAGAAGATGTTTTCAATTCGATCGAGATAAGTAATGACTGGAGAAGTGACATTATCAACTATCCGAAAGACCCATCTCAAAGAGTTTCCGGAGGCTCGGGTATAAGGCACTTAAATTTGTGCTTCTTGATGATCGGTTGTACCACAAGTCTATAGATGGAGTGTTGCTCAAGTGCTTGAGCCAAGAAGAGGCTAAGAAGATTATGTTTGAAGTCCATGAAGGAGCTTGTGGTGCACATCGTCGGCCTACCGAATGAAATGGATAATAAGGAGGACGGGGTACTTTTGGCCAACTATGTTGGAGGATTGCTTTGAATATTACAAAGGGTGTCGAGATTGTCGATATTTGGTAATATTCAAAGAGCACCGCATCCGCTACGAATCCAATAATTAAACCTTGGCCGTTCGGAGGATGGGGTATAGATTTAATTGGACGAGATCAATCCTCCATCTAGCAAAGGACACAAATTTGTGTTGCGGCAACAGATTATTTCACCAAGTGGGTTGAAGCTATCCCTTTGAAAAAGGTCACATCGAGAGAATATGATCGGTTTTGTCAAGGAGCATATAATTCATAGGTTTGGGATTCCACGAGACCATTACAACCGATCGGGGAACTCGGTTCACTTCTTCGAGTTTTGTGACTTTGCCGAAAGCATGGGGATAAGGTTATATAATTCTTCTCCTTATTATGCGCAAGCCAATGGCCAACGGAGGCGTCAAATAAGATCATGATCAAGATTATTCGAGAAGAAAATCGATGAGAAGCCAAGGAGATGGCACTTGGTCCTTAATGAAGCATTGTGGGCTTACCGAATGGCTTGCCATGGATCCACACAAGCATCTCCATATGAATTGGTTTATGGACATAATGCTATAATGCCTTGGGAGTTGCAATCGGGATCAAGGAGAGTTGAGTTACAAAAGGACCTCGAGTAAAAAGATTATAAGGATCGATGATGGATGAGTTAGAAGATTTGCATTTGATTCGTCTTAAGGCCTTGGAGAACATTGAGAAGAATAAAATACGTGTTGCCAAGTACTACAACAAGAGAGTTAAAATTAAGCAATTTGCAGAAGGAGAATTGGTTTGAAAAATAATATTGCCAATTGGTACCAAGGACAGAACAATCGGCAAGTGGTCTCCGAATTGGGAGGGACCTTTTTGGGTTGTCAGTTGTGCGCCTGGCAATGCGTATATATTGAAGTATTTGTTTGGAGAAGAGCTTACTAGAGCCATCAATGGCGAGATACCTTAAGAAGTTTTATCCAAGTATCGAAGTTGGATCTTAAACTATGGCTCGATATGGATGTGGCACGGCCCGATTGAATAAACCTTGAGCAAAGAAAAGAGGATGGAGAGAAATAGCCGGTATTATTGTATCGCCTCTAGTACAAAAATAGCCGATATCGTGTGTATCGTCTTGAACAAAAATAGCCGATACGGTTGTATCGCCTTTAGCCGATTTTTTTTTTAAAAAAATTTAAAGTGAATAGTTTGATCTTATCTCTCAACCGATAGGTTTATCGGGAGAAGATAAAGAGAATTGAAGTGCTACGCTACAAACTGTCAAGTCGTGGAATAGTGCCAAGATCTAATCGTTTGAAGTGACGTCATGCGTTCGAGAAGATTTCATTCGGAAGAGTGTTGCGGTTAAGTTCTAGCTAAGGAAAAATTTGCAAGAAGCAAATGTGACAGACGAAACATCATCACAGACAAGCAAGAACAAGAAGGGGACCAACATTCTTCATTAAGATTTTATTTACAACCCGCGCCAATCCTAATACAAGCTACTCCTCTTCTTCATTGAAGAGCTTGTTGAGGACGGACTCCGGGTTGGTGGCGTTGGCCATGGCGTCAGCGTGGGCGTCGTACCCCGCCAGGAGGCCCTCGATGTCGTCGACCTCGTGGGGAAGCCCGCCGCGGAAGCCGGTCGGCATCGGAGCGTAGTCGTCCCCGGTCCAGGACGACATTCCCGCCAGGCCTAGGGAGGTGCCGAGACGCACGCCATGAAGGGCAACTTGGTCGACCTGACCAGGGATCGCCTCAAGACGACCGCGGGGTCGCCCCACGGGCATTCACGTGATTGGCCGCCGCCGTCGCCGCCACCTTCGGGCGATCCGGCTCGCGGTGAGGTACGCAAAGGAACATAAGATCGATCGGTGAGCGAGATGAATCGGGAAGAACGGAAAATCGAAAACATTTGTTGAAGAGCAAATGCGATGACGGCCTCGCTCGGCTGCCGGCGGTTGTCCTCCAACTCCGGTGAGCGATCCCAAACTTCTTGGTCTCTTCACCAAGAAGCTCCATCGCCTCGTCCGCTCGCGGCGGTATGCGGCCGCGTCATAGCGGCCGCACCGGGATTTCCTCATCGTTCGTCCCGAGATAGGACGGTACGAGGAGGAGGACCCCGACGAGGCGAAGCGGGAGGCCGGTGCCGGAAGCGGAGGAGCGGGCCGGAGCCGGAACCGGCGCGGGGCAGGAGCGTCAAACGCTGCGGCCGGCGCGCCGTGAAGCGCCATTGGCCAAGTCCGATCCTCGCCGTCCTACAAACAAGGTGCAATCAAGATCGGCTAAACAAGAAAGAAAGCGCAAATAAGATAGGGAGGTTATCTCTTCGCAGACGACGACCACCACGGCCGCTTCCCTCATTGCGTCCGCCGCGGGAGCGGGGAGCGGAGGCGGAAGAAGGAGTGTGGGTGCCGGCCGGCGACCCGCCTCCGGACGTTGGCGATGTAGTCGCCGGTGTTCCCGACGGCCAAAACAGATCGAGAAGATGAACAACCGCAAGGGGGCAAAGACCCAAATCGGGTGAAGATTATCAACTAGCGCAACTCAAGAGATTGAAGATCTCACCGCCGGCGCCGGTTCTTTGCTTCCCTCCGCCTCGTCCCGAGCGGGGACGCTTGTTGCGATCGCCGCCGCTCGCCATTGGTGGTGGTTGGGGCTTTTTGGGGCTTGAAGGCGAGAGGAAGTGGAAGAGATTGAGGAAGATGGCAACTTGCTTGTGCTTGATGTGATGATGGTGGGAGCCGGCGGCCCTATTTATGAACGTGGGAGCCGTGGCGATGATCAAGGGAAAGCCAAGCGACGGGATAGGGTTTCCACACTCATGGGCCGATGTTGAGTTGGGCCGAGCCCATCACCACCGGCGATTCGGTTACCATACGCTCGGTCGGCTAAATAGGCGATAGAGCTATTCGGCTAAAATTGGCACTTGAGGCAAAGACGGTTACGTTCGGCCCTTTGTACACATCTATGAGTGCAGTCGTAATTAGAAGAGCCGAATAGCAACGAAGCGAGAGAAGAAAGAGAAAAAATGAAGATTATCTACTTTTCAAGAGAAAAGAAATTGTTTTCAAGTATGACGGGGTCAAGCCTAAGTGTCTACATCTTCAAATACAAGCCAAGCATCTATACATTTAGGAAAGAATTGATAAGCGCAAGAGCATCAATCTTGATTCGGTTGGCTTCATCAAGAGCTTTTTGGTCCTCTTCTTGAGAATCTTGGATGTTGGACAGTTTGCTTTTGATTTGCCGCGTCTCCTTGATGACTCGATTGTATTTTGGATTTAGCCGAATCAAGAGATGGCAAATTTGCGAGCTTAGTTTCATGAGCTGAATGTTGGCATTCGGTTGAGCCAATTGGGCTTCAAGTTTGGTTTTTTCTTCTCTCATGACCTCAACGACTCGGTTCTAAAGTGCTCAAGAGGTGCTCGTTGACTTGATGCCGAGTAGAGCTCCTTGGCTTTCTTTGCTCCTTGGCCACCTTTCTTTTCTCCGAGATCAACTTTGGTGGACATATTCTTGTGTGCTCTCTTGATAGCGGCAAAGTGATCATCAAGGTGTGATAAAGCATCTATGGCGGCCTTGAGATTAGAGGGAAGCTCTTGATCAATAAGCTCGCTATTTCCCTTATTTTGTCTCGAATCTTGGGCCAAAGCAACAATATCCTTTTTCGAAATGAGATTATATCCTTTAGCTTGGCTTGACTCTCGATGATAATTCTTTGGTTGGAAGAAACTTCATCATCTTTATCCCAACAAACTCTTCGCGATAAGGGAAAAAGCTGGCTTGAGGGTGAGCAGTGTCTGTTGATGAACAAGGAAGGTAGTTTAGCCGAATAATTCGGTTTGAATTGAAAAAATAGCCGAGTGGAGTAAGGATAATACCTCTGCGACAATTACTTGATCGGTTGCCTCCTGAATAACATCAATGTGTTGGGTGGTTGATGCCACAGTCACTTCAGGATTGACGATATCATGGCTTGGTACGTTTTGAACTATCAAGGTTGTTGAAGCTTGAAGTTCTTGGAGAAGGGGTTCTCCTTGTTCAGTTGCCTGATGAGAAAGATTTTCTTCAGCTGCTTTTCCTTGTTCACTTGCTTGGTCATCTACCTGGTGCATGCTACTGGTAGGCTCATTAGTGTTTGCTTGACCAGTAGAGGCTCCAGGAGAGTTCTCCAAGATCACTACCCTGTCAGGACTTTGAGGGTTGGCTTTGTATCTGTTGAAAGAAAGTGATAAGTGCAAACACATTTGCAGAGGACAATAAGGGGTCAAAAGCATTCATACCTGAGAGAGTGGCTTAGCTTTCTTTGATCTTGTTTTCTTGGGAATTGCAGTGTCCTTGATAGGGGAAGAAGGAGTTTTTCTTTTGAGGTCCTTCAGAAGCACTGTGTCATCAGCAGGTATTTTGTTGAATGCTGTCAGATTTGGAGCATCATGTCCAAGAGCAGCTATGGGGCCAGGTTGCCAGTATTGAACCTTTGGAGGACTTGGAGGAGCAATGTCCTGTTCAAAAGAGATGTTTAGAA
Organism: Themeda triandra; assembly: GCA_018135685.1. NCBI lineage: Eukaryota > Viridiplantae > Streptophyta > Magnoliopsida > Poales > Poaceae > Themeda > Themeda triandra. The sequence continues at coordinate 914,358 of JAENPR010000023.1, forward strand.
ACAGAACAGAGACATAAAGTAAAAGGTAGCCATAAGCATGTACCTCATCATCAGAGGAGAATGAGGGCATTAAGACTTGGCATAAAGGGTGGACTTGTGCTCTGAATATGTGAGAATGCCATTCCGCCACCAAAGGTTGAATGAAGGATGAGCGGCTTCAATTATCACCAGAGGGTTGGGTTCATATATTGGAAGCTTGCATCCAAGATTGAAAACTTTATTGGCCTCGGTGATATTCAGCAAAGACTCCCTGGGTCTGATGATGCTTGAAAAATATGGCCTTGGGGGCAATTGACCGAGTCCAAACTGCCTGGCAACCATATTTGGATTATAAAATTCATAAGTTGAGCTTATCAACCGACCATGGTGAAATTCTGCTGGCAGAGCACAGGGCTTGATGAAAGAATTGAAAATGTCCCTGGAGTCATCATCTATGCAGCCCAACTCATAGCCGAATCTGCACGGGGGAGAGTTAAATTTTCATTCTCCCGTAGGGAAACCAGATCATGTGATTGAATCCCTTGTAGAAGATTTTGAAAAGATGGCCCAGGTCTAAGTCAATAATGATTGAAGATGCGGCCTCTCCATATGTCGACAAGATTTGTATCGGGGTCTTCACCTTCAAGCATAATTGATTGAAGGAAAGTTCAGATTATGGAGATCTCTGAGAGACAATCGATGCATATATAGTTGCAACCACATCCGGAGAAGCCACCATGGTCCATTGACACGGGAGATTTCGCCATGATTCCTCATCGGACGATGTCTGGTGCATCATGTGGTAGAAAGCTCCCAGCGAGATATTTGCCCAAAGGAATCGGCTTGCACGTAGCCAATTCTTCGGCCATCACTATGTGATTCGAGTGGGCTCATTGGACTTGCCACGAAAATGAAACGCATAACCACATGTTCATGAATGCCCTATACTCTTTATCGGACACGGGGCCGGTTGAAGCATAAGTCGGACATACTTGGCCCGGCCTCCCGATTTAACCGCCGCATACGTGAGTGGTGCTTTTGTATTTGAATGGGTATGTTGGCTTGGTGATGTTTAAACCGGTCATCATAAAGATGTCTCGAGAGAGTGATCGACATTGGGCCATGACCGAAGATGAACGCATTGATGGCGTCGGACCGGAAGTGGGAAGCGGCTATCGGGGAGGAGTCATTCCTAGGCATTTCGGCTAAAGAAAGCTCCAAACAAGTCTTGAATATCTTGAGATTCCCAAAAATCACCGCTCTGGATCGCATCCTACGGTACCAATCACGCCATCCCGTGATTGAAGGAAGGGGCCATGTTTTGAAAGTGTTCGGCCATGTTTGTTTGGGGGAGAAATCCTAGACTTAAAGGGGATCCTCGGGGTTTCCTTTTCGATAAATTCCCTTGGATTGGGGTCTCCCCGCGGACCAAGAAAAAATGATCTAGGACACGCAAGATTGGAGATCAAGATCTCATTCTTCATTTCCTTTAAGAAGAAATTAAAGCGAATGGATCAAAAGGTGCATCGGAAATTGATTCGAAAGAATTGCCGAATAGGTAAAGCAAGTAGGGTTACCTCTAGAAGCTCTTCTTGAGTTCTTTGTTGCCATAATGGAGCTGGTTGAAGTCTCCGCCGCCATTGAAGAACGATGAGCGAACGCAGATCTCAAAATGGCGGCTGCAGGCGTTGGCGGTGATGACCTAGGCGAAAGGCGCTGACAGTCAATTTCGAAATAAAATCCTTTTATCTCAAAATTGAGGGGGCATGTGTTAACACCAGAATTTGGTCAGGAATATGACAGGTGGGCCCGCAAGGAGCAGAGAGAGCAATTCGGCAAGTGCGTATGCGGTCGGCTAATTTCCATGTGTTCGGCAAATGATCAAGCGGTCGGTAACGGCTTTATTTGAAGGCGAAAGAAGGAAAGATGAAGCTGGCCAGAAAAGGAAGGAGTCGTGATAATCAAGGACTCCGATTATGGATAGAATTAGCGTGTCTGGACTTCCAATTTTGTTTAAATAGTTCGTAAGTGCTTAGGACTCATGTTCTGTCCAGGGTATAAATATAAACCCTCAACCATTGTAATAAGGGTTCACAACCAATCCAATACAACCGGCTACGTGCCACCCTTCGAGTCCTTTAGTCGTGTCGTCGAGTTCTTCGAGAGGGCCAATCGATCCGTCGACCTCCGTAAGTCCCGGCAACCTTGCTATCATGTCTAGTATCGTGCGGCGGATTTAGATTATGATGCAAGTAGTCTCATCCGTTTTGCTTAGTATCGTGCGGCGGATTTAAGCTTAATGATGGGAAGTTTTTGCTTGTGCCTTGTATCGTGCGGCGGATTAAGACATGAGTAAAGATAGTTATCGGCTCTCTTAGATTTGGCAAGATCTAATAGATTCATTAAGTTATCACGTGTTGTATGCTTTATTTAATGTTTAATTGTTTGCAACACTCTTTTGCCCAATCTAAATTGATACTCTTTCGGCTTGTTGATCGTTCCTTTCATGTTTATTCAATATCAAGTGGATCGAGTTTATATAGCCGAATTAGATCGATCTAGATTGTTACATGTTGTGGGTTCATTCACGTTAGATGTAGATAAGCCTTGACGGGACCCGGTACCGTGCGGCGGATGCGAGTCTTTGGGTTACTCTAGAGCTAGTCATCCGGTGGACTAGAGATCGGTTTAATCGATAGGTTTCTTTTACATGTTACTTGTTTGTTCCTTCTTCATGGACCCCGATTCGGCAATTTTGCCGATACGGTTATGCTTATACATGTAGCGAGTATTTATAGATCTGTTAGGTAATTACGTGCTTTTAGCTCTTTATTGTTAGATTGTATCATGCGGTGGATTGATCTAGTAGTAAGGAGTGGTGTAAATTCATAGTGAGTGGTATCATGCGGTGGATTAGCTTGCTTGGGTTTATGCTCGACGGGTTTATGAAGGCTAGACGTGCGGAGACTAGTTGGAGTAGCCTATGCATGTGTTATTTAATAAATTTATATTTATAAGTTACTTATCCTTAGTTATTAGTGCTTGGTGATGCTTTAAACCGAGATGTAGTTTGATATGCTTTGATAATTTAATCTTGTTCAAACATGTCTTCGTTTACCGTATTCGGCAAGTTTGTTGTTTACATCGGTTATGTTATTTTAGCCGAATGGCGCAATCTGTTGGCGAGATAGCTTCTATAGCTATGTGTCGTCGTAAGTGGCTTCGGGGCCGTAAAGATGGAACTGTCTCGGTCTCACCCAAAGCACGTTCTGTTATGGTCTTACCGTTTTATCCCTTGTCGATTTTCGGGTCAAATCGATCGTGGCACGCCACCGGATTCGGACACCCGGGCACCCGATTGAAGCTAGGCTTTCCGGCTTGCTTGTGTGTGAGACGCGGGGCGGTCACATTTTGCGTCAACAAGGTATTAAGTTCATCCTAAATTTTTATATTTCTATTCCTGCTACTTTTAGTTTGAACCATACTTGTCTTTCAAAACTGATATATTCATTTTACAAGGTTTGTCCTGTTTTGTTCAATCAATTACTTGTTCAAGTTTCAATAAAACAGAAAAACTATATCTGGTATCTCCAGAAACTTTGGATCTCTTCTCGAGGAATTTGGAGTAGTTCCCTTTTTTAAGAATTAGCGGGTCCTTTTTTAGAATGAGAGCAAGGCCCCCTTGGTTTCTTCTGCTTTTTGTTTCCTGGGCATATATTCTGATTTTATTCTGATGACTCTACATGAGTACAAATGTGGCACTATGATAACAAAAGGGTTTTCTCTGTTAAATCAGCCTATAAGGCGCATTGGGCGAGCGAGGAGAGAAGAATGTAGAGGATTCGGCCGGAGGCAATAGAAGGAAATACATGAAAGATTGATTTTTGGCAGAGACTATGGAAAGTTGATTGTCCGCTGAAGATCAAGCACTTTATGTGGCATCTCAGTCACAACACACTGGCTCTGAGAAATAATTTGCAGAGACGGGCAATCAAACTTGCCACGAGCTACTGCATATACCGGAGATTAGATGAGGATGCTGGGCACTTATTCCTGAAATGCAAGGAAGTGAAAATTGTGTGGAGGAGTTAAACTTGAAAACTGTACGTTGTCAATTAGCTGAACGTGGATCAGCGAATGAAATGAAAGAACTTGTTCAGATGGAGCCTAAAATGCAACATCCATCTTTTATGATCGTTTGGCCATATAAATTGTTTCAAGGTGAGAGAGTGTGGTGTTATTTGGGGTTCAAATGAACGAAGTATTTGTATCTTGCGTAATTGCAGCACACAAATAATATGTTGACACTAATCTTTTCTGTTGTATTTTGAGTTTGAAGACAATAGTGGATTTAACCTTTTAGTTATTTGGTTTGTCGGCTTATTATGTCTTCTTCTACAAAAGTGTTTTCTAGATAGAATATATAAATGCTCAAATACAATTATGTAAAAATTGAAATATGCAATATTTGTTTTTTCCATATCTTCCCTAAATAAAACCATAGCGTTAGCACGGGCACTATACTAGTCATCGCAATTTTGTACACCTTGTGCCGGAATTAGACAACTGAAGCGTATACGTCTCCTCCAATTCCATTGGAACTGGATCTACTTGGGCCGCAAATTATACCGCGGGCATATCCCACACGCTGCCCCCTCCCTCTTCGCTCTCCCTTCGTCTCCTCTCGCCGCGGCCAGATCGCCAACCCCGACCTCACCCCCGCGCCAATGGCGGCCGCCCTGGCGAGCCGCGTGGAGTCGTGGGTGCGGGACCAGGCGGCGCGGCTGCAGCCCTGGGCGGCGGCGGCGCTGCCGCAGGCGCCGCGGTGGCCCTGGCCCCCGCCGCGGCCCGCCTGGCCGTGGCCCGGGGACCGCAGCCGCAGGCGCCAGCAGGAACGCATGTTCCGGGAGGAGTACGAGCGCCGTACCCGGCAGCTCCGCGAGCTCTGCCGCGCTGTCCGCGTCGACACCGCCGCCGAGCTCCAGGAGCTGCTCTGCGCCATGGTCCTCGCCGAGTGCGTCTACAAGGTACGCGCGCTGGCATTTCCTTCCTCAGTTTTGTTGCCTGGGTCGCCCTTATAGATCTGTGCGGCCATTTTTGGCTCGAGATTGGTGCAAATGGTGCATGCGATGCGGTGAAAGTAAGCAGTGACTTGTAGTTATGTAGTATGAACGTTTGGATGTTAGAATGTTTATTAGTTGCTGGACATAGAGTTGCCTGCCTCTTTTGATGGGGGGAAGGGTAATCAAATCTGCATGCCTCTGTATTGTAATGATCATGTAGTGTTCCATCCACCAAATGTAGGCATATCATCTTGGGACGTTTTTTCTGAGCAAAACCATCTTGGGATAGTTGCAGCTGCATGCCTTTACTATACTATTAATTAATGTGGCATGTGGCATTTTGTGCTTTTACAATATATCCGATCGGCATCCCTCTTCCGTGGTGCAATTCCCTGAATGTTCTGAGTTCTGACATATATGATTTGCTACATATTTCTTGTCACTGTATGGTTACAAAGTGGCATCCATTGTCAATCTGAAGAAGGAAAAAGTGCTAGGATAGTAATAGTTTAAGCCTATCCCAATTGAAGTAAAAGGCTTTGTTCTTTGTTGATATCTGTATGCTTTTGCAGAGACCTGTTTCTGAGATGATGAGATATATCAACAAGTTTAAGTCTGATTTTGGTGGAAACATTGTATCCCTGGAGCGTGTTCAACCATCCTTGGATCATGTACCACATCGGTAAGCCAAAAGCTAAAGCCCACTTAGGGGGTTCAATATTTGTTGTGATTTGTGCTACCGATTTCATTCTTTGCAAAAGTTTGTAATCAAGCCCTACCATCGATTACAATTCAGCTATTTTTCCGTGCAACTCTAATCTCAAGTAGATCAAGTAACCATGTAAATGCATACAGAGAACTAGTCCTGTGAGAATAGGGTAAATTATGCTATGGGACATCCTAAACGTGTGATCTTTGCTGGAAAGAAAATAGGGAATCTAAAAAATTACTTCCGCTCCTGGACAATCCTGTAGGCATTGGATCTTTACACAATATCTATATTTTGTTCTGAATATCTGTTCCTTATTTTAAGTAGTCCAAATAATGACAATCTGCACATGGTTTTACATAGTAAGATTTAGAGTATCTTAAAATGAGTATATAAACATAAGCAAACTGTTCAATGAGTATGCACCCCATAGACAAGGTGGTTTATTAAAGATGGGAGTAATTACACTGGGGAGTAGGAAAAATGCACCCTATAAAATAAATCTACTTAGTGGTGAAATTATGCAGGTATCTATTAGCAGAGGCTGGTGACACCCTATTTGCTACATTTATTGGCACAAAGCAGTACAAGTAAGAGTTTTATGGAACTTCAGACTCTCAAATGTCCATTGTGTTTACAATAGTACGATTGAATCAACTGCTCATTTGTCCTCAATTTATAGAGATATTATTGCTGATGTGAATATACTCCAAGGGACCTTTTTTCATGAAGATACTGCTCAGGATTTGGCTCCTGATGTTGACCCTGAACAAAATGATGCCCAAAAGGGTGAGGAAAACCATGGGAGACCTTACCGAGAAACATCAAAGAAGCTAAGAAAATCAAAACCTGCAGTGCACCGAGTATTCATTTTCATGCTGAATCAGTTCATCTTGCGTATCACATATCGTTGTGGTTAGGATTTGGTGATTTGCCTAACTTAATATACCACACAGGGTTTCTTGGCTCGTGCTAATGGAATTCCAGCACTGGACCTATACAATCTTGCACAGAGAAGGAACAGGAAACTTGTTCTTTGTGGACACTCACTTGGTGGGGCGGTAGGTACCTGTAGATAATATACAGTATCTCATTATTTGTTCATACATCTTCAATACAACTGCAGGTTGCTGCATTGGCTACACTTGCAATCTTGAGAGTTATTGCTACCACTCCATCTAAAGAGGATAACAGACTTCATGTCAAGTGCATCACCTTCTCTCAGCCACCTGTTGGGAATGCTGCTTTGAGAGAGTAAGTTTCTTTAGATATAGGTAGAATGCTCCAGTTGATTGAACACATGATTGTTAAGGGTACTATTAGCTAACACTGGTTATCTGGAGAGAGGTAAGTGCAACAGGTTTCATGCTATCAAAATTGCTCCTTGATCCCCTTGTTTTCTTTTTGTTAGTTATGTTCACAAAAGAGGATGGCAAGGCTACTTCAAATCCTACTGTATTCCAGAAGACTTGGTACCACGCATTCTATCTCCAGCTTACTTTCACCACTACAACGCCCAAACACCTGAAGCATCTCTTGTAAATAAAACTGGTGTGAAATCTGAAGAAACTATGGAGGCAAGTGCGGAAAGGCCCAAAGGGAACAACGGGGAACAACTCGTTCTAGGTGTTGGTCCAGTGCAAAAGTCACTTTGGAGGCTTTCAAAACTTGTTCCCCTGGAAGGTGCGGAAAAGCTTAAGTGTAATTCAAAAACAAACAAATGTTTTTGGGAAAGCACCATCACAATTGGATAGTTATTTGCAATCAAAGGTTGATGAATCAGAAGAACCACCTCAATCTCTTGAGATTCAAGAAAGTTCACAAGGAATTGCTCTTACCCCTTTATCTGATAAAGATGGAGGGAACGCTGAAGATAATAATAGGACTGAGAAAATAAATGCATCTGAAGCAGGGGGTTCTAAACGCTGGAGCAGGGTACCTTCTTTGCCTTCATATGTGCCATTTGGTGAGGTTAGTAACATAAACCTTGACATTTCTTTTTTTTTTTCTTTTTTTTTTGGGGGTGGTGGTTACAAATCCTGGATAGTGACTACACACTCAACCCTTAATTCTTAGTGTACATGTGTGCCCGTGATGAAAAAAAAAACCACAACAAGGCTTAGTCACTGAGTGCTAGGGCAAGACAAGGAGTGCAGTCGAGCCCTAGCCATACCCCAGACCTGTGACTCTTCTTCAGCAAACAGCAAGACACGTCATACTTGCGGCAGTGCCATCAAAGTCACAGCGATTTTGATGCTTCCAAAAAGTCCCACTGTCCAAGCCCCAAGAATGATAAGAGTTGAGGTCTTATTGCACATTTGTTGCCTCACTAGCTCTGCAACACCAGTCATCAAAGGACAAATCTCCAAGTGAAGTAGGCAAAACTCGGAGGCCAAAATGCTGCAAGAGACTAAACGAAAACTATTTTCCAAAGACAGCTCTTATCTCCTATTTAACCCAAATCAGCCTCTTCGTAGATTTTGCGGGGGCAAGGCTTCAGCTGTGTCTCTTCTTCAGCAAACAGCAAGACATGCCATACTTGGGGCAGTGCCATCAAAGTCACAGCGATTTTGATGCTTCAAGAAAGTCCCACTGTCCATGATAGGATCCTTGTTTGTACCGGAGTTGCTGCGGAGGTTATAGGGATGGTAGAAGGGAGGACGTGGTCTGAACCCACGATTACGGCGAGGAGCCTTGGTGGCGGCGCTGCTGCTGCTGCCCTAGGGCTGTGCGTGAGAAGGAAAGGAGAACGTGGGTTTTGTATGTGAGGGAGAGGGAGAGATCACCCAAGGCCCTTGAGGCCAGGCAACGAATATTCCCTTGCTTCCTTTCCAATAATTGTTTACAAGAGATATATGTAGCCTCTCTAATCCTGGAGCTTTGTAGCCTTCTGTGCACCGGTCTCCTAGCCACCGCCATCCATAACAGTCCAAGCCCCAAGAATGATAAGAGTTGAGGTCTTGTTGCACATTCGTTGCCTCATTAGCTCTGCAACACCAGTCATCAAAGGCCAAATCTCCAATTGAAGGAGGCAAAAATTGGAGGCCAAAACGCTGCAAGAGACTAAACCAAAAACTATTTTCCAAAGACAGTTTTTAAACTTCTATTTATCATGGGTTCGAAGCAGCCTCTCCGCAGATTTTGCGGGGGCAAGGCTTGCCTCGGTTGATCCTCCGGCACTAGGTCTGCCCTTTTTTTTTACTGTTTTTAATTCCTATTTAACATGATACCCACTGCCCATTGGAAATCTCGTTCAGTAAGGGAGATTTACATAATTTCACACACCTTAACTATGAAGCACAGCTTCACATGTAAACAAGCCTGCTGGAACGGAAAATACCAGTCATATGATTGAAGATCATCTATGGCTTAGCACTAAAGAGCTACTGTTTTATTATAAAAATATTACCTGTGGCATTTATACATTTTCTCAAATTTGACTGTAACATTATGCCACAATGCTTCCCATCTCAAGATATTCATTATTTACCTATCTGAACCTAGAAAATGTGATAAGTCTGAAACTTGCTCGCTCCTAAGATTAGGTGATGAAAGATTGACATAAACATGTCATTTATTTAAATAATCTTCCTTTGCTATTCCGATTAATGCTCTGATTTTATATGTTTGCTTATTGACAAATTCCAAAAATTACCATACTTTAAAAAAAAAATCATGCAGCAAAATATTAGTTTTGTTATGTGCTACATACACTCTTGTAAGGGCCCTAACTAATTTCTCATGGTACATCCATATCTTGAAATGTATTTGAGCATTAACTTCTGTCATGAAAATATTATGATTGTTTTCAGCTTTACCTATTGGGAGATTCATCAGTCAATACACTTTCAGATTCAGAATACTCCAAGATGACATCGGTATGAGCTTCTTATTTTGGTGCTCATTCTCTTTATTCTAAAAAGCTAAAACATAGGAAGCATGCTTTATTTTTTTTTCTTTGTTTTTTGGTTGAGTTTATTACCATATTGGGTCCACTCATTTTCTTGCTATATTTTGGCAAAGGCATGTGCAGGTGCAGTCTGTTATATCGGAGTTAAGAGAGCGTTTGCAGTCACACTCAATGAAGTCCTATAGGGCTAGATTTCAAAAGTAAGACCCCTTATCAAGTTATCTTCGACTACATTAGCTCTTAACCAAAACTTTCATCTTCCATCTCTCTCGGTCTTTCATACCAGACTTGACCCTGTAGTTATTGTGTTCGTCAATCTTAAACTTTGCATGGATTCTTCATAAACAGCTGCATCATGATAGAGAATAAAGGAAATTTGTATTCTTCGTAATACTAACTCTTCTCTGTAAACATTTATTTGCTATAAATGTTAGATAAGGTATCCTAATTGCTGCATTCAATATGGGGAAAATGTGATTGTGTTGGTGACTCAAGACTTGATTTCTTATATTAATCGCAAGGTGGCCTGCCTTAATTGACCCATATTTTTTGTGAAACAGCTGCAACTGGCTCACCATTTTCCTATTTGAAAGAGTGAACACAAGTTTAAGGGCCGCCAACACATTTCTTTAACTGTGTTATATCAATTAGTCAGTCTCACTGAAATAAAATGACTACTACCCACAACTAATATTGTTTCTTTCTTTATGCAGAATATATGATTCATGCATGTGTGCAAATGCCCCCATTTTTACTGGCATTGAGCAATTGCCACAATTTTCACATCTACAAGAATTAATTGGTCTAACCGCCACTGATTCTGTTGAACTTGGTGATATCGTGGACCCTCCTGTTATCCGAACGGCTACTTCTATTCTTCCTCTTGGATGGAATGGTCTCCCTGGTGGTAAAAATGCTGAGCCCCTGAAAGTTGATATAATTGGGCATGACCTGCAAATGTGCACTCTTTTCCAGGCACAGATAAATGGAAACTGGTATGGATTTAGCTTGTGAAAAAATAATTTACAAGTTTTGGGGGAAAATCTCAACGAAGTCTATTTTTTAATAAACAATATAAATGGATATTCACTATAAGATTTTAATATCATTTTAAAGAAAAATTTGGTGCCTTCTATCATGCAAATGTGTACTCTTTAGACCGTCTAGAACATTGAGGTCTTGATGCTCAAGGTATCTTTTTAAAAACTGTCATTCAAAAAGGATTCTGTGTGCTATTGGTGCAATGTATATGAAGTTTGAAACCATTAATGAGCCACTCAACTACATGCTTTGTGGAATTTAAAATCATCTATATTGAACATATAAGCGAATCATCTAATTGGTTATTTCAAATAATTAAGGCTTTTGTGTCAGAGTGTGGCTAGCAGTAATATTACTGTAACATACTTATTATATGTTTACTTATTGCATTTGATTGATTGGTTACCGTGTACAAGATTTACTCCAGTGTTAGTATTCCATACTTTAATTAATGGCCTTTGTATGCAGGTATTCCACGGTTTTCGAGACACTACCATCACTCACTTCATACTCAGCAAATGAAGAACTGCAACCGACATTACAGAAAATGCGGATTGTTGTTGGACAACCACTAAAGCAGCCTCCAAATTACATTAGTGAGGCTTTCATGGTTCCTGTGATGACAGGTGCTGATTCAACCCCAGACTTCGGATTCGAGTCATTTTTTGAAGATAAAGATTGCTGCAAGGGTTTGAGTGGATTTCTCATATACGGGACAAGTGATTTTGTAACCGTATGTAAAAAGGTCTACGTTAGGACTCGGAGAGTGCGATTGCTTGGATTAGAGGTATCCCCATGTATTTGGGTATTGTTATAATATGTTCCTTTACCTATGTTCTGTGGAAATGCTACATATGGGATATATTTGTCTGATGTAGGGGGCAGGCAAAACGTCCCTGCTTAAAGCAATGTTAGGGCAAGTTAAAGAAAGAAATAGCGCTGTTCTTGAATGCATACATGTCGATTTGCATGGCAAGGGAATATCAAGTGGATTGTGCTACATAGATTCGACAACAGTAAACTTGCAGGTACTGTTGCTACTTTTTGTTCTCTGTTCTCTCACAATTTTACATAACTGCATTGTGCTTGCCTGCACCACTCAGGAGTGTAGTATGGAAAATATAGTATAGTAGTGTGACATGAAATTAGAGGTGTGGATCAGAAAACCATCCGGGAAAAACTATGCCTTGCTCCATTTTTTGCCACTCAATGCTTACTTTTTTCCCCTTATACATGATCCTGAATTCCTGATACTACTGGAGTTACATTTCATTACCTCTGAAATGTGTAATTGATCGGTATAGTTATTAGTTTTCATGGTTCATAGAAGAGCAGAGCAGATACATGGAGAATAATTTGTTCCTAGTTCTTGTCCAGTGATTTCCTTGATGATCACCAAAATTTTTTTTGCCTGTACCCTGAATATCTAACGACTAAGAGTTATTATGGACTTGTCTTTTATCAGGAGCTACCTTTGGAGGCTGGGCGGTTCAAAGAAGAACTGTTGTTAGGACTCCATGATAACAGCAGGAAGACTGACCTTGTTATTGCTGTGCATAACCTAGCACATCGAATTCCACAGTATCAACAGTCCAATACTTCTCGGCCTCGGCCTGCTCTTTCACTTCTCTTGGATGAAGCTAAGGCACTAAGCATTCCTTGGATTCTTGCAATAACCAACAAATTCTCTGTTAGTGCGCATGAGCAGAACATGCTGATCAGCTCAGCTATGGAAGCATATCAAGCTTCTCCTGAGATGACGAAAGTTGTTAACTCTTCCCCATTTCTGATGCCAAGTGCTAGAAACAGTTTGCAGCGGATCAGATCAGCTGCTGAGAATTCAGGGAACAAGGATCCAGCAAACAGATCTGCTTATCTTCCTGTAAATTTTGCACTGTCACCATTTCAGAGGAAGGACGTTGTTATGCATGTGGAGGGTGTTAGTGCCCTTCGTCAACTTGTACATCAAGTAGTCCTCAACAATGAAGAACTAGCATTTGAGGTACATTTCTCTATTCTTTATTTTGTTTCTAGTGGGGTACAGGGAAAATCATAACTTAACATATGAATGCGAGCAGTCTTAGAAACTTTCAGGCTTGACAGTAACCCTGAACGCTGCATGATGAACAGGAGCTTGCTCGTGAGAGATTGTTGCTGGAACTGGCGAGAGAGAAAGCAGCGTCCCAGCAAACGAAGCAGAAGCCCCCGAAAAGAGATGGCTCTGTTACAGCTGCTGCTGTAGGTGCATCTCTGGGCGCGGGCCTGGGAGTTGTAATGGCTGTGATAATGGGGGCAGCATCAGCCCTTCGAAAGCCATGATTCATGTTTTATTTTGATTCATCATTTATTTCTTATTTATAAGGATGTCTGAACAAAGGCACTAGTGTAGGCAAGAAAAATGAAATTTTAGGGCAGAATAGTTAGCTGACAGTGCCACATTTTGGCTATGTATAGAATGTAGGTTAGGCCTTTTTTCTGATCTGAAGTTTGTTGTGTTACTGGAGGGCTTGGATATGTTCTACTTCACGTTTTAATTTAAATATTTAATTACATAGCAGTTGGTCTTTGTCGTTGGAAACAAGCGTCTTTGTCATGTTTATTGTGTTGCCAAACTATCATCCATCGACTTCTCTCGTGTCTAGAGGCTATGAACACTACAACACCATATGTTAGCTTTCCTAGGGAGACCTAATAGGACTGTTCTGTGATAACATTGTGGCCACCACCCTCGTGACTAATCACCAACATGACACCTTCGTTTACCTATAGGGATATAATCTATGTGTAGCCATTTCCACAAACTCCATTGTTGTTGCTGCCGCACGCAAACTTGATACCTGTCTCTACTTCTCTAAATCATACTCTTAGTCACACTATCTTTCTTGATGCCATTGCTTGACTCAAAGCCAATTAGTAGGACAAACATATAGAGAGGCGAGCGTACATATAGAGAGGCGAGCGAGGATGCCATTGACCATACCAAATCACATATGCCTGTATTTTTCTTTTCCTTTGGTGTAACAAACTAGACGTGATTGTCTCACTAGCTTTACATAACAAATTTAACTGGTCCCTATTGAGATACAATTTGTGGAGACAATTTTGTAGTCAATCTTCATCATTGTCTTCCTCCTCGTTGGTAAGTATGCAAATATATGGGGTTCTCAAAGCACTGAATCAAACATTAATTAATTCGAAGTCACTAGACCAAGTTTTATAAATCTCCTTACAAACCAAACAAGGCAATTGTTTCGGTTTGAGCACAATTCAGCTCATCCAATCCAAAATCCACAAAGCTAAACGGACCCTAAGATCCTTCTTGAAAGTCGTCTCTGAATTCCTGACTTGTTTGGGTCTTGGGCATATATGCCACTCAAAAAGCGTGTTGAAATGCTGGCGAAACGGAGACGGAGGATGTTTGCAGAAAACGGAGAAAAGGGAAGGGGGAGGGGAGGGGAGGAGAAATTGTGTCTGGAGGACGTTTGCAGAAAAAGGAGAAAAGGGAAGGGAGGGGAGGAGAAAATGTGTCAGCCCACCGTGGCGCGCACCCACCTACCCCACCTTGCCGTGGTAAAGCCACGTCCTACCGGCTGGTGCGCAACTTGGGAGGGCGGCGGCACGAGCAGCTCGGGCTGAGCCCGCCCACGCGGCGTACCCGCGGACCGGCCCGCCCGCGGAAGCCCGAACCGAACCCGGCAAGGAAAACTAACAGCTCACGCCGTCGGGCTGTCCCATTCATTCGGACTCCCTTCCGCCTCCCCAACCGCGGCTGCTTCGGCGACCCACCCCAACCCCAGCCAACCCGACCCCACCTCCCGCCGCCGCCGCCGCCGCCCCCGCGCCTTCGTCGTCAAGAGCAGAGCTCCGGCGTCCGCGTGCCTCCCACCGCGCTCGGTTCACGCGTCGGCTCGCTACCGTCGGCCCTCGCCCCGCTCGACTCGTGCGCCCGCCCGTCCCCGGCGGCGATCCGGCCGGCACCGGGACCCTAGGGCTCCGACGAAGCAGGTAGCTGGCCGACCGCCCCTCGTGCGGGGCCCCTCTCCCCTCTTCTCTGCTCCTTCTGCTAGATTAGATCAGGATTCGGGACGGGCGGCGGTGCGTGCATCCGCGCTCGGTCGCCCGCTCGAGATTAGATCTCTGAGATTGCTGGTGCGCGGCCTCCTGGAAAGCTTGCGAGGAGCCGTCCCTCTGCCCGGATTTCGTTTTCTACCCGCTGCCGAGATCCTGATTTGATTTCATGTGCTTAGATCATGCTCTGATAGATAGCTGTGCATATGTTAGACGCTTACTAGCAACTCATTCTTATTGTAATGTAGTTTTGTATCCTATGCTTTGGCTGGGTAGTTTAGCTATCCAACTGGCAGCTACTATGACGTGGGGCAGCGCAATATACATGTTCCTTGACATACAAAATATAACAACTTTTGCCAAAAATTCAAGGGATATAATAATGTTGCATCTAGCTAATCCTGTTTTATTATACTAGCAATCAGGTTATTGTAATCGCTATCCAGTTGCTTGTGTTTAACATGTTGACATGATGTTGCATCTGGCAAATCCAATAAGATGATGGTTATGGTCTTAGGAGTCTCATATGATTCAGTTGTTTTCAACATCTTACACAATCACAGTCTGTGATTACACTCCCTGTGAGTGGATCAGTTTATGTACTAGTACTACCATAATGATTAGTACATGAAAGGAACTCCTTCAAATGCGTCTGTTCATATGTTACCATCCAGAAGTTTTCTTTCACACAGCACATTTTTCTGGAATGATAATTCAAGCTTGCTGTAGTTCATTTCTGAGTGAACATTAGTATTAGTATTATATATATGCTTATGCACATAATGTAATGGGGACTTGCAGGTATTTACATACGTCCCAGTTTCTACCTAGTCATACCTTTGCTCACTCGCCATGGCAAAACCCATTTTTTCTGCAAAAAATGTGTTATGAGCAATACGATTGTCAAGTAGCACTTTTTATCACAGTTTTTCCTACTTGGTGACTTTATTAGGTTGAGAATACAAATTCTGATCTAGATACGCAGAATATGCCTCAGTGACAGACACTTTATGGTGCATGAGAACTTTAGATGCAACTCCAACATTAAATATCAATGCTCTTTATGTATATACCTGTGGTATTCACCAACAATGTACTTGGGTCTTTATATGTATTGGCAATATTATACATCCATTTACATAGCCTCCATGTGTTTAAGGTAACTTTGACCTTAATGTCATGGTATGATGGTCAAGTACTTGTTCTCCAACAGTTTGTCACAAGTAACCAGTGCAATTCGTCTGGTGAATGCAAAGCTTTCTTACTTATACTTTGACTCAGCATTAATTCAGGGTTCCTGTACAGGAATGATGAGTCATCAACAGCAAATTGCCCCACCCACTAGGGGTTCTGTGAATGGATTCCCCCATCGAAAGCTGGATAGGGAGGGTAGTGGAAGGCATGAAAGTAAAATAAATTTGGTGAGGTCATCGTCTGGTGGTTTTACCAATTCAGGTAAACATCACACCTTATATTGAATGGTTTAATACTGCATTTCTGACCTGTGTTGATAATGTTTTCTGTTGATAAAGAAAATGGCATCAAACTAGGGCATGGAACCCATTCGAGGGACCGGCTAATCTATGTTCTAACACAACTTATTGGGCATCATGTGGACATTCACGTGAAAAACGGGTCTATAATCTCTGGAATTTTCCATGCAACAAACTCTGACAAAGACTTCGGTAAACCTCTATCTTCTTTTTTCTCAGTTCCTGACATAGCTTTTAAGTATCCTTTCCAGTTTTCTATTCTAGCATCGTTTTCCTGAATTATATTCCCATATTCCTTCAAAACTTTAACTTCTAGATTCTCCTGCAGGAGTAGTCTTAAAAATGGCTCAGGTTGTAAAGGATGGTTCTGCCAGAGGACAAAGATATGCTGCTGATGTTGTAAAGAAACCTGAGACTATGATAATACCAGCAAGGGAGCTTGTACAAGTCTTCGCCAAGGTTTCTTTCTCCATTCTTATTTTACTTGTCTATGGTTCGCAAATTTTCATTTGTTATTCCTTCCCTAAGTATTAGTTTGTTTGACTTCTGTGGGGGCACTTCTGATGTGTTTATGGATTGAATTGACAAGGTGTCTTGAATTATTATCCCATTTCTGTGCCATTAATTTAATTACGTAGTGACTTTCCAATATGAATTGTCAGGATGTAGCACTTGGTGGTGATGAGCTGCCAAAAGGTCCTGGCCATGACAAAAGGAAGGACTTACTGATTGATTCTGCTATTTCCCGCTCTCATTATCTTGAAGAGAGGGAACTTGAGCGCTGGGCACCAGATGAAGGAGATTCAGAGTGTATTGAACTGGAGAAGTATGACAGAAAGGGAAATAGGTATTTGATGCACTGAAGCAATATATTTTCCCTCTTCCTTCAACTGGAACAACCAAGCACCTTAGTCATTGATATTTATTGGTCGTGAGATAAGCAATCATCTCTGCTTATCAGCTTCTGTTAATTGTTTCATACTCATACATTGTATAATGTAATTCCATAGCATAACAACAAAAAATGGACTATGTAGATGCTAATGTTGAACAGCAATATGTGATTTCGTCTGTGTAGGCACCTTTTGTTTGTAGTGATGTCCTAATCCTAGTGCTTGCATCGATGGAAATACTGCTGTAACATCTCTGATATTATTTGCTTTGGCTGTACAAGGCTGCATGATAATTAGTAATTCATACATTTGCAGGAGCTGGGACCAGTTTGAAACCAATGCAGCTTTGTTTGGGGTAAAGAGTACCTTCAATGAAGAAATTTATACCACAAAGCTTGAGAGAGGTCCTCATATGAGAGAGCTTGAAAAGCATGCTTCGAGAATAGCTAGAGAAATAGAGGGAGAAGATACCAAAGATATTCATCTTGCAGAGGTAAGCCTCTCACATTTCTGTTTTTGGTCTCAATGTTGCAAGTATAGTGAAGACTGAAGTGCATAAAAATATAATATACAGGCACATTGTTAGTATTAAAGATATGAAATATTGAGATTATGTCTGCAGGAGAGAGGCTTATTCCTGGGTGATGACTTGGACCATGATGAAGAGATAAAATATTCAGCAGTGCGTAGAGACACCGATAACAGCAAGTACAGGCCACCATTTGCTAAGGTCCCAAGCAGTACATGCCATGTTGATTCGTTTAACAGGACAGTCAATATTGATCCCAAGGATTCACTGGCATGTTCATCAACAATGGTAAAGTAACTTTTTTAGACCAATGTTGTTAATTAAGTCCTCCATAAAGTCTTCCAAGATATACTTTGACTCTTCCATACAGTATGTATCAATCAATTACTACAATACAAAGCCAGTGATTATTACAGTGTTTGTGGAATAGGAATCTATTGATGCATCTTTTGTGCACTGAATATACATATATTTTAATAATCGATGGTCAAAGTACACTATATTTTGACACTGGGGAAGTACTGTTTTTTAGGTGTTAGGCAGTCTACTGTGCAACTTTGAAGGTTATTTTTTATTTCTATCAGTTTGACTTGACACGTTCTCAAAAACATGGAATGTGAGATAAGGTTTTCCCTTTTCCATGTTTCTTTTATCTTGAAGAAGCCTTGGGGAGTGTTTGCCTTTTACAACAATATTTCCAATCTATTCTATGAGAACCTTACAAGTCAAATCATGTTTTTGCTTAAGAGCCTTTTTCTTTCAGAGAATAGTTACTCTATGATCTGATTGACACAGTATATTCATAACAATAGCTATGTTAATGCAATATTTCGAAGCATGGGATCTGCACATTTCTTAGTTTGTTGCTTTGATGTTCAGGATGAAGAATCATCATCCCACATATTTGATGATACTGATGCATCTGCTACTATCCATACCAATAGCGTTAGCCAGCCAACATCTGATTACCTATCAGATAGATCCTTGTCCAATGATGAAAACAGGTACAAAGTCCTCTTCACCTGGGTTGTTCAGTCTTCAATTATGGACATATAAGTTAATGTAAGATCTGTATATAATAGTAGCTGATTTTAAGATGGTCCCGATGATCTCATGTTACTTCTCATGACAAGGTTCCTATTTCTTGTTGACCACAGGCTTGCTTAGGACTAAAAATCATTTCTTGTTTTTTTGCTCTGAACTGCATCCAAGCTTGTTTAAGACCTTGGCATGTTCATACCCTTAACCCCTTGCTAATTCATGAGCAATGATTAATTGTTGATTGTTAATCCTCCAGGAGACGACCAGATTTATTCTTGTCATTTGAAGAAGAATAACATATTTTAGAACACTTCAAAGCTAGCCTTTCTGCAAAAATGGCTCAATTGTATGCTAATAACTAACCCCAGTTTGGGTACAAGTTTCCACCTTTAAATAAAAGTTCATAGCTGCTGTGCTATTAGTCTAATCAATTGCTCCAAGGCCTGTTGCTCTTCATGTCCACTCTAATTTTTAAAAACATGGTTTTCAATTACGCTTGCCTCTTTTGAAGCTTTTTCTATTGTATCACTTTTATTAACCATTACAATCCTAATGATAGTGTATTGATTTATGCTAACATTAAAAAGTATGCTCTTCTGGGCTGGCCATATATAGCTGGTATCCCTTGTGGCAGTTGAAACTGTACTTACTGAATGATGAACAACTTCACAGCAGATGTGTCGTCTGCTTAGCCCATGCAAAGTTTGAACTTAAAATGAAACTGTGTTGAAACATATTTTGTAATTTGTATGTAATGTAAGTAGTATCCAAACCTGCATTTCCTTAAATTTACATATGTTTTCACTGTTGGAGATGGAGTACGCCGCCCTCATGTAATAAGAAACATTAAACGGGAAATCGAACAAAACAGGGTATTTTTATAACTGGGAAAGTGCTGGCTCATTTACCATTGTCAATCACATACATTGATGGGGATAAACATATTTTTGGACTTGCTAATTAGCATGCACACCACTGCCCACATGCTGCTGTTCATCTATGAATTTTGGCTCGCTATGCTAACTAACTTTGACTTCAGAGTTCAGACAAAATTTGAAACTATGGAGAACATTAGAGTACTTACATTGGCAGCTTCAGGAAGTAGACTAACCGAGCAAACTACTCTCTAATCATTTCCTCGAAACACGAATTAACTCTATCAGCATAAACATCTCCAGTTGATCTGTTATTTTAGTGGCCATTTATGATAACCCTGAAAACTCCTCCCATGGTCTCAGCTAGCATAGTATTTAGCATAATACAGATTGTGTATGTGTAAATGTTGTTTAGCATTGAACTATGCTATGCTCATTGTACATATTCCTCTACTTGATCCTTTTATCAGTAGGCAGGGTTTCTGGATCGAAATTCTACTAGTACTCTCAAATTTAGATTGTATACACATGTGTTTTGAAGATTTCAACTTAATAACTTTCGACCAACAGTTAGGCCAACTGTAAATGAGCTAAATCAAATCGCTCCTGAACTGGTGTAACATGTACAATTGATGCACAAAGCAAATTTGACATTGTTTTGCACCTTAGGTTGGACAGAAAGCTGAGCAAAGAGAGTAATGAAAACATGGATAACAGAAAGTTGCAACCTGAGAATAATGTAAGTTTATATTACTTTGTTAAATATAATCGACTAATCGTAAAAAAAATTACTTCTCACACCTGAATTGAACTTATTTTCTTTTTCTTTAACAGTTATCTGATGGTGCCAGACCTCTTATTTCTGAAGGTGAGTAGTAAATCTAAGCATCAATTGGAAATTTCCTGTACTCAGATTTGGTGAATTTTCCATTTATCTTGATCATTTGGATGTATGTCAGCTCTTCTTTTGTTTGTGTAAGCATTGTTTCTTGGATCTTATTGTTGTTTTGTCCGTTTTGCTATTTATCAATTGTACGAAGATTCGATTCTAAATGGATGGTTCCATTACATTTACACATTGTACCTGTGCCATGTGTGTGTGCATGCGTGCACGTGTGTTAATTTTTACGAAACGTTTTATTTGGTGCCTGGCATGTGTATTTTTGTTAGTTTTGAGCTTATTTATACTCTGCATCTTGATTCATTTGATTAAATTGCTTTGGACCTTTTGTTCTTTGGCTCTACTAAATTGCAACAGTTCAATAGCATAATATGAGATGCTATGCTACTTATGCAGGATTGGATGGGCGACCCTCAAGTTCACATGCATATGAACCCTCATCTTCTGGTCTAGGATTCAAATCTCGAGAAACACCGGATTTGACAGTATCTGTCAAACATCCTTCTGCGACGGAACCTGTGACGTCCTCTCAGAGACCTGGCAGTTCAACATCGTCAACATCAGAGCGCATTGCTGCAAACTCAGCTGCGAGTGCTCCTGGCTTGTCACCAAGCTCTTCAATAGGATCCCTTACATCTGAAAAATCAACTTTGAACCCTAATGCTAAGGTGTGTCTGATGTAAAGTTAATGTTCTTCTTTGAACAGTTCTCCTGATGAATCTAATAATACTAAATTAATCTACATAACTTTTATGTATTTAATATCAAACTTAGATAAGTTTTTATTCGTAGGAACCTAAAATGGTTTGTATCTGCGATGTGTGATAAGATGCAGTACATTTTTTATGATTGCTTACGAGCATCTGTCCATTTAGCTGTTTTTGCGATTTATAAAAACTGACAGTTGTTTTTTTCAATCAGGAATTCAAGCTAAATCCTAATGCCAAGAGTTTCACTCCGTCAGTATCTATGAGGCCACCACATCCTACATCATCTGATGCATCATATTACTATCCTAATAACATGCCGGCGGCACCACTTGGACCTGGTTTGCCAGTGGGCATGGGGGTGAGCCTTCGTATCTCTGTTTCTTTTTCATGTTTGTTCTTTGAATGTTTATATGAAGTAGGTGGAACATGATTTCAAACTGAATAGAGATGGTGAAATACTAGTCTCAGATAATAAGTTAGTTTTGTCAGACATCACTGAAGAACCAATTGCCTACTTGCCACCTTATGTAATACAGTAGTAAATCGTAATAGCTATTGTTTTAGCCCCATCAACTCTCCAAAATGAGATTTCTGAACTGGTGTCGATATTAAAGTCGAACTTGAATGTTTACTGACCATGACCAGTAGTAATGTTGGTAAGATCACGATTTTGCAGACAAATATATTTCCTGAAAGGTTAGACTTTCATCTCTTGTTTTTTTAAAGGATCTCTCATAATATGTTTGCACTCCAAATTATAAGATGTTTTGACTTTTCTAGATTCATCACTTTAACTGTGTCTCTAAACAGTGTATATCTAGCTGCTTTGCAAAATCTATGTAAACATCTTAAAATTTGGTTAATGTTTATTGAACATTAATGAAGTGTAACCTGTTTTGAGTCATTCTTTTCAGAAGGTTGCACTTCATTAGTCAAACCTTGATTCTGAATGAGCTACGTTATAGTCACTGCATTTACATAAACTAAATTATATTTATTGCAGTTCCCACCGGCATATGGTGCCCAGCCTGTCATGTATAATACTCAACCTGGAGCATCACCGCAGGGTTACATGCATCCTGCTAGTCCACAGGTGAGAAACGCTTTACCTGTAGTGAAGTTAACTTTTGCATTTTTCACTTTTCAGTTATCCCTGGATATAATGTCTTAGTGAATTATTTGTTAACCTGAAGGATTACTATGCTTGTTGTGAATCCCCCCCTCTTCTCAGATGCCTTTTTTAATTCTCTTGGGTCTATCCATCTATATGATAATTCTCATGTAGGACTGACAAGATAAATTTGATTTTAAATATACTATATCGTGAATGGCTGCATTTTAAAGTTTTACTACATTCTGAATTATACGACGCTTTGGCTTTCCTACATAGCTTTATACACTGTCTAGATACATTGTTAAAGCAATGTATATCTAGAAAAGCCAAAACTTATTACAATATGGAACGGAGAAAGTGGTATTTAGTGTTATTAACTTCTTTGTTCGAGTAATACTCTTTATCCTTTGCAATGTTCTTTCTTTCTGTCATCTCTTTAACATTTTGATTCACAAATCACAATGTATTGTGATCAAGCAGGTTCACATATTTTATTTCTTTGAGCACTTCAATTTAAATTGAAACTTGCTGGTGAACTGTTAATTTGCTTCAAGTTAGTGCTGGGCTAAGTTTACTTCTTTGTATGTGCAGTATGGGCAGCAGATGATGATGGGGGGGCAGACTCGTCCTGTTTATTATTATGCGCCCGTAAGTTAAAAAAAAGAGTGTTTTACACATGACATTGGACTATAGCAATCGGAGCACTATAATGATCCCCTTGATTTTGTTGGAAATATGTTTTGCAGGAGATGCAACAATACAGAGGAAGAAACTTCTAGATGTGCTATTTTGAACTGCTGCTAGATGAAAGCCACAGCAATCCCCACAAGTGGGATTATGACCAGGCAAAAACCGCTATTAGAATGGAAAGAACTGGTGATGACCTCCCTGACTTTGTGTTGCTCGGATTGCTTGGACAAAAGAAGCCCCACCGACTTTTGAGTTGCTCGGATTGCCTGGTCAAAAAGTTCTTCATTGTTCTGTGTCAATGTTGCTCCGAAGCAGGTTGACTGGAATCTCTTATTATTTTTGCCTTGACTATTGATGTTGTAAATTAAATTGCGGGTCATCTGTTCGACCCAGAAATATTCATAAATGTGTGAGGGTGCCCCATGTAACATTTATGTGTTCCTTAACGCCTGTTCTGATGTAAGATTTGGATGAAATGGATTAAATTGCTGACCTAACTGCTCCTTTGGAATCTCTCTAGCGTTCGACTCCCCACCCAAGTCCCAAGTTCCTAGGCCCAGTTGGTAGGAGGTGCCTCGGCCTTGGTCATGCCTCGCCGGCCTTCAGCGTGATCCAGAATGTCAGCGACCATGGTGTTTGGACGGTCAGCAGAAGACCACGGACAAGCTAGCTAACTGGCCGGTCCTGTGCGTTGAGAATTGGTCGCTGACCCAGAAGTGATTATCATCATACTCCTTCCGTTCTAGAAAACATGCAATTTTAGTACAGTAAGATCCACCAAGTTTAACCAATTATAAATAAAAAAATATAAATAATTACAATATCAAATAAATATCATCAGATTATTTATGAAATATATTTTCATAATAAATTAATTTAGAGTTATAAATATGAATACTTTTTACTAGAAACCTGGTCAAACGTGAGCTACTTTATCAAGCACGCAATCCAAAGTTGCATGTTTTTGGAACGGAGGGAGTAAGTCACTTCAAACTTTTTTTTTTTGAAAACTGTCGCTTCATTTATTAAAAATCGAATTGCAGACAATTCTGCCGAAGCTAGGAGGCTGCAGCCATACAAAATTATCTAGAAAAGAAGCCCTAAACCCTGAATCTGCACACAAGTGAGCCGCAAAATTAACCGATCTTCTAGTGTGGATGACCTGGAATGAGGTAAAGCTGGAGGACATCTCGTCTATGGCGTCCAAGATTGCAGTGATCTCAGACTGGTTCTTCCTTCAGTTTGATGTGTTCCCTGATACCTCGTGGTATGAGCCGTACTCCATCCCGGAGTGCTTCTGCTTCTGCTTCTGCCAAAAGGGTAACTGATTGCACTTTGCTATATACTAGTGGCTGGGCGCGCCCCTTCCCACGCTTGGGGGCTAATTATACATTCGACATGGGGATCTTTTTCTTTTTTTGAAAAAAATGTGACATGGTACCGAGTAGTTTAGCTGATAGAGGATACGGTTATAAATTCACAATATCAAACATCGAACCATGTCAAAGTCCATATCGTTTGTACCACTGGAAGTCTTGATAGCATATCTGAAAATATGACAGGTTCGATAGTTTTATACAGCACTTCGCAAAGACAGTAGTTTGGATCTAGGTACTTCGTTCTGTTTTTTTTTTGGCTGGTTCGGTGGAGCTAAGATGGCTGCATATACATGGGACAGGCAACCATCTAAACTTGATGTAGTTCGAGAATGCTGGATGGAGACTTCACAGGTTACATATTAGCAAAAGATATGTTTTTATTACAGGCATTACAGGGTCACAGGAATAAGTATAGGTTCCGTTCCTGTAACAAAAGGCGGTTGTTGCTGCTGGTGCCCTCAGTGCCGCAGGCTGCGTAAAAAAATCAAAATCAGTCTAAAAGAAACTGTAGATGCTTTGAGAATTAGAAACTGTAGCGGTGTATATGTTTATGTACCTCATTGATTGAAACAGTGGTGGCCTAGTCCTTCGAAGTGTCGCTTGCACCTTTTCTGTGAGTGTGACTTGGCTCTGTAGTAAATCGAGCAGTGAGATAGCATGCTATTCATGTGTGTGGTTTGTGGAAGGAGAGCTAACATTTGTATAGATTCTTGGTTTTCTCTAAACTCTAGAATTAGTCTATCACACCTTTTGGAGGGTTGTTTCGATGACGATTCATGCTGTGCAGGCATTTTGTTCTGAGTTTTCTCGTTTGGGTCTTCCTCTAAGGTTTGTCCACAAGATGCTCTTAAGACTGAAAGATGCAGTCCTGAGAGGACACAAGACCATAAACAGTCTATTTAGCTCTAAAATTCAATGGAAAGGAAATAATTTGTTTGAAGGGGCTTCCTGAGAAGGCAAAACTGACTATAACGACAATAACTGAAAAACCCACTTTTAGCTAATATATGTTGTTGACGATTCCAAGTAGTTTTAGGATTTAGTTTACTGTCAACTGACCCACTGGATATGCTGTTAGCGTGGAACTTTTTTTCTTATATAAATAAAATGGTATCATAGTTGCTGAATCCCTTTATTATAAAAATATAGTAGTTTTGTTGGCAATATTAGTAGGTAAAAAAGTGCAGTGGATTAATTAGTATTGAAAGCAGCAGTTTGTCAAAGAAAACAGTGTGTTGCAAGGAATTTTTGGTTAATGCAGACGGTGGTAACTATTGTAGCATAGAGTGTAACATCGATTTGTAAGGACTAAATGCATGAGCATAATTAATATGAGAGCCTTCAATGGGGACTGTGCTTGATATAGGTTGAGAGAGCTAACCATTTATGTAGGCCCGTGGCTGTTGAGTCCATCCTATAAATTTGAGAGGCCACCCTATATATTTGCACCCTATATATTAGTGTTGCATATCAGTTGGGAAAAACAAAGTGAAAAGGTTTGAAGAGGAATATGGAAAAGCTTATTCTGAAACTGCCTATAAATGAGGCTGCAACTGCTTGCTGGAAGGATCAAAGAGCCTACCAAGTAAATAGAAGGGGCTGGATTTCTAACATGAAACTGTAAACCGATACAATAATGGTTTTAAAGCCATTTTTACTAAGGGCATTGTCCTGGCTTTAATAAACAACTTTGTTTTTCATATCCATGAAAAAGAATTAGGTGGGATTGGGAAGAGTTATGTATCTTCTTTAAAAATAAATGGTTTCCTTGTTGTGGATTTCTAGAATGAAATTGCAGATACTTGCCAAGGAAACATGTAAGATGTAAGGATTAATTCCTTGGTGCCAACCAAATAGGCCTCACCTGGCTGTAGAA
This sequence comes from Themeda triandra, assembly GCA_018135685.1. Lineage (NCBI taxonomy): Eukaryota > Viridiplantae > Streptophyta > Magnoliopsida > Poales > Poaceae > Themeda > Themeda triandra. The sequence continues at coordinate 940,629 of JAENPR010000023.1, forward strand.
TGTACAACCATCTCATATAATAGAACAGATTAACACCCTAGAGAATATTAGAACAGACCAGTACCAGGAATGAATGCATCATATTTCACACGGTTTTACATTGGCACAAAATATTAGATATGTTTTTGTAAAGATGGATCTTAGGCTACTACATTCAGAAGGTAGTTGTGATGTGGGGCCGACAGTATAAACGTCGCCCCAAGAACAAGGATCAGCCAGCCAAGCCAAGTGATGGCGCGCGTGGCTCAAGAGGAGAATGAAAGGGCCAGCCGGCCTTGCCTTGATGAAGGACAGTAACCAAGGAGATGAAGCTTAGGGAAGTTAATTAGGCGGCTAATCAATGCCAGCCCTTGTATCAAGGAGCGCAGCTCCTATTTATATGTAACCCGAGTACTCAGCAAGAATTAAGGAATGAAGTTAAACCCTAATCCCTCACCTTGTCTTCTCTAAATCTCACCTCTGCTTCTGGCAGCCAGGCAACACACCATTACCTGGTTCCTACGAGCTACGCAGTCAAGGTCCACCCTCTCGGGGAGTTGAGGATCTTGACAGTAGTAAACTTTAATTGTACCTTCATGCAAGTAGAGAGTTAAGAGTCACAGGTACGAGCTGAAACAAAATTTATTTAGAATCCTGGCCAACATATTCAGCCTACAAAGAAGGACAAGGAATCAGTTAAACTCAGGTGGATTTATGAGCACTAAGAATGAGGACATAAGTGGGGTTTAGAAGCCCACCAAGTTTCCGCGCTGCATATTAGCTGACAGCCAAAGATCATAGGCAATATTGTTGTGTGAAAGGATAAGCCATTACACTGCCAAGAGCTTTGGAATGCAAAGCAGACCAAATAAAATCAATGAAAGCATTAGAACTTATGAAAGGAAACAACAATGAACAAAGTCGGAATTTAGGGTATCTAAAGTGAAAAAAAATGAGTTCATTGTGTAGTTGGCCATTCCCTATAAAGTTGCTGGCCACCAATAGTGCAGAGCTTAAAAAAGGTCATCGCAATATTGGTCAAAGAAGACAGACACGAATTTAAGGATCAAATTTGATTTAGAAAGTAACAAATTTGGACTGTGATTTTGAAAACCACCAGTTTTTTTAAAACCACAGTAATATATATCTAAATCAACCTAGGAATCTCATTTATAAAAAGATGGTGAACAGTGAATAGTTACCCTGACTTAGCCACAGATAAGATACAGTTACATGTTTGAGAGCATAAAAGGACTTCAATATTGTGAGGAGCATGTAAACTCTATCCCTTTGCTGCAATAAAAATTAGACATGAGGAAACAACTACCTGCATTACTTCATGACTGAAATTCAGAAACAAAAGGAACCATGTCTCCTCTGCACAACAAATTTAGCTAACATTAATCCTGGTCAACCCAAAAGCACAGGCTGTAGAAAATTAAGTTGTTAGCTTTAGGCCCATAATTTTGATTGCAAGTCAATCTGTATAGAGGAACCTAACTTCTTTTTAATCCGTACCTTGCAAAACAAAAGGAATCTCGGAATTGCAGTTACCAAGAGAAAAGATATAAAATATTAGGAAGCAAGGAAACTGATACAGTCCGATAATCTCAGGGGAATTTAAAAATTAGAATTCGTAAGCATAATACATTCATAAACTTTAAACTTGTAATTGGATCTGTTGGAATTGGCTCATAGAGAACTGAGGGAAGTTTGCCCACTATGGCCTTTTGATTGAATTGGAAAGCTGCAAAGCTTGAGAATACAAGAGGAAGGGTTCAGCTTATATAGAGCTGCCCACTACTAACCACTATAAAGCATATGCTTTGCATAAAGCAAAGATGCCACCTTATCTACTTAGGGGCCAAGGCAACTCATGTTCATCTTGAGTGCCAAGCAAACCCTGCTGCAGGAATTGAAATGCAGCAAAGTAAGATACAAGTGCTAGGGACTAATCCTATCAATCTCCCCCTTAGGCCTAGCACTACCCAATCTTCTTCAGGCCAATCTTCCCCCTCATCTCTTGAAACTTGGACCTGCCCAAAGACTTGGTGAGAATATCAGCCAACTGGTCTGTAGTTGGGATGTAGACAGCCTTGATGCTACCATCCTCAAGACAGTTCCTGATGAAGTGGAACTTGGTCTTGATATGCTTGCTCTCCTGTCATGGAAGAAAGGGTTCTTAGCCAGGGCCAAGGCAGACTTGCTGTCCAACCTGAGCTCCACCACCTCCACCTCCCTGCCTCCACCACCTCCACCTCCCTGCCCAAGAGCTCCCCGAGCAGTCTGGACAGCCAGAGGGCTTGTGTTGCTGCAGAAGCCGCGGCGATGTACTCTGCCTCGCAACTGGACAGGGCCACCGTCTTCTGCTTGATCGACTGCCAGCTGACAAGGCAATTCCCCAGGAAGAACATCGTCCCGCTGGAGCTCTTGCTTGTGTCGACGTCGCGGCGAGGTCGCTGTCGCAGTACCCGACGAAGCGCGCCGTGTTGGGAGCCCTCTTGTAGTGTAGACCGAATTCCAGGGTCCCAGCCACGTATCGCAGCACGCGCTTGACGGCCTGCAGGTGCTCACCTGTAGGGCGCCCCATGAAGCGGCTGAGGTAGCCGACGGCGAACGCCAGGTCAGGCCTGGTATGCACCAGGTACCGCAGGCTCCCGATGAGGCGCCGGTACCGGGTCACATCCACCTCCTCAGCCTTGCTCTCGCGGTTGAGTTTGAGCTTCTCTTCCATGGGAGTCGCCGCCGGGTTGCAGTCCACCATATCCCCGAGCTCGAGGATGCGTTGGGCGTAGTGAGCTTGCCACAGCGTGATGCCCTTGGCATCCAGGTGAACCTCGAGGCCGAGGTAGAAGGAGAGCAGGACGAGGTCGCTCAACTCGAACCTCTTCTTCATCTCTCGTTTGAACTCTTCCATCTCCCTCCAGTTGGCGCCGGTGATCACCAGATCATCGACGTAGACGCCCACGAGAAGGACGGAGCGACCTTCGCCCCGCCGATACACCGCCGCCTCGTTCTCGCTCTGCTTGAACCCCATCTCCTTGAGTGTGCAGTCCAGCTTCGCGTTCCAGCCGCGTGGCGCCTGCCTGAGCCCGTAGAGCACCTTGCGCAGATGGTACACCTTCCCTTCTCCGGCGACGGCAAAGCCGGGCGGCTGCCAAACGTACACTTCCTCCTTGAGGTCGCCGTTGAGGAAGGCGGACTTGACGTCCATGTGATGCACCTTCCATCCTTCTTGCGCCGCCAGTGCGAGGAGCATCCGCACAGACTCCATCCTCGCCACCGGCGCGAACGCATCGTCGAAATCGATGCCCTCCTGCTGCACGAATCTGCGCGCCACCAACAGCGCCTTGTGCTTGGTCACCACCCCCTTCTCGTCCTTCTTAAGCTTGTACACCCACTTGAGCGAGATGGGTCGGTGGCCGGCAGGCAAGTTGACGAGCTCCCAGGTCCTGTTCCGCTCCACCGCGTCCAGCTCCTGCTTCATGGTCGCCTCCCACGCCAAATCGCCCTTGGCCTCCGCGTGATTGATCGGCTCGCGAGCGTGCCTGAGGTGGAGCTAGGCGAACAGCCGCGGCGCCAAGCCGGGCGGGGAGCCATCCCCGATGATGTTCGTCACCGTGCGGTAACAGAGGGGCTCGTCGTCGTAGTAGGCGTCCAGCCGGTCCTCATCACCCTCCAAGGGCGTGGCCAGCTCGACAGGTGGTGCAGCTTATGACGTGGCTGCCGACGTAGCCTCGACGACGCTTGGGGCCGGAGGCGATTGGGGCAGAGGAGTCCCACCTTGCACTGCACTTTGGCTCCCCTGCTCCCCCGGAGCTGGTGATGGTGACCGCGGCGGCGTCGAAGCAGAGTGCTGGCCTGGAGTAGAGGAAGCCGAAGATGACGAGCTTGCTCCCCCCGAGCCATCCTCCCAGAGCTTGGCCGCCTCCCTCCTTAATCCAGTCCCAGCCGCGGCTCTCGTCGAAGACCACGGCTCACGAGACGCGCACGCGCTGAGTCCCCGGGCCAGCACCCGGTACGCCTTGGCGCCGTCGGCGCAGCCGATTAAGATGTCGGGCGCGCTTCGGTCGTCCATCTTCTTCAGCGGCGACAAGTCCTTCACGAACGCCATGCAGCCGAACGTGCGCAGGTAGCCGACCACCGGAGCACGGTCGTGCCATGCCTCGTATGGCGTCTTGCCCTTCAGCGCCTTGGTGGGAGCCCTGTTCAACAGATGAACGGCGGTCACCACAGCCTCACCCCAGAAATGCGCCGACAGGTTGCTCTGCTTCAACAAAGCGCGCCGGGCGACAATGGTCTGTTTCATCCTTCCACGACCCCGTTCTGCTACGGCGTGCAGGGGGCGCTGGATTCCTTCGCCGGCGCAGTACGCCGCGAAGTCCACGACGGTGAACTCCAGCCCGTTGTCGGTGCGCAGCGTCTTCATCTTCTTGCCGCTCTTCATCTCCACGACGGCTTGAAGGTGCTTGATGGCGTCCACCGCTGCGTCCTTGGTGGAGCAGCGCGACCCACATGTATCTGGTGGCGTCGTCCACCAGCAGCAGGAAGTAGCACCTGCCACCGGGCGTCGCCGGCGTGACCGGGCCGCAGAGATCGCCGTGGACGAGCTTGAGCTGATCCTGCTCGTGGTACGATGCCTCGGACGGGAACGGAGCGCGGCGGTGCTTGGTGATGACGCAAGTGTCGCTGAACTGCCCGACGTGCTCGATCGCCGGCAGCTCGTGAACCAAGCGTCCCTTGGAGAGCTGGCGCGGCGCGTCGAAGTTGACATGGCCATAGCGCTCATGCCAGAGCCAGGCCATGTCGTCCTTGCGCGCGGCGAGGCAGAGCGATGTGGCCGTCCCGATGTTGAGGACGTAGAGCATGTTCTTCCCGCGACGCACCTTGACCAGCAACTTCTTGGAGCTATCCCAGTTCCTCAAGACGCGTGCTCGATCTCCACCTTGGAGCCGACCTCGTCAAGCTAGCCAAGACTCATGATTGAGTTGCGTAGCGTCGGGATGTAGTAGACGCCGTGGAGCACCCTGTGCTCGCCGTTCTTTGCCTCGAAGATGATGGAGCCAACGTGGACAATCTGCACCTTAGACTCATCACCGAATCTCATCATGTCCCTCGCTGTCGTGTCGAGGTCGGTGAAGAGCTCGCGGCGTCCAATCATGTGGTGCGCGGCGCCGCTGTCCAAGAACCACCCATCCATCTTGTCGCCGCCGCCAGAGTCGGTGCCAAGGAAAGCACACGCCCGCGGTTCCACGATGTCAAGGTTGGCGTTCTTGGCGTAGAAGGAGCAAGCTTGGGCCTCGCCTCTGCCACGTTCACCGCGCCACCTCGCTCCCGATCGCGACGAGGATGCGTGCAATCCTGCGCCGAGTGCCCCGCCTGGTTGCAGTTTAGGCATACGTCGCGGCGATCGCCGCCACCGGCTCCAGCCTTGCCTCCACCGCCGCAGTCCGCACCACCACGACTGTCTCCTTGCCCGCCATCCTTGGGCTTGTTCTTCTTGCCGCCACGCGGACGACGCTTCTGCTTGCCCTCCTTGGACGATCCAGCCGCCTCCGCCTTCTTCTTGTCGAAGGCCCGCCATTGCTCGGCGGTGTAGAGCAGCTTGGGCACGGCACCATCTCCCTCCAACGCCGCCTCCCGATCTTGGACCGCTTTGAGCCGGCCGGTCACATCCTCGATGGTGAGCGCGCCGAAATCGAGCAAGGTCTCGATCGAATTGACGATCTAGCCAAATTTCTTCGGCACGCACCGGAGAAGCTTCTCCACGGTGCGTTCTTCGTTGAGGTCGTGGTCGCCGTTGAGCGCCATCTGCTCCGTGAGGCTGGTGAGGCGCAGCGCGAAGTCCTCGACGTGCTCCCCCGGCCATAAGGCGAGAGCTTCCCACTCCCCGCGCAGCTTGCCAGGGTCGCGCGCTGAACCCTCTCGTTGCAGACGCGCCGCATCGCGATTGCCTCCCAGGCAAGCTTGGCGGTGCGCTTGTTGGCGATGGCGGTGGCCAGCTCCGGTGGTGTGGCAGCGCAGAGTGCCTTCAAGGCACGCCGATCCTCTTCGTACGCCGCCTCCCAGAGACCGCGCACCTGGAGCTTGACCTTCATCAGCAGGCTCCACTCGTGGTAGTTCGCTCGTGTGAGCGTCGGCCACGAGTGGCTCTCGTCGCGTTACACTTGTACCATGGGAGAGCGCCCCCGACGGCCGCGGCAGCGGCGGTCCGGAGACCGCGACGCGCGACGGCGATCGCGGGGTGGGCTCTGCGATCTGTCTCCTTCCTCCTCCCAGCCGGCCACCTCCTCGTCCTTCTCCTTGATCTCGGCGCGCAGAGCTGCAGCCGTGTTCACCGCGCCTGCGCCGCGGCGCCGCGGTGGCGGCGGCCTCTTCCGCCTGCTTTGCTGCTCCGCGGCGGCCTCTTCCGCCTGCTTTGCTGCTGTCTCTACTGCTGCCAGACGCGCCTTGATGCCGATGGAGTCTACGTCCTTGCCGCTGGGCTCTCGCTTACGATTCCTATCTAGAGTAGTTAGTGGCTGCTATGTCAGACCCTTATCTTTTAAACATCTAGCAATTGGTATCTAGAGCCTTAGGGTTCATTACCTGGGGTTTTCCCCTAATCTATCTCCATCTCAATCCTGTTGCCATGTCTGTCCACACTGCATCTTCTTCCTCCTCCAATCGGTCGGCCACCTCGAGTGCTCGGTGCAGGCAAGCATCGAAGGCTCTCTTCGCGGCTGAGCAGCGCAAGCAGGAGGCGGCGGCGCTGCAGGTCGCAGCGGCCCAAGCGCAACGACTCACGGAGGCAGAGCTCGCGGTTGCGCAGGCTGCCGCGATGGCCAGGGAGGCCGTGGCTACTGCCCAGGCAGCGGCGGCCGCGGCTGCAGCTCTTCGCGCGGAGGAGGACGCGGCCCCGCGGGACCGACGCGGACGGCTTCGACGCCGACGCGAGCGAGGATGCGGACGCTGGCACGCGGGCTCGTGGTGCGCGTGCGGCTCAGGCACGGGACGTGGACTCCCAGGATCGACGCGGACGCGGAGCGGACTTCGACTCCGAACGCAACGACGCGCAACGCGGACGCGATGTGGGCCGCGCGGATGCTAGGGACGGACGCGGAGCAGGGGGATTCGACGACCGGTGCTGGGAACCGCGACGAGGACCGCGGAGGCAGGCGTCCTCGACGGACGTGGAGCCCGCGCTCGCGCCGCAGGTGCCCCCGACCCTCGCGAGGAGCGTGCGCTGGAGGCTGCACGTCTGGTCGTGGAACTGGACCGCGAGCAGGACTTCTCTGAGCGGGACGAGCGTGCTGCACGCAGAGCCAACGCCTGGCTCGAGCGACAGGAGCTCCGGGATGCGCAGCTGCGGCGGGCGCGCGGATGACGCAGATGCGACGATCGGAACTATATGACTAGGGCCGCGGCGGACGGGACGTTTGCGCACGCGGCCCTTGCAGGCGCGCCTCCCCTTCCCCGGAGCGGCGTCGTGGTCGCCACAAACGGCCCGGCTCTCCGCCCCTCGTCCAACACTTCGTCAAGATGCAGGTCAAGATGCAGTTCCGGCACATGTGGGAGGCCGTCAAGTACGGCGACGTCACGTTCGGCGAGGATCGGCGGGCGCTGGAGGCCCTCATCGCTTCGGTCCCGCCGGAGATGAAGTCCTCCATCGCGGACAAGCCCACCGCCAAGAACACTTGGGATTCGATAGTCGTGGCGCGCATAGGCAGCGACCACGCGCGCCGAGCCACGCTACAGCAGCTGTGCAAGGAGTGGGAGAACCTGGCTTTCAAGCCGAGGGCTATGTTTTCAAGGCGTCGCCTAGGAGTCCAGGCGCTCCCCCATCGCCTTGCAGAATGGCCGCCTAGGCGGGCGCCTAGGCGTCCAGGCGCTCCCGTATCGCCGTAAGACGCCTTTACGCCGTGAAAACATAGGCCGAGTGCGGACGTCGATGACTTTGCTCTCCGCCTCACCACCATGATGCAGCAGCTGGCGCGGTACGGCTATGACGTCATCGACGAGGAGCGAGCCGTCGAGAAGTTCCTCAGAGTCGTCCCCAAGTACTAGCAGATTGCCATCGCCATCGAGATGTTGATGGACTTCGAGGAGCTCACGATCGAGGAGGTGACGGGCTGCCTCAAGGCCGTCCACCACCGCGAGCAGCAGCCTTCCTCCGAGCCCAAGCTTCTTCTCTCCGAGGAGTAGTGGCTTGCCCGCCAACGAGCGGGGAAGAAGGACGAGGCGACTTCGGCTTCGTCGAGCAGTACCCGCAAGCGCCGGCCGCGCAAGAAGGACAAGGCTCCCCAGGCGCGTGGTGGCGCTACTCGAGGCGCTGATGGCGAGCGCAAGGCAACCCGCAACGACATCTGCGACAAGAGAGGCCACTTCACCAAGGTCTGCCGGGAAGTGAAGCGCGACGGTCAAGCACACGTCGCACATGCGAAGGAGGGTCAAGATGCTGCTCTCTTCCTCGTCCACGGGAGCGTCGAGCTGCACTCTACCTCCGCCGCGCTCCACCTCGACGAGCCGCGAGCCCACGCCTTCCTCGGCACCGGTTCCAGCGACGACAAGATCGACGACTGGTACCTCGACACCGGCGCCACCAACATGACCGGGCGGCGGGAGTACTTCTCCGAGCTCGACTCCAGCGTACGAGGCTCCGTCAAGTTCGGTGACGCCTCCGCTGTGGAGATCAAGGGTGTCGGCTCTGTCATCTTCATCGCCAAGACCGGCGAGCACCGCCTACTCACCGGCATCTACTACATCCCCGCGCTGAAGAACTCCATCATCAGCTTGGGGCAGCTCGATGAGAACGGCTCGCGTGTATTGATCGAGGACGGGGTGCTGCGCATCTGGGACAACAGTTGCCGCCTTCTCGCCAAGGTGAACAGGGCGGCCAACCGCCTCTACATCCTTCACGTGCAGGTGGCGCAGCCCCTCTGTCTTGCAGCCCGTCGTGACGACGAGACCTGGCGGTGGCACGAGCGCTTTGGGCACTTCAACTTCGAGGCCCTGAAGCAGCTCGGCAAGGACATGGTGCAGGGCATGCCGTGCGTCGACCATGGGGAGTAGTTCTGCGACACCTGCGTCCTCACCAAGCAGCAGTGGCTCCCCTTCCCCGCCAGGCGAGCTTCCGCGCCAAGGAGAAGCTGGAGGTCGTGCACGGCGACCTCTGCGGCCCCGTGACACCGGCTACACCTGGAGGACGGCGCTACTTCCTCCTCCTCGTCGACGACGTGCCCCACTACATGTGGGCTGTCCTCCTCGACACCAGGGGGCAGCCGCGGACGCCATCAAGCTGCTGCGGGAGGAGTGTGGTCGCAAGCTTCGGGTGCTGCGCACGGACAACGGTGGCGAGTTCACGGCGGCCGAGTTCGCGGAGTACTGTGCCGACGAGGGGATTCAGCGCCACTTCTCTGCGCCGTACACCCCACAATAGAACGGCGTTGTCGAACGTCGCAACCAGACGGTGGTCGCCACCGCCCGCGCCCTCCTCAAGCAGAGAGGGACGCCGACGATCTACTGGGGGGAGGCAGTGATGACTGTCGTCCACCTGCTCAACCGCTCGCCCACCAAGGCGCTTGACGGCAAGAGGCCGTATGAGGCTTGGAACGGGCGCAAGCCGGCGCTGAGCCACCTCAGCATCTACGGCTGCCTGGCGTTCGCCAAGGAGCTCACTCACGTCGGCAAGCTCGATGACCGACGCGGAGGGCGCCAAGGCCTACCGCATCCTCGACCCAGCGACACAACGCATCACGGGACGTCATGTTCTACGAAGGGCGAGGCTGGACCTGGGACAAGGCGGTGGACGACGGCTCGGCTTCGACCCTCAGGGACTTCGTCGTCGACTACGTCTACTTCGAGGGAGTCGGGGGAGCTAGCAGCCTTCACCGAGCTCATCCTCCTCGGCACTCAGCTCGCCATCAGCTCCGGCAAGTCCACCGCCTCCACCACCAGCGAGTCCACCACCACCTCCAGTGCCAGATACGCCTCGTACTACTACTCCGTCTCCCTGCTCTCCTGCACCGGCACCGACACCTCCAGGATCAGCACCAGCAGCTTCGGCCTGTCAGCGCACGGTGGAGTTCGCCACTCCGCTGTCCAATGACGAGGACCGCGTCGATGCGTACCACAACGACGAGCCTCTACGCTACCGCACCATGGACAGCATCCTCGGTGATCAGCCTGTCCCTCGGATGTCGGTACACGACTTCGAGGCGGAGCTGCACCTGGCGCACGAGGATGGTGAGCCTCGCTCCTTCGTTGAGGCGGAGGGAGACGAAGCATGGCGCGCCGCGATGAAGCAGGAGATGGAAGCCGTCGAGCAGAACCGGACGTGGGAGATGGCGGATGTCCCTGCCGGCCACAACGCCATCACCCTTAAGTGGGTGTACAAGCTCAAGAAGGATGAGGCTGACGCAGTGATCAAGCACAAGGCCCGCCTCGTGGCACGCGGCTTCGTTCAACAGGAGGGAGTCGACTTCGACGACGCCTTCGCGCCCGTTGCGCGGATGGAGTCCTCGCGCTGGCTGCCCAAGAGGGTTGGCGTGTGCACTACATGGACGTCAAGTCCGCCTTCCTCAACGGTGACCTGAAGGAGGAGGTCTACATCCGCCAGCCGCCGAGATTCGTCATCCCCGGCAAGAAGGACAAGGTCCTCCGCCTGCGCAAGGCCCTCTACGGCTTGCGGCGGGCACCTCGAGCATGGAACGACAAGCTGGACGCCACTCTCAAGAAGATGGGGTTTCAGCAGAGCTCTCACGAAGCTGCTGTCTACCGGAGGGGCAAGGGAGGCAACGCCCTGCTGGTGGGCGTCTACGTCGACGACTTGGTGATCACCGGCACCAAGGAAGAAGAGGTTGAAGCGTTCAAGGCGGAGATGAAGGCCACTTTCCAGATGAGCGACTTGGGGCTGCTCTCCTTCGACCTGGGGATCGAGGCCCACCAGGACGGCTCCGGCATCTCTCTCCGCCAGACCGCCTACGCCAAGCGTATCGTCAAGATGGGCGGCCTCACCGACTGCAACCCAGCCCACACTCCCAAGCGTATCGTCGAGATGGGTGGCCTCACCGGCTAAAGCTGAGTCGCGACAGCACAACAAAGGAGGTTGACGCCATGGAGTACCGATGCCTTGTGGGCAGCCTCCGCTACCTCGTCCACACGCAGCCGGACTTGGCGTTCGCAGTGGGCTACGTCCGTCGGTTCATGCAGCGACCGACGACGGAGCATCAACAGGCTGTCAAGAGAATCCTACGCTACATCAAGGGCACTTCCGACTACGGCCTACACTACCCAAGGTGCCCCGACGTGGAGCACTTCATCGGGTACAGCGACAGCGACCTCGCCGGCGACATCGATAACAGCAAGAGCACCACCGGGACATTGTTTTTCCTCGGCAAGTGCCTGGTGAGCTGGCAATCGGTGAAGCAGCAAGTGGTGGCCCTGTCCAGCTGCGAGGCGGAGATCTCATGGGCATCGCTGCTACTGCTGCTTCAACTCAAGCTTTGTGGCTGGCTCACCTGCTGGGTGATCTCATGGGCAGAGACGCACAAGCAGTGGAGCTTAGGGTGGACAGCAAGTCCGCCTTGGCCTTGGCGAAGAACCCGTCTTCCATGAGCGCAGCAAACACATCCGCATCAAGTATCACTTCATCCGGAGCTGCCTGGACGATGGGAGCATCAAGGCCAACTACATCGACACTCAAGATCAGCTCGCGGACTGTCTCACCAAGTCCCTTGGGCGGAATCAAGTTCGTGGAGATGCGTACAAGGATTGGGATGGTTCAGATTCCCCAGAAGGCACCGCACAAGCCTTAGGGGGAGAATGAAAGCATAAGTCTTGTGCTTATCCTCTTAGGATTCCTATCTAGAGTAGTTAGTGGCTGCTATGTCAACACCCTTATCTTTTAAGCATCTACTTTAGCATCTAAAGAATATGTTGTAACCTTTCATAAGGACCAAGAAGCTACCCCTATATGTATCCAATCCTGCCATGGTTAAGGCAAGGCTAATAAAATGAAAATTGCAGCCCCAAATCTGTGATTTGTCTAACGGTGGCGGCGGCGGGAAGGGAGGGGCTTTGCAAAACCCTAGGCTTCAGATACCAATTGTTGGAATTGGCTCGCCAGAGGGCAGTTTGCCCACTATGGCCTTTTGATTGAATTGGAAAGTTGCAAAGCTTGAGAATACAAGAGGAGGGGTTGAGCTTATATAGAGCTGCCCACTACTAACCACTACCAGGCATATGCTTTGCATAAAGCAAAGATGTCATCTTATCTACTTACGGGCCAAGGCAACTCATGTTCATCTTGAGTGCCAAGCAAACCCTGTTGCAGGAATTGAAATACAGAAAAGTAAGATACAAGTGCTAAGGGACTACTGCTGTCAGGATCATATCCTGTTACAGATATCCAAATAGCTTAGTGAGGATTTGGGTACTGGGTTTGGTACAGGAGGAAGGGACGCGAAGGGGCCAACATACCTGGGTGCTCCGTGACGCCAAAGGCCGCGATTGACAATTGAGCACCGAGGTGCCAACGTCACACGTGCACGCCACCGTCCTGTTCATGCCGATGGGCCACCAAACCCTAGGGCATCCCGGCCACGCTGGGGGCTGTTTTCCAAGGCCGGTGTGCCGGGAAGCCGCGTCGGCGAGCACCAAGAGCGCCTAACGATGGCAGCGCGGCTGGGGATGGTGCCCGCTGGGCCCCCCACGGTTCGAACCAGCGCAGCACCCGGCGTGACGGCCGGCTAGCCGTTGAACCAGCGCAGCAACCAGAGTGGGCGGCCCTCGCCCTACTCGGCGTAGGAAGGGAGGGTCGTGAGTGGAGGGGGAGGAGGAGGAAAAGGTGGTGGAGGGGCTAACCCTAACCCTAGCCCTAACCCTAACCCTAGGGCAAAAGGTGAAGCTGCGTGGTGAGGAGACGTGGAGATGGAGAGAGAGAGAGAGAAGGGGGGAGGTCACCTGCGCCGCCACCGCCGCACCACCCGCCTGCGCCGCCGCTCCGCGCTGAGCCGCCCGCGCTGCTCCGCCCCGTCGCGTCGGGCCGCGCGCGCCGCTCCGCCCCGCTTAGTTACTATCCTCCTAGGCATGTTTAGTTACTGTCAAAGTTGAAGGGAAAACAAGTTAAATACCTCGAGGAAAATTTTACTATTTATATAAATGTTTACTATTTTGAAAGAAAAATCCACATAATTCTGTTGCCACAGCTTTGTTTTGCAGGAAGATAGATTGCCTATCTCTTTAATATTTTTAGATTTTTTAGGTTGATTTGACATAATCTGCTGCTCCTCCATCCTCTTCTCCCTAATGACGTCAAGGGCAGGTAGATGGGTCAGCTCATGGCTGTCCAAGTCTTTGTTCCTTAGATGAATTGGCGATAGGCCATACCTAGTACTTGTAGAAGTACACCAGCAGGTAGTGGGCTGGTTGTAGGAATAGTGGGCTGATGTAAGCCATGTATCTAGGTTGTATATAAACCAATGCAATGCAATGCAAGAATCAGCTCAGCACATTTGAAGTTTTTCGTTTTCAACCACTGCTGAAAACCGAGCTGGTGTTGTGTCTAAAGTGAGCTCAGCTCATCTTCTTGGAGAGAAGCCAACATGTGGTATCAGAGCATGGGTCCATATCGTTGTGCTTGACCGCCGGCGATGGAGACTGAAGCTGCGGCAGCCGCTGTCGAGGTTCACCGGGTGCGCAAGTTCAGCGGGCAAACACTTGGCCAATGCTAACCGGCACCAACTACGGCGAGTGGAGCGTCCACATGAAGTGGAGCGTCGATGGCGCGGATGGAATCGGTCCGACTGCTCCTCGCCAAGGAGTGGCAAGGCCACCACCTCGACATCAAGTCTGCGTTCTTGAACAGCGACTTGGCGGAGCCCGTCTACGTGAAGCAGGCTCCCCTTTCCATCAAGACCATGCTGGACATGTCCACGCTGTCTCTCGAAGACGTGACAGGGCGGTTGCGCGCAGTGGAGGATTGCGCGCCGATAGAGAAGCCCAAGCCGCAGCTAATGCTGACGGAGGATGAGTGGGTGGCGCGGAAGAAGGAGAAGCGTCGGAACGGCGCAGGCTCGTCCAGCGGCGGCGGCAGCGGCAAGAAGGCCGGAAAGGCACCGACAAAGAAGGTCAAGAAGAAGTTCACTGACCCGAATGCCTGCCACAAGTGCGGCGAGGTGGGGCATTGGGCGCGGGAGTGCCCGAATTGGAGGCCGGAGAAGGAGGAGGCGCACCTGGGGCAATCCGACGATGACGGTGATCATGCGCTCCTGATGGGGGTGTATTGCGCGGAGCAGAGCGGTGAGCCGGAGAAGATGGAGGTGGAGCAAAGGACTACGCCGCCGGTCGCCCATCATCTTGATGAGCCGCGCGCACAGGTCCATCTGGGCGCCGCCGGAGATGAATCGGAGCAGAGGTGGTACCTCGACTCTTGCGCGAGCAACCATATGACAAGCTGTCGCGCTGCCTTCTCCGAGCTAGACGAAAAGCATGGCGGAAGCGTCAGGTTCGGCGACGGCTCCCGGGTGCAGATCCGCGGGCGCGGCACGGAGTTGTTCAGGTGCAAGGACGGCAAGCACCGCGCGCTCACGGAGGTCTACTACATCCTGGAGCTCCGCTCGAGCATCGTCATCTTGGGCCAGCTGGACAAGCACGGAGCGGAGGGATCAGCACGGAGCGGACGGTCTGCTGCGCATCCTGGCTAAGGTAACACGGCCGCGCAACCAGCTTGAGCAGCCGGTGTGTTTGGCAGCTGCGTGCGCGGAGGAGCCTTGGCTGTGGCATGGCCGGTTCGGCCACCTGAGCTTCGATGCTCTAGGCCGGCTGGGGAAGATGGTGACCGGCATGCCGAGCATCAAGCACGCGGTGGAGCGGTGCAAAAGTTGCCTCGCCGGGAAGCAGAAAAGGTTGCCTTTCCCCAAAGCGGCCAAGTACCGTGCAACGACGCAGCTCGAGTTGGTCCATGGGGTCCTTTGTGGGCCGATCACGCCAGCAACGCACGGCGGGCACACGTATTTCATGCTGCTTGTGGATGACTGCAGCCGCTACATGTGGCTGCAACTCCTGGCGAGCAAAGGCGACGCGGTGGACGCCATCAAGGCGTTCAAGGTCCGGGCGGAGGCGGAGGTGGGGAAGCGGCTTCGAGTGCTGAGGACTGACCGCGGCGGCGAGTTCACATCGGTGGAATTCGCCACTTAGCGCGCCGAGGAGGGGGTTGGGCGCCACCTCACTGCGCCCTACTCGTCGCAGCAGAACGACGTGGTGGAGAGCCGGAGTCAGACGATCGTGGGCATAGCTCGATCGACGATGAAGGCCAAGCAGATGCCGACGGAGTTCTGGGGCGAGGCGGTCACCAGCTGTTCCCCGACGAAGGCCATGAAAGGGATGACTCCGTACGAGGCGTGGCATGGGCACAAGCCCAACGTCTCCTACCTACGCACGTTTGGCTGCGTCGGCCACGTGAAGACCACCAAGCCGGGGCTCGGCAAGCTGGATGACCGGAGCACCAGCATGGTGTTCCTCGGCTAGGAGGATGGATCAAAGGCATATCTCGCCTATACGAACCGATCGGCGGCATGATGGTTGTCCCGCGACGTCATCTTCGACGAGGCAGTGGCGTGCAAGTGGGACGAGCTGGAGGCCGGAGAAGTTCAAGGCGGCGGCGGGCTCCACGACACATTCGTCGTCGAGCACATGGTGATCCATGGCCATGGCGAGGCTGTGGAACCACCAGCAGCCGGGGAAGCGCAGGCACTGGGCGGAAGTAGAGCAGCCTGCTGCTGCGGAGGTGGAGGGGCCACCTAGCCAGGGCGGAGCGGGCCACTTCGGCTCGCCAGGGCCAGTTGGGGAGCAAACCCCTGTTCCGCCTGAACAGGGGACGCCGGCGGCGGCCACGATCAAGTATGCATCCCCGCCGTCAAATGTTTCCGATTTTGCGAATTCTTTCCATGAAGGGGAGACGATTCGATTCGGCCAATCACACTCTGCTGCTCATGAGCGCAGAGGAGCCGACCACGTTCGCCGTTGCGGAACGCGACGCGGCGTGGCGAAGGGCGATGCTCGAGGAGAAGAAGTCCATCGAGGACAACAGCACATGGGAGCTGGTCGATCCGCCGGCGGGATGCCGGCCAATCGGGCTCAAATGGGTGTTCAAGGTGAAGCGCGGCGAGCGCAGCGCCGTGGTGAAGCACAAGGCACGTCTCGTCGCCCGCGGCTTTGTGTATAGGTAAGGGGTGGACTTTGAGGAGGTGTTCGCGCCGGTGGCGCGGATGGAGTCGGTCCGACTGCTCCTCGCGCTGGCTGCAGCCACGGAGTGGCAAGTCCACTCCCCGCGTTCTTGAACGGCGACTTGGCGGAGCCCGTCTACGTGAAGCAGGCTCCCCTTTCCATCGAGACCATGCTAGACATGTCCATGCTGTCTCTCAAAGACGTGACGGGGCGGTTGCGCGCAGTGGAGGATTGCGCGCCGGCGGAGAAGCCCAAGCCGCAGCTGATGCTGACGAGGATGAGTGGGTGGCGCGGATGAAGGAGAAGCGCCGGAACGGCGCAGGCTTGTCCAGCGACGGCGTTGGCGGCGGCAAGAAGGCCGTAAAGGCACCAGCGAAGAAAGGCAAGTTCACCGACTCGAATGCCTGCCACAAGTGCGGCGAGGTGGGGCATTGGGCGCGGGAGTGCCCGAATTGGAGGCCGGAGAAGGAGGAGGCGCACCTGGAGCAATCCAACGATGACGGTGATCATGCGCTCGTGATGGGGGTGTATTGCCTAGAGCAGAGCGGTGAGCCGGAGAAGATGGGGGTTCGCCGGTCGTCCATCATCTTGATGAGCCGCGCGCACAGGTCCATCTGGGCGCTGCCGAAGATGAATCGGAGCAGAGGTGGTACCTCAACTCTGGCGCGAGCAACCATATGACAGGCTGTTGTGCCGCCTTCTCCGAGCTGGACGAAAAGCATGGCGGAAGCGTCAGGTTTGGCGACGGCTCCCGGGTGCAGATCCGTTGGCGTGGCACGGTGCTATTCAGGTGCAAGGACGGCGAGCACCGCGCGCTCACGGAGGTCTACTACATCCCGGAGCTCCGCTCGAGCATCGTCAGCTTGGGCCAGCTGGACGAGCACGGAGCGGAGGTGCTGATCCGCCACGGTGTGCTGCGCATCAGGGACCAGGATGGACATCTCCTGGCTAAGGTAACACGGTCGCGCAACCGTCTTTACTTCTTGACCTGCTTGAGCAGCCGGTGTGTTTGGCGGCAGCGTGCGTGGAGGAGTCCTGGCTGTGGCATGGCCGGTTCGGCCACCTGAGCTTCGACGCTCTGGGCCGGCTGGGGAAGATGGTGACCGGCATGCCGAGCATCAAGCACGCGGGGGAGCTGTGCGACAGTTGCTTCGTCGGGAAGCAGAGGTGGTTGCCTTTCCCCAAGGCAGCCAAGTACCGTGCAGCGGTGCAGCTCGAGCTGGTCCATGGGGACCTTTGCGGGCTGATCACGCTAGCGACGCACGGCGGGCACAGGTATTTCCTGCTGCTCATGGAAGACTGCAGCCGCTACATGTGGCTGCAACTCCGGCCAGCACAGGCGACGCAGCGGACGCCATAAAGGCGTTCAAGGTCCGGGCGAAGGCGGAGGCGGAGGCGGGGAAGCGGCTTCGAGTGTTGAGGACTGACCGCGGCGGCGAGTTCACAGCGGTGGAATTCGCCACTTACTGCGCCGAGGAGGGGGTTGGGCGCCACCTCACTGCGCCCTACTCGCTGCAGCAGAACGGCGTGGTGGAGCACCGGAATCAGACGATCGTGGGCATAGCCCCATCGATGATGATGAATGCCGATGGAGTTCTGGGGCGAGGCGGTCACCACGGCCGTCCACATCCTCAACTGTTCCCCGACAAAGGCCTTGAAGGGGATGACTCCGTACGAGGCGTGGCATGGGCGCAAGCCCAACGTCTCCTACCTACGCACGTTTGGCTGCGTCGGCCACGTGAAGACCACCAAGTCGGGGCTCGGCAAGTTGGATGACCGGAGCACCAGCATGGTGTTCCTCGGCTACGAGGATGGGTCAAAGGCATATATCACCTATACGACCCGATCGGCGGCAGGGTGGTTGTGTCCCGCGACGTCATCTTCGACGAGGCGGCGGCGTGGAAGTGGGACGAGCTGGAGGCCGGGGAAGTTCAAGGCGGCGGCGGGCTCCACAACACATTCGTCGTCGAGCACATGGTGATCCATGGCCATGGCGAGGCTGTGGAACCACCAGCAGCCGGGGAAGCGCAGGCACTGGAGCCTGCACCGGCGGAAGCAAAGCAGCCAGCTGCTGCGGAGGTGGAGGAGCCACCTAGCCCAGGCGGAGCGGGCCACTTCGGCTCGCCAGGGCCAGACGCCGGCGGCGGCCACGATCAAGTATGCATCCCCGCCGTCAAATGTTTGTGATTTTGTGGATGCTTTCCATGACGGGGTGGAGATTCAATTCCGCCGGGTGGACAATGTGATCGGCAAGGCGGCGGTGCGGCGTGGGAGCTCAACGGCGCCAATCACACTCTGCTGCTCATGAGCGCAGAGGAGCCGACCACGTTTGCCGTTGCGGAACGTGACGTGGCGTGGCGAAGGGCGATGCTCGAGGAGAAGAAGTCCATCGAGGACAACATCACCTGGGAGCTGGTTGATCCGCCGGCGGGATGCCGACCGATCGGGCTCAAATGGGTGTTCAAGGTCAAGCGCGGCGAGCGCAACGCCGTGGTGAAGCACAAGGCGCGTCTCGTCGCCCACGGCTTTGTGTAGAGGGAAGGGGTGGACTTTGAGGGGGTGTTCGCGCCGGTGGCGCGGATGGAGTCGGTCCGACTACTCCACGCGTTGGCTGCGGAAGGATTGGCAAGTCCACCACCTCGACATCAAGTCCGCGTTCTTGAACGGTGGAGCCCGTCTACGTGAAGCAGGCGCCGGGCTTCGTCATCGAGGGAGCAGAGCGTAAAATATTCCGCCTGCGGAAGGCCTTGTATGGGCTGCGCCAGGCGCCGAGGGCGTGGAACGCCAACCTCGATGCCACCATGGCGGAGCTCGGGTTCGAGCGGTGTGCCTCGGAGCATGCCCTGTACACCCGGCGACGGGGGAAGGAGCAGCCCGTCATCGGCGTGCACGTGGATGATCTCATCGTCACCGGCGCGCGGGCTCAGGACATCACCAAGTTCAAGGAGCAGATGGCCACCAAGTTCCGGATGAGTGACCTGGGCTCGTTGTCATGAAGCAGGGGGCGGACTCCATCAAGCTCGGGCAGCGCGCCTACATGCTGAAGCTGCTGGAGCGGGCGGTCATGGCAGGCTGCAAGACTGTGGCTACGCCGATGGAGGAGCGAGTCAAGCTCTCAAAGCAGAGCACATCGGCGAAGGTGGACGCCACTTTGTACCGGAGCATCGTCAGCGGCCTGCCCTAGGCTCACGCATACCGGCCGGACATTGCATTCATGGTCGGCTATGTGAGCCGATTCATGAAGGATCCACGGGAGGATCACTGGACGGTGGTGAAGCGCTTGTTGTGCTATGTCCATGGGTCGGCGGAGATGGGCCTTGTCTTCCCCAAGCGGGGCGGGCTCAAGCTGAAGGTGTTCAGCGAGGCACCACCAGGGACGGCGAAGCTGGGTTGGTGCTTTCAGTGATGCGGACATGGCGGGCGACGTGGATGGGCGGCGAAGCACCTCCTGCATGCTCGTGTTCCTCGGAGCAGCGCCGATTGCCTGGCAATCACTGAAGCGGAAGATGGTGGCCTTGTCCACCTGTGAGGCGAAGTACGTCGCGGCGGCGACAGCGGGCGAGCTCACAGGAGTTGAGGCTCAGCCGTCAACACTCAAGATGGACAACCAGCCGGCCATTGCATTGGCGAAGAATCCAGTCCTCCACGACCGGAGCAAACACATCGATGTGAAGTTTCACTTCCTTCGTGATTGCGTCGATGGAGGGCAAATTGACATCGAGTTCGTCGAGGCCGGGCGGCAGCTCGATGACATCCTCACCAAGTCACCCGGGCGCCTCAGGTTCATGGAGCTTCGGGGCATGATTGGCATGGCTGAGGACAAATTGTCATCGAATTCGTCGAGACCGGGCGGCAGCTCGCTGACATCCTCACCAAGTCACTCGGGTGCCTCAGGTTCATGGAGCTTCGGGGCATGATTGGCAAGGCTGAGGACAGCAGGATTAGGGGAAGAATTGTAAGACATAACCTGCTGCTCCTCCATCCTCTTCTCCCTAATGAGGTCAAGGGCAGGTAGATGGGTTAGATCATGGCTGTCCAAGTCCATGTTCCTTAGATGAATTGGCAATAGGCCATACCTAGTACTTGTAGAAGTACACCAGCAGGTAGTGGGCTGGTTGTAGGAATAATGGGCTGATGTAAGCCATGTATCTAGGTGTAGGGAGTTGATAGAATTGTACCTTAGAAGGTACATGTAGGATGTATATAAACCAATGCAATGCAATTGAAGAATCAGCTCTTTGCAGCACATTTGAAGTCTTCAGTTTTCAGCCACTGCTGAAAACCAAGCTGGTGTTGTGTGTGTGAAGTGAGCTCAGCTCATCTTCTTCCTTGGAGCAGGGAAGGAGAGGAGGGAAGGAGCAGGTGCTGCTCACCTCGGCTTGGAGAGAAGCCAACAGATATCACTTAGTCAAGTGTTTGCACTAGATCTCTCCATTAAAGACTCCTATAAATTAAATGATGAATGAATAAAACGATGACAATATTCACCTGAACAATGATTCGGTTTCCTCTTTTTCCAAGAACCTGCAAGGTACCATGTAAATATCGAAGAAACAAAGGTGGAATCAGCAGGTAAAATAAACAAATACCTCCCTGAAGAATGTCACAGGTTGCTGACCAAGGGATCGAGGATTCCCAATGTTGAAGAAAAGGATCTGCAAGGGTAAAAATATAATTGGAATGAGCTGTATAATTTTCGGAAAAAACGAAAAATAAAGGTACTTCTAAATCAACAGTTAGGTACCTGATCAAAAGGAAGAGAACCTGGTTGTGTTTGTAGTTGCTGCTGCAAGCGCTGTTAGCAGAAAAAAAAGGTGGGGTTATATAATCAATTTCGAAGCAGGTCCGCATTGGAAGTTCTCTGTAATTCTTGGTTGTTTTTGTGGTCAATCAGTCTTTTGATTATGGTTGGGGAGGTGAATGGGACTGTCCTGCACTTGTTGAATGCTGTAAACGTTGACGGCCTTCAGATTTGCTAAGACTGAGGCTAATCCCTTAAACTCCAAAAAAAGAAAGGCGGAAGGTTTAACAGTCCTTTTTGGCTACGCAATTTTTCTCTACTTATCAGATCGGTTTCTCTAAACTTACCAAAATCATAAACCAGGTAAATTGCATAAGATATTATTCTATTGTATCAGCCTTTTACATTCCTAATATTTTTTTGTGAAGGCTTTTAATTTCTAACTGTTGGATTGGAATATTCTCTCTATTGCATCAAGGTAACCCTAGAAGGGTGTATATAGTTGCATACATGGGCCTTATGGGCTTTGCCTCATGGGCCTAATACATGTATATACTCCAACACTCCCCCGCAGTCTGAACTACCGGCGCAGCGGAGTTCTAGACTGGACAACTAAACGAAAGAGCACACACACATGTCCCCCCACAGCCACAACTAGCCACTGGTGATGTTGAGGCTGGAGCGGAAGTCGGTGAAGGTCGACGACGGGAGGCCCTTGGTGAAGATGTCGGCGAACTGGGAGGTGGTCGGTACATGGAGGACCCGCACCTCGCCGATGGCCACCCGATCACGGACGAAGTGAAGGTCAATCTCCACATGCTTCGTGCGCCGGTGCCGGACGGGGTTGGTGGAGAGGTAGACCGCGCCGACGTTGTCGCAGAGGACGAGCGTGGCCCGGCGAAGGGGCTATGGAGCTCGGCCGGGGAGCTGCGAGAGCCGGGAAGCCTCGGCCACACCATTGGCGACGGCACGGTACTCGGACTCGGACCGGAGCGGGAGGCCACCGGCGGCGCTTGGAGGACCGGGACACCGGGTTGCCTCCGAGGAAGACGGCATAGCCGAGGTGGACCGTCGAGTGTCGGACGCCGGCCCGGTCGGCGTCGGTGTAGACAACCAGCTACGTAGAGGAAGACCGTCGGTGCGGGAGCGAGGCCATGATCGCGGTGCCTCGGAGGTACCGAGGAGACGCTTGAGAGCGGTGAGATGAGGCTCCCGAGGATCATGCATATGAAGGCACAACCGCGAACCGCATAGGTGATGTCGAGGCCGAGTGAAGGTGAGGATGCGAAGAGCACCGGCAAGGCGCGGTATGCCGTAGGATCGATCCACCAGGGGCCCTCGCCTCGGACAGCTTGCTCGAGTGTCAACCGGAGTGGTGCGGGGCTTGCAATCGTGTCATCCCGGCAAGTATGCTCAAGTATGAAGCCCAGTTGGTGAGGCTCAACAAAGGACTCCAAGAAAGTGTGAAGACACCCAAATCCTTCATCGCAAACTCCCGAAGAAGGTGATGATGAAGAAGTGAAGCCCGGAGGTGGATGAAGGCTCACTGGACGAGGCTGACTCCAAGAAAGTGGTGAAGCACACCCAAATCCTTCATCGCAAACTCGCCGAAGAGAGGTGATGATCCGGCGAAGAAGTGACTCACTTGGAGGTCGTCGGGACTATGTCATCCACATAGAGTAGCGAGATATGCGATCTCGGCCCCATGGTGATTGATGTACGGGGACGTGTCGACTTGGCCTCCACAAAACCAAGTGTCGGGAGGAAAGCAAGCAAACCCGTGGTTCCATGCCCGGAGCCCGCTTGAGGCCATAGAGAGACTTGTTGAGCCGGCGAGACCATCTCGTAGCCGGAGGAGTCCACAAACCCAGTGGGCGGCGCGATGAGACCGTCTCGGTGAGAAGACCATGCGAGAAAAGCATTCTTCACATCCACCGGTGCACGGGCCAAGAGCGGGTGAGAGCCGGTGAGAGCACGGTGCGGACAAGACGAGCTTCACCACCGGACCGAAGGTCTCATCATAGTCAACCCCGGTGGCGCGAGTGAAACCCGGAGTACCCACCGAGCCTTGTACCGCTCAAGTGTACCATCAGCCCGGTGCTTGTGGGTCCAGATCCACTTGCCGGTGACGACGTTGGCACCTCGCGGCCGGGGCACCAGATCCCAGGTCTGGTTGGCGAGGAGGGCCGCGTACTCCTCTTCCATCACACGGCGCCAGTGAGGGTCCGCCAAGGCCTCGCGGACGGAAGAGGGTACCGGAGAGATCCCCGTCTCGCAGGCAGTGGCGGAGAGGGCCTGCGGACGGGACGCCTGCCTCGTCACCATAGGGTGAGTGTGACGAGGGTCCCGGTGAAGCAGCGGCGGGTGGTAGACCGGTGTGGTGACACGGGCACCGTCGGTCGAGGCGCGGCGATGGTGTCCCCGGCGGAGAGGAGGACACCACCGGCGATGCAGTGACCCGGCGAAGAAGGGGTCGCCGGCGGAGGCGGCGGCGGTGGTGGCTCGGGCCGGGCACGACGGTGGTAGACGTGCACCGGCCGGGCGAGCGAGCCGGTGGCTCCGAGGTGGCGCACGTGGCGCCGAGGCGGCCTCGAGGCGGTGGCTCCCCCCACCCCCACTCGGCCCCTCCATGGTCGAGTAGGGACGAGTGGTCGGGAGAGACACTAGCCGCCGGTGAGCCGGGGCACGACTCCGGCGAGGAGTACGGTGCTGGAGTACCTGCAGGAGACAACTGGAAAGGTGGCTCGACCACCGCGTCGACCACCGCGTCAGTGGGAAACAGAGAGAAAATGTCAAGCTCCGGTGGAGTGGAAGTGGTGGGAGGAGGGGTGGAGAAGGGGAAAAACCGACTCATCGAACACCACATGGCGAGAGATGAGAACCCTACGAGAGGTGAGATCATAGCACCGGTACCCCTTGTGATCCGGGAGTACCCAAGGAAGACACACAAGGTGGACCGAGGAGCCGGCTTGTGGGGAGCGGTGGCGGTGGTGTTCGGGTAGCACGCACCCGAAGACCCTAAGGTGATCGTACCGAGGAGGGAATGCGAAGAGAGCGTGGTGTGGTGTAGGAGCCGGGAGACGAGGGCGGCGGAAGGTAGGCGGTTAAGGAGGTATGTGGTGGTGTGCAGGCACTCAGCCCAGAAGCGAGCAGGAAGTGAGGCCTGGAGAAGAAGCGTGCGCATGGTGTCGTTGATGGTGCGAATCATGCGCTCAGCCTTGCCGTTCTGAGAGGAGGTGTACGGGCAAGACATGCGCAACTCGGACACCGTGAGAGAGAAAGAACGCACGGGAGGTGGAGTTATCAAACTCGCGACCATTGTCACACCGGACGGCCTTGATAGTGAGGCCAAACTCGTGTGGACACCCAAGCGAAGAAGTGGTGAATCGCGGGGAAAGCATCGACTTCGCACGCAAGGGAAAAGTCCACAAGTAGTGAGAAAAATCATCAACCACCACAAGATAGTATTTATAGCCGAAATATGCGAGTACGGGCGATGTCCACAAGTCGCAGTGTACAAGATCAAAACGGTGAGCCGCATGAGAAGAACTAGAAAAAGGAAGACGAACATGACGGCCCAACTGGCACGCATGACACAACTGCTCATCATGAACTCGAGTACAACGAATATCTGAGCTATGACTAAGCCGCATCGGGGCATCACGTCCGGGGTGTCCGAGACGCCGGTGCCAAGTAGAAGAAGTAGTGGTGGCGAGGGCGGTGACGAAGATGGCGAAGAGGTCGGAAGCGGAGAGTGTAAAGGGGCCCCAAGCCGTCACATCGGAGCGAGAGGACGCCGGGTAGCCAAATCCTTCACAGTAAGACCAGAGGAGTCAAACTCCACAGAACAAGAGTTGTCAGCGGTAAAACGACGAATAGAAAGAAGATTGTGGACCATCTGGGGTGCAACAAGAACATCAGGAAGGCGAAAAGAGCCATGGGCACCAGCGGCACCCACAGATGTGACAGGAAGACACGAGCCATTGGCGACCATGATAGACGAAGGGTGTGAGGAAGAAGGAGGAGAGGAGGACGAGAGTATACCGGAGTCCGGGGTGGTGTGGTAGGTGGCACCCGAGTCGGCGATCCACTCCGGCCGACGGGGAGGTGTCAAGCCCGGGGTGGAGAAAGGAGCGCGCCGAGCCTCCGACTCCGCCCGGCCGGCCCGGCGAGGCGCGGAAGGTGTGCCCCACGGGGTCGCCGCCGGTGGGTAGAACGTCAAGGAGCTCCGCGAACATGGCCGCCGGTGGACGAGGCTCGCCACCCGGGGCTGGAAGGGCCACATGGCGATGCGCCGGACCGGGGGTTGTTGTAGGAGGGCGGGCAGGCCTGGAGGACGCGGCGGGCCGAGGCGCGCCACGGCCCCCCCACCGCCACCACCCCCGCCCTTGCCCTTGCCCTTGCCCTTGCCACCCCCGCCGTTGCCACCCTGCCCCTCCCCCCCGCTCGGCCCGGTGGGAAGAGGAGCCAACGGTGGGGTGTACGGAGCGGCGGACGTGGCGGTGGAGTAAGCGAGAGCGTCGAGGACGTCGAAGAACTGCGCGCGGTGGAGAGAGGCCCGGCGGAGGTGGATCCGCGCCGGCCCCCCGGGAGCGAGCTCCTCCATGATGAGATCGTCGCGGACCCGGAGGTAGGTGGGAAACGGCCGCGGGCGGACGATCGCCCCGCGGAGGAGGCGTAGCGCTCGCCCGACCCCGCGGAGGAGGTTGAGGACGAGTGTGCGGTCCGCCACGGGGTAACCCAGTCGCCGAGGAGTCCGCCATGGCCTTCATCTCGCCGGCAAGCACTCCCAACCGCGAGGTCCCCCCCGCTCGAAGGTGCGGAAGCGGAGGTCGAGCGCGGGGCCGGGTCTCGGCGTTGCCTTAAACCGTCCCTCGAGGGCCAGCCAGGCGTGTCGAGCGGAGGAAGTGTTGCGGAGGAGGTCCTGCAGCTCGGAGTTGACCGTGCCGAGGATCCACGAGAGGACGATGCTGTCGAGTCGGAGCCACGACGCAGTCTGGACCCCGGCCGGCGGCTCGGCGAGGATGTGGTCATCCAAGGCGTAGCGGCGCAGGGTGAGGATGACCTGGTCCCTCCAGCGGGCGTAGGAGGTCGACGCGGGGTCAAGAACGACCCGGATGAGCTGGCCAATGTTCTGGACACCCCCCGCCTGGTAATGGAGTTGCGCGACGAAAGGGTCGGCCGGGTCGTGCCGGGTCACCACGGTGGAGGAGGTGGTGCGGTGGCCCGTCGAACCGGAGGAGGGGGCCCCGGGCAAGGTGCGTCTCCGCCTCGGCAATCTGGCGAGCCAAGGTGGCGGCGGCGTCCTGCTCACGCTGCCCGGGCCCGGCAAAGCGGCGGGAGACGCTCGCCCGCCGCAGCGGCCGCACGCGCGGAGACAAGTGCCGCAGCGAGGCGGAGTCGGCCGGGAGCGTGGTGGTCGGCCGGCGGAGGCGCGGGAAGGTGAAGGAGCCCACCGCCCGGCCACCGCAGCGGTGCCCCCGCCGCGCGATCACCGTGGGCCGGGCATCGGAGGGTGAGGCGCGTCCTTGCCGCTTGTCCGGAAGTAGACCACGCCGCTGCGGAGCGAGGCACCCCACGCCGCCCGGAAGCGGGCCGGCGCAGCGCGGCAGATCGCGCCACGGCGGCGGGGCGCGGACCGCCGCAGTGGCCTCAGAGGCGGCGGCCGCATAGGCAGCGGCGGCGGCGGCGGCGTCGAGGCGAGTGGGCTGGTGGAGGGAAGGCTGCGGCGGCGTGGTGTCCTCAGCACCGGCGTCCTGCAGGAGAGGGTCGATGGGATCGCCCCCCCCCCCAGCGGCGCTGCCCGCACCCGTTGCGCCCGATCCCGAGCCAGCGACTTCGCCATCAGCCGACAGGGCGAGAGCGGGGGAAGAGGCGAGGTGGTGCGGGCCCATCCCGAGGACGAGGGCGGGGAGAGGCGCCGGCGGCGGCGGCGGGCCGAATCCCGGCGGCGCTGGAGTCCGCGCGGCCCCCTCCGGTCCGTGCGGAGCACCGACGGCGGCGGCGGCTGCAGAGGCGCGTGCGGCCGCGCTGGAAGCCGCTACGCTCGCCCAGGAGGGAGAAGAGAGGGAGGGGAAGCAGTGGAAGTAGGTGGGGGATGGAGGAGGAGGCTGCCGGCCGTCCATGGCGGCGGCCTGGCGGCGGCCCGGATCGGGGGAGGAACGGGAGAGGGAAGTTCCTACCCTGCTGATACCATGTTGGATTGGAATATTCTCTCTATTGCATCAAGGTAACCCTAGAAGGGTGTATATAGTTGCATACATGGGCCTTATGGGCTTTGCCTCATGGGCCTAATACATGTATATACTCCAACACTAACACTATGCAATTTACAAGCTGATGTCTAAAGTTATAGCCAGTTCAAAATATTCATACAGTAGGAGCACTCTCTCTTACAGATGATATGAAATACTAGTGCTAACAGTGAATAAATTAATTCTCAGCAGTAACAATAATTGGTATTTTCTGGTAAAGTTTATATTTAGCAAAAAAAAAATATACGATTTTAGTTGATATCGACATTTGACAATGGCAGCAAGATCACATACAAAAAACAGATAGAGAACTGATTTGATGGTTTTATATACCTCTCTGCTGGCACGGTTGCCAACATAAATGACAACATTCATGTTGGGTAGCCACTTCCGAAATTCCTTTGCCCAGTGGCACAACTACAAGAAATGGGCCATTGATTTCCTGAGCATTCTGCGACAGATATGTCAAATAATAATATTAAAAAGACAATTTCATTCATCATAATAATGACAAGCAAATACAATGAGAAATAATTACATGAAGGAAGCCAAGCATGGAAATAGATTGGATAGTTTTTCCCAGACCCATTTTTTAGCAAGTATAACATTAGTATCGTTTCTCCACCTGTGTCACCAATCAAACAATCAGAAAACAAAGCATTTGTATTCTGTTGTGCACATATGTACATTCATATTGATCTTACATACCCATTGACAAGAAAGTTTAGTCCTTCCAGCTGATAATCACGAAGCTTGCCAGCTTTTAGCCATTTTGTTGGTCATCAAGCCTCCTCAAACTAGCTGGAAACGTAAAGTTCGATTCAGTTAAAACTCAACAATAGTGATCCACTTGTGCTAGAAAAAGAACATTGGGGATCCCGTAAAAACCCAAAGAAAAGGGTAAACTCATTCAAACTATGACCAAAAGAACATTGTAGATTCCCAAGGGATAAGGATCACTTAATTTGATAACATCACATCATAGTCATGGTAAACAGCATATTAATTGAAGATTTCATAACAAAGAACAACAGTGAAAAAGAGTCTTCAACCAGTATGTCATATGTAATAACTATTTTTGGGACCAGTAGTAAGTAGGAATGTGTTACCTTTGCTTTTCTTTAGTTGGAAATCTACTGTTTTCCCAAGTATAGCTGAGGCAGCTTCACGAGCCTACCATTTAGTGTAAAGCCAGTCATACAAAATTGCACGCTTAGATACAATTACAGAAGCTAGTATAAGGTACTGAGTACCTTACCTTATATATTCATCAATTGCATCTTGAGCAAAATTTATATCTGTATCGTTTTCCCTGAAACAGCACACCAAAAACAAGGTCAGTGAGACTAACACATACTAATTAAAACAGTAAAGGCACATTCCTATTTCCCACAACAAAGATATTAACATCCACAGATAGATGTATGAAAGATCATCACACATAATCATACTCAACAGAGGTAGAGATATCATGTTTACGAACGGAGCTCATCCATGTGCAAAACATTAATCATAATCATATAACTGGATGTCATGCCACAAAAATTACCAGGTAGATTCTGCATAAGGAAGTCCTTGCCATTTGACTAAATATTTGGGAACCAGATCATCTCCATCAGCTTTGACCCTATCAGCAAAGATCTGTTCAACCTGAAGATTCAATGTTAGACAACATGCAAAGCGATAATGAACAGTGTATATCAACGGTCAACCTGACTATATTGTTTAATAAGATCCAGCTCCATCTCCTTGCCCACATCATGCACCTCAACCTGATATGAATATGTTGGCATAACCAGAGAAACATATCAAAGTAATGCCAATATTTTGACAAGTAAAGAAGCGCTGATTAATAGCACTCCATAATCACTAATTAATAGCACGGAATATAAACCTAACATTGACTTAATTTTGAACATAATCAAAATAACTACTCCATAACATATTCAAAATTAAGTACTATGCAAAAAACAGGAACCTATTCCATAACAGGAAGAGCACAAAAATTTCCTTTACATTTTGAAGTTTTATCACAGAGTTACTATTTTTACTCTGGATGCTAAGATACAAAAGGTGTCATGCCTCAATTCAAGTTAAATTTGAAATGAAAGGTCTACTGGTTTACCTCTTCACGTGATAGTGCCCTCTTGTACCTCTGTTCCTCAGCAACTCTTTTTGTGTAATTTATTACCTTCTTGAATCCACCAACCTATCGTGTAGAGGTTATATGAATGAAAGCAGATTTAGAAAGAACGAAGACAAATGATTAAGCACGTACACCTAAACTAACATACAGATAACATAATCTATATGCAGTCTACATAAGTACTTACATTTTGGAGTTCTGATAATATCTTGCATTGACAATGCAGGTAGGACTGGCCTTTCCATTTTATATAGAACTCTAATTCATCCCACTGTTGATCGAAGTCTGATGTTAGGCTGGCAACAGTAGGTTGAGCTGACTGGTGATTCCTTATTGCCTCTTCAGCTACACCCTTGGGTTGATACCAAAGAACTTTTTCGATTCTTTCTCAATCTTCCTCTTCTGCCTCCTCCTTCATGAGCTAAGATTACATTAAATTAGAACTTGTTATGGTGGCCATAATATATACGGATTGATTTTTTACAAGATCAGAAGAAACTTAAATTAACACCATAATAACGATGACTTAGAGTCTTAGACAACAAAATAGAGAGGAAAGTTTAGAAGACAGATATCTTTCTCTATTGTCTAAAAATCAGGAACTAAATGACAACATCAAGAATATAATACTTATGCACTCCAGCTTGATACCAAGCCATACATGACAAGAACTAGTTAGCCAGTTATCCATTATGACTCCTCAGTGACAAAATTGATATTTCACTAATAGTTTGTACTGAGCTTACCTTTTCATGTTTGGTTGACTTCTCCTATCGTCACTTTCTTTGCTTTCAGCATATGAGATCTTCTTCACCGTCCTCCTTCCAGAAGTTCGAAGCTCAAAGTTTCTGATGCAACCTGTCAGGTTGTTTCGATCTGTGTTTGAAATCAGAATCGTTGGGAACATCTAAGTGATGCTAACACTAACATGTCTTGCCTTTGAAGCTGCCATTAAAACTAATAGCACGAGTGGAGCAAATATGCTATACCTTAGTGTTTGAGATCTGTGTCCACCAAAAATCATGAGGGCATTTCGTACGTCATCTTACCTACAGAGACGGGGTAAAATGGCCATAGTATTAGCATGTTAACAACAGTTTGAGGAAGACAAGGTTTTGAGATAACCGAAGGTTGCATGCAATGGGGAGGAAAGCAAGCAGAAGGGAGTCACCGATGCTGCTTCCGATCTGGCCGCCCAAGGAGGCAAGGCGAGATCACTGCTCTTCAAGTGAACAATCCAAGTAGTGATTCAGCATGTTTGTGGTCTTGAACAGCCTCCTATGGTTTGAAACAGCTTACTATTTTGTTCAGTTCCCAGCAGCATGATGTTTGGCTTGGCCTTTGTGTAACCCAAAACTGCATACATCATGAGAAGCCTTTCAGCAATGATCTGGCATAAATCTTTCAGCAATAGAAAAATAGAAGAGACTGTACAGTAAGTAGAAACTCACCAAGACTAATGATCTAGCAAGCAAGTAAGTTGGTCTGTCCAGATTAACCGCAATGAACTTATAAACTCTTCATTCTGAAATTATCACAGAGAAAACGATGAGCCTTTGTTGGTGGTACCTTGATGACCACAGGAAGCATCATGATGCCAATGCTGACAGCATTGCTGCAACAGATAGGGGCAGGGTCATTAGAATTGAAATCAACAGTAGCAATATACATCAAAGCAGATACTACAAACCTGAAATTAATCAATGCATCACAGGATCGATCCCCTAGTACCGCCTGCTTCCAACTGGGATGAGGCTGCCCTCTCCTAAATCAAAATCAGGGAGCAGGAAACATTAGCAAGGATTCTGAACTTCTATTAACGTTAAAAAAAATGCAGGCCAGCGGAGAAAGTGCTATTAAACTAAGATATCAACTTGCATAATCCATGCATATTCCCCGTAATGAAGGGGGAGGGGGAGGGGGCAGCAGATCAGGAGTTGCTTCAATGCTTTCACTCCTCAAAAGTACACATGCGTCCAATCAAAATTCTCCTTCGGATTAGAATAAACTGGTCTGACTTTCAAACTTACCCATATTACCTTCAACTATAGGGCTTCTTAGCCTTCACTTGGGTCTTGAGCAATTGAAAGACATAACGATCAAGTCAAGCACCATGTCTCAAGTTCTTTGTTCCACCATTGTTCTGGAGTTTTAATTATAAGTTTAAAAATAAAACTCAGAGATTCCATTGTATGACACTCCCAAGTC
This sequence comes from Themeda triandra, assembly GCA_018135685.1. Lineage (NCBI taxonomy): Eukaryota > Viridiplantae > Streptophyta > Magnoliopsida > Poales > Poaceae > Themeda > Themeda triandra. The sequence continues at coordinate 972,163 of JAENPR010000023.1, forward strand.
TCTCAATATGTGGTATTTGTGGATCCTCACCAAGGCAATAATGGTCTTTTGCCTTCTCTCTTCTCTCAGAATATGTGGTATTTTTGGCATAAGGTAGAGCATCACCATGCCTTCTATCTCACACCCTATAACTAATGCTTATGTGGAGCTCATAGGTGGGGAGATAGCTAATACATACTTGCACAGCATATATTGTAAGGTCAAACCATGGATCCAGAGAAACTTGGCATACAATCAAATCAAAATGTGCACGTGTGTGGGCCTATATATGTGGAGTGTATGTATATGGTGGAAGAGAATATGAATGATGTAAATGGTGGCAAGGGTGAAAGGATGTATATGGTGGAAGAGGATATGAATGATGTAAATGGTGGCAAGGGTGAAAGGATGTATATGGTGGAAGAGGATATGAATGATGTAAATGGTGGCAAGGGTGAAAGGATGTATATGGTGGAAGAGGATATGAATGATGTAAATGTTGGCAAGGGTGAAAGCATGGTGAAAACCTAATTCTACTTTACTCCTTGAAGAAATATATCTCCCTTTTTGGAACTTAGAAATTTTTGGGGAAAACCTAGGCTGCCGATTTTTGTTTTGATTGGACACTTGTCCTTCAAAAACATTGGAGCATTTATTTGATGACTTTGGAGCTAATGGAACTTTTTCGAGACAGCCCAAGCCTCTTTCTGCAATGGAACTTTAGAGAGATAGCAACAAGAACATTGGAGCATTTATTTGATGGCTTTGGAGCGAATGGATGGATGGGTGGGAAACGTATCAAGGACATTTTTGGTGTTCACTCCCAGTGTAGAAGTAGAACATTTCTAGGTGGATCTAAATGGAAAGCATGTTTTTGCGTACTTCCAGTGTAGAAGTAGCATAATTGGGTGGAGTGTATGTGATCTTGATTTTAACCGCATGACAAGCCACTAAGGGTCAACACAGCCTAACCACACTCAATGCAAATACAAGCAGTAAATATGTAGATAGGTTTTCCTAGTCTAGCAAGCATGTACATATGGTTGTGGTGCGAAATTAGGAATTCAAACTCTCGTCATACAGGAACTCATCATGTAGCGTTTTTAAGTTTTTCAAAAGATAAATCTCCCGAACTCTAGTGTCACTTGGAACAAGATAAACAACAGTTCAGACCTTCTCAAATCATATCCGTCAATTACCTAGACTTAGATCAAGCATTTGCTACCCACAAGTTTCAAGCTCGAGCAAATCTTAGGTCAAAACAATTTTATCCAAAACTAGGGAGAATTTGAGGTTGAAAACTAGGTACTTGAAAGGAATTATGGCGAGAGCAACTATTCATCATTTCCATATGCAAATATTATTCAGTTCTTTTTATTTGCTAGTAGCTCTTAAAAACAATTACTAAAGCAATCTTTGTATGCACACTTTTTATTTGTTTTCATTATTATTACTACTATAGAGATAACTTATTTATTTTGCTTTTAGTTTTGCATTTTTTAAGTATAATAAAGAAACTAAAAGTAACAAAGTCAAACCAAGATAAACAAGAAATACTTAGCTTGATACTTGAAGGTGCCTCTCCCTCAAGCTGGTTGTTGGCGTGTATCCATACTCTAGAGTTGTTGTTGCTATTGGTGTTGGAGATTTGCCACCGCTTGTCCCATGTTTTCCTGCCAGATTAAACTCGTCATAACATATTGAACAAAATAGTGCTGCATGTATCAATGGCGAAGCTTGACTAAATTCGAGGGTGGTGCACTCGCTTTGTGAGTGCATGAACATATATCCTAGGGGTGCATATATGGTGAAATTTTAACCAATTCTACTGTATTTATATCTTTTGGGTGGTGCATTTGCACCCACTGTCCCTCATGTAGCTTCGCCCCCGGCATGTATGATGGCATGGCACATTATACTGCCACGTCAAGAAAAACAGTGCCGCATTTTTTTTCTTTATTTTTTTCACTCTGATCAGCAATAATAAGTCAAGAAAAAAATGAAGAGCATCCAAGCTAATAATTTCCATCTCACTTTTAACTAACTCTGAATCAGTTTGCTGAGGCAGTCACATTAGTTCAGTGGCTTCTAAAAAACAACAGAGTACTATGAACTATCTCTACAAGGCATTTGCAGTAGCACACAACACACAAGATTTAGACTTGCAGTTGCAGGGAAAGACACAGCCAGTTGTATATCTCTAGAAATAAAAGCATTGAAATATGCATAAGGGCAGACAGCAGCAACAGCCCAGAAACATTGACTTACTCATGTTTTCAAAACTAATAACAGCCAACGTGCAGCACAGCCACAGCGCAAACAGCCATAAAAAGATTGAGGAGTACGTTAATGTAATTTGCATTCTTTAACTAGGCAGAATGTGAGTTTTTAGATTATTAATTGTTGCTTACTTACTCCAGTTTGTCAACTCAGAGCATAGGCACAATTAATTTGGTTATTGATGTTTACACTAGTAGCAAGGAAATGCCAAAAGGCATGTAAAGGTACAGAAGCTTTTACCTTTTTCACTCTTACTTTTCCAAATGGAGAAATTAGTTGCTGTAGAGCTTTGATCCTCTCCCTCCACACCTAAAGAAAGATGAATTTGAATGAATAAACTGAATAACTAGAAAGACAGGAACAGCTCATTAATTCTCTGAACCAAGTAAGAACATCTCACAATTTTGGTATAGCAAGTGCCAGATTGGCCAATAGCTGATTATCAACACCTTACTAGTACTCAAACAGAAGTAAGCACAAACCCTAGGCCTCTTGTTCATAGCATCAAGTAAAGCAAATAGGAAAGGGCATGATTCATTCAGAAAACTGGTAAACACTTCTGCCCAAGGAAACCCACAATTTCATTCAGAACAAGTAGCCACTAACTGGTAAAAATTTCTCCCCAACGAATCTCAAAAAAAAAAAAAGAAAGGGCATGATTCATGCACAACCACTATTACAAAATTATTTAGAAAAAAATACTCAGAAAATATAATGTGCATGAGTCATGCCACGATTCACCACTGCCACAGCCCAAATTTCCCAAGCTAAAGAGAATCTAACCCACAGCTAAGCTGGATCAAAGACACGCATAACGCAGCACAACCAGAGAGCCACTTCCGACTCGTCAAAGCCTAAACTTCTCAGAGAAAAATGGATCAGAATGGAACCCTTCAAGGGACAGTCAGCTAGCTAGACAGGGGGAGGAAGACGGGCGCCGTTCTCACCTTGGGGTTGAGGTTCTCCACGGCGACCCCAACATCCATGGCGAGGAGCAGCTGGTGGTGGTGGTTGTGGTGCCCCCAGCATCGTCGTCGTTGCTGTCGGCTGCGCTAGGAGAAGGAGAGGTGAGGCGGCAACCCTAGGCGCGGGCGCTCCTCCGCGTGGAGCGGCCGCCGCCGCCATGTCCCGACCTCGCCTCGCTTCCACCGCGGGCGCTCCTCCTCCCGTCCCCGGGCGACTGTGCCTCCCTCCGGCGCCCGAACCTCCATCTCGCTCAGCATCCGCCGCGAGAGCTCCGGCCCCCATGGCCAGGGTCGCCGCTTCCGGCCTCACGCTGCCGAACTCCGCCTGGCGCGCGCGCGTGGTGGCCTCCCCCTCCGCCTTCCTCGATTTGAGCCGCCCGTGGGCGTGGCTTTCCTTTTTTTTTAACAACACATCGTGGGCGTGCCTTTGGGCCTTTGGCTTTGGATGTGCGTTCGACGGGCTGTACTAGCCGTTGCGTGGAGAAAATGTTTTTGGCAACTGCCTGTACGTGAGTTTCCTGAACCTGCACCGTGTGAAACTGGTTCTGAGTTTCCCTTAACCTTGCACCGTGTGAAACTCGTTCACAAACCATAACGGTGTTAAAATTAAGGAGACACATACAAATACAGATACGGTGAGATAGGTTATCCACCTTATTTGCATAGAGACGCTTAACAAACAAAGAAATTACAAACATATTCTTGGGACCTCCACACACTGAAGCTCCCGGAAACTTTCACCGCCAACCATGGTAAGCCATAGCCACCGATCCTAAGTCAGAAGGAACTCCATAGCCACATGGCTTTAAAAATAATCACGGTAGACACTCACCCTCTTGAATGAGATGAAGCCAACGCTGAAAATCTCTCGAACCAGTACGACGTCATGGAGGGCATGGAGGTCTAGTACTTCTCCTTCACCATGGACACTAGTGGTCCAAGAGGTAGCTTGAGGCCTTCTCCTTCACCATGGACACTAGTGGCTTGACCACCATGTTGGCCATCAGCACAGCCATCGGAGCACTTACAACTCTCAACACAACACATGCGCTAGCTAGCAGGGTGGAAGAGGAGGATTTCTTATCATGCAAATAGAAATGTGGTAATATGCTCGAAACAGAAATAAACAATTACTTGTCTGCTTCAATTATCTTGTCGACTTTGGCTTCACTAATCCCTTTAATTTGCAAAAGGTACGGTCTTTCCTCAGAGAGTATGCTACAGATTCTACTGTGCAGAGACCAGCATTTTTTAGTTTTTTCACATCAAATGTGGCTATTCCAGATCCCTACACAGCAAATTTGATAGGAATTTAAGTGATGGCTCAGATAAACAGCTGATTTTTTCTTCTCTAACAAGAAAAATCCCCCAATCACTACTGAGATAACACATTACTACCTTTGTCCCGTTTTATTTGTGTTACAAACGAGTGGATGAGAATAGCGGTGGACGAGAATAGTGGAGCTGGGCATAGGCTCATGGGTGACCGGTTGACAAGAAAGTCTCGCAGCTTTGCAGGGCTAGATCATAGATGTGGTACGCATTAACAGTAGCCTAGACGATAGTTAATTGGGGGCTTGCTACTGTGCTACAACGACAGATAAAAGGGGACGAAGGGAGTACATCCTAGTCAACAGTTTACCGAAGCCTGAACGAGTTATGTAACCGTGCAGGGAAACACGGTTGCTGGCCGTCTTTCCTAGGAAAAAGTCTAGTCTGACATTAGAATTTTCAACAACTAGCAGGCTATAAAGATTAAGAAATTCTTAATATGAGGTGACAACACCATATTGCAGCGTTGGATGCCCTGCATATGTGCTTCAAAACATATCAAATTATAATGCTAAACGACTAGATCATGGAAATCCACCGCCAGTAGTGTAGTTTGGTGGGCGTACATTACAGTCATGAACCCGTTATGGCGGCTTAATGAGTCCAACACTGTTTAGTAGTGGACCCGTATTGTGCATCGGTGAACCCAATACTATTGGCTAACGGTTGGTACTATAGAGGTATGAACCTGTTATTGTTGAGTAACGGGTTGAAATAAATAGATGAATAGTTTTGGGGGGCGAAAAGATGGCATGGATAGTGTTTGATGAACCGTAAAACTCGGTCACCACGTTTAAAGTAATGGGTTGCCACTGTAGGTGAATAGTGATCTATGGGGTGAAAAGATGACATGAATAGTGCTCGATGAACAGTAAAATCCGGTCGCCATGTTTAACGGTCTTTATAGATAACCTACTAACTGAGCGGTAGCTTCAGCTGTGTTGCTTCTAAGTAAATGGAGTGGAATGAAATTTAGTATTGACGCTGACTAGTACATTGAAGACGACGAACAAGGATGGATGCGTGCATTTTAGGTTGCCAAATTGTGATAGATTGGTTGTGCATTATCATTAGGCTACACTAAAAATCATTGAATCGCAACTATGGATTTTACACCATTATCATCATTGGATGGTATTTGGAACAATAGTATATGGAAGTCTAAATTCTAGAATGTGAATTTCCATGTATGGTATCTGGTCGGCCTTTGGGCATCATGACCCTGTGGGTGGCCATGCATGAACTTCGTCCCGGCCATGGCTCTGTCCATCTCCTTCTCCATAACCCTGTCTATCGTCTCCATCTCCATGCCCCAACCTCTACTCGCTTCCACAGTTAGGACTGTGCCCTTGAATCCATTCGTTCGCCCGTGGATAAGGAGGCGTTGAGGTTGGCATGGGTAGCGACTGAGGTTTGGATTCGGTGTACATGGCACCGGTGTTCGGCGGCGGCGTAGGGAACGCCGCCGCACAATTCTTTGGATCAGATAAGCTGGGCAAAGCGATTGAATTTGGCGACTCTCAGACACGGACTCGTGGTTAAGCTGGGTCCGATGCGGATTATCGACTCTGGGACACGGACTCGATATAGATTAATAGGTTGCGATGAAACCCCCAGCTACCCAATTGCCCTTTCAATGCACGAGGAGCTCTCAATCCTGGTCTGGATGGTGAGACTTCAGGTATCGATCAATCTGGAGTGCCACTCTGCTTTGTACCGACTCTTCATCAAATCCCAGCGATGCTGACTCAAGGTTATCCTGTTCCATCTTCTGCAGCATATACGTACATTCCTCGTGTATTGATTGGCCTGTAATGCAAGTCATCAGCGATGCAGGACTTCCTTTCTATCTGCTTCATGTGCATTTCCAATGGTGTCCTGGTAAACTAGATGGCTACGACATCAGCATAGGCCCCAGGGCCCAGAAGGCAACATAAAGTATTCCTACTGGCCGTGTTTCTCATTGCTAATGATGCCAAATCTGGCCAGTCACCAATTTACGCAATTTTAACATACCAAAACACAAGAAAATGAGTGCAAGATTGAACACTGTTCATTGCAGAGATTACATTGGTCAGGTTAATTACTTTTAGCAAGCCCTGCTTTTGTCATAAGATTGTGATGTCACAAAACCACAATATGTCACAACTTAGCACAGGCATAGCTATATCGTTAAACACATCTACAATATATTATAGGATAAAATAATCGAGAGGAATATAACCCAGAGTATGATTCATTTATTTGAAATTATGAAAGAACAGATTTAACAATCTCTAATAATTCAAAAAAAAAAACAAGTACATTTAATAAATCCCTCTAGTAAACAGCATGTACATAGTTTAACCATCACCTAAAACATCTGCTACATAGTTTAACCATCAACTAAATACAGTGGCACATAAAAAATCACTTTCTTGCAAACTGCATTTATAACCAGTTTGATGGCTTTGGAAGCCCACAAAAATACAAATGAAAATCATTAGCATAGCCATCACTCTGGTTGTAGCATGATCTAGATAAAACAATCTCTGAGTACAGTTCCAAACTTGTAGACATATTTTTGCACAGGACAACAATTTGCTTCATTGCCCAGCTATCCAAGTTTTTGGCTAAAAGTTTTACATGCTCCCTATTTTATATTAGGTATAACATGAGCTGGATGGTTCAATGTACATGAGATGATTAATGAACCCACATCCTTGGCATACTAGCAATGTATATACTATATAGTAGTGCTAAATGATTTTTCATTGCAGAGTATGTCAGAAATGATATGATACATATAAAGTAGTAACAGCCAGCATGCCATCTTGGGCCTCTATAACCTGACAAAAGACAATAATCTAGTTTTCCCAGAGCCACCACAGATATAACATCTATACAATATGGCTAGTGAATATACAAGTAATATTACACAGCTGCAACCCACATTTGACAGCTGGAGCAAAATGCAAGTCAACAACAAAAATATCAAGATTACATCAAATGCATATGCATATTATATGATTGATGACAAATCAGCAGCTTCTAGAGTTTTACCTTTCCAAATTCCAATAGTACAACTCACAAGAACTCTGGTAAATTGGTAATACTGCATAATCCATTAATGTCAAGCATATACAACAACAAAAAATGATCTGGGAATGCTTACATCGAGATTTCTGGCAGCAAAGTTTGACAATCTGGGTCAAAAGAGAAGTATTTTGATATCAATATTTCTCTACCAGAATAAAATTCCTATTTCTAAACAAAATATTTCTCTGAACCACAAGAGTCTCGACTCCCACCTACACAGTAGAACCAAATATACACAATTTCCACATTTGTACCGATAACCGATCTATATTCAAGCAGAACCACTGTCCACTGGAGTACTGAAGCCAGATATGAGTTGGAATATACAAATGTGCGCTAAGATATGGTTGGAAAAAGTCAACAAATTAGTGACAGAACAAGGTTGATGACAAAGTCAACACAATTAATGTAGAGGAAGTTGCAGCGCTGAGATGAGTACAGAACTATATGGAGTATGAAAAGTACACAAGGGGCAACTAGTAGACATTAGTGCCAGTGCACCCTACGACAAACAATGTAATATATGATTCATTAAAATAAAATAAAACTATAATAATAATCCATCAATATCAAATTTACATTACCTGGTTCATATTTAATGCTAATTCTGTCATAGGCTCAGCTATTACAATAATGCATGAAGATACAAATGTGTCCTGACTTGCACAAAAAAGAAACGTATCCTATAATCATGGCCCATTCACAGTATTCGAACATACAGAAATGACCTCAAATCATCTCTGCCTTGAGCCAGGCCAATTGACAAATCTGTCTCAAATCTCCATAAGCAGGTTACACTCAAACATGAAGGTTAGTCAGAGAGAGAGAGAGAGAGAGACTAGTGCAACCATCACCCAAGACTTAACAAATCAGTAATAAAAATTTTACATCCCTGAGCTGAAGGTTGCAATCATGATAGTTGCTTCATTATCGATGTTCGCATCAAAAGTACCACAGGAAGCAAGTTCATTGCAAAGGAATGTGGAAGTTGATAACAGCATAGTGCAAATTCATGGCAACAAGTTCTTCTAAAGTTAACATTAGCTGCACTTGATGCAATTATACAACTAAAAGCAATGCTGAACTCTTCAACTAACAACACAACAAATGGGAAAAAAAACATGTATGAGTTTGACTGGACACGATCATTAAAATGATAATGTACATCACTGTAGCATCAAGAAAAACTATTATACCTTATCATTGAGGGATGCAAACTTACACATTAGCCCACTATTATTTTGTGTGTGCTGTTGCAAGTATAGTCCAGAAAACTGGAATACAGTAGCTCACTCCAATGTAGCACATTGATGAAACAAGAATGATAGAAAGAAAGAACCATCAAGCAACAAAAAGTTGTCAAAGAATACTTGAGACAAATTTCCTTTGTTATTTCAAGATCTGGTGCATTTTGTACGGCGTTCATGAAAAGGCACACTGAAAAGAATATATGTGAACTCCTAAACTATATGAATCAACTAAGCTGAACAGTTGTAAGAAGCCTTGTGAGTTTACTGAGGGTTTCTCGAGCAGAAACAGTGTCAGGATGGTGCTCGCCACAGATAGAAGTGCGGATAAATATTGCCTTTCTTATCAGATCATCTCCAATGTCATATTGTCCACCCCGGAGCATCAGCTTGGCCCTTGTTTCCAGTACAGAAGCTTTCAGAAGAGCCAGCTCCTGCCAAAGATAAGTGTACTGTGCTTCTGAATGAGCTTGCCTAAAGCAGGAGAATGATGTTTCTCTCCACTTTCCAGCATGAGCAAGCATGGACTCAGCTGCTCTCTCTAATGCATCAGTGCACAGGCGAAGCAGCTCTAGTGCTGCGTTACAGCGGGAGTATGTTATAAATGTGTGTATTGCAAGTGGCATGACAATCTGTTTCACAAAGAACATTAGTTCAGATGGTCTCAGTTCTACCAACAGAGGATCAGAACCAAATCCAAAAACCATGAAGCACGAAGCCCACAGGTGCTCGGAGGAATGTTTGATTGAGCCTTGGAGGTACACTGACTGGACCACGGCCTGAGCTGCTCTTGTGCCTCCTCGCTTTCGAGCATATAGCCTGATCAGATCATGGAACTGTACATGTTCAGGCTTTGCACTGCATCTGGCAATTCCAAACCTTATTAACATTGCAGCTGCTTCAGCTTCAGATCTCTTCATCCTAGAAGTTGCAAGGCCACAAGTAAGTGTTCTCCACCACTTCCTCCACCTTGGACCCCTCCGGTGCTTCTTTGGGACTTTGTGTGCAGCCCGAGCCAACATGTGAATTGGAACTGCAGAGGGTGCAAACCAACCACATACTTGAACCATCCGAGTTGCCAGACTCCTAGGACCATCTGCATGGTCAAATATGGATAAGCACACATCCAGCAGACGGACAAGGATTTCATGATTTTTCAAGCTGAGAACTTCTCTGTCATTCCATGAAAAATTCCTGATGAGCGGTGTACGATTCAATGTGTCAAGTAGCCTAGTTGGGGTGATTGGAAGCTCTGAGAGTATAGCTCCAACAATACTTAGGCCAAGAGGTAGTCTTCCAAGCTTCTCCTCAATGGTTTTGAGTGCATCAGTTTCCACCAGTGGATAGTCCTTGACACCTCCCTTCATTAAACTCATTGCCTCAGCACCAGATAAATAAGAAAGCTTCATTGGTTCCAAGTTCATGACTCGTGGAAGACGTGTTGTTATGATGAAGTGAGTCTCCCCACCAAAGTGTGGCAGAAGGTCCATTATGACTCTCTTATCCCACCAGTCCTTCTCGCTTTCCAAATTATCAATTATGACTAAGAATGGTATGTCGCGCATCAATTCTTGACGAATTTTGGCAATGGCTTCCTCTTCTTGCTCTTCAAAGCATCGATCACTTCCCTTTTCATGCAAGTGAGTATCTACACTTAAGTCAACTTCCAGAAAAGTTCGCAGAGCCAAATAGTTCTGTCGAATATATCGGCTTTCCCCTCTGACCCACAGAACCATCTTGTATCTCTGGAAGAATCTATATGCATACTCCAAAACCAAGTCTGTCTTGCCAATTCCAGGCTCCCCTGATATGCAAGCAATACCCTTACCATAAAGTATCTTCCTAGATCTTTTTTTCCTTCCACACCTTACGCCATTCTTCACTCTCAGTGGACGCCCATGCCGCAATGGACTACCCAATCTCTGCATCTCAATATCTTTCTCAGTCTCCTTCCAAAAAACTGGCTCCTTACCTTTGCTGTCATCGGTATTTACGTGCTCATGGTTGTTAGCAGAACGCCTAACTGCAAGGCCTTTTCTTCTCTGCCTTGTCTTGAGCTCAAAATATTCTCTTTCTCCATCTCCCGTGACATCACCAAACAAAATGAGCTCCAGTTCCGAAAGCTCCTTTTTCCTGCCGACAAAATCATCGTTACGAGGGAAAGGGAATTCCTCCTTCTCCATCCTCCCTTTCCACCTGTTCACCCTATCAACCACGCTTCTCCTGCCTAATTTTGTGGCCAGAAGAATGATTGCTTGCATTATGCAATCTCTCCAGTTGCCATCATTCGCTTCTAATTGCACATCTACCACCCGAGAAAGAGCATCAACTGACTCCATCCACTCATGTTCCATCCCACCATACAACATCCACAGCTCACCTCCATGTTTCTCCCACAATTCTCCTCGCTTCTCGATGATATCCCTGGCAAGGCAATCAGCTGCATCCAAGTCGAAAAATATGGGTATAAGATTTTTCTTGCCAAAGAAGTTCCTGAGCTCCTCAATGGTATAAGGGTTGCCAAATGACTTCTTCGTGAGGATAACGACTCCATAGGTGGAAGCATTCATGATCCTCTCGACAGCATCGTGGCTGTGAGAATTCCGGCATCTAGACCTGTCAGAAACAAAGCAACTGATCCCATGGATCTCTAGTTCTGCACGGAGCCAGTTTGTGAACCTCAGCAGTGAAGCCTTGCGGCCATGAAATCCAATGTACACGTCGTAACTGCGAAGCCTACTGACAGAGGCGGCTGATGTCGTCGGCTGGGACGACGATGATTTCCGATATACTCCCCCAATCCTCTTGTGCTTTTCCTTGGGAGCCGAGCGACCACCATTGCTGGTTGCTGACGAACTACCTTGACACGGGCCACTGAAAGTAGAAACAAAGCTGGGATTGTTGTAGACAATCGCTGGAGTGCCAAAGTTGCTCGAAGTGCACAGGCTAACAGGAGGAGACACATCTGACGGCAGGACCCCAGCACTCCTTGACGGTAACTGCCCCTGCGGTGCGAAGGAATCACCAGAGAGTATATCGCTAATCTTCAGCGCAATGCCACTGGAGGGGCACTTGTTCTCAGGATCAGCGAGCTCCGGGACACGGGCAGACAGCGACCGTGGCGTGAAGAAAGGGGACTGGTTCGCCGAAACAAACGCCGACGAAGAGGACGAGAGGTTCCTCGATGCTGCCGAGACCAGCGCCTCGGCATCGGAGGCTTCATTCTGAAGCTTCATAAAACCATTTTCGGCTCTGCCCGCCCCCTCAGAGTAGTTTGAAGCTCAACTCAACTCATCCCTGTGGCAATGGTTACCTGCACAAGTCGAACAAATGATTCCCTCAGTGACCTGAATGCAATAGTACAAACTGAAGGTAACCTTCATCAGAGAGAGAAATGATGTTGATGAATGAACATGATGTGTAGGCGGTAGTACAAGTACAAAACAGCAGAGACGGCAAGCATTCGAGTGATCTTTGCGGTGAAGGAAGAAACAGACAAACAAGTACGAGCTGCAAAAAGGACTATCACATTTCCAGGCCAAAAGACAAGGCTGTACCTCATGACTACTGACCCAAACAGGAGTAAGTGAGATTCAACAGGCTGTATTAGCATAGCGGCGCATTAACTCGGCGATACAGTTTTTTTTAAAAGAACTCGGCGATCCAGAAAAGAAAAAAACAGGCAATCATGGGTGAATTCAGTCCAGCAAACAGAGGAGGGGAGGGGAATAATCAATAAAAAAAAACAAAGTGCAAAAGGCTGCTGCTGCTATGTATGCTATGAGCTGTGCGCTCCACTGGTGGTCGGCAATGGAGTGATGCGATGCGAGAGAGCATGATAACAGCGGCTGGCATCATTCGGTGATACGGGGATAACCATAGGTGATGATTGAGCCATGATGGTGCCGAGGGACAGATACCCAGCACCGAGTAGGACGGACGGACGAACCTGGGTGGCAGGAGCGGCGGTGGGCTTGGTGCCGCGCGGAGGAGGGGTGAAGGCCGGCGGTGGCAGAAGCTGCGCCGTGGACCTCACCGAAGAAGAGAAGGAGGCAGCACCTAAACAAACAAATGTAGCCGGATCGATCAGCAGGGGACGCACGCAGGCGAACAAAACAAGCAAGTTCGCCCGGGAGGCGAGGAGATTTGGATCTGGGTGCGAAGCGAAGCGTAGTACCAACCGAATCTGAGGAGCGGCAGGACGAGTGAGCGAGCGGCGACACGAGGGACGCGCGCGGATCTCGGCTGGACGGAGTGGATGGGGTCCGTGGATGGAGGTCGCCGAGGGGAGCCGGCGCCGCCGCCGCCGCCGCTTTTGTGGCTGGCGGGGCGAGGATCCAGCGAGGGGAGGGAGAAGAGCGCGGGGAAGGTGGAACAGAAGCTGAGAGCGAACGCGGGGGAGTGAACTGAACTGGAGCGAAAAGTGGAAAAGTGGGCGTGGTGGGGGAGAGAGTGGGGGAGATGCGCCGCAATCAAGTAGTTTAGCCAAGGCAGGGTGGATTTTGTATTTTTTTTTTTTTGGGGTAAAGACTTAGCGTGCCACTGCCACTGCGACCGCCACCATGCGTCCATGCGTCCCCCTGCGGCCCTGCCGCCGGGTTCGCTGCTGCTTCTCGGTTTCGTTGCGTTCCCATGTGCCAGTGCCAGGTGCCAGCCCACACGGCTGCCGAGCCGGGAGGATCGAGTGGAGAGCAGCGGGCGCGGCGCCTGACCTGGTGCACGTCGTGTCGAGTGTGAATCAACTTGCCCAGGAGCGCCCAGCGAGCACGAATCCGGCCTGACAAAACCTCCGTTCCACGAAACAAACTAATGTTTCCTTCTTTTTTCCTTTTCTTTTCTACTAAATACATACTCTTTTCCTTTGTACTTCGTCATTCTATATTAGAAACATGGGTCAAGTGGACCGTTTCGCGAATGCTTAAGGACGATCACGGTGCAAACTATTATCGTTTTTTCTACTTAATTGGTCGTCTAGCCACGTAAACATTTTACCGATGTACTAGCAAGCAATTTGTGAGAAAGAGAGCCAGAACTGAAAAAATGTTTCTAACTTAGAAACAAACTCTTCACGTGTGTTGATATTGAAGAAAACAATGGAACTACCTTGGGAAGAGCGCGCATTATTTGTATCCACTCCTTCAGATCCTGTGCACTCCAAGACGCGGGTCCTTCACCAAGTAGTCGTCACGGTCGTTGGGCTCAGAGTCAGAGATGGAGTCACCGAGCCCAAAGAACCCGACATCAAGCTCATCGAAGCGTGTCACCCATAGGACACAACAGACATGGAGGTCGCTTTGCTTCGGCTTCAACTTCAGCGATGGCATTCTAATGTTTAGCTTGTGACGAAACCCTATCCTACACCTTTTTCTTCGGGTTTGTTCCCGCCTCTTCATCTTCTCCAAGTGTGAGCTTGCTCTGTTAGAATTGATCACTCCTCATTCGTCTTCAAGTCTTGCTCACCATATTTGGTGTGGACCTAACCTAGCTTAACCAACACTTAACAAGAAGTTAGTCAGCTAGTTGTCTCGACTACTAAACCAAACATGTTGATTTCACTTGGAGGAGACAGCAATGACGAGGTAGACCTAAGAAGAGGTGATGTGGGGTGACCATCGGTAGCCTTAGGCCACACCGACAACTTCTCTATGGCTTCCATAATTCCATTACTCCTCTTAAGTCCATGTGTGCCTACAAAGGCAAGACACCAAATGTTTTGTGGGATAATAGAGGCAAGAGACCAAATAGATGGTCAAGGGGTTCACGGCGCAATGGCAAAGGCCATTGGTTGGGGGGCTCCCACCCAGGGTTCAAATCCTGGGTGCGACACTTTATTCTGGATTTATTTCAGAATTTTCCGGCACTACACATTAAGTGGTAGGCGACGTTCCCGTCGACAGCGAGGCGCCTGTGGTGACTTCGTGAACTTCAAGATTTGCTGGCTCAGTCCTTCGAAGGTGCTCATAGGGGTAGGGTTTGCGTACGTGTGTTCATAGGGGTGAGTGTGCGTGCGTGTTGAGCACGTGTGTTCATAGGGGTAAGTGTGCGTGCGTGTTGAGCGTCTGCGTTGTACTGTGTAATCTCAAAAAAAAGAGACCAAATAGATGGAAACAAAGGCCATTAGTTTCTACTAGTATCAGGGCGGCAATTTCGATTAAACTTCGCATGTCATAGAACTGCATTAGATATTACATAAGTTCAAACATAGAAGAGGCTGAGTTAGCTATATTATATTGTGTTTAAAAAATATCTGCAGACCTTAACTTGTTAGGTACCATTCATAAAAAACAAATTGCATTTCAAATCAAAATAAGACATTAACTATTAAGAATAGGACGGAAACAATTTTGTCGTGGTATTATACCTTAGCGATAAAAAACGAACATAGCTATTTTAAAGGCACTTATTCTATGGAACAAAGCATATCCGACAAGCATTGAAGCGGCATTTGTGATCAACCACTCTAAAAAGCTCTTTTTCATCTCCCATTGCTAATATTTGCTTTAGTGATCAAAGCCTACTATAGAATTGCTAATTTCCAATTACTGTGCCTTCTGATTGAACAACAGTACCTAGCAGCCTAGTATGTACAGTATGCATTGCAAAAAGCATTCCTTACTACAGGCATAAGGCAAGTTTCCATCCTATAAATTAACCATCTTGTGCTTGAGGTTCATCACACAACTTTCTCTATGCAGACCTTTAAGTGTGGAATCCTCCAACTGAAAGCTGCAATCTGTAGAAACAAAGAATTAATAATTAAAATCATTGGTCTAATCACTTCATCCACTTTTAAGAGTTGTATGAAACAAAGCACACCTGAAAGCATTAGTACATTTGGATAAAGAGCAGATATGTTTGTGCTTGTCAGTTCAGTCGAAGCAAAAAAACATGTAAAACACTGGATTCAGTTAAGGTAGTAGCGTGGAAAGGCATCTCGGCCACTGGAATATAAGATAAGCATAGTGGCTGTGTAACTCGAACTGAGCATGCATAAACTGGTAGGAGGACATCAACAGAAAATTTCCTTTAGCACGAAATTAGCAAGGGAAGTCCTCTAGTAGAAGAACATCAAGGAGGAAGTGAATAAAAACTGAAAACAAATGCATAGCTTAAATCAGTGCCTTCATTATTTGAATAACAAAAGGCTAAATCACAAAGCAATAAACCTTTCTCCTTTCACTATAGCAAAGGTTTAACAGCCTACACATTTTATCACTGCTTCTTTTTGGATAACATATGTTGGCATCTTTTTGGATAACAGATTGTACTATGTTCCACATTGAGTTTGGTTGTTCTGCTGTATGATGGGCAGCCCCCCATAGTTGTACTGGGACCAGAGAGCATGTAACATTTATCTGTGTTTGGTTAGTGTGGTTCCCTATGCTAACTATACTATGAACAGTATGAGGAGATGATTTCTATCATGGAAAACAGAATAAACCATGGTAGTGAATCAGCCTCTTTTTTAACAGGCTTTCAGTGTAAAGAACAATAGCAATAGAAGACGGACATCTTCTAATATTACAATAATAATTCAGTTATAATTATGTAATAACACATAAACCTGAACCTGATTTTCCTACCTTCTGATTCAGGTGCAAATGCTGACTTAGTTTTGGTATAACTACCTGCAAATACAAAATAGTCATTAGATGTATTTTTGTGAAATATATCTCCAATGCAACTAATAGACGATGTGTGCCATGGAACTTTACAGTTAGCATTACAAATTCTTGTATGGTCAACCACCTCTATAAAACCATTTTCTTGTATCTCAATATTAAGACACGCAAGCCTTTTGCTTGATGGAGAAAAAAGCAATTGATGAAAACTCTTAGGGACTGGCTAGAGCAATATGCATGGGTAGAGCAACAAAAGTGACACAGTATCAACTTGAAAGCATCAAAACTTGCTGGATAAAATCATATTCATCATTTTCCTTTTGGAACTCCTAACCTACGAAGCATGGCCATCGACAACTCTATAACATAAAGAATCCAAAGATAGAAGCACATAGATCTTAAGTTCACAAAGCACAAGCAAGGATGGATATTATTTTAAGTACTTATCTAATATATGGTTATCTCAACGAACCCAATATAGGCATGCAAATACAAATTTAGATGAGCAGTCTTGAATTAAGGAACCACAGAATAGGTGTCACTTAAGGCTATTTAATTACTCAATGATTGATCTTTGATGAACAATTCTTCAAGATCATTGCATTCAATTCCATTGCGGCTCAGAAACTGCATTATAGAGAAAGTGAAGAATGATTCGCTAATCATATGTAACTAAGGGAAGTAGAAGCTTCAAGTAACCAT
Organism: Themeda triandra; assembly: GCA_018135685.1. Taxonomy (NCBI): domain Eukaryota; kingdom Viridiplantae; phylum Streptophyta; class Magnoliopsida; order Poales; family Poaceae; genus Themeda; species Themeda triandra. Next base: position 989,368 of record JAENPR010000023.1, read on the forward strand.
CAAAAGTTCAATGCCAGACATTTTGGTTAAATAGCTACATCAAAAGTTACCTCTATAAGGATATTTGATGCTTTCAACCACATTAACAGCAAAAGCATATATAGCATTATGAAATAATTGCATAATTGTACAAATGGTGAAAAGATGCATTCAGACCGAAAAAGGCAGCAAAATATCAAACAGAAGAAATTCTATGAAACACATGTAAGTGGTTATTTGAGAATAATACATTCAGTGCCATATTAGACAGAATCACAGCCCTTCGCTTTAAGATACACAGTTGACACTTGACAAGGCATATTAAGTTCCAACGAAAAAGTATAATATTATTTTTACTCTGTAGCTTACCGTGCGAATGCTACCAATATTTGATTTGGCTTTAAGGGTTTTAACATCACGATCCAAGTGCTGCTTCCAATCTGTAAGTAGAGTTTCATCCTGTAATTTTAATTCTTCAGATCAGAAAATATACTTCATATCAACTAAATGAGTGTAACAAGAGATATAATTACCATGAAGTGGATCAAAATTTTGTTTGGGAAAAGTTTATTTAGATGTTTCATTGCCTTTGGACTTTGCTTCTTTCATGCAACTGCTACCAAAGCTATCCCGCATTTTTTTAAAAAAATCACATTAAATTAAAATAAGGCAAATCGGGAGATAAAATAAATATCATGGTTCATCAGATAACCTAATTAAGCCATGTATGTACATATAAAAAAACTTCAATGACAAAGAATAAAGAGTAAGATAAAGAAAATTTACCGGGAAAAGATCAAAAAGTGTTTGGTCTGCTATCGGCAAACTTTGTGAAAAGAAAACCTCCGTGGATGCGCCGCAAGAAAGATCACTTCACCATCTTAGCAATTTTTCGCTAGAACTGAAGAGAGTTAACTGATAAAAACTAACAAAAGGTTAACAGGATATGCCAACAAAGAACCCCTGGTGTAGGAAAGTGAAAAATCACAGCAATGCAAGGTAAAACAAATAAGTCATCCTTGTTCATTTACAAAACTTTTCCACGTCACTCAAATAAGCTATTCAACCTATTCAACCTGCATGTGCAAATAGAATCAATAGATTTCAGATTCATTCATGATCAACAAAGAATTCTTAGCTTCTCAATAGGCAACACAAAAAGAGGAAGAAGAGGGGCAACATCTCAAGAGTGGAACCACATCCTCTAGCCTCCAGCAACCTAGCACCGCACCAGACCTTAAAAAGCAAATTAGAATAACCTGGCTTCGTGCCATCGACGCGACACAACCAGGGTCGTGGAGCAGAGAGTCGTGGTCGCACCGGTAGGGCGGGCACCGCAACCACGCCGCAACAGCGTCCACCTAACCCTAACCCTAACCCTAGGGCACAGGACGAAATCACCTGCGAGGATCGGCAAGACGGAGTGAGAGGAAGAAGGGAGGGGGCCAACCTGCGGCAGATCCAACGCCGGCCGTCGGCCGCCGGCGCCCGCCGTGCTGCACAGGAGCCGCGCGCCGCGCCGGACGCTGGCCGCCGGGCGCGCCGCTCAAGCGCCGCGCCGCTCGGCGCGTTTTAGCTCGCGCGGCCGCGCCCTTCGCCCCGGCCGCGCGCCCGCCGGCGCACTCGGCTGCGCGGCCGCGCGCCACCGCCCTGCTCTCGCGCTCGCTCGCGAATTTTTTTTTTTTTTTAGGACGAGGGCGAGGGTCGGGGTCGGGACCGAGAGGAGGAAAGGAAAAGGAGCGGTTTTTTTTTTTTAGCCAGAAGCTAGGAGGAGGGAGTATATATCAACATGTCAACGGGGCCCCGATCCCCGATCCCCGACGGGGATTTACTCCATTGGGGGATGAAAATGGGGCTGATTTCGTCCCCGCGGGGAGCTTAATGGGCTGAAATCTCTCCCCGTTGGGTGAAGTAGGGGAGGGAACGTTCCCTGGTTCCCCGTCCCCGTTCCCCGTTGGGGCCCCGGCTATGTTTAGGCAGGCAACGAATAGGTAGAAAGAAGCCCAATAAAAATGAATTGGCCCAGGCCCAAGGTAACAAATATAACCCTAGGTCTCACCCACTCATTCATTCCATCCATGCCCCCGCTGCCACAGCCGCACGGAGCAGACGCCCACGCATGCGCGCCCCTTCTTCTTTCTCGCATGCGGCACTTCTTCTTTCTCGCATGCACGGCCCTTCTTCTTTCTCCGTCGCTGGGCAGTCCTACACTCCTGCTCCTCCACTCGCGTGACCCCATCCTCTTCCTCCGCTCGCGCGACCCTTCCTCCGTCGAGGTTGCCTGGAGTTGCAGTCGGGTGTGGTGCACCCGTCGGGGCCCCGAAGCTCTAATCGGGGACGGGGACGGGAGAAATTAAGCCCCGAGACAGGGATCGGGGACGGGGAGCGGGGAGAATTGGAGCCATCGGGGATGGGGATGGGGTATCGATCCCCGACGGGGATGTCCCCGTTGCCAGACAGAAGTATATATTTGGTTAGCTAGAAGCTGAAGCTATGAGAAGCAGGTAAAAGCTGATTCGTAAATATAGAAGTAGATTCTAGTAAAAGTCGCATTACAGCCGTTGATCTACAGATCTCACGGACCACGATTTCTTGATGATGTGGCTTACCCCCTCCTCCGAGGAGCCTTCCAGGCACATATTGTCTTAATAGCTCTTGATCCCAAAAAGATCAATCACCCCAATCCTATTCCACTAGATCTCTTGTTTTCATTTTGTATCTAGGCATAGAGTGTATTTAAACGCATAGTGTTGACGATGAATCCGGTATATGCCAACACACTAGAGGGCCTTGACGCCTAAAAGAGGTTGTCCCTACAACCTGCAATGCAGCAACAACAAAGCATAACTGGTCAAACCGATAAGGCCGATGTGGAGTTCATTGATGGCTGAAAAGGCTTTTGAACCACCTCTGAAAGGATCAGTCGGGAGGAATCACGTGGAGGATCTCTTAGGACCAGCAAAGCCGCCTAGGATGCCAATGAATCTCGTGGAGAGAAGCACCAGACAATAGGTAGAGGGGTTGTGGAGAGAATTAGGGCAAAAGAGAAGTTTTTGGTTGATATGTTTGACGATTGATAGATGGGGATCAATGGGACATGCGCCTCTCGTATAAATATAAGGGGTGACCTTGTCCCTGTAGGAAACAACTCCCATACACGATCTTCAAGTTTCCCACATCCAAAAAGGTCGGAAACCGACTTGAAAACCAAATCAGCTCAGAAAACAACCTCAAGTCCGCTAAGCCAACCTCCCGAGACAACGTTTTCAGGTTGAAAACAACCCAAATCAGCTTAGCCGGGTAGGGGACTAGGGTGGGCCAACTGGCTAGCAGGAAATCTAGGTAAAATCTTATGAAATTCATCATTAATTCATCCGGACTCTAAATAGGGGTGATCCATACATGTTTTTCTACTAGTTCAACGAGAGGAATGCAATGATGAAGTTCATTCTTGCATTTTAAGACTTTATTCAAGTCGTCTTAGCCTACTTAGGGGCCGACCTAGCCGACTTTAGTTGGTTCAGCAGCCAAAATGTCCTTTTCTTTGCATTACTAATAAGACTAGTATAATGCCCGTGCTAACGCTACGGCGATATTTAGGGAAATATAAATTAAATAACCAACCACCACTAAGATAAAATTTGTAAATAACCAAATATTTTGTTACATAATAAATGACACACATGATTATGAGGCATGTTCAAGCAGCTATGAGGCCAAGAACTGATTCGACATGTTTAGAATTCAGAATGTGCAGAACTACAACAACATGGAGCGCACCAGTATGTAATAGGTTCAGTTTTCAAAAACAAAGAATTATAAGCATTCTCATCAAATTAGTAGAATTCAGCCATCATAACCACACAAGGTAGCAGGATACATGATATCCCTCTGTGGATTAATAGCAGCATTTTCAAATATTTTCAGTTAAAGCTCTTTTATGGCAGCTCCAGTGCCGACCTTCTTTTGCTACCTTGGTTTCCTTCTTGCCGATTATTTCAGTACTCCTATAAAATAATAATGAGTTTTTGTTGCACACTTGAAGCTATGATATTGTGCTAGAACGTAAACAAAATCATGACCTGATAGTCCATAGTTCAACTCAAAGCATCTGTGTGCCACCAAGCCCTCTTCGCATGGCCAACAAGAGATCCTAGAACAGGCACGCACATGAGCATCAGTGAAAAAAACTGGTGATCAAAAAAAAAAAAAAATCAGTGAAAAAAACTGTGCATCAAAATGGATGAGTGCTGCCTGAAGATAGAAACACAAGTAACATACATTAAGTGCATACCTCAATTTCATGAGAATCAGTGGGATAACAACAGTGGCTGCAGATGTAAAAGCGTCCAATCTCATGGGGACTGAATTTCCGTTGCCACCGTACAAATGGTAACATAACAATGTCTTCCCTTGCAAGCATTTGGTAATATAACAGTTTTGTACAAAGGCACCTCATACCAACCTCTTCCAAATTCTTGGTCTAAAGTGATTTCTTTTTCAAAGTTTTAATGTGCCTACTCTGAACCTTCACTTCCTGCGTTAGTATATCCAGACTCTCTTCTGCAAAGAAATCAACACAGTTGCACTAGGTTTCTCAAAAAAAAAAAAAAAAACACTATCTCTGAAAATAAAAATTAATCAACCATTCCTGTTTTTCTCAATCAATGGAAGGTTAGCATCAGTTCCCCCAGGCAAGGAAAAAATTACAACTCCATGGGTCCTAAAAACATGTTCGGTTAATCCATGTGGTTGATGGAATTTCATTGACGGCTACAAAAGCAGAGAAGCATAATAGAAGATCTCATAAAATTTCCTATAGGTGTGTAGTCTTGGTGATACTGCTACACCAAAAAATATTTTTTTTGCAATAGCTTAGCATTGAAGAAACGTTTTGTAATTGCAAGTTTTTTCGGAGGAACAAAATCAAAGGGCCAACATTCCAAAATGAAACAACCAACAATCTATTGACTGAACCAAGCATTCAAGAGTTTTATACTCAGTAGTAGGGAATTCTATAAAAGTTCCTGACTAACAAAATTCTGAAGAACAGTGTAGCTAAGGTTGTACTAATGTCCAGCCCAATAGCTTGCAGCATTCAGAAATGAAACATTATTACCTACTTTTACTCCTCCGGTATCAGGGTTTATTTCGGGGCTGCAAATGATCCAAGTTGTGATTTGTCATCAGGTCATAGTTCAAGGATGCTAGCTGAGTGATGTTCTACACATCACAGAAAAGAACAAGCAAAAAAAAAAAAATTCAGTCATCAAAGACAAGATTCAGAAAAGAAAACTTGTATATAATGGAACATGGAATTTTTCAAATAATAGTTTACCTTGAATGATAAGTTGTTGGAGGAATATTTCACCCGCTCTGGCGTTCCTGCTGATCTTGTTCTTCTTGACAGGGAAGGGAGCTTGTTCTGGGACGCCATCTTGTTGCTGCGGGTGTGGACGTCAGCGGCCGATCCATCCCCGGACAGCAAGAAGATTCTCACCAGGGAGAAGTCGACGGTGAGCTGCTAGCATCCGTCATCTGATGAGGAGGTAAATAAGTACAAGTGGTAAACTATGATATGTTTAGTCTGCTTATTTGACCAAGTTATAGCATGCAATCCCTACATGATCCATACTGACAGACTATCAGCAACTGTCACTTACAAAAAGAAGCTCCACATTTTTCAAGGCTGAAAACGAAGGAAATGTAAGTATGGGTCAGAATGAAAAGAAGTTCACAACTCTAAAACAAAAAACAAGTGAGATTCGGATACCATTTCTCTCCATGTAACACCTCACTACCTCATTTAGCTGTGAGAGAATGTCTGCAAGGGCAGGATAAAATCTGCATTCCATATGAAATATGCATTACAGTTTCACATCAATAGTGCATTCGTGCTGTAATGAGAAGCCGTTTATCCACCTCCCCATAAAAGCCGCCTAGGATGCCAATTAATCTTGTGGAGAGAAGCACCAGACAATAGGTAGACTGGTTGTGGAGAGAATTAGGGCAAAAGAGAAGTTTTTGGTTGATATGTTTGACGATTGATAGATGGGGATCAATGGGACATGTTCCTCTCGTATAAATATAAGGGGTGAACTTGTCCCAGTAGGAAACAACTCCCATACACGATCTTCAAGTTTCCCACATCCAAAAAGGTCGGAAACCGACTTGAAAACCAAATCAGCTCAGAAAACAACCTCAAGTCCGCTAAGCCAACCTCCCGAGACAACGTTTTCAGGTTGAAAACAACCCAAATCAGCTTAGCCGGGTAGGGGACTAGGCTGGGCCAACTGGCTAGCAGGAAATCTAGGTAAAATCTTATGAAATTCATCATTAATTCATCCGGACTCTAAATAGGGGTGATCCATACATGTTTTTCTACTAGTTCAACGAGAGGAATGCAATGATGAAGTTCATTCTTGCATTTTAAGACTTTATTCAAGTCGTCTTAGCCTACTTAGGGGCCGACCTAGCCGACTTAGTTGGTTCAAAGAGCCAAAATGTCCTTTTCTTTGCATTACTAATAAGATACTCTCTCCGATCCAAATTATAAGACGTTTGCGTCTTTTAGTATATATAGCTTTTGCTATGTGTTGAAACTCAAAATTTTCTAAAAAAAACGTAATGAACATTATCATCATATTTCTGTCTCAAGAAGATCAGAAAGTATACTTGGATCATCACACTGGTTGCTTAGAGTATTGTTTTCCTCCCACGATGAACAGTGCTTTCTCTCAGCACAGCAGCAAGGAAAGGAAATAGCTCGCGGACCGTGGATTTCGCCGGCCCATGATCTCCATTCCCCGTTCCGTCGCGGGCGGGCCGGCCCAGATGTGAACCCCACGCGTTGCCAAATAAAGAAACATGTACTGTGCTGGGCCCAACCCAAGTGATGGCTGTTCTGTTCTCACCCCCATCCCTCTATTTATAGCCTCCTCCTACGCCCTCATTTTCTTCCTCGCCGTTTTCACCTCCATCCATAAACTAGCGCTTGAGGGGGAGAAGAATTTTAGAAAACAAAATCAAATCGCAACAAGGCTAGGGCGGCGGAGATGAACGTTGCGGAGGCGGCGGTGAGCATGGATGAGAAGGAGAAGGAGAAGGGTGGTGTTCGCGATGGCGAGGTGAAGACGGCGGCGGCGGTTGCGGCGGTGAGCCTGGAGACGCTGCGGAAGCGGATGGCGGACTTCGCGACGGAGCGGGACTGGGAGCAGTTCCACTCCCCCAGGAACCTCCTCCTCGCCCTGGTCCGTCCGCTCGGCTCCACTTCTCTCATCTCCTCTCGTCTATTCACTTGCGATATCTGTCTCTATCTCCAATCTTGGAGAATCTTGCTCTGAGTTCGTTTGGCGATTATCTCTAGATTAATTTGGTTGGGGTTTCGTGAGGGTTCTTCGTCTCTGCTCCACCGAGGTATATTTTATTTTTTTTCGCACAAAAAAACGGGGATAAAGGGTGAGTGTACTGTAGGCGGTCCAGTTCTTGGCTTCTTGCCCAGAGAGAAAAGAGAATGATTGGGTGCAGAAAAGCCTCGGCGTCCTTGAGCGTAGTTGTCAGGCCCGTCACTTTTTGTTCTCTTTCTACCACCACATTGCGAGGCTAATGGCCAGAATCTGCGCTGCTGTCCTGCTGCCTGTTGACTCGGTCAAAATCTCACACGATACGAACGCAGGGGAGAAAGAGGATCCGGTAGTAGAAAGGGAAAGACACTCAGAAATCGATCTTTGGTAGTAATGTAAGATGATGACATTCGTGATTCAAAGAAAACATGGGTGGTCAAATCAAATGGTACTAGTGTTATTGTCACTGGAAAGACTGTATTCGAAGTGGCTACAATGCCCATCTGCACGGACCGAACACTGAGCTGCAGTCCTCTTTTGTGGGGTTGGGGAAGAGGGGGTGCTACATTGCTTCAGATTCAATGCTGGCATTTACAGTATGGACCACTGGTCCAGAATGTCTCAATTGTGAATGTTGTTCACATGGGGATACACTGTCTAGTCTAGACAGATAATTTGGTTATGTGATCTGGGATTTGCAGCTCGGATTGTTTAAGGTGCCAAAATTATAGATGTTAATTATGTATGTTTTGTGTCTAATGGCTACTCATGTTTCGTTTGTGTTGTACATGGATATGTGAGGGTGAATGAATATGTTGTGCTCTTCGGGCTATAAATTTAAGCCTAATTTTCTTATTATATGAAGAAATTGATTAGCGTAAAACTAATTACAATCTATTATGCCTTGAACCTCAATTTTCATCTCATTTTAGTTCATTGATTTGGTGTCTAATACCTTCTTAAATTGTTTGTTGGTTGATTTGAAGAAAAAAAGCTACATTATCTTATCTTATCTACATTGTTGAAATATGTGTGCATGAGTATCTAATCAATCCACCCAAAGCAATAGGTTAGGTAGGAGAGAATGTTTTTCTCTTTTTTTGGTGAAAAAATTATAGTATAATTACAGGGTAAATGAAAACAAAATGTATAAACTTTAGTTTTTTTGTTCCAACCTTTTGTTATGGAGCATGTGCAGGATTTTAACCTTTCTACTAGTAGTTTAGCAAATGACCTGTACTAGTTAGCACTCTGGTTTTTAGTTTCTTTGGAGAATATGAAGTAAAACCTGGACAATACATATTCCTGTCCCAAAAATAGTTGACATTTAGCTAGGAATCTGCGATAAAGGGTGTAGAACAGATGCTTCTCCACCTATATTAACCTAGAAACGTCATAACACATCCACCACCCAGACCCCAGAGACTGCAACAGTAAAGCAGACAAAACAACAAATTCTTCAATACTGCCTTCCTGCGTGTCCTGGGAGAAGATGCCAATACACATCCTGTTGCAATCGTTCTCTTTCTGTTGTCTTTTCACTATTAGATTATCCAAACCAGTAGTTTCAACGAGCTGGACTTAAGCAGGATCCCGCTAGCTGCACCAGATACCAATTGGTTTCTGCTACTTCTGTGTTCTTTTGTTGTGGTGGGGGCCTAACAAAAAGTTATACAGAACCCTTTCTTTCCAAGTGTTGCCCAGCTAGGAGATGCCCATAATGGGCAATGTGTAAGCTACTGACTGGGTCCAGTATAATCTAATTGGCACCCAGCAACCTTTCCATGGATTTTCATGTCCCTTATCATGCATGTTTGTGCTTGGTGTTGTGCAGGTAGGGGAGGTGGGGGAGCTGTCTGAGATATTCCAATGGAAAGGGGAGGTGCCCAAGGGGCTGCCAGGCTGGGACGATGCTGAGAAGGAGCACTTGGGTGAGGAACTCGCCGATGTGCTCCTCTATCTGGTGCGGCTATCGGACATATGCGGCGTCGACCTCGGCAAGGCTGCCCTGCGCAAGATGGAGATTAATGCCCGCAAATACCCAGTTGGGCAGTGCAAGGGTTCATCCAAGAAGCACACTCACTATGGTGCCACTAACAATGTTAGCGACAGTGACAATGCTAACACCGCGAACAAGGAGCAGAACAATGGTGTCTAAAACGACTCAGAGCTCCTTGTTGAATGATAGTTTGGCTGGTCGGCATGATCTAGGTTATGTGCTGATGAAATAGGGATGCTCTATTTTGGTGGTAAAGGAACAAGTATGTTGGTTCAAGTTCCCCTATGTATTAGATGCTTAATGAACCAAGTGGTAACCACAAAGCTTCTTAGGTTCCCCATATATATTCTAATTGGACTGGCATTTTGTTTCTGCTGTTTCAGTTATGCAGCTGCATAGTACTAGTATGATATGATGCGGATATGATGCGAAAGCAGAGCTGACTATATTTACTTTCTGTAGAAGTACTACTGTAGTATTGAATACTGACACTACTTTGTGATGCGAAGCGACTTCCTGGCAATGCAATCTATGAACTGGTGTTGGACTGTCGGTGATTGGTGAATTTCATTGACGCTCTAGTCCTTGTATCAGTACAGATGAACAAAGATTATTATGAGGCCTTTATGAGCAAGAGGTTGACAAGTGGACCTGACTCCTGACATGTCCAAGCTTAGGAAGCGATGCTTTGCTTTGTACTAGGGGGTAGTGTTGGTAATTCTCTGGACATGCACAGCCTATCAGAGCTTGTAGCGATTAATTGATCATAATGGTCTGGTCTGCTCAGTGGAGTCCAATGGATACTGCTTTGTACTAGGGTGCGTTTGGGTTGCCTGCAGACTTTTGTTTGCTCCCGCGGTCAGATTAAGGAGAATCGCAGAAATCGGTCGTTCCTGCATGGTCAGGCTCGCGTGGTGCGGGTAATTAATCACCTAGCACCTCCGAGAGATTATCTAAAATAATTATCTAAATTTAGTGATTTAGCCATTTTGTATAATGAATCTTACTTGGAAAAACTAGAGTACACTAGCAGATTATCTAAATCAAAACTCTCTACTTTCAAAAGCCTGCCACTTCACTTGATTGTGTGGTTGCGGGCACGTGAGGAGAGCAAATTAAAGAGTCATTTAGAGAATCTGTTGGAAGCTATTTTGTTCTAATATTAGCCAAATCTAATTTAGGAAATGATTTACATACTCCGTTATGAACTGGTGGTAGTATTGAATACTGACACTACTTTATGATGCGAAGCGACTTCTTGACAATGCAAAGTTATGAACTGGTGTTGGACTGTCAGTGATCGGTGAATGTCATTGACGCTCTAGTCCTCGTGTCAGTACAGATGAACAAAGATTATTATGAGGCCTTTATGAACAAGAGGTTGACAAGTGGACCTGAGTCCTGACATGTCCAAACTTAGGAAGCTATGCTTTGCTTTGTAGGGAGTAGTGTTGGTAATTCTCTGGACGTGCACAGCCTATCAGAGCTTGTAGCGATTAATTGATCATAATGGTCTGGTCAGTCTAAGGGATGCTGCTCCATGTACTAACTGCTTTGGGTGTCTATCAAATTGTGTGGCGTCTTTTTTGGTGTGTTGCCAACTTACCTCACTGTTGCAGGCCCTAATATATATACAAATTCAGGATCAATTATTTTTCCCCTAAAAAGCACCAAAAATACAAGAGTGGTCATGTACTATCATCTACATGTGGAGATATTTTTTGTTCATTTATAAGAATGCTGTGTAGATTTCTGGCGCCATTCAATGAGTGCATTGTGCATATTATCTGCGGATGGTATGGTTTGATTGGCTCTATTAGGCCGATGCATGTAAGAAATGTCAGGTCAAGAAGCTATCAACATCAGTTATGCTACTTCTCTTGGAATACCCATGAGAGTTAACTATCTTTGTATTAAACAGAAGCAAAATAATTATTGTCGTGCAAAGAATTAAATGCCACAAGAACAACATAGCCAATGGGGACATGGGTACGAAATCCTCCACAAAAGCAGGGTAGGCACATCATACATGTAGGCTCATCATAGACTAGTGATTTGCGCGCGCCCATGCGCGCGAGCCTTTGGCCACAGCTTTATGAAATGCAACAATGTTAACAAAGAATGAATGACAGGTTCAAACATGAGACATAGAGGACGTCCAATATCTTACATTAGAAACAGCCCTGCAATGGGGCAAGTAGTACATAATTTTACACACAACAATCTTAAGATAAAGCACGAAGGAAACGGTTTATGAGATGGCACACCACAACATACTTCACATAGTAGAAGTCACAGTAGCAAATCGGCATTAGTTTCTGTGGTGCCTCTGATCTCTAGCGCCACTAATGAGGTTTCCAACTTGGATCTGATTCAAAGCTGCTGACTGGGGACAATAGCCTCTAGCTTTGTTGCCGGTGCGTGCTTGAACGCTTGTTGATAAAGATGCTGCCATAATATCTTGGCCAGCCATATGCTTCATTGCCTGTGTATATATAAAAGAACAACGGCCACGATATGTTAGTAATATAAAACAACAGGCTAACACTCAATTCTTTTGTTGATGTCTAACCTATAATTCTATAAACTAAGCACCAAATAGATAGATCAAGATACAAACCAAGAATCTGATTTGCAACATCAAAAGTTTATCAATTTAGTTTGATTCACAAAAACAGCATTTAACATGGATTAAAAAAAATAATCATGTGCTGATTTTTGTTGCCAACATTTTTCCCATGTTGGACAAACAGACATTTGGATACGTCAAAATCAAACCCCTTGTACCAGAAACAGGTGCGCCAGACTACATGTGGATAAATTTATATTGAAAAGCAAAATGTCATAAATCATCATTCACATGGCAACTGACAACACATTTCCAACCGGCTTTTTTGGATTGGAAGAGTAACTAACTCCATACTGGTTCGTTAGTTTACTGAAACCTGAAAATAGCCTAACATTCAGTTTCAAAAAATTGTTGTGTCGATCTACAGAACTCGAGCAACTGGTACCCACAACACATAGTAGTTGCAAGAGAAGAGCCAGCTTGCTCATGCAGGGGTTGGCATTCTTTTGGTCAACACATGTGTAGAGTAACGCAAATCGATTTGATCATTAAATATTCCATTAGTATAGAAGTATGGTAAGATGGGTAGATGGACAAATATGTTGAATTACCAGACCAGGACTAATCGTGCATTCCTAGATGTTCCTAGAGAATGCTTACAAAAAATGAATAAACCACCCAAAAACTGAACATCTAAATATAAAAGCATGGCCTCAGAATTTACCTGATCCTCCATCCAAACCAGATTTTTCAGAAATCCCAATGGCTTCATCTGCAGTGCCCTTGCACGATAAAGGAAGGACCAACCTTCAACATAACTCCAAATATATGGTTTCACAATCCATTACAAATATGTATTCCTTCAAATAGTAGTAAAACAATCAATTGTTGACTGGATTTGAAATAATATCATATGTACATGTCTCACATAGGCAAGTACTAACAAATTTTCAACTGAATAAGATTATTAAGTAACCCTGAAGCTACTTTCACATGTCCAGAAACACTAAATGGTAACACTGAAGGGTTATATCACATCAAAATTTCTATGACATGTGCAAAAATATAGATTGAACCATTTCATTTCATACTCGAAATAGGAAAGAGGTCAGCCCATGCATTATATATATTTGCTAAACCACTGATATATATATGTGCATGACATAACAATGCACCAGTAGATAGCAATAAAAAATGGACCGCTAATCTAGCAGCTGGGTAATAATGACAGAAATTAGATCCCTAAGAAGACATTGAGCACTGACCAAGTCATTTACCAACATATGTTATGGAGTCCTCAAATCCATAAAAATGCTTCAGATCAAAGTGAGGAAAATCTGCAAGGGACAAGGAAACATAAGCAACTCCCTAATGGCATGATTCCACCAGACTTTTGAAAGCACATGTAAAATGAAATAAACAAATACATAAGGCTCTCCAATTAAACCAGCACCAGAAAGCAACGAAGAGAACCTACCAATAGACATATATATACAGGGGATTTTCTTGTAGCCTCAATAGTTAGCATGTATAGGCTGAGCACAGAGGAGTCAATTCATACCTAGAAGAAGGCTGTAAATCACCCTTGCCCCGCGAAACATTAAGAATGCAAAGTTAGAATTTTTAGAACAGACACGGTGCAGAGATACATGAGCATCTTTTCCAATGCAAACACCAATGTTGTTGATCCCATTTTTAATCGATCAATTTCTTTAGCTATCAGAAGTGATGAAGTGGTCCTGAATATACATGGGATGAAGCATCCACAGAAGAAAATTCAGATCAAGATGATTCGGACCTGTAAAGGCCAACAATTGTAAGCAATCTGATAGAAAACACACATGACCAGACACCACAAGCTAGATCTTAACAAACAAGACACACGAAGCAACTCAAAGCAAAGGGTGTACCATCTCTAATTCTACTGGACTGCATGAATCGATTTCTTGAAAGAACCCCCTTCTCTTCATTGAGCACCTTGCATCCCAGTACAGAGGAATAAGCATCAGCAAAGTGAAACAGGAAAGTCCAAAATACTCATGAACATAGAAACTAAGACAAGCACAGAGGAAGCATGCTCCATTTGTCTCTGCCTTTTGGATCGGGCATGGCCCTTCCACACACAGCAACCACAGCAGCACAAAAATCAAAATGAAGAAAAAGAAACGGAAAGCACACAGGAGCACAAAAGGAGGGCAGAGCACAAACATTCGCATGAGTGCATCGAGAAAGAAAATGTTGTCTGACCTCGTCGGATCCAGCGGTTCTTTGGAAGGGGGCCGGGTCATTGCTGCACGCGCCGCGCACTCGACCGGGTCCCCGCCTTCCGCCCCTGTCGCTCCATCGGACTGGAAGGCACCGAGGAATCGCCTCCGGGCCTGCCGCGCCCTCGGTCGCCCTACCACCGGAAATCCGCCACCGCGCTCGCCCGTACCTCTTCCTCCTCCGTTAGGCGCACGCGAACTGTAGTGCGAAGGGAAGAGCAGGGTGACAAGAAAAAAAAGAAAAAATCACAAAAATATCAAGTGCTTCTATGGAACGACCAATGCGACAACTGAACTGTTCAAGAACCATACCAGCACAAACGCAGAGGACGAGGACGCAAACACAGATGGGCGCTTCAGGTCCGGCGAGGCTCCTCCCGAGGCCCTCCGCTGCCTCTGTCCTGGCGAGCACCTGGCACACGGCGCTGGCGCCCCACGGGCTCCACCGACACGAAGACCTGCAGGACAGACGGGCGCGGCGGAACAACAGCGCGCAGCGCCCGCACCGGATTAGACGGCGAGGACCACGGGCGCGAGAATGATGAAAGGGGAAGACGACGGCGAAGCTCCTACCTGAGGGAATCGGCAGAAACGGCGGGGAAGGGAAACCGGGGAGGGGAGAAGGGGATTTATGTCACCCGTGGGTCAGCACAGTACACGCACGCCGGCTCACACCGCACCGGACGCGCGGCCGGACCCGGCAAAGCATCCGCCCCACCGCAGCGGCACAGGGTTGGCTCCAGCCCAATGGACGGCACGACACATGGAGTGTCGTGGACCCCCCGCGCAAGGCTGTCTCTTTTGGCAGGCTGACCAAATGCACACAAGGCGATATTGCACCACACGCTGGTATATGGACCCCACAGGAACGATAAGGACGGCGTCCCCACTGGCAGCTACACAGACGTTGCCCAACCCCCTGACCAGACAACGCAGGACCACAACAGACCAGGCAGCTCTCAGGCAATGAGGAATCGACAACGCAAAAGCAAAAACGTGCAGACCCACTCCGCCGGGCCCATCCCAAGCCCACGGCGTCCGCACGCGCGCGGCAGAAGCAGGCTCACCCAACGCCACCGACAGATGGGCCCAAAGAACACAGCCAACCAACAGACGACAACAGAGCTGGGACAACCAATCACACGACGACAGCAGCCTAAGACTCCTCCCCGCTGACCATGTATGGCTGCTAACGGACGCAGAGCGGTCAGCGCGACGCGGCTCACCCATCGCAAGATGAACGAACAACATTCAATTGACTAACGTGGACACTCTGACAGCGCGAGCTGGCCACAAGCAGTTTTCTCTTTAAATGCAGATCACAGGTAGTGCCTGCGGAGTGACCTTTTTTTTTGGGTCTCAGATCTCCCTCGCAAGTATTTCGACTGATCATTCATCTTAGTTTAGGATACTAGCATGCATAAGGCCAATATTTATAGTTGTTTTGTCCCTTCAATCGGGTAACATGTGGATAAGTTTCGATTGATACTTACTTAGTCTATATTAGACCTTATGTAGCGGCTGTAGATAACAAATGTCATAAAAAACAACACGCTATTACCAAAATTATTGAATTCCTAGCCTATTTGCCACTGTGAAAATTGAGAACTTTTTTTTTAACAAAGTTGGTGTTGTAATCTAGGGGGAGGGGGGGGGGGGGGGGGGGCCTACAATGAAAGGTGTTTGGCATGACTAGTTGGCCGAAGATGGAGAGAGGAACTACACACCATAGTTTCTCCATACCCTCTCAATTCCGCAATGCTCGAAGTTATAGGAATAGACAAGGAGATAGGATCGATATGCCCCTTACAAGCACACCATGATCCCTGCTCTTTTCTAAAGACATATTAGTCATAAATGCTCCATGAATTTTGTGGAAAATCAACAATACCATTTGCTACCACACAACTGCACTTTTTTTTTGTTAAACAAAACATCCACACGTCAACTTTTCATGTTTACACTTACACATGCACCTACATAATAATCTGCTCTCCTGAACTCAGTGGATATGGAAACAATGATAAGACAAATGACTGATGCTATAGTTAGGATAGAGTGGGACCCACATGAGGGAGTATTAACAAATAGCTCTGGCTTCTCTTCTTTTACGCAAAAAAGGGTTCCTATTTGGATGTTTATTATGGCTCCTTTAGCTCCTCTAACAAAGGTACCAACAGAGTGACAATCAAAACCGAAAACAAGCTCACCGTGAAAATGTGTACCGTGTGTTTTGGAAAGGAGCTAGCAACGGAGACAAAATGGGCCCACTATTTTTTGGAGGACAATGAAGTCATGTGGCGGCATTCGGGAGACAAAAAGCTCCCCGATGTGCTTATCCGCTTATCTGCTGTGCTCATGTCAGGGGGGACCTGATCATGGCAAGTCATGTCAATTGGGATCTCATCTGCGATCTGCTCAGTTGTTTGTTGGAGTTTTGCAGATGGCATTATGGATATACAGCGGCCAGCTAGGATTTGACAGCATTGGACGTTCTTCGTCCTGCCGACTATTCTATGCTGTACAAGTGCGATGTCTGTTTGGAATGTAGATTTTTTTTTTCTATTTCACGTTTTATTTATACTTAATTTTTATGAAATTCTTGCACTCTAAACAAAACCCTGATTAAAAGATGGTATATATACTGTACATTGAACATCTCATTTACCGGTAAATCAGAATTTTGTAAGTTGATTGCATCTACATATACTGACGCCCAACTTGTTGGTTTTTCGTTTGGCAAAACGGTCGACTCTTTGATTTCTAGAAACCGAAGTTCATGACAACCGAACAAAATGAACCAAATTATGGTTTTAAATTGATCATCTACTCCTAGACACCACCCGACTGTGGCCTACGTTGTCTTGAGCGCTGCAAAGTAGATGTTCTTCCAACTGTGTGGACAATGAAATCCTCAAATTAAAGCATGCATGAACTAAAGGAGTTAGCATTGACATTTGGCACCATCGACCATGGAATGTATGAGATTGTTGCATACTCCCTCCGTCCCGGAAAAAAATGCAATTGTAGGGTTGAGCACGCATATCAATGCAACTAGTAAAATTACATAAATGCCCCTCTGACATTTGTACAAGGTCTGTCCATTTTAGTTTCTTTGATTTATTTAATCATCACTAGTGCGAGTGAGGTGCCCAGATCCTTCTAGCATGGAACCTCTGCTAGTGGGGCGTAGATATTTTTTCTGGACCGGTACGTACCTCCTTGACAGCCTCACAACTGATCTATTACAGTATACTCAACTTTAGCAATTTTTTATGGGAAAAATTTGAATGCTAGGATTGCATTTTTTGATGGGACAGAGGGAGTACCTCATTCTGCGTCTATGGTCAGGGTTCTAACCAAAATTAGGTAGATCTTATGATTTATTTAGTTGTTTCAGAAACAATAATCAGAAATTTTTAGTCGCCAAACTTAGGTGCCATCAAAGTTTTTTAGTCGCCAAACTTAGGTGCCTATGGGATTATGAGAATCCAGATAAAAGGGATCACAACAGTATTATTAGATTTTGATATTCTAAAAACCTTCGAGTTAAAATCCCTTTAACATTTATATCGTTTGATGAGATTAAACTTCTGAATTTTTTACTATCCATATTCTCAGAATCGTTTGGATTCAAGCGTGACCTTAGACATATTTTTTTCACCTAATACAAAATTCAATCATTTCAACTTTACAACATGGTGTATTTGTTGTCAAATGGAATACCTATATATCATGTTGTATCCCTACAGTCTTAAAAATATAGGGTCATTAACTAATTCGATTTGAGTGAAAAAGTGACCAAATTGAATTATTTTTTCTAAGACGTAAAAAATGCAAGTGCTCTCGTCGTCAATAATAATGTATGCCCTATTTTAAAGTTATTAGATGCCTCTTTTGTTCAAAAATTATATGTTGTTTTGACTTTTTTGTTACATCTATTTTTCTATACATCTTGATATAATATAATCTAGATGTATAATAATTTTTATGTACCAAAAAAGTAAAAATAGCTTTTAATTTAGAACGGAGGGAAAAAATTTAAATTATACAACACTTGGAGTTCTACGTGTGGAAAAGTAAGATTATTTCTCCCATTCTCAAAACTTTTGCTTGGAGGCTTATTCGAAGAGCTATTGCAACTGGAGAAAGGGCTGGCAGATTCTCTACTCACATTGATCAAAACTGCAGTTATTGTGGAGCTTTAGAAACTGACAATCACCTATTTTTCCTATGTAATTTACCTGCACAAGTTTGGACATCTGCTAGTCCTCCTTTACTAACACATGCAGTGAACCCAAATGCGGATGGAGTCCAAACCTCACTTCCCTTGCTTATTACTGATAATCCTTCACAGGAAACTCTTTGCAGGACTCTATTCCTTCTTTGGTACATATGGAAAGCCCGCAATTATAACAGGTTCCAAAGGAGAACATGGACAGCAGTACATGTCCACCAAGCTCCTAATGCCCACATGCAGACCTATTTTGCTGGCATTGAGGAAAATGGTGTCACTGCTCAAATTACAGCGACTTCAGGTACAATCTCTCCTGCAGGTATTGAGGAAAATAACAACTCTGTTGACCCTGCCACAAGACATGCAACCTCTTCTCATCATCAACATTGAGGAACCGGCAATACAGCTGCACCTGCTGCTGCTGTTGTCTTCAACCAAGGTATAATAGCTCCACATGCAGGTCCCTCTCCTCCAACATTGACGAACAGACTCCAGGTCCAAGAACCTACTCTTTTGGAGGGATGGCGCTGCTACACAGATGCCTCTACTACCCCAGATCACCTAAGGCAAGATCACAGAATGGCTGGGCTGGGTTTGTTTTTTATCAATACGCAGATAAACCCACCTCACAGTGTGTTCATCAAGGCGGTGATGAAGAAGGCATCCTCTGTCTTGATGGCCGAAGCGGCGGCAATGGCACTTGCAACACAAGTGCTAGCAGCAATGCAACTTCAGCAGGGAACTATTCTTAGTGATAATCAACAACTTGTGCAGTTCATCAATGGAAAAGACCTGGAGAACCCCCCGGACTGGAGAATTAAACCTCTTACACAAATCGTCGCTTCTTTCAGAGATTCCAATTCCTTTACTATTAGGAAAATAGACAGGAATCTAAACCAGATGGCTGATTGTCTAGCTAAACAAGCTATCAATGCTTATCAATGTAATCAGCATAGGATAGATGGTGTTTGCGTTCATGCAAACCATGTTCATGAGTGTCCTATTCTTATGGCGCTCAACAATGTAACCATTAACGATGTAATGGTTTTAACAGCTTCCTGCTGTTGATTTATATATAATGCTTCCTTGTCAAAAAAAAATATACGATAGAACACATATTAAATTTGTGGAATTTAGTTTGATTACTAAATTAGGTGGGAGAGAATGCACCTCAAAAGGAAGGCGGCTCCGCTACATACTCCCTCCATCCTAAAAAGAATGTAATTCTAGTATAGTGACATGGTTTTGTATCTCGAGTTTGATCAATTATAAATAAAAAAATATCAACATTTATGATACCAAATAAGTACCATTAGATCAAGTACAAAATATATTTTTATAATAAATTGATTTGGAGCCATAATTGTAAATACTATTCACTAAAAATTTGGTCAAATATGAACCATTTAAGTTGACACGTAACACGGAGTTGCATTCTTTTTAAAACGTCCTACGCAGAGGTGTACAAGTTGTTGAATAAGTCTGCCTCGTCGTCACGGTGGCAGATGTACCGCAGCATCGTTGTCTTAGGGCTTGTCCATCGTGCCACTCTGGCGTGCTACCCCGTCTGCCATGTCAACATTCAGATTCCATAGCACTCGGTGTAGTGGTCTCGCAGGTACTGCTAGTAGCTTGCAGAAGAACCATGGGCTTCATCTGATGGGCAGCAGAACAACACGGCGTGGAGTGCGTTGTGGCCATAAGGCCATTCTCAGTGGGAGTATCATTAGAGTTTCATCATTCGCATTTAATGAGCTACCACATAAGGCTAGTATCAATTCATAGTTTTATGACATAGTTACCAAGACTACAAACTAGGTAACTGAGCCAAATGAGTTTCATGAGGATGAAACTTCTCTCTCATCTGATAAAACTCCCTCATTTAATGATCATGCCAAGTCAGCAATTTGCTGATGTGGCACCCTATTTAATGTGCATGACACACCCATGAAACATGCATTGAGACTAGCCTAAGCATTTTGGATGATGTGGCACCATATTTAAGAAAGAGAGAGAAGAAATGAGTGTCATGGGGATGAAACTCTCTTGACATGAATATCAACTCTCCGTAGGTGCCCTTATATGCCTCCACTGTAGGTGCCCTTATATGCCTCCCTGTAGGTGCCCTTATTGAGCCAGGTGGATTAGCGCAGCCAAAAGAGTTAAATTTCAAGAGTTACATTTTTATTAGGGTTCCTATTTTAAATGTATACTTTTTTAAAAAATAAAAATTAAAAGATAAAGAAAATGACTAAATGAGGTATCTGATGTCTGGGCCTGTGAACGTTGTCATGGCCCAGCTAGAACCAATAAGCATCCCAGGCCCAACCGTTGTATACGGAATGTGTCCCGTGTCCCATGGCCCATGTTCCCCGATTCTTTTCTTGTGCCCTGCACTGTTAGAGGAAGCAAACTAAGAGATCCTCAAAAAGTTCCAAAGAAACAAAAGAAAATCCTCAACAATTTTGTTAGTGCTGAAAGTGTAGCGCCGTTAAATTTAAAAATAAATCCAAATAAATAGAGTGCTCGGAGAACTTGAACCTAGGTTGTCATCCCACCACAAGGAACCAAACCAATTAATGTATGATTATAATGATACGAAAATTTTTTGTGTATTCGCGAAAAAGAGATCCTTAGCAGCTTGGTCCTTGGATGTTTGGTGTTAGCTATCCCGCTAGACAAATAAAGCTCATGGCAACATTTCTTGATATATGCTCACTCCATTTCAAATTATAAATCATTTGAAGATTCTTGAGAGTTAAACATCTCAAGTTTGACCAAAATTACATAGAAAACAAAAAAAGTATACTATAAAAATATAGTTAATGAATGATCTAATGACACTATGTTGACATCATAAATATTATTATCTTAGTATACAAATTTTGTTAAAGAGATGTTTTGATTCTCCAAGATTCTTGAAATGACTTTTTGTGATGGAGGGAGTATATATACATGATCACTTATATAACCACAAGCCATTTTTGAATGGATCGAGTACCCCTTTCAGTTTTTTTTTTTTTTGACTTACCCCTTTCAGCTTTCTTTAATGTGATATTCATTCCACATGATCTGGTTCATTTGATCTCTAGTACAGATGTTTTATGCATACACGGTCTAGTTTCAATCCATCGGCCGCTTCTGACCTACCTACAAGTTTGAGTGTGGTCGGCACCGGCTATGATACGGCCTAACAAACAATTTTTTTTTTGAAACTCCTAACAAACAATTTTACAAATGCCTCTTCGTCTATCTTCTTGCTAGTACTAACTCAAGTCGTAGCTAGTTACTAGTTAGGGTTCAAAATTAATCAAACTAGGGTTAAAAATTAATCAAAATAACCATGGTTGGCTAGCTAGCTAGTTGATTAATAACAAACTGAAATGTTAGCTAAAAAATAATCCACCTTTTAACCACCGTTTCGATTTGGATCTACTGGAGCTATTTTTTAGCTAGCTAGTAATTAAGCCACGTAGCATGCCCTAACAATACAATCATTTTTTTATGTTAAACTCTCGAGCTGACATATACTTACCTTTATTGTCGTATAGGAGCACTCTAGAACTTCATGTGTCATGACTCATGACACCACAAGATTCTGTTTTACTTATTGTAGTATTTAAAAATGATGAGAGGCAAAGGGTAACTTGATGTCTTGATCATGCCCTCTAGGCTTTTTTTTTTAAGAAGAAACATGTATTCATCTTAGTTTCTTACACCGGCCTTTTTACAGACTGGACTCAAAAAAAAGAAAAATTACATAGAAGTTTACAACTCCTGTTCATCTTCCTCAGAGATCCATCCGTCACCGCCATCGAAGCCGCATACCAATCGTCGTCAGGCACCAGAGCCAAACTCCACAGGGTGGAGGCCGCAGAGGAGGGCTTACTCCCGGGCGAATCGCCCGACGTTGCCTCCCAGGCGCATCGGCCAACTCCCGTACCCACGACGCATCCTTCGATTCCATCGCCGGCAACCCGAGCGGTGCTCGGGTTTTCACCAAACATGTTCCTTGAGATTAACGGGGTCAACAAGCATCATCACCGACGAAGACAACGATGCGCCAACCCTCGACTCCAAGAGAGTTCTCCCAGCCTCTCCGTTGACGTTGGAGTAGATCGCCATCGGAGAACGGAAGAGACGGGAGAAATTATTCCGCGCGCGCCGCCGCTTCCGCGTCGCCGGCGTCGCCAGGAAGACCAAGTCGCAAAGGAGCCGCACTCCTCCGACCAAACCTAACTCCGCCGCCGAACATCGACGGCGAGCAAACCCTAGACCTAAGACTCGATTAAGACCCTATGAAAAACAGGAAAACTGGAAATCGAGGCGGACCCCCGCTCCGCGTCACCGCCGGCAGCGAGGCCGGAGGCGAGGGAACGGGGGCCGCAGGCGGTGGTGGTGGCGGCGGCGCCCCTCGGTGGTGGTGGCGGCGGCGGCGCGGCCCCAAACCCTAACTTACCTGGGTCGTGTGCTAAACGATTGCCCTCTAGGCTTGAAGCAGGGGAGGATCCAAGATCACACTATGGGCCTGGGCTAATAAGTAATAAGTAATAACACATGAAAGTGTACAACTACTTTTTTTTTTGACTGGAGGGGCTGTGGTCCCTGCAAGGATTTATTGAAATGCAATGCAAACAAACAAAGAAAGTGTAACTATTGGCTTACTTACATGATTTATAGGGCTGCAGCCCAGGGAGTGCATCCGCCACTAGCTCGAGGGGTCGTCGTTTCTCATTAAAAAATACATAAACACTTTTGTTTTCATTTAGAGCCATTAGTTGTTATTGCAGTGACCTGCCACTATCATTGTTGACGCTCAGAGCCAACTCGTGTACATACAAGCCATAACTCTGAAAGCGGAAGCTGTTACGCGAACTCACGATAGGCGACGTCGCGATGGCGACCCAGGGACGTGTCGCACTTTTCGACTTGCGAGATGTTCTGGGTGCCTCGTCCGTCCTGTCTAGGGTCTACCACATCGATGCCACCACGGCACCACCGGCCGACGATTCCGGCGTCCACCCTGACCTGACCATCCGGAAACCGCGACCGGAAAGACGGCTCTACTCGCGTGGAAACCGCGACCGAGGACGTACGGCTCTACTCGTGTCGCGCTGGAATTGAAGCCGCGGCGACGCGCGTACGGGAGTAGGTGTCATGCTCGTGGATTTGGTATAGAAAAGAATGCGACGCTGCTTCGCACTTGGCGGTTAGGGAGGAGGGGTCGTCAAAGCTGCGATTACATTTATTTAGATGATCGAATTGGACAACAAACTATTTTAAGATTTTAGTTCACAACTTGATTAGTTGGACCACTGATCGATCAAGTTCTAATATGAGTTTTTTTCCCCTTGATCAAAACTATATCAACAATTTGATGGCTAAAACCTTTGTTCCTCAGAGAATGGTCAAGAGATCAAAAGCATGTAATATGTATTTTTGTTTATTAGAGCAACTCCAACAAATATGATATCAAACAGTGCTCTTGCTTCTGCTGCAGCTACGTCGTGAGCTCCTATGCCGGATTCCTGTGGGACGCAGAGGAGGACGATGAAGAGAGTGATAACTCCGAGCGCTTGTCACCGCCTGTTCCAGGGGTAGCTCAGTATTCTTCCATTATCATAGCGGCTTCTTAGACCAAATTAGAGGAAAAATTGAACTTCAACAGATGTACTATATGGTTTTATATATATAATAGCAAATATGCTATCTGAAATCTCGGTGGTCATATATAGCCAATCAGAGCCATTTGCTACCTAACTTCGTAATATAGCAAGATTGTTGTGGACCGCTTCTTGTTTTTGAGAAGTTTTTCTATTTTACAAAATAACTGAACAATAAAATTTGGCTATTAAATTTAGCCAAGCTATTGGAGTTACTCTTATTCGTTTCACCTCTAAGAGAAAAAAAATAAAAACAAAAGTATTCGAGACCAAAAATGTGGAAAGAAGAAAACAAATGAAGGAAGCATATCTAAAATTAACTAAAAATCAAGGGATCAGAAGAAAACCCGCATAATAGATGGAATCCAATAAAACAAAATCCTAAAACCGGGAAAAAAATCAAACAAACTAAGCAGATGAAACGGAATAGAAAAGAAACTGAGGAAGCAGATGGAACGAAAAAAATTACTTACAAATAGATGTATACTAGCAAATCCAAAAATAAAAAACGAAGTAGATGAAACGGAATAGAAGAAAAAGAAAAGAAACATGACAAAACTAAAAAAATGTAAAATTCAATAATATTACAGCTTACACCGCCATGATTCGTAGTGGAGAGAATATATGTTGTGAACTGTTTGAAGTGACAAAAGAAGAAATTTTTGTTCTCTGACATTAAATAGATAGATAGGGTAGGTAGGTACATGTATAGAAATAGATATAGTCATATAAATACAGATATAGTATGATGATAACTCTTTTAAGCAATGAATGATGGAAAAAATTTCTATTTACTATTAGATGCAGATATAGTTATACATATACATATATTAGGGATATAGATAGGATAGACAGACTATGTTATACGCATTTTGAAAATTTCTTTGTATCCTTTCTAATTGATAAAACTAGAGATTTTTGTGATTGAAAAGATATCCTTGATCAACAAGAAAAGAAAAGATATTCTTCAAATCCTTTTTTATTAGATCATTAAATTTTGCCACATTGTATTTCAAAATTTCTCATTAGCTAAAACTAAAATTCAAAAAAAGAGCAGAATTAGCTCTCTCGAACTAGAAGACATACATACAAGATATATACAAGAGCTTTTATTAGACAGTAAAAAGATATAAAGAGCAAATTTTATTTAAACAAATTTTTAGAGAGTAATAATTAAAATGATTTTTCAAAAGACTCCTAAAGAGATTTTTTTGTGACTTGCTCTAGACTCTAGAGAGATCCTATCTTACCATACGAACTCTGCAACAAAAGCTGGCCAGTGAGCTAGGCCACGTCGCCCGCTTTTCGAGACCGTTCGATCGGGCGAGTGGATGGCCCAGATCGGGCGAGTCCCGGCCGTTTTGCAAAAAAAACCCCTCGAACTCTGGCGAAATAAAATCCCCGTCCATCACCCTCTCTCAGTTTTCTTGCAAAAAAACGCCCTCGAGCTTTTCAGAAATAAGACAAAAGCCGGCAAGGACGCGAAATCCCCAAACCGTAACCCTAGATCGAAGAACACAGAGTAAGGGATGGTGCACAGGGCTTCGCACCTGGAGCCCTGGCCCTCCCGTCACCGCCGCCGAGCATCACCATTGCCGGCGAGGGGGCCGGACGCGGCGCCGCCATTTCTCCTCCGTGGGTCGCCATGGGCGACTGCTGCTTCTCGCGGCGCTACAGAATCAGGGGAGGAGGACAGAATGAAACCGTCACCGCCGCCGGCCGGGTCCACGGACGGCACGCGGACAGCAAAGGCTGGCCTCGCCGGTGGTTCACCCCGCCTCGGACTCGCTCATCAAGGGCACCACCGCGAAGCCGTTCGACAGCGCCGTGCGCAGCTACGGCCGCACATGTGCGCTGGCGAAGGGTAACACGGCGGCGCCGTACTCTTCTCCGGCCATCACGGGTGTGGCGACCGATGCTCCTACCGCTCAGATTTGGCGCTGGGAGAAAGGGGAGGAAGAAGAGAAAGAAGAGAGGCCGGGGAGCCGCCGGCGCGTGATCTTGTGGGGCCAACGCGTCACCGCCGCCGGCGACTGCGAGCGCTGCCGGCCGCCGCATCTCCCTCGCTCGGGCGCGGCCCGAGAAAGGTAAGAAAGAGGGAGCCGGCGCGAGAAAGAAAAGATGAGGAAGTAGGGCCACCGCAGGATCTGCCCCGGGGCCATCTCCTAGAGCAGCGCCCGGCACGGCTGCTCTCGCGAGAAAGGTGGGGGAGGAGAAAGAAATGAAGCTAGGGTTTCGGGGGGGCTGGCCGCCGCTGGGTTTTGTCTCAGCGAAATCATCAGACGGCCGTCCGATGCCGATGAACGGCCAGGATTCTTTTGGGCCGCTTACGGCCTAGGAGGGATTGAGCTTTCCCCCAGGCCGAGCGCCGCACGGCTGGGCCGCAGGCGAAGCTCGCTGTTGGGCCGGCCAGCGCGAATGCAAGAAAAAAAAAAGGAGCAGTGAGTGTCGCTGCGTCCGGCTCTGGGCTGGACAGCGCACGCGAGCGCGAAACGGCTGGGCCGATGGCCGCGTTAGATGGGCCACGGGCCAAAATTAAAGAGCATGAATATGTTTCAGTTTTATTGTATTTCAGAAGCAGATTTAAACCATATTTTTTCTAAGATTAAATGTTTCAATCTCTATTCAATTTTGAACCAACGCGATAAATTGTATAGAGAGAAGAAAAAGAAAAGAAATGCTTCTGGAAATATATATCATACTTTGGGTATATGAAAATGGCTAAGGCCTTAAAAATGGCTAAGGCTGAAAATTTACCATGGTTTGGCTTTATAGAAATATGGCTAAGTCTAAAAATTTACTATGGTTTGGGGGTATATGAGAAAACTTACCATGGTTTAGATTTATAAAAAAATTGTATAGTCTAGAATTTTAATATGGTTTGGGTATATCAAAATATGACTAAATCTAGAATTTTGCTATGGTTTGGACAACAAAACAAAATTTACTACGATTAGGACCAACTAGGCCAAAATTTTTACTATGCTTTAGTCACTCAAATTTTCACTAACTCCTAAATTTTACTACGACTAAACAAACTCCCAAATTTTGTGAATTGCTTCATGATGATTACAACCTCCTAAAAAGAGAAAATTTTAAATGTTCCAACAAATTATCATTCCATGCTCAATTCATAAATTAATTTAATAAGAAGTTCATGGTCGATTTGTATACGACTCCGCGGTTAGCATGTACAACCATCCACAGATGATATTTTCAAATAACACGACAAAACACTAATACATTGCATAAACAAAAGATATTCACATTCATATACCTAACTACAACAAAAAAAAATGGCCACTGGCCATGCGCGGCAAAGCCGCGCACCTTTCTAGTGCATCTCGAAAGACGAAGGAAACAAAACAACGGCTCCACGCAAAAAACCGAGGGCTTGCCTGGTGGCGCACCCAGATCGGATCCCGTTTCTTTCCCCTCGCACAAGCCGGAACCCCCCTTGAAATACCACCCCCACCTCCATCGCCGCCTACCCCGCTCAACCATCCGCCCCCAATCTCCCCTGCAGTTCCCGTAGCTTCTCGCCCCTCCCGCGCGCATCGATCATGTCGGCCTACTGCGGAAAGTACAAGGGTGCGTACAATGAATCAACCCATCCTCTCCTCGTTCGTTTCTTGCTCATTCATATGCTTCTGTTGTTGTTGGCTGTACTGTGTGGTGCGGATCTGCTAATCGGTCGCTGTGGTAGTATTCTCAGATCTAGCTTTACCTGCCTGCTCTGTGTTGATGGACATGCCAATGATTTGTAGAGTTTTTTTCTAGATCCTTTTGGGTGTAGGATTTGTGCAAGTTTGCTAGGGTCCCCGCAGTCAGCTATGATGGGGATCGTCTGACTGCTTAGCTTTAGGGGTTTCACATGGTTAGGTTGATAGGG
Source organism: Themeda triandra (assembly GCA_018135685.1). Taxonomy (NCBI): domain Eukaryota; kingdom Viridiplantae; phylum Streptophyta; class Magnoliopsida; order Poales; family Poaceae; genus Themeda; species Themeda triandra. Next base: position 1,017,314 of record JAENPR010000023.1, read on the forward strand.
CAGGTAGTGCGCCTTTATGATGCTCGGTTAATTCGTTATGCGATTTTCTGATTTTTATTCAGATCTATGTGTCTCCATCATGGTGGATACAATATATATTTGTACCGTATAATTGTCAAAATTGATTTTTCAAAAAAATATAATTGTCAAAATTGGCTTTCTACCATGTGCTGCTGGTTTGTGGGTCTTCAAGTATATTTATGCTTTTTCCATTGTGTCATTCTTGTTTTATAGAATGGAGCTATGCAAAGACATCGTTATATTCATTAGTTACATCTGTAAAGAAAATTCTTATGCTCTTGGGACATATATTGCTTGCAATATGTATGGTGTTAATGTATTCTCAATTTCGTTAGTCATAATGTTACAGTTTCAATAGTTCTGCAGAGTTATGCTTCCAACACGTCAGTATTAGCTGATATATTGCATGAACCATGTTTATTGATTGTGATCTGAGTTATCAACATCTACTGCTTGTTAGCTAAACATGCTTGCTGATTGTTTTGCAGATGAGCTCATCAAGAACGCTGCATACATTGGCACCCCTGGAAAGGGTATCCTTGCTGCTGATGAGTCCACGGGCACCATTGGCAAGCGCCTTTCAAGCATCAACGTCGAGAACATTGAGGAGAACCGCCGTGCCCTCCGTGAGCTCCTGTTTTGTGCCCCTGGTGCCCTCCAGTACCTCAGCGGTGTGATCCTCTTCGAGGAGACCCTCTACCAGAAGACCAAGGATGGCAAGCCCTTCGTCGATGTCCTCAATGAGGGAGGCGTGCTCCCTGGCATCAAGGTCGACAAGGGCACCATCGAGGTTGCTGGCACCAACAAGGAGACCACCACGCAGGGCCATGATGACCTTGGCAAGCGCTGCGCCAAGTACTACGAGGCTGGTGCCCGCTTTGCCAAGTGGCGTGCCGTCCTCAACATCGGCCCTAACGAGCCATCACAGCTTGCCATTGACTTGAACGCTCAGGGTCTTGCTCGCTACGCCATCATCTGTCAGGAGAACGGTCTGGTGCCAATTGTGGAGCCTGAGATCCTCGTCGATGGGCCACATGACATTGAGCGCTGTGCCTATGTCACGGAGATGGTCCTTGCTGCCTGCTACAAGGCTCTCAACGAGCACCATGTCCTCCTTGAGGGTACCCTCCTGAAGCCCAACATGGTCACCCCTGGCTCTGACTCCAAGAAGGTGGCTCCTGAGGTGATCGCTGAGTACACTGTCCGTGCCCTCCAGAGGACTGTCCCTGCTGCTGTGCCTGCCATCGTCTTCCTCTCTGGTGGACAGAGCGAGGAGGAGGCCACCCTAAACCTCAACGCCATGAACAAGCTCAGCACCAAGAAGCCGTGGTCCCTGTCCTTCTCATTCGGCCGTGCCCTTCAGTCGAGCACCCTCAAGGCCTGGGCTGGCAAGGAGGAGAATGTGGATAAGGCCAGGGCTGCCTTCCTCACCAGGTGCAAGGCCAACTCAGAGGCCACCCTCGGCACATACAAGGGTGACGCTGCTGCCGGCGAGGGTGCCTCAGAGAGCCTCCACGTGAAGGACTACAAGTACTGAGCTGCCTCCTCTCGTTCAGGAACCCTGAGTCTGCTTGCGTAGTGTTTTGCCCGTCAGAGCCCAATTTTTGGACATCATCGGAACTTAGTTTTAATAATCCTGAACTTATGCTTGCCGTTGTGAATGATGGTTGCTTACTTTTTATATTCATGTATTAATTAGTCTTTTGGTGTTAATCTTGTGTAATCTGGTCATGCTATATATTGGTATGTTAAAACAAACTACATGCTTGGTTGGCCGATGTGCAGGGGTTCTGCAATGTGCACTGACATATTTGATGTGAAGTTGTGAACTATGATGGTTCCAGAGCTTTGTTATTAGTCTCTTTTTTGTGAAACGCGGATTTAGCTGGAGGTTTGTCTCTATATTTACTACTATAATATGTTGATTGCAAATTTCAAAATCATTCACAAACAGACTATGGTCTGCTCCCTGTACTGTTTAGACACTTATTATAAGAGCAGATTTTTAGTAACAACTCATTATTGACCTTGTCTCTGTAGTCTGTATACATGCATCATAATCTGAGGTCTTAGGTGTTTTTACACGGTAGAAAGGCTGTTTCGTAAATTAAATGGAAATTAACTAAACTCTAACTACCTTAACGCAATCGGAACGGCCAAATTCTGAGAGCTAAATTAAAGTCCCACCTCAATTAACTTAAAGTAAGCGAATATATCCAATGGCGATGCAATGCACAAGCATGACGGTTGTTAGTCCACACAAGCGCCAGTAATAAAGTGAGTAAAGGATGCCAATCATCCAGTAGCGCGCCAACGGGCAACGGCACGCGATCACACAAACAAACAATGCCCAGCAGCTGACCGGAGCCGAGCCGACGGCGTGGTTCATTCGTCAAAGGAGTCAGGACGCCGGCACGGGGAAGCCGATCCCGCGCCGCGTGGACGGGAACATGGCGAAGAGGAAGCTCCCCGCGGCGCCGGCGGCCACGGGCACGGCGGCCAGGAGCTGCCTGGTGGACGCGGACTCCACGGGGTAGAAGCACGCCACCACGTTGCGGTCCACCATGGCCACGGCCAGGAACACCGCGAACGACAGCAGCCCGTGCATGACGTCGCGCAGGGTCAGCCTGTACCTGTCGCCGTCCCGCGGCGGCGAGCCGGAGCCCCCTCCGTCGATGGGGATCAGGCGGCCGCTGGGCGTGACGAAGCCGTACCGCAGCGCGCCCGTGGCGGCGTCGCGGTAGCTGTCGGTGAAGCAGAGCACGAAGCAGCAGAGCGCGCAGGCGCCGATAAGCGCCGCCCGTTAGCGCGCGGTTCGCGGCGTTGCACGTGCCGTCCGCGGTGAAGGACGGCGACAGCACCTCGAAGGCCAGCACGGCGCCCGTGGGGAGGTGTTTGGCGAGGTCGGCGGTGCTGTTCAGGGCCTTGCCGATCACCGTCGTCGTCGCCGTGGTGCCGCCGCCGCCGCGCCGCGCGCCGCCGGTGGACGCAAGCAGCGGCGCCTCTGCGTCGCCGGCAGCGTGTGATGCCATGGTGGCTGCCTGAGCCTGCCTGCAGTCTGTCTTTAGGAAGGACGAATGGCCGGGCACTTGATCAACTTTTGAAGTTATGCTTTGTAGTAATGCAGAAGCAAGGAACATCCATGGCCCGAGTTTGGATTTATGCTTGTTGTAATGAAGAACCTGGGAGTAACGCAAAGAACTTCATGCCAGTGTGCCTTGGACTGCTTACTTGGCAGCACGGCCAAGAATCCTGGAAGAATAGCAGCCTCTTTCTGGGCTGGCTGCTGGCAAAGTGAAGATGCAAAGACAACTGATGTAGTACCAATCAAAGATGCTTAACTGATGTACCAACAACCGAATAGTATAAGCCATCTTTACCAGAGACGATTGTGATTGTTTGGATGCGAATCCTTTCCATGTTTACCGATGTCTTTACCGATGTGCCGCAGCTCCATGGCTGTGGAATAATCGATACTGTAGCTGATGGTGTGCAGCTGCAACAGCAGCTCATTCGGACACACTTGCATTTTCATTTCGCTTCTACAAGTTTTTTTTTGCACCACAGATCGGCTCAATTCCACCATTTGCTGATTAATATAAGTTAATGAGCTTGCAGCAGCCATGGGCACAGGCTGGGTGATCGGAGACGGCAAAATTACAAGCAATGCAAGCTTCCTGCGATCCAATGTTGTACACGGGGAGGGGGAGCACATCAGGGAAGATTGCCATATTGGCGAGGTTGCTGCAGGTGGAGTGCAACAGCAGCCACGTCCCACGTGAAGAGAACGCAGTCGATGTGGAACTTTGAAGAAGTGGTCATCGTCCACGAACTCGTACTCTCAGTAGGGTCAAAGCAGAGGCGCATGACACTGAAGGACACGCCGGCGGCGTGGAGGTCCAACAGCTGGTGGCGGGAGCCTGGGTAGCGTCGCCGTCGTCACTGGCGTCCCACGGGCCACGGCGCTTGGTACAGCCGTAGCACGCACCAGGATGTGCCATAAAGTCCATCCACAACGAACGAGTGGTACCAAAAAATATAATGCGCCATGGAATATTTGGATGAGAGGAAATAGTGTTGTTGACTAACCTGTGAGCAGATTTTCGTCAACATGTTTGTGAAAGAGGAAGAAGTGTTTCTCCATGTCTACAAAGAAAGACAAACTTGTATGAACGCTTAGTGACCTCCATGTCTACAAAGATATGACCGTTGTACATATATGTAACTTAAGTCTGAAGTGCCAACAGGTTTATAACTTTTTAAGAAGTTGGAACCGTGACACCAACGTTCACCACTCTTTTTTTTTTTTTTTTTTTTTTTTTTTTTGGCACTACTCAGAGTTGGAATTGTCGGAAGGAGTGATGCCTTGATCTTCTGTTGTCTGAATCGTTTAAAAAAACTCTCTTCTCTCTAGGCATCACACACACTGTGGATAGCCTAAGAGCGTGATTGGGTCTCTTGCAAGCCAGGTCTCTCCTTACCTACCGAGGACCTGTTTAGCAAAGGGTGTCTTATGGGAACAAATTAAGTTAGGCCAGATCGACATTTCAAGGAGATGCAGCACCTATATTTGCCTGATGTGTTTTATCAGACTGATTCACTGCAACCCTTGTTTGTTTCGCCACTTAAGTTCCCTTGTTTGTTTCGCCACTTAAGTTGCAGGCCATAGTTTAAAGCATTGTTTGGGCCAACGGGTGCGATCACGAGCCAAGCTTGAGAGAATTGAACTTTCATTTCCACAATTTCGTTTCTCAGGAGCCAGAAGTCGAGCTAGGTGAACCGGTTACCCAAAACCTTCCTGGTGGCCGGCGTGCTGCTGCTTCCTGGTGGGGTAAGCTTCCTAGTGGGGTAAAAGAATGTCGGCAACAAAATGGTGTTGTACCAGAATATTTATGTTTTGGGGTGAATTGTTGGAAACACTTGGAGATGGCCTTACTTATTCCTCCCAATACATTTTTAGGAGTTAAGAAAACACCATGCATTTGAAATGAAAAAATAGGGAGATGCTCTAAGTTGGACGAGTGGGTATTTGAACATAAACGGCCAATAGCCAACAGAACTGTAAGAAGTGTTGGGCTCTCTCCGTCAAAACGACAGGGGTCCATGACTATGAAGAAAGGGCATGTCACCAAATATCATCAATAGCAAAATATAACATGATTCAAAGAGTCATTAGTTTATCATAATCCGAATCAAACCAGCTAGAAGTCTGGCGATAGCCAACATGCAATAGCAATACATAGCAGCACAACTTAAGGAAAGCCTTAGCTAAGGCAGTTCATGACACTAATATTTGGCATAGAGCAAAACTTGAAGACTACATACTGGAGATTGACAACCCCATCCAGTACTAACAGACGGCACTCTAGTCTCCCTTGCGGCGGAAAGAGCAGCCCTCCGTGAGCCTCGCCTTTCCTCCTGTGGGCTGGCAGAGGACAGTTTGGCAGCCTGGGCACACAACAACAGTCTGGGAGTGGCTGAAAACAGTGGTTCTGCAAAAACAACATGAATTGCACCATTAGACTAGCTTTCTACCATAAGTCATATAAAACTATAAAAGAGCTCGAAAATTCATACCAACACAATGAAATATACAGTATTAAGTTATGATGATTAAATTGATGTCAACATCCTAGTTAATTGCAAGCTCAAGATGCAAAGGGAAAATGAGCAATCATTGTTAAGTTTTGTTGGTGCCAATGTATCTTAAAATATACTAATCCAAACTTAGGTGCCTATTTGTAATTATGTACTGGGGGTGATAGATTACTCTGGAATTCAGCTTTAGAATACCAAACCACCCCTTTCTCTAGATAGAATTCAGCTTAACAATACCAAACCACCCCTTTCTCTAGACAGTCTATACATTAAATGCACAGAAAATCCACTGCCACTTTTCTAATTACCTTCTACAACTCAATAGGTTAATTTCAATCAAATTGATAATGACCCAGAAAAATCAAATGTTGCTGCAGTTGGACCAGTAACAAGACAACTATCAGCCCCTGACCAAAGATGAGGTAATCAGCTCCCGACAAAAGACAAGGAAACTTTATAAACTGTTTTTCCAAAACACTAATATAATACCTTAACTTGTACTGGAAAGTTACTACTATACACTATAAACATGTAAGGTAAAAACTCTGTAAAATTACAGAGATTCGTTTTGCATGTCAAACAACTCAACTCAATAATATGCATTCAACATTGTCATACAACAAAGAAATAAAAAAAACATTCTTTTGCTTATCTTTACAACTTGCTATGACAGTTTAAACTTGTAGTGGACTAAGAAAAAACAATGATGGCTAGAATTGGAGCAGTAACAGACAATTAACAGCTTCTGATCAAAGACAAAGTGAAGTTTATAAACATGTTCTCAAACTATACTTAATGCATTAAACTTTTAGAAAGTTTTGCTACTATAGACTATCCATAAGCTAAAAACTGTGCAAAATTACACAATCATTTTGAATCAAACAAAACAACAGAACTTCATAATATGCATTGCCGTGCAACAAATAAACACCAGGCATCTAACAATAGCTTACTAACGCTAGTTTTCTTTGTCCCAATGTATCAGAAACATAGCATAATAGCCTTCACCAAACATCACTGTGATAACAGTTACAATTGGATAAATTATTTACTAATAACAGGATAAATATTTCAGTTCAAAAGAACATCAGTTTAAGCCAAATACATGCACCAGGGCAGGTTCAATGGTAAACCACAATCAATCAATGGCGAGAACTAAATAAATCTAAACGTTGAATAGAATCTGACGGGCAGGAAAACTTACATGCTGAAGCATCCCTGGCACTTGACATCCTGCAACACACACACAAAAAAAATTTTCACAATTAATAAATGGGGTGATAAAGAAAAGGTGAACGGGGAACGACCTAGCCTACACCCAGCACAGAAACGACAGCATGTTAGGGACAAGAACAAGTACCATGAAGAAGGAGTTGGGGGACTGGACGAGGCGCTTCTTCTTGTGCTTGAGCTTCTCGAGCTCTGCCGGCGGGTTGAGGAGGTCGATGTCGTTCTGGAGAACCTGCGCAAAAGAAATCAATCTCAGGATCCGATCGAGCACGGTGGCGACGAGCGGCGCAACAAATTCGGGGTCATGGGTAGGCGGGCGACGAGGGGATCAGAGCTTACCATCTTGCCTCGGGCTCCGGCGGAGGGTGGGGGGGAAGATGCGGAGCGGCGGCGGCTGAGGCTGCGGCGGCGGCGGCGGCGCTGCAGCAGACGAGTCTGAGCCGGGAGGGTTTGCGCAGACGGCGTGGTTGCTGATTTCTACTAGGGTCTGGAGAATCTGGACCGTTCGATCCTGCGGAGTGACCCGCATTGCACACAGTGGGCCTGGATTATTGGGCTTGTCTCTGTAACTAAATTGGGCCCATTTGTGTGACAGGTACAGTGGGGTTTTCGCTTCTGATTACCCCACTGCTTTTTGTAATATATATATATATATATATATATATATATATATATATATATATATATATATATATATATATATATATATATATATATATATATATATATATATATATATATATATGGATGTGAATTTTCTAACACCCGTGTTTTCTATCACCCCCTGGGTGATAGCTGTATCCCCCACTGGATCGCCACCACGTGTGAGTACGGACGGCCAGATGACGATGGCTCAATCGGGTAAGGGTACTACTCTCAAACCCGTGTCTGGTCATTTTGGTCACCGAGAGGACCACACCTAGCAGGTATCACGCACTCGTGTTGTTTGTACGTTGCTTGCCTGTTTTCCATCTCTCTTTTTTCTTGTGCTGACATACGAAAAGAGTGGACTAAACTTTTCTATCTTGAGATGTACGTACTGGACCACATGCATGGGACGGCTGTTGCATGTGTAAGCTTGCATCTTTTGCATCCGTGACAAATATATAGTAATTTGCATGGCTCGGATTTTTTTAGCCAGCCAAGTTGACTAAATTTAAGTACTAACAAATAAGTGGCAGGTGGGCCCCTCATATTTTAATACTAATTCGCTCTTGCAAATGAAACCCACAACTGCAATAACGTACATTTTACAGTAGGTGCTAAAATTTTAATGCCGGTTAAGTAAAAAAACATTTTAGTGCCCGCTCGTACAAACTTGAGTGCCAACATTTGTACACGCTAACAGTGGGCATTCGCCAAGCATGTTTTCTCGGTGATCAAACCTGTCGTCCAGCAATGCGTTAATTTGCATGTATGCTGCCATCTGTTTACTGAGGAACATGTGGGGGCTCTGGCGCCACTTCAAATATATGGCCCTCCCACATGCTGAGCACGTCGATGCATGAGGAACACAGGCGGCTCTGTGGTCCCCGACAAAAGCATGTGGCAGCGTCAACCACGGAGAGCAGAAAAGAAAAGAGGCGCCCGTGAGTGCTCGAAGCAGGAGGGAGTGGAGAGAGATCCTACTACACTACACCGCGCTGCTGTAGTGTGCAAATGCTCTTTTGAAAGCAAAACATTCCTGCTTCCTCGCGCCGCAGCTCGGAGCGGCTGCTTTGATTACCTCGTCATAGTATTATGCAGTGTTGTGGCGGCACCAAGGCATATTGCAGCTGCTGCATGGATATTTGTGTGGACCAAAATGGATGGCAGGGTGCACAGGTTGCAGATAAGCTCTAGCTAGGCTCTCGGCAATGCTTGGTCGTGCAAAGCCATCAACTCTGTTTTTTATTTGTTTTTCTGAGGCAATATATGTAAGCGTCACAAGCTGCCACCGTCGTACGTGCTGCAGCACAGTGGCTAGCTAGGTAGTTGGCAAGATACACATGGCACGCGGGGCGTCGCCGTTACGCGGATGCGGCGGCCGTCGGAGTTGAGTAGCGCCTTGAACTCTCTGAATCGGAGTTGTCTTCTCCCTCGGACAGACCTTCATCTTCAGAGCTCTAGCGATAGTGACCTTCTTGGTTTTGCCCATGGCTGCCAGGGACGCTTTGGGGTGGGGATCCGTGCTGGAGTAAAGGTAGGGCGAGCGCCCTACCGGGTCCTCCGCCACTGTAGTCATTTTGGTAGCCGAGTGCCTTGGACCACATTCTCAGGGTAGACGACGACAGCGGTACATTCAGAAACCAATAACTACGACGAACCACATATGTGCTCTCCCACCGTCCAAATGTGTTTTGCAAAGTTTTGACATAGCAGCACCCAACGTTTCTCCTCTCGTATTCATGTATTCCTACCATCTCTTTCCCATCACGTCACTTTCAGTAAAGCATGTGGCCTCAAGGTCCAACTTTTCTTCGACCCGTAATGTAAAGAAAAAAACTTTCTTCCACCCGTAATGCTGCGACTATTTCATTACTAATATCTTTGCTGACCAAATGTGAGAATTGGCACCAAAATCATCCAAGAAAATTGAAGTCAAATGTTCTTTTTTTTTTTCCAAATGAAATGACCTTTTCTTGTGATAGTTCATCGGCCAAATGGGACCACTAGGCCTGGCCAAGCAAAAGTAGTCCAGCTGCAAGCATACAGGCAGCTGCAAACATACAGGCAAAGCTAGCTTCTCGTGAACTACGGAGCTAGTACCCTGCAACGAACACAGAAGGCACTCACATTTCTCTTCTCTTGCCTCTCTCCATAAGCACCGTCATGTAAGCAAACTAGGTAATCCGTATTTATTAGTTTTTCCATGATATTTCTTTACGTTAAGTTTTGATCAGATTTCCAAAATTAAGACCCGTAGTAACTTTGATTTGAAGCTTAAAAATAATAATATCAAGTAGACCCCACGAATGTTAAATTTGCAAATTAAGATCCATATTTTCACCATAATGTTTCTAGACTTGATTCTAGACGTAAAGAAACTTGATTTAAATAAATCTTCAAAGAAAGAGAGCTTCATTTAAGGTAGTTTTATAACTAAAAATACCACTACTAAAAAGGTCCGCTTTCATATTATGGTAGATAACTTTTTTTTGTACATAAATTTGATGACACGGTGGTGACAAATTGACGGTGTTGCCAAAACCTGGAGGAGCCTCAAGCTTATGGCCCGGTTCTAATCTTCTTGGCTTCGGCTACGCGGGGTGCGTGCTTAGGTGACTACTACTAGTGCTATAGAGCCTACAGCAGCGATCAGATGTGGTCCTAGCAGGCGCGCTTGGTGGGCTTGGTCACGGGCGTACGCGTACTTCTGCAATCATAACATTTCGGTTTTGCTAACATTTGGATGCACATAGATTGGAGTAGGAGTTAAATGTGTTTTGCAAAGTTCGAGCCTGCACGTCCTAAACCATCGTCCTTAAAGCCAAGAAAGAAGATTGGAACCGGACCAAAACCACCGTACGTCCTTAAAGCCAAGAAAAAGAAGATCGGAACCGGATAGCTTGAGGCCCGATGGCAGTTTGCACTTTCCATCACAATATTGTCTCAGCCGGTGACATGTGTGGGGTCTACGTGATACAATTTTTTTAAGCTGCAAAACATATAGTCGTGTCTTTTTTTTCAATACGCAAAGATTTCCAGCATCATCAGATAAGAAGAAGAGTTTTACAAGTTTTTCTCGTGTTGTTAACAAATTTCAAACACAACGCCACCCCAGGACACGCACATAACGGATTACTCACGCACTAACATTCTATTCACTTTGACGGACCGGCCGGCTGTTGCAGCTCAGGCCCCGTTAGCCCTCGCGCCTCCGCGGCTGCTGTGGGACCTCGTCACAAGAACTCCGTGCAAGGCCCGGCGTCCGCAGTCTTCCTCAACATCAGCGTCCAGCCACCGCTACCCCTCCGCCGTCGGCTCGACTCGATGAACCCCATCTTCCGCATTCGCGATGATCTCCGCTCTTTGCAACCGCATTTGGAGAGGGTTTGCCGCGATGCGCGCTCGGCGTGGGGCGCTTTGATGGAGCCGGAGTCGTCCACCTCGGCCGGGAGGAGCGGGGTGGCCGCCTTGTGGAAGCATTTCTTGGCGAATTTCTTGAGCCGCCCGTGAACGACCCTTCCCCCCTAGGGTTCCCCTCCCCCTCGGTCGTCGAGTCGTTGGCGGTCCTTCGGTAGACAGCGTGGAGAACCCGGGGGCGCGTCGTGCCGTCGGTGGTCGCGATCCTGGGCGGGCTCCCAGAGGCCCCGCAAAGGTGCGCCCTGCCCAGTGCCTGCTGCGAAACTGCAGCACGGCCCTGGCCCCCCTGGCGGCCGGTGGGTGACTCCAAGCTCCTCACTGGGACAACCCCCCCGGTCGCCCGTCCTCCTGTCGCCTGCTGCACCACTGACGGTGCGTCGTCCGAGTCGTTGATCCCAGGGGGCTCGACGGCCTCTGCCGGAACGTCCCCCTGGGTGTCGCGCCGTGTCTTGATTTGAACCATTTTGCTCCTCAAAAACTAACTATAAAAAATATGATGGAATTAAAAAGTACCAAGTTCGCTTGCATGACGGTACTTTACTACTATTGTGTAACGAGAGTGATGTGTGTGGAGAGAGGTGAGAGAAATGTGAATGCGTTCTGTTGGCTTTAATGAGAAGCTAATTATGCCTGTGCCTGTACGTTTGCAGGTCTGGTCATCCGGTGGAGTATACGGAGGAGAGGAGGAAAATAAACTCACGAAGTTTTGGGAAGTAAACCCACAAAGTTTTGTCTGTGTGTAGTTTGTGCTACCAGCATGGTGTTGCACGGAATTCGCCAAAAAAAAAAAAAGAGTGCAGGTGCTCTAACGTGCATGTGCTCAGCATGGGTGTTCCAGCATTGGCTTGGGACTGCTGCTCTAACGTGCAGGTGCTCAGCGTGGTGTACCTGGTGGTCCTGCACTCATGTTGCCCTGGTGGTCCTGCACTATGTTGCCCTTTGGCAAGTCTGCTCCCCCACCGTCCGGGGCTCAGTCGCTGCCTGCTCCATTTTAGGGGGTGGACAGAAAACACCCGTGGGGGATAAAGAACACGGGTGCAAGCAGAATATATATATATATATATATATATATATATATATATATATATATATATATATATATATATATATATATATATATATATATATATATATATATATATATATATATATATATATATATATACATATATATATATATACATATATATATATATATATACATATATATACATATATATATACATATATATATATATATATATATACATATAATATAAATATATATATATATATATATATATATATATATATATATATATATATATATATATATATATATATATATATATATATATATATATATATATTCTAAACGCAACGAAATTGAATCCATGGAATGGAAAATGAAAAACAAATATATCCAAAACACAACATCCATTTACTGTAGCATTTCCACTGCTTTGCATATTATTAATATATACTTAATCCATTCCAATTTATAAGATGTTTGACTTTTTCAACCCAAGTTTGACCACTCATCTTATTCAAAAAATTTATAAAAAACAGTCAAATTTAAGTTAGTATTGAAGAACTTTTATTAATAAAGGAAGCCATATCAAAAGAAATGATATTTTGAACAATTTTTTAAATAAGACAAACGGTCAAAAGTTTGTGTTAAAAAAGCCAAACATCTTATAAATTGGAATGGACGGAGTATATTCTAAACACAACGAAATTGAATCCCATGGAATGGAAAATCAAAAACAAATATATATTCCAAACACAACAAGAAAAGTGAATCCATCTGCTGTAGCATCTCCATGGTATTATTATTTACTATGATTATAAGCAAAAAAAGGAAATAAATGGGCTTTTCAGAAGGCAGGTGACGAAAAAGAAGCAAGCAAACGCCAATACGTTAAGGAGCTCATTCTTTTTGTATTGCCAGAAAAATAAGCCTCATTGTTCCAACTTTTAACTGTTCGATCAACAAAGTGCACGCCCAAAATCCAAACCCAAAGTATATTGCAAGTTTACAACATATCTTTTGCTTTCTATTTTGTTGCAAGCTTACAGAAGATAATTTCTTACACCAACCATTTTAGAACAAATTACCACATCTCATAAGTCACGACAGAAATCAACAAAATTAGCATGCTCATGTTGCCAGCAAATCAGCAGCCACTTTGTCACCCTCTACTCATCAAATGCCTGACTTCTTGTATCACCTTGGTTTTGGAAATCTGGATACCGCTGATTTCTGAAACTTGGTTCGTTCTGGAAATTTAAATTACGCTGGTTTCTGACACTAGGTTCATTTTGGAAACTTGAACCACGCTGATTCCTGAAATTTGACTCGTTTTGGTAACTTCGATCAGGACGGCTTCCAAAAGTTTGACTATGCAAGCCAAAATCATCACTCAAGTTCGTAGGAGCAAAACTTGAATCATCCTGGCTTCTAAATCTTGGGTCACGCCGAGCAAAATTGTTATCCATGTTCATGGGAGCAAATGCTACAAGAAACAGGGAGATAGTAGAAGAGAAAACGTGAAAAAAAATACAACATATGAAGGCTCAATGGAAGTAAACACTAAATGAAGTCATTCATTCTTGAGAACACATTTAACGCGGCTTATTTTATTGCAAGAAACAATACCATTAACCATCTATGAAGCTATTGACATGGTGCAAATGCGTCATATAGTTCATTTAACTTTATGTGTGACAAAAACATCATGAACCAAAAACATCCAGGGCAAACAAGCATGAGTTTACCTCGTTCTCTCATTCTCCTTTCTCTGTCATATTCAAATTTGTCGCGAATTTGAGTAACCCTTTCCCACGTTTCACCTTGTTTGTTCACCCCAAAGCCAAAGTCCTGCAAAACAAACTCATTGTTCACAATGCTTTGATAGTTGGCAGTAACTAGATGAGACATACGACTTCGGCTCTATTAAACAGCAGTGTAGTCGACCACAATGACATAGTTTGGTGGAACATCGTTTTTTATAAGTTTAGTTTTTGTTTTCTACCTTTCCCTTAGTCATGTTGCAAAGATCTGTTGCATGAGCAGATGCTAAATAAAAGCCAAGTGAGAGAAAATAGAGGAGTAACCATTCGATTACAGCTGTAACCAATAGTCTGATTTACCAAATGGTGCACCAAGTTTTTCAGATCTGATTTTTTACATGAGTTTTAAAGTACACTTAACAGATTGGCCCATATTATTCTTCTATAGTTCAATCAGTTTGCATACAAATGTCAAATGGTAAGAAGCAAAGGATCTGACAAGAACCCAAATTAGCATAAGAAAATTTAGTCTAGTAGAATATGCAACCCTCAGTTTAAAGAAATTATATAAGAGATGTATCAGTACTACAAAGAGAACAAACCTTGTTTGGTTCTACATTGGACTGCCTTCTCCTGCTGCAATACAAAAGTAGTAATGAGATTGTTTCCAGAATGAGGATATAAAATACTTTTTGCACTAATTTTTTTGATATAGCATAACCCACTCAAATGGGTACAAATAAAAACATATTCATAAACAATCAGAAGTTGAAACAATCATGTGGGCACAGTTCTACTAGATATGATCAAAAGATTACAATGGAAAGCAAAAACATGTTTATATGGTGTAAAAAAATAACCAATTAAATTAAGCATGGAAAACAAAAGAGAACTATTGACCATTTGCTACCTGTATGGCGAGAAGTCAAGATCATCTTCTTCAGCAGAGTCATAATTAGCATGAGATTCAGCAATCTTTTTTGAATAACCTTCATCCCAGTACAACCTTTCCCAGTTTTCTCTAAGTTCTTGGTACAATTCCATGTACTTTTTGCACCATGTTTCATGTTCCTGTAAATTTTTAGTGCTCGCTAGTTAGCTTCCTAGCATCAAAGAAACCAGTCTGGGCTCATAGTTATAGGCCACCATAAACAATAAATTGTAAGACAGTTCATCTGCCTCAAGAATTTTACAGGCTCTAGGATTCCAAACTTCATAAAATGCTTGCGAGTTGCATGGCTAATCATCTCAAATAGTATGGTGTCCGGATTCAGTTCATTTCAATTTGAAAAGGTTAATTGCATCATGAGGTCGTAATCAGTGCAGACACTAGCGATTTGTTACAGGAATGCAAACGAACCAGCAGAATTCCTTTCACAATAATAGACTTCACTTAATCATATTCGTCAGAGGAAATAAAAAACTCCATGATCAAAAACAAACCCATTTCGATTGGATACCGTCTGACATATGATTCATCACAATACTGTTCTACGCTTAGATTAAATTCATCCCATGTTAACTAACCACCCAACCAGCACGGACAGCGACAAGTCCTAGGAGGCTAGGAGCAGCGGAAGAGCGAGGCGGCTTACCGAGTCTTTGAGAACGAGGCGGGTGCGGCGCATGAACTGCTCCCGCATCTGCTTGCGGCGACGGTTAGGGAGGTTGTCCCGCGGGATGGCGAAGCGCTCGCGATGCGGCACGCCGTCCCCGACCTCGTGCATCTCCCCGTCCACCGCCCACCACTCCGACCTCTTCGCGCCCACCCCCGTGGCGGGGCCGAGGCCCGGGGGGGCCGGCCTGGACCAGCCGGTGCCGCCGGTCACGAAGCCCCCCCGGCGGTGCGCCCACCGCCGTTGCGTGTACACGCAGCGTAACATTCTCTCGCCGCTTCCCCCCGGGCCGCAGGCCAGGCTCCGGCGGCCGACGGCTCCCCGGCACGCGCCCTCTCAGGCGCGACAGGATCGGGCGGGGCGGCGCAGCTGGCAGCTGGGATGTGGGCGGGTTAAAGAGGGAAGCTGGTGGGGTGGGCTCTCGGTGGCCGGCGGGCAGAGGAGAGAAGCCGGCGGGTGGGCTCTCGGCGGGCGCGGCCGTCGGCGGCGCCGGCGCGGACGGTGCCCCTCCTGGTCTCGTGAGATTCTCTCCTCTCACTGAGTGAGGAAAAACCCAAAACCCAAAACGCCGTGGCTCCTGGCTTGTGATCCTCAATTCTAAGCTGGCCAGGGGCAAAAGAGTAATAACATGTGCTCTCATTGTCTCAGAGAAAATTAGAAATTTTACAACGAAAAGAAAATGCTTGTGCCCGTGTATTAGGACGCTTTCGACGGAAATTTCAAATTTTCAGGTTGCGATGAATAGAAAACACCCAATAAAATGAGCGATTTAGAGAGTGAAAATGTAGTTTATAAAACTTTTATGAAGTTAATTTAAGTATGTTTGTTGCATAAATAGTGGCGAATCTAGCCAAGAACGTCATTGGGTCAGCTCTATTATATAAAATTTGAACTTTAATAGTGTTTTGTTAGAGCATTTATAAATTGTATCGGCATACCTGGTAATAATTCTCTCTAAATTCACTCCTGTGCATAAGCTTTGTTGTGTGAATAACGAATTTCTAAAACACAAATAAGTTGTCTTTTTTTTGGAAAAAAAAATCTTCAAGATTATGTTTCAAAACTTATTCTAAAGTTTGAGTTGTGAGGTCTTAAAAAGTGAGTTTAAATGTGTTTATAAAAGTGGTTTCAATTCTCAAAGTATTTCTATAATATATTTCACCAATAAGCTTGAAATATATTCAAACCCTAGTTTCAAAAGGGGGTTTTCAAAATAGAGTTTAAAAGTGTGTTTTAAAATGAGTTTTCAAATATAAAGATTTGAAATAATTTTAAAGTATATTATCAAAGTTTAGTTTGTAATTTTTTGTGAGTTTTGAAAACTTAATAGTTGTTTTGAGGGGATTGAAAACTTAAATAGTTTGAAACTGTTTTTGGAAAAGTGGTTTATACATCTTAAATGAAAACGAAAAACCTCACCTCGCTTTTCTCCTTGCCTTCGGCCTGGCAATTGCCGCCAAACTCGTGTGCCTTTTCTGGCCTTAGAGCGTCTCCAGATCGCCAAACTTCGCCGATGGTTTGAACCGAGGGCATTTAAAATAATCAATCCTGTACATGCATGGGGAAGAGAGTAGGAAAGGACGCATGGCAACTCTATATTGGAGTAGTCGAACCCAAGAACTGTAACATATATCTAGAGCTAACAGTACACCGACAAGTGGTTGATTCATACAAAAACAACTGAAACAATTACGAAATAAATGCCCCTAGAGTGAGACACCTGGGCACGCGAGTATCAGCAATTCAGCAGTCGAGCCCAGGCGCTCGCTCAGCTGATCAAAGCACCACTTGGTTCTCTGATTTTTATGGTTGGCACACTTGGCACGCCGTCAGTGAGACGTGCCTTGTTCCCCGGTACTCCCTCTGCTCCGCTCCAAATTGTAGTTCACTTTTTTTATGCATGTATTTTGCTATGTACCAAGATAAATAATATGTCTAGATACATATCAAAATGCATGCACAGAAAAGTCAAAGTGAACTGCAATTTGAAACGAAGAGAGTATTTATGATCGAGTCCTCCAAAAAATATCAGCTTCACAATCTAAATCGCTGTACTCGTCCACTGTATCTTTTGCTCTTTCCAAAAATATTAATAAATTTCAACTCTTCAAATCCATGTTTTTTTGTCACTCTCATGATAGGATTTTTTTTCTACAACATGCAAATCTATGCACACTTAACTGAAAAGAAAAATCAGCTATGAGACATCAACATCATTCCCCTAGTAGTACTTCTGAACTCTCTGGTTCACAAACCAAACCAGCTTCACAGAAGTGCTCAACCAAAGAATCGATCTGCAAAGTTATAACCTCTTGATGAATATGTATCCCTGAGGCTCCTGTGCTGTACTTGGATCTTGTGGTCTCTCCCAGCTGTCGAGTTCACTCCAGTTACTGTCACCAACAGCGTTGCAACCTTTTCTTGCTCGGCTCCAGAACTATTCCCTGAAGTCCCAGTAAGATAATCTTGACTTCGTATTTGTCCATGTTGCAATGTCACTTCTACTGATTGTCCGGGAGAGATTATACCAACTGCTGGAGAAACCTGCGGTTATCGTGTGCTCTTTCAGTTCTCAAACAATTAAGCTCATGGCATCAAACAAATCTTAATTAACAAAACAATCTTATAGTATTAGAGTATTTATTATCAATTCAGTGATATGCTAGATATGTAATTAAAAACTCGATAGAATAAGATTTGCAGATTCACATTCAGTAAACTTTATCTTTCCACTGTCTTGGTTGAGCATAGCTAATAACAATTCCTGATATGTGTCTACATAAACGGCAGTCATCTGTGTATAGTACATGTTCCAAGGCTATAGCTAAACTAATTGCTCATAAAAAAAGGCTATAGCTAAACTATGTTCAAATGGAGCACAATAGTACATAGGAAAGACAGAGCAGTAACCCACCTTCAGCCAAGAAGGGAAACCTGAGAAAGATGTGCCAGATGAGTTTGGTGTCTGACCAATGATCTCAAAACAAGCCAACTCTTTTGTACTTTTGTTATGTAGTTCCACAACAGAAGGGTTTTGATCTTGCAGAATGATGTCACTAGTACTGATATTTACTTCAGGGAAAGGCTCCAAACCCTGAAGCGAGTCAAGCACTTCCTTATTTGAAGTCATTATTTCTCCAAATTTCTGCCTCATTGTTTGTTTGTCCACATGAGCAATATCCAAATTGAACACACATTTTATAGGTTTGTGATCACTGTCCGTTGCTTCCATACACGAGTCGTAACTAAAAAATTGGAATAACAGGCATTGCAAATAAATTAACAGCATTATATTACAAGGCAAGATAAGAAAACAACAAACTACTTACAGTGATATCGAACAAACTACAGGACATTCCAAAGAACACTCAATCTGTGAACTAGTTCGGCTATCTCGATATAGAATCCTGTCACACCAGGCTGGAATGCGCCTTTTCTCACTACTATCATAACCTAAGGCAAAAAGAAGTTAACTAGATAAGATCACTATAATAAGTGCTTCAGGAGATCACTAAAAAAGTACATACAAATTATTGCAATGTAGGTTATGCTAATGTAATCAATCCAGTACAGTGACTAAGAATTTAAACAGATAGTTTTATACCAGATAAGCCTGTTATGTGTTTCTCAAATTTATAAGTAGGGGGAAACTTAAATTCTCCTTCACGTAACCCCTGGAAGACTCTCCCAGATTTCATTTCTGCTCGTAGCTGATCATTCTCTCTCAACCAGTCAAAGCATCGCCGAGAAACCAAGCCCATTGCCTCATCGAAAGAAATGCCAGAAAGACGGTAATTGAAGTCACCAAGAAACACGATCATGTCTGTATCTGACAACTCAGGCAGTCTTGATCCCTGTCATAGCACCATGTTGGTCAGTTTACAATCACACAATCTAGATACACAATAACTCTAAAAACTGAAAAAATAAATGAAGATGATTAACAGCATACATTTGTTCCTCGAAGAAGCTGAGTAGCAGAACCAGAAACTGTAACAACACAAGTGTATATAAGCTCAAGTTTTCACTTCCATAATTATAACTGAATGATATTAGCAAAAGTTTGGGCGAAATCTTTGTAAACTTTCATGTTCATAAGCAAATGCAGAAAAGTTAATGGGAGAATATGGATTACCTGATGTTGTCAATAATCCATTGGAAGGGGAAGAAAACGTCATTGATCTGAAGACATGGTCAAAGTCTTCATTCCGTCTGCTCACAGCTTCCATATGTGCAGCAAAATGACAATTTACAAAGCAAATGCTTCTATCATGTATTCTCATTCTCAACCCTACTGCTCCCTGAAATAATCAGATACATCAAAGATTCAGTAAGTTAGCCCATTGATCTGCAAGAAAACCTACTGGTATTATCAAACAAAGTGGAGAAACAAATGATTCTTTCCATTTTCACTGAAACTGTCAACAAGTAAATATGAACATCACATGTCAGTGCAGGGGAATGCTCGGTTCATCCAAAGTGCCAATCTTTCCTTGCATATGCACATAGCACAAATCAGTAGGTACTCATGATAGACGAGATATAGAGGATGAATCATGTTTCATTAATTATGAAGCATTTCCAATGGAAACTCATATTTTAGTGCAATAACACAGGCTTGAAGCATCCAACTGTTGGAATGGATGAAGGATATATGCGTAAGAATACAGAATGCATTAGGGCACTAACATTATGTTAGCAATCATGTGATGTTAAGATCCCACCAAGTCCAATCAATTTATCCTTCATCCAAAGACGAACTTGAAACTTCCATGATCACACCAAGATATGGAGTTTTCACCAGACAATCCAAAAAACTTATACTTGGTTAATTTATATTGCCACTAAACAACATGACAGTAATGTCAACTACTATTGTTGTAATGCTACCTTCATTTCGGAAACAAAAGAAGAATTATCTTCTTTCCCTCAACCCAATTGGTCATGTGAAATCTAACTGGAATCAATAAAGGTTCTCAGCTAAATTAACTGTGCAACTCAGCACAGCAACCACAAATATCTTGAATTAATCAAACTAAAGAAGTTTGTTCTTTCACAAAAAGGATGTTCAAGTAACAAGTGAGCATGGAATGCATGAAAGAGGATTCACATCAACATGGTTCTACCTCAGATTTCAACACCCAAGAAACAAAGGAGATCATATAGCACGAGCTACTTCAATAAACTATTGACATTAGAGGGGGTCGGTACAATAACATGAGCACCTTATTGCCAATTGCTCGTCCTAATCCACATGCCACTGCCGCATTGTCAATGTCTCCAATGAACTGCTTAAGATTTATTCTGACCCTGAAAAAAGAAGAATCTAAATAATTCCCATGATAACAGGATCAAATCAAAGGAAAAATGGCCAGGCCCTTCTCAGATTACCATACAGCAATGAGTAATCCAGCCATCTGTCTTGAACCAACACGCACAAAGGAGTGGCCCTTCAAAATCTGGCCAATTACATCCAACCACCACTCTCCATTTGGACTTCCCTCTAGTCCTACCTAAAGTCAATAGAAATATTACAAGGAATTCAACATTACAAATAGTAAAAAATGGTAGCCATTTTTAAATAGTTACGTCTATTATATTCTCAAAAAAATCAACAAGGGATGAATTTGAAACAGGTAATAAACAAACATCCTCTTTGCAACAACCTCATCACAGGGAATTTGTGGAACTTGGAAAACTGAAAACCAAGCCATAATAATAATAATAAAAAATAAAAAAAACTGCAGCCCTGTAGGTAAAGTTTACACCAAGCTCAGAAGATTGAACAATGAGGCAATAGTATGTAACCAAAAAAGTCAATTAGTTGTTAACCAAAACTCAATATGCAGTATTTTGATCCAGCACTACAAGTTTCTAGGAGTTGGTCTACATTTCTTCAAATAACTAGCTGAAATAACCATTACGTAAAAACTAATATACAAACTAAAATTTCTGAATGTGACATCTGTACCGTTTCTTTGGCTGCAGACATTGCAAGAAAACCAGCACCCATTTCCACCTCCTGCAATCCAATTACAACAACCCCAACCTCTGGTGTTGGGAGTTTTAGCCAAGCTCTTAAAGACTCATAGGATGCCTTTTCTTGCCCAACATTCCAAGAACCCACTAATACTTTCATGTATTCAAAACTTTTGTATGATGAATCTTTCTCAATCAACTCTGAACGCAAAATGCTGTCAAGAGGCCCTGGTGATGACAAGTTCCATCCACGGATTCCGCCATGACCAGCCAGTGTAAAGATATATGAACCTCCAACAGCCATACTCAGAATTGGACTACTATGTGCAATCCATCCTCCTAACAAGTTGCCTTCAAGGTCCAACAGCTGGATGTTGCCATCCATGTAACCCACCCATATTCTTGTTCCAAAATTGTAAATGCATTGCACAGATGATGAATGATGCAGGAACTCTTGCAAACGGTTACCACTGCCATCCCATTGGGCAAGAGAGCCATTTGCCGATCCTGTCCAGATCATCCCATCCGTTGACATTGTAAATGCTTCAATTCGTCGAGTGTCATCTCCGAAACCTGCTTTAACAGCAACTCTCCGGACTGCATCAGCTGCTCCCAACAAAGCATTTCTTGATCTCTGCAAGAAACCAACAGGACTGCGAGCTTTCTCTTTCCTCGGAGCGAACAGAGTTTGCTTTGTCTCATAGCTATATGGATCCTGAGAAGATAAGATGTCAAAACGGGTATCAACTTGGCCATCAATGTTTACCACTTTTAGAAGCTCCTTAGTGCGAGAATCCCTGCATAGCAGAATAGATAACAGTATTACACAAATACAGAAATAGCTGGACTAATGTTATTCAACTGCAACAAGATAAATGAACACACGAAGTGTACCAGAGTGCAAATGAGAGGTAACCAGCACTCCATACTTTTGATCTAGAATTGTCAGACAATAGAAGTTTTACATCTACGGCAGGCAAAGGACAGGCCCCTCCATCACTGACCATGTCCCTAAGGTCAATGGATGATCTTTCAACTAAAAGGGAGGTCTTACGCTTTTCTTCTGTTTGTGAAATGAGTGCCTTGTGAATCGGTTCTCCATACCATACTTTGATTGCTCCCCCTTCAGACCCAGACCACAAATCACCTATAAGACATGCAAGAAACATCAGTATCTCATGGGTGCATATGGTTTGATTGAAGAAGTAGGTTACTATTGATAACACTACTCCCTGCACTCCATAATAGTAGCCCAAGTACTCCATGTAACTGATTGATTTTCAAATTAATTGTGAATGTTCTGATTCAATTCTGAATAACATAGCAACTAAATATATTTACCGAACCCATGACAGAGACCATAACATGACCTAGAACGTTCACAGCGTGTGGCTACTTTTCAGTTGATCGATTACTTATTTCTGCTGACAGTTAGTAGGCACCCAACAGGAATCCAACTGTCTTGTACATATATGCTCGACTGGACCTAGAATTAGACAAGGACATACAACTGCTTCTTGAGTAGCCAATGTTCTGTATTGGGTGCATAAAAAGAGAGCTGGATGACGAGGCGAGGGGGCCGCACTCGCCACCAAGCTGCTTCGATATAGGCCGGCATGCAGCAACAACAATATATCTATATATAGTATGTCATTCTAGTTCAATGCAGGGCCATCAGGTGGTACGTTT
The DNA here is from genome assembly GCA_018135685.1 of Themeda triandra. NCBI lineage: Eukaryota > Viridiplantae > Streptophyta > Magnoliopsida > Poales > Poaceae > Themeda > Themeda triandra. The sequence goes on from JAENPR010000023.1 coordinate 1,040,284, forward strand.
GAAATGAAGAGCTGGTTTTAGACAAGCTGCTGAGTGGTGTAGCAGGAGCAGCTTAACAGCTGCATATACTACTAGCGATCCTAGAATTGCCAACAAGAATGTAAGCAAGTAACTGAACGTTTGTAACTGCTTCGTAGCGCAAAACAAGACTGGTCTGGAGAAAGATTTTTAGGCCCTGTTTGGGAGAGTTTAGCTTCACTAGTGAAGCTGTTTTATTAGCAAAATAGCTTCATGAGCAGCTCCCTAAATGAAGCTGAGCTATTTTGAGAAGGTTGTTTGGCAAAACAGCTTCACAAAAGTAGACCAAAACAGCTTCAGTCAAAACAATTACCATAATACCCTTAACCTTTTCTCTTTTTTTTCCCCTGTTCTTCTTGCAACACGCATCAGTACAGCAGCCCCATCCCCTTGCGCTAGCACACGGCAGCCTTATCCATCCTCAGATTCGCTAGCATAGCGGCGCCACGACGGTGCCCTCCCGACGCTAGCGACCAAGCCCCGGCAGCATCCTTCCTCCCAACGGCTGCTACGGTGCCACACTCGCGCCTGCCCCCGCAACCGTGCTCGCCTGCGGCTGAGCGTCGCGCGCATCCCGACGGCCGCGCCTGCCCCGGAGGTCGCGGCGGCGGCCCGGTGGCCACGCTCGGCCGCGGCGGTGTTGTACCTCGCCGCCGTCTCCGCTTCGTACCTCGCCGCGCGGCGGTGTCGTCGTGGCTTCCCGCACCAGCCGCGACGTGCTTGCGCGCCTCCGCAAGGGCAAAGGCGACCATGGCTGTGTGTGGGGGCCGCCCGTGCGAGGCGAAGCCGGTGGGAGCTAGTATTTTTGGCTCCTCTTCTCTCTCCTCAGCTGTCTCAGCGCGATTTCAGGAGCTTCTGGTGAGGAGCCGTTCCATTTTTTGTTGTTTGGCTGACGGAGCCGCAAAAGAGCTCCGGGAGCCGGTGAAGAAGCCCTCCCAAACAGGGCCTTAGAATGCAGGATAACTACAGCTCTACTTTCGTGGTTACTATCTCCATACTTCCCGTGAGGCTTCCTAACTGTTCAGAGGGAAAATCATTCACGATCCTCCAATAATCAGGATGTACATTGTATCTGAATAGGTGCAAACCAGCGCTGATCGACAGAAAAAAGAGGCGAGGAGACGTACCATAGGGAGAGACAGCCAACGCGAAGACTGGGCCACGGTGCGCCTCCCACGAGAGGCACTCCCCGGCCTCCGGTCCAGGATCCGCGGCCCACCCCATGATCCGGCCGTCCGCGTGGCCGCTCCACACCACGCCGTGGCCGGGGTCCGGCGCGAGGCAGAGCGCCGGGGCCGTCCTGCGCGACTCCCTGAAGGGCGCAGCCGCCTCGTCGCCCCAGCGCTGCTGCCGAGACGCCGCCGGCGGCGACCGGAAGGCGTCCGCGAGGTCCCACGCCCTGACGCCGGCCTCGCCCGCGGCCCAGAGACGGGCGTCGCGGCAGCAGGCGAGCGCGCGGAGCGCCGCGCCGGCCTGCGACTCCCTGGGCGGGCGCGGGCGCAGGTCGAGCGGGGGCGGGCGGTCGGCGCGCACCGCGGCGCGCGCGGGCGGGAGGTGCGCGCCGGAGGCCGCGGCGGCGGCGAACTCCGGGACCGAGCCCGCGTGGTGGGGCCCCGGGGGCGGCGGCCATACCTGTGCTGCGGAGCGGGAGGCCGCGGCGGGGAAGGCGGGGAGCGAGTGGCTGGGGTGGAGGAGCTGCGGCTGCGACGGCGGAGCGGCGCGGGGGCGCGGGTCGGAGAAGGAAGCGGAGACGGAGGCGGAGGCAGAGGCGGCAGCAGCGGAGGAAGTGGAGGCCGGCGGGAGGGAGGCGGATCGGGCGGGCGTGGCGAGGCGCGGCGAGGTGGAGGGGATGGGGGCCGGGGGAGGGGGAGGGGACGGGGACGGGGAGGAGATGGAGGTGGAGAGGAAGAAGTCGTCGGGGAGGTCGTCCCACGGCGATGAGGCGGCGGGGGAAGCGAAGGGATTGGTGGCGCCGCCGGGATCCGCCATTGGGGAGGATCGGGGAAGCGCAGCAATGCTCACTTGCAGGATGCAGCAGCGCAGGCCGGCCGGCGAGAATATCGTTTCGTTTCGGTCGTGCGAGTTAGTGGGCCGGCCGCGTTTGCAGATGCTGGGCGCCGGTTGCGCTGGTCGGTCTACTCATGTCAACATAACAGAGTCATCACCTTAGATTTTTTTTTCAGAAGAAACATGTATTCATCTTAACGCTTTACACCTACCTCTTTTACATACTAGATCTGAAAAAAGCCGAAAATTACATGTAGTTTACAACTCCCCGCTCATCTTCCTCGAAACCTTCGAGATCCATCCGTCACCGCCATCGGCCGCGTACCAATCGTCGTCAGCACCGAGCCAAACTCCACAAGGTGGAGGCCGCAGAGGAGGACTTACTTACGGGCGAATCAGCCGACGTTGCCTCCCAGTGCGCATCGGCCAACTCTTGTACCCACGACGCATCCATCGATTCCATCGCCGGCAACCCGAGCGGGCTCGGTGTTTCACCAAACATGTTCCTCGAGATTAACAGGTCACGGCAAGATCATCACTCCGACAAAGACAATGATGCGCCGGCCCTCGATCGCAAGAGAGTTCTCCCCGGCCTCTCCGTTGACGTCGGAGTAGATCGCCATCGGAGAACGGAAGAGACTCGGGAGAAATTATTCCGCCGCGCCGCGCCGCTTCCGCATCGCGGCGTCGCCGGGAAGACCAAGTCGCAAAGGAGCCACGCTCCGACCAAACCTAGCTCCGCCGCCGAACATCGACGACGAGCAAACCCTAGACCTAGGACTCGATTAAGACCCTATGAAAACAAGAAAAACTGGAAATCGAGGCGGACCCCCGCTCCGCGTCACCGCCGGCAGCGAGGCCGAAGGCGAGGGAACGGGGGTCGCAGGCGGTGGTGGCGGCGGCGGCGGCCCTCGGCGGTGGTGTCGGCGGCGGCGGCCCCAAACCCTAACTTCCCTTGCCCCGTCTGTTTTAATCCTAATACGCTAGGCAGGTCAGTCATCACCTTACATTAAGCATCGATGTTAACCGTATTTGGCTATTAAACAGTGTGTTGCAGCGGGAGGGAAAAAACAATAGTATCTCTAAGCTCATAGACTTCAACTCAAATGATAATATTTTAATTTAATGTTAAATCTAAAAGTTACCTGCTATTGAAGAATTAGATATCCATAGTGAGTTTTTTCTTTTTTCTATTCCATTACTTTTATTTTTTTCATTTTTACTTTTCTTACTTTTCTTTTGTTTATGTTCCCTCTCTACCTTATCTCTATTTTCCAATGGCATGGAACCTCTCCAGTTGACGTCTTCAATTTTCTCCGTTCCTCACCATAGGTCCTTATTGCCCTTCTAGCCTTGTGTACCTAGTGCAATGGCGGCCGTGCCTGGGCGACCACACGTCCCGGTGGCAATGACATCCCCACGGCCACAAAGGCAACTGTATCCCAGCGCTTACGGCGGTTCACGCTCTTGCAGCCAGTGTATTTTATTCAATATATATGTTTAATAGGACATTATTATTTATTCTCAGCATACTTATGCTATGGATGTCACGCTTGAAACATAAGTAGATATTTCATTTAATTATTTTGTATAAATGTTCAATAGTTTTTTTCTCCGGTTGCAAGAGCCTATTTGCTAGGTAACTAATATTATGTGTACTGAGAGCATCTCCAACAGTTTGGTAAAAATCACTTGCCAAATGTTGTGTTTTGGCAAGTTGCAAAAATAGTATAGCAAGTGAAAAAGAAGCTATCTCCAACAATTCCATATTTTTAACTTGCTAAAAAAAAAAGAGACCCACCAATTGAGGTTGTTGACTGGTACCTACCGAGGCCTTCTCTACCTCAAGCGACCCCGACGTCTCTACTACGCGACCCTGTACCGTGCGTCTTCTGCTGCGACGGCGGCGTCTACCGGGTGCTCGTGTTGGACGTGTTGCTGCATGACTGGTTCTCCTTCCCTTCCCCGGACCGGTCGTCCTGGCTCGGCGACGGCGAGGTGGTAGTACTGACGGGCTTTCTTGGCGTTTGCTTGCCATTGGCCACACTGTGCGGCGATGGACGAGCGTTCGGAGGATGGTCGGGACCTTGGTTTACTGTCGTCGGAGAATTCAACACCGGGTTCGACGGCATGAGCTGATGCGCCGGGACGGGAGCTTCGCCGCCGCGGAGCTGGGCGTTCTTCGCGGAGGAGAAGATGAATAGATGATCGCCTCCTGGTAGATCCCTTGCCGGAAATTCGCCACCTGCTCCTCCAGCCGGACCACCTCCTCCTCCAGCACCGCCACCTTCACGAGCAGAGCCAGCGTCTTCACAGTACAATTCAGAGCAAGCGATTCAACACAGTTCAATTCAGGCACGACTCAAGTATAACGAGTTATTAACTAACTGTTATAATTGGCAGTAGTGCCCCGTGCAGCCATATGGCCACGTCTCCCAGAAATCTGCTATTGGACCACATCAGCGCCATCTCACCTTCTCCCCCACCCATTGGTCCACGTCAGCCTGGCCCTGGTAAATATCTCCCCTCCAGAAAAAAAAAAAAAAGAGAAAAAGAAACATCGCTCCTCCCTCATCCCGACTTTTCTCGTCGTCCCCTCCGCCTCGCCTCGATGCGGACGCGCGGGCGGCGCGACCGGGCGGGCTGGGCGGCACGACGGTGGCTCCAAGTGTGCGGGCCAGCGCGACGGCTGCACGGGTGGGGCAGCGCGACGGCGACGCGGGCAGGGCGGCGCCACGGCGGCGAGGGCGGACGACGCGGTGCGGGCGGACGGCGCGACGGCGTCGTGGGCGGCCCCCCCTCCTCTCTTCCTCTCCCACCGTCTCCTCGTCTCCTCCCTGCGCGGTTCCCTCGCAGCTCAGGTTCGTGGTGTGCCCTACTGTTAGGGTTAGGGTTCAACATTGGTGTGGTGTTTGATTTCAGGCTTGTTTTATCAAATCGCTTTATATACAGTTGGCCTGCACCTGCTATGTGCATTTCTTTGTGAATGGATTGTGGCAAGTTTTTTGGCCTATAAGCGAAACCAAATTAATTTGAAGATAGTTACATAGTGCTATAGGTTATGTCTGTACTGACAACGTTAACGATAGGAAATTGATTAGTTTATAGTGACCACAAAGGTTTTCGTAGCATATTCTGCTGTAAACAGAGTTTCCTCTCTTTCCTCAAAACGATTCTGAGCAATTTGCAGGTGGTGGCTATTGAAATATTTGTTGCCATGGATAATATTTATAGCGCACAATTTTAGATCAGATATAAGTTTAGTGCAGCATACCCTGTCCAAGTTAATTTCATTTAAGGGCTTTACTCAATTTCCATCTATTAGACCTTTTGTTTTCTTGTGTGTTGTATGGATCTACATAGAATTGCCATACTTAACTGGACATATTCATTTAACCTACAACTATAGAAATTTATCCTTTATGTACATTTGTACTAAAAAAAGTTGTATGGATATAGAGGCCATGGTAGCCCTTCACCGCTATTTTTTTATTGCACCCTTGGCTTCTCCACCTCAAACCCACATCTTCAATACATTGATAGTTTAAATCATTGCTTAGTCTGTTATATGACCAATCAAGAGCTTCACTGTCCGACACACTGTCAACATGTTCTATATGCAGAAGCCTCAGATAGCGAAAGCACATCACGTGGTTGGAACTGGGAGTCAGATTATACTTAACACCCATTATTTTCCACTCGACTTGCTGAAATCATCACCACATTGAGCAGGAGCGTAGCCGCTAATCCACTACCATCTCCAGCTTGATGACCACAAGATTCAGGTAATTCCCACATAACTAATTTTGTTAACCATTCATGGTTTGTTTCAAATCTGGATTGTCAGTCTCTTCAGTCAGGGCTTTATGTACATTTTCTATTATTGGATTCCCATTAGTGACTTCTCATTTTCTTACATTTTCTATTATTGGATTCCCATTAGTGACTTCTCATTTTCTCAATCTTAACACTGGTTTCTTTCTTAAAGGTATGCCTGTCCTAGATTCAAGATGGGGAAATGATTTGATTCAGTGATAGTGTGATCCATTACTAGGTTCTTCATGGCCTCCATCTATCTTAAGGTTTTTTGTCTTACCATTTTAGCCGATATGCCAATATGTGTATAAATTTTATTTTTATCTGATGCCACCATGCTATGCTTATTTTCAAGATGGAAAGTGCAAGGAATTTGATGGCTTTGTTGATATCGAAGAATTCACAGTAATATTTTAGTACTGATAGTTTTTAGCCTACCTAAGGAGTATTAGAGGTGACAGGAAAAATTGCATTTGTATCTGATGCCACCATGCTATGCTTATTTTCAAGATGGAAAGTGCAAGGAAGCTGATGGCTTTGTTGATACTGAAGAATTGATAGTAATATTTTAGTACCGATAGTTTTTAATCTACCTGATGAACATTAGAGGTGACATGAATGTGCATCGACCCTTGCTGCTATGAACTGCTCTTCTTTGTGTTTCCACATTTGCCGAAAAATGCATACAAATCTTATTATTTACAGGTACCTATTTGCCTATTTCAAACTATTGTTATTATTGATGGTTGTAGAGATATAAAAATGGCAGCATGGTTTCGTATTTATGTCTATTACTGTTTCAACTTTATTTGAGTCTCTTCTCTTATCTCTTATGTGTATGCAGAGCCTTGGCCATGCATAATCTGTTGGCGAGTGTATGTATTCATAGATGATTCTCATCACATGTTGCAGGTCTCAGATTCTAGCATGCTTCATTACTGAGCTTACCGGAGCTATCTCTATCATGATTTATATGCGTTACATTGAAATTTACCCTAAATTATAACTTTTTCTTCAGATCTGATAATTGATCAAGTTCTTATTATACATATCTGTTGCTGCAATTATTTGTACACCTGTTGTGTCAGTAGAATCAGTTTTGCTTTTTCCCATTTCCTGTGTCCTCAGTCTCTTCTATTAACTATGAATTGTCTTCCTGAGTATCAGAACTTGCTTCTATTGATGTATCGTTATGAAGCCTGCTCTACATTCATTGTGTGTCTAGATCCTGGTAACGGATCCTTACCCCTGACCACTCTGTTCTTACATGATTCTTGTTTGTTGTTTTTGGCTCCTGTCCTCAGATGACGTACAGTACAGAGTACAATGCTTTTTGGACTGCACCTGAAGATTCTACTTCCTGTCTTAAGAAAGATGCTTTAGTTTTGTTCCACAGTTTTATCCTTGCTTATGTTACAAATGTGGGTGTTTTTTTTTTGTTCGATTACAGGCGCTGCTATGAAACAACACCTTTTTTTTGCAGCTAACTCTTTTCCCCTGCATGTGTCTCGCGTGGTATAGTTGCCAAATTGGAGGCATTCTATTTGCTTCCACATTTCCTGAGGCTTTCTCCAGATGATCGCAGATGTCGACTGCTAATAGATTGTCTAAAGGTTAGTTTTCTTAGTACTTCCAACTTACTTTTTGGTACATGCACCTTTGGTTCTCTAAATTGAAAGTCTTTTGTTTGCCACCATGCCTCATGATTTTCACAGACTAAGCATGCACAACGATGCAACAACAATACAATGACAGCTCCCCCCTAACACGTCCATAAATGATGTATCTGCTCATTGTACTTTTTCAAATAATATTACTCAACCCTCAGATATCACTTATAGATTTGTACCAATCTCACTATGTAGGAACAAACCCAGTATGACTACAGGCAGCGTTGGAAAGATTCCAAAACAACATTAACAGCCGTCCAACCAAAGTAATTACATGCATAACTCCAAAGAAACATAATTATCTTTGTTTCTTACACACAGATCGTCTCTATATGCACCTGCAGACTAATGATTTCCATCTGTAGTACTTCTTCCGGTCATGAAACAACACATCAGCTAGTGCTCCAGATCCTAAAGATTATACATCGAATAGTCACTGATACAGATAAGTGATACAGATAAGGTCTGCCATAGTTGCTACATAGATCACTGAAAATAGATAACCTCTAATACACATCACCAAGATCATTATTACTATGTTTCTCACAATAACACAAATCAATGATGCAGGATCCCAGCATCGATGAAGACTACGATTTTGATAATGTAGCTGAAACTGATGAGAACCCTTCGCCTTGCTTATCTTCAGAACACAAATCTAAAATGTAAACAGAAATATTCTATTCTTCCTGTGATAATAAAATTGATTACACCTCTACCCATTGTAATTTATTAGTAATAATGTTGAGGCCCAAAAACAATGGACCCCCTCCCCCCCCCCCACACACACACACGAAACAACACTCGAAAGTTTGCTTCATCCAAGAACACAAAATAGGTAGGCAACCCAAAAAACGTATATGAAACAACGCCAGTCACAAACTTAACTTTTTTTCTGTATGTTTTACATCTATTTGTTGTTCAATCCAAGATCCAATTCAAATGTTAAGTCTTTGAGATATCTTATGTTGGCTTCATCAAACAGGATTTGAAAATGTCCTGCCTGCCTACGTGCCTGCAACTGTCGTTTACACCATCATGACGACTACATCTGAAACATATAACTATTATTAGATTCTAATGACAGCTTCGGTAAGCTCTGTAAATTACTAAGAGAAATATATTCGCATGGATTCCGGTTTGTAAAACTCAGACATGTCTTCTGTCCTGTCATTAGGTCCAGCCTCAAGTCCAAAACTACAGGTACCTTATGATGATCTGTGGTGTTGATGCATGCAAAAACCACAAGTCCTGTAGATTGGTGCCCGTATCGTAGTTTCCTGGATTGTGACCTCTGTAATATTCTACGAACGAACTGAAGACTAAACTTTGCATCCTTGTATGCATAGTGACTACTTGCTTAAAATAACGATCCATGTCCTTGTTTAATTGATTGCTGCATATTTTAAGTTCATGTTCATATGATAATTCTTACATTCTTACATCTCCTGATTCATACGTCAAAACTTTCTTCATATTATGCCTGCTTATACTTCCTAAAATGGTAGCCAACATTTCTTCCAGCTCGGCGCGCAGGAGCGCGCCATTTCTACTAGTAATCTAGAACAGAATGCCTGAATGCGGTCGAGGTGCAAACCTGAGACAGCAGATACCGCGGCAGGCCAGGCAATGCACCGAGCGGCCGCGTGAAGGCCTGCCCCAGAGCACGGTGGACGTTCTCCTCGTGGCGCAGCTTCTTGGAGATCGACGGGAAGAGGAATAGGAAGATTAAGGACGACGTACTGATCCTCACGACCGACGAGATCGCGACGACGTCCGGATCGAGGTCGCGACGTCCAGCCTTTGGCTTCGTGACGAACGTGCAGACTTGGTGACCGATGACCTCGCGACAAGGAAGAAGGACGGCCGGCTTCGCGACGTCCAGCCAGCGTTGGCGATCGACGACCTCGTGACGACGCTCAAGAACGGGCGGCCTCGACGACCTCGCGACGAGGGAGGACCTGTGTTTTTTTTACCGACCGGGGCAAACAAACCGGCCGCGGACGGAGGCGGTTTACCGGGCGGTTTGTACGGCTCGCCGGTAACCGCCGAATTTGAATTTGAATTCAAATTTGAGTACCTATAACCTGGTTTTTACCGCCCGGTAAGTCGGTTTACCGCCCGGTAAGTCGGTTTACCGCCCGGTTTGGCGGTTTTGGCGGTTTTTTAAATTCAAATTTATTTTTTAAAAAAGTTAAAAAAATTCCTAAAAATACTTCATGACCGGTTTACCGCCGGTAAGTCCGGTTTACGCATGATAAACCGGGCGGTAAAAAAACCCAGGGGAGGACGCAGCAGGACCAACGACCTCGCCATGAAGATGGGATTGCGACCATATAGGGTCCTGGGCGGCGCGAGAAACGCCGATTATCCTCGGTGGCCACCGATCGGATCACGGGAGCAGAGAAGGAATTTTCCGTCGTAGCGCGGGAAGAGTAGCGCCGCCTGCGCGTCGAGGGATAGCAACTCGTATCCGCGTGCGGAAAGATGCGCGCGCGGCTCGAGAATTTGGCAAGCTACGTTTTTTGGCAAGTCACTTTAACTAATAGGTTGGGAGACCCGGATTAGCACACGATGGGAGCATGTGGCGTTCTTAATGCAGGTCCGCTATTTATTTGCCGAGACCAACAGCCATGTTTATTTTTCTTTTATTATTCGTACACGGTATACTTTTTTATTTTCTTATTTATTTACAGCTTACCGATTTTTTTTCTTTCCTATTTGTTCACACAATGCATGCAGCACACGGTCTTGGTGGTGGCGGACACAGTCTTGGCGGACAGAAAGACGTTGGCGGATAGAAAAGGAGGTAGGAAATTTCTGTGATTAATTATTAGGTAAAGATAAAGATGAGGTCGTTGGTAAGTCCGATATAACCTTTAAAATTTGTAGCTGACTACATGTGATCTTTTGGGCGTTGCTGGTAAAATCAGTACTCCCTTCATTTCAAATTACAAGGCATTCTAAATACATACAATTTGTTATGTCTTAGATATATAAATAAGTACTCCCTCCATTTCAACATGACAAAGGTTTGGGCATGGTTGCCTAGCAGTTTTAGGTTTTTCACGTGTTGCGAGGTGTAGACTGTGTTGCTCGTACCGGTCTTTCAGTAGTTGGCTAGGCTCGAAGCAAAGGAGAAGGCATCCAATGCATTCAGTGAATCATGAGGACCTTTTTTAAGTTAAAACCCTAAATCCTAAGAGCAAGTATTATAATCCAATTGATCGCCGCCTGAGCAATGTCACATTGAGTTGGAATATAGACGGGGCATATAACAAGCTGGCTGAGAGGTTAGCTATATTAAGTACTGGTATTTAATGCCTAATTAGAGCAAGAGGAAGGTGGCAAGAGCTAGCAATAGCTTGGCATTGGCTGTGAATAGGAGGTGTCATCTAAAAAGAACATTTGGCGTCGCCAGAACGTTCCCCTAGGGTGTCCACGTTAGTAAATTTTTTTTACTGCATCGGATGTGAATTCAACGGCAGCCAATGTCCAATCGGCACATGTACGGTCGTCTCCGTCGTTGTCGATGTTTGATTGGTTCGGTCAAAAAATATCTGCCTCCTCCCGAGTCCTCTCGTCTCTCCTGTCGCTCTCTCACTCTCTCTCCCATGGCTAGGGCGAGCCCTGCCGCTAACCACGGGTGCAGGCCAAGCGCATCCCCGGAGCGGCCGGCGAGCATGCCCACGGCGCCCTGCGTGGAGGCCGACGGCGCGTGCGGGTCCAGATGCGGACGTGGCGGTGCGGGGCGAGCGCGCAACTTGGCGGCGCAACTTCCCACCGTCGTGGCTTCAGCAAGCGCGGTGCAGGGCGAGTTCCCTCACCGGCACGGTGGCGGCGACGGACTGGGCCCAGGGGTGGACGCTAGCTCAGCCCCCTCCTATTCCTTACCTGCAAGGCTGCACAATGGGCTGTTCACGGGCAGCACCTCCGGCGACTCCACAGCCGGATCTGGGGCCTCCATGGCTAGATCCGCCCCGGGTATGGTGGCGCGGTGGCCCCCCAGGTGCGGCGCCCCCAGCATGGCGGCGCGGTGGCCCCTAGGCCCGGCGTCCCGCGTGGCGGCGGCCACAGCCGCGGCCGCAGCCGTAGGCAAGCTCACCCTCTCTCATCCTCTCTTGGTGCTCGCGGATTTCTTCTTCCTCTGATGATTTTGGGTTGGATATTCATGGATCTGGCGCTTTTCTTTGGAATTTCTTGATTTTGAATCTGGTGTGTACAGCGGAAGTAAAGAGGCGGCCACGATGGGGCGGAGCCGGCGGCGCGGCCAGGCGCGGAGCTGCCTGGCGCGGGTGTAAGGTCCTAGATGGCTAGAGGGGGGGTGAATAGCCTATAAAAATTTCTACAAACTCACTAAGCAAACTTCGTTAGATACACAAACGGCGGAATGCAAGTTATGCTTAGCCTACTAGGTGTTGCAAGCCTCCTATCCAAACAATTCTAGTAGGTGATCACTAGTACACACAAGAGCTACCACTAGTGATCAAGAATTCTACCCACGAGATTTAGTCTACACAAAAAGTGGTTCCCGACCGACCACACAAGCAATTCTAACCCACGCGATTTTAAGCTACACAAGAAGTGGTACGCGGCCAACCACACAAGCAATTCTACTTTGCGGGAATGTAAGAATTGTAATGCAAGAGAGGTAGGAGCTTGTTATACCGACGTGTCGAGTCGAGGTTGCCAATCACCAAGGAGATGAACAATCAATCACAATGGCAACACACAATCGAAGACCAATCACGGGAACAAAGATGAACACAATTGTTTTTGTTCACCCGGTGTTCACTTGGGCACCGCCAAGCTACGTCACCGGTTGTGTCGACCAACACCTAGATGGTTCCTCGGTGTGACCCTCAAGTCACTAACCCCTCAAGGCTCGCCCCGCAAGGCACCGCAAGACCCACTCTCAAGCGAGGTACTCAACGACACGCGGATTCCACTAGGATGCTCTTCGTGATCCCCACGAGGTGAGCTCAACCTCTCACAAATCAACCGGAGGTGGCCAAGAACAATCACCTTCACTTGCCAACGCCTCCAACAATCTCCAAGCCGGCTAGGAGCGGTACTCTCCAAGAGTAACAAGAAATCCACCGGCTAAACCACCCACAAGTGCCACTAGATGCCCTCACGCAATGCAATGCACTAGGTGATCTCTCAATCTCACTTTGGATGAGCAACAAGCAAGAGAGATGAGAGTGAGAGTGTTTCTTCAGCTCACAAATATGAATGAATGAGTTGGGGAGCCAAGAGGGGGAGCCAAGCCCGGCCATCCCTTTATTTATAGCCTCAACTCAAACAACTAGCCGTTGGACAGCTCGGGCAGCCGAAAAACATGCGCTGGACGCGTCCTATGCTAGCGCCGGACGTGTTCTATGCGTTCATTTCCGTGTGCTGAAAACTAGCCGTTAGGAGCATCGGACGCCCAAAAAATGAGCGCCGGACGCGTCCTACGCTCGCCGGACGCTACCCAGAGAGCCTATTTTCGCTGCCCACCATCGAACTCTCAGTTTTGTGTGCGCCGGACGCGTTCTATGCCCTCCGGACGCGTCCGTCGCTCTCGAGGGCAGCAGACCACTCCGCATTCAACTGGGCATATCTCTTAGCTCCGAACTCCGTTTTCGATGTTCTTGGGCTCGTTGGAAAGCTTATTCAGAGGACTATGCAACCAACATATCCTCATGATCCCAAACATTAAGGATCAAAGCAGTTTTCCAATCCAAGAACCCACCGACTCTCATTTCCAACACAAGAGTTCACGGAACCTTCTCCAACTTCTTCTCTTTTCTCTACTCCTTTGCAAATGTGCCAACACCATCAAGTGTACAACTCCATGTCTTTGTGTGTTAGCCTTTCACAAACATTTTCAAAGGATTTGGTTAGCTCACTAGGCCCTACATGCAATGCACTTCATGAATTCACCTAGTGGCACCCGTGCGTCGAATAGCCGATAAGGACTTCCCTCTTAATAGTGTGGCTATCGATCCTAAATCACTCACACCCTCATGGTGTCTTGAGTGCAAAACAAATCATTTCATCGGTTATACCTGCGCCTTGGCCCATTTTGTTCTCTCATATGATGTAAACGCTTCACACCAACACGTGACCGTCTCGATCCATCGATCTCAACTTCACTTGCTCTTCACCGTGCATCGGTCCATCGGCGCCTAGTTTTGCCCCTTCACCATCGCGTGGTCGCCTTCGCTTTGAAGTCTCGATAGCCCTTCACCTTCACAACCGGTCCATGGAGCCAAGTCTCGTCTTGATCTTCATCATTTGGTCACATGACAAGTGTCGTCTTCACATTTGATATCTTCATCGTGACAACCTTTCTCTAAATCAACCACTTAGATAAACAAGGTTAGTCCTAGGTTTCATCAATTAGCCAAAACCAAATTAGGGACTTTCAGCGGGCGCCTCTCTCCCTCGTCGGTGGATCCACGACAGCGCGCAGGCATGGCGGATCCATGGCGGCCCGGTCTCCACGCGGCGGATCCATGGCGGATCCGGTGCTCCTGCGCCTCCAAGACGAAGAGGTGCATGCGCCCTACGGTGGAGCTGCAGGATGAGCACATGGAATGCACATCCCGACCCGTTCGTTTCCCCAGCCGGATCTGGCCTTGTGGCATCCTCACGCAGCAACCTGATGCTCAGCTCGTCGTCCACATGTGAGTCCTCTGTCCTCGGCCACCTCCTTCCCCTCCGTGCCTCGCGCCGTGCTTCTTTCCTACGGCGATTGCGTCTAATCCTGCGTTTTCCGGCGTCGCTGGCGTCCGGTGTGCCTGCCGTCGCTTTGCGTTTGCTTTGCAGGTGATTCCGGGCCAGATCCAGGGGTGCCGGCGGGCGGCTCAGTCAACGGAGGGAAGGAGTCCGGGAGGGTGCCTGCCGACGCAGGGTCGCCGTCTAGGGCCCATTCTGCATCCTCGTCGTGTTGGTATAGCACTCTTCCTGGAACCTCCCACTTCCGTATATTTTTGTCTATCTTATGCGTGATTTTGCGTTCCATAGTCATACAAAACTGTGCAATCTTGCATACAGTTGTAGTTGATCCCGAGATATCATCAGGTTTCATACTTTTCGTGATGAGGTTATCAGCTATTGTTTCTGCTTACTGATGCCTTGCTTTTGTGTACCTCAGACCAATGGCTTTCTCCATGCTGCCCTCCCTGCGCCCTGGTGACTGGCGTGCCGTCATCTGCGTTCGTGTCTGCCGCAGGTGGGCGTACCATGGTGGTACTGACGACGGTCTGATACAGCACGTCGACCTTGTGCTTGTTGACCAGCAGGTTGCTCTACCTTCTTTTTTATACTATTTGGTTGCATTCTTACTTCCCCAGCCAAACAATATTATATGATGCATATGTGTGTGAAAGGGTCATGCCTGATCGAGAAGACAGGAGCAAATGGAGCATGTTACTTTCTATGCTTTCTGCATTTTACTCTGCAGAAAAAGGAACTCAATTTGATTGTTTCATCTATGTATACAAGTTGCTACCAATTTACAGGAGATATCTTGTAGCTACATCACAGTGTTCCTATTACTGTATCAATATTAAATTGTTGCTTGATCAGCTCTTTACTTCCCAATGGTGGAGTGAAAAAACTACAGACACATTTGGATAATGATACTCTGAACAATGTTCAATATGAATCTTTGCCCAATCCACTCAAAGACTGCTTTGTGTGAGATGGTGAATTATGTCAGTACATTCTTTCGCATTGCTTCATCAGAAAATAGAGGTTCAACAGTGTTTTGATAACTTACCTCCAGATCTCCAAGATATCTTTAGTTGAATTATATACATGTTCGACTGTAAATATGTTTGCGCACCATACTGAGCTGTTGAGGACCCCTGTATGATATAAGCTTTTTCCCAAGCAGGCCTTTGGGCTTGTGCTTTGATCAACCATATAGTTGTATGTTTACAGCATGCTACTGACATTCTGATTTTCTCTGTATATTTTCCCTGCATTCCTTGCTTTCTTTTGTCCACTTTAGAAATGTGATTTTTTTTTTTCTTTCTTCTTTTACTATGCAGGCTGCACACTGGAAAAATCGTCTGGGTTTGGCGTTTGTCAGCCTACTCGAGATTACAACATTGTAAGTTGACTCTTGTATGGATGTGTGAAAAAAAGAATCTACTGACATTCTGATATGTATATCCATTCTTTGTTGACCAGACAGAGTTTTGCATCAAAGTGCTCTTTTCTCCTCTACGTTCATCGGTAGGCACTCAGGTACCTCCTGGTGGCGTGTTACATTGCTGATTAGCGAGTCTAGCAACAACATTTTCTCACTGATAGTTGGAATGTTTCAGGCAGTGGCAGGCATTTGATTGGCATGAAACCTATGAAATCTGGATTAGTGATTCCTAATTAAAAGATTGTCTTCCTCAACTTTGGTATACTATGTGCACACTCGCCTTGCCAGGAGCCATGGTATACTATGTGAGGCATGGTCTGCTCTGCCTCTGCTCATGCATATATCAACTATAGATGTTCCTTACATGGAGTGGTTCAGGGACAATACCAGGATATTGATCAATCGATAAAAGAATATAGTGTCGAATTTATGCAGGTTGCAAACTCCTATAGACAGATTGAATTTTCAGTTTTAGCTTATGTGTTAATGCAAACTCCTAACCTTTATATGCTTGGATTTTGTTAGACACTATTTAAGTAGGTGATTGAAAAGGCCTTCTCTCCCTGCTTTAGCTCCATGAATATTACCTGAAAGGTACCATATTTACTTCATTACAATCAACAGATTCCGTAGCATATATTCACTATTTCTTACTCAAGGATTAGAAGTAATGATCCCTGCAACTCCTTTTTATTTATTCTCTGTATGTTCAGTTTGGTCCTTGGATTAGGATAGCATTGATAAGGTTTCAGATGGGTCTTTGTTTTTTCAGGCCAGGCATTGTATCATTTGTAGATCTTGTAGATCTTTTTGCAGATCTCAGATAAAGGTACCAATTTCCATGTCTATGCTGTTTTTGGGATATAGTGCTAGCTAGGTAAGTTGCAGAGCGATCCCATTATTTGATCAATTGAGCTATTATTATTTAGATTGCTATGAGAAAATTTCTATGGCGCAATTACAGTGTTTCTCTGTATCAAGTGAATCGATTATTGAGCAATGCTCTTCCTGGTGCTTTTGTGCCTTTGGCTTCCCGCAGCCTGCTGTGATTTGCTAACTCACGGGACACTCCCTCTATGCTCTAAGACGAGTACCAATTTTTGTAGTAATATTGTGTATTCTTAGGTGACAGCTGGACGCCTATTGTCCAATCATGAAACTGTATTGTTGTAGCTTAAAATGATGTCTGTATGTACTACTATGTGAGAACTGGATGCATAATGTCCCCACGCAATGTTTCGGTGCACTTCTAAACCTTTTAAATGTTCCATCCCGTGTAATACATATGCAGTATGGCTATTTGAAATCTATTTTGGCATACATTGTTGGCCATCTGAAATCTATTTCGGCATACAATGTTGGCAGAACTGTTGGTTGAACACTTTGATGCTGCAGTGTTTTTCTCAGTATTGTTTCACAGCAGCGATGCAGAGCCAGTCAGTCTCGCACACGCGCACATTTTTCAAAGTTGTTAGCTTTGTTGTAGCATCATATGTGCGGCAGTTGCCCCGCGCGTATGGGCGCGCGCCAATAACTAGTATATTTAGAGCACCCGCAGTGGTTGAGCTGCTAGCATGTTAGCTTATATTGTGTCATGTCATAATAAGCTAACACAAGTACTCCAACAATCTAGCTCTTACCATAAATAGCCATGGGTCCATCCCCATGTAGGGGAACAGTGGTGAGAGAGGGAGAGAGAATGACACATGGTCTGCTCACAGTTATATATCTATGCTCATTTCATATGGCATACAACAAAAAGGTGAACACTCATATTATGGTGTGAAGAATGCTTGTTTTAGGACACTAAGCTTATCCTTGGGAAAACTTCAACATGTGCTTTGGTGAAGTGATTCCCATTCGGCACTAATCAATGTGTGCATATCTCGAGATCAACGCAACGAGATTTACAATATTTATGATAAACATATGCATCTACAACCATCCTTTCAAAAAATTTAGGAGCAGGAAGCACGAGAGGGTTGAAGATTTCATGTGTGGCAACGTTAGAGAGATTGATTGAATCGGGGATTTCTCATACGAGCAAGGACTTGATGAGGTATTTATGAAATAGCTTCCATGCTCATTGATGTCTCCATCGTTTTCAACCTCCAAGGGGGATTCTTCATGGATGTCTAAAATTTTCCTTGGATTAGGTTGGTCTCGTCTAAGGCCACGTCCATCTATTCAATGGCAGTGGCACATAAGTTTTTAATGCTCTGCGGTTGTAGCCATTGATGTTGCTCTTCTTGGTCTTCCTGATGAATCCTATGCTTGAGAATTCTAGATGGATTTCTAGAATCATCGGGAGGTTTAGGAGAAAGAGCATAAGAGGATTCATCGAGGTCAGCTCCGCATCAGGCCCCGACTAAAATCCTGACACACGTATATAAAGGAATTTATGAAAAACAAGGAATTTAGAAAACAAAACAATTAAGTACATTTAAAAGAAACAAAAATAGAATATATAAGAAAACTAAAAGAAGAATAGAAGACCATAAAAGGAAAACATTTTTTAAAAGAAAAGAAACGAAGCAAGAAAATAGTATGAACATAAAATATAGAAATAAAATATAGTAGAAAGAAAAATTGATATTTACATCATTAAAGAAAATTACAAACCATTAGAAAACAAACCTGCAAATAAGAAAATCTACAGAAAACATAAAACAGAGAAAACAATTAATAAATAAATAAGAAAAAAAGAAAAGGAGAAGAAAACCAAAAAGAAATGAAAACACAAGAAAAAAAGTGATAAAGAAAGGAAACGCAGCGTGACTAGGACTCCAAGCACGTGTAGGCAGCTCACCATATGATTATCATCTTTGAGCTAAAAATTGAATATGTAGTCAAGTATTTCATATAATATAGAAAATACATGAATAAAATATAAAATTAGAAATGGTAGTTGGAGTGAAACAATAAAAATAGAAAAATAAATTAAGGGAAATGAAAATAAATAAATAACAGAAAAAACGAGAAAGAAGGAATAAATAAATATAAAAAATGAAACAGAAAAAGAAAACAAAAATAAAGGAAACATAAAAAAAAATCAAGACAAGGCACACTTTGCCTCGAACTCGAGTCCTGCCGCACGCGCCTCAGACGAGCTGCAGCGGGGTACGCAAGCAGCTACGCAAAAGCTTTTTGCGTAACGCAACAGCTGCAGCGCTGTACGCAACGACTTCCGCAATGGTTGAGTTTGGCCGCTCGAACGGTATTCCTGAGGGTCGAAAAAGGCGAACGCAAAGCGCCAGCGTGGCATGGGCCCGCTCGTCCTCTCCTCCGCCCGCTGCCTTCCTCGCCGTCCAGCACGCCGGTGCCGAGCAGGGAGCAAAGGAGCTCCGCCATGGCCGCCACCGGTCGAATCGTCCATGGCCGCTACCGGTCGGGGTCGCGGCCGCCGCGGCCGGGAGGGTCGGGTCGCGCCGCCGCCATAGTCGTCCCGGCTCCGGCCGCGTGGAGGTGGTCTGGCCATGGCCGCGCGGAGGAGCCGCGCCCGCACAAGGAGCCGCCGGATCCGCGCCCGGGGAGGAGCCGCCGCCACTGCGCGCCATGGATCGAGCCACGGCGGCATGGGCGCCAATGACCCCCCTCTTCCTCCTCCTTCACGCCATGGCCGGGGGGCCGAGCTCGCCCCGTGCCGCCATGGCCAGGGGGCCGAGCTCGCCCCGTGCCGCCTTGGGCGGGAGGCCGAGCTCGCCTCGTGCCCCGTGCACGCTCGCGCACCCACCCGCCGCTCCGCTCCAGCTCCGGCACGGCACCTCCGCACGGCTGGAACGCCGCCACCGCCGCACCTTCCGCCGCTCCGTGGAGTTCCCCAGCTACCCTCGCCGGTGGAGGAAGGAAGGGGAGAGCCGGCCGCCCTCGCCGCCCCACGAGGAGCAGCCCTCGCCGCTCCACGAGGCGCCGGCGAGCTCGTGGTCGGGGGCCAGCATCGCCGGCGCGCCCCGCTCCGCCTCCATTGCCGGCGCGCGCTCGCCGGCCGGGGCCGGCCCTTCTCCGCCCGCGGGCTCGCCGCCTCGCTCCGCCTCCATCCATGGCCGGGTCCGAGCTCGCCCGCCATGGCCGGGCCGCACGGGCGAAGTGCGGCGGCCGCGGATGCCGCGGAGCGCGAGGTGGTGCGGAGGAAGAGATAGAATGGAGAGAGAATGGGGAGAGAAAATAAATAGAATAAAAAAATTGATATGTGGGTCCCACTGTTGGTATTGAGTAAACTATAAAGGATTGATGAGTGCGGAAGAAAGTTGGATAGAGTAAGAAATCTGGCTGACTAGGACTAAATATTCCCTCATAGGGATGAAAATAGAGTTCAATCAGTGCGGATAGTCTCAGCTCTCTCCGGGCCGCTCGCTTTGCCGCTCTGGCCACTGGGCCGCTTGCTCTCAATACAAGGCAAGCAAGCCCCCCACCCCCGGCGCCGGCCAACACCAAACCCTACACGGACCAAAACCCTCGCCACCGCGACGACAAATTCCGCCTCCGCTCCGGCTCCGGCTCCGGCGGGCGGCGGCCGCGTCGCCATGGATGACATTGCGAACTTGCTGAGCCGTTTGGATTTCTTCATGATGGACTCCAGCACGCTCATGCTGACGAAGAGCGCCTTCACCAACCTGCCCCACCCGCCCGCCGCCACCGCCGCGCCGCTCTCCGGCCCCGTCCCCGCGAGAGCCCCCGACGACGGGGTCGACCGCATCAGCGCCCTCCCCGGCGAGCTCCTCCGCGACATCGTCTCCCGCCTCCCCGTCAAGGACGCCGCGCGCACCACCGTGCTCTCCACGCGGTGGCGCCGGGTCTGGCACACGACGCCGCTCGTCCTCGTCGACGCCCACCTCCTGCCCCCCGGCGGCTCCATCGGGATCGGCCGCAGCGACCTCTTCGGCGGCGACCCGCTCGACCTCTTCCGCGCCGACCCGCGCGGCCTCGCCCACACGGTGTCCGCCGTCCTCGCCGCGCACCCGGGCCCCTTCCGCTGCGTCTACCTCACCGGCACGCCCATGGATAAGCATCCCGTCGAGCTCGCGCTCTGGCTCCGGCACCTAGCCGCCAAGGGCGTCAAGGAACTCATCTTTCTCACACGCACAACGAAGTTCGACTCTGAGGCGCCTCTCCCTGGCACGCTCTTCAGATGCGCCTCCCTCACAAAGCTCTACCTCGGCTTCTGGTGGTTTCCGCCGACCACCGCCCTCCCTCCCACCGTCGCATTCCCCTACCTCCGGGAGCTCGGCCTCTTCTCCCTCGTCATGACCGAACAGGACCTCGCCTTCATGCTCAACAGATCCCCCGTTCTGGAGAAGCTCCTGATGACCGGATGCAAGTGGAAGGTTTGCATCCGCGTTCGGAGCCACAGCCTACGGCTGGTGGAGGTATGCGAGTGCGTCGCGCCAGAAATCACAGTGCTGAACGCTCCACGCCTGGAAAGGCTCTTGCTTTGGGAAGCTTGGGGTTGGGCTGACGGAGATCTCGCCACCTGTCGCGCCAACATGTCCGCCAAGATCAAGATTGGCCATGCTCCCAAGCTGCGCTTCCTTGGATTCTTGGTGCCTGGAATGCACCAACTGGAGATTGGGAACACCAGCATCAAGGTGCGAATCATCATTTGAGTGTGGTTTTCATTGCTGTGTCATCTTAGTTTCTTCTTTCAATTCCGTGCAACCTCAAATTGCATCAATTGCAGGCTGAGACAAAGGCAAGCCCAAACACCACTGTCCCAAGTGTCCAGATGCTGGCACTTGAGGTGAAACTTGGAACCCGGATTTCAGTTAGGATGGTACCTAGTTTCCTCAGATGCTTTCCCAACCTTGAGACACTCTACATCCAGGTAAAATTTTAACTGAATATGTACTTGTATCACATGAGACTGCTAATCCATTATCTGTTTTTAATTACCTATGTGCTCTGATCTATCTTATTGCAGTCCGGAAACGACGACTCCAAATTCTGGGGACCTCAAGCAGCTGGCACTGGCAAACTAAATCCCAAGTTCTGGAAGGAGGCAGGTTACATTGAATGTGTTCAGCGGCACATCAAGAAGGTGGTTCTCCGTGCGTTCCGAGGGACAAGAAGCGAGATTGACTTCCTCAAGTTCATCGCCGAGCATGCACAAGTTCTTGAGAAGATGGTGATTGTATTGGCCCATGGACATTCCCCTTCAGATCCGGTCAGTACCAACCTGAGGACTAGAATGGCTTCTGTAAAATGGGCCAATGCATGCTGTGAGCTGATGATTTTTCAGACTACATTTCCTTCAGAAGGTACAACTTGGTGCTACCTATCAGCATTTGATCTTTCTAGCACAGACCCTTTTGATGTTTCAAAATGTATGGCTGGGACATGTCAAGGTCATTAGTGGGCTGTTCCAGTATCCATATGCAAGGCACTGTTTCAAACTGCTTGCAGTGTGTTTTTGAGGATTATGAAGCATTCTATACTCTGGTTTCAGTGACTTAAGGGTGGAACTTATTGAGTAGCATCATTTGGCTTCCAGAAGAATTGTGTTGCTTATGTAATCTGTATTCCTCTTTCAGTTATATTGCATTGGACACCTGCTAAATATTTTCTATTTTTCTGATTGCTGATGGGAGTATTTATGCTTCGCTTGCCATGTACCAATTTGCGTGTTCCTTAAAAAAGAAATATTCCATTTGGCATAAGATATTACCTTTTCAGTTCATTGTTCATGATTGATTAAACACACCCTTTGCATCAAGTCATCAATACAGTTATTACTGTCTATATTTGGTCTACTCCCAATCCATTGTATAATGGGGTATGGGACTATGGGTATTGAGAAATTTCAATATTTAGGACTCAATTCGCATGCCTCGCAAGATTTAGGACTCAATTCGTCTGCCTTTCAAGAAATAGGATCGGACACGCGAATTCCTTCAAGATTTAGGATTTCAGCTATATTTTCATCCTTTTCTTTTTTCTGAAATGTTCTCACCTCTCCCAGCCACCTAAAATGACTAAACTACCCTGGCTGCATCCCCTCTCTCCTATCGCTGACGTGTGGGTCCCACTTGTCATCTTCTTCTTCCTCCTCTCATTTTCGCACCTCCACCACTGTTCCTCTCGTTTTCCCTTGTTGAGGCACCTTTACCACTGTCCATGTCGAGCAGCAGCAGCAGCAACACACCGGCTATGAACCACGAGCTCGCCAATCGCCATCGACGGGGCCAAGGACAGCCGCAGCAGTATGCCAGAGGAGCAGCAGCTCGCCATTGACGGGACCACTAGCTCCATGTTGGCTGGAGCTCCGCGCGCCACTCGGGATCGTGAGTTCCGTGTAGGCTGTGTGCCCGCGTAATCCACGCGCCGCCCAAGCCACGAGCTCCATGCCGGCCACGCGCCAACGTGCTCTGCACACCGCCCAGCTCCGCATGGCTAAGGTAGATGATGGTAGGGGAGGGGAGGGGAGGGCGGCGGAGGGGAGGAGAGTCCTCGCCGGCTGTGGAGCACCGGCGCAAGGACGGCGGGCGTCGCACTCGCTCATGTTCCGCCGCGGAAGAAGAACGAACGAACTCGTTCGCGTACAGGAAGGAAAGACTCGAGAGAGGATAAGTTCCTGATGCAAGGGGTACTTTGGTCTTTTAGATAAAAGGGAAAGGTGAAAACATTTCAGAAAGGAGAGAAATAATAAAAAAGGGCTAAAATCCTAAATCTTGAAGGAATTCGCGTGTCCGATCCTATTTTTTGAAAGGCAGATGAATTGAGTCCTAGATCTTGCGAGGCATGCGAATTGAGTCCTAAATATTGAAATTTCTCGCCTGTGCCAGGATCTTATAAAAAAAATCTATCTCAGCATTGCTACTACCTTACCATGGCATTTTATAAAACTCAAGGTGCTATATTTATGAAGAGATAGTCTAAATAACCTAAAAACACATTGCTAAAATCTCCAATTTAGATTAGGCCAGTTGCATTGCACTTTCTAGAGGACTAGCCTTTTTTTCCACAAAGGTGAGCATAGGTATTATCAGCCCTTCATACCCAACAAACCCTAAGCTGTTGGCACAAACTATTATAGGTCCTTCGTACCATGTCAAATTTGTTTTCTGTGCGCAATTATCATAAAATAGCTGCTGGTACAGGCTTTATTGGAACGAATAAGCTGGTGTGTGGACTGGCATCTCTCTTCGGAAATCAGAACCACATCAATTCTATTTGGTTGCCATGTCAATGTTGCTATATTACTGCAGTACTTGTGACTCCAGGTCTTTTTTTAATTGTAACGCTCCTATTAGGTCCTAATGATTCCACATAGTTGAAGTAGCTTATTCTGATTTCTGGAAGTTTAGAAGTCTTGCATATCTATGTTTTTATTTGCTTATACCGCTGCCAGTTTCAATTGGATTTGCTTGTTATGTTGTCAGATTTTCAGCTTTTTACTGGTTAGTAGCTTCCTCATCAAAATGTAGCTCTAGCACATGCGCCAATCTGGCCCTCGAGCTCTTGGTGCAATGGAAGGTGTTGCGCGTGGTCAAATACTCAAATGTATTCGAGAACAAGCGCGTTGTAGGTTTGTCAAACTGTTCTTCTTAATCAATGATACGCAAAAATACTAAAATGTAGTTAGTGGCGTTCCCTTGCATGTTGGAACATTGAAGCTCGCGCCTTTTGTATTGGTGCTAGGTTCGCATGTAGGCTGCACAAATCTTCATAGCAATAGAATGGACATACTGGGTAATCCTAGACCCGATCGCAGCAAAACGGATCTAGAGAAGACACAGTTCTAACTGCTGAGGAAGAAGCATTACTGCATCAGTAGGGTTTGGGACAATTAGATGGATTTGTGACAAACCTTTGTACTTCGTTAATATATACGCATAATTTTTTGATACAAAATTGATGTCATTAGTTTTATATTCGAAGATGCTTAGTTGTGATTGTAACTGTAATTGTAATTTTGCATCATATAAACATAAACAAAAATATTAATAGAGTAATTTTTAACCTTAGTCTCTCCTATACCTTAGTAGTAGCGTAATTTACAACTACGGGCTCTAATTATACTGCACGGGAATTCACGGAGCATCCTCAACAGAGCGGTGATTGGTTTATTGTGACTGCCTTCTATACACTTCCTGTTGACCCCCAAAAAAACCAATAACAAATCTTCATCCTAAGCTTCTCCCAAAATCCTGAAAAATCTACAAAGATGAGCCAGCTGTTGTTATGTACAGAGACTCAGCTCATGAAACTGTCACCCTGCGACTGCCCCTCATATCCCAGCAGTGCAAACTTCACATGGATTCCGATTTTCCCTCCCTCCTTCACAAGCTTCGCCGCGATCACCAGCCAGTGGCCAGGGACGTCGTGTGGCCCTTTTACCACCTCCGAAATGTCGACGAACTTGAGGAGCTTCCTGGACCGGAGCGGGACCGGCGGTCCATCGGGGTAGACACCTGAGTTCAGCTGCACCGGCTCATGCTTCGCCTGCTGGTGGGTGTCACGCTGCGTGAAAGGGGAGCTCAGTGTTGTGCTGATCGTCGTCAGGAAGCTCCCCTTCTGAGACGATGCTGGAGCGTTCGTCCACTCGGTTCTCTGGATGGTGCAGTTGGGGATGTGGGTGTAGAGGAGGCGCAGATGCAGGACCTTCTTGGACCAGGTCCCCTTCGTGACGAGCTGGGCGCCAGTGACGATGAAGACTCCGCCGGGTGCTCTCTTGTGCCACTCCGGGTTGTACTTGACGGCAGAGGTGCAGACGCACGAGTAGTTCTTCCACTGGATGGCCTCGATGTACCCTGGATCGCTGTCTTCGGACTCGCGCCATTCTGACATTGAAGATGCCATGGAGTCTCCAATCATGCTTGGAACACTGGAGAGGTGCTGGACATGGATGGCCAACCGGTTGCACTTCCTGCCCTCCAGGTATAGCCGTAGGCCAACCACCGGTTTCTGAGAGCTAGATACCTTCAAACAACAAAAGAGAGCAAAAACGTGTAAATAAATAGGTATAAACTGTGACTTTACTGAAACAGAAGTGATTTTCCCAGAGTGCAATGGCAATTAAATGAAACTTCTGCAAGTCCAAACTGTCAAAGTCTACCATCTTATTTCAGTCCTCCGAGAGACAGAGACATTTAGCAACATGAATAAAAGGTGGATTGAACAAAAAATGTGTTTAAATCTAAAATGTAAATGAACATTCTGGTACCTGAGAAGTGCTGACATGGAGTTTGGGGCCGAGAAATCTGAACTGCATTGAAGGGTAGGAGCCTTTTCTCTTTTGGGGCCCAAGGACAAGCTCGTTGAACATAGGTGCCCACTGTAGAGGAACTTGAAACTCCAAGAAATATTGCAAGTCTTGAAGATCAGGTTTATCTGGGAAAACAAACATCATTAGAATTTTACTCGGTAAATAACATCCTTGGCAAGGTATTCTATTAGCAAGTTAAATGCAGTAATACAATAACAGTTTAAAAAAGACTTATTCTCAGGACTTACAGCGAAGATATAGATTGATGGCATGGCTGAGGTAACCACTACCAGGAATACCAGTTAGAAGAGAGGTGATAGGGACAAATTTAAACATAATGGCATCAGGTTTCTTTGCCACTGTTTGCAGCCATTTGGAGTGGTTGGGTAGGTATGCTTCTCCTCCCCTCTTCGAACATGTAACTGTCAGCCCCTGTTTAGAATAGCCAACATATAATTGTTGTCGCCATATCAAGAGACAGCAAATTGACAATAAGTTATATAAGAAAATACATACATCCTTGGTTGATGTTTCAGAGTAGCTAGAAAGGTGCAGGTTATTAGGTTGCTGCACTATCCTGACAAAAACATCAGGAACCTGTAATCAAAATGGATCAGATTAGCAAGTTTTTGTCCAACATATGAGGACACAAACTGAAGACAGAAATATTTGTACCTTGCTCTTGCCATCCTTTGTCTTGCGATGTATTGGGGAGTGGTTCTTCCCATCAGAAAATAAGAAATCGCCAAGGTCCTCCAGATGCAACTTAACATCAGCAGTTGAAATGGTTGAAGAATGACTTTGTTTAACACATATGACATCCTGACCTCCGATTCCCATTTCAACAATTATATGTGTCCCATAATTCTTGATAAACCTAATATTCACAAGATTAGCAGGTTTTATATCAAAACAAACAGTTTGATGTATTTATGTGGTTTGGAAAATTTGTCACCAGGTAAGTTCATCTTATTTAGACCAAATAGGATTAAATGTTTGAGAAAATTAGAAAGTTCTGTAAAAGAATCCCTGGTTTATAGTTCTCAGGTCAAGAACTGCAATATTGCAGACGAGTATATAAGACTTGTGGTTGGTGTTAAGTGTTAACAAAACCAACACAAAGAAACATGGAAAACTAGAAATTTAGAAAATAATCTGATCTGAAACTATTTATAAGTGAGTCTCCAGAAGGTAGCAATTAGTTACCTGTAGATGACATTTTTCATTAGTTAATTAATGCCTTCTATTATAGACAAAAATAAATAGCTTTATGAATGACTATGAGCCTAGGACTGAAGTAAAGAACAACATATAATGGATCTAAAAATACAGCATGGCAAGAAAATGACAGGTTAAATCTCACAGAGCACGACGATAAGAACATAAATAAATCATATCGTTTGAATGACAAGAACACGCAAATTATGAGAAACAGGGCTAACATAGTGTCTTACCATGATAATGCAACAGGATCCCACTTGGATGGAACAGCCTTTTTTACTTCATCTCGAAGAACTAATGGAGAAGCCTTTAGGTGCAAGTTGTACAAAGAAATGAAATATCCGTCGAATGCTAGATGCTTGGTCTCTTTGGCATCAGTCAACCAAGCTCCACTTAATTCAAAGAGAGCGTTAAAATAGCCTGAAGGAACTTTCCCTTGGACTGAAGATTTCTGATTAAGCAATTCTGACATCTGATCAATAAATTTAAAATGTGGTCAGAATAATCTGTAAACATTTATAGACAGAGTCCAACAACTGTAGTCATCGGACATCATAGTCGAACTTTCTTTAGTCACCAATTAACCTTTTTAGTAACTTGGATCAATTCTACTGGCCTATTACTAGAAAGTAAATTTCGAGTGAAGAAAGAAAGAAACAGTGGCTTTTAACCACGGTATAGATAGGAATACCCACCTCCAGAAAGTGAAATAAGCAGATTTTCAATGTTACAACCCAAAATACTAAACTAGTTTTAGAAGGGAATACAGAAAAACAAACACCGAGCTAGCATAAAAAGGGTACACTGAATAGTGCCAAACACAGTCATACTCTGGAGTTAGAATAATCAGAAACAGGCAATATCATTATATCAAATGTTGAAGTGTTAAGCAGAGAGATGGTAACCTATCAAATGTTAAAGTGTTAAGCAGAGAGATGGTAACCTAGTCGTGGTCTTGACTAATAAGCGAATGACACAAGCCTACCATGTGAATTGTAATTAAACCAAACCGTCAAGCAAAAAGCTGCTTTTCACCCTGAAAAGCAAGAAGGTTCTACACATATAACAGGCCACATGGCCCAATGGCATGATGCAGTCGTGCACCGGGAGTACATACATGAAAATTAGTTTTGTGCAAAATGACCTCCAAAAGTCCCACAATAGAGTCGATCCCAGCCTACACCAGCTTCCATGAAAGGGACTAGTTTTATTTCCCTCTGCCACGGGGTTGCACATCATTTGCTACGCTTGCCATTAGTCAAAGTATAGTTAACGATTTCTAAATGTCACAAGAGTCCTAATCGCACATCAGCATGATGTAACGTACACCGAACCGAATCGCTGAAGGATTTGCAAAGTTAATTGCTGCCTGCCAGATCAAGGAGCCATGATGAAGGCAGGCAGGCAGGCAGGCAATACCCCCAGCCGATACAGGTGGCCGCCAACTCCGGTAGGCCGTAGGCATCAGGCACGCGGCGAAAGGGGGATTAGCAGGACCATTATTATTCCGGGACGCCAGACATTCCCGGCGTTAATTAATGGATGGATGGAAAGGCCGTGGCAGCGCGTTCTTGATCGCTCTTTCGCGCGCGGCGCAGGAAAGTTAATTACGCGGTTGGTGGCCGGAGGCGTGCAGTGCAGAGTAGCTAATGCTACTACGTCGTCGTACAGTACCATCGAATTTGTGCCCCTCTCCCACGCAAAAGAAAGGAAGGCGGTGTCGCTTCCTCGGCTGTTGCCGACGATGATGGTGATGATTGAACTTTATATAAGCACGGGAATTGGATTGGTTGACTGACGTGCTTTGTGAACGAGAAAGATCATTGATTGGCATACCGCGTCACCAAGCAGGGAATGTTTACTTTTTTTTTTTTTGAAGAAGAGAAGAAAAGGATGGAACAGTTGAGAGGGAGAGAGAATTCTTGACGCCCAAATCGAATGGTTTTTTCTTTGAAGCAACCAGCGACGAGAAATGCGGCCCGTTTCCAAAATCTGTCGAAGCGGAGCTACGAGAAGAGAAGGTGAATTCGACACGCCGTCTGCAATCGACCATGAGAGGTGTTGATCCGGCTCGCGATGTCGCGGGCGCAACGAAAACCAGCAGCAAGGCAGCGAAGGCACGATGAATCCAGCCCCATCCGATCCCCCCGAAATCCTAACCAATCTCGGCGTCACAAAACAGAGCAGCAGCCAGGTCCGTCCGTCCGATCACGCGGCGGTGGCGCGCTGGGAGTTGGAAGTGGAAGCAGGAGGAAACGAGGAGGAGGGAGGAGGAGACGGGCGTGGTACGCACGCACCTGGTTGAACTCGAGTACGTCGGAGCGGAAGCGGATGCGGTCGCCCTTGTCGACGCCGACGTCGCGCGGCACCCCGCGGAGGAGCGTGGCGCCGCCCGGGAGCGGCACGTCCCTGGCCTCCCCGTCGCCGAGCTCCACCAGGCGGCGGCGGGCGGCCTTGGCGAAGCGCAGGCGGAAGTCGGACGTGAGGTCGAAGCCGGCGCCGAGCGCCCGCACCGCCTCGTCCACCACCTCCATCGATCACTGCCGCCGCTGCTGCGCGCACGGGCACGCTCCTCCTCTCCTCCTCGTTCGCTTGTAGTCTGATGAGATGAGAGAGGGCCTAGGCAGCTAATACGGACGACGATGAAGAAGAAGCAGCCAACCACCGCCGGAGCGCATCATGTCGCTTCTCCTATCTTCAATGAATTCAACGGAAGAGGAGAGGAGACGACGAAGAGGGAAGGTTTGACTATGGAAAGGTCGGACGGGGGGCTGCGGGTTTGGTGGGAATGCGGCACGTGGGGCCCGCCAAAGGGTAGGGGGGAAGCGGGAAGGAAGCCAAGAGAAGAATGCCGCAAGGCTATTGACGGTGGTGCGGTGCCTGCCAGTGACACACAAGGCTTTTCACAGGGGTCGCCGGGTCCGACACGAAATAATAAAAACCAACGAGCGGGATGGACGAATGGATCGGATCGGATCGGAGGATTGGCTCGGCAGCAAACAGGTCGTCAACGGACCGTTGCTTGGGGGTGGGCCTTGGGGCTGCAACTGCAATAAATAAATGAATAATAAATAAATAAATAAATAAATAAACAAACAAACAAATAAATAAATAAATAACAATAGAAAATAAAAAAAATATTCAAGGCATTCCAGGTGATGGCAATTCCACACGACCACGTCCGAACACGACATCTTCTCCCAACTCCGGCAGGCTTCTTCCCCTTTCTTCCCTCCGCCCATCTCACTTCTTCCCCAACTCCAGCGCGCTCAAAAGAGCTCGAGAGAGGTAGGCTTGCCAGGCAATAAGGACAGAGTTTTGATGGCAGAGGAGGCGACCGAGTCAGGTCAAGACAAGGACGACGACAGCCATGGAGGTGGCGGGAGGGGAGAAGAAGAAGGTCACTGTGGGTGTGGTGTGGTGGCCAGGGAGCTTCGGCGAGACATTACTGCGCCGTGGCAAGGTGGTGAGCGGTGGCGGCGGGTTCAAGTGACACTGTTGATGAAGATGGGAGGAAGAAAGAAAGGATGATGACCACAAGATCACAATCAAACGGAATAAAATCGTCTGGCTTTTGGAATAAAATCACACATATTTATTAGCAACTCCCTTTGATCATTACATTTTATATATGGTCTACATGATCAAAACTAGTGTTTTTTAACTTATCGTAGTATGTAAGATCTGTGTTTAGTAGCATATTTGCAATTTCTCATCACAAGCTAATGACCTCGTTTAGTACCATTCCGAAATGGAATTTTAGTAGGAAATATATTAATATTCTAGCTTCTACATCGAACAATGAATATTTCTCATCATTATTACACCACAGATACACACACACACAACATATATATTCTAGCAACCCACCTGTATCAACGGTAGAAGTGTCACCAGAGTCCTTCAACTGCCATTCATAAAACCTCCTTGCGCTGCGATCATCTGCCGCCAAACCACGCATGTCACTTAGGCAACACAAATTCGTTGGCCACCACCTCCCACGCCGGCCTCCTCGCCAATTTTGTGGGTGTTGTCCACGCCAACTTCGTGGGTGAAACTCTGCCGAGCAGATGAGAGGCCCTCCATTCAGCACGCCAAGCTCTCCTCCAGACCGCCTTCCTCCACCGTGGACACCACAAACCTGAATCCTTAGCTAGGCCTCCAACCTCCTCGCCACAACGCCTGTCGTCGCCGCATACTGACCGAGCACAAGCTTCAAAAAAACAACGCCTCCAGAAAATGAGATGACACCGACGCCGCCGCCGTTCGACAGGGAGGTCAAGGTTTTCACCCACGAAAGACTTACAGTGCAACGACGAAAGGACCGTTCAATGAACGCTTCGAACGAAGAAAATAGCCCTGAAAGGTGTCACCGTCATCAGCCCAAGAGGGACAAGGCTTTCGCCATGGCTCCTCGTCCCCTTTGCATGACATTGTCCACAACCCATCTACTCCATCAGTCGTTGGCTGTCACCGTGCCTATTGTAGCCGCCACTGCTGTCTCCAGCACCTAGGACATTGGATCCGAGCCGAGCGGCGCGACCCCTGCGTGATCCACCGTGACTGCACGCACTGCTACACCCTCACCAGATCCGTCCAAGGAGGCCCTGGATCTGGGCGCAGCGGGCCGGATCCCGCCATCGCACACCGCTCGCTAGCCTCCCTCGCCGCATCCAGCCATTGGGAGGCTAGCGCCGCCACTGCTGTCGAGCAAGGAGGAAGGGAGGGCGGACTAGAAGACCTGCTGCCGCAAAAACCCCCTGCCCTTGTTGGCATTTCTTAGCGCAACCACCAAAAGTATGGCAGCAACGCCAGAGATGCCAGGAGGGGTGATTCTATATCTATTGGATATTCCGCAAGCGCACAGAATGTACCGCTGTAGCATTTCACCGAGGAGTATTCCAAGGTTGTCGATTTATATTTCTCCCAAGGGAAAGCAGCAGCTAGGAGTTAATAGGGGGAGAAGATCCAAGTATCTCTAGTCTAGTATCACAAGTGGAAGAGGGATAAACGGAGTGTAAAGGAAGGGTGGATCAAGGATCTTGCTAGAGGGTTTATGAGGTAGAGTGATAGCTAGGTGGGAGGACAACGAGTGAGTGAAAGACTCCTATGACTCTGACTCTACTTCTATGGACTAATCTAGTCTAGTAGTGGACATACACTAAAGTCGCTAATCCTGTCTTACTTGGTTGCTGGAGGTATGACAGGGCATAGGAGGGTTCATCCCCTACCCCAGCAGGACCTAATTTTACAGGGCACCTATCGGCCTACTGTTGGCGGTCCTTATCGATGATTTTATACCGCCAATTAGACATGAAAAAGGGTGAATTATATATTCCTATATGCATATACTTGTGCAACTAACCCAAATCCACGTGCACTAGGAAATATCGTCATTGCGGGAATCATATAAAAGTGCGAGGATTAAATACCAAAAAGGCGCTTTCGGAAAGCGCCAAACCAACCCAAAGTGGAGAAGGGCCACCTCGGGACCCGAATGGGCCGAAACATCAAACCAACACGGCCCGGAGCCCACTCCACAACCGACCACCCGAAGTCGGTCGGGGACGGCGGCACCCCGGCGCGGCCGCGCCGGGCGCGCTCGCGCCACCCCGATCGACGGGGGCCGGCCGGGCCGGGAGGCGGTACATTCAATGCCAAGGGAGGTCGGTGCGCGGTGTTCCTTCCATTTCAGGCTCAAATCGACCTCCACCAAGATATAAAAGGGGAGAAGAAATCCATTCTACACACACACATTCATTTGGTCTCTCTCTCCCTCACCTCCACTTGTTCCTTAGCTTAGAGCTAGTAGTGTTGGAGCTAGGAAAGCTACCAAGGAGAGCTTGTCTCCTAGGAAGAAGAGATACATCTTGGTAATCATCTATGGAGTGTTCTTCCTTATTCAAGTTCTTGTACTTTATATATTGCTTAATGTATGAACTAGAGCATAGTCTTGATCATGTTCATGTTGATACATATGAACTAGAGCATAGTTCATATGATCAGTTCATAGCATGTTCATCCCTGTTCTTCATCGTTCATATGTTCTATAGAATTAGAGTCCACGATGAGAATGAAGTAACACTTCGATGTTCTTTCGGGTTTGCCTATGTTCTAGCTCGTCCATCCGTAGGGTGGGAGTCCTGGGGGAGCATAGGTAGTTCTCTAGTATGCGGGCGTGGTGTCCGGATGCGAGAAGGCCTTCGAATATGACGGCATGCCACGGTTGAGGGGTAGGTGGCAGGTGGTGACAGCCCTGTCCGTCCCTCGTAATCCCCCACGTCCGCATGTCGTGTAGGAGTTTGTAAATGCCTCTATCGGCTGGCAGACCAGCTGCGGGGGTCTCCCTGTTACTCTAGGCTCTGACTTGTCTCTAGTCTTGTATAACATGTGACTTAGCTATTCTATGCTTAGCTGTATACGACCAATCAGCTCTAGTAGGTTTATTCTTTATTCTTTCCGTTTCTTTTATTCCTTATTTCTCTTTATCCTTGAGTGAGAGACAAGTGTGTGTCCACTATCCTCAAATTACCGTTTATCTTACCCCTGCATAGCACTAAGGCTTGTTTCAATGATATGAAGTACCATATCCATGTGCTAGAGGTATTTTACACCATGTCTTCCTTTGGGAAAATATAAATAACGATACCCTGACATACTTCCGGGTGAAATGCTACAATGATAGATCCGTGCGCTGCGGATAATATCTTTAGAACACGACTATCACCCGGCGTTTCTTGGCGTGACCACCGGGATGTAACAATTCTAGTGATTGTGTTAAGAAATGCCAACAAGCATTTCGGCGCCGTTGCCGGGAAGGCATTGGTTAAAATAATCTAGCATGGCATGGATATAACTTCATTAGAAATAGTCCGAGTCTATGCAGGCTAACTTTTATGTTTTCTCCTGTTGTCGGTGAAAATAGGATAGTGTATGTCCGGTTTCTCCCTGCCAGACAATTTCCATCCAAATCCGGAGGCACTCCTAAGGAAGAAGAAGCCTAGAGATACTCCTTCTTCTGCCACTTCGTCGGCATTCGAACCGGTCATTTCCGCACCATCAGCAACCATTCCAATGGCTCAGAAGACTCTCCACGAATTCTCCGTCCCCGCTGTTGCCAACGCGCCCACTGGGCCCGTTGTCAACGTGGCGGACAAGAACTTTGAGCTCAGGACTGGCCTGATCACTATGGTGCAGGGGATTCCATTTTGCGAACTCCCCAATGAGGATGCTAACGCTCACTTACAACGTTTCTTGGAGCTCTGTGACACCGTCGTCATCAAGGACATCGAAGATGACGTCATCAGACTCCGGTTGTTTCCCTTCTCCCTTGTGGGGAAGGCGAAACAGTGGTTTTACAAAGACAAAGAGGCTGTGAGCACATGGGGCAAATGCTCCACGGCATTCCTCGCAAAGTTCTTCCCCATGGGCAAAACAAATGCCCTGAGGGGAAGAATTGCCAATTTCCAGCAAACACAAATGGAACCCATTCCTGAAGCTTGGGAGAGGCTCCAAAGCTTCATCCTAGACTGTCCTCATCAAGGAATGGAGGAATGGCTGGTGCTCCAAAACTTTTACAATGGGCTCACGCCCATGTCAAAAGGGCACCTCGATGCTGCAGCTAGAGGCGCATTTCTATCACTCACTGTTGGTAACGCTACGGCGTTAATCAACAAAATGGTAGAAAATCAAGCTTGGGGGGAAGAAAGGGCCCCAACCAAGCAACAAAAAGGCACGCACCCCGTGAAGGAGACGGAGGCGCTTGCGGCAAAAATAGACCTGCTCTTGCAAAAGTTTGACGAAAGAGCCGCCGGAGACACATCCAGCACCGTTAAAGCCATAGAATCTCGCACAACGTGCGAGGTCTGTGGCAATGATGGACATTCGGGGAATGATTGCCCCGAAACCCGTGAAGAGGCAACCTACATCAATAACGGGTATCGTCAACAGCAAGGAGGTAATAATGGATGGAACAATCAGTCCCGTCCACAGTATCAAGGTAATTCGAATTACACTTCAAATTACAATTCGAATCAGCCTATTCTCAAAGATTTAGTCCTTGGCCAAGCTAAGATCAATGAAAACCTTACCAAAAAGATGCTGGCCAATGACAAAATCTTAGAGAGCATCAGTACCAAGATAGAAGGTTTACTTCTGCTATTAAGAATCAGTTGAGCTTTAACAAAATGATAGAAAGGCAGTTAGCTCAAATTGCTTTTGATGTTCCTGTTGATCACAATGGTAAAACATTGGATCAAGCTGCTAGTACTTTTGAAAATGTTAACTCTGTGACCACGAGAGGCGGTAAGGCCACTCGCGATCCACCATATCCTAAACAAGTAGCTAGGAAACAAGCAGCGCCGCAGCAAGAAGAACCTTCATCACCGGAACCTCAAGGCGAGGCAGAATCAGGGACAACCCTGGATTACCCAGACACGACACATCTGCCATTCGCCACAAGGACCAGGAAGCAAGCTGTGAATGATCAGTTCGCTTGGTTTGTTGAGATGGTCGAGAAAGTACATGTGAGCGTTCCGCTCATGGACGTCTTACATGTACCTTCTTACGCCAAATATATCAAAGACATCATCAACAACAAGCGACCACTGCCATCCACAGCTGTGGTCAAACCGACAGAAGAATGTAGTGCGGCAATCCTCAATCACTTACCAGAAAAGAAGAAGGACCCTGGATGCCCCACTATAACTTGCTCCATTGGAGGACAGCAGTTTGACCACGCACTCTGTGATCTTGGTGCCAGCGTCAGTGTCATACCCAAGACGGTGTTTGACAAGCTGAATTATACACGGCTGTCACCAACAACGATCACACTCCAACTAGCCGACTCCTCCCTACGCTACCCAGCGGGAATAGCTGAAGACATTCCTGTGAAAATTAGAGGATACTTCGTCCCGGTGGATTTTGTGGTACTCAACATGGAGGCCACCAAAGAATCACCGCTCATATTGGGATGACCATTCCTCAGTACCGCTGGAGCACAGATTGATGTTGGACCTGGAGAAATCCGGTTCAACATCAATGGGAGTGAGGAGAAGTTCCACTTCCGGCCACGAAAGACGGAGGAGTGCAACATGATTCGCATCAAGTATGAGCCAACCACAAGGGAGGTCATGGAAGTTGAAATCCGACCTCATGGTGCGAATCAAATTCCCAACATTATTTGGGAACGGAGGCCAGAGCCACAAGCCAAGAAAGTTACAAAGGGTACCCAGGAATAGAAACAAAAGAAAAAGAAAGAACAGGAGCCAAAACAAAAAGAAAAGAAGGAACAACGAGCTCCCAAGAAAGAAAGAAAGAAGGCTCCTGCGGAAGAAACAAAACCACAGGTCGTTCCTGCGCACCCCAATGAAAAGAAGAACAAGAGCAAGGCTCCGGCCCAAGAAAGAGTGGAACCAAAGGAAAGATAAATTCCACTCAAAACTTCTGGGGCACCAAAATTGGTCCCTAAGGAGGAGACGAAGGTGTTGAAGGTGGACAAAACTGCCACACCTCCAAAAGAGGACGATCAACCACCATCCTCACCAATCGTCACCACGCCACAAAGGACAAAAATGGTGTGGAGGCCCAAGCAGGCATCCCCGTCCACTTCTCTTGAGACGGATGCCTCATCATCAAGCTCAAATTGAGCAGGAGAAAAGTCTCGCTTCATGGACTATAAACTGTGAGCCCTGACCGACAGGATAATCGGTAAGTTATCTTTTTATAATTATTTCATTTTTGCTTACATAGTCTGTCAAATAAAGTTCTATCTTGCTATCCCCGTTCCCGCTTAGTTTGATGTTTTGGAACATGCTTAAGCTTAGCATGTTCCATAGGCTTGTAGCTTGAGCATGGTGCTTAGGTTGCTAGTCTACCTTGGTCAACTTTGTTGATCATTGAGACGGATTGCTAGTAGGAATATCGGTAGTTTGCTATGAGCTAACCCTTGCAGGATGGTCCTCAATCATAAGGAAGTCCTGACGACAGACTCAAAATAAAATAAAATAATTCGCTACCTCAACATAAATAGGGACCCCGTTTCCAAGCAAGCTTGGGGGAGGACCCTCAATAAGAGGTATGTACCTTGCTAACACTTACGCATATAAAAAAATAATAATAATAATAATAATATGCTTCGCGTCATAGAAATATTTGGTTCTACCCTTGTTGAAATGATGAAAAGTTGCTCTGTCTCGTGACTCGCTTGTACCTTGTTTATAATCAAGCTTTCTCTAAAGTTTGAGTTTTTTTGGCTATTTTGTCTCATCCTTAAAAACTTGAGCTTAGTGGGTTGCATAGGCTAGATCCTGTCTAAGTTATTGCCGGATATGATATAGTACCACGAGCAACGCTATGACTCTGTCCTGAGTGAAAACCTGACTTCCGGAGTTTTATTTTCAAAATTATCAAAACAAAAGTTCCTCAGTGATTTTGAAATACCTACGAAGGCCATATGACGTAGCTATCAATCTCATACAAAAACCAGTTGTCATATGCTGCTTGATCACTAGAAGTCTGTAGCCTCCGCAAGATTATGGTCTTACACTCATGATTGAGATTCACTTGCACCCACCAAATAAACTTGCCGACCCGTACACTGCGAGTTGCGCAACCTAACTTTTCATCCAATCCACCAAAAACGCCAACTCTTGACCCTAGAGTTGTGCACCTTCTTCAAATAAAGCATGCCGACCCTTACACTGAGGATCGCGCATCCATCATCCATCACAAAAACTACTCCTCGCTTCTTTATCATGACTCCTTCCCACCAAAATTCTTCATCGTACCTGAAAGAGAGTATTGGGCATTAGCATCTTTTGAAAAAAAATATAAATATAGCAACAACAAATTCCAAAGTAGATAAACGGGAATCCCAGCTAGTCTCCCGTTCAAAAAAAAAGAGAAAGAAAGAAGAGAAGAAAAGAAAAGAAAAGGCGAAAAAGAAAGAAAGAAAAGAAAGATCTTAGTTTTCCCAATTCAAGCCCTTACTCTCTCAAAATTCCCTTCTGCCAATAAAAAGGAGTCATGATGCCTGGAGTACCAAAAACATTTAGAGATAGGAATCATTCACCCTCACACACTTGCACAACCCTCAATCAAAGTGTATGGTCTTAATCTTCGGACGGTTTGTTCTTTGACTTCACAAATTCTATGTGATCCAAGCATGCCTACCTTTCATACCTACCCAAAACTCCACTCTCAGCCATAGTAGTAGGTTAGAAAGAAAAGCAAAAGCACAATGCCTTTGGTGAGGTATAAACACTTTTTGAGCGATTGAGAGAACCATTCGAGGAACTTGAGTTTCTTTACAAAACTTCAAAAACCTCCGGAGACTTGGTTGATCTTGGGTAGATGATAAGCAACGCTTGTGAATCTGTTCTATCTTGCAATTTCCCAAGACTTGAGAAAGCTGGAAAGCCCCACTTGTCTTGAGATAATAACAGGGTGAGCAGTCATGCCGATTTATTCAAATTATGGTAGAAATCTTGCTTATACGCTTGGTACATTTGACTCATGATCGGCATAGTAGCAACTCCTGATCAACAACCTAAGGCTGAGCTTTGCTCGGGACGAGCAAAGGGTAAGCTTGGGGGATCTTGTTGGCGGTCCTTATCGACGATTTTATACCGCCAATTAGACATGAAAAAGGGTGAATTATATATTCCTATATGCATATACTTGTGCAACTAACCCAAATCCACGTGCACTAGGAAATATACTGTCATTGCAGGAATCATATAAAAGTGTAGGGATTAAATACCAAAAAGGCGCTTTCTGGAAAGCGCCAAACCAACCCAAAGTGGAGAAGGGCCACCTCGGGACCAGAATGGGCCGAAACATCA
This sequence comes from Themeda triandra, assembly GCA_018135685.1. Taxonomy (NCBI): domain Eukaryota; kingdom Viridiplantae; phylum Streptophyta; class Magnoliopsida; order Poales; family Poaceae; genus Themeda; species Themeda triandra. The sequence continues at coordinate 1,079,209 of JAENPR010000023.1, forward strand.
AACCAACACGGCCCAGGCCCACTCCACAACCGACCACCCGAAGTCGGTCAGGGGACGGCGGCACCCTGGCGCGGCCGCGCCAGGGGCGCGCTCGCGCCACCCCGACTGACAGGGGGGCCGGCCGGCTGGAGGCGGTACATTCAATGCCAAGGGAGGTCGGTGCGCGGTGTTCCTTCCATTTTAGGCTCAAACCGACCTCCACCAAGATATAAAAGGGGAGAAGAAATACATTCTACACACACACATTCATTTGGTCTCTCTCCCTCACCTCCACTTGTTCCTTAGCTTAGAGCTAGTAGTGTTGGAGCTAGGAAAGCTACCAAGGAGAGCTTGTCTCCTAGGAAGAAGAGATACATCTTGATAATCATCTATGGAGTGTTCATGAACTAGAGCATAGTCTTGATCATGTTCATGTTGATACATATGAACTAGAGCATAGTTCATATGATCAGTTCATAGCATGTTCATCCCTGTTCTTCATCGTTCATATGTTCTATAGAATTAGAGTCCACGATGAGAATGAAGTAACGCTTCGATGTTCTTTCGGGTTTGCCTATGTTCTAGCTCGTCCATCCTTAGGGTGGGAGTCCTGGGGGAGCATAGGTAGTTCTCTAGTATGCGGGCATGGTGTCCGGATGTGAGAGGGCCTTCGAATATGACGGCATGCCACGGTTGAGGGGTAGGTGGCAGGTGGTGACAGCCCTGTCCGTCCCTCGTAATCCCCCACGTCCGCATGTCGTGTAGGAGTTCGTAAATGCCTCTATTAGCTGGCAGACCAGCTGCGGGGGTCTCCCTGTTACTCTAGGCTCTGACTTGTCTCTAGTCCTGTATAACATGTGACTTAGCTATTCTATGCTTAGCTGTATACGATCAACCAACTCCAGTAGGTTTATTCTTTATTCTTTCCGTTTCTTTTTTCCTTATTTCTCTTTATCCTTGAGTGAGAGACAAGTGTGTGTCCACTATCCTCAAATTACCGTTTATCTTACCCCTGCATAGCACTAAGGCTTATTTCAATGATATGAAGTACCATATCCATGTGCTAGAGGTATTTTACACCATGCCTTCCTTTGGGAAAATATAAATAACGATACCCTAACATACTTCCGGGTGAAATGCTACAATGATAGATCCGTGCGCTTGCGGATAATATCTTTAGAACACGACTATCACCTGGCGTTTCTTGGCTTGACCACTGGGATGTAACAATTCTAGTGATTGCGTTAACAAATGCCAACACCTACCCAACGCAAATAGAGCCTAAAGGGAGACGGAGTCCTGTCACGATTCGTCGTTCCCGCTAATATACGTCAGGAGTATGAGTGGTAAACCAATCAGTGAGGCGAATATCCACCGGTAGGTTTAGTCTGAGCACCACGCTCACACTAATGCCTACAACCTAAACTAAGTATACGACTTAATCTAGGCTCGAGTGCTCAATTAGCACAAGGCAGTGAAAACAACCAAGCAGATAAGACTAACTTATCTAGTGACCTACTACTACCAGACAGACTAGGACACTACAACACTACTACCTGGGCAATATTGCACTAAGTAAGTACTGAAAGTAAATACTTAGAAAAGTAAAGGAAAAGTATGAAAGTCTTACAAGAGGAAGACATACCAGATTCTCCAGAAGATGACTCCGGAGACCTTGAGCTTCGCTCGACCCACTCTAACTCCACACTACTACTACTACTACTACTATAGTGGACTACATAGCTTCACATGGCTCTCAAGAGGCTTCTCCTTGATGTCTTGAATGAGAGGGAGTGAGGGGGTATTTATAGTGGAGAGGTGGAGTAGGGGCTACTCCAAGTGGGAGGTGGAGTAGGGGTTACTCCACTGCCACGTCATCGATCCGTGTGCCCCTCCACCATGCGCCGTTGGATCCACCGACCTTGGAATGGACGTCTGGGAATTCCCACACATGGGGAATGTGATGGGGAGGTCGGTGGAGTGCAACCGACATTGAGTGGGCCCACATCCCAGGTCGGCTGACCAGGGTCTGGCTGACCTGTGGGTCCCACTGCCCTTCTAGAAGGTCCAGGTGGCTGCGGGAGCAGGGTCCAGGTGGCAGGCCACCAGGGCCAGGTCAGCCGACCTGGCACTGGGGTGCCTGGCCCACCTGCAGCTTCCTGGTGTTGTCCCCACCTGTCACGTGTAGTCTTGTCCGGAGTTGGGTTCACTTGATTCCTTGCTTGCTTCTATGTGGATCCTTGGACCAATGTGCTAAGTGGTTGGAACGTTGAGTTGTAGCACATTTGGATCCACGAGAAGGTCTCCCTGTAGCATGTCAGGGACCCTGCTTGGTGGTCAGCTCCTAGTGAGACCAGAACTAGGTCGGTAGACCTGGGTTTTGGGTCTCACAGGGCTTGTTTCCATCTTCCCTGCATTTCACAAGCTAAGAGTACAAGTGGAACTTTATTAGTGATAAATATGCTCATGTGATGCTTATCTTCCCTCTATTGAGGACTGTTGACGGGTTTCTGGGTGTACCAAAACTGGTCTTAATTCCAGTTAACAACCCTGTGGTCGGCGCTGCCGCAGTTGCAGGAGATGACCGAGCCAAGCCCTATGTGGCTCGAGCTTAGCCGCGCCCTGCCGGACTGCCGCACCACCATGCCACCTACAAGCAAGAAGAGGCGCCGCTGGGGCGCTGGCTAGGTTGGGAGCCACTGTCCCGCGTGGGGAGCGACGCAGGAGCAGGCCGAGGGGAAAAGGAAGGTAGATTCGTCTGCCTTGTATAAAAACAACCTCACCCAGAATTTTGAAGTAGTAAAAAATTGAAATGTTTGACTACACTAAGTATTAAACGTCAACAAACATGTCATTTGGAAAATTATTTGGTCAATGGTCGACATCAAACTTACTTCCATCTGTCGTGTAGTATTTATATTAACAAGCTTGCGACCCTGCGCTGCGCGTGGGCAACATACCTACAGTATATGCAATTTTAATGGGTATTTACTGGTGCATGATGACGGGTTTGCACTTCTCTATAATGGGTCCTGAAACCGTTTCGTAACAAGTTCATTCTAACGGGTGCGCCACTATTCTATAGCAGTTTTTACTGTTTCATAACGGGTCTGCACTGTAGCTAGGATCCGTTGTTGGATCCACTAGGATCCGGTTACTGTGGATAGGAAAGTGTGAGGGGATCCCGGTACCATGAACAGTGCATTCTCGGTTCATAAAAAACAAAGACATGGTTGGGAGCTGTTGTCCCCGCGTGAGGAGTGACACAGGGGTGACGAGGGGAAATAGAAGGTAGATTCGTCTGCCTTGTACAAAAGCAACCTCACCTAGAATTTGAAGTTGTAAAAAAATAAAATCTTTGGCTACACTATGTATTACACGTCAACAAGCATGTCATTTAGAAAATTATTTGGTCAATGGTCGACATCAAACTTACTTTCATCTGTCATGTAGAATTTATATTAAGGCCTTGTTTAGATGCCCAACTTTGGGCATCCAAAGTTGGGAAAATTTCCTTTAATAAGATCAGAAGAATTTTATTTTTATTTAGTAATAATTGTCCAAACAATGATTAATTAGTCTTAAAATGTTCGTGCCATGCAAAGTACAATCAAAATGTGCAATTAGTTTTTGATTTCATCTACGTTTAGTATTCCATGCATGTGCCGATATTTTGATGTGACAGGAAATCTTCTTTTTGCATAGTGGAATTTGGGAGTGAATTCTGTGATCTAAACAAGGCCTAATTAGTAGTATATACTAACCAAAGGCTTGTTGAAAGAGCTAGCATATATCAACAAACTAAACTGCATGAAATTGAGAATCCAAGGCAAAGGTTGAGTTGTTTTTCTCTCCTTCGAATTTTGCGAGGAGGCATTACCTGCACAGAACTCCAATCTCTCCCAGCTGGCCAGCACCCAGCTTGCAGGTCGTACTATACGCGAGAGCTGTAGTGTCGAGAGCAACGTCGCGAGGCGCCGGGTCGCCGATCGAAACCCGGCGGCGCTCGCGGAAGACACTTGACACGCGCTGTGTTTGACTACTCGATCGGCCGTCACAGGTTGAACTTGACCCAAACTCAACGGGGAGGCGGAACTGAGCGCGGCGCGCGCGTCGACCGCTTCAACGCAAGCCACTCGCATCACATGCGCGCACGCGCGCGCGGGCACGATCGTCGATCGACGACTGTAGCGCAGGGCGGGCGGGCAGAAGCAGACAATGGCGGCGGCAGTGCCCATCGCCACGATGAAAACAACTGGCGAAGGTGTCCGTGCACGTGGCTCACGAGTTGGAACGGATCAACGAGCACTCCTCGTGGTCCCAAACCGTCAGATCGTTAGGAATTGTGTACTTCAACCAAGCTAAGGTTGGCACTCCCTCTGGTGTCGTGTACTACTAATATTTGAGTCAATCAGGATGAGAGGATGTTCGTTGACGCTAGGATAGTTTGATTAGTCTTTTAAGCTCTGTAATAATCAGCTATATAAAAACTCGATCCGTGGTGGCCAGACAGCTCCTAGGCATTTCGGTTTAACAAGACGATCTTTCTACGGGACGTAGAAAACCATTGAATTCATGTCTCACCCATAAGCGGTGGCACCACAGCTCTATAAGTTGAGTTAGTCAAAAACCCGTGCTTTAGATGTGAGTAAGGCTGACGAAAAACTCGAAACTCGCTAGCTCGCTCAACTCGCTCGTTAATGGCTCGGCTCGAACTCGACTCGTTTTATAATGAGCCAGCTCGTTTTATCACAAGCCAGCTCGAGCTGGCTCGTGAGCTGCTCGTTAGCTCGTACGAGCCAATCAATTCACAAGCCAGCAAACTCAAATTAGCTTGGCGCATATGGCCATACGTCCCATTCTCCCCTCGGTGGCCTCGGTCCAGCCATTTATTTTGCTTTGTTCTTAAATTATGTATGGATGATGTGTAAACTTTATGTGTATGACTATCATGTACTCATAATCATGGTCATGGTGGGCTATCTGGATAAAAATTAAAGAACTGTGGATCAATCGATGGAATTGTGCTTACAAGTATATATTCTCCTTTTTAAATTTACAAGTACCTTAAGAAATTGTGTTTTTATGGTTTGGTTCGCGAGTCAAACGAGCTGGCTCGAGCTGGTTAACGAGCCGAGCCGAGCCGAGCCGAGCTGGTCTTCTAGCTCGTTAGTATAACGAGCCGAGCCGAGCCAGAATGCTAACGAGGCGAGCTATAACGAGCCAAGCCATAACGAGTCGAGCTGGCTCGATATCCAGGCCTAGATGTGAGGCTCTCTTGTGAGTTTAGTCAAAGACCCATGCTTTAAATATGATGTTCTCTTAGTTGTTGTGGCCGAAGCCACAAATTAAAGTGTGAGTCCCTTAGAACTTGAACTCTAATAACCCAAGGGATACTGAACTGGCACTGGCCACTGGGCCATACAGGCTACTCCCCGGCTTTATATATAGACTATAAAAGTATTCAATTCATTACAAAGAGTATTTTTACTAGAGAACCTCCAAGGTCTTCTTTAGTTCCCTTCCAAATTATAAATTTTTACACTCTTTCTCCATCACATCAATGTTTAAACGTATGCATTAAATGTCGGTAAAAAATAACTAATTTGACAATTTATTTGTAATTTACGAGACAAATCTTTTGAAAGTGCTACAGTAACAAAAAATTAAAAAAAAGTTGCAATCTAGCTACACAAGGCCCATGCAACACTATCATGGGATTGGTCACACACAAACTAGGACTAGATCTCCTTGGTCATCACTCACCAAAGACCACAATGGATAACCACCACTGTCTCATGGTGAAGTACGGTGAGCTTTATAAGCAAACCATCAAAGGATAACCAATCACGCTTACGTGACAAAAACAACATGTTTCTGAGCAAACTAGCAAAAGAACTGCAGAAACTCTTATTGCCTGAGAGGTACCCCATTAGTACAAAGATGTCGTTGGGTTGCCTTAGGCAGGCTACCAAGTGGCATCCTTGGTTGTTGGATCAAGCGATGAACAACAACATGGAGGTTGAAAGAGATTAGGACAAAGAGATGTAAAGCAAATTGTTATTTGGATTGATTGTGTGTTGGGAACCTCAATCGCTCTTACCCTTTATATTGCTAAGGAGGGGTAGTCTTATCCTACAAGGGGTTCAAAATCCTTGCAAAATATGTCAAAACACGTTTTAATCCAATCTGACTGTAAAAAACGGCCTAGCTGGTTTCTCCTGGCCCATAAAAAATTAAAAAAAATTATAATTAATCTATTCGAACTCCAACGAGGCAATTCATTTACATATTTTCCGTCCAACAAGTGAAACCCATTCCCATTTGAGGAAGTTGGAAAATCAACAAGTCTTCTTTGTGCTGATTTTAAGTTGGTTTTGGTCGAGCCTCCCAAAAAGTTGGTTTGTTCATCTAAGCTCCAATTGTGATGATCCAAATATGCTCTCTAACCTTCTCGGCCATAGAAACATGATGGCGGAGTCCATTATGCACTTGGACAATTTTTAGTGTCAACACATGTGATGGTTCGTAGATGAAGACAAATGGAACAGGTCGATCCTGTCGTAGGTAACTCAACTCAGCTCGAATAAAGCCAAAAAACCATTCAAATCGAAAGTCTTTTCTCTGCTAGTGTGCCAATCCAAGTTTGAAATGTTGATATGATCCCTAAATAAGTAATGCATGCACAATTGCGTTAGATAGGTACGGCAAATCTCACTGAACTACTAAAGAATCGGCTCAATTTGTACACAGCTTTTTTATTGATTCCCGGTGTTGGTTAGAACAGAAATCATTCAAAAACTATTGTGTTTCTTTGAGTTTTGATTTTGATGCGAGTCAAAGGAATATTAATCAACTTCAACATCTTAAGAATATCCTACACACCTTTGCAGAATCCACTGGTTTAAGAGTAAATTTTGATAAATCTTTCATGGTCCCTATCAATGTTTCTGAAGAAAGATTAGACATTCTTGCAGCTACTTTGGGGTGTTCTAAACAAAATTTGCCTTTTACCTACCTGGGTCTTCCTTTGAGCCATACCAAGCCTTCAATAGCACAGTTCTGGCCCCTGGTAACCAAGTGTGAGAGGAGGATGGTTACCTTTTCTTCCCTACTTTCTGAAGCTGGAAGACTACAAATGGTGAATGCAGTCCTCTCAGCTTTGCCTACCTTCACCATGTGCACTTTTCTCATCCCCAAAACTGTTCTTAAGCAAATTGACAAGTTTAGGAAACATTGTCTTTGGAGGGGTCTGATCTCAATTGCAAAAACCTTCTAAGGCAGCTTGGCCTTTGGTATGCAAACCAAAAATAGAAGGTGGTCTTGGGGTAATCGATCTAGAAACCCAAAATCAGAGTTTGCTCCTCAAACATCTACACAAATTCTTCAATAAATCCTCTGTCCCTTGGGTGCAGCTTGTTTGGTACCAATACTATTCCAGAAACAATCTGCCCTTACCTGATAGACCTTTCAGAGGCTCCTTTTGGTGGAGAGATCTCCTCAAGCTTGTTCCTTCCTTCAAAGGATTGGCCACCGTCACTGTCCAAAATGGTACCACCTGCCTTCTCTGGTTGGATCTCTGGGACAATGCTGTCCTTTCTCAATCTTTCCCTGAACTCTTCTCCTTTGCCAAAAATCAAAATATCACGCTTAGCTCGGCTATGGCAGCTGATAATTTGGCTGAGCTGTTTCATCTTCCTCTCTCGGTTGAAGCCTTCAACCAGTTCACCACTTTAAATGATCATCTCCAGTCCTTCCATTTCAATGGCAACAATGATACTTGGAATTATGTTTGGGGTTCTTCAACTTTTTCTTCTCAAAAAGCTTACAGGCACATTATGGGTCATCATCAGATCCATAGATCATATAGGTGGCTCTGGATATCTTCTTGTCAAAACAAAAGAAAGATGTTCTTCTGGCTTGCTCTTAATGACAGACTCAGCACCAGGGGTTTGCTTCGCAGAAGACACATACAGCTCGATGATTATAATTGTGTCTTCTGTATGTTGGGAGTGGAGGAAGACTTGTTACATATGCTCTTTCAGTGTCCTTTTGCAGCTGCATGTTGGAATAGTCTGCAGGTTATGTTACCCAATGCAGATGATATCACAATCTTCTTGGACTGCCTTAGGGAGCAGATCAGGGTGCCTTTCTTCATGGAGATCATTGTCACAATGTGCTGGTCAATTTGGGTGCTGAGGAATGATATTATTTTCAGGAATCTAGCTCATTCTGTTCAAAGGTGTAAAGAGGTTTTTCAGAGGGAATTTGCCTTAGTTATCCTAAGGGCAAAGAGCAAGTATCATCCACAAATAGATCAATGGCTAGACAACTTTGTGTAATTTTAGCTATTTTCTTTACCACTTTTTTTGTTTCGTGATTGTATTTTGGGAGACTTGTATTTGTGTTTTGTTAATAAAGCCAGTAGGGGCGCTTTGCCCCTCCTGTTCCCCTCAAAAAAAAAGGAATATTTGGGTTTGGTTGGAATATTCACACTACATGGCAGGTTTCTGCAGATTGTTATTGAGCAAATGGAGAGTTGGTGACTTGGAGTTGTGAGTGTGTGTATAAATATAAATATAATATAGTTTGACTCTAATTCAAGTTTTCAAAAATATAGTATGTGTTGCTCTTATTTTAGTCATGGCCATTCACTGGACCTCCTTCCGCGAGTAAACATTTCAATTCATGACAAGTTGGTGTACTTCTTTTTTGAACTGCAAGTTGGTGTACTTAACTAAAGGCTTGAGGATCAAGGATGATCTTTCCTCGTTGAAGTGAAATTTTCTATTGGAAAAGAAATACCAAAAAAAAAAAAAAAAATCCTTGTAGGTACATGCAGTTTCATTAGTGCTCCTTCGTAAGTCACTCCTATTTTTTTAGTAAGATCGTGAGCCCCTTCTCTACAATGTACTCATTCTGTTCTAAATTATATGGTATTTTAGTTTTTTTAATATATATAGTTTTTTGGTATGCACACTTAGGTATACACTATGTATAAGAACATAGTAAAAATAAAATATCTAAAAAAGTCAAAACATAATGGAATACTTGATAAAAAGATTATTTTTTATGAAACGCTATACACATATAAATGCTTACACACCACTATATTAGCAAAATATATGAGCACCCATAGTGATTCAAAAACTAGAAACCAGGTGGAGAAATAAGAAAAAACAAGTAACCGCACAGTTCATAATACACAGTTGCTTTATTTGCCGGTGTTTACATCTTGCTATATAATGTGCATTATCACTTTCTTGCTTGACAACAATGGACTTGGAGATAACAAGTAAGGTGATTGCAGGAATTTAAATTTGTATGTCGGTTTGTTTTTTGAATAATATACATCATTAACCTTAAAAATCAACAATTGGGACTTTAGTAGGAAAACCAAAAAAGCCATTACATTAGCACTTCTTACTATTTTTGATCCGTTGATAGGTATCAATTTCCATTTTTGATAGATTATTAATTAGGATTTTCCACAGTACATTTGGGATTTTAAGACAGTAAATATCCATAAACAGTTTTTTTATCAAGGAATATACTCCCTCTATCTCCAAATAAATCAATCCATAGAATCCGTGCCAGTCAAAATTTTCTAAGTTTGACTAATTTTATAGAAAAACTAACAAAACATCTAACATGAGCACCTTATAAAAATATATCCTATGCTAAATTTAATGATACTAATTTGGTAACATAAATTTTAATGTTTTTTCTACAAACTAGATCAAAATTTAAAAAGTTTAACTTCAGGCAACTCTAGAAATTTAGTAATATATGCTTCATGCCCCGATGTCCGATGAGGCAGTGGGATGCCATTGCTGTAACCATCCATGTTAGACTTGGAGGGACACTTCGGTTAAGTCTGAACATTCGGAAGAAGCAGAGATGCTCTGGTCAGAGCACATCAACATGCCTATCCTGAACATGGGGTGGCCAAGGGAGGCTCTAGCAGTAGCACACAGAATTTTGCTGAAAACGAAAGGTGTGGACTTCATTAGAATCCTGGGGCAAAATATGCATGATTAGCTAGGTTTACCACTACATAATCTAGCTAGCGAACATCCATTGACAGTATGAACACTAGGTAGGATAATGCAGTGGCTTGTATTGCTGGAATCGCACTGAAATTTTCAGACTGGAGATACTCTCTGACGGACGGAAAAGCATGATTAGGTTAGGTGGTTGACTTGCGGGATGACTTGCAGACCCCAAAGACCTCAACTGAAACCCAAACCGATGTGCTGCTCCTGTACAGGTGTCGTTAAGATGTTACCTCCTTCGGATTGAGTAAACATTTATAAATTATAATCACTGTACAGGTGTCGTTAACCATGACGACAGCGATCCCTTCTTTTCAATTCAATTCGTTCGTTCGCTGACTGTCGTCATATATATCGGCCGGGTTGCGTTGTGGACTACTACTGGCGTTCGTTTGACTTGATATATGAATAAAAATACCGAGTTCTCTGATCTCTCTCAGCTCGCTTTCTTGGTCCATGTAAAGACTGAAGAGTTGCTTGTGTAGGTTGATGACAATTCAAGCTTCATTGTCAGTATTAAGGCAACGCGAGCGTACAGGTGACTTGCAATGCATTCTAGCTCCTCGAGCCGCCGGGTGCTAGCTACTTCAATTCTGCACACATCATATCGTCGTGATGGGGATGGATTACATCTAAGGTGCCTACGTAGAGTAGGTCAAAAGGCCATGGCGCTGCCGATCGCCGCCGTCCGCCCATGCGCGCATGTTGACGAAACACGGCAGGGTGACGCTGACGAGGTGGCGGCGACGTGCCATTATTGCCACTCCGGCGCAGGCAGTAGTATATTGGTCTCTCACGCTAGCTAGCTTAGCTTGGCTGTGGCGGCAGATCGAGGATGAAATTAAATCAACATAGTATGTAGTGCTCCGTAATATAGACTATCAGTCAATTAGCGCGTACCGATTGATCATCACCTCACCTTGGCAAAATATCTGTAAATATATCTTGCGGCCACACAAAACGGAGCTCCGCTTGGTTGCGGAACTCCACTGATACTTATTAATAGAGGTGGATATGTATATTCACCAGTGAGTACAGCGTACAGCCTGTGACCATGATCAGTAACACTTGGACCTGCTGACCATGGGAGAGGGAGAAATTCCAGGCAGCTACGGTTTGTTTTGTTTTTTTCAAGAAAGAAGAAAGCCCAGAAGCCAACCTGTTTCGAGTGTGGCTGGTTGCGCTTGCGCCCACGAATTCTCCAACGGGTGTTTCTCAAAAAAAAAAAAACACGTTTTCTCCAACGGGTACGGTCCATATAGTATAGTAGACTTATATATAGTTTTTTTGCACGTTTTCTAACCTTCTCTCACAATAAATCAGCCACCTCTCTTATTTGTCCTTGTCATTTCATAGAAAAAAATTATTTCTTGTGATCTGTGATAATCTGTCTTGGACATTGCAAGAAAAGTTGGTTATCTTTCTTGCCAAACAAATATGGCAAGTCCCTTTTTTTCTGCGAACCAAACTTATATATAGCTATATAAAAAGACCACTACCGAGATTAAAAAAAAAAAGACCACTAGCGCAGTATTGTTAAATGGAACGGTCCAGGTTTTTCTTTGTTCCGGTAAAGTGCAGCTTTCCACAACCACGGAATAAATTAGTGGCAATAAAACCTTTTAATCATGCAATGCTTTACAACTTCATTACAATATATACCGACTTTTTACAACACAACTAAAAGATTACTATGACAACATAATTAATTTGTGGCAATATTTCGTTGTAATGCATATCAATCTTCTACAACGCAAGTTAAAGATCATTACAACGCAATCAATTTGTGATAATAAAACCTTTATTGACATAATGCTATACGATTTCATTGCAATACATATATATGTATCAACCTTTTTACAACGCTTGCAATATTATCAACTGATTGCATCCACTTAGTGTTTCGTTGCAATGACATCGGCATATTGCAACAAAAATCAAGATTACCACAAAGGAGGAAAATGTGTGGAAATATTGTGAACTAATCACAATCATTTTAAAAATGATGGCAACAACACTTCCCTCTTGCAACGAAAGTAAATATTATATTAAAACACAAGAATTTAGTAGGAACATAATCTAGTTATTATTGTAACACTTTTTTTTGTAAACTGTGGCAATAACATATACCTATTGCAACAAATTTAGTGTCGTTGCAATGTGCTTCATGGCATCAGGGTCATTTTTTCTAGTAGTGACCTCATTTTTTAATATCTTCATTTCCATTCATGAATGAATAAAAGAATATACGTTAACATATACAAATCTTCACTTTTAGAATAACACTAATCAACTCAGATGTTAATCTTCTTGCATATATGCACAAAGAGAGGCATACTGAAATTTAAGCTGCATGGGAAACAAACAGAAGTTGAGCCTGCCAAATGTCAGAGAACATCATAAACTTATGAAAAAGATATTATTGCTGTTTGAACAAAGAAGATTTGTCGTGCATCACTAGACCATCAGTGCAATGATGCAACTATTTATTTGACCTCCATCTTGAATATAATCTGTAAAATCTACTTTTTATTTTACAATCTATGTATTCCACTCTATATCTGTAGTCAACCATTTTTCGAAAAGGAAATATATTAATATCCCATATCAACCAATGCATATAGCTTTTCCTTATTACATCAACTAAAAAAAGAAAAGAAAACCACCACCAACTCCAAACCACGACACTCCTCCAACCTCCATTATCAACCGTAGTTTCTAAGACCTAGTTGCCTCATCGAAGGTAGAAGTGTCACAAATGTGCTCCAGCTGTCAGTCAGAACGCCTTTTTGCGCTGGAAACAGCTACCGCTGAGCAGGACCGTCCGCCGCCTCACCACGCAATTCATCTCGGCAACACAAATCTACCAGCCACACCTCCAGGTTGGCCTCATCACCAACTCTGAGGACACCTCCCACGCCGGCCTTCTCACCAATTTCGTGGTCGCAACTGGTGTACGGTCCCACGACCGTCACCCTCGAATGCCAAGTAGATGTGAAGCCTCCAATTGTCGTGTTCACATCGTCCTCTTGACCGCCTTTCTCCATTGTCGACACCGAATACTTGAATCCTCAACTAGGTCTCCATCCTCCTCGCCGCCAAAAGCGAAAAATCATATTGTTCGCTAGCCGACAAGTTTGCCATCATCCTGTTGATGTTGACGCCGCTGGTGTCGTCCTCGAACCGCCACCGTCTCTGTCATGAGCCCTGACGTTGAGCACCTCACATCCATAACCCTCGCGACGTAGCAGTCCCCCGAGCACGCCGGCCGGCCACCTGCTGTACTCGCCCGACGTGGACAGAGTTGGATCCACCCAAATCCCCTCACGAGCACACCCATTGGCCACCTGATGTACTCACCCGACATGGATGGAGCTAGATCCGTCCAAATCCCAAAGCCGGCAGCGGATGGCGTTCCACCGCGAGCAGCATGTAGATCCGCACAAACCGCCATAGGAGGAGGCAGATCCAGGCTAGGCCACCACGGATCCGCCGGAGAAGCACCCGAAACTGGAGAGGAGAGGTCGCGATTAGAGAGGAGGATGGGAGAGGAGAGATCGCCGCACGCCAGAACTTTCTAGAGTGGCAGCGGGCCGCCGTCACCGCGCGTTAGATGGTGGCGACGGCGGCCGGGGATGGACTATGGTGGTGGGGCTTGAGTTGGCGGCTGCGGTCGCCCCTCCCGTCGCCCTGAGAGACGACGCGGAGGGTACGGGGCCGGTTGCCGGAAGTGTTTCCTCTATCTGTAGTTAACCATGGAAAAGCCTTCGTAATTTGTAGCAGTTTCTATTAGTATATGGCATCGCGCTACTAACTTATTCCCTCATTGCAGAAATGAATCATTGACAACGTTTGTAAGGCTGATGAAATGAAAACAACTGCTTGGGAAATATCATAAAAATTTCTTATTATCATATTTCATGCTATCTCCGATATATATATATTGTCTTAATTCATATACGGTTCCAGAAGAAGCAAATTTCAAGTCACATCTTCACCATTCACGGCTCTATTTTAATGATCATATTGCAGTTGTGCAATTGGAAAAAGGAACAATATATAACAGATCGAACTTACGAAGTACTCGTCTTAGTGAGATCCACGGCATCCTATGAATACACTCAATCATATTCGATAATGCATATGAGCTGTGTGAACCTGCTGTGTGAATGTGTGATTGTGTATAGAGCATGGAATTGAACATGGCAATAATGGAGATATAGAAAAAATTGAGTTTGATCTCATATATACCGTGCTAGAAATGGTGTCTCGGAGCAATCATATGGATGACGATGTCGTCCTTCACTGATTCTTATATCGCCATATATTATATAATAAATAATAATATAACTACAGTATCAGGAGTTTCAGTTATCCATCAGAGTTGATGTATATATGTGCTTTGTTTTAGCATATATATACGGGCGGGCTGACTGGGCCTTTTTTGCTTATACATGAAGGAAAGGAAAAGGACGGTGTTGGAGAATTCGTACTGGGCGCAACCAACCACACTAGACACAGGCCGAGGTCTGGTTCGCTTCTGGGCCGTGTGGGCCTGTGTCACGGCGAAGGTCACACAAACCGTAGTGCCTGAAATTCCTACATGTAATAATTCTCAAAAAGAAAAGAAAAGAAAGGAAAGGAAAACAAGCTGAGCAGACCGAACGGTGCCAGTAGCTGGCAGCAGGAGTCTGTGGAGAGCCGATTCTCCACCGGTCTGCAGGTCCAAAGCATCACTCATCAGCTTGGTCAACCGGTGAATTAACCCATCTTTTTTTCTCGAACACGCAGTGAATTAACCCATCTATCTATCTATCTATCTATCTATAAATGTGAACAGAGTTGTGCAGCCAAGCAAAAGCTCCGTTTTGTGTTGCCACAAGATACTACTATGGCAAGGTGATGAGCAATTGGTACGGTAATTAAATTGACTGATATATAGTCAGTGTTTATTTAATTGACTGATATCTACGGCTGTCACCAGAAGTAGATAGACGTACGTGCATGTCTCTATGCCGGTTTGTTCTTCTGTGCGATTATCTTGATAAAGCTATCTATCTATAAATGTGAACAGAGTTGTGCAGCCAAGCAAAAGCTCCGTTTTGTGTTGCCACAAGATACTACTATGGCAAGGTGATGAGCAATTGGTACGGTAATTAAATTGACTGATATATAGTCAGTGTTTATTTAATTGACTGATATCTACGGCTGTCACCAGAAGTAGATAGACGTACGTGCATGTCTCTATGCCGGTTTGTTCTTCTGTGCGATTATCTTGATAAAGAAACAGCAATAACTAGAAACTAACGGTAAACATATATATAAGAGACATGCTTTATCTGAATGGAAATTATTTTCTTTCGTGCAAGCCTTGGAATTTGTAAATTTGAAGCATTCTGCCTTTATATAGTGCCCACATATATTGTGCAAATACATACACGACCCATCACATATGTATATATGAATGAAATAGTAAGTAGTAAGCAGACTTTTGTGGGTACACGCCTGTGCGCATTAGTGCATATACTGAGCAATAACACAAATATAAGATGCATGCATGTTCTATGATCTGTTTGAAACAAACGAAGAAAAAGAAAGAAAAGAAACTAGCCAAAAAAAATTAAGAGTACTTGTACCGAGCGAGTTCTGATGCATGGGTGTGCAGTTATCTAGATATAACGCTTGTTCCATCACAACATCGAGCTCCCCAATGCAAGTGTGTGCATGCGACTTAATTTGCATCAAGAAGCTAAGAGAAGAAGAGAGAGGGTACAGCCTTCATCACACTCCCAGGTAACAACATATATAAGAGACTGTTGAGATCTGAGAGTGTACTGGACGACATGGTAAGGCTGTACTCTCTCTCTTCTCCCTTTAGCCTTGATGAAATCTTGAACAATCTCTCTCTCTCTCTCTCTCTCTCTCTCTCTCCACCGATCGACGCCATCTCCCATATACATTTTCCTCTCTAGCTAGATGGTAGCCAGCTCTCCCCTCTTCTATCAGCTCCAGTGCCACTACTATCACTGGGACTCGCTGTGTCGCTCCTGGATGCCCCCTTCTCCTCTTTATATAGATGCTTGATTGCGCATGACCATTAGCAAAAGGACAGAGACAATAATTCACCTGGGGTTGTCCAAGTTGAACCTTCCGGTGGCAGTGGCAATAACGTACGTAGGCCATCCTAGCCTCCTGTGTTATTACAACCATCCAAAATGGTTGGCTTGTCAAGGTACTATAGTTCATGCTTTAACTTAGAGATAGATCTACGTAGAACCACTTTAATTTTTGACATTGCATACCTTTCAACCCTAAAACGTATACAACATCAAGGTGCAAAGACTTCATCATAGTCAACACCTTGTTTTTGTACATATCCCTTGGCAACTAATAACCTTGCTTTGTGCTTCAAAATCTCACCCTCTGCATTTCTTTTTAGCTTGAATACCCACTTTAAACCAATGGGTCTATGACAGGCAACTTCACTAAATCCCAGGTCATGTTCCTGTTAATTGACTGAATTTCACTGTCCATTGCTGTCCTCCAGTCAATACTCCCAGCTGCATCTTGATAACAAGTTGGTTCTTCCATGACAGTCAAAAAGGCATTGATTTGAACTTCTGCATCTGAAACTAACTCCACTTCTTCTGCATCTTCATATACCTCATATATACTCCTGAACCTAACTAGTCCATCATCATGGTCCACATCTATGTTATCATCAATTACACTACTATAGATTTGGTCTTTGCTATCGGCCTCATCACAGCCAGATTTCGGCCAACCAGCAATGATGACCCTTCATTGCCGATTCTTGGAAATATTGCTTTTCCATGTTCTCTCAGTTATAAATGGAAAGAAGTCTAGAAAAAGGGTCCACAGTATAAAGCTTGTATGTTAAAAAATAGGATTATATATACACACATATAACCTCTGTGTGTGTGTTGACTAGGACTTCAATCTACTATTTGTATAGACTATAGAGAAGAGACACTTTTGGACACAACCACACAGCCTAAACCATAGAACACACAAGTTATGAGATATATACTTTGTAGATATATATTATTTGAAGAATATTTTAATAATCATAATTAAATACTATTTGTGGTAGGATTTTTCTGCTAGTTCGTAATAGAGGCGGTGAATGATTATCACAGTGGGCTCATGTCTCGAACCGGTGGTGAAAAATAGAGAGAATGTCTCCTTGATTTGTTCATAACAAGTTCATTCAAACCTTCAAAAACCTAGACTAGTGATGGGGTTCCATCGACTCTCAAAACTTAAATAATGACTAATGTGACTCAGGAGAAAAATCAGCACAACTAAATATACATTTGAAACATGTCCACGACATCTCAAATTTTACTTTGAATCTAGGCATAAATGTAGAAGTACGTTCTTGTCTGGTTTGAGCAACACCCCTTAGTGTAAACTTGGTAATAGAAAGACGATGAATATAGGGTTTGATGTCCACAATGTCAACTTAATTGTTTTTTTGGTGATGTGGCTCAGCCTATTAGCTCTCTCATATGTATCTAGAGTGCGCTTGGTTCTATGGATATCTTAGGTTGTTGGTCCATAGACACACAATGTTTGCTTTATGGGCAGTTGGATATGGATATCTATAATAGGGGAATACTCTCCTAGATATATATTGGATATCCCTACCACCAAAAGATGCTTACTAACAGGCTCATCCATACCCCAAAATCCATGGTTGGTCATATTCCATCCATTCTTGTCTTTAAACCAAATGCACCCCTACTAATGGACAAGACCAGACCACGTCATAGGGTTGGCAGCTACCTCTATACTCGTACAATCCATTATTAAAAATTACAAAAAATGACATTAAAATTGCCATTATTTGACTGGTAGTATTGCAAAGGATAAAGAATTGGTCAGTTTTTTTTTAAAAAAATATCTCTAAAACATGTTGTGTCACATGCGTAATGACAGGCCCAACATCTAAGCCCAAAATATGGTCTGAGAGACCGAAACGGCCCAAAGTAGACGGGTTGTGAATAGTAACCGCGGGTACTACAGCGCGGTTACTGAAGCACGCCCTGTTGTGGCATGGTTACTGCAACGCCGTCGCCGTAGATTAGGTTATATTAGTTTAGATTGATTGCAGGTTATGTCTCCCTGGATTATAAATACAAGGGATATTGTGTCCATTGAATCTTAAGAAATGATCTAGGGTTAAAACCTCTTTTACCCCTTCTCCCTCTACTCCTCTCCGTCGCATCCTCCCCTGTGCCAGCCCTAGCGCCGCCCCTGCCAGCGCTGCTGCCATGGCCACACGCACGGTAACCGTAGTCGCCACCCCCTCCCGATCTACGTCAGCAGCCACGTCAAGGTCCCGGCCTAAAACCTTGACATGCTAGAACGTGATTAACATTATCTTCATATGCACGACCCAACATATTTGAATGGCCATTTATTTACCCTTGGATCAATCAAATACTACCTTTAGTCCATTTTGTCTGGCGTACACGTATATCAAAATTCAAACTTTAGAAACTTTAACTGATAATTAAACTATTTTTTTAACTATCATAATAAAACATTATATGATTAAATTTGTAAAAAAATTATACTATCCAATGATTATAAGTTTATAAACGTGAATAATATAATATAAAACTAATAAATAGTCAAAGTGTAATTTAAGAGACCGTATCATTCTAACTTTAGATCACTACGTGAAAATCCTTCAAAGGGAGCGCTTGGCAATTTGTTGTAAGCGCGGGGAGCGAGCCGCCGAGATCATAAATGCCTTTGTAGGGGCGGGCGGTGATCCAAATGCTTACTAGAAGGAGTAAGGGCGGCCGGTGATCCAGCCACCCCTACAGTAGTTTTTCACAAAATTAGTTAAAACGAGGCCCTGAATGACCTCAAATGAAAAACTTTTAAATACAAGATAGTTACATCTCATCAAGATACTCATTTCATACATAGAACACTTTTGCATTTGGAAAAGTTTTAGTAAACTCTTGTCACAGGATTTGAAAATCCAAGGCGAGACATGGTCAACCCTAGTCAAACGAGGTACCAAATGACCTCAAATGAAAAACTTTTGAATACAAGATAGTTTTATCTCATCAAGATACATATTTCTTATATAGAACATTTTTTTCATTTGAGGAAGTGTTGGTAAACTCTAGTCACAAATTCTTAAATCCCCACCGAGACTTAATGAAACTTCATGCGGGACGAGTGGATTTAGAACTACACTTTCGCAACGTCGTCAAATGCAAAAATGACCTTTGTATGAATTATTTGTCTTGATGAGTGGATCAAACTTGATGTTCATGACTTTTCGAGGTGGGCCCGTCTAGGGGTCGAAAACCCGCGTCTAGCCGCGAAAAACCGAAGTTTCAAAGTTTGAGTGGTCCAAACAATCTCGAGATGAAAAGGTGACCATTGGAGAAAATATGTCTTGATGAGTGGATCAAACTTGATGTTCATCACTTTTGCATCGAGGCCATCTAGAGTCCGGTCAACGTGTATTTTCCGAAAAGCAGGTTTGACTTGGTCAACCTAGGTCAAACGAGGCCCTGAATGACCTCAAATGAAAAACTTTTGAATACAAGATAGTCTCATATCATCAAGATACGTATTTCATATATAGAACACTTTTGCATTTGGAAAAGTTTTAGTAAACTCTTGTCACAGGGTTTGAAAATCCAAGGCGAGACATGGTCAACCCTAGTCAAACGAGGTACCAAATGACCTCAAATGAAAAACTTTTGAATACAAGATAGTTTTATATCATCATGATACATATTTCATATATAGAATATTTTTGCATTTGAGGAAGTGTTGGTAAATTCTAGTCACAAATTCTTGAATCCCACACAGACTTAATGAAACTTCATGCGGGACGAGTGGATTTAGAACTATACTTTCGCAACGCTTCGTCAAATGCAAAAATAACCTTTGTATGAATTGTTCATCTTGATGAGTGGATCAAACTTGATGTTCATGACTTTTCGAGGTGGGCCCGTCTAAGGGGGGGTCGAAAACCGCGTCTAGCCGCGAAAAATGAAGTTTCAAAGTTTGAGTGGTCCAAACAATCTCGAGATGAAAAGGTGACCATTGGAGAAAATATGTATCTTGATGAGCGGATCAAACTTGCTGTTTATCACTTTTGCATCCGAGGCCATCTAGGGTCAGTCAACGTGTATTTTCCGAAAAAACGAGAGGTTTGACTTGGTCAACCTAGGTCAAACGAGGCTTTGAATGACCTCAAATGAAAAACTTTTGAATACAAGATAGTTGCATCTCATCAAGATACGTATTTCATTCATAGTACACTTTTGCATTTGGAAAAGTTTGATGAAACTCTTGTCACAGATTTTTGAATTTTACCGAGACTTTAAAAATCCGAGGCGAGACTTATATATAACTTTGTCATAAAATTGGAATCTACTACTCTAAGATTTAACTATGTCAAACATTCCATCTAAGATTTGAGTAAACTATAATTTAAAATTATAAATATATGATAAACATAATTATATATATATAATAGTTTAAAATTTTGATATAAATATATCATATATTAAATAGGTATACATATATATTTATTTCCTTCTACAAATTACTTTGAACCGGCCCAGCAGGCCCAAACCGACGACCCACTAGGCCCAACTTCTGGGGACATATATATAATGCCCCAAACCCTAAATCCCCACCCTGCCTCCTCCCTCCCCACATCCCTACCCTTCCCCGGTCTCGTGCTCGTCGCGAGCTCCCGCTCCATCTTCGACCGGCGGCGGCGCGGCCCTGCCCTTCCCCGGCGCGTCTCCCCGAGCAGCAACGGGGCCCCCCCTCCTTCTCCTCTTCCTCCTTCTCCATCTTCCTCCTCTCTTGGCTCCGCGCACGCGTGCGAGGCAAGGGCGACGGCATCCCCGAGCAGCAACGCGTGCTGATTCCGGTGCGTGTGCAAGGCATCGCCTCATCCCGGCCTTCGCCTCCGCGCAGGCATCTCGCGCTGCCTCCCTCTCGTCGCCGGCGTGCTCGGGACGCCGTGCCCGCTCGGCATCTTTCGCCACCCCGTGCGCCGCGGTTTGTTCCCGAACCGTCGCTCGAGCTGTGGGTGATGGACGGCCGGATCCGGGACCTCCACAGCCGGATCCGGGACCTCCGTGTCCGGATCCGTTCGTCTCCCCGATCGGGCCGGTGGCATCCTCCGGGGTTCGGCGGCGGCCGCTGCGGGAGCCTGTGCGGAGGTGGGTTCAAGGGCACTCATCGGCTCCCGCAAGACCTCGGAGGAGCTTTGCCGCACCTGCGGGCGTCCGAGCATGGCGGCCGTGGCTCGGGCGGCCGGCCCCCGACGCAGCGGCTTGGCGACGGTGGCCCTCGCACAACAACGACGCTGACCAAGGTGAGGACCCAAGCACCTCTATTCTGCCTCACTTTCGTCTCACCGTTCTTCTATGCTGAACTCCTAATTTCGATGAATGGATCAATCGACGGATGTTGAGATGCTGGTTTGGTCACTCCGTGTCGAGGCGAGTGAACAGGTTGTTACTCTACTGCCCTCTACTGCTTGTGCTCATCCCCACGACTGCAGCTTGTGCTCATGTTTTTCTTATGAAAAGCGTTGAGTGGATGCAGGAAGGTCCAGTGGAGTTCCAGCTATGGGTGCTGCTGTAGAAGGGCATTCCGTGTTCTTATTCCATTTTGTTCTAATTGTCCTTGAGATTAGTAGCTATTTTAGATCTTGACTGGTCTCTAACAGGCTGATTATTACTTTACTGTGATGTAGGTGGCTTTGTTGCTAGGTAGCTGCTAAAAAAAATGCTTCGGCTATATTGTCAGCAAGGTAAATAGATGGCATAAAAAACCTAGATAGCTATATTGTCAGCCTTGTGACCTATTTGATATCCAATTGGTAGCAGCATGGATTAGTAAGGACATGAAGGAAGTCTCTTTGATTGACATATTGTCAGATTAATACTTACAGTTATATCAAACAGTGCAGTTCTTATTACAGTTGCTGGCTTGCTGCCAAATGAAATTAGTTCATATTGTTGTTTTGTCAACGATGGACAATGATTAGCTTTAGTATTCTTCCTCTGTGAACAAGGGAAATCCAAAGTACTGTGTTTTTTTTTTTTTTTTCATTTGTGGTGTCTCCTTTGTCCTAAATGTGTTGGACATGTACGATATATGCTCTGCAGGTAGAATATTTGGGGAGGTGCCTTCTTCGTGATGTTTGATGTAATGTTGCTCCTCACTACCTCTCCACCAGCGTGGTCTGCTAGCCAACAACTTAAGGTTGGCACCATTCCTTTTCTTGCATCTCTTGTTGCTTTGTTTTGGAAAAGATGTCCATGTAGCTACTTTCTCCATTTTACTCAGCAGGCAAAGATTTAGTTTGTTTACCAGGCTGCATATCTGTGGCTACAAAATGTGTTGTTTAATGCCAGACCCTCACTTTCAGCTTAGTAGATTAGCATTTTAGCCTTACGCCTGTAAACTTTGTTTTTGAGATGCCTATTTTAACTTTCAGCAATAATTCCTCTATACCTAATAACCTAAAAGCAATAATTCCTTTACAGATTTTGTTATGATCTGTCTAATCAGTCCTAGATGGGGGGCTATGAAAATAATCAATGCTTTTCTACCCTTCATGTTCTGGTTCAATGAAATTGGCATGCATGGTCACTAAATACATGACTTAGGTTATTTAATTTCCTCAGTCCTCACAGCTTGTCGCTTATGCCACTTGCACTCTACTATAATGAGGTTTGATAGGGGGTCAATTTGGTATAATGATAGCATATACAAGACCTGAAATTCATAAGAACACTGTTGGTAAGGACACTGAAGTTTATATTCTACCTGATATCATAATACATTGCCTATTATCAACAAATTGATATACAAGAACTGAAATTTTTAGGCCACTTCTCTGTATCTGGTACAGGCACATAAGTCATAGGGTACAGTATCTATTGTTGGAAAGTCTCTGAAGATGCAAAATCCAGTGTCTAAGTGTGACCTGCCTGAACAATCATGATTTGGAGCCTGGCAAAGACTTATCCAAGTAATTTAATTTTCATTTCACTATTAGGAATCTGATGGCTTCTGCTAATGCTTATACATAAGCAATAAGGATAATAAGTAGCACTATGTTTCTGAAACTAGTGTGTTAACCACTTAGCATGTGCCACAAATATGCCTCGTTTGCATTTGTTCTTGTAAAAAGGTCAGATTTATATTGCTTACCTAATTACCTGTACTTAGCTAGTTTCCGTTAAGTGATCTAAATCAGTCCAATGTTATGGTTCTAATTTTTGTCAATTCTATAGGATATCATTCAGCAAACACAAGAGTTGATTGTGGAAGAGTGCACCAGTCCATCTACTTTTGTTGGTTCATCGTGCTAGTAGGATGGATCTAGCTAGAGTAGTGGAAATCTGAATTTTATTTGTAAAGAATGTGTTTCCTGAACTGCACAAACTATGAATGAATGATCTTCTAAGTTTACTTCTACTCTTTGTATATTTGGATGATGGCTGTGACATTGAAGTCCAATGAATTCTGATTATATATATATATTATATATATGCTATTCGGAATGCTCTATTTGATTATTGTAATTTATATTTTTTTGTGCTGAAAATTCTTGTAGGGGCGGCTCTAGATTGAGCCGCCCTTACGATGGGATCACTATAGGGGCGGGCACCAGGCGCCCTTATCGTGGATGTCACCGGGGGGGGGGTGATCCGGGGTGGGTGTGGCAGTCCAGGAGATTAAGATTAGGGGCGGGACCGTAGCCGCCTCGGTGTCTGTAGGCTGTAGTAGTGGATAAAATGGATTAGAAGGAGTAATAGTCCTAACAATTACGAGTGACACGGGCAGAGGGCGGGGGGGGAGGTGTGTGTGGCAGTCCAGGAGATTATTGGACCTGCCTCGGTGTCGGCAAAGGTCAGTGCATGTGCCCGTCCCAGGGCACCTGTGAATCTGTGATCGAGCGACCATCAACTTGCATTGCATCTCGAGCTCGCAGCCCCAGCCTCGTCCCCACTCCATGGTGTGGATATGGTCTGCAAGTGGCACTGTGGCAGCAGTCCATGTGTTCACTCGCTGTGCACAGCAGGCCTGCACATGATCGAGCACGCAGTAAGTACTGGTGATGGACAGGAGCTGGGTCTATATATAGCTAGCTTTGGCGCCGCGCGCGCCATATGGTTATATTTCATGCATGCATTACAATTTATAAGGCCTAGCTTGCCATGTGCAGCTGGGGGCCTACTACATAGAAACTAATAATGCATGGGAGCGGTGCTTTTTGCGTGCCTTTTCTACGTCAATTCTTGCTGCTGATTGCTCATCTCCAGTTGCATTGTCTTGTGCACTGTGTATAAATTAAAGTATAAAAAACAGAGTCTGCATTATTACATGTGCATCCAAGAAACTTACACTGTACATGTGTGTGCGCGCGTGCCCCAGCTGCCTTTCGAGCTTATAGATATATCATACGTACAAAAAGTAGGGGCCAAATCTATATAGGAACACAGGGTCAAAATCTCGGGAAGGCTACATAGATACGCCGAATCGGCCAGAGTAATATCACAATGTTTCGGTTCCGTTTCTTTTTGCTATGATACATGCTATAAATTTTCTTTTTAATTATAATCGACGCAAAAAGTTAAATGTTGTAGTAGTTAAATTGTTTTTCACTTGATGTAGATTATATATATTCTTTCTTATACATTTTTAAGAATAAAACATTTTTCCTTGTGCATCGGAATCTTGTATAATAGCCAAGCAGTTTCATATATGAATCTGATTCATGTCATGAAACAAGCAGCAGGTTTCTTGATAGAATTCAGATCCCAAAGGTTTTACAAGAATCTGAATTTCTACCAAACGCACCCTTAGTCTCTGCAACCCTTATATGTACTGTATAGTCTAAAGACACAAACTTGACACATACTCCCTCTATCCCATAATAGTAGACATTTTTTTTGATCTACCACTGTTTAAAAGACCTTAATACCCTAGCTAGAAATATAGATAGAGATGTTGAAGAAAAACTATGTATTGAGAGAAGATGAAGTTTCTTTTGTGACTTGAGAGAAGATGAAGGTGTGTGTGCATTAGGAAATGACAAAGACAACGAAAAGTATTTTGGAACAAAATTTGAATGGCATGACAAAACGAGTAGCGTGCACGGTGGCAAACATTATTATACTGTATATTGTGCTGGAACTGAAATCCTGAACGTACGCACGAGCTTTGCTGAAGGCCGCCCAGCCAGAATTTTTTTACTAGATAAAAATAGAAATAAGTCTATATCATCCTTGAACGACTTTTCTACGCATGGAACAGCTATAGGACACAGTAAGAATGCCACGAGGCTAAGGCGGTGGTAACAGCACGTGTTGAAAGACTATAGTAGTGCTGCGCGCATAGGCAAAAATAGTACCCCTGCGACCAATGCAATGCAATCAGGCGGCGCGTCCTGCCGATGGAGCATGCCCATACGATGGGGCAGTAGTCGACACCTATACAGTAGCCGGCCGGTGGGTGGAGTGGACGCCTGTCGCGGGGACATGCCCCGCTCGGCACACGACACATCGCTCTCGGTAGGCGACTAGGCTGTAGACATATATGTGTTAATGTGTGTTTGGTTGGGTGGTCAACCCTGATCATGGCTCCCTGTGTTCAAATTTCGTCGGTCCGTTTGCCTATAAGGCCTCTGGGTCATGTGAGGGTTGGCCATTCGTACGCCCAAATCGATCGCTCAATCCTAGCCAGGCTAGGGCTAGCCATCGGAACAAGTTAGTTTCACCGTTCGGTACTCCACCACTGCTAGCACTCCTTCCGTCGGTACTCCACTACTGTCCATCCCTCCTTTCGTTGAAAGATCTCGTGCGCCTCCTCCAAGTGCGGTCGGCGACGTGCATTAGCGGAGATCACGTGCGCTAGTGGAGGAGGCACGCCCACTCACTGAGCTCGCCCTCATGTCGCAGAATCCAAACCCTCCCCGACATGGCTGACATGACGGAGACCTTCCAGAGTCATGGGCGCGTCCCTAGTCTCCACCCAACTTTGTCCAACTTCTTCGTCGTCGATGCCTCCACCACGACGCCGGACCCAACGACATGGATTGCATCACCACCCTCCCCGATGATATCCTCCGTGACATCGTATCCCGCCTACCCGTCCCTGACGCTGGGCGCACCGCCGCTCTCACCTCCCACTGGTGCAGACTATGGCGTGTCGCCTCCTCGTCCTCCACGACATGGACCTCCTACACTAGCTACTACACAGATCTTTGCTGTAGTAAGATGAACAAGATCTAAACACATGCTTCCTTAATACTTCCTTCATTTCAAATTATAATATATCATAAAAATCCCCAAATGATATCGTATCCACCGCTCTTTCGGCCTGCCTCCGCACTAATCCCCCGTCACGCGCTAACCCCCGCTCCGCTCCCTCTACCGCCCGCGGAACCGTCACCTGCCCACGACGTCCAGCTCCCTCGCACCAACACTGCAATACGCCGGATTCAAACCACGCCTCCCACAGTCCGTTGCCGTCGCCGTGGAGTGCCGACCGCGATGGCGGAATCCTCTCCTCGGCCCGCTCTTCCGTCTCTGCAACCCCTTCGTCCAGTCAAGGTATTCTATTGTGGACGAATGGATCCATGGCCAGCAACCACCATCGCACATCTTCACGCCGCCTCGGCTCTGCGCCGCCACCCCGCCCCATCCGCCGCCGCCGCGCTGCCCAGCCCCCGCCCGACCCCAGCGCCGACGCCGTCAGATCTCGTCCCTGTCCTGCCTTGTCTCAATCCTGATTAACGCACGTCAGATTTCGTTCTTCATGTTGCTAGATCTTGGTGGTGCGCAGGCAAGCGGGCAGAGCAGGTGGCATGCGAGTAGGTGAGGCGGGAGTGAAAGTCCCTAGTTTGGTTTTGGCTAATTGATGAAACCTAGGACTAACCTTGTTTATCTAAAGTGGTTGATTTAGAGAAAGGTTGTCCACATGATGAGCTTATTGCATATGAAGCATGACACATGTCATGTGATCAAAGATGAAGATCAAGACGATGCTTGGCTCCATTGACCGGTGTTGAAGGTGAAGGGCTAGTCGAAGCCGGAGTGAAGGACCATGCGATGGTGAAGCTCGGGCAAGACTAGGCGCCGATGGACCGATGCACGGTGAAGGGCAAGTGAAGTCGAGGTCGATGGATCGAGACGGTCACATGATGGTGTGAAGTGTTCATATCATTTGGAGGAACAAAATGGGCTCAAGGCAAAGGTATAACCGATAGGGCCATTTTGTTTTGCACTCAAGACACCATAGAGGGTGTGAGTGGTTTAGGATCGATAGCCGCACTATTAAGAGGGGAAGTCTTATCGGCTATTCGACGCATGGGTGCCACTAGGTGAATTCATGAAGTGCATTGCATGTAGGACCTAGTGAGCTAACCTAACCTTTGGGAAATGTTTGAGAAAAGCTAACACACAAGCACATGGAGATGTACACTTGGTGGTGTTGGCACATTTACAAAGGTGGCGTGTTGGTGCGCTGTGGTTTGCAGGGTAGAGATGGGTTTGGGTCCCTCTCTTCCTCCCGCCGAGCCTGTGAGGCGGGATTCGGCGCTTTCGGGAAAAATGGATGCATATTTTCTATTGCGCCGGATGCAAAATTTGGTTGAAATCTTGCTATCTCGTTGATCAAGTTGGAGTACTTGTTGGATAGCATGTCGAAAACTTGGTTCGACGTCACGGCGAAAGGCAAGCATCTGCGGGGAGGCGCCGGACGCGCAGGCGGCGCCGGACGCGTCCGACGCATTGTGGCCTGGCATGTGCGATGGCTGACATGGTCGAGCGACGGACTCGCGGCGGACGCGGGCTAATCGTCCGAGTCCGGCGAGTGCCGAGCCTCGGCATGACGCGGCCGGGCGGGCGGCGGCGGGCGCAGGGTGTCGCGTCCGGCGCGCGCCGGACGCCGACGAAAGTTCCGGGCGTGGCTGCGGAACAGACGCGAGCGCCGGACGCGCGATGGCGCGCGCCGGACGCCGCGCCGGACGCACACGTGGTGGGACGAGATTGAACGCGGAGCCAACGGTCGACTTGGCTCGCGCGCGAGGAAGAAGCGCCGGACGCGTCCGGCGGTTTGCGGCAGGCGCGTCCGGCGCGTGCTGCTCGGCCTCCCGAGGGGGTAACGGTCACATTTGTTTGAGGGGTTATAAATAGAAGGTGGCCGGCCCTTGGGGAGGTCTCTTGGCCATTTCTCATCCCTTGTGCATTCTTTGAGCTAAGAGACTCTCTCCCACTCATCTCCCTTGCTTGGTTGTTCATCCTAAGAGAGATTGAGTGAATCACCTAGTGCATTGCATTGCTTGAGGGCATCTAGTGGCACTTGTGGTTGGTTTAGCCGGTGGATTTCTTGTTACTCTTGGAGAGTACCGCTCCTAGCCGGCTTGGAGGAAGTTGGAGGCGTTGGCAAGAGAAGGTGTTTGTTCTTGGCCACCTCCGGTTGTTTGTGAGAGGCTTGAGCTCACCTCGTGGGGATCACGAAGAGCATCCTAGTGGATTGCGCGTGTCATTGAGTACCTCGCTTGAGAGTAGTGTCTTGCGGTGCCTTGCGGGGCGAGCCTTGAGGGGCTAGTGACTTGAGGGTCACACCGAAGAACCATCTAGGTGTTGGTCGACACAACCGGTGACTAGCTTGGCGGTGCCCAAGTGAACACCGGGTGAACAAAAACAATTGTGTTCATCTTTGTTCCCAGTGATTGGTTTCCGATTGTGTGTTGCCGATTGATTGATTGTTCATCTCTTGGTGATTGACAACCTCGACTCTACGCGTTGGTATAACAAGCTCCTACCCTCTCTTGTATTACTTCGTTTACATTCTTGCAAAGTAGAATTGCTTATGTGGTCGGTCGGGAACCACTTCTTGTGTAGACTAAATCCCGTGGGTAGAACTCTTGATCACTAGTGGTAGCTATTGTGTGTGCTAGTGATCACCTACTAGAATTGTTTGGATAGGAGGCTTGCAACATCTAGTAGGCCCGCCGTTTGTGTATCTAACGAAGTTTGCTTAGTGAGTTTGTAGAAATTTTTTATAGGCTATTCACCCCCCCTCTAGCCATCTAGGACCTTACAGGGAGGAGGACACGGATGCAGGCAGGGTTGCAAGACATCTGGCCAGAGGACGGCGCGCCGCGGCCGGCCAGCCAGCCGCTGTGGGTACTGGGTAGAGGGTAGTGATTGTTGATCAGGTTGCCCAGCACGAGTTCTCCTGATGTGGTTGGCCAGATGAAGCCGCAGATCACGTTGTTGTCAGCATCATTCTCCCCCACCGCCGCCTCGACCTCGTGTCCTCGACCTACGGTAGCAAGAAGTGGCCTGATATCCTTAACATGGTCCAGGTACGCTTGAATTTGCTCAGCTTTCTGTAACAACTCCAGTTTTAGGCTTAACTAAATCTTGCATCTCATGAGCATGATCATCTCATAAGCATCATAATTACATTTGTATGGCATTATTTGAGTGCTTATTATTAAAATGCAAATAGGGTTTAGCAATTTGTTGTTAGAAGTCATACTTGTGTTGCTTTTCTCAAAAAGAAGTCTTAACAAAGTTTAGGGACAAAATTATTTGGAGGAAAATTTGTTTTTACACCAAGTCATGAAAATGTTTTTAAGGCTTTCAAAAAGGGCAAAAACAGCAATGGAAATGTTGGAAATTAATATTTTTATAATTATAATTTGACCCTAATTCACATTTTTAAATCTAGGCCGAATTAGCCAAAACTTTCTACATGAAAAGTATTCTTCTCATCAAATGGAGAAACTTTCATGTTTTGAGTTTTTCCAAATTCGCATTATTTTGGGAGTTATTTGCAGTCAAAAATTCCAGTTCATTTTGACACAGGTGGGACCCACCCGGGCCCACCTGTCATCATCCTCCCTCTCTCTCCCCTCCCTGCATTGCGCACAGGCCGGCAGAAAAGCGCCGCAGCGCTGCCCCCTGCCGCCTCGCTGCACCGCCTGAGTCGAGCGCGCCGCGTCCGTGCGCACTCGAGCGCCTGCTCTGCTTCCTCGCCAGCCCTGCGCCTCGTCTGTTGCCATCGCTGCCGCTGCCTGCGCCGTCGCGTCCGCCATCGCCGCACGCCGCGCCCCGCCAAGCAGAAGCGCCAACGGCACCGCGACGACGCAACGGTCCGCGGCACTTGAGCACGCACGCGCACGCCGCCTGACGCCGCCTCGCTGCCCCGCTGGGACGCTGCCGCACCTGGCGCCGAGCGCCATCATCGCCGTCGCGTCCGCCTCCACCCGCGCGCCCGTGACCCCGGTCCGAATTGGTCAGGCCTAGTGGCCTTAAAACATCCGCCTCACCCTCTCACACACTCGCCCCCACTTCAATTTCCCTTCCTCGCCACCACAGCGCCACCGCCGAGCTCGCCATGGCGACATACCAAGCTCGCCATCCTCCGCGTCGCCGCTCGCGCTAGCCACTGCTTCGCCTTCTCCATCATCGCATAGGGCCGCGCTACTCTCGCCACTTCGCTCTCCACCCTCGCGCGAGCTCGCCTTCGCCTCCTTCTTCGGTGCGCAAACGGCCGCGCACGCCATTGACGGCCGCCGAGCCGCATCGCAGCGCGCCACGCCCTCCGAGCCTCCTCGCCACGATTCGACTGCGCCGTTGCGTTCCCCAGCTCGAGACCTACTCTCGCCGCCCCTTCACCCTCGTCAAGCGTCGCCCGAGAGCACCGCCGCCGAGGCGCCACTCAGCCGGGCCGCCGGCCACCGTGGGTGGGCCGCCACAAGCCATCGCGGGCTGGTCCGTGGGCACCGGCGGGTTTGACGGGCTACAGGGAGCTCCGCCGCCCCTCCTGGGCCGCGGGCGAGCCCCTGCCGGCCGGAATCGGCGAGCGCCGGCGTCCTGCTCTGCTTCCCTCCCCGAGGGACTTCGAGTTTAGAAATTGAAGAAGGTGAGGGTGCTAGGAGAGAAACAGCCAAACTCAGCCAGTTACAGTAATGGGCTCCGTTAATTTTCAGGAAGTCCAGGGGCCAAACTGCAAAGTGTCGGTCCTTTCTGATTATTGAATTAGATTTCCAGATTTCCTTTTAATCTTCCAAAAATCATAGAGGGAGCTAGGAGTGTCCAAATGAGTTGATTCAAGTTGCTATATTTTTCTTATGAGATGCTCTGTGCATAGAAAATATTATTTGCTATGTTTGTAGAACTTTTATGTGTAGGTTTAATTAATTCTTGGGTTTGAATTAATCTTGGGAAATTCATAGATAATAGAGGGTAGCTCAGAAAAATATGGTTCTTGTTTCTATGATCTTGTTTTGTCATGCTACATCTGTGGTAGGAGTTTCATACATGCTTGCTGGGATGAAATATGAAGTTGTAGTTCAAGCTTGATTTATGAACTAGGAAGGAATTAATTCATAAATCAATTATAGGCATGTGATCTGAGTTTGATAATTTTTGTGGGCTCATTGTATACCAATGTGCAGCCCCCGATGCTATGATATTCTTGGTTTGCATGATTTGGTAGTACAAAGTATATTCTTGAGTGCCTCTGTCCTGGCACTTGTGAATTTTGTATAGGTCAGCTGGTTCATTCAAATGGGTTGAGATTTGGATGATAAACTTTGTTTGATCTGTAGTACCTACTGTAATTTTTGTAGAATTTTAGGGGTAGCCAATCATGGTGCTCCTATTCAACTCTTGGATGTTCAAATTAGGGGTTAAGTCCATTGATGCTAGGCTAATCTAATTATAAGTTGGGTTTCTGGTTGACTTGTCTAAAGATGATAGTTAGTGTGTTAGCTTGACCATCTACTGTTAAAGTTTCATGGTCATTGCAAAAATGGTTTAGGAGTTATGGGTGTGACAAGATGGTCACCAGGGCTGTTTTAGTGGCTGTTTTGCCAGAATCAGGCCTGATGTTCTGTGTTTTAGGTGTAGTTAACCTGGGAATCAACTTATGATGTCTTCAGATGTTTGATGGAGAATTTCATAAGATTTCCAGAATATCTTCATTCATGTCCATAGGGTCTATGGTTATTTATTTATGATTTATTTACTGATCTGATAGTTATATGGTTATGACTAGTATTGATGCTTGAATAAGTGATGTTGTGTGCTAGGCTGATTAGTGGTATGATGGGTGGTTAAGTAGTATACTAGGATGAGTAGATCTTGATGAATTGGTTAGGATGATTATGCTTGAGTGTAGTCTCTTTGGCTTTACTGACTTGTTTGCTGGTGATAGTAGAAAGGGATGTCTTTACTAGGATTACATTGTTGTAGTAGAAAATGCAGTAGATGACATGTGCATATGGTACATATTCTTGGATGATGTTGACTACCTTGTAGAAGGAATAAGCAAGCACGTATCCGCAATCCAATTACCATACCATATGCATTCTTAGTATTCATTGTAGCATTTCACCCGAAGTATGTCATTTATATTTTCCCAAAGGAAGGCATGGTGTAAAATCACATGGATATGGTACTTCACATCATCGAAATAAGTCTTAGTACTATGCGTGACGTGGAACAAGGATCCAAGGATAAAGAGAAATAAGGAGTCGTAAAAGAATAAACTGGAGCTGGATGGTCGTATGTTGCTAAGGAATGAAGCTAAGTCACATGTTATACGGGGTTCGACACGTGAGGTGATCGAGAACATTTGGAACGACAAACGTGGGGTGGAGTGATCAAGTGGCATGCGGGAGCTTCAACATCGCTCGTTGCATACTAAGGAACTAATGCTCCCCCGGAGCATTACTCCTAAAGTTTCAAAATGTTTTCCTCAAAGAGTCATTTATTTATTATGATGCATTAAGTTAATAGGCGTTAGTTCATATGCACCAACATGAACATGATTACTATGCATTATACACTACCATATAAAGTACAAGAACTTGAACTAGGAAGAACACTCCATACTTTTACCCTATTAAGTTAGGAGACAAGCTCTCCTTGGTAGCTTTATGCTCCAACTACTACTAGCTCTAATTAGATCGGTAAAAGATGGGTGAGACCAAATGAATTGTGTGGTAGGTGGTTACTACCCTTTGGTTGATAATATGGAGATTGGTTTAGAGAACATAACCATGTGGCCATGTTAAACCGTTGGCATTTCTTCGCCATCAATGTACCAACCTCCAAGAATTGTTACATCCCGGGGTGGTCACGCCTCCCCGACCGCCTTCGGGTGGTCGGTTGTGGAGTGGGCCCGGGGCCGTGTTGGTTTGGTGTTTTAATCCGGGTCCCGAGGTGGCCCATCTCCATTTGGGGTGGTTTGGCGCTTTCCGTAAAGCGCCTTTTCGATATTTAAGCGCACTTTTATATGATCTATCATTGTAGCATATTTCGGAAGTACGTGGATTTGGGTTAGTTGCACATGTATATGCATATAGGAATATATTTTCACCCTTTTTCATGGAAGGCGGTATAAAATGTAAAAGGAGCAACAATCACGCACATGGATATGGTACTTCAGATCATGGAAAAACTTAGTACTATGCGGGGTAAGATAAACGGTAATTTGAGGATAGTGGACACACACTTGGTCTTCACTCAAGGATAAAGAGAAATAAGGAATAAAAGAAACGGAAAGAATAAAGAATAAATCTACTTGGAGCTGGATGGTCGTATGTTGCTAAGCGAATGATTAGCTAAGTCACATGTTATACAGGGTTAGAGACAAGTCAGAGCCTAAAGTAACAGGGAGACCCCCGCAGCTGGTCTGCCAGCCAATAGAGGCATTTACGAACTCCTACACGACATACGGACGTGGGGGATTACAAGGGACGGACAGGGCTGTCTCCACCTGCCGCCTACCCCTCAACCGTGGCATGCCGTCATATTCGAAGGCCCCCTCGTATATGCATATAGGAATATATAATTCACCCTTTTTCATGTCTAATTGGCGGTATAAAATCGTCGATAAGGACCGCCAACAAGATCCCCCAAGCTTACCCTTTGCTCGTCCAGAGCAAAGCTCAGCTTTAGGTTGTTGATCAGGAATTGCTACTATGCCGATCATGAGTCAAGTGTACCAAGCGTATAAGCAAGATTTCTACCAGAATTTGAATAAATCGGCATGACTGCTCACCCTGTTATTATCTCAAGACGAAATGGGGCTTTCCAGCTTTCTCGCGTCTTGGGAAATTGCAAGGCAGAACAGATTCACAAGCGTTGCTTATCATCTACCCAAGATCAACCAAGTCTCTGGAGGTTTTGAAAGTTTTGTAAAAGAAACTCAAGTTCCTCGAATGATTCTCTCAATTGCTCAAAAGTGTTTGTACCTCACCAAAGGCATTGTGTTGCCTTTCTATCTAACCTACTACTATGGCTGAGAGTGGAGTTTTGGGTAGATATGAAAGGTGGCTATGCTTTGATCACAAAGATTTGGTGAAGTCAAGGAACGAACCGTCCGAAGATTAAGGCCATACACTTTGATAGAGATTTGTGCAAGTGTGTGAGGGTGAATGATTCCTATCTCTAAATGTTTTTGGTACTCCAGGTATCATGACTCCTTTTTATTGGTGGAAGGGAAATTTAAGAGAGTATGGGCTTGATTTGGAAAAACTAAGATTTTTATTTTCTTTTTTTTCTTTCCCTTTTTCTTTTTTTTTTTTTTGAACGGAGACTAGCTGGGATTCCTGTTTGTCTACTTTGAAGCTTTATTGTTGCCCCTTGGCATTCATCATCGTCATCATCATTTTTTTTCAAGAGATGCTAATGCCCAATACTCTCTTTTAGGTACGATGGAGATTTTTGGCGAGAGGGAGTCATGACGAAGACAAGAAGTAGTTTTTGATGGATGATGAGTAGGGGATGCGCGATCCTTAGTGTAAGGGTCGGCATGCTTTTGTTTTGAAGAAGGTGTGCAACTCTAGGGTCAAGAGTTGGCATATTTGGGTGGATTGGATGAGAAGTTAGGTTGCGCGACTCGCAGTATACGGGTCGGCAAAATTATTTGGTGGGTGCAAGTGAATCTCAATCGTGAGTGTAAGACCATAATCTTGCGGAGGTTACGGACTTCTAGTGATCAAGCAAAGATATGACAACCTGGGTTTAGAAAGAGTATTGACACGGCTACGTCATAAGGCCTTGGTGGGTATTTCAAAATCATTGAGGAACTTTTTGTTTTGATAGTTTTGAAAATAAAACCCCAGAAGCCAGGTTTTCACTCAGGAAAGAGTCATAGCGTTGCTCGTGGCACTATATCGTAATCGGCAATAACTT
This sequence comes from Themeda triandra, assembly GCA_018135685.1. Lineage (NCBI taxonomy): Eukaryota > Viridiplantae > Streptophyta > Magnoliopsida > Poales > Poaceae > Themeda > Themeda triandra. The sequence continues at coordinate 1,114,505 of JAENPR010000023.1, forward strand.
AGACAGGATCTAGCCTATGCAACCCACTAAGCTCAAGTTTTCAAGGATAAGACATTTAAGCCAATAAACTCAAACTTAGGAGAAAGCCTGATTATAAACAAGGTACAAGCGAGTCACGAGACAGAGCAACTTTTCATCATTTCAACAAGGGTTGAATTAAATATTTCTATGATGCATATGTATAGGAAATGATGAAGCATTTTTTTATATGCGTAAGTGTTAGTATGGTCCATACCTCTTATTGGGGGTCCTCCCCCAAGCTTGCTTGGAAACGGGGCCCCTAAATTTTTATTCTGAGGTAACAAATTATTTTATTTTATTTTGAGTCTGTCGTCAGGGCTCCCTTATGATCGAAGGCCATCCTGCAGGGTTAGCTCATAGCATACTACCAATATTCTTACTAGTAATCTGTCTCAATGATCGACAAGTCGACCAAGGTAAACTAGCAACCTAAGCACCATGCTCAAGCTACTAGTTTATGGAACATGCTAAGCTTGAACATGTTCCAAAACATCAAACTAAGCGGAAACAGGGGTAGCAAGATAGAACTTTATTTGACAGACTAGGCAAACATAAATAGAATGAAATACTTATAAAAAGATAACTTACCGATTATCCTGTCGGTCAGGGCTCACAGTTTATAGTCCGTGAAGCGAGACTTTCTCCTACTCAATTTGAGCTTGATGATGAGGCGTCCGTCGCAGGAGAGGTAGACGGGGACGCCTGCTTGGGCCTCCACACCATTTTGGTGGTGTGGTGATACTTGGTGAGGATGGTGGTTGATCAGTTTCTTTTGTAGGTGCTTGCATTTTCTCCACCTTCAACACTTTTATCTCCTCTTTAGGGACCAGTTTTGGTCCCCCAGAGGTTTTGAGTGGAATTGGTTTTGCTTTGGATTCCACTCTTTCTTGGGTCGGAGCCTTGCCCTTATCTTTCTTCTCTTCGGGTTGCGCAGGAACGGCTTTTGATTTTGTTTCTTTTGTAGGAGCCTTCTTTCTTCCTTTCTTAGGAGCTCTTTGCTCCTTCTTTTCTTTTGGCTCCTATTCTTTCTTTTTCTTTTGTTTTTGTTCCTGGGTACCCCTTGCTTTCTGCGGCTCTGGCCTTTGTTCCTAGATAATATTGGGAATCCGATTCGCACCAAGAGGTCGGATTTCAACTTCCGTGACCTCTCTAGTGGTTGGCTCATACTTGATGCGAATCATGTTGCACTCCTCTGTCTTCCGTGGCCGGAAGTGGAACTTCTCCTCACTCCCATTGATGTTGAACCGGATCTCTCCAGCTCCAACATCACTCCCGTGCCGAGGAATGGTCGCCCCAATATAAGTGGTGATTCTTTGGTGGCCTCCATGTCGAGGAATGGTCGCCCGGGTAGCAATATAAGTGGTGATTCTTTGGTGGACACCGACGCCGGCACCAAGATCACGAGTGCGTGGTCAAACCGCGCCTCCAATGGAGCATGTGATAGTGGGGCATCCCGGGTCCTTCTTCTTTTCGGTAAATCATTTAGGATTGCCGCACTACACTCTTCGTGAGTTTGACCACAGCTGTGGATGGCAGTGGTCGCTTGTTGTTGATGATGTCTTTGATGTACTTGGCGTAGGAAGATACATGTAAGACGTCCATGAGCAGAACGCTCACATGTACTCTCGACCATCTCAACAAACCGAGTGAACTGATCATTCACAGCTTGCTTTCTTGTTCTTGTGGCGAATGGCAGGTGTGTTGTATCTGGATAATCCAGGGTCGTCCCTGATTCTGCCTCGCCTTGTGGTTCAGGAGATGAAGGTTCTTCTTGTTGTGGTACTGCTTGTTTCCTGGCTGCTTGTTTAGGATATGGTGGATCACGAGTGGCCTTACCGCCTCTCGTGGTCACAGAATTCACATTCTCAAAAGTACTAGCAGCTTGATTCGACGTTTTACCAGTTGGATCAACAGGAACATCAGAAGCAATCTGAGCTAGCTGTCTTTCTATCATCTTATTAAAGCTTAACTGATTCTTGACAGCAGAAGTCAAACCTTCTATCTTTGTACTGATGCTCTCTAGGATTTTGTCATTGGCCAGCATCTTTTTGGTGAGGTTTTCGTTGATCTTTGCTTTGCCAAGGACTAAATCCTTGAGAGTAGGCTGATTCGAATTGTAATTCGCGGAGTAGTTCGAATTACCTTGATACTGTGGACGGGACTGATTGTTCCATCCATTATTACCTCCTTGCTGTTGACGATACCCGTTATTGATGTAAGAAGCTTCTTCACGGGTTTCGGGGCAATCATTCCCCGAATGTCCATCATTGCCACAGACCTCGCACGTTATGCGAGATTCTATGGCTTTGACAGTGCCGGATGTATCTCCAGTGGCTCTCTCGCCAAACTTTTGCAGGAGCAGGTCTATCTTTGCGGCTAGCGCCTCCGTCTCCTTCACGGGGTGCGAGCCTTTTTGTTGCTTGGGTGGGGTTCTTTCTTCCCCCAAGCTTGATTTTCTACCATTTTGTTGATTAACGCCATAGCGTTATCAACAGTGAGTGATAGAAATGCGCCTCCCGGCCGCGGCGTCAAGGTGCCCTTTTGACATGGGCGTGAGCCCATTGTAGAAGTTTTGGAGCACCGGCCATTCCTCCATCCCATGATGAGGGCAGTCTAGGATGAAGCTTTGGAGCCTCTCCCAAGCTTCGGGAATGGGTTCCATCTCGCGTTTCTTTGGAAATTGGCAATTCTTCCCCTCAGGGCATTTGTTTTGCCCATGGGGAAGAACTTTGCAAGGAATGCCGTGGAGCATTTGCCTCACGTGCTCACAGCCTCTTTGTCCTTATAGAACCACTGCTTCGCCTTCCCTACGAGGGAGAAGGGAAACAGCCGGAGCCTGATGACATCAGCTTCAATGTCCTTGATGACGACAGTGTCACAGAGCTCCAAGAAACGCTGCAAGTGAGCGTTGGCATCCTCATTGGGGAGTCCGCAAAACGGAATCCCCTGCACCATGGTGATCAGGCCGGTCCTTAGCTCAAAGTTCTTGTCCGCCACGTTGACAACGGGCCCAGTGGGCACGTTGACAACAGCGGGGACGGAGAATTCGCGAAGAGTCTTCTGAGCCATTGGGATGGTCGCTGATGGTGCGGAAATGACCGGTTCAGCTGCCGACGGAGTAGCAGAAGAAGGAGTAGCTCTAGGCTTCTTCTTCCTTAGGAGTGCCTCCGGATTTGGATGGAAGTTGTCCGCGGGGAGAAACCGGACATACACTATCCGTTTTCATCCACAACAGGAGAAAACATAAAAGTTAGCCTCGCATAGACCTCGGACTATCTCTAATGAAGTTATATCCATGCCATGCCAGATTATTTTAACCAATGCCTTCCCGACAACGGCGCCGAAATGCTTGTTGGCATTTCTTAACGCAATCACTAGAATTGTTACATCCCAGTGGTCACGCCAAGAAACGTCAGGGTTGATAGTCGTGTTCTAAAGATATTATCCGCAAGCGCACGGATCTATCATTGTAGCATTTCACCCGGAAGTATGTCAGGGTATCGTTATTTATATTTTCCCAAAGGAAGGCATGGTGTAAAATAGCTCTAGCACATGGATATGGTACTTCACATCATCGAAATAAGTCTTAGTACTATGCAGGGGTAAGATAAACGGTAATTTGAGGATAGTGGACACACACTTGGTCTTCACTCAAGGATAAAGAGAAATAAGGAATAAAAGAAACGGAAAGAATAAAGAACAAATCTACTGGAGCTGGATGGTCGTATGTTGCTAAGCGAATGATTAGCTAAGTCACATGTTATACAGGGTTAGAGACAAGTCAGAGCCTAAAGTAACAGGGAGACCCCCGCAGCTGGTCTGCCAGCCGATAGAGGCATTTACGAACTCCTACACGACATACGAACGTGGGGGATTACAAGGGACGGACAGGGCTGTCACCACCTGCCGCCTACCCCTCAACCGTGGCATGCCGTCATATTCGAAGGCCCCCTCGTATCCGGACACCACGCCCGCATACTAAGGAACTACCTATGCTCCCCCAGGACTCCCACCCTACGGATGGACGAGCTAGAACACAGGCAAACCCAAAAGAACATCGAACCGTTACTCCACTCTCCTCAAAGACTCTAGTCCTATAGAACATATGAACGATGAAGAACAGGGATGAACACACTATGAACTGATCATATGAACTAGGCTCTAGTTCATATGCACCAACATGAACATGATCAAGACTATGCTCTAGTTCATACACTAAGCAACATATAAAGTACAAGAACTTGAACTAGGAAGAACACTCCATAGAGATTTACCAAGATGTATCTCTTCTTCCTAGGAGACAAGCTCTCCTTGGTAGCTTTCCTAGCTCCAACTACTACTAGCTCTAGGCTAAAGAACAAGTGGAGGTGAGGGAGAGAGAGACCAAATGAATTGTGTGTGTAGAATGGATTTCTTCTCCCCTTTTATATCTTGGTCAGGTCGGTTCAGGGGCAGATTTGGAAAGAACACCAGCGCACCGCCCTCCTCTGCCATCAATGTACCAACCTCCAACCGGCCGATCCCACCTGGCAGCTGGGGTGGCGCGAGCGCGCCAGGGTGCCGCCTCCCCCTGACCGCCTTCGGGTGGTCGGTTGTGGAGTGGGCCTGGGCCGTGTTGGTTTGGTGTTTTGGCCCAATCTGGGTCCCGAGGTGGCCCATCTCTATTTGGGGTGGTTTGGCGCTTTCCAGAAAGCGCCTTTTCGATATTTAATCCCTGCACTTTTATATGATTCCTGCAATGACAGTATATTTCCTAGTGCACGTGGATTTGGGTTAGTTGCACATGTATATGCATATAGGAATATATAATTCACCCTTTTTCATGTCTAATTGGCGGTATAAAATCGTCGATAAGGACCGCCAACAATCACGGCTAGTCGGGGTTTGTGGCGTGTTAGACCATGGAAACTCCGGCTATGTCACTTAAAGAAATATGACTTTGTACGTCCTCGGATCATGTTGAACAATGCCTCACAGATCGCTGGAAGGATGCGATCATCCGACCGCAAAGCCTTGAGGATGTTTGGGCCGGAATTTCAGCAGAGATGAGTGTATTGCCCACAGGCGCGGTGTAGTAATCCCAATGGCCGGTCGCTCCGGAGGTACTTGGTAGCCGGGCATGCCCTGGTGCAATCGTATTTGCTGAAATCCGCGACTCCACCCGAATAGACCAAGGTGACCTAATCGACTCCAACGGGAGACGTGTGATTTGTGTGAGGAATACCCGCACCGGTTTGCGTCGATTATAATCGCCATCGTTCTCGGACAAGTGAACACTTGACCAGAAGCGGCGGCATTTGTCGTCAACCTATGTGCAAAGTAAGATGGTTATGTTTCTAAAGTTGTTGATGCTTGTATGCTCAACCTGAAGGATAAGATATCGTTGATTGTTCTACTCTGGAGTTGGAGTAGTACAGGAGCTAATGTAGCGATGTCAGGATCTAACTTAAAAGATGATAAGCTAGAGAGTCCTTTATCACTAAACAAATAATTAATAAGCTTATCTTTTATTGCAATTAAATGAGTCAGCTACCCCACTTATAAAGCCTTGCATACTCCTTGGTGTCACTTTATTTTTGGTTTATGACGGGTAAGTCTAGTCGAGTACCTTCTTGTACTCGGGTTTTATTCCCACTTGTTGCGAGATCATAAGACCTTTGCCGTGGCAACAAGATGGACCCGTATCCCACTATGGGAGGATTAGACCTTGGGCAAGGTCGTCTCTTATATCTCATTCCTCCATGCTTTTGCCGGATTTGATGATGGACCTGTGCACTATGTTTTAACTAAGTGTGCGTTTGTAAACCAACACTTTATTTTGCTTCCGCAGTTTGGTTTTGAACTTGGTCTTGTAATAACTATTTCATACTCCGATGTATTCAAATTATTTGTAAACTTATGTATTACTATGAACAGTTGTATGTTGAACTTAATTCGGTCTGGGCTATATTGTGGAAAGCTTGAAATCCTTCGTGGTTTCACGGACTACCGGGTTGATATAAGCGTCATGTGCTAATTAAGTTGCTTCGGCGACATCATTAGTACATTATGTTTATATTAATTGGTCGGTTCCGTTATAGCTGGCATCGGAGCAGGTTCAACAAATTACTGTTCATAAGTATATTTAAAACAAAAAGAATTTGTTTTATAAACAGTAATTACGAACTTATAGCCACTTAATCTCATATATAGGCTTTCAAAAGTGTGTGGTTTTCAAAACTTATATATGTGCCTTGGACCAGTCATATCCTTTACGCCCAATTAAGGACTTCAGGTGGCTTATATCAGTGCTAACTTGGGGGATTACTGCATCATATTTTCTATTTGTCGTGCTCATACACGACGGATATGTATGGGGGCCATTCACTTGAATGGTTATGTGTGGATCAAATTGCCCCTACGTCAAGGTAAGTTTGGTTCGCCGCTCTTGTAAGTGTGAGTTGTGAGAGCATGATCGGATGCAATGCCGATCTAGGGGAGTGCTTATTGGTGCTGGATTATATACTTGTTCACACATGTTTATAAGAAGGTACCCCATGTGAGGGTATCGTCTTCCGATGACTAGTTGGGTAGTATACACTCGGGAATGGGTGCAAGCAATCGGAGATTTCACCTTGTTCGGAAGGTGCGTGGATTTTTACGTCGCTTGCATTCATTGGGATATTGGGCTGAAATGAATTTTCTGCAGGTACACTAAATACGCAAGATCGTGTAGCCCGACTAGTTTACGCTATATGAGAGCACGTTGGTATGCCACCGTCTAAAATGCTAGAATTTATTGTTTTCCAGAGTTGTGAGGACGTACGGACGTGCATGCATCATGACACATAATCATTTCATGGCAACTGCATTGTTTCTTCCCTTATAAAAGAATGATTCTCTCTTTCAATAAAAGTCGCCAACTTGATCTCCATCTCATGAGAGTTGTGATTCGGTTGGACAGATGGCAAGAATGAAGCGCATCAATTCCAAGGCAACCAAGGGAAAGGTTTCGCATCAGCAGCTTGCCACCCGTGAGCCACGTGGTGCCAAAAAGTTTCTAAAAGAATATGGAATGCCTTCCTTGCTGTGGCGAATTCTGCACTCAGTGGGCTATCCCACGGGTAAAGAACCTCGCTACCAGTGGAGTAAGGAGCTGGAGAGTCAGCGCTTGAGTTTGCTTCCTGTTGAAGTGGTAATTCCTGCCAAGAGCGAAGATGCTTCACTTTGGTGTGGACGTCGGTTCATTGCTCAAGGTAGGAATCCTCAGGAAGGTGCAAATGTGGTTGCATACAAGGCACTACGGGATTTGCTCAAAAGATGCCCAGAAGAGGTTGCTCGTGCCACTGCAGGTGTGTTTCCTAAGGGTGACCCATACCATGTTGTGTGGCGTCAGCTTAGTGAGGCTGCACTTGTCGGTGGTAAAGATGAGGATGAGAACAGCAATGGTCCTGCTAGTAGCGCAATGTTTGCTTTGATGAAGAGTTACTCCTGCCTGGAGAATGCATTGGAATCCCTTAATCGCGAGTTCGTCTACGTCACCTCATCTAAGCGAGAGATGAAGAAAGAATATGAAGAGGAAGTTGAAAGAGTGACCACATTGCTTGAGCAGATGACAATCTCCAAAGATCAGGCCATTCAGAGAGAAAATGCTGCTGTTCATGAGACCTTTGTGGCACAAAGTCAGTTTCTGGAGTTGCTTGCCCTACTTGGTCAGTGGCAACAAGCCTTTGGTATAGTTGAGCAAAGAACGAAATGAAGCTTGGAATGAGGAATACGTGCGAGGGAGCAAGTGCTTGCGTTAGAGGTCATCAATGGTGCCTTGCAAGGAGAACTGCAATGGGTCTACAACCAGCTTCACCACCATCCTCTTGGTGTTGATGAGGAAGGACCTCAGGTAGTGCCCACCATTGATAGTGCTAATACTAGAAATGCAGAAAGTGTTGAGAACATGGACCATGACCATGAGGAGTAGGCCTGATGAGAAGTCTCTAGTAGGAATGTTGTGTTTTCCTTTGAGCAAATCTATTGTAATGACATGTACTCCTAAGCAGGTGGTACAATGGTTTGTGGGTTAGTGATTATGAATCACTTAGCGTGTTTTCGTGATGTATTGGTCCCATGTAGCCTGCAAGAACAAGTATTCTGTGTAATGTATTTTGGGCATCAAAATTCAGTCGTTGATCAAATTTGTAATCTATCCTTGTCCATGTAAATTCACTTTTATTCCTCTCGGTCTATAATGATATGTTGACATTGGTTTCTTGTTGTCACATGCCTAGACCAATTGTTAAGTGAATATTGTTATTAATCATCACTTGGGAACGACGCGACGATAGTATGTAGCACATGCTATGTCGTTCAAAAATATTCCTTGCTATCCTCAATTTTGAAATTCCCGGTAATTCCTTCACCTTGTCTTGTGCACAGAGCTTAGTTGTGCAAGATATCGTATATAATTCGATTATCTGGCGAATTATTCTATTGGTCATAGTCATGGCAATATTGTCTCGGTTAATAAGTTACAGTGCCGCGACAAGAACCTAGACCATTTCGGTGGACGCACCTAGATGGATTACTAGGGGGTACGCAGGTATTGTAATTATTAAACGCAACCCATTATTTCGTCTAAGCTAAGACAACATCTTTGTCATGAAACCTCCCTTGAATGTTTGCTTATACATATCCTTGTCAAAGCAATCCACCCACATTCAAATCGCGCCTTGATATTATGACAGCATGCTGCTCCAAATTGGTGTAGTTGATCTCTTCTTATTACCTTGTGTCCTTGTGACTATCTTTCGTATATCTCACTTTTGCCTTGCACGTAATGCCTATTCGTGCGGGAATACCTTCAATCACGTGGAATTGCATTTCAAACGCAAGATTTGTAATGGAGCCCTAATTAATGACTGATGGTGCCGCGACGAAACTGAGAGTACTCTGTGGCTGCAAACACATGGATGTGCTGCTCGGCATGCGCAGGTGTCACGATTGTTGATCTCGACCGATTACAAGATTGCCTCGAGGTGTCATTTTGCGTGAACCTACCTTGATTTTCCTCTCTATACTCATCATCCAATCTCTTATGACATTTTCTCCCGAAGAGGAAGATCAAGCAAATCAATGAGAATAAGATCGCTTATAGTAAGACTCATCGGACTACAAGAGGTGGTAGACAAAGGACTATACCAGGTGTTTGTCTAATCAAGAGAATGGTTTCCTATTCCATGGTACTCCTTAGCTGAGGCTTAGAACTCCTATACATCTATTAGGTATTCTAAGGTACTATGGCGTATTCATGCTTTATGGGAGACAATGAAGGAAATTCTTCAGACAAAAATTTCTAATGAACGGATGATGACAACACTATTTGGGGTTGTATCTGGTCTTGTACTCAAGCGTCATGGCGTCGGATTCAACTATGCATTGGGTACGCATCGTACAATTGCCTGGGTATAACCTTGGATTTACCAAAATACATTTCTGCTTTGAGTATCAAACAAAAGTCGTCTGAATATGAGAATTTGGTTCAGTAGAGACAACACTCTGAAAGAAAGATTGGCACGCTTATCATTGGGAAGGAATGTTTGTGGGATAACAAAACTCAACAATTCCCTGCTTCGAGAGCATGACTTATAGAAAGGAATTGGGAATCATGAGTCCTTGCCAAAGAATCTACTCATGTTACCGTTTTTGTCCTATAAGAGAGGTAATTGGTTGGTTTCTATGGAGTTAGAGAATCATTGACCTAGGAATTTTGATTTCTACATGAGATGATTTGGATGTCTTTGACCTAAGAACTTTGACTTCTACATGCAAAAGAGTGGACTTCTTCAGTCTAGCTGGTTCATATTAGCATACATTAGCTTGTGCTCTTATGAAGGAATATGCCAGTGTTGAACTCACCTCAAGGAACCCAATGATGATACCCAATTCAGCTTGTCTTTTGCACACACAAGTCTTAGGTGAGACTGTAGAAAGTATTGCCGGTGCTATTCTTATTGACAGCAAACTTGATTTGGATTTAGCTTGATAGATGTGCAAACCTCAGCTTGACCTGCTTCGTAGTGGTAAACACTTTGAGGGTTGAAGCACCTTCTGGATGTATTTGATGATGCGAATAGCAGATTCTCTCACATTAGACTCTTTGATGCCTCCACTAGGGTAATTGTTGGCTACGTTTTGCGATAACCGGCCCTAGTGGGTTGTAATTTTGGGTTTAATGAGAGAGTACAACGTACTATTCCTGTTATCTTCATACTTCAGAATTAAGAAAAAGGATTTGGCATCATCTTGGAAGTATGGGATAAGTAGAAGAATATACTCGATGGTCATGTACGGAGGAAAAGTGATTATGTGGTCAGCTCGAATGGTCACATCAAGTCAACCAGATGAGAACCGTTGCAATCCTTGGGGACCCACTTGTGCACTGTGTTCGTGTGAGCGTGGTGCCGCACTCGCAGCACCTGCATAGTGTACTCTCCTTTATCCTGTCGCCCTGTCAGCTCTCGCGCCTCGTCCTCGTTCCTGTGCCGGACCCCTCCTCTCTTTCCCGGCTTCAAAGACGGTCGCTCGCCCGCCTCCTCGCCGCGCGAATCTATCCCCTCCTTTATCTTCACCTCGCTCGTGTGTGAGTGACTCGTCGTCCATCTTCTTCATTTTGCCTCCACTCTGGTGCCTTGCATCATTCTGTCTTCCCACTCCGTCGTGGATGCCCTCTTGTGCATCTCTTCTTCTTTCCCATCCCCAAATCTGAAATCTTGCTCTGAGAGGAGAAACTTGAGAAGCAATCGCTTTGGAAAGAGAGAGTAATCAGGAGCAGAATTGCAAGATCCGGTGGTTGCCCGTGGATCCAGAGTCGCCAGCGTGAGAGGAAAGAAAAATATGTATTTCATGGAGGAAGTCCTGATCTGTTTTGGGTTGATCTTGGTGGTTGGGTTCACGATGGTGGAGTTCACCCTTGAGGTTTTCTGGTTCTTGTGGACATTCTTGACGTTTTGGAGCGTCGTTTTCATCCTGTGTCTCCATTTTCCCTGTATCAGTCGATATCTAGATTAAGCTAATGATTCTCGTGTATTTCTTCTAGCCTTGTTTTCTCCAATCTTGAGAGGCTTTGTATCCAAGTCGTGTAATCCTCGATGTAAATCCAGATCAGTGACATAAAAATCTTATTTCTCCCCTTTTCCCCTCTTCTTGCTTTAAATCTCGGGGCGAGATTTCTTTAAGGGGGTAGGCTGTAACAACTCCAGTTTTAGGCTTAACTAAATCTTGTATCTCATGAGCATGATCATCTCATAAGCATCATAATTACATTTGTATGGCATTATTTGAGTGCTTATTGTTAAAATGCAAATAGGGTTTAGCAATTTGTTGTTAGAAGTCATACTTGTGTTGCTTTTCTCAAAAAGAAGTCTTAACAAAGTTTATGGAGAAAATTATTTGAAGGAAACTTTGTTTTTACACCAAGTCATGAAAATGTTTTTAAGGCTTTCAAAAAGAGCAAAAACAGCAATGGAAATATTGGAAATTAATATTTTTATAATTATAATTTGACCCTAATTCACATTTTCAAATCTAGGCCGAATTAGCCAAAACTTTCTACATGAAAAGTATTCTTCTCATCAAATGGAGAAACTTTCATGTTTTGATTTTTTCCAAATTCGCATTATTTTGGGAGTTATTTGCAGTCAAAAATTCCAGTTCATTTTGACCCAGGTGGGACCCACCCGAGCCCACCTGTCATCATCCTCCCTCTCTCTCTCCCCTCTCGCATTGCGCGCAGCCGGCAGAAATGCGCCGCCGCGCGCACGCTTCGCCGCTGCACCAGACTGCCGAGCTCGAGCGCGCCGCGTCCGTGCGCACTCGAGCGCCGTTCGCCGCTTCCTCGCCCGCGCCCCGCGCCTCGTCGTTGCCATCGCTGCCGCCTGCGCCGTCGCGTCTGCCATCGCCGCACGCCGCGCCCCGCCAAGCAGAAGCGCCAACGGCACCGCGACGACGCAACGGTCCGCGGCACTTGAGCACGCACGCGCACGCCGCCTGACGCGGCCTCGCTGGCCCGCTGGGACGCTGCCGCGCCTGGCACCGAGCGCCATCATCGCCGTCGCGTCCGCCTCCACCCGCGCGCCTATGACCCCGGTCCGAATTGGTCTGGCCTAGTGGCCTTAAAACATCCGCCTCACCCTCTCACACACTCGCCCCGCTTCAATTTCCCTTCCTCGCCACCACAGCGCCTCCGCCGAGCTCGCCATGGCGACATACCAAGCTCGCCATCCTCCGCATCGCTGCTCGTGCTAGCCACTGCTTCGCCTTCTCCGTCATCGCATAGGGCCACGCCACTCTCGCCGCATCGCTCTCCACCCTCGCCTCCTTCTTCGGTGCGCAAACGGCCGCGCCCGCCATTGACGGCCGCCGAGCCGCATCGCAGCGCGCCACGCCCTCCGAGCCTCCTCGCCGCGATTCGACTGCGCCGTTGCGTTCCCCAGCTCGAGACCTACTCTCACCGCCCCTTCACCCTCGTCAAGCGTCGCCCGAGAGCACCGCCGCCGAGGCGCCACTCAGCCGGGCCGCCGGCCACCGTGGGTGGGCCGCCACAAGCCATCGCGGGCTGGTCTGTGGGCACCGGCGGGTGCGCACGGGCTACAGGGAGCTCCGCCGCCCCTCCCGGGCCGCGGCGAGCCCCCTCGGCCGGAACCGGCGAGCGCGGCGCCCCTCCCTCTTCCTCCCCGAGGGACTTCGAGTTTAGAATTTGAAGAAGGTGAGGGTGCTAGGAGAGAAACAGCCAGACTCAGCCAGTTACAGTAATGGGCTTCGTTAATTTTTGGGAAGTCCAGGGGCCAAACTGCATAGTGTCGTCCTTTCGATTATTGAATTAGATTTTAGATTTCCTTTTAATCTTCCAAAAATCATAGAGGGAGCTAGGAGTGTCCAAATGAGTTGATTCAAGTTGCTATATTTTTCTTATGAGATGCTCTGTGCATAGAAAATATTATTTGCTATGTTTGTAGAACTTTTATGTGTAGGTTTAATTAATTCTTGGGTTTGAATTAATCTTGGGAAATTCATAGATAATAGAGGGTAGCTCAGAAAAATATGGTTCTTGTTTCTATGATCTTGTTTTGTCATGCTACATCTGTGGTAGGAGTTTCATACATGCTTGTTGGGACGAAATATGAAGTTGTAGTTCAAGCTTGATTTATGAGCTAGGAAGGAATTAATTCATAAATCAATTATAGGCATGTGATCTGAGTTTGATAATTTTTTTGGGCTCATTGTATACCAATGTGCAGCCCCTGATGCTATGATATTCTTGGTTTGCATGATTTGGTAGTACAAAGTATATTCTTGAGTGCCTCTGTCTTGGCACTTGTGAATTTTGTATAGGTCAACTGGTTCATTCAAATGGGTTGATATTTGGATGATAAACTTTGTTTGATCTGTAGTACCTACTGTAATTTTTGTAGGATTTTAGGGGTAGCCAATCATGGTGCTCCTGTTCAACTCTTGGATGTTCAAATTAGAGGTTAAGTCCATTGATGCTAGGCTAATCTAATTATAAGTTGGGTTTCTGGTTGACTTGTCTAAAGATGATAGTTAGTGTGTTAGCTTGACCATCTACTGTTAAAGTTTCATGGTCATTGCATGAATGGTTAGGAGTTATGGGTGTGACAAGATGGTCACCAGGGCTGTTTTAGTGGCTGTTTTGCGAGAATCAGGCCTGATGTTCTGTGTTTTAGGTGTAGTTAACCTGGGAATCAGCTTGTGATGTCTTCAGATGTTTGATGGAGAATTTCATAAGCTTTCCAGAATATCTTCATTCATATCCATAGGGTGTATGGTTGTTTATTTATGATTTATTTACTGATCAGATAGTTATATGGTTATGACTAGTATTGATGCTTGAATGAGTGATGTTGTGTGCTAGGCTTATTGTCAAGTGTTCAAGGTGATTAGTGGTATGATGGGTGGTTAAGTAGTATACTAGGATGAGTAGATCTTGATGAATTGGTTAGGATGATTATGCTTGAGTGTAGTCTCTTTGGCTTTACTGACTTGTTTGTTGGTGATAGTAGAAAGAGATGTCTTTACTAGGATTACATTGTTGTAGTAGAAAATGCAGTAGATGACATGTGCTTATGGTACATGTTCTTGGATGATGTTGACTACCTTGTAGAAGGAATAAGCAAGCACGTATCCGCATTACCATACCATATGCATTCTTAGTATTCATACGTGCACCCGCATCATACAGGATCGCTTGGAGAACAGAACGTGACGTGGAACAAGGATCCAAAAGAGGAGTCACCCAGGGGAACCTCGGCACGTGAGGTGATCGAGAACCAGGAACCAGACGTGGAGTGATCAAGTGCTGGGAGCTTCAACATCGCTCGTTGTAGGAAGGCAAGCCCCGGAGCATTACTCCTACAGTTTCAAAATGTTTTACTTGAGTCATTTATTTATTATGATGCATTAAGTTAATAGGCGTTGGTTGGAACCGTTAATGCATTATGAGTACCTTGATCCACCTGAATACTTTTACCCTATTAAGTTCAGGATCGCGCTTATGCTTAGCACTGCTTAATTAGATCGGTAAAAGACGGGTGATTGACCCTCATCCGCGAGGTAGGTGGTTACTACCCTTTGGTTGATAATATGGAGATTGGTTTAGAGAACATAACCATGTGGCCATGTTAAATCATGACTAGTCGGGGTTTGTGGCGTGTTAGACCATGGAAACTCCGGCTATGTCACTTAAAGAAATATGACTTTGTACGTCCTCGGATCATGTTGAACAATGCCTCACAGATAGCTGGAAGGATGCGATCATCCGACCGCGAAGCCTTGAGGATGTTTGGGCCGGAATTTCAGCAGAGATGAGTGTATTGCCCACAGGCGCGGTGTAGTAATCCCAATGGCCGGTCACTCCGGAGGTACTTGGTAGCCGGGCATGCCCTGGTGCAATCGTATTTGCTGAAATCCGCGACTCCACCCGAATAGACCAAGGTGACCTAATCGACTCCGACGGGAGACGTGTGGTTTGTGTGAGGAATACCCGCCAGCTGGTTTGCAATCGATTATAATCGCCATCGTTCCTGGACAGTGAACACTTGACCGAGCAGCGGCACTGTCGCCAACCTATGTGCAAAGTAAGATGGTTATGTTTCTAAAGTTGTTGATGCTTGTATGCTCAACCTGAAGGATAAGATATCGTTGATTGTTCTACCCTGGAGTTGGAGTAGTACAGGAGCTAATGTAGTGATGTCAGGATCCAACTTAAAAGATGATAAGCTAGAGAGTCATTTATCACTAAACAAATAATTAATAAGCTTATCTTTTATTGCAATTAAATGAGTCAGCTACCCCACTTATAAAGCCTTACATACTCCTTGGTGTCACTTTATTTTTGGTTTATGACGGGTAAGTCTAGCTGAGTACCTTCTTGTACTCAGGGTTTTATTCCCAGTTGTTGCAGATCATAAGACCTTTGCTGTAGCAACAAGATGGACCTGTATCCCACTATGGTAGGATTAGACCTTGGGCAAGGTCGTCTCTTATATCTCATTCCTCCATGCTTTTGCCGGATTTGATGATGGACTAGGCACTATGTTTTAACTAAGTGTGCGTTTGTAAACCAACACTTTATTTTGCTTCCGCAGTTTGGTTTTGAACTTGGTCTTGTAATAACTATTTCATAACTCCGATGTATTCAAATTATTTGTAAACTTATGTATTACTATGAACAGTTGTATGTTGAACTTAATTCGGTCTGGGCTATATTGTGGAAAGTTTGAAATCCTTCATGGTTTCATGGACTACCAGGTTGATATAAGCGTCATGTGCTAATTAAGTTGCTTCGGCGACATCATTTGTACATTATGTTTATATTAATTGGTCGGTTCCGTTACACTTCCTTCCTCCCGTTCTATCGTCCTGATGTTGATTCTACAAAAAAAAAAAGGCCACTCAAAGCCTCCATGTAACTCTTCAGAAGTCCTGCAGGTGATATTAAGACATCAAGGCAGAATAGTTTCTGGTGCAGGGTGAGAATGACGATTGGGGCAAAAAAATATTTTTATTTTATAACTGTGGTGTTTATTGTAGTGGTGGCCTGCAACCGTGGATTACTAGATCCTCTATCCAGGCTTTTTTTTGTTTAAGGGATTACTGGATGCTACCACTGAACACTGGTACGCACATCACCAGCTTTAGGCTTCACCACCATGTAACAAAACCGACCAATTAATATAAACACAATGTACTTATTAGTCACCGAAGCAACTTAATTAGCACATTGCGCCTATATCAACCCGGTAGTCTGTGAAATCACGAAGGATTTCAAACTTTCCACAATACAGCCCAGACCGAATTGAGTTCAACATACAATAGTTCATAATAATACAGAAGTTCACAAATAGTCGATTACATCGGAGTTACGAAATAGTTATTACAATACCAAGTTCAAATCCAAATTGTGGAAGCAAATAAAGTTTTGGTTCATAAACGCATACTTAGTTGAAACATAGTGCCTGGTCCAACATCACATCCAGCAACAGCATAGAGGTACGATAGATAGATTGATCATGCCCACGATCTACTCATCCCCATACGCGGGGAAGAAGCAAGTCCGGCAATAGCCATAGAACATCTCACCATCTCGCAACAACAAGGGAATAAAACCCCGAGTACAAGAAGGTACTCGCCTAGACTTACCCGTCATAAATGAAAATAAAGTGACACCAAGGAGTATGCAAGGCTTTATAAGTGGGGTAGCTGACTCATTTAACTTGCAATAAAAGATGAGCTTATTAAATAATCATTTAGTGATAAAGGACTCTCTAGCTTATCATCTTTTAAGTTGGATCCTGACATCTCTACATTAGCACCTGTACTACTCCAACTCCAGGGTATGAACAATCAACACTATCCTATCCTTCACGTTGAGCATACCAGCATCAACAACTTTAGAAACATAACCATCTTTCTTTGCACAATGATTGGCGACAGTGCCGCTGCTCGGTCAAGTGTTCACTGTCCAGGAACGATGGCGATTATAATCGTTTGCAAACCAGCTAGCGGGGTATTCCTCACACAAACCACACTCGCTGGCCAGAGCGAATGACGGTCACCTTGGTCTATTCGGGTGGAATCGCGGATTTCAACAAATACGATTGCACCAGGGCATGCCTGGCTACCAAGTACCTCCGGTGCGACCGGCCATTGGGTTTAACACCGCGCCTGTGGGCAATACACTCAACTCTGCTGAAATTCTGGCCCAAACATCCTCATAAGAATAAACTAATACCCTACATGCATAAAGCTCCTCATAAGAAAAATATAGAAATTTGAATCACCCAAAATGGACTTAAAATGAGTGAAATATGATTTTTGGAAGATTTAACCCATTTTCTGGAAATCATTTTCGAAAAAGAATAAGTATTGAAAATGCTACGCGCACCCGGGGCTATCCCCACTGCGGCTGACACGCGGACCCGCGCTGCTACGCGTACCCCGCGCAGCGCACACGGGCGCACACACGCCAGCGTCGCTGACGCGTGGGCCCGGTCGCGGCCCCCACCGGTCAGCCGGACGGGAACAGGACACCGCCGGCCGACCGGCGAGATCTCGCCGACGGCGACGAGTCCGGCGACACGGGTGGCACCGACGTGCTCGGGATGAAAGCGCGAACTCAGCGGTGGTGAAAATGGAACTCCTAGTGCCCTAAAGCGACAGGCGCGACGGCCGGCGGCGAGAGGCGGCGCGGCTCGACGGCGGCTCGCCGGAGCAAGTCACGGCGGCGCGCTTGGAAACGCCTACGGGCTTCGCCAGACCAAGGCAGAGCTAGTGCGCATGTTAGACGGTGAAGATGATGACAGGCGCGAGCGTACGGCGGCGCCGAAGGAGCTCGCCGGCGCTCGGCTCCCGGTGGCGGAGAAGAACCCGGCCAATTGGCCACTACCTTAGCTCGAGTTCGTCGATTGAGGGTGGTCGGAGGTGGAGGATGGAATCGATCACCGTGACGCGGTTAGGCAAGGAAATGGATGGACGGGGAGGTGGCTAGCCGGAGCGGCTCGCGGCGGCGGCCATGGCGAGCTCCGAGGCTCGGTGTGGGAGCGAGTGGGAGAGGGGAATGGAGCGGGCGAATGGACTGGGGAGTGAGGCGGGTGTTTTAACGTCGCGGGGCGCGTCCAATTTGGCCAATGGAGTCACGGGCGCGCGGAGGCGGCACGGCGGCCATGGCGGAGCGCCAGCGTCGCAGGCGGCACAGCGGGGAAGCGGGGAAGCGGAGCGACGCTGCGGCGTGCGCGTGGGTGCTCAAGTGCCTCGCGGCGTGGCCGTTGCGTCGTCGCGGAGCGCTTGGCGTGCTCGCTTGGCGGGACATGGCGGGCGGCATCGGCGTCGGCAAAAACGGCGGCGCAGGCGGAGCGGCAGGGCGTCAGCGAGCGGGCAGGGCAGACGAGGGGGAGCCAGGGCGGCAGGTGCTCGAGTGCGCGTGCGGCTCGATTCAGGCGGGCAGCGAGGCGGCAGAGGGAAGCGCTGCGGTGCTGCGGCGGTCGGGCGGCCTGCGCCGCGAAGCAGAGCGAGGAGGGAAAAGATGATGACAGGTGGGGCCCGGGTGGGTCCCACCTAGTCCAAATTTTGAACTGCAAGTTTGACCGCCTGTATTTTTCAAAATATTGCGAATTTAAAAAAAGTCCAAACATGAAAGTTTCTCAAAATGATGAGAGGAATCTTTTTCATGTAGAAAGTTTTTGCTAATTCGGCCTGGATTTGAAAATGAGAATTTGGGTCAAATAAATACATAGAAAATAATGATTTTTAAAAACATGGAAACTGTTTTTGCCACTTTTGAAGCCCTAAAAATCATTTTCATGACTTGAGGTAAAAACAAAGTTTTCTCCAAATAATTTTCTCCATAAACTTTGTTAAAGCTCCTTTTTGAGAAAAGCATCACAAATATGATTTCTAGCAACAAATTTGAAAACCCTATTTGCATTTTCCTACAAGCACTCAAATAATGCTACACCAAATGCAAAAATGATGCTTATGAGATGATCATGCTCATGAGATGCAAGATTTAGCTAAGTCTAAACTGGAGTTGTTACACACCATACAAAGGTGCTCTTCAGTCGTTCTATAGATTGTGATTTTTGTTGTTCGAAACTCTCAACCAATGCTCCAGCTGCTACAAAACACCTGCATGGCCCACATATATATATGTGTGTGTGTGTGTGTGTGTGTGTGTGTGTGTGTGTGTGTGTGTGTGTGTGTGTGTGAATTTTGATCCAGTGCTGCTTTGCTAGAATGATTAATCTACACAAACCCTTTCAAGTAAAAATTTGGGAGTGTTCAGCCTATGATATTTTTTTCTTGCATTGTTATAAATGTGCATCTTTCGTAGGAAATGAAAATCATATTGTCATCAGTGATTTAGCTTTTATTTGGATGTTACCCGTTACAACACATACATAGGCTTCACCGTAATAGAAGGGTTCTTTTCAATCCTTCTGTGGCCATATGTAGGGGTTTCGGCTCATGGTAACTTTGCTTCTTTAATGAGAAACTCCTTTCCATGCTTCTCCTCTTTCCTGTCTACACTTTCCAATGACTGGGCATTAACTCTTGCTTCTCACTCTTTTTGTTAGATACATTTGCAATTTTTTTCCTAGAAGGGTTCTCCTGATAATTTGATGGCAAACAACATCTTGCCCAAACTCTTACCTTCCAGATGGAATCACGGAGATTTGCAGAGAACCACAATTGCTGATGGATTAGCCCTGGCCTTATATTCCTACTAGCTACTAGGAATGCAAATTATAATGCTATTTTCCATAAGCTATATATTAGGTGCCCATGCGTTGCGATCGTATATAATCATGCTCTGAGTACAAATTAATAATAACAGTCTGTTAAGTTATTACACAGTCTGTTAAGTTATTACAGATCCCCACTGTATTCGAGAAAAAAAATATTACAGATCCCCACTTTGCATATATATGATTTTTTTTGGTTCATCATATTATGTGCTTGGATGCAGTTGTGGCGGTACAAAAATAAATTCCATCTACGTGCCATCTGTATCAGTATATTCTTGAAAATTATAGTTAAAATTTTACTAACTACATATTCAGATATCTCATTACTTACCTACTTTGATTGCTGGAGCACCAGTGCATCAGAACTTATAGGTCTGTGTCTGAACTGACGTGTGCAATCATCTCTATTGCGAAATTGCCAGACAAATTCATTCTTTTGGTTACGTTTGCACTATGTATCTGGCATTGGTATGTGTTATTGTCAAAATGAAGAACCTTCTTTTTATTTTCACTGCACACCATTTTCTTATTCTTATTATATATTTTTGCTTCAATGGCATCAACAAATGCTAAGTAGGTTTACTAATTCAGTTTGAAGGTTACATGCACGTGCCTTTTGGGAGTATTGCAGTCTTGTTCTTAATTTATCAGATAGTGTTTCAGTTAAGTATGAGATTTCCTTTATATTTATGGCATATTATAGTCTTATAGGTGCTCTGCAATTTTGTGTTATCAAAATGTCATATCTTTAGGACTTAGTATTATTAAAAACCTATACTTGATTCCTGACTCTGCATCATATTTGTTAGTTGATTATATGGAAAATTCTTCTCAAGCTGCAAGCTGAATAGTTTACTGAACTGACCTGACCTTAGCAGCTGCCAAATGTTTCCTATACAGTTCCAACGGTTCTGCATTTTCAATGTTTTTCCGAACTTCTTGCTCTATCTACGCTTTCAATTTTTGTATTTTAGGATATGGTATTCCTGTCTTCCGATAGTTTAGACTTTCTTCGGCACACACAGTTCAAAGTTTACCTGCAAGGGTCAAGGTGCAGAGTCTGGTTGTGACTTATCACTTTCTTGTTTGTTTGCACAATCATCAGGTAGTCATGACTTGTTTGCCCACATAACTGATTGATTGATCCAGTGCTTGATTCATGCATATAGATTACGCTCTGTGACATGTTGATATTACATTTCCTGGTGCTAAAATTTTGTTTGTCTGAACGAAACTATTTACTGTGATAGTGAGGTGATCAAGACATGGTGGCTGATGGTGGCGACGCATGTAGAAGCAATGAGAGCTAGGATGGAGCAGTTTCAGGTAATAGAGTAGGCAAAAGTAATATATGATGAATTGTCGAGATTTTAGTGTGATTTGAGGTCTCTTTTCTACAATGGTAAATATTTAACCTTTATTCACTTTTAGTTATGAACTTTATGCTTTCTTTGATTCAAAGAAATTGGGTTCAATTATTGTGTTTCGGTGTTAATTGTTTGTGATTCATGTTATTTTTCATATGTTTTACCTATGAGTGTCACGAGATCCTACATGTACCCGTAGCAACGCACGGGCACTTAACTAGTAATATATCATGTCTCACTCAGTCGCTCCCATCGTTACGTCTCACGCGACCTGACGCCTCTTTCCTCCTAAGTGGCATCATGGTTCACTCGAATGATATAATATTTTTTTCTCGTAACAAAACAATATCAGCTAGCTTATCAGAAAAAAAAAAAACATCCCGTCCGGTCTCCGGTCCACTCAAACTCTACTAAGCAGTCGTGCAGAACCCCTGGTGCGTTACACACCGACCGGCAGGAGTGCACCACTAGGTGAAAGCCACTGGCTACGGGCGTATCCCATGGCGACACGCGCGCATGTAGCTGTTGGAATAGCACAGCGCCGCAAGATAGCTCCTGACGCGCCGTGGCAGGCCCGTGCACAGTGTTGTATTGTACACGACGAGACGGCGATGGGGGCCGATCTATGTATTGGCAACTTCTACTTTTCCTTTATAGGCCGGCCCCTGCTCGGTCACGTGGCGTGGCGTGGCGTGGCTACTGTCTGCAAGAGAGGTCTGCAGTCTGCAACGTCTGCCTCAACTTTCTTCACATTTCCTTTATTTCTCGGCACATGTGCAATTGAAAGAAAGCACCACTTCATATTTCCTTGGGTGTGCAAACACATTAGCTTCCGGATGTACCTGAATCCATTGTCCTTACCGGTTTTTGATTGCCTGTATAAAGGCCTCGTCAGACTTTTTCAGTCCATGCACTTATTGAGTGAGCAAAGATGGAAGCAGTACCATTTTAGATTACATACAAAAAAAAAACCAATAGACATTTTCCAACATTATAATATCGCACCACAAATGGACAATGATACCGAATAAGATATAAGATAACTCTGCAGAACAATGCCGATCTTTCTTGCTCTTACCAAACAGAGAACAAAACCCAATTACAATGTCCTGTTGACAAAAAAATAAAACAAAACATATACCGCAGCCCCTCCATGAAGCCACAACGTCATGTCTAGACAACCGAAACCATATACAATCTACTCCGAACCAGTACTAAACTTTGACAACTCGGAGAATGCAACTCCACCACCTGTGGTGAGATCCTCCAACAAATGCTCTTACAAGCCCCCCAAAAAATTTGATGGCCCTAACAGCAAGACAAGCAACTGTCCACGATAGAAACTTTCTTGCACAACCAAGACAGCAACAGGCCATGAGGAACATGGCCGAGGTGACAGACTATCCAAGATGCTTTCTCACAAGGATAGAATTTTGCGAGCCTAAAATTGTCCTACCCTTAAAGGTTGGCTAAGGCTGCAAAACTCTTTTGCCAGCAACCTGCAAATCACAGGAAACTGACCAACCACCAATGCTATACCGGCAAAATGGCAAAACAATCGAAGGCAACCAGAAATGATTTATGAAGTCACTGTGCATTTGCCTTCTCAGATTTCTCTTTCTCAATTTCTTTTTTTCTTTCATCGGCATGTTGTGCTATGCCACTAGCAAGCGCTTGGTAACGGAAATCCAAGGTCTGCATAAGGTTCTGGAACCTGGCAGGATCAGACGCCTGCAAACCTGTGACAAGGAAACTCATGAGGAACTCAGCCAGATTTTTTTTTCAAGTGGGAACAAACATCTATGAGCAAAGAACACAGTTTACCTTGGACAGTTTCTACAAAGAAAATGAACGGATCCACCTCATCTATTGGTGAGTGTAGCTCCTCATCGTCGCTGAAATCATCATCTGAGTCGTCATCCTCATCGGCTGGTTGGAAGCCTCTAGCCTGGATAATTAATAAAATGAAAAATCAAATTATCGAGAACAAGGGTCAAAAAATGCAGCGTCAAGAAAGAATTATATCTTTTTTCAGAAGTAACTAATGTTGATCAAATAGTAAATAAGTGGTGATATTGTGCTACTACAATAGATGATTGCTCGGGCTAGGCAAGGATTGAAAAACAGACCTCTGCAGCTAATTTCTGCAGCTGAAGACTGCTTACTTCATCCCCGTCTTCATCATCAAGACCCATCTCCTTATCGGAGTCAACCTCATCATCATCTTCTTCATCAGCATCAAAACCATCCATATCATCAGCACCCTCTTCATCTTGCTTCTTAGCTTCTGTGTATTCACCACAGAAAAAAACATAAGCACAACTAAAAATTATATACTGACATGATCTAATAATGTGTAATGTGCATGGTGGGTGGATTGGGCAGGGGCTCAGCTGGAAAGTTTAAAAAATTAAGTGCAATACACACACTGTACCTGCAACTTGGTCCTTATAAGCAACAAGCAGCTCAAGTGTTGCTTTGAAGATCCGATCTAAAGCTTCTGCTGGAATCTTATCAGCTGGAAGCGCAATAAGAGAGGTCAGGCCCAAGCAGCAAACTTTCTTATCATGCTCTCTGCAAAAAAGCAAAACAACAATACTGGTTCATCATTGGTAAACATGACGAAACATAACCATGCAAAACAAACAATTGTACCTCTTGAAATTAACCCGTGCTCCACTCTTTTTAACTTGTTGTAGCATAGCAAACCAATGGTTAAAAATGTCAGCGGCAACCCCAAGCTTATTTAAAGTTTCAAGGGTCAGCGCAGGATTGTAGTAGAGCGCGTTAGCGATCTGCAAGTATCACTGGAGTTCTTAGACACAAGCAATATAGCAGAGACAAACATGAATCAGTACAGTGATATTGTCCTTGTATTGCTAGTTTTAGAACCCATTCAGTCTCTGTTTTTGGCCACTGGGCAAGACCCTGATCCATATAGGCAGTCAAAAAAGGAAAGCGGTTTCCATCAAGTGATGAAACAGGAGATAACCCATATATGTGACCTTAATGATATTTTTGCTGAAACATCTTTGGAGAGTAATTATCCAGTACCAAACCATATCAAATCACATTTAGAATAATGAGATGTGAGCACAAGCTCATGGTGTTTTGGGTTTAATCCTGCCTCGCTTCAATCATCTTTAATTCTTGTCAGTTATCATAAAAGTACAATTGCAAGGCCAATATATTTCAAACATCAAATTCAGTGCACAAAAACCAGATCGAAGAACACTACGATTCTTCATAGGTCAAGGATCTTACACTAAGACACCAAGTCAGTTACAACATAATAGTTTTATGCACCACATTTATCTATTTACACAGTAGAGATCCAAAAGAGTAATCAAATACCTAAGTACAAGCATAAAACTTTTCTGTACCCAATCATCCTTGAGCACAAATACTATTGGAAAACAGTACCACTATATTCAGTATGGCTTAAAGTATTCAATTAATGTTATTTGTTCCTGCACTATAAGTTGCCAGCATCAGGGTACAGATAGATCTACATGACTAGATTCCACAAGTTGAATCCAGCACTAGGTAAATAATATACTAATAATTAAACTTGATCATGAAAATTTTGAAACCATGAGATGTAAAAAGAGTTACAAAGCAGCCTCACACATTATTTGCCCTCTATCGCGAAGCTGGTACAGCATCCCATAACCAGGCTCAAACCCTCATGCCCGCAAGTCATGTTGAGTATCCCTAAGGCCATGTTTGGTTAATCCCCTCCACAATCCCTAAAGGGTTCGGTACTGCCCTCTATCATAAAGGGGAAAACCTGTGGTCAAGTTCTTTTTTCCTACCATGGTGTTGTCAGATAATGGAATACTTATTAATAAAGGGCGCACCCAGTGCAGAGAGCTCCCGCTCTGTGCGGGGTCTGGGGAAGGGTGTCAGTGGCAAGCCATACCCTCGCCCATGCAATGCGAGGAGACCGCGACTCGAACCTGACACTTTCAAGTCACAGGAAGAGACTCTACCATTTCAACAAGGCCCGCCCTTCAATGGAATACTCTTAATAAGAATTGATATTTCATTCAGTATGCCTTCCAAGCATTTTAGATGCAGACAGCTTGGCAAAACTAGCGGTACCCCCATTCAGCAGCATGGATCTATCCAACACTTGCTTGTTTCTTGTGTTTCACAAGACAGGTATGGTTTGCCATGTTTCAGCAGGTCAGGCTGTAATCAGCGGCTCTTAGCCTGGAATAAGGATTCTCTCTAGCCTTTATATGTCGTCCTTTTCTTATCAGTTTGAGGAGCTCAGGCAATAGCCTGTTTGGTTTACGCCCTGGGAGAGCTTGCCAGGACCAGGCAGCAATCCCAGGCGTCCAAATTTGAGTGCCTGTGGCCAGATCTAGTTGCCTGGCAAAGATGTTGCTTGTTTCACCTTTTTAGTGAAAAATACTGAAATAGTGAGCTTCACAAGATAAATCTCATCCACTTACTAGCCACAACACTAGAACAAATGAGGGCCAATAGTAGTGGAAAAAACTTGCAAAAAAAAAATCTCCAAAATACTTCATCAGAAAAACACAAATGGCATGCTGATGTTGCATCTTACGAATCAGACATAAGACACTCCACATAGTTTTTGTGCTCAATAAAAGCGATGGGCACTGACATAGGAAATAAAATAGTAAAAAGGGAGTGTTCATGTAGCATCTTACCACTTGTACAAGGAGGCATTTCAAGTATGGTTTCTTTGCTCGACGTAACCGCTCAATTGTAATCCTGAGGTAGTGCTCGACCCACTGATCCACGTTGCCTTTGCAATTTTGAAAAACCACTTCAATGAGCTTGGGAGCAGGTTCAATATCAGAATCTTCCATGTTTTCATCCATCATAATCTACAAGCATTGGCGCTTCTCAGCAAAAGGTAGTAGCACTAGTATTATCCAGAACATCAAAATCAAAAGTTGATGTAAGCAAAACTTACAGATTGTAGTGCATTCCACAAGCTTTGCTGGTAATCTGGATCTTTGCATGCAAGGAAGTGATCAGTTCCTCGGGAAATGTAGTTGTCCAATGGAACAAGAATATCTGTAGGAAGGTAACCAAAAATAGCTAACATCAAACCGTGAAAAGTCAACTAACATGAAGAGTGATTCTATTTTAAATCTGCACACACAGACAACAAATCAGAAAGTACTACTTCTCACAATGGGAAACATGCTCACATAGAATTAGTCAATTTGTTCATGATGATTAGACCTCATGGTTATTTAAAAAAACTTCAAGAAATAAATTTAACAAAATTACCACACCAAACCAAAATGTACATGGGATCAAAACCAAAACTAAATGAAAAGAAATGAAAAAATAGCACAACATAGGCAACAGCTTGTAGCTAGTAGTGTTGAAGATTAGCTTAGTGACACCAAGAGAACCTATGTTCTGTGCAAATCTTAATAGGATAGACTTTACTGCTTTGATCTGCTAATAACAGCAGTAACTCATGAATGAGTAAAATGCAAGCTGTATTCCATGTAACCAAAGCTATATCATGTATAACATTACAAAAATGCCCAAAGGACAATGTGCAACTACCCGATAACCATTAACTATCATCTGGGAGTGTTTAAAAAAGAATCACGAAAACTAGTCGCAGTCCTACACTAATAGGATAGCAGCCCATCTGGTTCACTACAAGGACTAAATGAATTGTACCACTGTATCAATGTGCTAATTAAGCATATGGAAATCCTAGAATATTTCTCAAAATATAAGGAATGGCACACAACTTGACAGTTGACACAACAATGACACAAAAGCATGCAGCATGCACTTCCAAATTTTTATTACAACCTTTTAGTGGCAAAATAAAACAAAATACATAGTGCCACATCATAAAGTTAGACATACTCTCGAAGAAATCTATAGCCCAATCATTAAGTGCTTCCATCATCAGTGGCCACAAGCTCCACATTTCCAGTGAAATTGTAGGCGAGAAAAATGTCATATAGGAAACAATTTCAAGGACTTCTTCATAAACATCTGTGAGGGAATTGGAGAGATTAAGTGCATGAACAAAACGGAACAAAATAGCAATACATAATCACTAGAGCAAAATGGCAGTTCTCTATCACATAACTTTATGAAACTGTTTGTTATCTTGCCTACCTACAATTATTTCTGCTTAACCATAGTAGGAACTTTGAAAGTTAGTGAAGCTTCTACAAGCTCAAAGAAATTCTGAAACATCTGTAACTTTCAGTCACATCCTAAAACATAGATACTTGTGCGCTCAACTATTTGTGTAGCGAGACATACCACATAAACATTAAAAACAATAATTTAATTTCAGCTACTCAACGATTTGTAATAACATTGTTTGAGCAGAAATAACATTGTAGGTATTAAAATGCAATAACGATTTATAATTCTATTTCTATCAGAAAGTCTTACCTGCAAGCATTTAACACA
Organism: Themeda triandra; assembly: GCA_018135685.1. Taxonomy (NCBI): domain Eukaryota; kingdom Viridiplantae; phylum Streptophyta; class Magnoliopsida; order Poales; family Poaceae; genus Themeda; species Themeda triandra. Next base: position 1,142,124 of record JAENPR010000023.1, read on the forward strand.
AATGTTTGGCGTTTGCTAGGATAACGATGGCTAAAAATTAATAATATTTTTGAAGGACCATCCTTGAACAGTTTAATACCTTGGCCATCAGATGTCAACATCCTGCGCATTATAGGTAACAATGTAGGTTCTATTTGCATGAAAAGATGTGGGAGGCTGCTAATGGACTCAAGGATTGTGCTGATTGCTCGTAAGCAACCAACAGCTGCCAAAGCACCAGAATCATCAGCTTCATCATCAGTTTCTGAACTAGCCATACATCTCCAGAAGGCAGCAGCCTATCATTTTAAAGCAGCATGTTTTATAAGATGGAAAACATTTACAGAAGAATTTGTAGTATAACATTTATGGAAAAGGTCCGTCAAAAGAACATACCAAATTTTGGCACAAACCTAGCGCATAAGGTGCCATCTCTTCACCAAATTTGTCAACAATTGTTTCTAAGGTGAACACAAGATCCTCATTCTCAACTTCATTCATCAGCTTAAAAAATTCTGTTCAACAGACATGATGAGCCAGAAGATTAATTTGTAATCAAATTACTAGACTAAACAGATACATTATTCCAGAAGATTAATTTATCATCAATTTACTAGACCAACGTAACTATTTTCATACCATCTAGGAGCTGAGGAAGTATGGGTCGAATCTCATTTAGATCTGCAGAGATAAAATTACAATCATTATTATCTGAACTAGTGTCCAAATTTTAGAAGTAGAGGTACCAGATAATTACCTTTGCAGGCTTCAACAAAAGAACGAAGTGCAAAGACTGAATCAACCCTCACAGGAAGATCTGGATCGCGCATTCCCGAGACTATACAGTGCATAGCCTGACGAAAATTGTTCGGATCTGAAAAGTTGATATGGGCATACTGCCCAGCAACCCATGCTGCCTATAAGATTCAATATATCAGATCACTAGTGTAAATAAAATAACTAATGAGAGAAGTTTGTCACGAAAAGACCTAGATCATATTTGAAGGTCCCAAGTAGGAAACACCAACCTAGCACCTACTACTGATATAAAAATACATCAAATATTTCATTTCATTAATGTACACCTGGCAATTCTGTTCATTTGATTGATCAATAGTACTCAATGGTTTTTTATTGACTAACGACACTTACAACTAATATGTCCACTGAAAAAGGGAATAATTGTAAGTTTGTGTCAATGAAATATGAATATTTAATATTTGGTAGTCCGACAAATCATTTTTTGGTTTGCAAATATTTCACAATTCAAACTTCAGAATTTTTTTATCCAATAACTAACTAGCATTTTTTGGCTAGACTCACATTTGGAAGAGGTAAACAGTTTTTTTTTATTTTGATTTTATTGTCACGAGCTATATAAGATGAATCAAATGCAAAAGTACAGTACCAAATCAAACTGCATTTTGAAATGGACTACCCAGTATGGAAAACTAGCGCACCCAGTATGGAAAACTAGCGCACTTCATGGTAATCAAACTTAATCTTCTATATAATTATTGACCTTGGCTGGAACTTTGTTCCCTTATCTAAAAATATCATTATTGACCATTCAAGAGCTAATATATTTTACCAAATCATCGAAGAATATGACTACAGCATTAGCAATACTTGTTCACAGTAAGTACATAAGCAGTAAAAAAATTCACAGTAAGTACATAAGCAGTAAAAAATAAGTAGACAAAACAAATTTTCAGAGCATTCCACCTTCGCTCGCAAGTGTCCAACACGACTGTTGAATTCAGGAAAGACATGCTGGACCAGCATTCTCTCAAGCTCCGATTTATATGGATCGGTTTGCTTCAGTTTATCGCAGAGTGTCCCAATAGCGAGAAGTGCGCCATCTTTTTGGCGATATGGCTTAAGTTCAGCAGATGCCTCATCATACCTGTTAAGTATATCATCAATTAGAAACAACGTTGGAAATAGTGGGCTATGACATTTAGCGTGGCTTGACCAACCCACTACCACAGATATCGTGGCTGCTAAGCCATTTAGCGTTTTGGGAAATAAATGCAATTTATAGACCAGAACAGCTATTATTATTCTAACAGAAATTCAAATGATTACTCACATAACACAAGAGATAAAGTACGTAGAAAATAAAATATGTAACATAAGTACTGGTGAGCAGCCCAATACACAAGCAAATGCTAACCAGACAATCAAGTGCTGGTGCTTAAATTCTTAACTTAACAGGAATCTGTTTAGGGTGGTTTAGGGCCGATTAGCGCCTCTAAATAAATAGCCCACTAGGCGTTTTAGTGCCTCTAAATAAATAGCGCGCAAGGCAGTTTAGCACAGCTTTTGCGTGATATAGATCCGGTAGCAGCAATAGCACATAAATACACGAAAGGTGTAGAGAGGATTGGCTCCAGCCATTATAGCAGCGCTATAACGCCGCTATAGCCTACTATTTTCAACATTGATAAGGAAGTCCATGGAAGTTAATTGTTACAAGTTCATAGGCCAAACTTACCTCCTAAATATATCCACAATGAAATGGATAAACTTTTGAAGATTGGTTTTCCCTCGTTTTCTAACCAATTCACTCACAAAGTCCATAGCAGCTGTTCGCGGACTGTACAAATCTTCGATAATATCTGTAAACATGAAATACAGAGATAGACAATCTGGTTACACTGCTGAACTGTGACAAAAACAAGGACCACATGACTCTTATTAGTAACCCATTCTAATCAAGATAGATATACAGAGATCAGGAAATTTACCATAGCCCTTGCGAACATATTCATGAGGATCTTCTTCCCATAACTTTTGGTCATTGTCATTGAAGCACATAAGAGGAAAAATTATCTCAAAAAGAAGTATATCAATCTGAGGCTGCATCATCTGATACATACTGTTCTTTGTAACACTGCAGGATGCAAACCAAAAAGGTACTGATAAGCATTTCTACAATAAACAAGTTGGATGACTCAGATTTAAGTGCACACAAGAATTTTTCAAAATATAAACCCGTCTTTTATAGCTTTTGGATTTGGATAGTATCCCATGCAGTAAGCTTTGAAGATAAGGACATGCATGATTAGTCAGGCAAAACAAAACATTCTCTTGTCAAAAGCTACATGTTATGTCCAAACGCCATCCAAGTCAACTGTCATCATGATGTGCCCTACTTCAGTAAGGACAAAAAAAACAAATTAAACAAATAAATGGAACATACGTTCCTGGTATACCAGAGGAGCCAGGATCAACCAGCAGCTATGCATATTGCACAGAAAGGTACAGCAGTCGTGGCCAATACCAAAACAGCTCGAACCTAGTCAAGTCATGGGCTATGGCTCCTGTAGTTCTAGGGCTTCATAAGATTTTATAATTATGTAGTTGTTAAAATTAGATAGCCAGACAGACTATGTTTGGCAAGCCAACCTAATATTAACTGACACCATCCTATGAGTTCAAGAAATAACAAAGCACTTTTCCTCCTTCACTTCCGCTCATTGTGCCACCAGCACCTCTCATCGTTGGCCACAGTGGCACCAGGATATGTATTTGTCGACACTGGCGCCTGGATAACAAGGTCCAGAAGCAACACAAAGAAAGTATGTCGCAGCAACTATGCCGCATAATATTTGAGTGTGGCTGAAACCATTAGCTAAACTAATGAGAATTCAATTTGATAGAAGACAAAGAAAATAAAGGACAATGCAGATGCAGTGAGATGCTAGCATCACAAAGACCATTTTCTTACGAGCACAAATGCCTTATCATTAGCATCAAGACACACCTGTTAGTCAGATACTGAAGAACAAGATTGACGACCCTATCTGGCAAGTAGTCACCACTACGAATTGCATTCAGCAGCTGCATGTGGCATGCCAATATTTTCCCTGCATAAGTCTTCTGAAACATTTGAGCAAAAGCTTTACTCTCTGGCTTCTGAAGCTTCAGATCACCAAATCTGTAGAGAATTAAAAATAGGTCAACACACAGAGTGACTACTGACTACCCAAGATAAAATTTGTTACATGCCAATCCAAAACTGACCTGGTGTAGAGACGGTTCAGGATATGGATAGTCCATTTCTTAACTTTCCACCAGGCCCAAGATTTCCTAACCTCCGGATCTATCGGTTGGCCTTCCACAGGAACTGGTCTTTCCAACAAGTTTATAAACAGAACCATCCATGCATTGAAGACATTTGGATCAAATAGTTGCTTCGGAATCTCCAACTGGAGAAGAAAAGAACAAATGAGAAAAAAATCATGCAAAACAATAGCCATAATAAAAAGAGATTATATAGTACAGAACATACATAAATTGAAGACCAAAATATTTTACATATCAACTTGATTAAATCAGCAACTTCAATCGGTGGATTGACAATCTGAACCAATTTGCTAAAAATGCTTAGTAGACGAGGAAATGTCTCCTCTACAATGCGATATAATGGTATCCTCTCTTCCTCAGATTTGAACCTTCAAAATAAAAAAGGGACGAGAGAGAATGTTACAACCAATATAAATACAAATGAAAGAAGTGGTGATTTCATCCTGGATGGCAAGAAAACACAGCACACTATTAACAAGCTTGGACTTGGGTATGCTTGCTGTTACTCTACAACTCTTACAAAAAAGTAAAGGGCTCTGTTTCAAAGGGCAGAGATAAGATGCCTAGGCACTGACTGGAGTAGCAACACCTCACTAGCACATAGGCATTTGTATAAGCCATTTTCCCGCCTCGTGTGGTTTCTGCCTTTCTGGCTTAGTCTATGTATGAAATTAGGACAAATTAGACAGTAGTAAGATTAACTCTGATCTTGGAACTCATGGTCGCATAATAATGACAAGATCTCAGATTTAATACGATAAACTTCCTCTATTTAAAATAGCTACTCACTTCGTTCCAAACTATAAGACGTTTTGGCTTTTCCAGATAGCTTTTGATATGCACTTAGATATAAACTATGTCTAGATTCATATGAAAAGAAATGAATCTAGACAAGCAAAACGTCTTATAATTTGAAATGGAGGGAGTAAGTCTCTGCAATTGGAAAGAAGTATAACCCCCCAGAAATTCCTAGGCAATGTCTAGGGAGTTCCTAGACACTAGTCAGGCCTCAGAGTCAGTGCATGGCGACAAACTAGTACCTAGCACTTTTTGAAACATTGGTAAAGAGTGATATAACTACATTACAGGTCTGCGACCAAATCCCAACTTTGAACAATGGTCTCATCCAGTGGTAAGGCTACAGAATCACTGTAGAAACTTGGTTGCCTTGAATTTGTTTTTTGTGGGTTTATGTGGAAAAATATGCATACATATACAGATAAAACAGGAGTACTCTGCAACAGCTTATTGCTACTCTTGAGCTATCAAACATGATTATACCTCTAAAATACATACTCAAATTCATGTGCTCAGATATGCATCTCTCATCATGTTATTACTCTCTACGGTATCAAGGCCTCAAGGAGGACCAGTATGGTAACTTGCTATAAAGAAACCCATTTGAGTCTTGGCCTCTTGGAAGTTAGCAAATGTAGTACAAGTTTGAAGTTTAAACAGAGTAACCATACAAGAAGGCAGATAATGAAGGCAAGTCAAATTGATGGTTTAGTAAACATTCAGATGGGGCTGGAGACAAAAAAAAAAAAAAAAAAAATAGCATCAACGAGTAACATAACAATGGGGAAAATAAGAATGAAGCCTAGAAAACCAAACAAAAACAGAACAGAAATACAAAGCGATACAGATACTTACTCATATTTTCTGGCAAGAACCCTTAGGACATATAAAGCACCAAAAATTTGATTCTGTAAGTCTAAGTTGTGTGAAACCCAATGAAGGAGACTTGGCCACTGTTCAGGATAATCAGAATGAATTATTGTTTTGATACTTTCGCCAAGCTGGGCTCTACAAAAAACCAGAAAAATGTTAAGGAGTGCTTTCATAAATAACAACAAAGAATCATAACATTTCCATCAAGAGATGGCAGAGTCTCAACTTCATCAAAAGAGAGATGTTAAGGACGGTGTTACAATATTGTAGTGTCTAAAAACATTTGCATTGATGTTTCTACTAAATAATTAACCCATAAATCCTAAAGAGAATGGACCAAACAGGTATGAGTCTCATGATATGTCAAGATTTTTATAAATGCTGCTTCACTTCCAATCAAATAGACAACAAAAGAATACTGAAAACAGCAATTCTCCATATCTCATTAAGCACAATTGTTGTCATGTCGGGGGGGGGAATAAACAGTCCATGTGCTAATTATGAACCAAGCTGGCACTAGAAAATGTCAAAGCCTGACCAGTAAATTTTTGTAGCCATTCCACCAGTTAGGAGGAAATATTGGGTACAACTAGGTATTTATATTTACCTTAACAAAGGGGGCACTTGAACAATAAAACCAAGTATGTTTTCACGAACCATGGCCTTGTCACTTTCTAAAACTTTCGAGGACTCATCTACAGAAACAAAAACAAAAAATTAATTTGAGTTAGTAGAACATAAGCAAATTCAACAGTATATTAATAACCTTTGCATACCTGGATCATTAGGTGACCAATTCTTCGCAATAAAATTCTTGAAATGAATGCTTGCAACCTGTCGTACAGCCATATCACAACTTCCATCGACAATGATCTGTAACAATCTCACCAAATGCTGAGGTGTGTACTGGAACTGCAGAAATTGGAGAAATATCAACTTAGTTACATGCTCAAATGACAAGAAAAAAACGACAAGTAATAGCAAGAACTAGAGATTGAAGCCCTCATTGTGACTGACATTGCTCATATCAATTTTATACCCACCTCAACAACAAACAAGGAACACATACCCCTAGAATACAACATACATTGCTCATATCAATTTTATACCCATTTTTCACCAAAAAAAAATGAATGGCACATGATGAATCAAAGCAAAATTAAAAAAGGCAAATTGAGAAGAGAGTCCTCTCCGACATGAACTCACACACAAAAAAGACCATGTGATCGTTTATTGGTATTGCAATAATCCATGTAAAAACAAAGTAGATCGCATTTTCCATTTTCAAATGAACACACAGATCAAAAATCCTCTCATTATACTCAGATTCTTTAGTACCACTGGCTGACCTACTTTTACTCATTACTGGTGTGCCCCTTCAAAATAAATGTAACAGTTCCAGCATCTATGTCAGTTTTGGAACAAGAGAGGCAATGAGATCACAACAGATTATGAAATGGAGATGTAACAAGATAAATGGGAGGTCTTGCACAGGGGCAGGAGCCACTAACCAGGCATATCAGTTCATAATGCAGCAACTTTGGTTTTGGTATTACAACAGTTAGCTTGTATTTTGTTTTGTTATCTTAGACCTTTGTGTCCATCTATTTCGCTCTGATTCAACAATATAAGGATACCATTTATATCATTCCGTCAAGCCCGATAAATGAGCAAGTATTTCTTTGCCACTGGTTCTATCAACCCACTATGTAGTCTAATCTTCAAAGTTTCACCTTCAAGAATGAAAACTGGCCCTCCTCAAAGAGTACTATTTACCCTGAAATGATTCAAGTATCACGAGTTCATGACAATGTTATCAGAGCGCCAACACATAGCATCCCACCAATGAGTTAAAACTTTGCTAGTAGCTTTGAGGCTACAGGCCACAGTGGACATAATGGCATTAACATGACATGTCAAGTGGTGTTATACCCACCAAAACAATATTTGTTTGTACAATTAGGAGATCTATATCCTCCATATTGATCAATGATTGAATGCAAGCACCATTTGAAGTGAAAATCGCATAAAGGGTACTAGATCAGTAGTCCCTGTTGCTCATATAAACACACAGACGGTCAAAAGGAAAGCTTTCTCTTGATACCTCGCTACAGTTCAGAGCTCACTACATGGCCAGCATCCACACAGCCTTCCCAGTTGCAAACTGCCATTGCTATCTAACACAAGTTCCGTTAATATTGAAATGAAACCATGACAACATCATGGCCTCTTGTTGTTGTATAGGATTACAAATTGTACATCAAACACCCAGGGCTATGTTGTCAAACAATGGTGTCAAAAAGTTGTCATGTACAGATGCCCAAACAAGCTAAAACTAATTCACAGCATATTGTAACCATGATAATTGTGTGCCACTAAATGTTAGTGAAATTCTCAAATTGCCACTAGAAAAGTTATGGTCCCTCCTAAACCATCATGTTACACAAGTATCACGATTGGAGGCTTTTAAGCCAATCCAATCAGCTGCCAAGAAAAAAATTGACTTGTTAAATTTACTATTAAATAGAAAATTGGAAAAGCCACCAAAAGCTAGCACCCTAGCCTCAGCTTGAAACCTTCGCAACTGCCAAACGGAATTTGCAATCATGAAAACAATAAAACAAATAACAGGATACTTTGGAACAACAGTATGGATTGCCAAAGTGGCACCTTCATACGACTGTGATCGACTATTGCAGTTGTAGCCCATTTGAAATATGTTGACCCGCTAACCTGACTGCTCGAACAGTTAATCAAGCCACCAACTTTTTGGCATTGGTCTCGCACGGAGTAACTGATATTACTGTAGAAGACCCATAAAAACTTAATGAACCTAACAACTCAAACCCGCTCCGACAGTACAGGCGGTACCAAATTACCACAGTTGCAACAGTGAAACTCGCACAAGTACCGAGCACGACACCACGAAAACACACGCACATACACACACGAACCCTGTACATCAGAATAATCATAGCGCACGGGCGCGGACTCCATAAGCCCCCTGGATAAAAAAAACGAGCGCTCTAAGTATCGAGCTCACAGATTCGCCCGCACCGAGCGCCCCCAGATTCGCGCGCGGATCACCGCGTATCCGGAACCAAGTACCCAGCTAACGACTCGCGATCAAACAGTGCCACCACGGCTTCGAAGGGGATTGGATGCCGAGGAGGAGCGAGGTCCACCATCGGGGCGACGAGACGAGACTACGGGGACGGCGAGGCGCTCACCTGGTTGAGGCTCTCCTCCGCCGCCTTGCGCTCCTCGGGGACGTGGCTGAGCGCGGCGCGCAGCACGACGGCGAGGCTCGGCAGATCCATGGCCACCTGCGCCCGCGGCTGCGGCAGCGGGTTGTGCCGCAAGGAGGCTGGAAGGCGGAGCTCGAGGAGCAGGACTCGGGCAATCGGGCTCCGCCGCCGCCGCCGCCGCCGCCGCGAGGGGACGGGGGTGGAGAGCGCGGAGTGGGGCGCGCGGGCGTGGGGGTGGCGGGTCTCTCCTTTTTGGCGTCGCGAGGTCTTCGGGAAGGGGGCGTGCGGGACAGAGGCAAGGCAGGGGGATCAAAACGTATTTAACCCTAGGGTTTGGTCAGGGTGCGGCGGGAGGGGGTGGGTTGGTGACCATGGGGATGATACGCTGACAGATCGGGCCTAGCATTCAGGGGATCCTCTGTGCCTGACTGACAGGCCTCGCTGGCGCCTGCGCCTGCCAGAGGGGGCCACCTGCAGGGGCGAGCAGAGAGCCACACACAGACAGCTGGTTACAGCGTCGCCTCTTATCATTTCTCTCGTTTTGGAGCCAGCGGTACAATGGTGTTTAATGTTTATGATGATGATGATGATTCTAGAACAAATTTTCTAAATTTATATTTCTGATGAACCAATATAAAACCATATGTGGCATTATGCTTAATATCGACTTAGATAACTTAGCATAAAACTTTGCAACAAGGATGTCTATTCACTGGTTAGAGCATCTCCAAGGGCCTTTGCAAAAGAGTTTTACATTTGTTGTTGTTTGCAAAGTCTAAAAATAGGCCAACTCCGAGTGACTTTGCATTTGGACTTGGCAATTACCCAATTTAGTAGACCCAGTTGCATGCCCGAAATTTTTTTCTCATGCGCGCGCTAATTTCTCAAAGGGAGACGCGTTTGCAAAGCCGGAGCGGGCTCTGCATAAATGTCAAGTCAAGAGGGAGAATTGCAAAGTTTGCACAAATGCAAAAGTCATATGCAAAACCGTTGGAGCCCTCTTTTTGAGGTATTTTGCAAATTCTCAAATGCAAAACTCATTTGCAAAGGCCCTTGGAGATGCTCTTAGTAGTATATATCTATAATGTCAACTAGCCAAGCGAAACATAGAGAAATAACGATAATGATTACTTAATATTGTGGATTTGTGAAAATGTATATTTTAAAACATATAAAAAATTATGGCATTTATAAATTATAGTTGACGAATGACAAGAGCGTGTGTGCACACATGGTGTGGTGTGTAAGGACATCCCAAGCCTATAAGAACTACCATATGGATCTCAAGGTGAGGATCGCTAAGGTTATCTTCCATTGTATTTGAGGCTAAGATGGTAAGCTCAAAGCTTTAAGATCAATCTCAATCAAAAAAAAAAAAAAAACTTTCCATGTCATGTGCAGCCCAGCGATAAGGTAGCGACTAGCGAGGCTTCCCTTGACAACAACGATGACATCGTTTAGTAGTTTGATTTGTTTATTGATAGAGAACTAGCCTCGAAGATAGTCTTTAGCCTTTTCTTTCTTTGTACCAACGCTATATCACGTAGGTTTGTCTTATAAGTTATAAGGCACTATGAACCCCTCTCCACCGCATTGTTGATGCCTTAAGCATCTACATTTGTACTATGTTTTAAAAAATGGTGTTTAGAGCTATGCCACCCTTTGGATGGCAAGCAAGTATACATGAACATTATACATTGATGGTTGAAGCTAGTTTGGCGTACTAGAGACAAAAGACATAATGCAGATTTGTGAGTGCATAAGACGCTAAATGCATAATTAGTTTTTGAGCGTGTCTTGCGCAAGGCGCCAGCAATAAACGATAACCAAAGAACGATGCAATATTATAAGGTACATCTAATAATTTATTTTTATTCTATGGTAATTGTTCATGCTTTAAGCATCTACACTCGTACTATGTTCTAAAAAAGTCGTGTTTAGAGCTAGGACACCCTTTGGATGGCAAGCAAGCAAGTATACATGAATATTACACATTAATGGTTAAAGCTACCTAGGAATACTCGAGATAGAGGACGTAATATAGATCTATGAGAGAATAAGACATTAGATGCGCACTTACTTTTTGAGCCTATCCTGAGTAGGGCTCCGGCAATAAACTATAACAAGAGAAGGATGCACATAAATAAAGATAGGAGGTACATCTAATTTATTTTTATTTTTATTTGATCGTTGTCTTTGGTGCATGAGACCCCTTTCATCGTTACTATCTTGATATCTCTTATAAAGATAATCCCTGCTATCTATTCTATCGAATCTCACGGTGATCCATGTCATCACTTAATCTGGACCATTCGATTCTTATTGTCATATATATCTACCCATACATCAGAACGTGCCTGCTGCTGGTCAACATTGCCAACACCTTCTCAACTCCACTACAGCCCTACTAATTCTAGCCTTGTCCGTGTGCGCCCACGACTTCGACATCTCGATGACTACCTCCATATCCCTTCACTATAAGGATTATGTTGATAAATGATGTTATTGTTGGCGGTCTTTAACTGAGATTTCTACCCGCCAACTATAGGTCATTATGGGGAAATAATTATTTCATTGCACATATATCATTACTACTAACCCAATTCCACATGTACTTGGAAGTTGTAACACTTTGCAGAAATATACATCAAGTGCATGGGATTGTATAAAGAAATGCGCCTTTCGAAAAAGCGTCAAGCCAAAAAGGGAGAGCAAATGTCAAATCTAGACCAAACTAGGCCAAACCCTATTACCAGAGTGCCGGAGATCCAACCATGGGTACAAGTGTCCAAGATGAACCCATGAGAAGAAGGGCCAAAGTCTAGACCAATTCTATCTTGGGGTACGGGACCATGTCTCGGTAATTTGGACGCCACGGATTCATACGAACTCCGATTTGGGCAAATGACCGGCCGATTCGAAGCCAGCTGAAAGGCCCACACACTGGTGGCGAAAGCAGAGGCCCAGCGGGCCCACATTGGGCGCGGCGCGCTCAAGGCGCGAGCGCGCTGTCCTCGGCGCCAAACGGGCCCAACTTTCTCCATGATGGCCCATGACGATGATCCAAGGCCAAATCTGGCTGGTGATTCCAACATGGAAGGTGTGAAACCGCCTCTTTGAGGTCGGTTTGGTCCCTTCCATGTAGGGATGGCTCTTTTCCAAAGAGCCCCCTCCACCTCACCTATAAAAGGAGGGCCATTCCCCTCCTAGAAACAACACACCACAACAAGAGCCTCTCTTCCTCCACTTGTATCTTTTCTTTAGTAGTTTTAGATATGTAGTTGGAGCAAGGCAAGCCTCGTTGGAGAGCTTGAACCTCTAGGGGGAATCTCGGTATGAATAATATCAAGGTTTCACTTATGTTCTTGTTCTTATGTTCTTGTTCTTAGTTGTTCTTATATGTTCTTGTTCTAGATGATCTTGTTCTTGTTCTTGTTCTTAGTTGTGTCGTAGAACTAGAGCATAGTTCTTATGATATGATCTTGGCATATGAAGTAGAATATAGTTTTCATGCCTTGATCTTATCATATAGAACCTAATGTCTAACACTAGTGCATGCATGTTTAGACTTAGGGCTAGGTTGTGATGTTGAGGTCTATCTTAGTGTAGTCTTGGTCAATGTTGGCTTGCGGGTTCGTCGTTCGTCCCCGTGGCGGAAGCTCTAGTAAGAGGACCCCTGATAGAGACGGGAGCTCCTGATCACCGCTAGAGTTGTAGCAACTGGCATAGACGTGGTGTCTAGGCTAGGACCTACCTTCGTTTGCCTCGTAGTCCACGGTTGAGGTGGTAGGCGGCAGGTGGTGACAGCCCTGTCCGTCCCTTGTAATCCCCACGTCCGGCTACGGCGTAGAGCTACAGGCCGGCATCACTTGGCAGACCAGGTGCGATCCGGTGCCCGAAGTAAGTTAATAGTGGCCAAGCTATCTTAACTTAGAACCTCACTAACAAGCATGTGTTTGTGTGATTGTCCGTTGTCCTGACTCAGTTGTTTAGGAATGCCTTCTCCAGTCTAGGTTTCTTTGTTCTTTCTTTTACTTTATCCTTGAGTTGGCTCGAGTGAGTGTGTCAGTTATCCTTATACAAAACCTTTGTTACCTTTGTTATGAGTATTGGTCTATTATGCAATCTTGTTATTTTGTCCATGTCCATATTGGAGTCTTTTATACCATGCCTTCCTTTGGGAAATATAAATAACGATACCCTGAATACTTCCGGGTGGAATGCTACAACGGTATTTCCGTGCGCTTGCGGACTTGTTCTGTAATCGTTGCAGAATACCAACCGGCGTTTCTTGGCGCTGTTGCTAATTCTAGTGATGACGTTAAGAAACGCCAACAAGCATTTCTGGCGCCGTTGCCGGGGAAGGCGTTGGTTAAAAGAATTTATTAGGACATGTTCATGTTAGCTTGCTTGTGTTGTAGCCATTGATCATAACAAAAAAAAAAATAATTTTTCTTTATCAAAAAAAAATATTTTATAAAACTATCTTACAAAAAAAACTATTTGTTTTGTTACCTTATAATATTTTGTTTTAGAAAAAAAAATTTATAACTAAATTTTATTTTATAAAACTATTTTCAGAAAAAAATATAATATTTATTAAAATCTTGGTTTGTTTTAAAATTTTGCATGAAGCATGTTTCGGTTTGAAGTATGATTGTTGCAACATCATATCTTCATGGGCTCTTTAAATTAAGCATGGAGCTTAGGTTAAATTGCCTACTTTGATTGAATGACATGTTTGATCACTGTTTCGAAACTGCTGCATGTGATCTTTGAATAATTATACCAAGCCACAAAAAAAAAATCTTTTTTTTTGGGACAAGTTGATTAGCCATGTCGATGGAAGCCAATCATAGCTTCTGGCTATAAACCTCGTCCTAGTTTTTGGCGGTCAAGCTTATGACCATAAAGCAAGCACTGCCGGGAGGTACCCCGGATTATCAAAAAAACAATTCTTTTCCCTTACCAATAAGGCAAGTTTATGTTTTCAAGTTACCATGCACCTTCGGGTATTCTTGGTCACTAACCATTTCGAGTGGAGATTAAGAAGAACAAGGGACATATGGTACGTGAAGACACAGGAGTCACATCATATAAACACTTTGATGCCTTTGAAAAAAAAAGAGAAGAAATAGAGATGTTGGCTCTACCTTGCTTGAAAAAAAAAAAAAAAGAGACGGGGAAAAAAAGAGAGTGCGAAAAAAAAGAAAAAAAAATTATATTATGATGCAAAAAAAAAAAGAGAAAAAAATATATTGGAGGAGAGGGAAGGAGCGAGGTGGCACGACGTCCGAACTGTTGCCCGACTTCACCCAACATCGCTTCAACAAGGAGCCACCTCCAAGCCTTTGCTACAACTATCAAGACCCATGGCCCAAACACATTGAGCTATGAGTGGGCTGGTCTTGAGGTTCACCCGGGAAAAGCCATCATACAAACCGCAGCAACAACTTCAACAATCCATACATGTTGCCGGTAACAACACTCGTGTATGCAAAGCAAGCCGTGGACGATCAATTCGCTCGGTTTGTTGAGATGGTCAAGAAAGTACATGTGAGCGTTCCGCTCATGGACGTCTTGCATGTACCTTCTCACGCCAAGTACATAAAGGACATCATCAACAACAAGCGCCCATTGTCGTCCATGGCTATGGTCAAACTGACGAAGGAGTATAGTGCGGCGATTCCCGAATCACTTACCGAGAGAAGAAGAAGGATCCCGAATGCTCCACTATCACTTGCTCCATCGGCGGACAACGGTTTGACCACGCACTCGTGATCCCGGTGCCGTCGGTGTCATGCCAAAGACAGTTTTTGACAAGCCGAGCTATACACGGCTGCCACCAAACAACGATCACACTCCAATTTGCGACTCCTCCTTACGCTACCCGGGGAATAGCGAAGATATACCGTGAAGATACGAGGATACTTTGTCTGGTGAACTTCGTCGTACTCAACATGGAGGCCACCAAAGAAACATCGCTTATCTTGGGACGATCATTCCCCAGTACCGGGGCACAACTTGATGTTGGAGCTAAACAAAAATCTGGTTCAACATCAATGGAAATGAGGAGAAGTTCCGAGTTAGGTCAAGGAGGACGGAGGAGTGCAACATGATTCGCATCAAGTATGAGCCAACCACACGAGAGGTCACGGAAGTTGAAATCCGACCTCATGGTGCGAACATGATTCCCAAGATCATTTGGGAACGAAGAGCGGAGCAAAAGCCGAGAAGAAAAAGGAGCAAAAGCAAAAAGCTCCTAAAGAAAAGAAAGATCCACGGCACAAAAGAAAGAAAAGAAAGCTCCGCGTAAAAGATATCGAGCCAAAAGTTGCTCATGCACAACCAAAAGAAAACAAGAAAGAGGGCAAGCTCGACCCAAGACAAGGTAGAACCCGAGAAGAAAATCGGTTCCCGGGGTGATAAAGGTGGACAAAGTTTCCACACCTCCGAAAGAGGTCGAACAACCACCTTCTACACCATACGCCACCACACCCCGAAGAAGAGGATGGTGTGGAGGCCCAAGCAAGCGCACCCGTCTACTTCTCCTAAGACGGATGTACCAATATCAAGCGCAACCCGAACGGGAGAGAAGTCCCGCTTCACGGACTATAAATGGTGAGCCCCGACCAACGAGCCAATCGGTAAGTTATCTTTTTACATTTTTCTTCTAAAAAAAAACCTTTGCTTATCTTGTTCACCTTGCAATGTCTTCACCTTTGTTGGATGAATCTTATATATCTTTTCATGTCTTCAATTTCTATGTTGTATAGTTTTGGTTTGGAAGTATTGGTTATGCATCTTTTGAATTAAGCATGGTGCTTAGTTTGATTAAATGTACAATCATGCTTCCATAGGCTCTTTAATTTAAGCTTTATGCTTACATTAAGGTGCCTACCTAGATCATATTAGACATGGTGTCTAGTTTGATCTTTGAACCAAAGTTGTCAAGTATAGATTTTTGGTGAATCATATGGACTAACCCCTAGGATTTATCAATTTCATGGGGTAGTCTTGGAGATGACAACGAGAGATGATCTTTTGTTTGGTGAACCCAAAAAAAAATCATAACATAATAATAATAATAATAAAATAAACCTTTCAACCCCAAGTGTCTTGTCCTGTTATCTCGATGTCACCACAAGACAAGCTTGGGGGGAGGGTGTCGACGAAATATCGGCGATAGTCCGACCCGGGGGTATGCCCCGACCGGTAATGGATTGGCGGAAGGCGCACCGAGGTTGCGAGCAAGATGTAAACGGGGAGCAATCACACAAGGTTTACCCGGGTTCGGCCGCTATGAAGCGTAATACCCTACGTCCGCTCTCTGTTTCGATTATGTGTGGATGTATGAGTACGTGCGTATGCCGATTCCGTCCTCAGCATGGGGGTCCTTGCTCTCCTTATATATTACGGGGAGCAAGGTTACAAGTCGGAACTAGCCTATACGGTACTAAGTTTACATACTTTACAAGTCTAAACTTTCCTATCTCGGCTAGGTCTTGTCCTCCTTGTCGGTCTTCGATATAATTGCCCGTTTTTAGGTGTCCGACCCGGCTGAGCCGATCGGTCTTTGAGCTTGATGGGCCGGCTGGTGATAGCATGTCGGCCCAAACTAGGCCGTGAGGGTATATGGAGTTTATACCTCCACGGCTAGTCCCCGAGCATCATGGATCTTGAGGAGAAAACACCGTCTTGCTTGGCCGAGTGAGAAAGGGTGGTCGGACACACGTTCGACATGTGGTCCGAGCAGTTTGGAGGACCGTCTAGTGCTTCCGACCACACTTTGCTTGCACTTGGTTGACGTTGTTGGTTTTGACCGAAAGATTTATGATGCTCCCGAAAAAGAAAAAGAATTTTGGAAGGGTCCCAAATGCGGAGACGTGGGCCCTCGTTAGTGTGTGATGCCCGCCATCACATGGTATCTGTCGTGATTGGTCGTGCCTTAGCTTAGTTTTGAAACTAAACCCTTTGTGAATAGAAAGGATCGAGTAGCCGAGTCATGCAAAATGACGTGGGCCCACGTAGTCCCCGAGGTTCTTTGTAAGATAGTATATGTTGCAACAAGCTCTTAAAAGAAGGATCTAGCCCATGTCACCTCTCGGGTGACGTGGGCCCACGTAGTCCCCGAGCCTCGAGATGAGGTGGAACACGTTATGTCGGGTCTAAAAAAGAAGACAACCGATCATTGTGTCGTGCTCTATGTGTTTCCGACCACTCTTTGAGTGAGACCGAGCAGAGCCAAATTTCATTTGGGGCCTGGTCGGTTTGAACCATGCCATGACTTTGTCATGATTAAGCTAAGATAGCTTTGCTACTTAACTCGTCCCAGCGTGGCTGTGAGACCATGGTTTTGAATCTAAACCCATAAAAATAGCTTAGCTATTTGTGCGCCGAATAACCGGTATCATTGGTTAAAGAACCCCTCAGTTTGTGGGATTGTGTGGGTTGAAATGTTAATGACATACCGCGCTACCGTAACTTGTGGATCAGTTCTTCGAGTTGTTGCTGCAAAGAGAAAGTTTTGTATGAGTGAATGTTTTGATGAGATATTCGAATCGTATTGTTTTGATATAATCTATGACATAGAGTTGTATCAAAATGCTTTGCTTGAAAATGGTTTTTAGTAATCGCCTCTCCTTAGAGTTAATCGTCCGCACAGTGTGTAGGTGACCTATAGTGAATAGCGCGTTTGGCCGAATCACTTAGGGCCCTATTTCCGTTGGAAGCGACCGTCATCCCCGTGTTGTATAGCGTTGGAGCGTGAACACGTAAGCGGGATTGATCGAGAAGTGCATGCCGATTGTTTTTGTTGGAGAGGTGACGTACTTGGCCATTTGGTGCAAAGAAAATGTTTTTAACTTTGTAAAGAGTTCGAACGTACTTTGAAGTAGTTCGTTTAAAGAAATCTTTGTGAAAAAAGATTAAAGAAGGCGTGTATGTTAGGTTGAAAAAGCACTTATCGTATCTTGTTGTGAACCATCGTCTTGCCATGATAAGTTTTTGACAATGCCTTTGCTCCCGGAAAAATGATCATATGGTGTGTAAGATTTTGTTATGCGAGAAGAGTAGGTCATGCTTATTACAAATTTGGAGGAAAAAATTGCCGCAAAGACACTCTTCTCTTTCTCATTCAAGAGCCGACCAGTCCTTGGGGATTAGATGATCCTAAACAAAAAAGACGGTGCCGGAATGTTTGGAGCCCTTTTCCTTTGGGAGCGACCATTTGGATCACTCGTGTTGTATAGCGTTGGAGCCGTGAACACGTAGCGAGTGGGACCCAGACAGTGCATTCCTGGTTTGCTTCGTGTTTGAGGTAAGAAATTTGTGCGAACCGGTTTTTTCAAAAACGTGGTCTTTTGAAATGGGTGAACCGAATAAGTAAAGAAATTTCTTAGAGATGTTGGGTACTTATCTTTTGTCCGTCATGGCACGTCATGATCGCGTGCGGGCGAAAATATTCGGTTGCCGATGTAACCGTATATCGCGACCGGGTTATCACGTCAAACCGGCGTACGGTTTTTTGTCTTTGGTTAAGTCAATTCTTCGCCGATGTGGTGGGGCCATTATGTCGGTGTCTCAATCGTTCCACCTTCCTCACATCGTGCGTCGGCGAGCGCACGGGGGTTCCGATGCAAGGGGAACGTATAAATGCGCGCCGCTTGAGTGGAGCGGTTTTCGTCGCTTCGTGCTCTCGGGGAACGAGAGGGCCGCGGCGGTTTGATTACCCACGATCTCATCGGTTGCCTTCTCGAGTTCTCCGGGCTCTTCTATAAATTACGCCTCGCGCCGGGAGTTACGTACACGCCGCGCATTTTTCGTTCTGCTCCTCTACTCCTGCTCCCAAAAACCTAGGGTTTTTAGATCGCATTGCTCGCCGCCGCCACCTGCAATGGACCGCCGTCATGGTAAGCGCCCGGCGGGTGAGGAGGAGTCGGTGAACTCCCCTCGGGAGGTGAGGCCGCGGAGGAGGTGAGCTTGGATTGGAATTTTTCTTGATTAATCTTGAGGTTCTCTTCTTTTGATGTAACCGCAACTCGTCGTTCACAATGTAGGTACACCCTCCTCACCATTGGAGGTGCGGCGGGCACTCTGCTGCGAGCGCCGCCGGCGGCGAGGAGGGCGCGGAGGAGCCGCGAGACGGCGCCGGGGGTGTGGCCCCCGAGCGGGTGGCTCCGGTCGTGGAGGCCGGGGCCATTGTTCTGCGGTGGAGCAAGCGGCTCTGTTGTGGCGGGCGCGCGATGGCGGCCGCGGTGCCTCCACCGTGCGTTCGCGAGCGGTTTCTCAATGAACTCCTTGGTGTCGACGCTCGACCGTTGTCGGGCGGAGCCGGAGCGCATCGTGGACCTCTACTCGGAGGCCACCAAGCGGGCTCGGGACAGGCGGAGGCGAACGCCGACCTGTTCTCGAACGCACTCTCCTCCGCTCGGGAGGAGCCGGAGGCGGAAAGCGGCGGGCCGCCGATTTCGACGCCGAGGCCAACGCCGCCGTCAATGAGGCGGCGGACGAGAGGCCGGCCCCCGCAAGGTCAGTGGACACGCGCCCCGGGTAGCGGCGAGTACCGCGACATCGGGGTCGGCGGTAAGTACCGATTTCCCTTTTGTTCATGCGCCCGAATTGTTCTCGTTGTTCTATAATGTACTGTTTTTTTTTTTTTTTTTGCGGAGCGACGGAGGGCGGAGCGGGGAGGCCGCCCATGCCGCGGCGGACGCGGTGAACGCCAAGGCGGCGATGTCATCGCGCGGGCGCGGCGATCCGGCCAAGTGGCCGCGGTGGCGGTTCATGGCGTTCGCCATGGTGCCTCCGCGCTTATGCCACCGTCGACGCCATCTCGGGCGTTGATGTCCGTGGCATGGAGGCATCGGTGGCGGCGCATGATGCCATGGAGGGCGGCGCCGTCGAGTTCACCGGGCGGCGGAGGCGTCGTCGCCGCGACTCTGTCGACCTTGTGGTCGGCAAGGTTTCGGGGATGACTAGATTGCTTAGATGCAATCGGTCCCCGTTTGTAAAAAACTTTTATAATTTTAATGAAAGAAGTGGATCTTTTGAGATGTGTCTGTCTTTGGAATCCTTCGAGATTCCTTTTATTTATCTCTTTATTTTGATCTATTTTATGACTTTGTCACGTTTATGCCGTAGGATTTTATTTGAGGATTTGGAATCCTCTGTTTAGAGAATGTCGTAACGCGTCGGATCGAGGAATGATTTTCCTTTAAATGACAAGAAAAATTAATGTGCTCAAGTGATTTGACACGAAAACTTGAATTCTTATTTATAAAATAGTACACATTAGATTGCTTTTGTCATTTGAAATGACTTACAACGATGTGTACCGACGCTAACTTAAACCTTGAAAGGGAAATCGCCTAAAAAAGAAAAAACTTGTTCGATAAAAGAGGAGGACGTATCTCTCAATCTTTTTAGTTTTTCGGCTCGCTTCTCCTTTTTCCAAGTTGTGAATCATGACCGGATCTTCTTCGGTGCGAGCGAGAGGTCGTCATCGTCCGGGACTTGATCGTCACGGCCCGGCGTGGTCGGATATAGTTATCCGTTCCGAGTAGTATTGAGATTGTCCTTTTTTGGAAAAGGTACATCGTAAAAGAATCTAAGGAGCTTGAGTTCTTCTCAAACCGGCTTCCTTGTTGTACTACTTCATACCACTCGCCGTTTATGAACATGCCTTCGATGTTTTGCGCCCCGGTGATCGGACGTTACGATGCGCCGAAGATTTCTTTGGGTTCATTGGATTAGGGAATATGTGCTCGGTGTGCGGCGGTATCCCGTCCTCGGGAGGAGTTGGACTAGGAAGCCTCCAGTTTGGTTCTCTCGTGTCCCAAATTGTCCAAGAATGGAGTGATGAATCCATTACGGTTTGTTTGAACAGACGGAACCATTCGCCTAGGAGGAGGACTCCGAGCACGTTTGTAAGCGGTAGTCATCCGAGTTGGCCGTTGGGTGCAACCATGAGGCTCGTCAATGTCAAGCGAGTCCCTTGTATCTTCCCTTAATGGGCTCTTGCCGGTACGGCGCGATTCTCTCGATTGCTGCCATGTGTTTCTGATGTGCTTCCCTCCGTTTTCTTTCTACGTCTTGGTGTCGGTCAGCAAGTGCCCTGGCCCTGCGTGCCGACGCCATTGTCATCGAAGGGGATTGAGTTGAACGTGCTCGTGGTCGTTCAGCTCTTTGCTCTGTTGCGTTTGCCATGGCAGCCAATACCTCTTGCCGTCGCCTTTCCCTTTGTTCATCACGACGAAGGGCAGCAGCTAGCTCGGTGCGTTCTGCGAACAACCGGGCATTAGATGTGTTGTTTTGTGGGAATCGTTCTTGCTGCGTTGCCGTAGTAGGTGCAGCCGGCGGGTTCCGACCAGTTCGTCGGATTTCTCGCTGACGTCGCCGTCGTTCGTTGCGACGGGCGTTTCTGCGCTGTACTGTTGACACGTAACTCCGACTTGGTACATTGTTTTGGGTAGTTTGTGTTGTTTGATCGGGATTTCTTTGTTGTCCCGTGAGGCTTGTTGTGAAGTCCTCTCTCGGATCTTGGATGTCGGCCGGGATTCTCGCCGTATGTTGCTCGGTTGGGCCTCTCCGACCACCGCGTACGATGATTGGCCGTGGTCGGAATTCTTGTGAGTTTCGCCGCTATCGGCCGTATATGGTTGCCACGAGGATTTGTTGGAACGCGTCGTTATAGATTCTCCCGCGCAAACGTGGCTGCTCGGGCGTCCAAAAGTGACTCTACGACGGTTGTTGTACCTTCGTGTCAACGGATTAGAGATTTGTTGTCGCGCGAGTTGTAGATCTCGCGACGACGTCGTCGGAGCGACTCGAAGTTGGCATGGGTTTCGATCAACCTCATGTCTTGTTGATGGATCAAACGGAGTAGATCCGTGTTGCTAACATGCCTCCTTTGGTTGGGACCGACCGGAGGTGTTGGCGCCGTCGTCAACTATCGGCGGTGGATAGATTGGGACCGCAATGGTGGTCACCGGGATGAGTTGGATCTGGTTTGGTGCGGCCACCATTGTTGGTGCTATTGTCGGCGTGATAGCCGGAGGCGTAAGAATCGTAGTAGCGGTTCTTGAGTTGGAAGTCCAGTGAACGTTCCGAAGTTGAAGGTGAGGCCGGTTTCGAAAGTCATGGAAGCCGGGAAGGAAACCATCTTGATCGACGTGAAATCTCGGTGCGCACCCCCTACGGCGCGCCACCGTCGACGAAATATCGGCGATAGTCCGACGGGGTATGCCCCGACCGTAATGGATTGGCGGAAGGCGCACCGAGGTTGCGAGCAAGATGTAAACGGGGAGCAATCACACAAGGTTTACCCGAGGTTCGGGCCGCTATGAAGCGTAATACCCTACGTCCCGCTCTGTTTCGATTATGTGTGGATGTATGAGTACGTGCGTATGCGAGATTCCGTCCTCGGCATGGGGGTCCTTGCTCTCCTTATATATTACGGGAGCAAGGTTACAAGTCGGAACTAGCCTATCGGTACTAAGTTTACATACTTTACAAGTCTAAACTTTCCTATCTCGGCTAGGTCTTGTCCTCCTTGTCGGTCTTCGATATAATTGCCCGTTTTAGGCGTCCAGGCCCCTGAGCCGATCGGTCTTTGAGCTTGATGGGCCGGCTGGTGATAGCATGTCGGCCCAAACTAGGCCGTGAGGGTATATGGAGTTTATACCTCCACGAGAGGGGTCTTCCTAGCATGCTCAAAGGAGGCCATGAACCGAGAATCGGGCCATAGCATGCACCGGCTAAGCGGCATTCCGGGCTAATGGTAAGTAAAGAGCTAGCTTGGGGAGGACCCCCACATGAGGTACTGCATTGCATATTTAAATTCCCTCAATCTTATTTTCTTTTTAGCATGTTTAAATTCAAGTTTCTTATCTTGCATTGAAAAAAAAAAATTAATTCCACTCTATATATGTGCCATGAAATGTTTAGTTCCACCCATGTTGAAATGATTGGTTGCTTTCGATTTATGTCTCATTTGTACTTGTCTAAAAAAGAGTTTTCTCTAATATTTGGGTTTATCGGCTTTATATTATCATGCTCTAGAAACTTGAGTTAGTGGATTGCATACAATTACTCTCATCTAGGTTATTGCGCGATATGATATAGTGACTTAGACCACAAGCAATGAAACGTCCCTTTGAAAAAACCTAACGTCCGGAGTCTTTGTTTCAAAAATTTTCAAAAGCAATAGTTCCTCGGTGATCGCGAAATACCCACGAGCCATATGATTTATCTCGTAGAATAAGAACCTTCATACGTTGCTTGTTCATACATTGAGTTCGATCGGATTGTTACCGACGTGAGATTATGACTCTACACCCATGATTGAGATTCACTTGCACCCACCAAATAAAAGCCAACTCTTACACTGAGAGTTGCGCACAACATGCACCCTTCACCATCCGCCGACTCTTACATCGAGAGTTGCGCACCATTTTTTCCACCAAATAAAAATGCCGACCCTTACCCCGAGGATCGCGCACCCCTCTCATGTAGTTTGCAAAAATTCTCCATGCATTGATTCATCATGACATCTCTCTACACCTCATCCTATCCATCAATAAAGTTTTGGGCTATGTTCTTAGTCGAAAAAAAAGAAGAAGAAGAAAAAAAAGAGTGAGAGAAAAGAAAGAGAGGAAAAAGAAAAAAAAAAGAAAAGAAGAAGAGAGATTTTTTATAGTTAGAAGGTTTATCACTCTTATAGGCAAACGAGAAAAGTCTTAGATCCCCGTTCAAAAAAAAAGAAAAAAAATGAGAGAATAAATTTAGTTGTTCTTTGATAGCCCATCATCTCATTCATCAATAAAAGAAAGTATGTCATGATGCATGGAGACCCAAAAATACCACAAAAATTAGGAATCATCTTTCATTCCATCCACACACTTGCACATCTCAATCAAGGTGTATAGCTTAATCTCCGTAAGGTTTAGTCCTTGACCTTACAACATATGTGATACAAGTATGCCCACTTACATACCTACCCAAAACTCCACTCTCGCCTTTAGTGGTAGGAAGAAGGCAGAAATTTGAAAATGCCTTTGGTGAGGTTACTATACACTTTTGAGCGATCGAGTGGGTCATTTGAGGAACTTGGTTTGTTTATAAAAACTTACAAAACCTCCGGATCGAAAGTTGATCTTGGGACGAATGAAAATCACCGGTCTTTGGACTGTTCTATTTTGCAATCGCCCAAGACTTGAGAAAATTAGAAGCCCACTCCTTCACGAATCATAGAGAGATACAATTGCCGATTTATTCAAATAGCAAAAGTAGAACGCTCTCTTTTAGCTTGTACACTTGAAATATAATCGGCATCGTAGCAACCCACGATCAACAACCCAAAGCAAAGACTTGCTCGGGACGAGCAAGGGGTAAGCAGGGGATCTTGTTGGCGGTCTTTAACTCGATTTCTACCCGCCAACTATAGGTCATTATGGGGGAAATAATTATTTCATTGCACATATATCATTACTACTAACCCAATTCCACATGTACTTGAAAGTTGTAACACTTTGCAGAAATATACATCAAGTGCATGGGATTGTATAAAGAAATGCGCCTTTCGAAAAAGCGTCAAGCCAAAAAGGGAGAGCAAATGTCAAATCTAGACCAAACTAGGCCAAACCCTCTTACCAGAGTGCCAGAGATCCAACCATGGGTACAAATGTCCAAGATGAACCCATGAGAAGAAGGGCCAAAGTCTAGACCAATTCTATCTTGGGCTGCAGGACCATGTCTCAGTAATTTTGACGCCACGGATTCATACGAACTCCGATTTGGGCAAATGACCCGATTCGAAGCCAGCTGAAAGGCCCACACACTGGTGGTGAAAGCAGAGGCCCAGCGAGCCCACATTGGGCGCAAGCGCGCTCAAGGCGCGAGCGCGCCTGGCCTGGCGCCAAACGGGCCCAACTTTCTCCAGATGGCCCATGACGATGATCCAAGGCCAAATCTGCTGGTGATTCCAACATGGAAGGTGTGAAACCGCCTCTTTGAGGTCAGTTTGGTCCCTTCCATGTAGGGATGGCTCTTTTCCAAAGAGCCCCCTCCACCTCACCTATAAAAGGAGGGCCATTCCCCCTCCTAGAAACAACACACCACAACAAGAGCCTCTCTCTCTTCCTCCACTTGTATCTTTTCTTTAGTAGTTTTAGATATGTAGTTGGAGCAAGGCAAGCCTCGTTGGAGAGCTTGAACCTCTAGGGGAAATCTCGGTATGAATAATATCAAGGTTTCACTTATGTTCTTGTTCTTATGTTCTTGTTCTTAGTTGTTCTTATATATTCTTGTTCTAGATGATCTTGTTCTTGTTCTTGTTCTTAGTTGTGTCGTAGAACTAGAGCATAGTTCTTATGATATGATCTTGGCATATGAAGTAGAATATAGTTTTCATGCCTTGATCTTATCATATAGAACCTAATGTCTAACACTAGTGCATGCATGTTTAGACTTAGGGTTAGGTTGTGATGTTGAGGTCTATCTTAGTGTAGTCTTGGTCAATGTTGGCTTGCGGGTTCGTCGTTCGTCCCCGTGGCGGAAGCTCTAGTAAGAGGACCCCTGATAGAGACGGGAGCTCCTGATCACCGCTAGAGTTGTAGCAACTGGCATAGACGTGGTGTCTAGGCTAGGACCTACCTTCGTTTGCCTCGTAGTCCACGGTTGAGGTGGTAGGCGGCGGTGGTGATGCCCCGTCCGTCCCTTGTAATCCCCACGTCCGCTACGGCCAGAGCTACAGGCCGGCATCACTTGGCGAGACGTGTGCGATCCGGTGCCCGAAGTAAGTTAATAGTGGCCAAGCTATCTTAACTTAGAACCTCACTAACAAGCATGTGTTTGTGTGATTGTCCGTTGTCCCGACTCGCTTGTTTAGGAATGCCTTCTCCGGTCTAGGTTTCTTTGTTCTTTCTTTTACTTTATCCTTGAGTTGGCTCGAGTGAGTGTGTCGATTATCCTTATACAAAACCTTTGTTACCTTTGTTATGAGTATTGGTCTATTATGCAATCTTGTTATTTTGTCCATGTCCATATTGGAGTCTTTTATACCATGCCTTCCTTTGGGAAATATAAATAACGATACCCCGAATACTTCCGGGTGGAATGCTACAACGGTATTTCCGTGCGCTTGCGGACTTGTTCGTAATCGCGAGAATACCAACCGGCGTTTCTTGGCGTGTTGCTAATTCTAGTGATGACGTTAAGAAACGCCAACAGTTATCATTTGGTCTCAGACACCATAAAAATTATCATAGTTGACTATTCATGATGGTCCTAGAGATAATCATAAAATCTCCGCCATAATCCTTCCAAGCAAAAAAAGACCATCAGACTCGCTAGAACAGTGACATCGTTCGACAATTTTACAAGGAGTGGTTGCAACGTGTAGTGATCAAATGGAACGATATGGACATGTTTCAGATCAGCACTATCGTTTTAGCATGGTGAGGTGGAATCTGACGTGGCTAATCACAACATTTTCTTTTTAAATTTAGGTTGGGTTCATTAAGCCTATTATTCATTATGGTCCAATTCACAATATTCAACTAGGCATTGTTAGTATGGGCTTTACCATTTTCTATGGGCCCATTTAGCAATACAGGTTAATTTACCATATTGCACTTTGGTAGCCCAAAACATTGTAATTCATCACAAAATCCATTATATATCCTAACTCTTTTCTCTGAATTCATGGAGGCTTGTGATGGAAGGAAGATGAGGTTTGATGATGGAGAAAAATTATATAGAACATTGCTATCGACCTTAGTTTTTGGTATAGAACATTGTTATCGACCTTAGTTTTTGGTATAGAAATTGTGCTCCAAGTGTGTGAGGAAAATTCAAGGTCAGATGATTGATAAAGACAAGTCACCAATGCTCTTTAATAAGAAAACACAAGCCAAATGGACAAAGATAATTTCCTGCAAACTCTTAGGCTGGCATGGGGGACAAGAATTGATAGATATAAAACACCCTACACGCCACAAAAGCTCAAATATCACTAATGTCCCTTCCTACAAAATAGAATATAGAACTTAGCAATGTAAATTCATCAATCAGTAAAATGTGGAAGCAACCAGAAGAACAAAACAATGCTTAAGAAAAGTTCCATCTCAAATATTTTTATTAAACCATAAAGGATCATATTGAATGATAAACTAAGTTTATTACAACAAGCCAAAAACATCATTATTATCTCTAAATGTGGGTGAAACAATGAAGATGTGCCACTAATCATCTCCCTTCAAACAAAGATCAAAATCAAACACCCGGAAAGATAGCAGGTGTAGGATCGAGATGGTAGACTAGAGGGAATGAATAGTCCTTTTTAAAATCTAATCACTCCGGCTAACCAATATAAATATGGATCTAAATCTTTCGGCCCTGGCCAAGACTTCACCTCTCTAGCCATAACTCTGCACCTTATAAAAGATTCTAAGCAATTAACTATAATACATTATAGTTTAGACACATACTTAAACTAGGCTATATATATACTTTATATAACTTTAGTTAAGTTGAGTACAAATATAGCCACTCAATGATTTCGAAATAGATTTATATATGAATTTTTAAGTTATAGAATGTCAAATTCTAAACCAAATAGTACAATTTATTAAGTAAATTGCAATTTCCTTTTCAAAATAAAGGATGCAGACCCTAAACCTTACTCCCTTTGTCCCAAAATAAGTATCATTTTGGATTTTCGTGCCACAAGTTTGACTCGATTTATAAAAAAATATGTGCAATATTTATACCTTTAAATTAAATATAAATTTATTAAAAAAACTAGCCGTAAATATCTTTCTCGATGATATTAATTACTTAATATAAATATTTATTTATATATTTTAATATATAATTACTTGTTGTTGTTTCTTGGGAAGAGACATGATACTTATTTTGGGAGGGAGAAAGGATTGCCTAATCGGATTCATTTTCCCTAGAGTCTTTTTTTTTTAGAAAATTCATTCATTTTCCCATAGTCGAGTTTATCCACTCCGGCCGCCCCTAGGAAAAGCCCAGCGTTCGAGAAGCCCAATGCCATCCTCAAGGAGGTCCAGCGGAGTTGCAGCCCGAGGGACAGCACCTGGTCTTGACTCCTGAGAAGCATCGCAGGTAAGTAAAAGTCAGGCCAAGTCCCAATTTCGTTTGTGCCGATCCTCAATCGGGTATTGACTTCTCATCGGCACCTTGCGAATGCAGGCATGACCTCAAGAACCTGACCCTATTGCTCCTGCTCGACGAGTTCTGTTTCCACCTTTTTTTTTTCCAATTTACATTCTTGGGTCATCGAAATCTCTGTTGCTAGATAATACAATTTCTAAATTCTAATGAACTAATCTAGCAGCGGCAGTAATACTCCAAGAAAATTGACATGCATGTGACTGAAAATATATGCCCATTTTAACTAGTACAGTTACACTGCAGTCATCTTGATCAAAACATATGTTGTGGAACCAAACCAATACAGAACCGGTACAAGCATGGTTGCATATATAGAAGCCAGAACTGACTATAGACCCCATATAAATTTTAAGATGTTTTGATTGTTTATTCCCTGGTCCTGGTTCTGCTACAGATGTTTTGATTGTTTATTCCATAGTCCTTTACTTGTTGCTGGTTCTGCTACAGTCTGCAACATGGACATGGAAGATTCAACTAGAAAAAAGTTAAGCCTAGAAAAATGATGAATGAAAACAAAGAAAAAACTATTGTCCGCCCAAAAATACACAGTACCACATTGGCTACAAAGCTCGATTAAGACGATAGTCTCCACCACTTGCCTCTAAAAGTACGACATTTAAACAAACTGTTCCTTCCTCAGAGCTTTTCTTCCTCTGATTGAATCTAAGCTTTTGTTTCTTCCTTGGCATGAGCAGGGGCTGCAGTGACCGTGTACGCAGGGGGGAATTGCTGCTCGCCTCTCATGGCACTGGAGCAGCAGCTTGCCTCTCCACGTGGGCCGTCCGAGATGCTGCTCGGGTGGAGCTACTACAATCCATTCTCAGCACTGTGCTCTTGCTGCCATGCTCCACACTGGAACTGCACAAGGTCGATGAAACCATCATGGCAGATCCCTGCCTCCCTGGTCATTGGTTAGACAAAATCAGCTCCCAGTGACTCCGCCCTTGTCCATGCTCGCATATCCTTCTTGGCCATTTTTACCATTCAAAGATTATATTTCCCTAGTCCCTAATCCAATGGAAAAGCAAACTTCAGAAATGGATTGCATACGCATATCCGTATCCCATTTTCATCTTTCAAATTATTTCCCAATCTGTAATCCCTAATCCAGTGGTGAACAAACATCAGAAATGGATTGGATATGCATATCCCTATCCCTAACCCACTCTTTTATGAAAGAAACATATTTCAGATCTGTCTCTAAACCTTATCTTTTATTTTTGAAATTAATCTTTACTCATTACAAAAGCATCGTGAATAGCATCTGAATATTTTTTAGTCATGTTATAGAATTAACATCTGAATATTTTAAGTTCTGTTACGGACTTGACATCCTGATGTTTTCAGGCATATATGGTGTGAAGGCAAAAACAGATGACAGCAGGTCTCCCCTCCCTCCCTCCCTCTTGGGTGAATCATTTGTATAATACGGCTCTAATTGTCTTGTGCTCTAATGTGCTAGTGTGCTACCATGGTGGTTAGCAGAAATTGGTTGGTGACCGGCAAGGCAAACACAGCATCCGGGGTAATGATCTTGGTTCATTGTTGGCCAACTAGCTCTCACTTATGTTCTATTATATTGCCGTTCAAATAGTATATCTTGCACAGATTGAACACGCAGCACCTGCAACGAATATATCCACCACTGCTGATCAGATTTATGTGAAATAGAGATATGTTTATATTCACCTCCGGCAGTGTTCTCCACTATCAGCCTTCCTATATTGGACATGTCGAAATCGAATGATTTATACTCATCTAACCATCAGCCAGTGAGTGAAATATTATCTTGCACAGATTAGTCTTTAGTTGATGTTGTTAATTGCTCTCTACTGATTGTTGTTTGAATCGTCGAAGATTGGCAATTCAGACCAAAAGAGAATGGCAGCATAGAATGGTGGGATGCAGCAGCCTACACGATTCTCCCTAACTATGTCAACGACTCATTGACTTATGTTGAGAGTTAAAATATGTGATGTCTGAGTGTAAAATATTGATGTATTTTGTTTGTTAAATATATTGAAATCAAGTAGTTCCTGCCTTTTTTGAAGTCTTATATGTCATTAGTTCTCTGCTTTGATTCTCGTGTTGAGAGCGAACAATACATTTGTTTGAATAAAAAAAATTTGGACTAGAGAATATTCTAGACGTGGTCGTCTTATATGTCCTGGATGTGTGCAGGGGGATACTTGATTGGGTTCACATCATAAAACCTTGTGTCGTATTTATCTCATGTTGAATGCTATTCTAGAGCTAAATATTGCTGAAGATACCAGGACCACTAATGGGGACAAGAGGTATATGTCTTCAGGTTTGTCGAAACAAATGAAGACCTTTGAATTTGTGCTTGTTATGTTTCTCAGGACCTGATGATTGGGAAAAACTTATGATTTGTCACAATGCTTGCAAAAGAAAGATCAAAACATTATTCGTGTTGTAGGTGGGACAACACTGCAACTAGTTAGTGAGGTACTACCTCCGTCCCTGAAAGTATGTGATCCTGAAGTTTGAATCTTGTC
This sequence comes from Themeda triandra, assembly GCA_018135685.1. Classification (NCBI taxonomy): domain Eukaryota; kingdom Viridiplantae; phylum Streptophyta; class Magnoliopsida; order Poales; family Poaceae; genus Themeda; species Themeda triandra. Next base: position 1,172,833 of record JAENPR010000023.1, read on the forward strand.
CCTCAAATCATGTAAACGTGTGTGCAGATGAGTACCTATTTTTGGGACCCGCCAATTAAAAAAGGAAGAGCATGCGGCTGGAAACCACTCCACTGCATGACCCTATGCATCCATCCATCCAGGATGCTCCACGTGGCCCAAGAGGCCTCTAGAATCAGGAAGAATCGCGGCCCTGTCCCTCGGTCTGTTCCTCCGTAGCTGGCACTGTGACACATAAAGCAAGGGCAAATCCATAATTTCGCACCTCTGCTATTTCAACCTTGAAAAGTGAGATTTACATGCTTTCAGGGACGGAGGGAGTACGGGAGAATGTTTGGGAAGAACAATTTGAGGAGGCAAATGCCTTGTCTTGTACATCACATCACTATACCAAATATGGATGAAACCATAACTGTTAGGGGTTGTGCAAGGGGACAAGGAGGGCAATTAGTGACTTACTGTCACCATTTCAAATACGAAATACTTAATGTGGTGTATGATCAGATTATTGTGGAAATGAATAATTGTTTTGCTCAAAGGTCTACTCAACTATATATTGAGATGCATTGCTTGTCTAGATCCATTTTTTGCCAACCATGACAGATCCACAATACTAGAGCTGGGTGAGAATTATAAAGATGACTTCTCTTCACATGAACTTTTACGCCTTGGAGATCAAATTGACCACTTCATTGGTGAAGTGGTGAAGTGAGAAATGATTCTGCCTTTTCTGGTTGGCACAACCTTGGAGATCTTGCTATTAAGATGGTTCAAATTGAGAGACATACTTTTTAAATTGGTTTTATCGTCTCGTTGTGTTAGCCTTGACTTTGCCAGCCAGTTGTTATCGCCACTGTTGAGAGAGCCTTCTCAGTTATGAAATTTTTGAAGAATGTAGTTGACGAAATAAGATGGGAGGTGAATGATTAAATCACATGATGTTTTGTTATATTGAGCGAGATGTCTTTGCAAGCATCAAGGATGATGACATTTTATATCAGTTTCAAGAACTAAAGTCTCGTTAAAAAGTTACCTCCATTGTCTCAAAACTAGAGCAAGTGGTATGTTTCTTTCCCTTTCATATATTACTATAATTTTTGTGAAATACTCAATTATATTTATGGATTGCACTGCTAATGTTCTTAAACAACAAATCCATGTGTAGGTTCAGGTCTATATGAAGCTCTTGATGAAGAAATGAGAGGCGAGGGCGAACTGGACCATAATTAGTTAGGTACTTTTTCCTAACTGCTTTCATGTTCCATCAATTATATCATGAGTTTAAATATGAAACCGAGATACCATTTAAACTTATGCCTGTATGAGCTTTATTTCATTATTTGCTGGAATTAGTTCTAGTGCAGACACGATTTTTACCCGGTGTGGGCAATATATATATTCTTGATACTTAGGGACATAGCTAGTCAATAGATAGTGGCCATGTTCCTTCAAAAAAACAGATAGTGGCCATGGGCGTAAAAAATAACGGGCTTTGCCATGACAGCCCTACACCGAGGAAGTTAAATCCCATGTATCATAAATTGGCGCGGGGTCTAGTCCATATGGACATGCCACGTCGGTAAAAACCGGACTGGTTTTAGCACTTGGACCTGGATGAACGGGTTTGCAAAAGGGGTCAGATACCTATTTTCCTAGTTGATGGACCGTTTTTGGTAAAAATCATTTAACTTTTTTTTATCAATCATATAGAGAAGCTTGGCCGAGCTTCACAATTCCACGGCGGAGCTTTTCTGCCTGCTCACCATGAATCACGACCGTCACTCACACAGTCTCTGCTGTAACGGATCTGGCTGGGCGGCTGTCGCTGGCCTCAGGTAGAGATTGTTGTTGAAATTTGGTGGATGCATGATGAATGAGGTAGTTTTCTTTTCCAATACCAAACTTCATATCCAACGGTCTGGTTTCCTACGGCAAGTGAAAGCGAAAGGGGAACGGATCGGATCGAGCACAGGTCATGGCTCGCTAGGCCGAATCGGTTTGGTTACCTACCTACACGTCCCCGTTATCCGGCTGACCGACCCACGCGTGCACTGGGACCTGGACCAGGACCAGCTTTCCACTACGGAGCGGCGCCGCAGAGCAGCGGCACAGCAGGAAGGCACGAACAAAACCGCCGGGGGTTCGAGTCCCGCCGGGCTCCCGTTCGCGCGGCGCACGTGGGCGTGGCCCAGGCGTGGGCAACGGATCCGCTGCGGCCACCAGGGACTGGGACTGCGCCCGCTGACACGGGACAGCCCTCGAGTGGGGGAATCTGTTATGATTGGGCCCTCTGCCTGCCGGCCAGAGGACGGACGCAGTGCCCATCGATGCCATGGCCCCTGCGATGCGACGAACGCGGCGCGGCTTTCTCCTCTGCCATTGCCGACCGTCCTATTTTTTTGGTACATTCTAGTAGAATATCCGTAATTGTGCTTTGATCGTCGTGATGATGATGATGATGGCTCGTTTATTATTGACACGAGCAGATTTATAGCCGAAAAGGGATGTGCATTAGACGCATCATGTTCTCAAAGAACGAGAAAGGACCGGGGGGCGCTCCATATCGGCGCCACTCATCGGCTTCGCCACTCGATTGCCACCTCAGATGCCTTTTGCCCGTCACGGAGACGGAGGACCAAGAACATACATGGCGGCACCGTTCGCATTCTCCATCTCCTCCGTCCAGTAGCACTAGTCTTTTGTATGTATAAGAAGACAGACGTCCAAGCATGTACTAGGAACGACTGAAATAACGCAACTATATGACGAGACCATGCTCATTTAGGATTTCTCTGTAGGCTGTAGCGCACAGCTTCCATAAAAAAAAGATGGATGTGGGAGACTCTAACCTCCTTCCTGAACATCTGCCACTTCTAAATCTCAGAAGAGTCGGTTTAGTTAAAGCTCTGCTTCCCATGGTGTGAATACCTGGATTTTCTGAATTACCTTCTTTCTTGTTGGGTTGGCAAGATTCAGAAAATAATAATGGATCGTGTCTGACGAGAATTTGAAGTCAGAAGAATATTATTCAGCAATCAGCAAGTGGTTTGCGGAGCCTAATAATAATAATGAATCTTAAGCTTAATGCCGATTCCATTAAAAAGGCGTCGCCGTGTCTCTTCCCTAGCAGCATGCAACTTGAGCGGGAGGGCGAGACAGCAATTGGATTCTCCTTTTTTTTCACTGACAGGAGCAACAACACTACATGCAGATTTCCGATGTTTCGCCATCTTGTTTTAATGTTCCCAAGAATATGCTTGGCTACAGAGCATTGCTTGTATGCATCATCTGGATTACAGACTACCGTGTTATAATCTGGGTAGGCCAAGCTAAGCTACTGTATAGGAACTTGCCAGCAAACCAGCAGTCCTCAATGGAACATGCAGACCAACAATGCCGTAAGTACCTTTTACAGTCCTCCATGGATCCTATCCCATCAGATCTGATTTGTTCTTGTTGGGTTCAAACAGGTCAGGGTGGACAACGAGCCAACTCAAGCTAGCTCTTTGTCCAGCACTCCAGCCACCTGACACTAGGCATGAGGAGAGGGAAATTACTCTTTTTTATTTTGGTGAACTAAATTTTATTTTCATGGATGCTATCACTTTGTGACAATGAATTTGGTACCTATGTATGGGATGTGCACTCCTCTAGATTGTCTTAGCAATTTAAGGGACAATTTTCTTAAAGAAGCATCTGTCATTCTTTTTGTCAAAAATGAAATAGAGAAAACCTGAATTTTGTCTTCTTCACATACAGATTGCACACTTCAATTCAATTGCTTATAAGCTTCCAGACATCACATTCTAGATTTTTGGAAAGGGACCAGAGAAAAAAAAAATCAAGTGCACTGTATTTCAGTTCCAATCAAACAAATACAGATACCTCGTTTTAAAACATTTATATGTATTTCAGATAAATAATGCCTTGTACATTGGTTCTGTCAAATCATAAACAAACTGTAGCATCCGCGTAGCTGGATACTAGGAGAATACCCCGCGCGTTGCTGCGGGGATTCCAGTTAATTTTAAAGATTAATTTTAAGAATAAACTATTTATATTTATAGTTATAAAATGAAATGATTTTAAATTAATTTTGATGAATGGTTTGATGACATGTCGATGTGAACAACTAAATGCATGTCAGTGGATGAAGATGTAGCTATCATAATTACATGTGCTAGTGGCTATAATTGCAAGTTTAGTGGATTGCTTATGTGGATAACTTGCATGTTGAGATAATTTTATAGTGGGGTTTGTTTATATAAGAGGTATAGATGTAGAGAGAAGAAGAATAGCACTAGAGGAAGAAAAACAATAGAAGGGAAGGAGTTCTGGAGGAAGAAGGAGACCTGTTCTGTCGATGTCCTGCACTTGTGTTGTCATCCTTGCTAATTTGCTATGGCTGGAGTTTATGGTTAATCAGAAATGAATTTGTGTTCCAAAACAGAGTGGTCACTAGTTCTAATGCTGTTATTCATCGATCGATGATCTTTATGCAGAAGTGGAGTATGCTTCTTAGGGACAAAGAAAGAGAGTGGAACCTGAAGACGATGAAAAAGCTATATCAACATTTGGCGTCAAGCGATCCAGGATAATGGCGTAGGAGGTGCTCCGGCGGCTGGTTCGAGGGATCGGAGAAATATCTTTTGTAATAGCTATCTAGACTATCATATAGATTTTTCAGCGTTATGGTTTACGTGGTAAGTGACATTTCCGTCGACAACGAGACACCAGTGACGACTTTAGGAATCTCTAGATCAGGCGGCTCAGTCCTTCGGAGGTGTGTATAGAAGTAGGGTTTGTGTACGTGTGTTTATAGAAATGAGTATTGAGTGTGCGTGCATGTTGTGCGCCTGCGTTTTACTGTGCAATCTAAAACAAGTAGATAGTACTACCTAACACAAATTGCTTATTGGATGAACCTCTCTACATCTATAATTTGGTCTCTACTCTATTGGTTTGCTAATTCATACGTCCTTCATCCTTTGTCTAGTACAAAAATCTTCTCTTTATTCCTCAGAGCTTCGAAATCCTGTAGAAGTGAGTTTTGCTTGAACCATTTGGTTCATGGATTGCTGGAAAAATAATAAACATGACATATAGATGGCATCAGAATCGCATAAAAGGCACTTGTACCAGAAGTTGTAAATATTAGTACTTATATGACAAACTGCCCTCATGAAAGATGCATCAGTTCAGTGCGAAGAACAGTTGACTCTACAAATCTCAATACCAGCATTTTAGTACAAGTGCTCAAGGATAATACTGCTACATACCATCTGAGCCCACTTGGCCGACTTGAACTCTTGGATTATCATGGTAGATAGATGCTCTTAGGCCTGTGCATGGGTGGGTTACAATGGATTTGGGAAGGTTATGTGGGTTGAATTGCTACAGCTTGCTAGATGGATCAAAAACATGTTTGTCATTGTTGGGTAGGCTGGATTGTATCGGATAGGTCACATGGGTCACAGTGGCTTTTCTAAATGCCAGAGGCCACATTCAAAGGATGCCAGAACAACATACAAAGCAACAACAAATGCAGACTTATATACAGAGCAAAGCAACATAATGTATATGGGTATAAGTGAGCCAATGCAGAACTTCTCTGATTAACAAATATGAGAATATAAGCTTAAGAACATAAATAGGCACAATTAAACATAAATCTGAGAACAAGTATGACAACTGCTCCCACATAATGTAGAATTAGAGCCTTTTGATAGCAGCATCATAGTCTTAACTGAGCTACAAAATCCAGGCACTCCTTTTTGAACTGCCCACAATCAAAGCTTCACTCTGCTGCCACAAAGCTGGATTGTTCTTCAAACATTGACCAACAAAAAGTGCTGAAAATGCAAAGTACAAATAAGAAAATACTTGCAGCTACAGATACAACTGTACATTGACTTTTGTCATATCTCTACACTGCTCAAGAACAACATGAATTGAAATCATGCCGAAATTGATGGAAATAAAACTGAACGTGCTTACTTTATTATATTGCAATGAAGAAGGAAAGAGAATACAGATTAAACTTAACAGGGATAGACTCATCTCAATGCTCAGGATCATTTCTTTGCAGTATAGGGGAAAAGGGTGCGCTTCCTAATAACTCTTGTAACCTGATTCTTTTGTAGTAATTCTGCCAAGGAAACCACACTACAAATACAAATACATCAACACTCACAACACTTGCAGTGGGAAGATAAGAGGCACTACAAGTAGCTTAGCATAATACCATGTTATTGCTTGTTCATGGAGTTCTTTGCCGAAAATTCTGAAGTAAGTAAAAGAGAAATACTTCTGTAGAAAAAAAGGGAGCAGTGTACAACGTAAAACCATACCTTTTCTTCAATTTCCTCATAAGACTGAATTTCCTCCACAACTTTTCAAATGTCAGCAATGCCTGAAGGAGAGCACAACAACTCTTTGTGTATGGGATAAAGATTCAACCATGCTAACTGACAGTGAAGTTCGAAATGAACCTAGAATCTTCCTCCTATGCTAAATGAAGATCCTGAAGCTATCGTGGTCGTAGAACATTTACTGCTAAGATACCATTTGGTAACTTAGATACATATATGTTCTGATTGTCATGATAGTTGAATGCCACCCCATATAACCAGAGCTGATCCACTAGTAAATGCATCATGAGGCAAAGTAATAATAGGATGATCAACTCTCTTTCCCTTTAATTTATTGAACCTTGACATGCTCATGTTCATTGCATGATAAAAGGGGTTCTATAATAGAGTTCAGGTACCCTGGGTCCAATTGGTTTGGGATAAGTATTACCGAAGGGACAAATTGCCAGTTTCCGGAGTCAATTTCAGAGGGTCTTTTTGGTGGAGAGATACTCACAAGCTCCTGACTAAGTTCAAAGGCATTGTTGTGGTTCATGTTCAGGATTGTGGAATGGAATGATCTGTAGTCAAGCTTCCCAAAATTGTTCTCCTATGCCAAAAACCAGTACATTTTTGTCTCTGGGGCTGCATCCAGCCCTCAAACACATGACCGTTTCCATCTCCCTCTTTCAGAAGAGGCATATGATTAGTTCTTGACTCTTAGTTACAGCCTTCAGAGTTTGAGTCTGCAGAATATTCATGATCAATGGAGCTATATATGGGGCAGGTTAGATAAGCCTAGCATCTATTTTTAGCATCTTCATGTTTATTCAGTTTCAGCACGCATGTTCATTCAGTTACAGCACACGCACGAGCACCGGATTGTGGCTGCCGTGTGGTTAGAAGAGGTGGTCGAGAATAGCTCGCCATGAACTCTGGCATGCAGCCATGGGCGACGTTCGCGGAGCGTGGGGATGGACGCGCAAATCTCGCGTCGTGTGCGCCGTGGCTGCCATGCCTTGCATCGTTGTTTCATTCAATAAATAGCAAAGAGAACACTCAGAAAAGCTGCGCTTTCAGGCAGCACCAAATTCGTGTGTCAAAGTTCTTGTGTTCCAGTTCGTTCACCTTCACACCACCGCCGGCGTAAGCCGCCGTTCGGTTCTAACAGGGCACATCTCTGTTTTCCTCTTCCAGAACATACAAACAACTAATTGCACATAGACAGATACCTCTTGCCTTCAGTTGGCTTTGGCACTCTTCCTCTTAGAATAAAAGAAAATTTTTCTTTTGGCTAGTGCTTCAAGATCGATTAAGCACCAGAGTCTGGTACACAGGCATCTTATGTTTCAGTGCCCCTTTTCAATTTCGTTTTGGGCGAGTGTACAACTTAAGTCCCCAATATTGATGATGTGATTTCCAACATTGAGACCTTCGAAGTTCACCTTTTTTTTTTCACCTTGCCCAAATGGATAGATTTTTTTTTTACCAGAAACGGATAGTTGCCAGTATGCCACCTAAAGCTTTAATTTTTTTATTAAAAAAATATAGGCTTTGATTAAAATAGCACGACGCGACCTGCAGTGAACAACGAAACCTTCTCGGGTGCTGCAGTCAATGATCCATTGAATCTGTATCTAATTTCCCGCCGATTGCACGGCTCAGTTTCACTCTACTACAGTACTAAAATTCAGTACCTCAGTACCTGCTTTGTTTCACTCGACTGCTTACTATGTGCTAGTTGTTAGATTGATCTCCACCAGTTAGGCCCTGATCCACGCTCTAATCGGGGGCGTCCAACCCAAGACTCGGCTGGTGGGCCCCCATCGCACAGTGTCTATAAGAGGTGGGGGCCACTGGCTCGCTGAATGAGGTTCACCACAGCCGCCACCCCACCGTTCTAACCTTAGACCAATCGAGAGGGCGGCACTGCCAGCGACGGGAAGCCCCACCGGCGTCGCCGCTGCCACTGCACTGCACCGCCGGACTTCATCACGTCACTCTTCCACGACCGTCGCTGCCCGTGCGCTGCCTCCATCAACGAACGTGATGGCGGCCTTTGGAGCCCACTAGTATGTTCCCGAACTCCATCTCCCTCTACCTTTCACTCTGGTTCGGTGCACTGTGATGGTGCACCATTGTTTATCCTAAATGCAAGTGTAGGACCCCACTGATCTACCTCTAGTCGATCCTAATAATCTAACAATGGTATCGGAGCCAATACTAGAGAGTGGATCCAGTTTGGGGATGGAAATGTGATCATTTCGATCAGAAAGCATGAACCCTAACCCTAAATGAACAGATCAGGGGAAGGGAAAAGAAAATAAAACGAAACCGGAACCCAAAGTGAGTAAAAGGAAAGGATCCGGCGTCAGGGGAGCACGGACTCACCGGATACACACCGCCTACCGAGTGGATCGGGGAAAGATCTACCTGAATCCTCTTCCCTCATCAACCACCGCCGTCGCGAAGGCCCATCAACGGGTGTTTGGCCCAATTCAACGATGAATGAAAGGGACAATCATAACAATTTTTTTTTTTCATTCGCCGGCGGCATTGTAACGGACACGATCTGATCCAGTCGTACTTCGTGTACTTGTACCGACATAGGCTTTCAAAGAGAAGTCAGCTCTTGGCGTCGTCAAGTCGTGGTCGTCGAGGACCCAAAAGCAAGCAGGCTGCCATTTGGAGCTTCTACTCCAGTTTGGAGCTTCTTGCTACTCCAGGGGCCGCGGCAAAACGGCTTTACGCGTTTGTTCCCGCGTCGCAGCCGCGTGGCCATCATGGGGCTATGGTACCGCACCTGCCAACCAAATGTGAGGACTTTCTGCCAGAGTTCAGATGGCCTTCCATTCCATTCCATTTTTCTTTTCTTCTAGTAGGTTACAAGGAAGCTATCCAACTAGCCGAGTTGCGTACGTGGTGCCCAATGTTTCATTGTTGAGCGGTCTCGCTGTCCTGTTCACAAATCAATACTTATTGTACTAAAATTGTTGTTTATCCCTAGTGCTTGGGCCGCTTGCTTTTAGATTAATCCAAATTAAAGGCAAGGTTACACTTGGACGACACGAGGCTGCCTGCCTGCCTCTGGCTGCTCGTTCGTCCACATTTGTGTGCATCCGTTCAGCCGTTTTCCTAATAATAATAAAAAAAAACGATCAGATCAACTTGGAAAGAAACGAACAGCTGCAGATACACCCAAAGGGTGGTACGTCCTGACACTGACACCCAGACACTGACACCCAACTTCTGTTTCGCTTGCTTTCATAATTAAAACAAATAATATTATTAAATGGAATAGTTCTGCACATAAATACAGGTGTGAAAAATAGGCGATGGGATGAAGGGAGAACTGCACTCTTTCCTTACTGTGTCACAGGTTTAACTCAAATTATATAAAAAAAATATATTTAAAGATCTTTCTAATGATACTATTTATGCACCATAATATTAATATTTTTCAAAACATGATAAACATAAAAAAAGAGTAACCATACATCTTATTTAATTTTCTTCAGGCTATCAACATAAGCCGTCCATCAAAGATTCAACTTTCCTTATGTCTCTTTGTCCTCCAAGCAATTGTTCATCTTCTTCCCTATGTTCCCAATGTCTGTGCTCAGTTTCTTCTCCAACGCCTCCACCTACTCCTGCCCATACAGTGTCCTACCACTGGGCTACGAGCCACTATCTCCTACCATGCTAATCACCACATATCCCCGCTATAATCAAGTGGCCACCATCCCCACCCTTCCCATCTAGATGTCCTCGACCGTCCATGGCTTACAGCTCTTGTCGCCTCATCGCCGAACCTACCTCCCATCCCTAGCCTGTTTCTAAGCCCGCAGATATGAGGTCCCCTTCCCTAGCAACCTCCTTCACTAACTCCGGCCAAAGTTGCAGTGTTGGTGCGTTGCCTAAAATTGGTGCTAATTTAAGGTATTTGAACTATAGGAAATGTGGGGAAAATAAGAACAAAAGACGAACAAGGAATGCACGAAGGTCTTGTTTTGCATTCGAGATCAGAATTAATATGGTTTAAATATTTATATTTAGCTCAAATTATAAAAATAAATAAATTATTATTTTATTAGCCATTTTCTAGTTTGGTGAAAATTTGAATTGAATCTAGTTATTCCACTGCATTTCATCTAACTCCACCTAGAAAACAACATTTAACTTAGAATAATTTATAAGGTGAAGGGGCCACACCACAATGGAGTGTTGGTGTGTTAGTGTTGGGTTGGGGTTGGCGGGTTGTTGGGGTTGGGGGGGTGGGGTTCGTAGACATGGCAGGAAACACACTCCACATTATCTTACACGGTGTGTTCAAGTGTTGGATGGAGATTTGGACCAAAGGTTCCTGATTGCTTCATTTAAATCCATGAGCCCGCCACTAATGGCTATAAACAGTGGTCGTCTTCTCATTATCAAGACACACCAAGAAGAATAGAAGAGCTCCAATACATTCTTGATAGTGGTAGCAAGATAGTTTAATTTGGGAGTTAAGAGTGAGTCGAACTAGTCTATTAATGGGTTATTTAGCATCCTCTAATCACACATGTTTCCATCACATTCACCATGGCATCGATGTTCCTCAATGACTCCATTTGGACTAAGAGTTTAGCTTTTCAAATCTCATATGGAATGTTAATTAGTCCGCAAGTATTTTCATTAATTAGCAAATCTCTCAAATATGGACCTAAAGGCTTTCAATTGTTGAACTTAGCAGCAAGTTATTCCAGTGAAGTAGTCGTCCTCAAGTTGTTTTGTCTAGACAAAGTTGGGGTTTTGAATGTCTTTTGTTTTTAAAATTTTGTCAATTTTGTTCCACGAGAATTATTATGCTTTTGTTCTTGTTCTTGTTTAGCAGGACTCTAGCAAAAAGAAAAAAAAAAGGCTACTCTAGCAAAAATAAATTGTTTGACTCTAGCTAGTCCAAATGAATTACAAGTAAACAGATACACGAGCTTTAGTTGAGTCCATCACTGTACTAAGTTTGTCTGTGTGTTGATTGGACAATTTTGAGCTTGGTTTTCTTATAAATTGAGCCAATTCTCTTATAATACTACACTAGAACAAAAGCTTTCCTCGCCCTTAAAAAACCACTATATCACAATATAAGTATTTGATTATATTGTTTATGTTCTCCTTTTCCCACATAAAGTTCATGATATGTTATTCTCAAAAATAAAGTTCATGATATGTTATTCTCAAAAAAAAAGTTTATATGTTATACTCGATTTGGTATCCGACGCCAGCGTCCATAGCGTCCAGCGATCCTTTGGGCGTTCATTTTTTTTTTCAGGACGCGCATATCTACTTTTGACAATCTTTTCAGCATCGCACAGTGGCGTGAAACGTGACGCTGCAAATTGATTTAACCCTGTCACGTGTGGAACTAACGCAACTTTTCGGTTATTAGATGGTGGTTGTCGGACTGAGGCATGCATTTTCACGATTCCTCCTGAACTAGGAGAATACCCGCGCATTGCTGCGGGGATTCCAGTTAATTTTAAAAATAAACTATTTATATTTATAGTTATAAAAATAAAATAATCTTAAAATAAATTTTAATGAATGGTTTGTTGACATGTCGATGTGAACAACTAAATGTATGTTAGTGGATGAAGAGGTAGTTGTCATAATTACATATGCTAGTTGGATATAATTACAAGTTTAGTGGATTGTTTATGTAGATAGCTTGCATGTTGAGATAATTCTATAGTGGGGTTTGTTTATATAAGAGGTATAGATTTCACCAATGTTTTGAGAGGAGATTCTTCCTTTCCAACAATTTCAGTAGAGTGTGAATCACGTATTAGTAAATGATGCTATTTCAGTTTATTTATGATAGCCCGGTTTGTTACAACTGTTGAAGAATAGGGCTTTAATTTCTTGCTTCTCTTGTGAAACAACTTTATTAATGGAGCTGAAACTATATTTTCTTTTAGAGAAAACAGGAGAGGGATTACTGTGCTTTATTGAAAAAAAAAACTGAAGGTCTCAGTACAAAGCTTAAGAAACAAAAAAGGTTACAAAAAAGATAAGCAAAATTACACAAATGCATTTGGCCGTTGATATATTTGAGGGTGATATATGTTTTTTGCTCGTAGTATAACTAGAGCAAATTCCTTCTTGAAAATCATCTTGCATATGTAAATAGAGGGAGGCATCGTTCTGAAAATGGCATCATTTCTAACTGTCCAGATTGACCTGCATATTGTAACCACAATTTCTAGAAAAGATATTTGGTAAACATAGCTTTAGTGTTTTTTTTTTTTTTTTGACCGAACCGGCTCGGAGAGTCCCCGACCCATTTTTTTAAATGAAAGAATCAATATTTATATGGTATTTTACAAGGCTTACAAGCCCAAAGAGAAAATAAAGAGAACCAAGTTAAATGAAGCTATCTCTCCACAAACTAAGTCTGTCACTCTTCAGAAGCTTGGTTTTGATACACACTAACCCAAGCTCATATTTAAATCTACGCTTCCATAGCTCCTCATCTCTTTGTCCATTGTCAAAAATGATAGCATTCCTCACAGTCCATATGGTCCAACACGCGGCGATCATTATCTCTCTGAAACTACAATAATAATTTTAGTATTAATTTTATAATAATTTGAGTCATTCTATAAAGAAGAGTTGAGCGACCACGTTTCCGTGGCACCGGCTCATTGGTATGAAAATGGCCCCCCTCCTTTAGATTTCACAATGAGAAGTGTATTTCTTAGATGGTTGTTTGAGGTGGCTCCACAATAAGAGTTATATGAAGTCGAAGCCATAGTTTTGGCAAAAAAAACTTAAGTTTTAGCACATCAATGATGCTTATTGTCACTGTGATTTTATTGTATCTCTCTATTTTAAAGGCCACATCTCGAACATGCTCTTCAGGCATCGAATGACGTAATGCGGTATGATTTGCTTTCACAATAAAAAGAGTGAGGAAGACCATTTGTTGAAATTCTAAAAAAAGAGTTTGTCCAAATTTTCTTTCATTCTTATTTATAAAAAGCGGCTAGAGCGAGGAAGAGAGAAGAGCGTGGTGGCAGCACACGACTTCGGCGTGGGGCATGAGCCCACGGTGGGTGTAGGGAGTGAGGAGATGTGTGCAATGACCATAACACCCTTAAACAAATAAAATTAACAGAAATAGCTATTTTGTGGAGGTGTGAGAAAGCGTTAAGAAGCATTTCCAACCATTGTAAAAAAGTGTTCTTATCTCTATTGTCTTTTATAATGCGTTATAATTTAAAATCTTTGATTATTAATTTAGCTAATAATTTGTAGTTATTATAACACAAAGTCATTGTGATTGGATTTTAATAACTAAGTTCACTAACTAATCATTATAGGTTTGTAAGTATAAATAAATAAAATAAATAGATAATCAAAGTACGGTCTACGTCACTGAACTATAATTTGGAACCGAAGAAGTAGAGAAGAAAGGAGGAAGTATGTATATGGACTGAAAACGTAAAACGAAAGGAAGATGAGGGGTGAGTGAGAATATCTCCCGGCTGATTTTAAACACCGACCGTTGAAAGCCCCTTCTCCTCGTCTTCTTTTCCTCTTTTTCGTCGCCTTCCCCGCCCGAACGCGGCGGATACGTACGCCTCCTCTGCTCTGCCGCCTGGAGCAGGAAGTCTTCCGGGCTAAGCAAACCCAAGAGCCCGATCGGATCGATGGCGGCGGCGCCCCGCGCTTCCAGCTTCTTCTCGGTGCTCCTCCTCCTCCTCTCCGCGCTGTCGGTGGATCGCGCGGCGGCCACCGGCGTCTTCCAGGTGCGCCGCAAGCAGTTCCCGCGCCACGACGGAGGCGGGGACGACGTGGCGGAGCACCTCGCGGCGCTGCGGAGGCACGACGTCGGCCGCCACGGCCGGCTCCTCGGCGCCGTCGACCTGCCCCTCGGCGGCCTCGGGCTCCCCACCGCGACCGGGTAGGTGATCCGCGTGCGTTTCTGGCTGCAGACGGAGGCTTTTCGTGCGTTTCTGACTTGGGGTCTGCGCAGCGCAGCCTGTACTTCACGCAGATTGAGATCGGCTCGCCGCCCAGGGGCTACTTCGTGCAGGTGGACACCGGCAGCGATATCCTCTGGGTCAACTGCATCCGCTGCGACGGCTGCCCCACCAGGAGCGGCCTCGGGGTAAGAGATTGCATTGCTTGTCTGGATGCTTGGTGATGATGATTTTTTGGGTGAAAAAGAATCGTCTTTCCCTGCGTGTAGATCGAACTGACGCAGTACGACCCCGCCGGGAGCGGGACCACGGTGGGGTGCGACCAGGAGTTCTGCGTCGCCAACAGCCCGGTGCCCCCCGCGTGCCCCTCGACGTCGTCGCCGTGCCAGTTCAGGATCACCTACGGAGATGGCAGCTCAACCGCCGGCTTCTACGTCTCAGATGTCGTGCAGTACAACCAGGTGTCCGGCAACGGCCAGACCACCGTGTCCAACGCCAGCATCACGTTTGGGTGAGCCTGCCTGCCTGCCTGCCTGCCTGCCTTTGGAGCAAGTGCACTGTTTTGTACTCATCCCCGCTCTTTCCGTTCTGCAGGTGCGGTGCTCAGCTTGCTGGGGATTTGGGATCCTCGAGCCAGGCCCTTGACGGGATTCTTGGGTTCGGCCAGGCGGATTCGTCCATGCTGTCGCAGCTGGCTGCTGCTCGTAAAGTGAGGAAGATCTTTTCTCACTGCTTGGACACGGTCCGTGGCGGTGGCATCTTCGCTATTGGGAATGTGGTACAGCCCAAAGTGAAGACGACGCCGCTGGTGCCCAACGTGTATGTGGTGTCTCTGCTCTGTTTCCGCCCTTTTCCATCGTCATCATATCTATTTTCTGTCTCATGCCTACTTTAAGCTGCTCTCTTGCAGTCTTTTGTTGGCTGCTAGTTCGTTTGTTTGATAAATTCCGTGGTCTTTTCTGCCATGGCTTATCAGCAGCACTCTGCTCTTTCCTGTTCATACTTCTCTACACATGGAAGAGCTGATTCCATCAATTTATTTTATTTGTATGATATGATGATACGGATCAAAGTGCGGAGTGTGGAATGGCATCTCTTTCTTTGAAAAAAAAAAGAAACGAAAAATGGTCAACCCTTCAGTATTAGCTAGTGGAGTAGGCTCTATTAATCTATCTGATAGTTAAGCGAGTTGACCGACCCAGCATCCAAAGCTTTGACTCTATTCCATAGACATAAAAGCTTTGAATGTTTCCTAATCATGATTCGTTGGATTTGATCTTGAAACACGAACTGTTTCCAGACAAAATATGTTTTTTTTTCTAAAAAAAATGGACTGAACATACAAGCATGAATTGTTTGATCTTGAACCAGTATTTCTTAGACATAGAAGTTTTGACTCTTTTCTTGCCATGATTCATTGAGATTTGATCTTGAAGCTGCAATTGTGTGTCATAAGTTGGTTTACTCTTCATGTGCGCCCCTTGGGTTTATCTATGCAAATAGTAAAGCTAACATTCTCTTCAATTACTTCTCGGCATGTATCACTAATTGGTTTATAGTAGGACAAAGACAAACAGTTCTGACTACAGCATACTCCCTCCGTCCCTTAATATATGTCGCTTTGGGAAGCGTGATGGTCGAACTTTCTTAAGTTTGACCAGCTTATAGAAAATAGTAGCAACGTTTATATCTCCAATAAATTTATTATAAAAATATATTCAATGATCTATCTATTGATATTAATTATGTACTATAATTATTAAAATTTTATTGTATATATTTGGTCAAAATTGGCTATAAAAAGAGACAGAAGAAGTATATCGATTGATATACCCATTCTTACAAATGATGTTTGTAATTGCTGGAACCTTATTGAAATTTACCACAGGACACACTACAATGTCAATCTGCAAGGAATTTCTGTTGGTGATGCTACACTTCAGCTTCCAACAAGTACTTTTCAATCAGGTGACAGTAAAGGAACTATCATTGACAGCGGGACAACACTGGCATATCTTCCGAGGGAAGTGTATAGGACTTTGTTGACTGCGGTATGGGAACTTTCTGTATGAAACAACCTTTGTAGAGAAGAACAATTTGTGCACACCATATGATGTTTTCTTGACCATTTTTAGGTATTTGATAAGTATCAAGATCTGCCCTTACATAATAATCAAGACTTCATCTGTTTCCAGTTTTCTGGAAGGTACATTTGATGGTGGTTCTTATACTCATGTTTTTGATATATGGATACACTATATTGCTACATGCAATTGTACATTTATAATCTAGGATCATCTCATACATGGACTTTTTTTGACAAATTATTGTTTGTGTATATTTCTAACTCCTTCAACCCATTCTTTTAGCAGTATAGATGATGGATTTCCTGTAATCACCTTCAGTTTTGAGGGAGACCTTACACTGAATGTTTACCCACATGATTACCTTTTCGAGAATGGGGTAAGATAACATCTCTTCTCCCTGCTTTTTCTGAGTAATATAAGCAACAATAGAGTGTCAAGACAAATGTTTAAGCAACAATAATCTGCTTTTCTATGCTTTGTTTTTCAAAAGCTTAATGAATTCCATCATAGAAGAACATAGAATAAAGAAATATTGTTGTTTATTAAATTTCTTCATATACTAAAAGAATCAGAAAAAGAAATTGAAAATGTTTGATGAAGCCACCTTCTGGTCGAATGGAATTGTGAAAAACCTTTACAAAAACATACTTAGAAGTTTTCAGAACATTTGAAACTTAGTGTGTTCACAGTGCATCCAAAGATTGGACATGCCACAAAAGTTGAGGTGCAAATTCCATTTTTAAAAACTCATGAAAAAGACAAAATTCAGGTACATGTGCACTAGAAGACAAAATTGCCCATGCTTCACACAAGTTTAGACTGGGGTGACTTGAAATCATAGTTGTCAATTGGTGTATTGCTCCTATGTCAATGGGGGCTACTTTGTTGCCTGGTTTTGGATTTCTATTTATATATCTGATCTTTATCTTTGTCATCTAATCTGTAGTAGGTTTGTTACTGACTTGTTCTGCCCCTTTTCATCCTTATGAATCAAATTTTGCCAAAGATATATTTGTTTTTAATAATTTGTATCTTAAGTGTGGACAGCCACTTGTTCAATCATCCTGTGTGACAAGTTACCATTATTATGAAGGTTTATGTTTAATACTCTAAATGCATTTTTTTTTGTTTTCTAGAATGATTTATACTGTATGGGATTCCTGGATGGTGGAGTACAGACCAAAGATGGGAAAGATATGGTTCTCTTAGGAGGTATGATCAAGCAGTTTTATTATTGATCTACTTGTTTCTTCTATATGTTGCTTGACTTGCTTCTGAAGTTCACAAACTCTGTTGCAGACCTGGTCCTCTCAAATAAACTAGTAGTTTATGACTTGGAAAAGCAAGTTATTGGATGGACAGACTACAACTGTAAGTTCCACATTCATCATAATTGTCCTTTCACCCGCAGAAATCTGAGCTCCTTGTTTGTGTAGTTCATAGTGGGATCTTTTTGCAACGGGAATATACTCATTTGTGTTCTACAGATGTGCCATCTTGAGTTACATGCCGAACTTGTTTCTTTTGGTTTCAGGCTCCTCGAGCATTAAAATTGAGGATGACAAGACTGGCTCAGTGTACACTGTCGACGCACAAAATATCTCTGCTGGGTGGAGATTTCAATGGCACAAGTCTTTGATTCTGTTGTTAGTAACAGCAATTTGGAGCCGTTTGATGTTATAGCCTAATCCTGGAACCTAGGACTAAAAAATGAAAAATATATTCTCTGTAACAAAAATAGTTGAGTTCAGAAATTCAAGGAATAGTGCAAAATATTATTACAGATTGCCCCTTGTCATTTAGATGTAAATTATAGCAACTTGTTAAGCAGCCAAAATGGAAAAAAGACTTAAGTTGGTTGATGTCAGGTTGTTTTGCACTTTTGCGTTTCTACCAGATATATCATCAAGTGTAACGTAGTATTGTGCAATCTAGCGTCAGCTTTGTTTCTTTGAGAATCTTTCTAATACAGAAACAAGACATTAACTTTAAAATAACTAGAAGAATACCCCACGCGTTGCTGCGAGGATTCTAGTTAATTTAAAAAAACAAAACTATTTATATTTATTATTATAAAAATAAAATAATCTTATATGAACAACTAAATGCATGTCAATGGATGAAGAGGTAGCTATCATAATTATATGTGCTAGTGGGCTATAATTGTAAGTTTAGTGGATTGCTTATATGAATAGCTTGTATGTTGAGAGAATTTTATAGTGAGGTTTGTTTATATAAGAAGAATATAGATGATTGAATGGGTGGGTCTACGGCCAGACCACTTAACTCAATTGGAATCTTCGTCCAGTTCACTCAAGTCAGAGTCTTCAGCGAGAAAGTAATGTAGTTATTTTTCCTTATGAAGAATGTCTACTTAACCACCCTAATTAGTGTCATCCCTCAAAACAAATCTACGAGCACGGGGTGGATTAGAGTTTCTACGGGTTGAAGGGAAGTTAGGGTTTGGGGCCGCCGCCGCCACCACCACCGAGGGCCGCCGCCGCCGCCACCACCGTCTGCGGCCCCCGTTCCCTCGCCTCCGGCCTCGTTGCCGGCGGTGACGCGGAGCGGGGGTCCGCCTCGATTTCCAGTTTTCCTGTTTTTCATAGGGTCTTAATCGAGTCCTAGGTCTAGAGTTTGCTCGCCGTCGATATTCGGCGGCGGAGTTAGGTTTGGTCGGGGGAGCGTGGCTCCTTTGCGACTTCGTCTTCCTGGTGACGCCGGCGATGCGGAAGCGGCGGCGGCGCAGAGGAATAATTTCTCCCAGTCTCTTCCGTTCTCCGATGGCGATTTACTCCGACGTCAACGGAGAGGCTGGGGAGAACTCTCTTGGAGTCGAGGGCCGACGCATCGTTGTCTTCGTCAGGTGATGATGCCGTTGACCCCGTTAATCTCGAGGAACATGTTTCGTGGAAACCCGAGCACCGCTCGGGTTGCCGGCGATGGAATCGAAGGATGCGTCGTGGGTACAGGAGTTGGCCGATGCGCCCGGGAGGCAACGTCGGGCCGATTCGCCCGAAGTAAGTCCTCCTCTCGCGGCCTCCGCCTGTGGAGTTTGGCTCGGTGCCCGACGACGATTGGTACGCGGCTTCGATGGCGGTGACGGATGGATCTCGAAGGCTTCGAGGAAGATGAACAGGAGTTGTAAACTTCTATGTAATTTTCCTTTTCTTTGGAGTCCAGTCTGTAAAAGGGCCGGTGTAAGGCACTAAGATGAATACATGTTTCTTCTTAAAAAAAACACCCTAATTATTTAATTATCTGATATTATCCAATTCACCTCTTCAACTATAAAACCATATGTTCTATCACAAAGTACATCAAAATAACCCCATAAAGCGATCTCGCTAACGTGGATTAGCAAATAGTAGTAAAAAGTGTAAATAAACATAAGTTGACTATATAACCCCCCTCAACTAAAAAAAACTCGATGGGAAGGAGCAGACCGCACCCTCGCTTTAAATTAAGAGGATGCAGGGTTCGAATCTAGGTCTGTGGACTGATGCGAGCTCTAGTAACCAGTCACCTGTGACCTCCTCAACTATTAAATTTGATATTGTAACCCTTAAAGCTGCTACTAATATTCAAACAACTCCCACATGATTTTGTTTACCATATTCCTTTACACTGCCCTGAGCACTACCCTGAGTACCCATGTGTGTCATCTATGACGAAGGGTCCATCAATGTACACAGAACCGAAAGGGTTATGCAATTGGACTTGGCATTTACTAATTTACATAAAACTTCTAAAAAACCCTCTCCAATGGTTATGCATTTAGCTTTTGCATTTTCCTTAACTTGGCATTTGAAGGGGGAGACTTGGCGTATATGCCAAGCCACTCGCGCTTGGCATTTGTCGCATTCGCTGCCTCCGACGTCCCCGCGCGCGACTCTCGCACCACATCTCTCCACCCACGCTGCATATTTTGGGTAATTGTCAAGTCAAAATTGCAAAACGGTTGGAGACAACCTCTTTTATTCCTTTGCATTTTGTTTTGAGAGTTGGCAAATAACTACAAATGCCAAAGAAAAATACAAAACTCTTGGAGATGCTCTTAGCCTCTGGAACTAAGTCCACGGAGAGTCCGCCTGTGCATGACGGAGTGTCCGTCGAGTGGCACAAGATGTTGAAATGTTTAGAACCTTCCAAAAGGTCAATAGACCTTCCCTGTACCTAAATGGTAAATAGTGCAATAATAGAGTCCTATTAGATGTCTTTTTCTAAGTTCCAAATTGCAATGTCCATCTCTATCTATCTAATCCTCGAGCTCTTCCAATGTATCATATCCTCTATTTCAGGTTGATTTTTTTTTAGAGAAAAGGTTTCCCCTGCTTTCGTATTACCAAAAGCAAAAGTTTACAGCAGTTTAAGTTCAAATGCGCTATGCACTCAAGCCATCAACGGCAACAGACTCCAGACCTGGGCTAAAACCCGACATACGGTTCACACTACCACTCCTCTCAACATCAGAAACTGGGATCATCACTCTATTGACGGAAACCGAAGAATGAGCATCCAATTGTCCCCACTGTGATGACGACGTCCCCATCCTGCTCCACTCGATTTGAGGCGGCATCTTGGAGAGCGCTTCTAGGGCGGCGATCAGGCATTCCAGCCGCTCCCCAACTTCCCTCTCGAACAGCAGCAACCACCCCCGCAGCGTCTTGGCCACTCTTGTAATCAGCATTGCCAAACCTGTCCAGACAGTACCCTGAAAACAAAGGCTGTTTCTCAATTTCCACAAAGACCATAATGTAGCCGAGGTAACAGCATTTGCAAAAGTATGTTTCTTATTAGTAAGCCACAGTCCAGCAATGGACTCAAAGCTGCTACCCACATTGATCTTAATCAAATCTGACACAATATTCCACATGTTTCTAGCCACACAGCAGTCAAAGAATAAATGGTTAACTGATTCTAGTTCTGCACAAAACAAGCAAGAAGGATCATTAACAGTTCTCCTCTTCTGTAGGTTATCTCTGGTCAAAATTTTGTTATGAGACATCAACCAGAGGAAGAACTGGACTCTAGGGGGATAACAATTTTCCACACTGCTTGCACATACACAGGGATCACTCCCCTAAAATTAATGATAGCATATAAGGACTGAACAGAATACTTTCCAGTAGAAGCATAAGACCACATGATCTGATCCTCTTCATCATTCAAAGAGATATCCTCTATTAGGCTGCATAGCTCAAACCACAACTCCATGACTTGCTCAGAGACATTTCTCCTAAAGGAGAGTTTCAGTTCTTGTCCATCCCATACTTGACAAATAGTTTTCCCATGTTGTTCATTAATCACATAAAGTGGCCAGAAAATAGTAGCTAAACTAGTATTTTCTAACCAAACATCCTCCCAAAACCTCACTTTTTCTCCATTACCAACCATCCATCTTATCCCCAGCACAGCAGCCTGGTGGCCCAAAGCACTCCTTTCCAGAAAGAAGAAGCACCCACATCAGTACAACACAGCATGTTAGGTTTGCTAGTGTTGTATTTGAAGTCCACTATTTGGGTCCAAATTGCATTCTTATTTAGGTGATATCTAAAGATCCAAGATGACAACAGAGCCAAATTTAAGCTTCTAAGATCAGGGATCCCCTGCACCACCCATCTCTTTTTTCCGAGAAACCAATTGCCAATTAGCTAAGTGATATCTCGTGTTTTTCCTCACTATTGTCCCAAAGGAAATGTCCCATGTGTGTATTCATCATTCTAATTGCCCATTTAGGGAATTTGATAATGGATAGTAGATATATAGGTATGCTTTGGCCAAACATGCTTTCAAAAGCACCCGGTTGCCGGCATAGGAGAGTAGTCTCCCTCTCCAGCCGCAATCCTCTTAATGATCTTATCTACTACGGGCTGCAAGTCCTCTCGCACAACTTCTTATAATGGAGAGGAACCCCAAGATATTTGATTGGGAATTCACTCTTTTTACAAGCAAAACAATCTAGCAAAAGCATTGATCTGGTCCTCACTCAACCCAATAGCTAGAAGGTCACTCTTATCATAGTTTATTTTCATACCGACCATTTGCTCAAAGCAAACCAAGAGCCATTTTAGATTGCTAGCTTTTTCTAAGTCATTGCTCAAAAACAAAATGGTATCATCGGCATATTGCAAGCCGATGATACCCCCTCAACTACCTCCGAGGTAACAGCCACTAATCAAGCCCCGCTTAGCAGCTTTCATCAACATCCTAGAAAAAACATCTCGCTACTAAGTTAAAAGAATAGGTGAGAGAGGGTCACCTTGCCTCAGCCCTTTACCTGGCTTGAAAAACACACTATTTTCATCATTGATCCTTACCCCAATCGACCCACCTCTCACAGTTTGTTTCACCCACTGTCTCCACATTTTTCCAAATCCCCTAGCTTCTAACATTTCCTCAAGGAACTCCCAACTCACTCTGTCATAAGCTTTCTCGTAGTCCAACTTTAAAATCACCCCTTCCTCTTTTTTCCTATGCACCTCATGAATTACTTCATGAGCTGCAACTACACTCTCAAGAATGAATCTACCTTTTATAAAAGCAGTTTGGTTTGAAGCAACCAATCTATACGCAATTTTGACCAATCTATTGTTTAGCATTTTTGAAAAAAATCTTGAAACCGCAATTTATCAAGCTAATAGGCCTAAACTTTTTCAAGACTTTAGCATCTGGCTCCTTAGGGATCAGGGTTATCAAAGCATAATTTAGCCTCTCCAGATTCAGCTCACCTTTTTCAAAGGCTCTAACCAAGTTGACCAGGTCAGGCTTGATTAAATCCTAGAAGACTTGATAAAATAGGAAGGAAAAGCCATCAGGCCCAGGAGCTCCTTCAGCATAAGAGCCAAAGACAGCATCCTTAATCTCTTCCTCACTAAAGGGAGCTTCTAAGCACTCATTTTCTACATTAGTCACCTTCTCTTCTTGGTCCCGAAATTTGAGTCTAACTTCACACCACTACTCTCCTCCTTCCCAAACAAGGTTTTATAGAAGTCAACAGCATGCTCAAGCATGCCCTTGTTATCTTCAATCCACCCCTCGGCCCTTCCAGTCCAGTGATCCTTTTCTTTCTAGTTCTCGATTAGCCACACGGAAGTAGGCGTGTTCCTATCACCCTCCTTTACATCTCTATCTCTTGATCTTTGTCTTGCCTTGATCTCCTCCATTTTCCAAATTGCTTCCAACTCCTTTATTACCTCTTTCATTCTTATTCTCTCGATCTTGCTCAAACCCACATTCTCATCTTTCAAGTCTAACCTCTCATGCTCCATAAGGAGCTCTTGTTTCATCTTTTTAATTTGGGCATTAATATTAATGGCCCACCCTCTTATCTTTTTCCTAGTTATTCTTATTTTGAATTGCCATATCTCCATAGGATCGGTAAAAATACACTCAGTGTTCCAGGCTTTTGTCACCACTTCCCTAAAATCAGGTTGGTTTAACCACCATTTTTCAAATCTGAACATAGTCTGTCTTTTCTCCTCTTTTAAACCAAAATCCAGCACTAAAGGCACATGGTCACTACAAGCTCTTCCCTTGGCAGTAACAAAGGCCAAAGGAAATTTGCACTCAAAATTAGTTGTGCAGAAAACTTTATCAATAGCAGCCATAATTGGTTGCTCTTGATTATTAGTCCAAGTATAGGCCCTATTAGAAGGTTTTAGCTCAACCAGCCCATACTTGTTTATCCATTCATTAAATAAATCTGTCCACCTGTGGTTAACCACACCATTACTCTTTTCCCCAGCATTAGTTACCAAATTAAAGTCACCACTAACTACAGTTGGTCCTTCCCAGTTATCTAGGAGGTGTCCTAACTCTTCAATAAATTCCATCTTCCCCTCATCATAAGGAGAGCCATAAACAGAGATTAATCTCCAAACCAGACCATCTACACAATTTCTAACCACAGCACTAACAGAATAGACTCCAACTTGCCATGCAATAATATCTACTTTCTTTTCATGGAAGCCAACAAGTATATCCCAAAGCAGTCCCCACAGTGGCAAATAATTCCAAGTAAACTCTCTATGAATATTTTTTAAAAGCATCGAAAAGCACTCCATTTTAGTTTCTAGGAAACAGGACAAAGTCTAAGTTATTGTTGTTAATAAAGTCAAAAGCACATTGTAATCTTCCCTCCTTATGGAGGCTCCTAATGTTCCAATGGGCTCCTTTCATTAAAAACATTTTCTAGTAATTGATTGCTTTCGAAGCAACTTGGACCCAAGACTTATCAATATTATTTGTAATCTCTTTTAGAGGAGCATCACTTTCACTCTGTTGAGAACAGTATTAATACCCAAAGCCTCATCAATACTAGCAGGTAAGGTTGTTTCGGGATTATTATCCTCAAAGCTCATTCTATTATCTAGCTCCTTCTTTTTTAATCTATTTACATTCTCATTTTCAAGCATCAATGCTACTACCCATAGAAATGTTAACATTCTTAGCAAGATTCAGCAAGTAATCATTATTTCTAAGAGCAAAAGTTGCACTATGCATACCAGTTTCAGATTCTGAATTTTCTTCCTTTCTTCTCCTCTTTGCATGACTTGTCTTGCCATCATCATCATATCTCCTTACTCTTGTGGCTCTGAGATTAGGCCCCCACTGGACCCTCTTCTTCTGGTTCTTGTTCATCAGATTATCCTCAATTGTGGCAGAAGAGTCTTGAAACTCCACTGTCTTGTCCATCTTGCCATGCCGAACTGCCTCACCCTCTTCATCATCCAGGTCCATCACATTTTCATCTTCCTCTTCATCAGACAATTCCAGCTCCATTCTGCTCAGCAAGGAAGAGCATTCTGCAGTTGCAGTATCCTGCTTGGCTAGCCTTCTAAATTCCTCCCACTTGGAGTGATGTGATTCTTCACTTAGTAGGCTTGCCAACTTGTTGCCCACAATCTGACAATCTGAGCTAGGACCCATCCAATTGTTTGGAGTTTCTATTTCATCAGCAACAGCAGTGTCCTCAAAACACTCACTACCATCTCCTGTACCATGTTTTTCTATATCTTCCTCTCTCCAGCTACTCAAGCAGCTATTTTCCTTCATCATCATCTGAGGATCTCCTTCCTTAGCCATAGCTTGACCCAAGTTGGCATCAATGCCCATATTAGCTTGTTCGTCTGATTCTTTCCTTTTTGTTTTGTTCTCCTCCAGGACACTCTTCAAGGAGTTGTTCTCGGATCTCTCGTCATATCACCCCCATAGTATCTAAACCGGCATCAATGCCTTTGTTGTTCTGAAACTCGCCATATCACTCCCTATATCACCCAGAATGGCATCAATGCCCTTGCCCTGAACTGTCTTCAACTTCACAGCAATCTCTTGATTTTTTCTCCAGCCTCTGCACCTTCCATCACATTTTGTTCCACTATTTTTGCAGCTGTATTCATCACTGACTTCAGCATTACCTCCTGATCCATCACTTCTTCTTCCACAATGCCAAGAGAGACAGTCTTGTGGCCCCTGGTTCACGGACTTGCCGCCTCCGGGAGTTTTACGCTCATTCCGAGTTTGTTTCTCAACGGTCCCATTGGATTTGTCGAACTTGTACCGCCCTCGCATTCCTTCTTATCATCCTTTTTCCCATCATTATCATCATTTCCTCCATCCTTTTTCATATTGTCTTCAGCCTTTTCTCCTACTACCTTCATCTCAATTACATAGTTCTTGCACCCCATTTCAAACAATCTCTCTCCTGGTATCTTAGTTTTGTCCTTGCAAGCAACCTTGACTTGGACAATCTCATAGAAGGATCTGAAGATCAATGACCAGTCCACATCCACAAGCAGTCCAAAACTAGTAGCAATTTGAGCAAAGACCTTCCAATGGCAATACTTGGGTGGGATCCCTTTGAGCTGAACCCAAACTTCTTCAAAGACACTGTGAGGTTCCGATCCCCTTCCCATTCCACCACCTCTACTTGCACTCCCTCCTTCCTCAGATTGAAGGATGTGAAAAAGTTGTATACATTTATGATGTATACAACTTTTTCACATTTATGAGTTATTAGTTTCAGGTTGATTTAGGATGTGAAAAAGTTGTATACATTGCCATCATCATCCTCACTCATTGGGATGATATGACAAGCAGACACCCCGCTATTAAGAACCCTATTCTGGATACTCGTTACTTGTTTCATTTATGAGTTATTACACATTACATTTGAATAGGATTCATAACTCAAAATTTTGCTTCATTAATCTAGACTACTCGCTTAAAGTAATTATAGCCTTTAGTTAACCAATGGGATTACCGGATTAGGAATCATTTAATTGCTTAGTTGGCTAGTTTTGTGGGGAAGTCAAGATTGAGAAGGGATTTACTCTCGTGCGTGTAGGAGCTACATGGGGATAATTAATTACCTAAAACTTGACAAGATATAAACTCATCGGGATGATATAAAAGTTTTAGCCAACTAAGCAATTAAATGTTTCCTTACCCCTCACTTGAGTATAAATTACCAAAATTGATCATCAGGCCAGTCTCAGTGCAGGTTTCACCAGAGTGTCATACACATTTATTAGTTTGTCACATCAGCAGAAATACCCTTTTTGCATGAAACGAGGAGGAGAGAGAAGGAATGAGTTTCACCATGGTGAAACGCTGCGGGCGTTGTTTCCTAGGCCGTGAAACCGGATGAAATCCCCACTGAGGCGTTTCATCCCATGAAACAATACCCAATCACGAGTCGAGGCCACCGCGTGCCATCCCCTAGGCATTGAAATTTTTTTTTTTAAACCGTGCCATGAAACTATGCATTGTGAGTGAGCTCTATTTCATTCTAAAGTTGCATTGTGAGTGAGCTCTATTTCATTCTAAAGTTTCACGTCTTGGTAACTGTGAGGTGAAACCTTCCATTGAGACTGGCTTCATGATTATAATCATGAGTTAGGGTTGATCCTAAAGCCCCATTTCGGTGCACGGCCAAAACTTCTGCCTCCCGGCAGTCTTGTTTCCTGCCCTTTTTTTATTTTTTTTAGTATAAATATTCCACGATATTTTTCCTCAAAAGATAAATCCAAATGAAGATGTTGTAAACTACAAAGTTGTGTAACCTTTTAAGCTCTACCACTTTCATTTCGGTAATTTCTCCATCGAGGTAATTTATAAAAATTAAATCTCAAATTCAAATATAAATTTAGAAACTACAGAAACCTCATTAGTTTCAATACATTAGTTATGAGTAATTAACTATTGCTAAAATACTATATTTATTCAACTAAATATGTATAAATTTTGATGTTTTTTTAGTATATGAATCTTGTAATAAGTTTATTGATATCGATATTAATTTAGTGAGACCGATACTTCTCTAAAATAGTAATTAAGTTACGGATCTGATTTTCATGATGTAAGTATATGTATGTATTTTAGTGATACCATGATAACCTACTAAAATAAATATGTATGCCTACCACAAAGAATTGTTACATTATAAACCAGGTTTAGCGTCCCCATACACATAGACCTAATTAAGCTAACGAACAAAAATAGTACGAAATGAACAAGTTATTACATGACCAAATTAAAACATGGACTTTACGATCCAGACACAATTCTAATTTGTCTCCACTCAACGTAGTGTATGTCTCGAACTATGCAGCCGCGTTCAATGTCTATATAATGCAAGGCCCTCACTAAAACACTCTCTCTTACCTCAAGAGCAGTAGGACATGGTAGGTCATAGATATATAACCTACTGTAGAACCATTGTAGCGGCTAGGTTTGCAGTAAATTTTAGGAAATACTAAATTCCTTGTGTGGTAGGGTGGCCCCACTGGTCGACATAGTCTGTACCCTAGTTGTTCAAGAGCTTGCGAGAGAATATCATGCATGCTAGATAATGCATAGGTATAATTGTGGAGAATTTTCTGCAAGCATATAGTAATAGAAAGTATTAGAAAAATCTAACAATAAATAAACATTCATGACTACTATATGATACACGACTTACCACGTCCATTTGGTTATGACGCCTCATCCTTTCGCTTACTAGGGGAGTATATAGATGATGCTCATGTAAAGCTTGTATCTTCAAGTACGAAAAATCAGGGATAATGTAGCCAACGCGCTCAATATCATGTAAGCAATGCAGCACTGTACTGAACTAGGCGCCTCTCTAACTAATAAATGGACGTCTCATCTGCGTGATTTCTCGCTCTTCTTGTCGATTGTACCTAATAGGGATGTTAAAGACGATATTACACCTCCAAATCCTACCACCTTGGTCATTCACCTCACTGGTCGTATGCTCGAAGATGCTGAACACCCCCAAGAACCCATAGTGCTGATTTCAGCCACTGGACGGAGGATATAGTCTATAACATACACAATACAGAGTTATTATAAGTTATAAATGAAACTAATATATCATTTAATTATTTAGTTATCATGTAAAAATGAAAATATTTCATATTATAGACGGGTCTGCAAAAATGTGGAACGGGCCTATCTAGCGATTGCGCGAATGACAAATCGCCAGGGTAAAAACCTGGGCCTATGGAGCGGGAAGTGAACCGTTCATCATACCTAAAAATATGTGCAATATCGAGAATACACGCATATTATAAATATACCGTGTAATATGTTAGAGAAACATATAGAAAATGTGTCAACATAGACATGTATATATGTACATTAGAGCAAGAATCATATATAAATTAGAGAGGGTGCATTTTCTATACTCCCAAGAGTAGTTACCCCCATCTTTAAAAAACCACCTTGCGTATGTGTTCATACTTGTTTATCACTTTGAGTATATTTATATACTCATACTAAGGTACTCCAAATCTTCCGACGCGAAAAAATTTCAAAGGAACCTATATTTTTTAATATATTACCTAAATATCACTTAATGTAGTATATAAAATAAGTATATCCATATACTCTATGTATGCATGTATATTTGACATATATACTACCATAGATGATCTAGTATAATCATATATTTCACATACATATATTTCTTTTGTCATATATACCCTAAATATTAAGATATAAACATGGGAGTAGCTACTCCCTAGGAGTAGAAAATAATTTTTCAATTAGAGAAACATATATAAAAACATGCCAGCATTCACATTCATGTAGAAATGATGTATATAAACAAAAATAAATCCACCACTCATATTTCTAAAAACTAAAACACATATTTCTATGTTTATTACTAAACCATTGAACGATCTATATTATATCTAACATATTGAAAGATCAGAGAAACATATATAATAAATGTCAATATTTGAGAAATGATATATATTAGAGCAAGAATCATATATAAATATACATATACACATTCATGTAGAAAGGATGTATAACAAATAAAAATAAATTAGCCATCTCCTTCTCAATCTAAAACCACATATTCCAAAGCTTATTACTTACCCAGGGAATGATCACTTTATTTACCATTGAAAGATTATAAGATATATGAAGATGCTAACCTTTTGAAGAAGATGAAGCCGAGGATGAAGAACTTGCTCCCCTAAGCAAGAACAGAGTTGAACACAAAGAAAGACCAAATGTGTCTCCGACGGGGAACAATAGAAGAGCTGGCAATTTATAGCGGGACATTTAGTATTGGTTTGTTATTCCAATCGGGATTATAGGCTCAAGATCTAGCCCCGGTTGGAATTACCAACCGGGATAAACCCTAACAACCGGAATTAAATGTCCCCCACCTACAAAGGCTGCGCTCGGATTTGTTGGACAGAAGATTTAATCTCGGTTGGTGCCTCCAACTGGGACTAAATAAATATTTAGTCCTAGGCCACAAAATGGTTGGAACTAAATTCCTGAACGAAAAGCCCTTTCTCTACTAGTGTCTGGCAGGGGATGGGGGGAGAGGCGACAAGTTCATGCACTACGACGGTGTCCTGTGCTGAGCCAAGGCAACGGGCCGACGGGGCAAGGCGGCGGGGGCAGGCGGGGAGACGTCACTATGCCTCACCGGGGCAAGCAAGGATTGTGGAGACAGGGAAGGGATGGCAAAGGAGTAAGGGCGGGCAATGGCACATGGATGAGAAGAGAGAGAGGAACGGGGGAGGTAGCTTCACTGTCTTATCCTTTTGTCCATGGGCACTTTAGTCCAATACAGAAATACTCCCTCCGTCCCAAAAAGAATGTCGTTTTAAACTTTTCAGACATCGTGTTTGACCGCTCGTCTTATTCAAAAATTTTGTAGAAATTATTAAATAAATAAATCATTACTAAAGTATCACTAACGATAAAAGAAGCCATAATAAAATATATGATATTTATGCAAAAATTTTGAATAAGACGGATGGTCAAACACGATTTTTGTCGGTCAAAAAATGTCATTTTTTTTTTTGGGACGGAGGGAGTACATTTGGACCCAAGGAGTCTTACCTAGAAAAGGGCAAATGTGAGGGAAGAGCAAATCTCCAATAACACAAATTGCAAGGACAAACCTCCAAAGTCGGGAAATTATAAGGATAATAATTCAAATTCAAACCTTCCATAATAGTATAGAAACTAATTCAAAAAAAATATACTTTGTGCATTGATTTGTTTCTAAAATTTGGCACATCTGTACTTATATGTACTTGAAAGACGACTGGAATATGTGGCGAGAAGAGAAAGGAGCGACGCGGACGAACGACAGCCAAGCACGAACGTGGACAAGGATTTTGGGACGACGTGGCCGGGCTCTCCTGCCAGGAAAAACATAGAATGGAGAAAAACTGCAAAACTGAGATGCAAACTCAAACTAAAAAAACATATAAAACAATACATTTTATATGTATGTGCACATGCATCTGTAATTTGCGGTTTTCATATGATTTTTCGAAAAGTGAATTTGTATCTTAATTTTTTTAACAACCGAAATACAGTATCTAAATTTTGCCCTGACAGTCCCATCCGCTCCAACCTGGCTAAACGCCACCACTTCCCCAGCCGGCCAGCGCCGCCAGCCCCAGCCGTGCGCGCCCGCAGAACATGCCGCCGCCTCACCCGCTGCTCGGCGGCGCCGCGCCCGCTCCGGCTCGAGCGGCCCCATCCTTCCTCCACCTCCTCCTCCACACGCCGCGCCACCGCGTCCCCACCGCACGTGCCGTTGCGGCCTCCTCCGTGCCCGCCCCTCACTCCTCGCACGCGGACGACGCCCTCCTCCTCCGCCGTGCCGCCGACGCCGCCGACCGCTCCGCGGGCCTCACCTCGCCGCACCCCAACTTCGGGTGCGTCATCGCGCGGCCCCAGCCCAATCCCGACAGCGCCGCCGATTCCTGGGTGGTCGGCGAGGGCTTCCTCTACGCGCAGGGGACGCCCTGTGCCGAGCTCCTCGCCGCACAGGAGGCCGGTGAGCACGCGCGCGGCGGCACGGCGTACCTCAACCTCGAGCCTGGGGACTGCTTTGGGGATAGCACACCCGTCGGATCCCTCGTCCAGGTGCTCTACGGAATTGCTTTTCGTATATTCGCTCTCATATGTTTCTCCTAGTCTGATCTGATATTTAAAATGCACTTCAGAGTTCAGACTCTCTCAGTTTTCAGATGTCATGAAACCAATTGGGCTAATTTTGTAACACCTGGGTCAGAGTCCTATACTTAGTGAGACTTTCGGGGCTTAAACCACTCTGTTAATCATTAATCGTCAGGAGATGAATGGACAATCAATCATGTATGCTCCTGTCCCAGCACCTAATCGACAATTGTCGTGTGGACTGTGGACTAGTCTCTGTCACCAAACATGGTTGCAAGGTTTATTTGGTCCTTGTGCATTTGTCCATATCAACCCTGCTGCAGTATTCCTAGTCTAACACACTGGCATTAACTTGACAAGTTGTCCTCACTGTATATAAGCACTTTGCTAATAATTTTAGTAGGCAGGAATTACAAGAGTTGTGGTGGGTCTTAGACATCCCTTGAAGCACTTGAGAGGGAAGGCAATTCAAGCATTACGAAGCGAAGGCATTCAAGTTGATGTTGTGGGGGAGGATCTGCAGAGTAAACTGTTCGAGGTAACTCTTTGCTTGTACCTCTTTTAGTGTTTGATTTCTGTTAGTGTACATTGTTGATACCATTTTGCATTTGCAACTGTGCATTTTTTAAATCATGCCTGTCACCTGACTTCCTGAACTCAAATTTATGATCTTGTAAATTTGGCACTAGCGGGATGATATGAAAAAAATAAAGTCTGTTGGTTTACTATGGCATGAGAAGTTCAAGTTCAATGAAGACACGTTCGCTGGTTTATTTGCTCTAGGTGTTGAGTAATTTGGATGTGACATATATTGTTAATATAACAAGGAAAAAATAACATGACCATTGTACATGCTGTTTTTCCTTGAGTATAACTATTGGCAACTATCATGGGATTTTTTTTAAGAACACCAGGATTTTCTTGTGTGGTTTGTGTGGTATAAGTAGGTCGGAAGAATATATGCACTATTGGCATGCTTGCTTCCTACCCTCCCAAGCAGATGGATTCCTAGGTGACTCCGTGCGCCTGGGGATGCACGGTTAGCCAGGCAATCTTGCCTGAGCTTGAACACGCCAATTGTCCTTGAAATTTTACCAGTTTGTTAACTTTTTAAGTTGTTGATTGACTGTAGGAAGCTCTGAAGTCATGCCTCACTGTAAATGCTCCATTGCTTTACAGAGCTGCCTTTCATGTCCCTTTCTCTGTCCTGAAGTATGCTATGACTGCAGATGGTGAGATATATGTTATTCCGCTTGCTGATATAGTTGGGGTAATTATTAATATACACAAGTGATTTATAACCTTCGGAGGATTTTGACTTTCAATGATGTGCAGGAAAAATAGCAGCAAGTAGTGGACATGCTTCTTGGATAAGTGGCAAAGCATCGAGAGGGCGTGTATTTGAATTGCGTGGCAGAAGCGATGCTGTTATTGTTGGTGGAAATACAGTGCGTTTTGACGGTGCGACAACATAATGCAATATTCTATTAACTGTAGCTAATGGTGTTTATTCAAAACTAATATCTTTTGATTGTATTATTATAGATCCTCGATTAACTGCAAGGCATGTTAAGGGGCATGTTCCAGTGCGTATAGTGATGTCACAGTCTCTTAACCTTCCAGATGAAGCAAATTTATGGAATGTTAGCGATGCCTATACAATTGTTGCAACTCAGAGAGGTGCTCGGCGAGATTTTCAAAAGAAGCTTGCTATGAAGGGTGTTGAAGTAGTAGAGTTTGACATGCTTAATCCAAGAAATGTTATGTCATATTGTTACGATCGTGGTTATCTTGCTGTATTATGGGAATGTGGTGGGACACTAGCTGCTTCTGCTATATCTGCGAGTGTTATCCATAAGGTGAACCTTTTTTGCAAGTTTATCTATGACATCTTGTGTGTTCATTTGCTGCATTTAAGTTAGCTGTATCCTAGTTTTAATTTTATTTCT
Source organism: Themeda triandra (assembly GCA_018135685.1). Classification (NCBI taxonomy): domain Eukaryota; kingdom Viridiplantae; phylum Streptophyta; class Magnoliopsida; order Poales; family Poaceae; genus Themeda; species Themeda triandra. The sequence continues at coordinate 1,206,612 of JAENPR010000023.1, forward strand.
AGTTCATAAGTAGCAACTTAGTGGAATGAACATGAAACTAAAACGAGCAATATATGTTTGGATGGATAGAATATATAGCTTCCTTTTCATTTACATCTCATGGTATCTACATATCACATGTGAATGTCAAAGGAGTCATGAACATCATCCAGTTCACTTTTGTTATTTATTGGTTGTCTTACATTTTCTTTTAAGATCCTCCATGTTATCACGTGCTTACAATTCTATATGAACTCATAACCTACAATATCTATTAGAGATGCGAATATTCTAATACATGTATATCATGTTACTTGTACTCCAGGTTGTACTTGACTATATATATATAGTAAATATGTATGAAAGCCACCCCCTAATTGGGTGTGAGGCCTAATTCTCTTGCATTATTTGACAGGTCTATGCATTCTGGGCTCCCAAAATAATTGGGGGATCAAATGCACCAACACCAGTTGGTGAACTAGGGATGAATCAAATGACTCAGGCGATAAATTTAATTGATGTCTCGTATGAGCAGGTGAACCATTTTTCAAGTTCAGATATACTCCATATGCATATCAAGTGAAACTAAAAGAATTGATACATTGAACTCGTGTTAATAGGCATTTCATTTTGCAAATGTTCCTTTGTATCTATGTTTTGTATCTGTGTCCCATGTTTTTCTTAATATAATTTAACAATCCTCATGTTCCTTCCTAGTTTGGTAACCTCGTCTACAGTTCTACTGCTGTTTCCTTCAAGTTATGGGCCTTTTCGGCACCCTGCTGCTGTGGCTGTGGGCTATGGCTGCAGCCCCTTCAGCGGGTAATGTAGCAGCAGCTACCACAGCAGTAGCTCCAGCGAATGGGGCCATTATTTATTCTGGATATCTAAGTATATTGTGCAATGCTGTGGGCATATTTATGCCTTTTGCCACTTGTTCATAACTGTCACGGAGTACATTTTTTTTCTCCCTATAAATGTGCATATCTTTTTGACTGAAAACTGTGGGGGTATAATTGTGCAGATTGACAGGGACATGCTCATGAGTGGATTCATCGAACCCATTCCTGATCTTTCACCTATTATACCATCCGTGGAAGAAATACCTTCCATTGATCCAGAAGTATCTCCATACGAAGCAAATATTATTTCCTTTTACAAGACATGGGATATTTTTGGGGCTTTCTCAAACTTCTCTCCTCATCCAATTCACATGCCTGATGAAAATGGAGATTATTTCATATGGCCAACAGTGGAACACTATTACCAGGTTTGTCTTTTGTTCAGGCTACTACATTTGTGAAGTTCTGCGTTGCTATATAGGGATTCATCATAATGTGCCAACATGTGTTCCATTTTATTTATAACCGTGTAACATAATTATTTAGACTGTCCATAAGCTCATAAATCTTTTTTCTTTCAGGCTCATAAGTTTGTTGGCGTTGACAATCCTCAAGCAAGAGACATTGTTCAAGAAATAAAGCTAGCAAAGAGTCCTGAAGAGGCGGCTAGAATAGGAAGGACCCAACAAAAAGGATTCCCTGAACTGGTATGTCTGATTATTGTATTTCGGCCTGTTCAATGGCAGTTTAGTACGGGTTTGGGCAGTTACCTAAGCCAAATCATATGCTTATGGGTTAGATGGGTTGGTTTGCCGAGGCTGTCCTGGCGTTAGTGAGGTCCTTCCCGTCCCTAGCACCAGCAAATCCCTGTGCAACCATGTCGATAGCTGCCATTGAGGATGACGACAACCCCGCAGTCACTCACAGCATGTCCAAGAACCTGACGGCCACATGGAGATCCTCGCCGTGCTGACCTACATCGCGTGTACCTCACCGTAATTGCCTGGAGCCTCAGCAAGGGCTGTGGCCTGGTCCCCGGACGTCACGCACGTGGTCATGAGGACCCAAGGCGTTGCTTTCGCAACACGGCCTGTTGCAGTTCTGGGGCACGGACAGGGTCTGCGCCCTCGATCTCTTCAGCGCCCGCTACTTCCGCTCCGTAACGAGCTTGTCCGCTGCCTCCATGTCGTTGCGGCCACAGGGGTGCCAGTGAACCTGACTCCGCTGTCAGGAAGGTGGCTAGCGGCAGGCCCAGCGAGGCAAGGGGCGCTGCCGCAGCATCGGTTGTCGACAATGGATCTGCTAATGGTTTGGCTGGTTCAAACCATGGTTCTGCTCAACCTGGTTTCAATTGTTGCACGGATTCGCACCAAACTGTGAACAGCCGTAATTGTGTTTCTATTTTAACTGATTGTAGTGAGAATACCTAACAAAATATGTTATTACCCTTCTGATGAAAGATATTATAGAAGAGGAACTTATGTATTTGTATCATTTTCGGCACTTCCACTTATCACTTAGTATTTGTAAGAATTTTCTCGAGTCCTGTAGCATAAACACTTGTTTGAAAGCTACAATTCATCCGACAAGTCCATTATAGTTCCACCAAAATTTACTTATAATATTAATGAATGACTGTAGCATCCTGTCTATTTTCTTCAACCACCTCTGGTTAACTCAAGACAAAGCAACAACTGAACTGCAACCACTTGGTAGATCATTAGTATGGGACTTCCCTTTTACACACTTTCCACCATTCAAAGTTTGTGGTACTATGGATTGCCTGTTACCAAACATCTTCACGGTTTCTATTTACAGGGATTAGTTGTAGGGTCTTTAATTCAATATATGGCTACAATTACCTCTTTAAAATGATATGACCCATCAATTAATGGTAACTACTAACTAGTACACTATACCAATAACAACTATATCTTCTCCATATGCATTATTCTCGTTCTCACTTGGTTTTCGAGTTGCTTTTGTTTTTCTTTTTTTTTCTCGAATAGAGTTGCTTTTGTTTTTCAGGTAAGAACAGATTGGGAGACTACAAAAATAGATGTGATGTATAGAGCTATCAAATGCAAGTTTTCAACTTATCCCCATCTGACCAATATGTTGCTGTCAACTGCTGGTTCCGTTCTGGTTGAGGCATCGCCTCACGATTTATTTTGGGGCGGTGGGCGGGAGGGAGAAGGCCTGAATTACTTGGGTAGATTGTTGATGCAGTTGAGATCAGAGATTCTGGGGACGGTGCCAGCAAGCTCTGAAGTAGGGGAGGCAGATTGATTCGCAGGCGAGCAATTCTTATTTAGGAGAAGTGTTGATTGCAAAATCAGACATTAAGGTCTCGCTGGCCCTGATTGCTAGTTTGCAGATTCAATGCTGCTAATGAAAGGGAGCGCAGCTGAGATTGGTTGTCTTATGCCTGAGGAACATACCATGGGCCCTGCTCTCCATGGGCCCTGCTCTCCATGGGCCCTGCTCTGTTGTCAAACAATTTCATCGGGCCATCGGGGTATAGGAAGCACAAAGCAGAAACACCAACAGTCATGCATAGAGTGGTAGATGAATGTGATTGATAAGGTGATAAGGTCTAATAGATTGGGCCAGCAGTAGATGTTTTGTGTTACAAAGGAAACTTGCCTGGCCCAGGAAATGAGCCATCTGCTCATAGAAAATTCTTGGGGGATAATTCCTGTTATGAAGCAAATCTCATAACACATCCATTTTGTCATAATTTACACTTCCAAAATTATTGTTTTTACTCAGCTACCTTCCATTCTCTGTTTATTGTACAGAGTATATTGCTTTATTTTTTATCCATTGCATACATTTTGTGGCCTCTCTCTACTGAAATCAGCATGCCTGATTACTAAGAACTGGACACGACTATTATCCTATTTATGCTATTATAGTTCTGCTTGCAGATGTATGATGAGGCTAAAGGTATGCCAATTATTGTTCTCCTTGTTGGCTACCTGATGAAGACTTATCGTGGTAACACTGTCAGTTAACAGCTTATAAAAATGCTTCCGTCAGAAATCAAACTAATTATACTGATGTGTCATATCAGTCTATGAATATATCAGTGTAAACACTGTTTGTTGCTGCTATTTAATCTTTCTATTCGTTTTTTTTTTAAAAAAACTTTCTATTCTAGAGGACGAAACGTTTTATAACAGGTACTGTCTATGTCACTCAAAAAAATTCCTATCCATCAATTTTGGTGTCCTATAGACATTGTTTACTACTAAATGCTCAGATTAAGTTGTTGGATTGCTTCAGATTTAAAAAGAACTTATTTTAGTGGAAACACCATTTGCAAAGTTTACTAGAATTGTTTATCAATCTATCTTTACCGTGAAAGAGTGAAAGAATTGAGAGAGAAATATATGTTACCTTAAAATTTCTACCCACCTTATATTTTAACCGTTAGAAATAACTTGAGATCTTGATCTAAGGGATATTAGTACTCCTTACGTTATGATAAGTAGGTCACCTCGTAAGATGTAAGTTCTATTTTGTGTTTTTGTCGTTCAATTTCCTTGTCGGGGATTTTCTTTGTCCACCCAAAATTTTACCATGCATTGTAGGCCCTCAAAACAATCGACCCCCTTCACCCCTCGCGTTTTTTTTCATAATGCCTATACCCGTCCGTGCCATGGACAATACCAGGACCTCACCCCAAATGCTTCTGAACACTCGGTCGAGGCAGGGACGAGTCGAAGAGGGGTTGCCATGGTGGAGAACAGACGAGGCGGCGTGAACCGGTGGACACAACGACGTTCCAATGTGACCCTAATGGGAAAGGCATAACCATGAAGCCAAAGAGCCTCGAGGTGCCAAGGTGAGTATAGAACAGAAGAGAGAAGGGAGAGAGTGCAAACGGGAGAGGTGCCAAGGCGAGAATTGCCGCTGCGAGCGATTTTGGCTAGTAGAGGTGGTGCGAGTGGTTGTGCGAGGAACACAGTGAGTGACGGTTCCAATAATGCTTTGATTGCCACTCCCTCTCTCTATTAGAGCAGGCGAAGGGGCGCCTGTCGGGCGAAAGAGACGGGTCTGGGAGGGTTGCTATCTTGCAGAACGAATGCGGCGTCGGCTCCCCCACATTGGCCTCCAGGAAGGCTGCGCCGGTGGTGGCGCTTTCTAAAAAAAAAAAAAAAGAACGAACGCGGCGGCAGGACTCGACGGACACCATTTCGGCTCTCCGCTTCTCTTCTACAAATAACAAGGGAAACCATAGAGCAAGACTTAATTCACTGTATCGATCATACACGATGCACGCGCGCGCCTCATCTCGCGATTGGCCTCCCTACTCAACTAAGGGCGGCAGACGACGTAGTAGCAAAATGGGACACTGGTCATCGGAGAAGTACTCCACCGACAATAGCGATGACGACGGAGGTGAGGGGGTGAACCAACCATACGGTGAAGAAGATACCTCGTTGGCGATGATGTCGACGATGACGATGAGGACGAGAATGACAACGACGATGACGGTGATGATGATGACCATGGCAGCGGCAGCGACGATGACGACGACAATGAGGAGGAGACGCCGACGCTGAAGAGGAGGCTCCACAAGCAAAGGAGACACCGACAACGAGGTGGCGCCACCTTTTAGTTGGATATAAGATTTTGCACTAGAAAATTTGCATCTTTATTATAGAATTATTGATATAAATAAAGGATTTGCTATATTTGAAATATAGATTTTTTTTCCAGACGAACGAACATAAAACTTCACTTATATACTATGCAAACATTGTTGTTGCCGAGCGTGCAGACAACGAGTAATGGAATTGCATTTCCGTTTAATAAAAAAAGAAAATAAAAATTTCTACCCATAAACTCAATGGAATACTGACGGGGTCCGTCCGATGGGACCAACAAAGGGTTTAGATCAGCCGTGACCGTTCTTTTGCAATCGAAAGGTCCGCATACACAATTCCCCATATCGATTTGGACAGAATTGGGAAAGACGACCGTTGTGTGTAGCTCCAGTTCAGATTTGGAATCGAACTCGGAAAGGGCACGGCTCCGCTCCATCCCTTTTAACTCCGCCGGCTTCTTTCCTTTTAACTCCGACGCCCAAGTGCAGAAAAAAAAAAAAGCCTCCGCCGCCGCCGCCTGTTCCCGAATCCTCTCCAAGCCCCGACCATGCCCGCCCTACCCCTTCCGCTCCACGCCGCCGCCTCCGGATGCCTGGTGCTGCCTCCGGTGAACACGCCTCCGTCTCTGTCCCAGTTCCGGCACGATGGAGCGCGAGGAGTCTCCAACGCAGCCGCCGCCGCCGGCGAAGCGCCCAAGTAATTCAAGCCCCGCAAGCACCACCGCCATCCACTCCCTCACGGACGACCTCCTGCCCGCATCTTCCTCCGCCTCCCCTCCTTCGTGACGCGCATCCGCGCTGCGCTCGCCTGCTCGGCGCGGCGTCGCGCGGTGGTCTCCTCGCCGGACTTCCGCCGCCGCTCATGGAGCTCCACCGGGCGCCCCTCCTCGGCTTCTTCTTCGAGCCCCCATTCCCGTCCAAGACCCGTCCCCCCGGCTTGGGATTCATCTCGGTTGCCCCCCTCCCGACGACCAGCGACAGCATCACGGCCTGGGGCCCAGCCCGCGGTGGCGGCCCTCCTGGCGATGGTCGGCCATGTCGCTGCCCTGCTGCCTACGGCAGGCAAGTCACCCTCTTTTATCCGGGTCTATGCTCTATGAATCTCATTTGACTGATTTAGTTATGGTAGGCTTCTTTCTTCTGTTGTTCAAATGGGATTTATCTACTTCGTCAGTGATTAATCCTACAGATTGTTTGATGTGTGGTATTGGTCCTTTAACAATTTCCCTGACCTGTATTATTTGTTCTAGCAAGTTTTTCTGTCCTAAATGCATATAGAGCTAATACAGTTACTACCAGATTTTGGTTTTGTGCACATGTGGAAAAACATGTTTAATCATTTTGTTCTGGAAGCTCATTTACATCTCTGAACATTTAGAAAAAGGATCTTTGTGTATGTCATTGAAAACATAGATGTCAGTTCTCCATTACCCAATAAATTGCCTTTTCCTTTTAATTAGTTGTCATATCAATTGGTTTCGTTGATTGCTGCAATGCAATTTTATCTTCTAGGAGATAATCTGCATGTTAAACCTGATGCATGTTGCACCAAAACAAGAAAAAACTGTTGTTCCTCTTGTTTTTTTTTCCCAGGTGTCCACTTCATACATGTGCCACCATATTTATCTAAAAATGTGCCACCCCTCCCCATATTTATAATAAAAAATGACATACAGGCCTACGTCCTATTCTTTGAAAGCAGTCACGAAAACAGAAGGAATGTGAAACCGTTTATACAGATTTATCTCATAAAAAGAAATCATTCCATCATTTTACATTTTTACCCATTAATTTTGGCTCTGTGTTGCTTCAATTTAGCTAACAGGTGTTATTTGAACTTAGAAGATTGGGCTCCATAACAAAGCATCACCTTCTACTGGTGTCGTTTCTGAAATCTACAATCATAATTGCCTGATATATACCGCCTTTTCCACTGCAGCTAAATCTATTATACATTGCAGTGGAGGTCAACATCGACAGCCCCATCGTCGTGGGCGCCACCCTCGTGTTGGCCACACTCAAGCCGAGCCGGAGGAAGGAGCGCAGTGCATCTTCCCCACCTAGCGGGCCTCACACCCAGTGGAGATCGACATCGACAGCCCCGTCGTCGTCGGCGCCACCCTCGTGTTGGCCTTGCCCGAGCCGAGCCGGAGGAAGGAGCGTAGTGCGTCTCCCCCTCCCCACTGGTTTGGAAGGAAGAGGGAGCGTGATGCGTCGCTGGATGTGGTTGACTTCTGCGATAGTGCTGAGAAGGAGCCTGCCACCAAGAAAGGTTAGCTTGCTGCCCTCTCAACTGCAATGGGGTGCAGATAGGTTGGGATGTTTCTGTTTGCTTTGTGAATGATGTCACTTTACCTGTCCCATTATCTACAGATCTGTTCTTGTGCTTCTTGCATTTTTCAGGGTGTCTAGGATTTATGCATTTCCTTTCCTCTATTAGGATCATGCCACGATCTTGATCTTATTGTTGAACACTGCGCTGTGCTATGTTATCTATGTTATGCTACTTATTATATCACCCTTTTATATTGATGTATATATATTTTAAAGAAAGATCTGCATACACTATAGTCACAAGCAAACAACTGCCAGGTTGTTCACATGTCTAAAAATCTGTGTGCAAGCATGCCTTTATTACTACCTCAGCTTTCTAGATGATGTCAATGAATCTATGTTGCACCGACACTCCACTTTGGTGCCGTATTGGTGTCTTCTGTGCTACTGCTTCGATACTTCTGTGAGCTACTTGCTTGCTGTTGGTCGCTAAATGTTGGCTGTTTGAAAGCATAAACTTTCACTGTTGGAACTCGGTTGATATGCTAATAGTTACATCACCATATTGTATTGTTATTAGTGTGTGACATAAACAGAAAAGTGTGCTGATCACACTATACCTTTTCCTTACCAAATGGGAGAACTGTGAACAAGAAAGGATTGTTTTTATACAAGTTTTCCTAGTTTCACACCTCACAAAACACTTACATATTGTTATTGTTATTATTGAAATATATACATATTTTATGGCAAATTGCCATGTTGGACATGCGTGTTGGAATTAATGCATCATATCTTACTATATGTAAGACCTTATCGAATGACATTTTGACAAGAGGTGGAAAGTCAGTCTATCCGAAGATTTCTAGCTTAAGAATGTTGGCCTTATAATGAGTGTAGGCGGTCATTTTTCCTTTTAACTTGAACTTTGTATACTATATTTTTCAATTAAATCTTTAATTCCACTTGATAGGAAAGATGAAAGTGTTTTTTCAGACCCAACATACAACGTGTCTCTTCTTTTTGGGAAGAGCGATGAGGTAAGCTCATCGACCATCTAGCATGAAACTATGATATGAACATGCATAGACTAACGATGCATCGAATTTTGTGACTATGACTACAGCCACTCCGACTAGCTTGCACACGTCAACTTATTGAGCACATAAGGTTTGCTTCCTAGTCCCTACACCATCCACTTCTGTTGTTTGGTCTATCTTCACATCTTCTAATAATGTTTTTCATATGTACCTTTACTTGTAATGGCAAACTGCACACAATTTCTGACATTATGCTGCGGGCTGGACTGTATCTGTTTCCTTCTATTACTAGTAGTAGCAATAACTATTTGAAAACATACTTATATAGTCAATGGAAAGAAACTCTTTCGTGCTATGTTTTTAGGACATCTATGCAAATGTTCCTCTTCGATTATAATTGCTATTATAACAACATTTATTTGGTAATATTTCTAACACAACTGTTAACTATTGTTTGGCTGATGAAAGATTTTTGTACGTTTGGGTACACAAAGAAATGTTATACTCACAAAATATTGTGCATTCATTTTTGTAGTACATTGGCTTAGCTCGGTCATTGGTGATTTTCTGCGTTTGAAAGATCATTCTCGGGTATGATTGGAAAATTCATTATCTGTTTCTAGTAATAGATTTGATGGTCTCGAGCCAATGTTATTTTCTCCAAAAAACATGTTCGATTTCGAATCAACAGGATCACAATGTGGATTAAAGTTGGTTTGAGGTTTCCAAACTTCTAGATATTATTAGAAGAAATGTTGACATTGAATAAAATTAGTAGAATTAGTACTAGGCACCGGTTGAAATCATTAATGTTGAATTCTGATGGCAAAATGTATGTCTAATGAGTGACAATTCTGAACTTTGCAGGGTTCTAGGATATTATTGTATATATGATTGAGAATTGCCTCCTAGCTGAGTTGGGCATGGGATTGGCATATTCAGTGTGCAAGACAAGAGGAGCCATCATTTAGCATGTACATCAATAGCTTGGGGGAGTTGTATCTCCATTTATCAAGATAAGTATTTTTTTTCATTTTACTGTTTATTTTGGCTATATAGTTAGTTAAAACATGCATAACTAAAAAAAATTGTTATCTCCCTATTAATAATGAAAACAAAATAAACAAGTGTGTTTATAATTTGCTTAGTCTTTGTTTTTAAGAGCGATAATAAATAAAAGAGAACTCGGTCTATCTCTAAATATGGAAATGATGAATAGTTGCTCTGTTGTAATCCTTTCAAGTACCTAGTTTTCAGCCTTAAATTCTCTGAGTTTTAGATAAAACTATTTTGATATAAAGATTTACTCTGAACTTGAAACACGTGGGTAGCATATGCTTGATCTAAGTCTAGGTAATTGATGGATATGATATGAGAAGGTCTGAGGTGCTATTTATCTTGTTTCAGGTGACACTAGAATTCTAGAGATTTATCTTTTGAAAAACTTAAAAATGCCACATGATGAGTTTCTGTATGACGAGAGTTTTAATTCCTACCACAGCTATATATACATGCTTGCTAGACTAGGAAAATCAGCTCATAGGCTGCTTACTTTGTTTTGAGTTTGGTCAAACCGTGTGTGACGTTCAGAGGATGGTCATGCTCCCAAGATCAAGATCACTTACACCCACATATATTCTGCTGCTCCTATCCTGGGAGTACGCAAAAACATGCCTTTCCGCCCAAAATCTATCTCCTACACTGGGAGAAGATCCAAAAAGATTGTTAGGTTTCCAAATAAATGATCCAAGATTGTGACACCTTCCCAAGTTTATTGCATTCCGGGCAAGAGGCATGAGGCTATGATCTCTGTGCCCGAAGAAGGTCTTCATTGTCATCAAAGAAGGAAGCAAATATCCCAAGACCTCCATCGAAGAATGTCTTCATTGTCATCAAAGAAGGAAGCAAATATTCCAAGACCTCCATCGAAGAAGGTCTTCATTGTCATCAAAGAAGGAAGCAAATATCCCAAGACCTCCATCGAAGAAGGTCTTCATTGTCATCAAAGAAAGAAGCAAATATCCCAAGACCTCCATCGAAGAAGGTCTTCATTGTCATCAAAGAAGGAAGCAAATATCCCAAGACCTCCATCGCAACGTTCTTCATAAATTCTTCGGTTGGAGATGGTCTCTCCAGGAGCAAAGTAGAATTAGGTTAGCCACCAAATATTTCCACACACATGCACATCTTGATCTAAGGGTATGACACTCCCCTTCTCGGATCCCGTTGACTGGGCAATACATGCAAGGTAAGTATGCTACATCCTTGAAATACCTTCAACTCCATATAAGCCTATTAGTTGTAGGGTGAGAGAGAAGGCACATTGTTACTTTGCCTTATGCTAAAAATACCACATATCTTGAGAGAAGAGAGAAGGCATGCATCATTATTAGTTGTAGGGTGAGAGAGAAGGCACATTGTTACTTTGCCTTATGCTAAAAATACCACATATCTTGAGAGAAGAGAGAAGGCATACATCATCATTGCCTTGGTAAGGACCCACAAATACCACATATGAGAGACTTGAGAGGGTCATACAAAGGAATCTCTGAGTTTTATTTTGAAAATCTACAAAACTCTGGAATAAAGGTTGATCGAAGAACTTGATACATAGTGTTTTGACTTGACTGTTCTGTCTTTCAATTGCTCAAGACCTAAGTAAAGGCTAAAAACCCCATGGTTGAAGGTAATATGGGTAAGTTTGAAAGTCAGAATAGTTTACTCTAATCCGAAGGAATTCTTGTTTGAACGCATGTGTACTTTTGAGGTATGAAAACATTGATGCAACTCCGATCCAATGTTTATTCACCAAGGCAAAACGGTTTTTAGAGTGACCATATCTCTTGTTCTCTAATCTGTTGCCTTTACCCTTCAGTGTTGTGGTCCATTGGTTTAGTACATTCTTAAAGATGAAACATGTGTATTTATGTTTTTCTTTGGAATATTTGAAATCTGAATTGTTTTACTCTCTACTTGTATTTAAATTTCTAATTTTGTAATTGTGCTCTCTCTTTTGTCTTGAAAGGTTAAGAACAAGGTCTCGAGGCTCCATATTTATAGGAAGTTTGATACTAATATCTTTTGGTAATCATTTGTGGATTTCAGGTGAGAATCGAGTCGTTACTTTTAAACCAAAAGAAAATACTTGGTATTTTGGTGCTTTGTTATCATTTAATGTTAAAAGTTGTACTATGCTGATTGCAGATCCCTTTCCCTTTTTATTTTCAGTCATCTTAAAAAAGTAGAATCTCATTTGCTTGGCTAAATAATCAGTAGAGCCTAAGCACGCAAGACAAGAAAATGTTGGGCACTCAGATACAAGGGGGTTTCGGCGCACCTGGGGCACACGCAAGACAAAAAAAATGTTGGGCACTCAGATACAAGGGGGCTTGGGCGCACCTGGGGCACTGTCTCATGCTTATGTTCAGCATCTTGCGTTGCGATGTGACACACCAGACATTCGGGGTCTGTTCTATGATGATGCAAATAAGTTCCTTATAGCTTCAACTGTTGATCGGGTATATGAGCATTTGATCGGCTTATAGTGGAGGTTAGCACAATTCATTATCTAGACTTCGGAATTTTTCACACATCGCGTTTAGTTTTACATGTAATTTTCACTTGTGTACTTTGGTAATTAACATTTCAAGTTCAACTTCACAGATTGCAGAGAGAACTTGGGTATCAGCAGTTTGTCCTGGCTAGGGTCATGCGTTTGAAAACTTCCTGATGCTCTAAACTAGAAAGGAATCATTTTTCTCTGGCCACCGTCAGCTGCAATGGCTGCACTCGGTGATAAGATTGGTTCTTCTCTTATTGCACAAGCAGCAGGAGTTCCAACTCTTCCATGAAGTGGATCAAATGTATACCATCTCCTATTTTTGTGTGGTTTTCCTCCTATTTTCCTCTACTACTTTAGTGTTCTCTTAATATTAAATCAAACTCTCTACAGGTAAAAGTTCCGCCAGAAAGCTGCCATTCAATTCTCGAGGAGATATATAAGAATGCTTGTGTTTCCACCACAAAGGAAGTTGTGGCTAGTTGTCAGGTGGTCGGGTACGCTGCCATGATCAAGGCATCACGGGGAGGCGGTGGTAAAGGAATAATGAAGGTTGGTTTTCTTTATTCCTTTACCACTATTTAGAAAAAAATGATGTTAAAATTTCAGTCAAAAAATTAGATTGATTATCGCTAATTTTGTTGTCATCTACATGGATCTATAGGTTCATAACGATGATGAGGTGAGGGCACTACTCAAGCAAGTTCAAGGAGAATTCCCTGGCTCGCCTATATTTATTATGAAAGTGGCATCTCAGGTGAGAACTGATTCAAAGATTTTGTTTCCATTGTTACTAACATGGGGATTTGAGAGAATGATCTACTCCATCAGTGGAGATAACAATATATAGAGAGCCTCATGGGCCATATGCGCCTATAATTGTATGGACATTTACACTTGACAGTTTTCATGTCGGCTTTGAGCCTTTGACTCTGCCTTTGTTTTTTGTATTGTACCCTGAGCGCTTCTGCGTAATATATATTTGTTACTGAAGCATTCATTCTATTCTTACTTTGTAGAGCCAACATCAGGAGGTTCAATTGCTACACTATCGAGATTGCAGTGTTCAAAGAAGGCACCAAAAGGTTAGCTCATCAACTTCTTTTAAACATCTGATTCTCATTGAGTTCATGCCTTCACTGAATTTTTCCCATACTTGGATTGTGTATTTTGTTCTGTAGAAGTTTATATCTTTCTTGAATAACTTTTTATAGTTGAACCAATGCACGACAATTTTTCCCTATTTGTATTTTATTGAAAAAATATTATTTTTCACCATTACCTCTGCGACAGATTATTGAAGAGGGGCCAATCATAGTTGCTGCTCCACAGTCGACACTGTTAAAGAGCTTGAGCAGGCAGCAAGGTGGATTAAGTGTGTTCGATACAGGAAATGACAAATACTATTTTCTGGAGCTTAATCCACGTTTGCAGGTTTGTTCTAAACTTTCGATGCAAGGATTCTGTAGAGGCTTTCAGTTTTTGACTGGCATCCTTTCAGGTAGAACATCCTATGACTGAATGGATAGCTGAAGTAAACTTGCCAGGTATTTCAATTTCTCTACTCCATGTTTGACGGCATTTGTTCTGATGAATGAATAAATGATTGCAGAGATTAGACGCTTTTATGGAATGGATCATGGGGGCGGCTACCATGATTGGAGGAAAATATCAGTTGTTGCAACTAAGTTTGATTTGGATAAAGCACAATCAGTGAGGCAGTTACTAGTGAGGATCCTGATGATGGGTTTTTCATCAGGAGTTAAACTTTTAAAGCAAACTAAATGTTTGGGCCTATTTCTCTATTAAGGCCCGTATATGTCCATCCAAATTGGTTCTTTACTTCTGTGTTATATATACATCATTACAACTGAAAGTATCACCCTTTAGTATCTATTTTTGTTTCTTGGTTTCTATGAAATTTTCTTGCTGAAATATGTGTCCTGGTATCCTGGTATGATACAAACTAACCCAAAAGTTATTTCCCTTTTTTGAATTTTCAGTCTAGAGGAGCAATTCATGAATTTTCTGATTCACAGTTTGGTAAGTAACATAGCATGATTTTTTTTGTTTGTTCTTGGTATCTCTTGATGGTTTTGGTTAAATTAGGTGTTCTTCTGTTGCAGGTCATGTTTTTGCATTCAGGGAATCTAGATCTTTGGCCATAGGCAATATGGTACTTGGCCTGAAAAAGATTCAGATCCATGGAGAGATATGCACAAATGTTGATTACACATTAGATCTCTTGAATGTATGATGACCTCCATAATAAATGGTCTTCTATACATGATACTCTTTATCTCTTTGTGTAATTTACTTTTCAATTTTCCATCAGGCGACAGGCTTGACAGCAGAATATCTATGCGTGTTAGAGCAGAAGAGGCCCCCATGGTACCTTTCAGTTGTTGGAGCTCTATATGTATGCCTGTTTGACTGAAGAAACATGATTTCATACTGCTTGTGAAGCTTGTAAGTCCAACATTTATCTCTTATTTCACATGAAGCATCAAGCAGGAGCTCAAGCGTTGTCACCGATTATGTTGGTTATCTCAGCAACGGTCAGATGCCACCCAAGGTATGATATATGCTGAAATGCCCTTATTGCAGATTATAATGCTTGCCTGAATCCGAATATGGGGCAGGTCTGGGGCGCGAATCGAGCATGCCTCTATTTTATTAGAAGAGGGGCGAATTCGTTGCAACTGCTCGCGAATGCGACGCCCTTAGCTCGTAGGTTGTAAATTGGAGCTTCAACTAGTGCGGTGGTGGCTATCGCGGCCAGTGCCCTTGCTCTGCTCGAAAATGCCCCTTTCATGCTTGTGCTACTGAAGTCCTCGATGAGGGGGTGTGGCATTTTATACTCCTTGATTCATTCATGTATGGGTGTAAGATCACGTAAAGTTTGAAATGATAAATCAGCATTTTAATCCTGTTTTTTATCAAAGTTAAGTTTAGTATACTATTTGAACTTGTGAATTATGATGGTCTGTGCGCAAATTGAAGTTTTCTATTTCGAATATGTTAAGAGCGAGATGATTTTATGCTTATGCTGGAATTTCCTGTTCTTGTGATGTGAGACATGGAATGGAATCATTGGCATACTGAGGAAGGGAGAGTAGAAGTTAATACTTCTTGTCGTAGTGTAGCATATATGGACTATCAATGAGTCCTTGATGGCCTCCTCTGGTCTAATTTGGTTCTGTTACTGGGTGATCTGCAGGGTGCTAAGAACTATAAAAGTTTCAAGAAAACAGTAGCACGATTGGAAGAGGCTAGTGTCATGCCATGGGGGCGAGAGAGTTGAATTGTTGAAATGTTGGTTGGGAGCATTGCAAGATGTTGATGCTGAACATGGAGTTTCAGATTTAAAGGATTCTGAAGCTCCTGATCCTTCTGGTGAAATGGACACTTTGAAAGCACCATTGGTGAGTTTACATACACAAATTCAATCTCATGGCTGCTTATTTCACATAGTTATTTGAACTGTTGAGTTTTGTCCAGTCGCATGTACGATATCTTAGCTGTCGTAGACTTTTTCAAGTACATATATCCATCTTAAAATGAAATTTTGGAAGCAGGTTTTGTTCTATGATGCTGATATTGATGGAGCACCTATGAATTTTCGTGATGTATTCTTGTACAGCCGCTTAAAGGTATTACACTGTCCATGGTAAGTTAGTTGAACTGTTCTCTCCTAGCAACATTGCTATAGTTTATTCGCACAGTTTATTGCTAAGTACTAATTATCTTTTATATATAATAAGATTCTTGAAGCTTCTTCTGAGGAGGAAGTTTCACTGCTTTTGGAAATATTCATGTGAGTATTCATATGAAATAACCTGTTTGATATATGCTTTTCTTTTGTATTTTCTTTTCAAAAGTAAGAGTCATATATTTCTTTGTTCAGCATTACTGATTAAATATTTGAATGGAAACATTTTATGAAATAGCATGGCAGACCGATAGTATTATTTCCATGAGATTCAAAAACATGGAAGACTTACACTTATGTATTAGCAATTCCCACATTGGTACATTTTGGTAGACAGTTTCATTCGCCTTGATAATTTTTTGCTCTGCCCTCTATGGATTTTTGTATATATGCTGACTTGCTGAGATCGATGGTGCTGGTTTCCTTTTTGATAGAATCTTAACAAATGGTTGATTTTCCTTCCTCATTCTCTTTTCCAAGATTACAGTTGGGTTCACCATTTAAAATGGGGCAATATAAGCTTGCCTAGTTAACATTCTGCTGAAATTACAGGCCGTGATAAAGGCCTAAACTTTTATTTGTAGGCTCAGTAATGATGGCTATAGTTTTTCTAAGCATTTTATACTACTACTATCTCAAGTACTTAATGCACCTTACGTCCTTACTGGATCTTCTCTGACCAGTGAATATTTAGTAATTTACTATGTCTAAATTGTGCTGTTGATTCCTGCAGCATATGCCTTACTGGAGGGAAAGAAGTGAACCAAGAAATCATGAGTAATGTACAAGACTTGGCCAAGGCATTTTCAGAATACAAAGATGATGTCCTGGTAGGTTTTTGAGTTTACGAGATTCTATTGTCTTTTAAAAAAATCATGACGTTAACTTATCTCTTTAAATCATTGAATCTAGCAGTATCTAATAATTCTGGGTGTTTCTGCTACTTAGTTACCTAACTGTACCACTTGATGTTTTTGCTACTTAGTTACCTAAACTGTACCTTTGTGGGATACAACCATTGTATGGAGCTTTTCTCCTTAGACCAGAGGGCTTTTTTTCACTTTTTTGATCCACTTATGTCATCCATGTTTTTGAGTCAGAAATGCCAGCCTGTATTTTATTTTCTCCTAAAATAGCTGCTTAATTATTATATATATATATTTTTAAAATCATATAATTGTTTTCATTCTCTTAACGCCTGCATTTGCCTTTTCTTGAAATCGAAGTTAGTGTCAAGATACACTAGTCAAGGTCTAGTGCCATATTGATTTTGGTCAAGAATAGAGACTAATAGACACTCTGGTTTTGAGATTACCGCATTATTACTATGTGATTGTTTTATTCTGGACTTGGGGCTCTTATTTAATCTCGATATTTGATCTGTGGCCTGCGCATCGATACACCAACCGAGTCCCTTATGTCTGACATAAATATGACTTTCAGCTGTTCTTTCACGTGTCTTAATCCTCATAGTTGGGTTTCCTATCCTCATGTCTGGGTTCCTAGTTTCAAAAGTGGTGAAGCAAATGTAGTACCTATATGGTTTATGGTCTCAGTTTTTCTGGAAAAGACTTGAAAAATATGAGACGCTGTTTGTAAACGACTTAAGCTAAAATAGATACATGTTTCTATGGGATATGGTTTGTGAAACATTTCATAGAGCACATTTTATTCTTTTGATTTTGTAAAGTGTCCATTGGTTCACTGTATCATTGTGAACAGGTGAAGCATGAAGAGCTGCTTGAGTATGGTCAGTATGCCCAAAGTATTATTTCAGGACTAAAGAGAAATGCTGTCATTCTGAGGTGATAAAATCTGCTAATTACCTGTGAATATGTTATATGAGAAGTTGCAGTTTCTTCTGGCAGCTTAATTACATATTTTTGGCAATACTTGCCTTAACTATCTTGGAAACTAATCACAAAAAGGGAACAAACTAAACAATAACCATACCTGAAGGCCTCTACCAAATATCTGAAATATCAAATATGGTGGACCACACCAAAAATAATGTGCATTCTGCAACAGCAAAAGGCCCAAATACTTTGAGATATGCTTTTGTCTATGGTTTCAGGACACATTAGCTTATTCTTGTCCTTATATTTTATTTCAGGATAGATGCTGAAACCCTAGAATTGCAGAGGAAACTAGATGAGAAGCAGAAATCATGAGCTCAATCACCTGAAGGTCAAGATAAACGTTCAATAAGATTGCTATTGCAAATATTGAGGTAATACTATTTCTTCAATTACATCTGATGCTTCTTGTTTTGGACATACATGTGGCCAAACTTTCTAAATTTTGGCTACCAATATATTTCTGCAAATTAGTTGGGAAACATGAAAATTGCATGTAGATTTGTCATTAGAAGCATTATCATACAATTACAAGTTTATTAAATTTAAACATTCCTTCATAATACTGCATACATATGATACACCCAGTTACTTCGTGGTATCTGAATTGGTGATTAAAGTGTTCATTAACCTGTTTTATTTTCTTGTGCTGTTCTAGTCATATTTCCTTTTCATTAACATTTAAAGCAGATGATTATGATCCCTATATCCTTCAGGTCTTCAAAGAAGCACTTAGTGAACTTCGTTTATGCTCTAGAGTTGAAGAGCTTCTGCTGAAGAAGAGATCAATCACTCCTGGTGATTCCCTGGACACACTCATTCTCAGAAGGCATGTTTGTATTTTATATTTTGATGTTTTCCATTTTGACTTGCGGTCCCTTGAATTGTTATGGAGTGTAATTTTGGCTATTAATCATGGCAAGCTTTAGGTCGTTGAGGAGTATAGTACATCTATTCCAACTTTCTTTGGCTTATCCTATGTTTTCAGTTGTTGTTAGTGTAGATAGAATCACCCCTTTACTTTGTTGGAAAGGCTCTAGGTTTGTTAGCTGTAAATCTTCAGTGGTCTTAGAATCTGGCTTCAAGTGGACATCGAGCCCTTGTATAAGATCTGATAATAATAGGAGTATGTAGTTTCCTGATGATATTTTTATTGATTATGTGATGACTCCTACTTTTAATAACATAATGCCTAATAAAGAAGATTGGCAAAAACCACTTGCGTCTTTGATGGAGCTGTCCCTGGTGTGGTCTCGGTGTTGAGTTCAGTGGAGGTGTCCCTGTTGCTAGCTGATGGAGAGCTTCTGGAGCCGTTGGCTGGAAAATAAGTTTAGGCCCCGTTAGGCTGTGTTTTGGTTCTGGCTGGTTTGTGAGTGGTGAGTCTGTGTTTCATTATAATGTTCTGGTCCGGTTTCTTATGGACTGGTGACCTGTACTTTCTCTCTTCTATAATGAAATGATACTGAGCGTTTTGTGTTTTTGAGAAAAAACATCTATTCTTAGATAGTTTCACATGTATACAGTTTATGTGTCTCATAGCTTTGTTTTTTGTGACAGTTGATTGCTGTAAGACTTTCAGGACTGCCTAATTATTCTAGTAGCTCCTCACAATATACTCTTTTATGATTGTATATCCATGGTCTGCAATGCTAATAGCACTCACAAATTATCAGGTGGATAAACTAAAGGTTTTGGCTGATTCCCTAGCAAGTTCATCCTCCAAAGCAGAACAACGTATTTTGGAGCACGTTGTAAAAAAAAAAAAATGTATTTTGGAGCACAGGTTTTGCTTCTGAAATTTTTTTCTGTACGAAATATTTTGTTATGGCACTTGCACAATCTCGTTTGAACAAAATATATTCTTTGGTTGAAACTCTTTTGCCATTGTCATATATTACTTGCTCAGAATTTCTTTTCATCATCAAGGACTCAGTTCAAAATCAGTTAAATTTCTTGCGTGTGTTTAAGCAATATGATGAAAAAACCTACTACATTATGCTTGCTTGTTGACATTGTGAATTACTGAATTTGTAACGTGCCACATGGTCTCGCCTGCGTTCACTTTTTTTTTTCTGGTTTCTGGTGGTATCTGGACTTTTTGATAATTATTAGTACTTGCAATGAACAATTATTTTTGCAATGAACAATTTCTAGGAAAGTGTGTCCTTGTGTAGTTCCATTTTCCTTTTGCTGTAATTTCATAAACTCATTTTTCTTCGAAATTTTGAGATATCCAAATCATTGTACCAGCAACTTGATCTGATTTTTTATTTTACCAGGCGCCAGAAAGAAGATGCCCTCAACTTTCGTGTCAAAAATAGAATGAAGTCAGTGCTTCTGAAAAGGCAGGGTGCTAAGCTAATTTATGTACTGGTCTGGAAGGCAATTTTGCACTTTTGGAACTTGACAAATACTGTCAATCAACTGAAGTCGCTTTTGGAGCATATGACTCTCAACTCATAGGAAATTTAATAGGAAATCACACATTCACAGAAAATGCTTTACTTTCAGCACAGGACCCTGGTTTAGAACTTTGGATATATCAAAATTCCATGCATGATCATATCTTTAGCTTGTAGTACCCATTTTATGCTATAGGGTAATAGGAAAGCAGTTATGCATACTTATTTTGAATCAAAATTCCATGCATGATCATATCTTTAGCTTGTAGTACCCATTTTATGCTATAGGGTAATAGGAAAGCAGTTATGCATACTTATTTTGATTCTCTCAGCCCAAATATCCACCTGCACAATATCAACTTTTCTTTGCATAATATTTCATGTATACTATATGTAACAAATATGCATATGCTTTAGTGTTTTTTTTCTGCCTCCCAGCATGTTTATAGTGTAATCAAATACGATATCCTTATTTTACTTTCTTGGCCTGATAAAGGAATTACTTGATGAGATTACTGAATTTGAAAAGCAAAGAGATGAGCTTGAGGCACAGCTAAAAAAGGTACCTTTTTCCTTGTTGTGACTTGTATTGAAGATATGTGTTTGTGTACTGTGTAGTTTCATTGTGTAGGACTATTCAAATGTTGTGACGTACTGGTATTTAATATCATGTTGACAATATTGGACTTACATTGTTGTATGAAATCTTGTTTGAACTTGAAATTTTACCCATTGTATTTTTATACTGATTCATTGTTAATAAATTGTGACTAATGATGAGAGGACCCTTGGAAAAGAAGATCCCTGTTCTGAAATGCATGCTGCAATAGATTCACAAGACATACGGTTGGTGACACAGAATTTGATAATCTGGGCACAAGTGCTGTATATTTTTTGGAAAGGTCAGCGTGGGAGCTGCCTACCTATATTTTTGGTATTTTCATATAAAGTTCAGTATACAGCAGAGAGATATATACGGGAAACAAAAAAAGAGATCCCTCA
This sequence comes from Themeda triandra, assembly GCA_018135685.1. Classification (NCBI taxonomy): domain Eukaryota; kingdom Viridiplantae; phylum Streptophyta; class Magnoliopsida; order Poales; family Poaceae; genus Themeda; species Themeda triandra. The sequence continues at coordinate 1,227,893 of JAENPR010000023.1, forward strand.
TGATAGATCAGTTAGTTGTACTGCATGTGGCATTAAGTATTATCCCACTCTAATTTCATTAGTTACACTTGATGGAGAGGTTGCCAAAAAAAAACACACTGGAATAATGTATTGGTTCTCTTTTACTGCTCTGCGAAATTTGACAAGTTGCTGTTGGACTTAAAATAGCTTATAACTGTGTAACTTCGTTCTTCATTGCAGCACATCTTGCTTGTCAATTTAACTGTTACTCTGAACATAGAGGGGAGCAAATACACGGTACTCATCTATAGTTTTCTTCTTGCATTTATGTTCTTACAACTCAGTGACTCAATGTTTTTTAAGCAAAATTAAACATGATTAAACTCTACTATGGATTGAGACAGTAAGGGGTGGACCCAACAGCTACAAATTAAGAGTGAATGGATCAGAAAATGAAGCAGAGGTACATTCACTGCAAGATGGTGGACCCACCCTGTGTCTTTTTTTTTCTATTAAAGCGAAAGGTCTCTAGCTGAGTTGGTTGGATGGCTTGAGTATCGCTGAGGTCCCAGGCTAGGGTCGAAAATTTCCCTCGTCTCTCCCACACCAAATCATAGGTCTAAGGTCTGGCCTCAGTTGTGGTTGTCCTCACATGGGCTATGGTGCCACTGTGAATGGGTGGGGCAGGGTTCAAGGGTTTTCTTGACCTGCGTGAGAAGATCTTCTTAATGCAATTTCTAGGTGCTGTCTTACCCTCACAGGTCGAGTTTTTTTTTCTATTAAAAAAGTTCTGATACATCTTTGTTGTAAAATCTTTAGTTGGTTGGAAACAGTCATGTAATTTATGCTGAGACTGAGGCTGCTGGTACAAGCCTTCTCATTAATGGTAGAACATGCTTACTATAGGTAAAGATGGTTAGATTTTCATATTTTTTACTCTGTCATGTTACATACTAGAACACAGTAATTGAATCTGGCAAATTCTTGTGAATATTGCATTCATACGAAGATCATAAACATTATATTCTTTTCTGCCTTTTGTTGTAAACTCACAATAAACTTGATTAGAATCTAACAACATAGAGTGGAGAGTAGAATTTCGGTTATGTGTCCAATTTGTATGTAGGCCATTATCCTTGCCACTGGATGGCCTTGAATCCTAAAATGATCTCCTGTTGTCTATGTTCTTTATAAATGAAGGTATATACTTAAAAACACCATACTATTGAGGTTTGGTACACTTGTATGAATTGTCATCACCGCAGACAAAGTGGCTTGGCTTGGAGATATTGGTTCATTAGGAATTTTTCCAATTAAATCTTAGTGGTATAAGAAAACAATTTATTCACCTAGGCAAAACGGTCTTTAGACTCTATAGACCATATCTCTTGTTCTCTAATCTATTGCCTTTATCCTTTCATGTTGTGGTCCATTGGTTTAGTACCTTTTTTAAAGACGAAACATGTGTATTTATGTTACTCTTTGGAGTGTTTGAAATCCGAATTGTTTTATTGTCTATTTATCTTTAAATTATGAACTTTGTAATTGTGCTCTCTCTTCTGTCTTGAAAGGTTAAGAACAAGGTTTGAGGCTCCATATTTATAGGGAGTGTGATACTAATCTCTTTTGGTAATCGTTGTGGATTTGAGGTGAGGATCTATGTCCTTAGTTTTAAACCTAAATAAAATACTTGTTATTTTGATGCTTTGTTATAATTTAATAATTTTAAAAGTTGTACCATGCTGATTGCAGATTCCTTTCTATTTTCAGTCATCTTAAAAAGTAGAACCTTATTTTCTTGGCTAAACAACCAGTAGAGCCTAAGCATGCAAGACAAAAAATGTTGGGCAGTCAGATACAGGGGGGGCTTGGGCACATCTGGGGCTCTGTCTCATGCTTATGTTGAGCATCTTCCGCTGCGATGCGACATACCAGACATTCGGTCTGTTCTATGATGATGCAAATAAATTCCTTGCAAATAAGCATTTTCTTGCATGTTGGCTCGAACAGGTTTATTGTTGGAAATTACCATAACGATTTAGATTGTGTTTGGCTGCCATGTATGATGCTTTGTTATTTACTTTACGTGCAATTTGACTAATGATTTTTTGCTATAGGTTCAGGAGGATCTATGGTTACCTGGTTTCCCTATTGGCACTGAGGTTTGCTCCCATCCTTGCCTTCTTTAATATATGTTAGTAATCCACATTTGGATATAGCTCTCATTGTTTCCTCAACAACTTATATAACTTGCCATATCATCTGTAGTGGGAAAACATTGATAAGGTAAAGGAGTTCAACTGGAGCTTTAAAAATTTAGAGGTATGGTAATCCATTTTGCTTTTTGAGTGTTTATTAGTTCCCCCTTCATGATAATACATGGTTGATGGTGAACAGAAAGCCTTAGAAGAAGGGGTTGTCATATAGCCCAGCTATTAGATGTTAATGGCGAATCAAAGATGGTGCTTATCCCAATTGTAGTTGCTGTAAGTTATTGCCTATTCTCTTGGCTGGACAGTTATCCTTTGTGTTTATTTACTCCATGTTTCTGAGTTCCAAAACATGTTATTAGAAACATGCGCTATTGAGAACGGACCCTTGGACACTTAAGTGCATGACTTCCAACCTCTGCCCACTTTGCTGTAAGTAGTCAAAACAATCTGATGGATAAAGAGCAGGGGCGGCCGCATCCCGTTGAGCAGCAGCAGCAAGAGCTAGGTGCAGCAGGCAGAGGAGGCACACACATCCAGCTCTTCCTCGCCGGCTGTGTGCGCACTGGTGATGGTGGGGCTCGACAAGGATGACAGCCGCGGGGGGCTGCGGCGGACGCCCAAGCGCAACGCAAAGGCCTTCCGTGGCGGCACCCAAGGTATGGCGTACGCACGGCTTCCACTTCTTGTATCTGTCGATAATAACTATCCACGTGCTTTGTGTGAAAAATAGTCGCTGCTATCATAAGGTGAACCCACTCCGCTTATGAGGAGCCTGCGATGTGATTTCTTCAGAAGATCAGAACAGGTGACAGCTTTGCTTCTTCAGAAGGCCATTTTTCATCTAGAAGGTACTTTCCCCGTCTCGTTACTGCTGCCAATAATACTTGTGTCTCTAATATTTACACAATACACAATTCCTTAATTTATCACAAGATAGCTATGATATTCCAGAAATGCTGCTCCACCTTAAAAGTGACCAATACTTATATTCATGTCCTATTGGCCATCTCAAACTTAGTCATTCCTATCACTTTATTCACCTTTTTGTAACAATTTTAATCCAAACTAATTATTATAAAATCCAAATATAAAATATATGGTTAACCCACTTGAGTTTGCCGATTATTCAGTGGTTTGCGATGCTTATTTCCATACTCTTTTGTCAGACAGTGGAAGTTCTAAATTATGAACTCACTTGGATAGAACAAACTTATATGTTCAATTAGGACCAAAGAGAACTTATACGCCTTCCTGTTGGAAATTACTCTATTGCCATTAGGTCTAACCCTAGAAGGGTAGCCATATAATGTAGCATACATGGGCCTCATGGGCCTAGCCTCATGGGCCTAATTCACATATACTCCAATGCTCCCCCGCAGTCTGAACTACCGGCGCCAGACTGGACATCTAAAAGAAAGAGCACACACACAGCCCCCCACAGCCACAACTAGCCACTGGTGATGTTGAGGCTGGAGCGAAAGTCGGTGAAGGTCGACGACGGGAGGCCCTTGGTGAAGATGTCGGTGAACTGGGAGGTGGTCGGTACATGGAGGACCCGCACCTCGCCGATGGCCACCCGATCACGGACGAAGTGAAGGTCGATCTCCACATGCTTCGTGCGCTGGTGCTGAACGGGGTTGGTGGAGAGGTAGACCGCACTGACGTTGTCGCAATAGACGAGTGTGGCCCGGCGAAGGGCTATGGAGCTCGGCCGGGAGCTGCCGGAGCCGGGAAAGCCTCGGCCACACCGTTGGCAACGACGCGGTACTCGACTCAAAGTATCTTCTCGGTTACCCTCCTTCTTACCGGTGGAGCGGAGGCCACCTGCAGGATTCGGCGCTTGGAGGACCGGGACACCGGGTTGCCTCGGAGAAAGACGGCGTAGCGAGAGGTGGAACGTGAGTGTACGCCGCCCATGCGGCGGAGAGTGCTGGCCTCCGTTGCCCCGATCGGCGTCGCCTCGTGTAGACAACCATCTCTCGAGATGGGTTGTTCGCGGGTAGACGTTGATCGGTTGAGGACCAGCCGTAGTCAAGCGAGGCACCCGGGCGTGGCACCGGCGGTTCTGCCGCGGAGGTATCGCCCGGGAGGAGACGCTTGAGATCTTGGGGACCTTCATCACGGTGAGGTGAGGCTTCCGAGGATCATGCATATGAAGGCACAACTGCTGAACTCCATAGGTGATGTCCGGCCGAGTGAAGGTGAGGTCACGATTGGGGCTGTTTGAAGAGCACCGGCAAAGCCTGAGTATACGTCTTTATTGCAATCTTTGTCATTTGAGACTTGTTAAGACTCACGCGCGGTACGCTACATGTGGGATCGATCCACATCGAGTTGGAGGACCTCTTTGTCGTAACCTCGGACAGCTTGCTCGAGTGTCAACCGGAGTGGAGCCGGGGTTGCAATCCGTCATCATCCCGGCCTCGCTCAAGAATATCAAGAGTATACGCCTCGGTGAAGAAGTAGCCCAAACTGGATGAGGCTCAACGGTGACCCCAAGGAAGTGGTGAAGCACACCCAAATCCTTCATCGCGAACTCCTGCTGAAGAGAGGTGATGATCCGGCGAAGAAGTGACTCACTGGAGGCTGTAAGGACAATGTCATCCACATAGAGCAGCAGGTACGCAATCTCAGCCCCATGGTGATAGATGTACGGGGACGTGTCGACTTGGTCTCCCAAAGCCCAAAGCCCGATGGGTGAGGCCGAGAGAAACTTGTTGAGCCGGCAAACCATCTCGGGACCGGAGGAGTCAACAAACCTAGATGGTATTTGCGAGACTGGCGTCTCGGTGAGTAGACCATGCGAAAAGCATTTTTACATTCGGCGATGCACCGCGGGAGCGGGTGAGAGCGGAGAGCACCGTGCGGACGAGCGTGCTTCACCATTGGACTGAAAGTCTCATCATAGTCAACACCGGGGCGCTGAGTGAAACCCCGGAGTACCCAACGAGCCTTGTACCGCTCAAGTGTACCATCAGCCCGACGCTTGTGTGTCCAGATCCACTTGCCGGTGACGACATTGGAACCTCGCGGGCGGGGCACGAGATCCCAGGTCTAGTTGGCGAGGAGTGCCGCGTACTCCTCTTCCATCGCACGGCGCCAGTGGGGTCCGCTAAGGCCTCGCGGACGGAAGAGGGTACCGGAGAGATCCCCGTCTCGCAGGTAGTGGCGGAGAGGGCCTGCGGGCGGGACGCCTGCCTCGTCACCATATGGTGAGTGTGACGAGGGTCCCGGTAAAGAAGCGGCGGGTGGTAGACCGGTGTCGTGACACGGGCACCCGGCGGCCGAGGTGGCGGTGACGGTGTCCCCGGCGGAGAGGACACCACCGGAGGGGCAGGGGACCCCGGCGAAGAAGGGGCCACCTGCGGTGGCGGTGGCGGTGGCGGCGCAGTCGGTGCACGGCGCTGGTACACGTGCACCGGCTGGGCGAAGCGTGCCGGTGGCGCCTGAGGTGACTAAGGTGGTGGCGGCGCAGTCGGTGCACGACGCTGGTACACGAGCACCGGCTGGGCGAAGCGTGCCGGTGGCGCCTGGGACGCCGCATGTGGCGTCTGAGTCGGCGACTCAGGAGTGGCACTGGCCGCCGGGGAGCTGGGGCACGACGCCGGCGAGGAGCACGGTGGCGCCTGAGGTGACGCAGGTGGCGCTTGGGACGCCGCAGGTGGCGCCTGAGGCGGCTCCTGAGGCAGCGGCTCGGTTGTGGAACTGGCCGCCGGGGAGCTGGGGCACGGCTCCGGCGAGGAGCACGGTGCTGTAGTACCTGCAGGAGACAACTGGGAAGGTGGCTCGACCACAGCGTCGGTTTGAAACAAAGAGAAGATGTCAAGTTCCGAGGTGGAAGTGGTGGGAGGAGGGGTGGAGAAGGGGAAAACAGACTCATCGAACACCACATGGCGAGAGATGAGGACCCGACACGAGGTGAGGTCATAGCACCGGTAGCCCTTGTGATCCGGGGAGTACCCGAGGAAGACACACAGAGTGGACCGAGAAGCTAGCTTGTGGGGAGCAGTGGCGGTGTTGTTCGGGTAACACGCACACCCGAAGACCCGAAGGTGATCGTACCGAGGAGGGGTACTGAAGAGAGCGTGGTGTGGTGTGGGAGCTGGACAGGCAGCGGAAGGAAGACAGTTAAGGAGATAGGTGGAGGTGTGCAGGCACTCAGCCCAGAAGCGAGCAGGAAGTGAGGACTGGAGAAGAAGCGTGCGCATGGTGTCGTTGATGGTGCGTGTCATGCGCTCAGCCTTGCCGTTCTGAGAGGAGGTGTACGGGCAAGACATACGCAACTGGACACCGTGAGAGAGGAAGAAAGCACGCGAGGTGGAGTTATCGAACTCACGGCCATTGTCACACTGGACGGCCTTGATGGTGAGGCCGAACTGAGTGGACACCCAAGCGAAAAAGTGGAGAATCGTGGGGAAGGCCTCAGACTCAGGAGTAATGGGAGAAATCATCGACCACCACCAAGTAGTACTTATAGCCAGACATGCTGAGGATAGGAGAGGTCCACAAGTCACAATGGATAAGATCAAACACACGAGTGGCATGTGATGAAGAAGACTGGAAGGGAAGGCGAACGTGACGGCCCAGCTGGCACGCATGACACAAGTGCTCATCGTGAGTCCGAGGGCACCGAATGTCGGAACTATGACTGAGCTGCATCAGGGCATCACGACCAGGATGGCCGAGGCGCCGGTGCCAAGTGGTGGAGGAAGTAGTGGTGGCGAAAGCAGCTGACAAAGATGCTGGCGAAGAAGGAGACGCCGGGAAGCGAAGGGTGTAAAGGGGCCCGTGCTATCACAACGAAGCAGAGGACGGCAAGAAGCCAAATCCTTGACAGTGAGACCGGAAGAGTCAAACTCCACGGAACAGAAATTTTCAGCTGTAAATCGACGAATAGAAAGAAGGTTGTGAACCATAGAAGGTGCCACAAGAACATCAGGAAGACAAAAGGAGCCATGAGCGCCGGCGGCACCCACGGATGTGACAGGAAGGCACGAACCATTTGCAACCATGATGGACGAAGGGTGAGAGGAGGAAGGAGGGTGAACGGAGGAGAGTATCCCGGAGTCGGGAGTGGTGTGGTAGGTGGCACCCGAATCGGCGATCCACTGTGGGCCGACGGGAGTTGTCGGGCCCAAAGTGCTGAAGGAGTGTGCCAGGGCCACCGAGCCCCACACGGTCGGCCCGGGCGAGGCGCCGGAAGGTGTAGCCCACAGGGACACTGCTGGGTGACAACCTGGACATGCAGCGGCAAGCATGGCGGTGGCCGGTGGGCGAGGCTCACCACCGGGAGCCTGGAAGGGCCACGGAGAGATATACCCGGCCCATGGGTTGTAGAAGAAGGGCCAGGGTGTATCCTTAGCCTGAGCACCTGGAGGCATCGGTGTCCTCCCACGACCACCACCACGCCCCCCACGACGACGGCGGCCGCCACACCCGCTTGGCTCGGGAGGGGACGCCGGTGGAGGGGTGGCTGCAAAAGCAGTCGAGGTAGACGAGGGCGGACTCATGGAGATGTGCCCTGACCATGGGTTGCCCACTGCGGCGAAGAAAGGCGGCTCGCCCACGCCCGCGGCCGCCATGAAGACTCCAGCGGCGGCAGCGGAGGCGTGGGGTTCGGTGGAGTGCGGCCAGTTGGGAGGAAGGTGGCCAGCAACGGCGGTCGGCGCGACGGCGGCAACCTGCACGGCTGGGGCATGCTCTGCCCTGCGCATGGTGAGGGCAGCAGCAACATCGTTGCCATCCTGGGGCATGCCCAGCCCCGCGGCAGCTGCAGTAGCTGCCGAGCGACCCAGCGGGAAGAAGGCCGGGTGCTGGTGCTGGGTGAAGAAGAGGCCGCCGGAGGCCGCCGGGGTCAGCTGATGCGACTGGAATCCCGCCGGCAGCGGCGGAAATCCCGTCAGCGGCAGCTGGAATCCCGCACCCGCGCCAAGAGGAGGAGGGCCCGCGACTGCCGGGTCGTGGCCGCCGGGAGGGGGCTGGAGCGGCGGCGTACCAGCAGTACCAGCGAGAGCAGTAGCGACGGCCCTGGTCGCGCGAGGAGCTGAAGCATCCCGCCGGTACGCAGACGCGGCAGCCGGGTCAGAGGCATAGGCAGCCAGACCCGGCAGGTAGCCACCAGCAGGGACCTGGGCGGCTGCCCGCACAGCAGCAGGGGCGCCCATGGCTCCCGCGCTCGCACCTAGAGTAGGAGCCACGCCGGGGAGGGGCTGGGCGGCGGCCCGCACAGCAGCAGGGGCGCCCGCGCCGGCAGCAGGAAGCCCCGCATCCGCGCCGGCAGCAGCGCCTGCGCCCGCGGCGCCTGGAGGGCGGAAGCCGGCCGGGGAAGAGGCCCCTGCGCCCGTGGTCGCGACGGGGAAGGCGGCGGCGCATCGGGCCCCCGTGCTCGCGCCTGGAAGGGGCCCTGCGGCCCAGCAACGGCGGCGGCGGGCGCCCTCATCGCGGGAGGGAGAGGGAGAGTTGGCCTGCCAGCCATGCCGGCGGCGGCAAGCTAGCCGGCGGCGGCGGCGTCCTGCCTGGCGGCGGGCAGGGAAGGTGAGGGAGAGAGAGGAACGAAACTCAGTCTGATACCATGTTGGAAATTACTCTATTGCCATTAGGTCTAACCCAAGAAGGGTAGCCATATAATGTAGCATACATGGGCCTCATGGGCCTAGCCTCATGGGCCTATTTCACATATACTCCAACACTTCCAAACTTACACTAAAATTTATACATCTTCCAATTTATAGAGTAGAGCATATTGTTTGTAAACCACCAAATTGATGCTTCTGATTGATCTTTAATTATTTGGCGCTGGCTGAATTGAAACCGAAAACATGGAAATTGGTAAAGATAGGATAGCTATTTTTACTTTTCAGTCATGACTCATTTTAGTCGTCGGTGAACGTCAAATTGGCAACCTGTAAGAATTAGTGTTGCAATTGGCTCATAGAGAACTGCCAGAGGGCAGTTTGCCCCCTATGGCCTTTTGATTGTATTGGAAAGTTGCAAAGCTTGAATACAAAGAGGAGGGGTTCAGCTTATATAGAGCTGCCCATTTCTAACCACTACCAGGCATATACTTTGCATAAAGCAAAGATGCCATCTTATCTACTTAGGGGCCAAGGCAACTCATGCTCATCTTGAGTGCCAAGCAAACCCAACTACTGCAGGAATTGAAATACAGAAAGTAAGATACAAGTGCTAGGGACTAATGCTTTCAATCTACCCCTTAGACCTAGAACTACACAATCTTCTTCAGGCCAATCTACCCCCTCATCTCCTGAAACTTTGATCTGCCCAGAGACTTGGTGAGAATATCATCCAGCTGGTCTGTGGTTGGGATGTAGATGGCCTTGATGCTACCATCCTCAAGACAGTCCCTGATGAAGTGGAACTTGGTCTTGATATGCTTGCTCCTGTCATGGAAGACAGGGTTCTTGGCTAGGGCCAAGGCAGACTTGTTGCCCAGCACCCGGTATGCCTTGGCGCCGTCGGCGTAGCCGTTCAAGATGCCGGGCGCGCTCCGGTCGGCCAGCTTCTTCAGCTGCGACACATCCTTGGCAAACGCGATGCAGCCGAATGTGTGCAGGTAGCCGACCGCCGGAGCACGGCCATGCCATGCCTCGTATGGCGTCTTGCCCTGCAGCGCCTTGGTGGGAGCCTTGTTCAACAAATGAACGACGGTCACCACAGCCTCACCCCAGAAGCGCGTCGGCAGGTTCCTCTGCTTCAGCAGCGCGCGCGCCATGGCGACGACGGTCTGGTTCCTCCTCTCCACGAGCGTGTAGGGAGCGCTGTAGTAGCGCTGGATTCCTTCGCCGGTGTAGTACGCCGCGAAGTCCGCGACGGTGAACTCCAGCCCGTTGTCGGTGCACAGCATCTTCATCTTCTTGCCGGTCTTCATCTCCGCGGCGACTTGAAGGTGCTTGATGGCGTCCGCCGCTGTGTCCTTGGTGGAGAGCAGCGCGACCAACATGTACCTTGTGGCGTCGCCCACTAGCAGCAGGAAGTAGCGCCTGCCACCGGGTGTCGCCGGCGTGACCGGGCCACAGAGATCGCCGTGGACGAGCTCGAGCTGATCCTGCGTGTGGTACGACGCCTCGAACGGGAACGGAGCGCGGCGGTGCTTGGTGATGACGCAGGTTTCGCAGAACTACCCAACGTGCTCGATCACCGGCAGCCCGCGAGCCAACCCTCCCTTGGAGAGCTGCCGCAACGCGTCGAAGTGGACGTGGCCGTAGCGCTCGTGCCACAGCCAGGCCGTGTCGTCCTTGCGCGCGGCGAGGCAGAGCGGCTTGGCTGTCCTGATGTGAAGGACGTAGAGCCGGTTCTTCCCGCGGTGCACCTTGGCTAGCAGCTTCTTCGTGCGATTCCAGATCCTCAAGATGCCGTGCTCGATCTCCACCTCGTCGAGCTGGCCGAGGCTCATGATCGAGTTGCGCAGCGCCGAGATGTAGTTGACGCCGTGGAGCACCTTGTGCTCGTCGTTCTTCGCCTTGATGATGGAGTCGACACCAACAATCTGCTCGTTAGACTCATCATCGAATCTCACCGTGCCCCTCGTCGTCGTGTCGAGGTCGGTGAAGAGCTCTCGACGTCCAGTCATGTGGTGCGTGGCGCCGCTGTCGAGGAACCAGCCGTCCATCTTGTCGCCGCCGCCGGAGTCGGTGCCGAGGAAGACACACGCCCGTGGCTCCAAGATGTCGAGGTTGGTGTTCTTGGTGTAGAAGGAGCAAGCTTGGGCCTCGCCGCTGTTTAGCATCTCGTCTATCTCCAACAACCCGTGCGCCAGGAATAGGGCATGATCATCCTCTGCCTCCGCCATGTTCGCCGCGCCACCTCGCTCCCGATCGCGACGAGGATGAGGGCAATCCCGCGCCCAGTGCCTGGCCTGGTTGCAGTTGAGGCAGACGTCACGTCGATCGCGGCCGGCGGCTCCAGCCTTGCCTCCGCCGCCGCGGTCCGCACCTCCGCGATCGCCTCCTTGCCCGCCATCCTTGGGCTTGTTCTTCTTGCCACCCCTGGGACAGCGCTTCTGCTCGCCCTCCTTGGACGATCTAGCCGCCTCCGCCTTCTTGTCGAAGGCCCGCCATTGCTCGGCGGTGTAGAGCAGCTTGGGCATGGCACCATCTCCCTCCAACGCTGCCTCCCGATCTTGAACCGCCTTGAGCCGGCCGGTCACATCCTCGGTGAGCGCGCCAAAATCGAGCAGGGTCTCGATCGAGTTGACGATCTGGCCGAATTTCTTCGGCATGCAGCGGAGAAGCTTCTCCACGGCACGTTCCTCGTTGAGGTCGTGGTCGCCGTTGAGCGCCACTCCATGAGGCTGGTGAGGCGCAACGCGAAGTCCTCGACGTGCTGCCCCGGCCGAAAGGCGAGAGCTTCCCACTCTTCGCGCAGTCGCTGCAGGGTCGCGCGCTGCACCCGCTCTCCGCCGATGCGCCGCGTCGTGATTGCCTCCCATGCAACCTTGGCGGTGCGCTTGTTGGCGATGGCGGCGGCCAGCTTCGGCGGTGTAGCGGCGTAGAGTGCCTCTAAGGCACGCCGATCCTCCTCATACACCGCATCTCCGTGTCGCACCGCCTCCTAGAGACCGCTTGCCTGGAGCTTGACCTTCATCAGCAGGCTCCACTCGTGGTAGTTGGCTCGCGTGAGCGTTGGCCCCGAGTTGCTCTCGCCATGGCACACCTGCACCATGGGAGAGCGCCCCCAACGGTCGCGGCCTTGGTGGTCCGGGGACCGCGACGCGCGACAACGATCTCGGGGCGAGCTTGCCGATCTCTCCTCCTCCTCCTCGAGCTCCTCCTTGTCGTCCTCCTTGATCTCGGCGCGCAGAGCCGCCGCGGCGACGGCGGCGACCTCTAACACCTGCTTTGCCGCTGCCTCTGCTGCTGCCAGATACGCCTTGATGCCCACGGAGTCCGATCCTTGCCGCTGGGCTCTGGCTTCTCCGGCTTCTCTGTCTTGGCGGCGGCGGCGCGGCAAGCACGCTCAGAAGAGGTAGACATGGCGGCGGTGGTGGAAGGGGAAGAGAGGGACTTTACAAAACCCTAGGCTTCAGATACCAATTTGTTGCAATTGGCTTATAGAGCCAGAGGGCTGTTTGCCCCCTATGGCCTTTTGATTGTATTGGAAAACTGCAAAGCTTGAATACAACGAGGAGGGGTTCAGCTTATATAGAGTTGCCAAGCAAACCCAACTACTGGAGGAATTGAAATGCAGAAAGTAAGATACAAGTGCTAGGGACTAATGTTATCAATTAGTTAACGAGAATATGTATTATGCCCATATGCATTTAGAGTTTATAATAGACAGTTTGCTAACTGAATGCTGCATTTGATTTGATTTTATCAGGTCACCACACTGAACGACCACAATAACTAGCATGGGGGGAGAGGCGCCCCCGTATATCAAGATAAGTTTTTTCCCTTTTTTATTTTTGTTTTTGATATCTAAAAAAAGAGGCATAACTAAAATAATATTAAATATTTGTAAGGTCCTAACGTTGCCCACCTATTAGTCTCTTGCAAGGTCCTAATGTTGATTCATACGACTTAACTAGGTATGGTGCAAATCCGTAGACAGTCTTCAAGAATTGCTTCTTTATGTATAACTATTTGTAGATGTTTTCGGGGTCAGTTAATGGATTGTTTTTTGTATTTTTCTTGCCTTGAGTTTTGGCTAACACCTATCATTAAGTTTAGGCATTTGTGTTTTGCCATTAAGTTTAGGCCATTGCTGGCATATTGAACTTAATAGGGATACAAATACGCTTCCTTGCAAAGTGCATTTTCCTGTTTCATTTTATCTTGCTTTGGATGACTAGCTTTTTCTGTTAAACTGTGGTTCTCTATTGATTTGGCCTACCCTAGAAGGGTGGTTATATAGTGTAGCATACATGGGCCTCATGGGCCTAGCCTCATGGGCCTCCTAATACATGTAACACATGTATATACTCCAACATTTTCTAACTTTTTTCAACTTTGGAAAAATACGTTCATTTTCTTTCAATTTGTTAGGTCAAATATGAAAGTGACTGGTATACGACTGGCTGGTAACTTGTTAACTTATTTCAGAGGAAGTGCAATAGTGTATGGCATGGAAAAGGCTCTTGGTATTTGAAAAGTAAGTAAATATCTTTGCCACACATGCTATGTTGCCATGAGTGAAAAACCACACCAGATTCTTTTTACGCACTTAATAATTTTTATAAATGGCCATAACAGCTTAATTCTTCATATTCTTCTCTTACCTTCGCTTGACACAAATCATTGCCTAATTTATCTTTTGTGTGGCTCTTTTGGGAGCAGTTTTATGTGGAATTTAGATAGTATGACTTTAAGTACAATTGATGATTCCTTCTTAACTTAGGCATAGAATTAATCCTTTTTTGTTTATGATCATTATGTGAGGCAAATTATGTATTAAACCATTAATTTAAACTTGCCCAATTTTCACATTTCGACCTGATAATTTTGTTTCTCTATAGGGGAACCCTCAAAGGATTGATGCTACAACAACTAATAGGCGTGTCACCCTTATTTACGAGCAAGTAAGCCCATTTCTATATGTATGCTTAGATGCTAGAGGTGCCTGACTGAGATGATGTTCCTTACCATTCTTTTATTTAGATCTAGTCAAACAGTCTTATACATAGTGATCATATTTTGAGATGTCTAAATTGATAGATAAGCCTAGTTAAGCACTTCTTTTTTGCATCAAGCTTGCCTTTCATTTATATTGAAGAGATAGACTCATACAAAACCAAGTCACGCACAGATGTCAGTGTTTCATGCCAGAGCTCCGACTGGTGTGTGTCTGTAACTTGTTTCGCTAAAACATAAGCTACTTTATTACAAGGACGATTAACATATTAAAAACAACCTCTGAAGGCAAGCCTAGATTTTTCAATCTCTGATAAAACCTAGTTCAGAATGGATTGCTTCTTCCATAACTCAACACATTGCTCCCCCAAATATTCAGTATACCATCTTGCCTGTTCAGTATGTAGTACCTACTTATTCTTGGCAATCTTCTCTGGAGTTGGTGTAAAGGTTTGATTTCTGCTACTACCAAATAAACATATGATGACTTATTTAAATTCTTTTAATATAGTTGTTTTTACAACATGTTCTAAATCCTTCTTCCCCTCCTGAAATTGCTAACACTCAACTAGCCATATTATGGAGAGTGCATACTAGTGCAAACACATTGTGATCCAAGAGCACTAGAGAGTTCATTACAACAACAAACACAACTGGGGTGGCCATCTTGGTTACCACTGGATTGCATGCTTGTTGGCCCCTAAAATCCCTGCACAGGTGAGCAGCTAGCTCACTAGCACACCCACACAATAATTATGGCTAGAGGTAGAAGAAGGACCCTGAGCACGCACCCTCAGCACATTGGTGCTACTGCTGTACTCTTGAGAACAGTCCACACACACTACAGAAGCTCTAGCGTTGGCCAAGTGTCAAGGACCTCGGGTCCCCGGGAGGGTGGCCCTTGGCTGCGAAGCTCGTAGCTGGAGGTAGACAACGGTGCCAGGGTTTGCCTGGCGCCTGATAAGCAGGGGGATGAGATTGAGATAGCAGGGAGGTGAGATTAGGACAATACTTTCTTCTTGCTTGATTCCTTAAGACAGGCATCAAACCCTGGCGCCTGATAAGCAGGGGGATGAGATTGAGACAGCAGGGAGGTGAGATTAGGACAATACTTTCTTCTTGCTTGATTCCTTAAGACAGGCATCAGTTACATATATAGGAGCCTTGCTCCTTGAACCTACTGCTAGGCATTAAGCCTTTACTGACATAGCTCCTAACCACTAGCTCCCTCTTGAAACTTGCACCTGACATTACTACTCCTTAGCTGAATCAAAACCCAAATCTCCAGCTAAGCCTGATTCAAATCTTCAAATCTTTGACTCCTGCGCGCCATTGGCTGCGCTCTGGCCTCGTGCTCGAGGCCGGTGACTGTACTGTCGCATCTACATGACATCTCTCCCCCCTCGACGAGTAGCTCGTCCTCGAGCTGGAATGAGGGGTAACAATCCTGGAATGTATCGACGTCTTCCCAGGTCGCGGATGCCGCCGGCTCGCCCAGCCAGTGGATGAGGACCTGGCGAATGCCGCGGGCTAGGCGGATGCGTGACGCGCGTTCCGGCACCAGTTGAGTGGCACCGTGGTGGATCAGGGGCAGGGGCGGCGGCGCGGTCGGCGGGGCGCCCACAAATTTCTTGAGGAGCCCGACGTGGAACACATCGTGAAGACGAGCGCGCGGCGGCAGGTCGAGGCGGTAGGCGACCTCATTGATGACCTCCGCGACGCGATAGGGCCCGTAGAATCGCGGCTTGAGCTTGCCCTTGGCGACGGCGCCGAGCGAATGTCGCGGTGGTGGCGACGTAGAACTTCTTGTTGACTGCCTGAGCCTGCTCCAGGCGGGCGCGGGCATCAGCCAGCAGCTCGTCCCGCTGTGCCATGGACTTGGCCACGGCCGCCACACGCGTCTCGTCGGGCTCGTACGAGCGGATGGCAGGAGGCTCGCGCCCGTAGACGATGTGGAATGTCGTGGTCTTCAGGGCCGACTGATAGGCCGTGTTGTAGATGAATTCAGCCCACGGAAGCTAGCGCACCCACTGGCGTGGCCGATCGCCGGTCATGCACCGCAGGTACATGACAATGACCTTGTTGGCAGCTTCAGTTTGGCCGTTGGACTGGGGATGGAACGCCGTTTTCATGTGGCGCTTGATCCCGGTGAGGCGCATCAGCTCCTTCCAAACAAGGAGGTGAAGACGGGGTCACGGTCGGAGACGATGGACTGAGGCAGCCCATGGAGCTTGACGATGTCGGCGAAGAAGGCTTGGGCCACGGACTCCGCTGAATAAGGGTGGGACAGCGGGATGAAGTGGCAATATTTGCTGAATCGGTCGACGACCGTGAGGATCACCGTCTTGCCTCCGACCTTGGGCAGCGCCTCGATGAAATCCATCCCAATGTCAGTCGAGATGGACGACGGGATGGGCAGCGGCAGCAGCAAGCCTGCTGGATGCAGGTGCTCTGTTTTGTAGCGCTGGCACACCGAGCTCGCGTGGACGAAGTCTTGGATGAGCGCCCGGAGGTTCGGGGCGTGGAAGTCACGACACACTCGGTGGAGCGTGCGCTGCACTCGTTCGTGGCCGCTGTCGTGGATGGTGGCGATGATCTCCTGAAGCAGCGGTGCCGCCGGAGGCAAGTACAGGCGGTGGTTGAACACCACCATGCCGTCCTTGACGGCCCACGGGTCCCCGCGCCGGCCCGAGGTGATCTCCTCGCGAAGGGCGACCAGAGCGGGGTCGTGTTGGTTGGCGTGGCGCAGCCGCTCGATGAGGTCGAAGTGCGGCGCTGAGATCGCCATCAGCTCGGACTCTTCCATGTCGCGCCGCGAGAGCGCGTCAGCCACGGTGTTGGTTGTGCCCGCCTTGTACTCCACCATGAAGTCGAAGCCCAACAGCTTGCCCACCCAATGGTGCTGCGGAATGGTGGACAGGCACTGACCGAGTAAGAATCTAAGACTGTAGTGGTCAGTTCGTACCAGGAACTGGCGGCCCCAGAGATATGGCTGCCAGTGGCGGATGGCCAGGACAAGCCCGATCAGCTCCCGCTCATAGGCTGCGAGGGACCGGTGTCGTGGTGCTGCTGGCCTACTGAAGAACGCCACGGGGTGTTGGTCTTTGAGGAGCACGACACCGAACCCGTGGGTGGAGGCGTCACACTCCACGACGAACGGCCTACTGAAGTCGGGGAGGTTGAGCACCGGGGCCGTGGTGACGGCGGTTTTGAGCACGGTGAAGGCGGCCTCGGCTTCCGGTGACCATGCGAATCCCTCCTTGAGGAGGCCCGTCAGCGGGGCGGCGATGGCGCCGAACTCCTTGATGAACTTGCGGTAGTACCCCGCGAGGCCCAGGAACCCAGGCACGGCGCGTGCCGAGCGCGGACGCGGCCACTCCGCCACGACCTGGACTTTCTCTGGGTCCATGGCCACGCCCTGGGCCAAGATGGTGTGCCCCAGGTAAGCGATGGTGGTGGCGCCAAACTCGCACTTGGATCGCTTGACGAAGAGTCGATGCTGCTGCAGCACGGTGAGGACGGCGTGGACGTGCTGAAGGTATTCGGCGAACGAGTTGCTGTAGATCAAGATGTCGTCGAAGAAGACGAGGACGAAGCGGCGCAAGAACGGGCGCCGAACGTCGTTCATGAGCGCTTGGAATGTGGCCGGCGTGTTGCAGAGGCCGAACGGCATGACGAGGAATCCGTACAAGCCGTCGTGCGTGCGGAACGCGGTCTTCTCGACGTTGCCCGGCCTCAGGTGGACTTGGTGGTAGCCGGAGCGCAGGTCAAGCTTGGAGAAGAAGCGCGCACCGTGGAGCTCGTCCAAGAGCTCGTCGACGACGGGGATGGGGTGTGCGTCCTTCACCGTGATGGAGTTGAGGGCGTGGTAATCCACGCAAAACCTCCAAGAGGCGTCCGCTTTCTTCATCAGCAGGACAGGCGAGGAGAAGGCGGACATGCTACGGTGCACCAGGCCTTGAGCCATCATGGCCGCACACTGACGCTCCAACAAGTCTTTGTGGGAGGCCGGGTAACGGTATGGCCGGACCGTGACCGGTGCCGCGCCGGGAACGAGGTTGATGCAGTGTTCCCGGGAGCGAGGCGGGGGCAATCCGGAGAGCTCGCTGAAGACCGTCTCAAACTCCTCCAGGAGCGTAGGCAGGAGATCGTTGCTGTCGCACGCGCGGAGGCCGGGGCTCACCGGCCTGGCCACGCCTTGCCAGCGGATTTGGCGCCCCTGATGCCAGAACGCCGTGGTGCGCGTGCGGAAGTCCCACAGGATGGGCCCCAAGGTCTTCAGCCACTGGGTGCCCAGCACCACGTCGTAGCCGGCCAGTGGTAGGACGAAGAAGTCGGAGGTGAAGCACACCCCGTTGATGGTGAAGGGGGCATCCCGGTGCACTCCCGGGCATGGCACCCGTTCGCCGTTCGCGACGGTGACGTTTAGGCCGCCCTTGAGCAGGAGGCGCAGTTTGGTGCGCGCGGCGGCCGCCTCGCTGACGAATTTGTGTGTCAATCCGGAGTCGAGGAGGGCCAAAAGGGAGGCGCCCCCGAGCTCGATGTGGACTTGGATCGTGTCGCCCATCCGGACGCCCGCGATCGCATGGAGCGAGATGAGCGGATCATCCAAATCGGTGGTGGCAGCGGTGTCCTCGACGTCGTCCTCATCTGCCATGTCAAGAAAGAACAAACGTTGGCAGACACGGTTGTGGCCGCGTGAGAACTTCTCGTTGCAGTTAAAACAGAGCCCTTGACGGTGGCGTTCCTCCATCTCCGTCTGGGAGAGGCGGCGCACCAGTCGGCCGTCCACCGAAGCTTGAGGAGGAGGACGGGGCGGCGCTGGCAGGGCCAGCGGCTATTGGGGCCCGAGCAGGAGCCCTCGGCCCGCGAGACGTGGTGGTGGGGCGGCCGCGCCGGCGACCGGGGCCACGCTCTGCTCTCGCTGCTGCATCTTGCGTGCCAGGCTCATGGCGACCAGCAGGGTCTGCGGGTTCTGCACCTCGACGTCGTGGGAGGGGCGGACCCAGGCCTGCCATGAACGCTTGGACCCGCTGGCTCTCCTCCAGCGGCCCTACGCGCGGCAGCAGCGCTTCGAACCTGTCCATGTACTCATCCACCGTGCCGGTGCCGCAGCAAGCCATGAATTCGCCCATGGGGTTGGAGCGGATGGGTGGACCGTACCTGAGGTTGAGGAGCTCCGCGAAGCGGCGCCAGGAGGGCGTACCCTCGGTGCGCTGCAGCTGGTAGTACCAAAGCTGTGCGCCGTCGACGAGATTGTACGAGGCCATCCAGACCTGCTCCTCAGCGGCGATGCGCTGCTGCAGGAAGTAGCTTTCGCATCGGTTGATGAAGACGAGCGGATCCGATTTCCCGTCAAAGCGGGGGAAATCCAGCTTCTGGTGTCGCGGCGGCCGGTCGCTGTGGTGCTCGGCGAAGCCGGACCCGTGGGATCCCGAAGACGACGACGGTGGTGGCTGGGCGTTCTGCAGCGTGACGATTTGCTGCTGCATCGCCGCCATGTTCTTGGAGAGATCGGTGATCATCTTGGCGAGATCGAGGTTGGAGGGTTCAATCATGGTTGCGGCGGTAGCGGAGCGAGTGGGCGAGGGGGGCGGGGAAGGTGCAGCGGCGGAAGAAGAGGGACGGTGGCCGGAGGATCGACGGAATCTTGATACCAAGTTGTCAAGGACCTCGGGTCCCCGGGAGGGTCGCCATTGGCTGCGAAGCTCGTAGCTGGAGGTAGACGACGGTGCCAGGGTTTGCCTGGCACCTGATAAGCAGGGGGATGAGATTGAGACAGCAGGGAGGTGAGATTAGGACAATACTTTCTTCTTGCTTGATTCCTTAAGACAGGCATCGGTTACATATATAGGAGCGTTGCTCCTTGAACCTACTGCTAGGCATCAAGCCTCTACTGACATAGCTCCTAACCACTAGCTCCCTCTTGGAACTTGCACCTGACATTACTACTCCTTAGCTGAATCAAAACCCAAATCTCCAGCTAAGCCTGATTCAAATCTTCAAATCTTTGACTCCTGCGCGCCATTGGCTGCGCTCTAGCCTCGTGCTCGAGGCCGGCGAATGTACTGTTGCCCCCACGTGACACCAAGGCTCTGCCCTTTGGTTGTGGCAACTGAACTGAAAACTTACATTACCATGGATACATATTTATACATAGAGGGGCTGGTTCAGTTTGCGTATGAACTGAAACCAGGGAAGGTGGGCTGCTATAGTGCAGTCAACATCTTCTGTCCTAGCTGCAGGATAAGCCTGCAATACTAATTAGCTAAGGGACACAATGGCCTACCAAAAATCTGTGTCCCCACTACTATTAGTCAAGTGTTCCCACTACAGCTTGGCTGCTGCTCAATGGTCTGAAGTTTCATATTACTAGTCACCAAGCTACAGCATTGACCGAAGGTTGGTCTGCAGTTGCAGATGCAAGACCAGCAGCAAGTTATTCAACAATGCTCACCGGCATATGCTCAACTTTCTCGACTCCGGCGAGGTGCTTCCATGGATGCCGTCTCCGTCTCTGTTTCTCCGGTCACCCCGTCATTCTACGCCTCTCCCTCGGACTGGTAGCCGCCACCGCCCGGGCTTTGGGCCCTGCGTCCCGACCACTCCCGTGACCCGATGCAAGTGGTCGCCGCAGCTGCCCAGTTCCGTGCAGGTGCGTGCGTGCAACCATCACCGGCTGGTGTGCCCAGCCCCTTGCTACGTGTGCGCGGTAGCCTGTCGTCGTTGTCGACAAACATTGTTCGAAGACAAGGATGGCAACAACTATATTGGAAGCATCAGTAGCTTCGACGGCAGCGTGCGGCCACGACCCCCCACTGTGCGGCGGCGTCAGCTAGAGCATGCGTTGCCACCTTGCATTGGGGTAAGGCCCTACCACCGGGTTAAGGCCCTTCCATCAGGTTAAGCCCCTACCATTGGGTTAAGGCCATACCATCGGGTTAAGGCTACTGCATCGGGTTAAGGCCATACCATCGGGTTAAGGCCTTAACCCGATGTGAGGAGCTTAACTCGACAGTTTGTCCTTAACCCGGTGGGTCCTTAACGCGATGGTATGGCTTTAACTTGATTGGAGGAGCCTGACCTAATGCAATGGCGTTAACCCGATTGGAGGAGCTTAACCCGATGGTATGCCCTTAACCCAATGCAATAGCCTTAACCTGATGGTAGGACCTTAACCTGATGCAATTGCCCTTAACCCGATGTGGGGAGCTTAACCTGATGGTATGCCCTTAACCTGCTGCAATAGCCTTAACACGATGGTATGACCTTGACCCGATGCAATGGCCTTAACCCGATTGGAGGAGCTTAACCTGATGCAATGACCTTAACTTGATGGTAGGACTTAACCTTATGCAATAGCCTTAACACGATGGTATGACCTTAACCCGATGCAATGGCCTTAACCTGCTGCAATTGCCTTAACACGATGGTATGGCCTTAACCCGATGCAATGGCCTTAACCTGATTGGAGAGGCTTAACCTGATGCAATGGCCTTAACTTTATGGTAGGACTTAACCTGATGCAATAGCCTTAACCCGATGATATGGCCTTCCCTGATGCTAGGAGCTTAAACCGATGGTATGACCTTAACCCGATTGGAGGAGCTTAGCCTGATGGTATGCCCTTAACCCGATGCAATAGCCTTAACCCGATTCTAGGACCTTAATCTGATGGTATGGTCCTAACTCAATTGGAGGAGCTTAACTCGATGCAATGGCCTTAACCCGATGGTAGGACCTTAACCTAATGCAATAGACTTAACCCGATGGTACGTCATTAACCCGATGCATTGTCCTTAACTCGATGCAATGGCCTTAACCTATGTCCCTCCTCTCCACTCCACTTCCATCCGCCCCAACCCACTTCTTCGTTGTTCAACGATGGCCTGGTATACTCTGTCGTTCGTCGGCCACCCGCACTGCAATCGATTATCTTCCTTTAAATGATATCTCCCTTGTGCTGGTAAGGTAGCTCTCTTTTCATGGTCTTGGATGGGTTTGGTTATCTTCATCTCTCTCATTCTCAGAACTAGCGTTGGGGTTTTCTTTTAATCGTTGCCGTCGTGAGTCACCGATAATCAAAGTCGAATCTTTTCTTCAGCTACCTAAACAACGAGGACAACTTGTTCAGGTCCGCGTGGGAGGTGGTGCTACGCCAGAATGGGCCATTCCTAGTGCTCTTGACCGTGAAGGCCGTGACATACACCTGCCCGACTTCCTGATTCTTTTTTATTTATTTATAGATGCCATGCATGCACGAGGGAGGAAGGCAAAGCTCGGGCGGCTGGGTTAGGGAGAGAGCAGGGAGGGAGGGAGAGGGAAAGGCGGGTGCAGGTGAGATACTTAGGGAGAGAGACAAGTGATTAGACCACCTCCCACAATCGGGTTAAGGCCATACAATCGGGTTAAGGTCCTACCATAGGGTTAAGGTCCTACCATCGGGTTAAGGACATTGCATCGGGTTAAGGACATACCATCCGGTTAAGTCTATTGCACCGGGTTAAGGTCCGACCATCAGGTTAAGGCCATTGCATCGGGTTAAGCTCCTACAATCGAGTTAAGGCCATACCATCGGGTTAAAGTCCTAGCATCGGGTTAAGGACGTACCATCGGGTTAAGGCCATACCTTTGGGTTAAGCTCCTCCAATCGGGTTAAGGCAACACCGTCGAGTTAACCTCCTAGCATTGGGTTAAGGCCATACCATCGGGTTAAGGCCATTGCATCAGGTTAAGCTCCTCCGATCTGGTTAAGGCCATACCAGGCCCTACCATCGGGTTAAGGGCATATACCATCGGGCTATGCTCCACACATCGGGTTAAGGGCATACCATCGGGTTATGCTCCTCACATCGGTTTAGGGGTTGTTGCATCGGGTTAAGGACATACCATCTGGTTAAGGCTATTACATCGGGTTATGTGCATACCATCGGTTAAGCTCCTCCAATCGGGTTAAGACCAAACCATCGATAAGCTCCTCACATCGGGTTAAGGATATTGCAAAGCATTAAGGCCATACCATCGAGTTGAGCTCCTAACATCAGGTAAAGGCCGTATCATCGGGTTAAGATGCTAGCATCGGGTCCATACGCGATGTAATGGCCTTAACCTGATGCTAGGGGCTTTACCCGATGGTAGGAGCTTAACCTGATGTAAGGGCCTTAACCCGGTAACTCGGTGACAGTGTTTTAACTCGGTGGTAGGGGCTTAACCTGGTGACAGGGGCTTAACCCAATGTTAGGGCCTTAACCCAATGTAATGGCCTTAGCTAGGTGATAGGGTCTTAACATGATGCAATGGCCTTAACCCGGTGGTAGGGGCTTAACCCGGTGGAAAGGCCTTAACCTGGTGGTAGGACCTTAACCCGATGGTATGCCTTAACACGATGCAATAGCCTTAACCCGATGGTATGGCCTTAACCCGATGGTAGAAGTCTTAACTTGATGCTAGGTGCTTAACTCGGTGGTAGGGGCTTAACTCGATGTAAGGGCCTTAGCTCGATGCTAGGTGCTTAACTCGGTGGTAGGGGCTTAACCCGATGCAAGGAGTTGAAGGAGAAGAAAGCTCTACTTCGTAGATCCCCATTGCAATTAATAGTTCCTACCGTCGAGTTAAGGCCATTACATTCGGATTAAGGCATACCATCATGCTAAGTCTATTGCATCGGGTTAAGGTCCTACCAACGGGTTAAGGCCATTGCATCGGGTTAAGGCCATACCAACGGGTTAAGGTCCTAGCATCGGGTTAAGGACATACCATCGGGTTAAGGCTATTGCATCGGGTTAAGCTCCTCCAATTGGGTTAAGGCCATACCTTCGAGTTAAGCTCCTCAAATCAGGTTAAGGTCATACCATCAGATTAAGGCCATACCATCGGGTTAACGTCCTAGCATCGGGTTAAGGCCATACCATCGAGTTAAGGCTATTGCATCGGGTTAAGGTCGTACCATCAGGTTAAGGGCATTGCATCATCTTAAGCTCCTCTAATCGGGTTAAGGCTATACCATTGGGTTAAGGTCCAACCATCGGGTTAAGGTCATACCATCGGGTTAATGCCATTGCATCTGGTTAATCTCCTCACATCAGTCTGGCGAAGAGAGATGCCGGAGCTATCCTTGTGGATCTTGATCCCTAGGTAGCAGAATAACTCCAAGTCGCTTATGTGGGGACGAACTTTATCTTCGCCTTGAACGCCTCCACCTCGTCCTCTTTAGGTGTCGGTGACCAGCAAGTCGTTGACATAGATGCCTAACAGCAGGGCATTTCCTCTCTTGCCCCACCGATAGACAGCCACCTCACGAGGGCACTAACTGAAGCTCCACCGAGGGCAGACGAGCTGAAGCTGCTGGTGTCGATCCTAGAGGTGTCGGCGTCGGTGTAGGAGAGTGGGGAGCCGATGCTGGAGGTGTAGGCAGTGGAGGACACACCAGAGCTGAGCTGGATGCTGAGGAGGGCGAGCTCAGTGAACATGAGCTGCTAGGTCAAAGTCGAGGTCGTTGTCCACCACCTTGTCCCAGGTCCAGCCTTTGCCCTTCATCGAGCACGATGTCACAGGATATGCACATGCACAGTGTCACAGGGTCGAGGATGTAGTAGGCCTTGACGCCCTCCGCGTAGCAGATGTAGACCCTTGGTGCGCTCTGATCATCGAGCTTGCCGACGTGGGTGAGCTCCTTGGTGAGTGCCAGACAGCCGGATGTGGGTCGCCACCAACTTGCGCCCGTGATAGGCCTCGTACGACATCTTGCTGTTAAGAGCCTTGGTGGGCGATCGGTTGAGGAGATAGACGATAGTCACCATCGCCTCGCCAGTAGATCGCTGACATCCCTCTCGGCTTGAGGAGGGCGTGAGCGGTGGCCGACGCTCGATGACGTGATTCTGCTACGGTGTGTACGGTGAGAAGTGGAACCCCTAGTTGGCACAGTACGCTACGAACTGAGCCACCTTGTACTCGTCGTCGTTGTTCGTGCGCAGCACCCGAAGCTTGCGATCGCACTCCTCCGCAGCTTGGTGGCATCTGTAGCTGCCCCCTTGGTGTTGTGTAGGACCGCCCACATGTAGTAGGACACATCATCGACGAGGAGGAAGTAGCATCGTCCTTTAGGTGTAGCCAGTGTCAAGGGGCTGTAGAGGTTGTCTTATACGAGCTTCAGCTTCTCGTTGGCGTGAAATCTCGCTTGGCAGGGGAAGGGGTATCGCCACTGCATGGTAAGGACGCAGTTGTCACAGAACTGCTCCATGTGGTCGACGCGATGCCCTTCATCATCTCCTTGGCCCTGTTCGGCTGGTCGAGGGCTAGGCAAATTTTGGCTGGTCTGCCCAATCGGCTGGTTTTGGCTGGTCAAGACTCAGCCACATTCATGTAATTGAAGCAATGTATAGTGTAGGTACGCTTAACCATGTACAATGTATGTATGTGTAAGTATGGACAAAGCAACAACTTTCTAAACCAGTATACTAGCTGAACGGCTGGCCCCCTTGTTGCCGAGCTACTTCAGGGCTTCGAAGTTATGGTGCCCAAAGCGCTCGTGCCACCGCCATGCATCGTCATCATGAGGTGCTAAGAGATATACTTTTGGAGCAACTATCGCGCCACTAGACGAGGATATGCCAAACATCACGATGGAGTTAGGCACGTAGAACCTTGGCCGTAGCAGGAAGGAAACACCCGATCCAAGGTGGGCGGTAGCAGCCCTGGAGCAGGTTGCGTCTATAGAAGGTGCTCCCTGACCTTGGCCAAGAACTCATCACGCTTCCAGACAAGGTTGTCGACGGACTCCGTGTGGGCGACGCCCATTGTGTAAGGGAGCAGGGGCGAAGGAGCTGCCCAATGGAAGGGCGTTGTGTATTGTAGCAGTACTCTGCCCAAGAGAGCCAATCCACCCATTTGCGAGGACGATTGCTAGTAACACAACGAAGATACATGGCCAGGACCTTGTTCACCACCTTTGACTCGTCGTTTATTTGTGGATGGAAGGTTGTGCTCGTGCGAAGAGGAACACCTGCCATCTTGAACAAATCACGCCACACATGTCCCATGAAGATAGGGTCGTGGTCACTGACGATGGAGGTGGGAAACCCATGGAGGGGAATGATGCCATCGAAGAAAGCCCTAGAGACCGAGGTAGTTGTGTACGGGTGGCCCAAGGCGATGATGTGCACGTGCTTGGAGAAGCGATTTCATGAACCTTGGGCAGGCATTTGATGAAATCCATCGAGATGTTTGCTCACACCTAGGACAAAACATCGAGGGGTTGTGCTGCAAGGTCTCCATCTTGTTGCGCTGGCAAGGGCTGCAAGAACACACAAAGTCATACTAGCATGGCATCATCGGCGATGTAGATGTCAGCTTATAGACGATGCAGCGTCTTCTAGATGCCCTTGTGGCCTGGCACATGGGCCTTCTAGGGAATTTGAGCCAAGTCTTGTGTGGCGCCTTTTGGGGAATTTGAGCCATCCCATCCGGGCGTGAAGCTCCTTAAACTTGAACTTCCCAAGGGACTTGGTGAGGAAGTCCGCGAGCTGATCTTGGGTGTTGATGCCTTGATTGTCTCCTCATCCAAGCAGCTCCGGATGAAGTTGCGGATATGCTTGCTGCGCTCAGGGTAGACAGGGTTCTTCGCGAAGGCCAAGGCGGACTTGGTGTCCACCCTGAGGTCCACTGCTTGTGCGACTTTGCCAAGGAGATCGGCCAACAATCAAGCCAGCCACAGAGCTTGTGTCGAAGCGGTAGTAGCAGCGATGTACTATTTCGTAGCTAGACGGGGCCACCACTGTTGGTTCACCGAATCCTGGCTTATCAGGCATTTGGGCTGCCCTCATCGAAGATGACATCTCAGGCGATGTTGACGTGCTAAGTCACTAGGTCCAAGTTGTGGTATGCCTTTGCTCCCTCTGCATACCAGATGAACATGCCGGCCTTGCAGCGCTCATTGAGCTTCCCTTGACCGATGCAGTAGGTGGCATACTCGGCGACGGTGAACTTGCCGCCATTGTCAGTGTGCATTACCTTGAGCTCGCAGTCGGTTTCCTTCTCCGTTGTTGCCAGCACCTTCTTGATAGCGTCTGTGGTGGCATCCTTGGTCGGCAGGAGGGCAACCCAAATGTACCAAGTTGCGTCGTCCACTAATTAGAGGAAGTTGCGCTGCCCTCCTTGAGTCGCCAATGACATTGGACCACAAAGGTCACCGTACACCAACTCTAGCTTGTCCTACACACGGTACAAAGCCACATGGGGAAACGAACGGCTCCTCTACTTTGCGACAATGCATGTGTCACAGAGTTGCTTGACGTGGTCAATCACCTATAACCCGCGGACCATCTCCTCCTTGCTGAGCTTGTAGAGCGCTCGAAGTGGAGGTGGCTGAACCGCTTGTGCTAGCACCACGCCTCTTCGTCCTTGCGCGCGGCGAGGAAGAGAGGTCGGGCTGCCTCGAGGTGAAGGATGTAGAGGCGGTTTGGGCCCTGGTGAACCTTGGCGATCTGCCGTCCGTGCCAAGCACATGATAGAGTTGCGAAGGCCGGTATGTAGTAGACGCCGTGGAGGATGCGGTGCTCCCTGTTTTGGTTTGGTTTCATCCGTCAAGTGACAGCTTCAGTATTGCTCATGACTGGTAGTTGATTCTATGTAGTTGTTGGCCCTTGTTAAGCTTCGTGAATGCCTCTTTCTTGTATTAATTAATGTGTATGGTCTAGTCTTCCTAATGCCTCTTTCCTTGCCACCAATGCATGCTAGATGGAGAGTAAGCAAGCTACCTTGCTTGCATTCGTTAAACGATAGCTTCCACTCCTGCCTGCAGAAATTGATGTGAATGATCGTGTCTTCAACACCAGTTTAAGTCTGATTAGATGTCATTGAAACATATTTGTTTTTTTGTTTTTTTGTATGATAAGGATGAGCCACCTGATCCTAACATAATTTTGGTGGAGCAGGGGTCAACAGGGAAAAAAATATATGTTGTTTCCTATCAGTCCCATGCGGATACCCCCAGCTTCCATGTCGATGGATGTCCACCTTGGATGCGTCACCGAACCAGACCGACACACAAACACTGGTGTTGAGGTCGGCGAAGAGCTCACGATGGCTGGTCATGTGTTGTCACCGTTGTCGAGGTACTAGTTGTTGAGCTTCGCACCGTCGTCGGTGTTAAGGAAGACACTGGTTTGCGGTTCATCAAGTTCGATATTGCTGGCGAAGGTGCACGTCGGGCTGCCTTCATCCAGCTCGAGGAAGAAGTGGGCGAGAAACATGGTCCTTTGCTTCCATGACATGAGCCACACCAACATGCACATCACCGTGCTTGCCACCGCGGTCATCGTGTTGGCGTTCGCGATCACTACACTGGCCTCCGCGGTCTCTACCGCGCTCGCCACCACGCTCGCGACGAGGATGAAGGGAGTCCCTTTACCAGTGGCCGATGCGATTACAGTTGAGGCAAGTGTCATTGCGGTTTGCTCTGTGTTCGCCGCGGATGGCACCTTCCTTCTCTGCTCGGTCACTGTCGTCCCAATCTCTCGCCTTCTCTGTTCTACAACCACGTGAGTGCGGGCGGCGTTCTCTGGACGAGGACGAGCTGGAATCGTCCCCCTCCGTCCCCCTCTTTTTCTTTTCCTTTTGCTGAGCGGGCCATTGCTCAAAGTGATGGGCTTGGTAGGGGGATCCTCTTTGTGATCGTCCACATCCCAGTCACCTCGATGGTGAGCTCCTCAAAGTTGAGGAGCATCTTGATCGCAATGATGGGCTGGGAGTACTTGCATGGCACGGCAGCGCATGTACTTCTTCACCACTCGGGCCTCCATGAGATCCTCATCGCCATGACAAGCTAGTTGCTGCATCAAAGTGGAGAGCCTGATGGCTGCATCCCACACCTCCCTGGCTTGTGGCCTTGTCGGCGAGGGGGATACCCATCTCTTGAGGAACGCGTGGGAGGATTGCCTTGAGCGCCCGCCGGTCGTTCGTGAAACTCGACGCTACCACCCTCAACGACATCCCAGAGTTGGTGCGCCTACATCTTGACCCTCATGAGCAGCACCCACTCGTGGTAGTTCGTCTTAGTCAGCATCGGCCATGGAATGCCCGCGCTCAAATGCCCACTCGGGGTAGTCCATCTTGATCAGCATCGTCATGAGCATCGCCGAAATGTCTATGGTCGGTAAAATGAATTGCCCTGTAGGTTATACCTTTGCCTTGCACATTCCATTCCATACGTCTCCTCCAACTGTCGATGCAACACATGCACCAACACGGTCAACAATGATATGATGCACTTCATATCATCACATGACCATATTAGTTCATCGATCTTGACCTCACTTGCTCTTCACGGTTGCATCGGTCCATCGGCGCCAAGTCTTGCCTAAGCATCCCGCCACGTGGCCCAGTGCTTCAAAGCCTCCGAGTTGCCCTTCACACTTGCAACCGGTCCATCAAACCAATCTTTGTCTTCATCTTCTCCACCTTAATCACATGACTTCATGTCATGCCACATGCTCCACCACATGTGTGAGCCTTGCAACAAATCACATCTTCACCATCATGGCATGAGTTGCTCACACAAGTGCACCTATGGACTAATCACCTGTGTATCTCATAAAAACACTTATTATTCCACCTATGTCATTGTCACTCAATTATCACAAACAAAAAAGTACCTTTCAATGCTTCTATCATAATCAAACTAATTATACTGATGTGTCATATCAGTCTACGAATATATCAGTGTAAACACTGCTTGTTGCTGCTATTTAATCTTTCTATTCTAGAGGATGAAACATTTTATAATAGGTACCTCTATGCCACTCATAAAAAATTTCCTATCCATCAATTTTTTTGTCCTATAGACATTGTTTACTACTAAATGCTCACATTAGGTCTTCGGATTGCTTCAGATTTAAAAAGAACATATCTCAGTGGAAACACCATTTGTAAAGTTCTCTCTCCTTTCTCTCATTGTTTATGCATGGTAAATATATGTCTATAGGTACATTATATTTTTCTACTGATGCTGCTAGTTAGTAAAAATGTACGGTCATATTTGCAGTACAGCTGCTGGTTAGTAAAAAAGGTCTGTTATCTATATCTGGTTTACTTCAGTAATTTGTTCATTTTATTTATGTAATCAGTCAGTGTGCCTAGGTTGATCAGTGACACTACTATATGCTTATGCAAAGTTATTTGAGAAGACAACCCCATTCTACTTGGTTGCATTCGATGAGGATAATTACGCGTCACTCAGTTATGATACTCACCAGATTTTTTTCTTTTGTGATTGCTTTCCTTGGTATATGTATTTTCCATAGTAATAAAGTAGGGAATATGTTTTTTTATGAAAGTCACTGTCAGCTCAACGTACCATACCAAAAAAATACTAAAAAACCTCCAGGTTCTTAATTCGTTTCACCCTCAATACTATAGGTGGGTTATCGCGGACTTGGTGTTTCTCAGGTGGGGACAAATTTGTTAACCTGTACTTAAGTTATCTGGTTGATCTGCTATTTTTAATACTACCTCTTCTGAGCAGATAATATTTTGGGTTTAGATAAGCTATCATTGCCTCTCGATTCCAGTAATTTGATAACATGTTTTATGCTCTGTTTAGTGTGACAGCATCATCATCTTTCCATTTAGGTTACTGAAGATTGACCGGCTCTATTATGGGCCTCAAATAATGTGCATTGTTGTGTGAAGGTTTCATATTGATCCATATGAGTGGTTTATAAAAAATTATCTTGTTTTTTTTTTCGAAAAAAAGTAGGTTGGCAGTTGGCTCCTCTTTAATCCAAGCATTTCTACATCAAAGCCAAAGTAATTTTTTATTTTTATTTGGAGTTTGGAGTGTTCCTATAGCCCTTTGCTATCAGCCAAGTTTTTTTTTGTGGGAAAGCTATCAGCCAAGGTCAAGCTTCCACTGCTGCATGGTATGGATCTTTTGAGCAGTTCTACCTTGCCAAATGCCAAGGCGCTGGACAGTGGACACCATTTATGCATCCACAACTCACAAGGTATCTAATTGATTGTGTTGTAGGCGGAGCTCCGTTTATAAAAAGATTATTCTCTTGCAGTGGTTGGAACATTTCTGCAGCTCACCATTTGTGGTTGTGGTCAATGAAAGGTAAGCACACAAAGACAGAGACATCTGTAGTTTTCTAAGCATGGCTCCAACTCAAACAAATATTTAGCCAAAATTTCATCATCACAATTGATGCTGCTTTACACCTACCACGTTTCCATCCGCTGTACTTTGTATTAGCTTGTAATATATTGAAAAGTAGCATCTTGTTTTGATTAAGCAGCCTCTTCACCGACATGGACCTGTGAGTCTGGCAACACCGCAGTATCCGACTGGAGGTGGAAACATAAATACAAGCCACGAAGCAACAACGCTCAGTTGTTCGTCTGTTGCGTGTGCGTATAGCATGGTATGTTGGCTATTGAACCTATGTTAGCTATATCTTAAGATTGATGATTATCTTAGGATTATGTTATTAGCGTGTTAAATTTGTATTGTGCTTCTCGATCGTATGCCATTATCCGTATAATTAATTGTGTTCTGGTTTCCCAGAAGAACATCTGTGGTGCTGCCCAATCACTAGTAGATATAGAGGACTGGAGGATGCAGGAGTGACCACAAACCTTAAGAATGGAATTTCATTAAAAAAAACATGAGAATGGAACGTGTCGAGGAGGCCGATATTGTTGTGGCCAGTCCCTAACTGGCGAACTGTTGGTGGTTGTTCAATTTCTTTCAGTTTTCTTATAATCTCTGTCGTTTCATTATTTTCTGCAAGTTCTGATGCTATGTCAAAAGCGTAGACTGCAAACGTAGGATAAATTGATAACTCACCATGAGACGCCTCTATAATTTTGCAAGTACTATTTAATAATACATCCAAGCTTTCTTTTTGTTAGATGATGTGAATGGGATGTTGTCTAAGTCTTGTGTTCTTTGCTACTTAGTTTCCTTGACAAGTTATTTTTTTGGAGAAATTAAGATGAAGTTTGCTTCCAACCATTTTGATTGCATCATTTCTAATCTAGTACTCGTACATTTACCTTTTGAAACCGAGTTCAAGCTCTGCCATATCATTGGGCCACGTCACCTGCTAAAGCTCGGCTGTTGGATCCCGATGATGCCTCTGATCAAGCCGTCGACTGTCGTCGTTCTAGCGATTATGCCTCTCTGACTCTTCGCGACAGTTCGTAGCTTTGCTTCTGCCGCCGCCCGCACCATCCTCCACCAGCCCTGCCGCTCCTCTCTCCATGACCTCATTCGTGTTCAGCCTCAGGCCTCAGTCCTTAGCCTGTTTCTTCTCCTTCCATGTAAGGAGTCTCCAGGGAGCGCGCACAATGGTCACGGTCGCCTTGCCGTGCATGTGCAAGACCGCGCCAGCCGTTCTTGTCGCCGTGACGGTAGTGGACGCGGCCCGTGAACGACCGGCATAGGCAGCTCGCTGGCGAGTATGGTGGAGACACTAATGAGGAGGTGCTCGACCTCGCCCCTTCCAACCCCCCTCTACTCGTCGACGCAAGTATGCAAGGATGCCATGGCCCATGCCCCATGGCGTTGCCGTCTTGAGGAAGAAGGCAAGCGTCGCTATGGCAAGAAAAAAATGACAGCAATGACGGTGCCACGCAGCATCCTGATGCCCCTGTGTTCTCTCACGCATCACACGGAACGATAGGAAGAACCCCAGCAACTGCTAGCAGCTACGGCGCCCAATGCTTGCTCAATGAAATGCCTACAAGGCCTGGCTCTCTCTCCAGCGGACTTTGCATATGCAAGGCTTCTTTTTCTAATGCTAAACTCGATCCTGAATATTATTACCATATAATGATATATTTGCTCATCTACTAATCTGTGTGTAATCGTTTCATTTGTTATGCATCTTTATTTAAGCATAAAGTTCATCTATCTATAGGTCTAAAGTCATGCGTGACCCCACGAACATCCCAGTGAAGTCCCACACAGCCACCAACCAACCAAGCTTGAGGACCCGGCAGAAGAGTAAGGGCCTGTTTGGTTCCTAGGACTAAAACTAAAATGGACTAAACTTTAGTACTAAAGAGCCAAACACAAGAACTAAAATGGACTAAAACATTTTAATTGGATGCATTCACTTTAGCCACTCAAGGTGAACTAAAAAGGAACTAAAACATTTTAGTCCACTTTAGTTTTAGTTTGGGGAACCAAACAGGCCCTAAATACGGCGCGTGGGTCGTCACGGAGCCCCTGTGGCTGTGCATCAGCGGACGCAGATGGATCAGCAGGTGCACGCACCCGCACCCATGCGCACCGCACATGCGCCACATGCATCGGCATGGACGTCGGACGGCACGGCCGGCCGGCTCCGAGGCGATGAGTGCCGCCGCCAGCGCACCAGCACGGAAGCACCACACCGATCTCCATTAATCGGGACAGAGGGAACGCAGACATCCAACCGCCGTTCCTCATCCTTTCAATGCGACGCCCATCCCTTGTGTTTGTGTACTACCACTGCTGCTACGTCTTGAGCATTGCTTTCTAAAGTCCCACACATCCACACGAGCATTTCTTTCATATGTCTTCCTGATTTTCTTTACCTGAGTTATGTTGTGTATGAGATTTTACAGTGCTCTTGTCACGTATTCAAATTCTCTTCCCTACGTAGCTATGTTGCCTACCGGCTTGTTAGTAAAGAACTACAAATTTGAAAATTGATTGGTGATTACTGTGCCTAACCAAACAAAGGCTGCTATAAATAGTGATCCCACCTCCCAAAACCCCCGTGAGCTCATTTCGTTTCCAATGGCTGTTACCTTAGGACCAACAACCAAACGCTATCCTAGAGCTTGGTTCAGAACAAGCTGGGGGCCGTGGCCCCCTCCTGCCCAGCCCAATACAATTTCCACGTGATAGCCACTACTGCCCAATACAGTTTCCACGTGCTAATCTGTAGTTTTTTTACTGTTCTTCATAGATGATCAAGACTCGATTTTAAAGAATGGCCATGGGTGCATTTTTGATCAAGCTCCGCCGCTGCCTAGAGTACCTTGTTTGACCGCCATGGGGTTTGCATGCAAGTACCTGGTGCCCCTCCCCCTCCCCGGCAGTGCCGCTGTCCTCGCTGCCAGGCGCACGCCGAGTCTAGCGACCAGCAGCAGCAGCAGCGGTGGAGAACGTGCTCGTGGGGCGAGAGGCGTGATGCTCCCAACATTGTCAGCGAGGTCAAGCCCGTCGTCGTCCTCGGGGGATTCAAGAGCCCGTCGTACTGCTGTGTTGGCAATGACAACGGATCACGATCAGGTCACCGGGATTGGGATCGCTGAATTCCTCGAGGGCAACAACTTCCTCATCACTGGCGGAACTGGATTCCTGGCCAAAGGTGTGTGCCATTGTCTACCTTTTCTTCTCTTGATTGATATTTAGGAAGGAGTAAATACATACTTGGTAGTTGATGGTATCACAATCCTAGTTCGCCGTTCTGACATCCGATCCACTCCTTTTTCTCTTTTTTTTCCAATTATATATACTTTTCTGCATCAGTTCTTATCGAGAAAATTTTGAGGGCCAATCCTGACGTTGGTAAGATATACGTTATGATCAAGGCCAAAGACGCTGAAGCAGCACTCAAGAGGTTGCAAACTGAGGTGAGTTGCTCAGGATTTTGATATAGTTATAATATAAGTTCTTCTTAAAAAAAATGCATGCATTGCACGGGGCTAGGGCCATAAGGTTTCGCGCATGCCTACAGCCGATTAACTCTTTTCTTTAAAAAAAGGAAATAAACTATATTTCAGTCTCTGCAAGAGTATTGTGCACACCCATTGATTATTATTATTACAACGAAATAGCCTTTAACTATCAAAGGCAATAAGACGTTGGAAAAAAAAAAAGAGACATCAACAGGCCAACTAAGCCTCTAGGCTATTAGAAGACACTCGTACTTGGCAAAGTTCTCCAACACAGTTGTTTCTATAGAAGGGGACAAACCCACTTTATGGTCGTCCGAATATACTTTCCTTCTGTAATTAGGACAAAAATCAAGTCCAATATGTAGCTTTGATAAATAGTTTTGCTTGTACAGAAAACAATCCTTTATGAGGACTCTTTTAGTAGTAACTTTATGTTACTTGAGGATCAAGTCCACTACGAACAATAAATATAGTGGTATTCTAACCATTTGGAGCAAGTGAGGAAATTATCTATTTCCGTATCCCCTTCTCTATGCTCTCCCTACACCTATACCGCCCCTGCCTATCCTAGCCTCGTCATCATAGCCGCGACACCACTGCCCAATCCACCGCACCACCTCCTCAGCCGGCCACCCCCTAAGTGAGAATCTGACACCTGAAGCAAGAAAAAGAAACTTCTTCCCTATCTCTATCTCTCTGCGCCGACCCTCTCTCCACCCCTACGCCCACGCCACCGCCCCTCTTTGCCCTAGCGCTGCCGCCACCAGTGCCCAAGCAGTTGGCGCAACCAGCCCTAGCTGTTGACACCAACCCTAGCCACCCCTAAATGGCCACCCTGGAGGAGGACCATGACAGTCCTCAACCAAAGGTCAGCAGAATGATATATTTATGTGATCTTGGCTCTAGTGTGGGAAGGTAACCCGATTGGGAGTCACAGGATCCATAGTACCCGCAGTATGCTACTAATAAAGATTTGAGAAACGCGGTTGCATGTGTTCTAAACGGTTGCATACTTCTTTCTAGCAATATTTTATTGAAAGATGGAAATTGTTGTTTCATATGTAGTTCTCTAACCACTGTTGTACCCAAAACCGTGTAGAAGTACAATTATAAATAACAAAAGTAGATAGACCGAGGAAATGGTCTTTTATCTTGATAAGGCCACACCAAAATGAGAATATTCCGGTTTCCAATACGCATCGCAAGTGGTTTGTCTTTCAAGTACTTCTTCCTAAGAAGTTCTTGCCAAACACCATCCTTGTTTATAAGTTTGAACAACCATAAGTCTAACCGTGTATATAAAATAATAATAATATCTAAAAACTCAAATATAAAATAATGAATTTAAAAGTTAAAGACGAAGGGATTAAAAAACTCAAATATTCTTTCAGATATTAAATAGCATCTAAAATGACCTAGCATTTTTTTCATTAGAAAAAGGTGGTGTATTATATTGACAAAAGGAAAATAAATTATCATAAAATATCCATTCCTGCTGCTCACCCACCCTCGAGTGATCTCGCTCACTCGAATAGTGGTGGTGACTGGTGAGATACAGAGACAGATCCCTCCCGTCTCTTGCATCGTATCCTCGCGGTCGCGGCGGCTTTCACGCTGCTTGCCGCCACAGTGTCCGCAGCGTCGCCGGCACCGACCGCCGTCATACCA
Organism: Themeda triandra; assembly: GCA_018135685.1. Classification (NCBI taxonomy): domain Eukaryota; kingdom Viridiplantae; phylum Streptophyta; class Magnoliopsida; order Poales; family Poaceae; genus Themeda; species Themeda triandra. The sequence goes on from JAENPR010000023.1 coordinate 1,263,993, forward strand.
TCGTTAGCATGTTCTTCCAAATTACTGATGGCGTCTAAGCGCTCGGCGCTCGGCAAAGAATCTTCATCGTTGGTAGCGACGTACGTGGATGGGTGCTTAGACATGGATTGGTACTTAGTAGCGACGTACGTGTGGATTGGTGCTTAGACATGGATTGGTAGCGACACACATGGATTGGTGCA